>JABSTQ010010521.1:0-1393149 GCA_013358835.2 Ixodes persulcatus
GCGATTACTAGAAGCTCGAAACCCCTGCACAATGCGGAACAACTGCATCAAGGAACGTGTAAGTCATTCCCTAATATAGCGAACTTCGAAGCGCGGCCAACACTATACTTCGTTTCAGCTTAGGTCCAAGCACGGCCGATGTTACGAGCCGAAGGACCAATCAAACAGCGCAAAAAGCGCAACGTCATGGCGTGCTCTCTGCGCTTGATAGGACTAGCGGCGGAGGAGCACGCACAGAGAGACGACGAATACCGGCTGGCCCTATCAACTGCAGAGAGCACGCCATGACGTTGTGCCTCCTTCGCTGTTTGAATGGCCCTTCGGCTCATAACATCTGCCGCGCTCGGATCTAAAGGCCCGTTCACACAGTTGCGTTCGGAGCGACCACTACGCTTACGAACGAATGCAACCGGTTGGAACGACGAGTTACCATAGCAACGAAGCGCCAAACGGTCGTTTCGTTCGTGTTCGTTCGCAACGCAAGGAGTTGAGCCGGGCTGAACTTTTTCGTTACGTTCGGGAACGACGGGAGCGACAGACCAATCACAGGTCGAAGAGAGCTCGGTCGCGCGCGTTGCATGCCGGTCGTGCCGGGCTCCTTCTATTTTCAAACATGGCGTCTTGGTGATCGTCGACGTGGACGGCGTGGTGGAAGCTCATCGTTCCTCGTAAAAGCGCTATCCTTGACGGTGAATTTTCGTTGTGTGTCGTCATGATAACCCAGCACGTACTAGAAGGAAGATCCACCTACTCGTGCGGCGATCTCGTGGCGGCACTCTCAAGACAGCAGGAACGCCCGTGCCGTCGTGTTTGTTTACTTCGACTACAGTGGTGCTTTCTTAGCATTTGTGTCCTCGAACATCACCCGGATTTCTTTTTTTGGCGCATTCCATGCGTGTGCTCAAGTTCAAGGTATTACTGGTGCGTACCGTATAAAGGATACGAATTTTCACGCGTTTTCATCACCCGAAAAAGGTGATTAGTGTTAGCAATCCTGAACGCTCGCAACGTCTGTCAAATTATATTTCTACGTTGCTATATCGCTGCTAAGATTACATCGTATTTTATAATTGTAGAAAAGGCGTGTGGCGAGATTTGTACTGTTGGCAAAGTCGTTTATTAAAGTCGTGATCGTGCAAGACGGCGTACTGCATCCTTTTTCTTTTTTTAATGCACTATACCCTGCAAGCGTATCCTGAAAAAAAATAATAAAGCTTGAGGTCATAGAAGGCGGTCTGTCTATTTTCTGTTACGCAAGTGAGTGGCTGCGCGTCCCCTTCTTTCTAGAGGCACCGCTGAAACAGCTGACGGCAACGGAGAGGCGGTCGCCGTGCTGCCGACCCGCTGCGCTTGTGGCAGTGGCAGCAGAGAGTGTACGCGCGGCGCAGAGCGGTCGTCCCGGTCGCTCCGGTCACAACGGACGCAGTCGTGGATAACGGGTTCGTTTCAGATGTCTGAACCAGCCTTTACAAAGCTATTCTAGGCGCACAGCAGATCTTCGTGACTGTACGCTGTAGCCGAAACCTCGGGCGCCTCTGGCTGCTCCGGTAAGAACCCGCGCGGGCACGGAACCGTCCGCCATGTTTGTAAGCGTAGCTGGGTTGCTTACTATTGCTAGGAGCAAGAGCTGAAGCTCGTTTCTTATTGGCTGTTGATTCGTGTGGTTCCACGCGGTTGCATGTGTGTGTACACGTCGCGCACAGTTGTCGTTGAAGTCGCAGCGGTTGCATTCGTTCGTAAGCATAGTGGTCGCTCCGAACGCAAGTGTGTGAACGGGCCTTGGAACTGACCAGCCATTCAAACAGCGTGGAAAGTGCAACGTCACGGCGCTGATCACCTTTTCCTGTGGGTGTTTTTGTCCTTATAATCCAACGAAATGCGTAAAGTAAGCCGTGAGGTTGAGGTTTTCGTCCGCCATTGTGCAGTGATTCCACAGCTGCCAACAGAGGGCAGTATGACGAAAGAGAGAAAGAGAAGTAAGCGTTATTAAAACAGTGATGTCATCCAGCGCCTTGTGCTGGTTTGCTACAGTAATGAACGGAATAACAAAAATAAAAAGAGTAGAGAAAGGAAAGAAAAAAAGTTATATAAAGGAAGTATAAGAGAATATAAAAAATGATACGAGGGAAAAATTAAAAATAAATGTAGATGTGAGTGTTTCAATGGCAAGCGTCAGTTACCACTTCAGTTCACTTTAGAACACTACAGCCTATGCTGTAAACGAGTATTCTCCAGAAACTTCAGGAGAGCTCCGTGGCCTTAGAACCGTCAGAAGATGTCATCCAGGGACCAAAACGATGTCGATGCTTATATGTTCTTCCTCTTTGATGTTGAGGTGTTTCTTCATTAACTCCCATTCATGGCTGTAATCCTCGCATTCGCAGACTACGCGTTGGATGTTATGGACGCCGCCGCACGATGCACATTCAGGAGACTGAGCTTTTCCGATTTTGTGAAGGTAGCTGCGTATGCAACTTTAAGCCGCAAGCGGTGTAGCACGGTCTCCGTTGGTCTTGGTAAACCTCGTGGAGCCAGAAACTGTAGCTTAGGATCAATATTGTAAAGATATCTGTAGTGGTATTGAGGGTTTTCCCAAAGAGACGACGTTATTTCTTGGCCGATGTTTCTGATCATGCTATTTGCCTCTGGTCTCGAGAATGGAACCAATAATAATGCTTTCGTGGGCATCTCTAGCAGCTCTGTCGGCAAGAACGTTTCGGTTATACCGGAGTGGGCAGGAACCCACTGTAAAATAAAATGGTGTCCCTGGCACGAAGCTTGGCGAGCTGCTTCCAAAATATCTTGTGCAAGTTTTAGATATGGGCTACTTTTTTTCCTCGAGGAGAGGGTGTAGAGAGCGGGCTTCGAGTCAACAAATATTGCCCAAAATTGATATTTTTTTCAGTTCCCGCTTGTGCTACTGCTGCTCGAATTGCCGCGAGCTCTGTCACCGTTGATGAGGTGACGTTGCTCAGCTTTGCTTTCATGGATGCCCTCATAGAGGGAATGCAGACTCCCAGAGCCAATGATGACGTCATTGTAGAGCCATCACTGAAGATGTGGCGGAATGAGTTGTATGATTGATTAATGTATTCAAGAGCAATCTGGGTGATTACCGGCGCAGGCATCTTTGTTTTCGAAGTGATCCCTGGGATACTTGTTCTGACTTCTAAGAGGAGGTACTAGCTTCCACGGTGGATATCTTGGAATTGTTGCCGCTTCAAATGATCTGGGAATGTAATCCTCCAAAAGCGTGATTACTTGGGCAAATCCTGAGGATGGTCTCTGTTGAGATATTTGCTAGATGATGTTTATGTATTCGAGTTTTGTGACGAAGACGAGCTCGCAACCTTTCTTGTGTCCTTAAAATGGCGGGTGAAAATGCTCGTGCTTCAGCCAGAGTTCCCACATTCGATGTGCATTTCGGCCGTCCTAAGCAAGCTCGAAAAGCTTGTGCTTGAGCGCTGTCTAATTCTTTAAGAAGAGACCGTAGAACGTTCCGCGCGTAGAACATTCGGAACTCGATCAGACGACAAGGTTCTCGAAATTACGAGAATGCCAAGTTAAAAGAGTAAATAAAAGAGGAGTCCGCTTCCTGGGAATCGAACCCGGAGGCTCCGCGCGAGAGCCATGCGCGGTAACCATTCGGCCACGCGCTCGCTCGGCAACGCGCGTGGCAATATCACTGATACATGTTACAAAACATTTTTGGGACAGAAATAAAGAGGTCGCTTTAGCTATAGTGACATCGCTGAATATCACGTCCTGCGGAGCACCTTAGACGCATCGTTTAACTACGATTCATATTCCCTATATGGGGAGTTCACTATAAACGAACTTGGGATACGGATTCTCTATATAAGGAGTTCACTATACATGGCTTGCACTGACGTCACATCAGTCGCCATTGCGCCGTACCATGCTCCTGTGCCCGTACCTTCTGCAGCTTACGTTTCGCAATATCAAATTTTTTTTTTCTCAACAAGGCTTCTCGAGAATAGGAAATTCGATTGTGCGAAATGCATGCTGCAAAAGGTGCAGGCACATATGCATGGTACGGCGCAATGGCGGCTGGTACGATGCCATATGACGTCACATGCAAGGCATGTATAAACGAACTTGGGATACTTATATGAGTGAATGGATAACAAAGAGAACCCATATAATAGCCATGGCAGTGGTCGCACCTTCTTCAAGTAGGTTGCGTTCAGAACCTACTTGCTGCTGTTGTAGGGTTGTAGGGGGTTCTTCAAGTAGGTTGCGTTCAGAACCTACTTGCTGCTGTTGTAGGCTTATAGGGAGGGGGCTGAGGACTTGTCAAGCTGCATTTATGCAGCTTTTTTAGTCTGTCTCCTTCCATCATGGATGTGATGGAGAAATAAACATTTATTATTATTATTAAAGGCACTCACTGCCACTCAGCGTTGGGGGCGCTTTGTTGGGATTTTGGGAGGTAGTCCGGCTTTTAGTTCGTTTCCTGTCCTGTTCTCTGCTTATCAATGTTCGCTTACAAACTGTGTTCGCGAGAGCAATAAGTGACGAACTGACGACAAAAAGAAAATAAACAAAACGTTTTGCCGTAGGGGGGTGAAATATACAACAAGCAAAACAAAATGTCTTTTTTTTTGTCCACTTCTCTTTTTTTTTTTTTTTTGACGCTCAAGTTTGCATTGTTGTCGTAGGTCGTTTTCCGGTCTGCGCTGCGCCTCAGTGTGGCAATCCTAACTTCCATAAAACCACCCCTTTTGCTTGAGGATTTTTCGGGGGAAACTCTAGGAAACAAAAGGCGCATTTGGGAAGGCGGGGGGAAAACCTTCATTGTACGAACTTTCGGCTGAGGTATGAGTCACAATCGGCAAAACAGCGATGTTTTTTTCACGAGCTCTACCAAAGTCACCGTAGCTTATGGGAGGTAGCAACAGGATTTGGTTGCTCTAAAGAATGTTCACGTTTGCTCGTGCCACGCCCACGCCGCTTCACACCGAACAACTCGGACACATTTGCTCGTGCCACGCCCACGCCACTTCATACCGAAAAACTCGGAAAATGGCGGAATGTCAAAAATGTATTTGAGATAATGAGTACAAGATACTCGGAATTGTAATTAAAATAGAGTATCAAATACTCTCGATCAAAAGTATCTGCAAGATACCAAGATACTTCAAAAAGTATTTGAAATACAGTATCTTGAGTAGAGTATTTGAGATAGGTACAAGTCTGGTTCAGCATAACAGTCGACATCTTCAGCAAGAAATAGTGCAAAATGTCTGACGAGACTTTCGAGAGTCAGCTGTTGCTCAGAATACTCAAGGGCGTTAAATGGAACAGGTTGCAACCATAAGAACTTGAATAACCCTCTTCCCTTTGTTTCTTAATTGTAGACCATGTTTTTTAATTGTAGACCATATTGTTGAAAGTAACGCCACGAAAGTAACGGATTACTTTTTGGGGTAACGGTCACTTACTTTTATGGGAGAGTAATTGTAATTGTAATAAATTACAATTTAGCCTTGAGTAATTGTAACGGTAATTCCTTACAATTTTTCAGTAACGTGTACAAGTCTGGCTACACTAATAAAAAGGAAGGACGTCCAACCAAGCCCTAATTAGGGACTCGATCGACGTTTCGAGGCCTCCTCGGCCTCTTTTTCAGGGGTGACTGTGGCGATAGCGGTTGAAAAACAGCATTTTCGTTTTCTTTTTTTTTCTTTCTTCTTCTTCTTCTTTGATAGTAACTATATTGAATTAACCTGAGACTGGGGAAAAAGAGAAACATCAATACGTACAAAAAAACTGAAAAACAGTTTGATTTTTCTCTTATGCGCCAGTCTCAGGTTAATTCAATGTGGAGCGCAAGTTGGTTTGCTTCTTTTGCGAGGGTTGTAGTAACGTCAGAACGCCGAGCTCTGATTGGTTCTGAATGAAGGATAGTGGCTAGACCTCAAGGAAGCTTGCTTAGAGGTCTACCCACTATCCTTCCAATCAGAGCTCGGCGTCTTTCTGACGTCACTGCAACCCCTGCGCAAGAAGCAGACGACTTATTTTCTGCGTATAAATAATATTCACCACCTCACCTGCACCCTTACTATATTTTTTTATGATGGTGAATTTCTCTATGCGTTAGTGATATCGCAAAGCCCCTTGACGTAGGCGTATGGTAAAACTACAAGGAACCTCTCGATGTTTTCTGGTGTAGTTTGAAGGTGCCATGATTGTAAGAAAAGTCTTTGTCGATGGTTCGTTTCAACACTGAGGATGCGGGTGTTTTGGAACTCAATCCGGTGGTCCTTGACGTCACAGAGTTCAGCGATTTCACTGCGCTCTTGATCGAAATCACTAACGTCGCTTTGATGCTGGTGGACCCTCTCCCGAAAGTTCTTATGGTGAATTCCGCGTGCAGATTTCGAGCGCTCCAAAAGCGCCCCTTTCGAAGCAAGCATCTTCCGCTGGCAGATCCGGCTCAAGTTGGACATCTTCCACTCGTAGATCCGTGGCAGCGCCCGCCACGTGGAGCGCCTTCTACCCCGCCGAACTTGATCCGCTGGATTTCAGAGATCTTGGCGGAAGTTGACAGAAGCGCCCTTCGTCATTTCCTTTGACTCGGCAGTGCGCATGCGCGGCGAGGTCGCCGGACTGGCCGCGCCGTCGAGTTAGGTCTGTTTAAATGCGTCGGTTGTTTATGCTGGATTGTGACTTCTCGAACACTTCTACCTCGCGTAGGTAAGGGATGCAAAGCCGGGACTGGAGCGTGGCAATTCGCAAGCGCTGACATCTGTTATCGTCAGAGGAAGAACTAAAAAAAAGTACGGGACAGAAAAGCAGGAGGCAGACGCAAGGTTACTCCTGTTCATTTTGTCGCCACTGATTGTTTACCTCAAGAATAGATTAGCCAACGACCGTGCAAGTGATGGTTTGTTACCTCTTTGTGTTTATTACAGTTGTATTGACATCTGTTATCGCTAGAGGAACAACGAGAGAAAGAACGACAGAAAGGCAGGAGGCAGACGCAAGGTTAGGCCTGTTCATTTTGCCGTCACTGATTGTTTACCGCAAGAGCAGATTAGGCAAGGACCGTGCAAGTGATGGTTTGTTACCTCTTTGTGTTTCTTAAAGTCGTACTCGTACCAGCAATCTGATCTCCACCGATGGCAACCGCTGTGCCTGTGCGTGCCCCGCCGTTTCGAGGCGGCCGAAAGGTATGTGACGGTGGCGAACGCGGACGTCTTCCTCGTTTGTGACACGGGCTCCGTGGTACAGATATTTTCGCCCTGCATGTGTGGCGTGTTATTTACGCAGCTAAGCAGTTACAGCTGTCGATGGTCGTCGGAAAGATCAATCGGCTGAGGCGTTGGTCGGCTTGTCAAGTTCGAGCAGCGGCCATTTTGAACGGCCGACCGTCTCGGGCGAGACGGTAGGTCGCTCCAAAAATCCGAGTCCAACTTCCGCTCGTCGATTCGGAGCGGGTCCCACGGATTTTGGAAAGCACTCCGGATTTAACTGTGGAATTAACCATTTCGCCGATGTACTTGGCTGGACTATCCGCGCAGGGAATCCTGTACACAACATCGTGAGCTCTCTGCCACACTGGTCATCTTCCTGTCACACTGGTGGAAGAAACAAAAATAAAAAAATTATTACTCGTGACAGTGTATTAAAATTTAAAATAAACATGATATAAAAATGTTATCTCCAATAAAACACGATTTTTAGTTATTTTCTTTTCTTTCTGTGATTGCACTTGCCAATAAGTTTTGCTCGTGCAGACGTGTATACGGCGCAGTTTTCTATATTACTATATTTGGCATGCTTAGGTTTTGTAAAATGAATAAGAAAAGTGCTTATGTACTCAAATTCTCAACGAAAGGATCCAGAAAAGTGTGCGTTTTGACGGTGAACTGAATAGCAGCGGAGATCTTTTCTGTCTCTCTCGCTTTGCCCTCCCCCCCCCCCCCCCTCCTTTCTTTTCCTGCAAACAAAACTGCCTACCGAAGTGTCCGAAGCGTACACATACAACTCTAACGAGTATGGTCACTCCATGTATGACAAGTGTGGCCGCGGCTTTAATGTTATTAGACGCGTACACATTAAATTAAGGCGCCCTGGGAACATATCCGTTGGAAGGGTAACCGAATGTCAGGAGTTCGTCGATCTTTCGGTTGCTCCCGCCATTTACGGGTTCTGGAAGTGCCTCTGGGTGGTGAAATGGCGGCATGGTGCCCGCATCGACATCATTGCTCCGCAATCTTCGTGGCGTTAAAGTCACTGAATCCTGGGAAAGAACAGCGCCAAGCGCATCGTGCGGTCGCCATATTGGTCCATGAAATGAGCAGTTTCTCCTTGGCCCCTTCATTCTCGGTGAGCAGATCCAAATTTCCGGAGGCAGGTTGCTTTATAAATACATTTTTTGTACACCGAAATTTGTTATCCACGCACCGGCAAAACAAGTGCACACCTCCGTACCGCCAACATGCGGCGTCAGTATTTAAAGGCATTAAAAAATACTTTCCCTGTCTTGAAATACACAAGAGGAAGAATATCATTGTAAGATACCCGTGGATATAAGCATCACTGATAAGTTGATTGCATACATAGTGTTAAATGCGCTTATACTGGCGAGGAACGCTTTCAGCACGATGAAGCTCCATAACGATCTTGGCGCGACTGGTTTAGAACGACCCTTTGGGGCTCGAGGATTAGAAAATACCAAAATGGCGATTGCCATGGCAACGGAGACCGATCAGTCAATCGCCTTGCAAAGTTTCGGTGGCCTGTATGTTAGTATCTGTTCCCGTCCGGCTAGCAGCCAGGGAAGGCAATGTCGCTATACTAAATAGCGCCAAGCACTTCGTAGGTCCGCCATTTTGGCTCATGGAATGAACAGTTTCTCCTTGACTTCTCCATTCTTGGTGAGCCGAATTCGCTGGTGACAGGTAACCGAGATTTTGCTGTCCACACACCGGCAAAGCAGGCGTACATCTTCGTACTGCTGCCCCATGCGGCGCCGGTGCTTCGAGGCATTGAAAAATAATTTCCTTGTGTTGAAATACGGAGGAAGAGCAATATAATTTACCGCTAAGTCTGGCGTCACTGTTTCAAACAAACCCTTGCTATACTCCGTTTCACCTGATGTTGCACCGCAGAGAAGGCTAGAAGCGCGAGCTCATAGCGTTGGGAGCTGCTCTTGACGCGCGAGAGCTTGTGCCACCGAGATGTCAAGGAGCTCGCGCTTGTAGCCTTCCCTGCGGTGCATCATAAGGTGAAACATAGTAGGTGCGTTGCTTTGGACGAATGCATGGGACTGGATTTCGCTCCGCAAGGACCATCGTTCAAAAATCGGCCGTGGAATTTAAACGTCTAAAGAAATAGATATAGGACGCCTAGGTTTGAAACTTACTACGACAGAAGTTTGCCTATAGAATCGGCTGTTTCTGAAATATTTGCGACGACTACTTCCGATCCCTGAAACGTCTGGAGGTGCCTGTTGCAGACGACGGACGCGTATGGAATGATTGAAGCATGCCGTCTGCAACAGTTTGAATTGTTTTCTTAATGACACAATTTTGATCTTGTATTTTGTGGGAACACGGGAGGTCAAAGAAAACTCATCAGGTTTATAAAAAGGAATCGTATTTGCTTGCGATACAGGATACTTTCTGACAAAAATCATCATACGTATGCAGATACCTGCTAAAAATACAGCAAAGAAGCATCTGTTTAGAACATGATCAAGGCAGCGTCAGGCCCTCTTTTTTTTCATTTTACAGTTGGCGTGCATTGTAAGGAAGGAGCAATTATTTTGTCTCTAACGTAATCCGTTCGAGACCCCAAATTTCGTTTTTCAGGCTGGGAATGTACTTGTGTGTTTCGTTCCTGCTTGTGACCATCACAACGAGAAAATATCTTGCTGATTCTTCCGTTTTCACAAGGACCCGAAATAGCAAAAGAGCTGGAGGTAAGTTATGCGGAGCGAAAGTTTCCCCGCTTCTTGCATAGGGGTCGCGATGATGTCAAAACGCCAAACTCTGATTGGCTGATTAAATAAAAATAGTGGGTAGACCTCAAGGCATCTAGCACTGCGGTTTACCCACTACCCTTCCAATCAAAGCCAATCAGAACTCGGCGTCGTTCTGACGTCACCGCAACCCCTGAGCGCAAAGCAGACGACTTGCTCTCCGCATATGTTTGTTACGGACAGTTTAAGCACACAAATATGCACTGAAACAACTTCTGTGCCGTCAGAATTCTTTTAAACGTGTGCTGGCGTGCACTTCGACGTTGATGAACTTCACATCGTCGTCGTACGTGACTCGGCTTAACAGTGTTTTTACCCTTTTCATATATTGCGGACGCCTTCATGGGCAGGAGTTCGCGCACTCGCGAACCTTGAGCGTCGATCAAAGCTGTTTTTCGAGCACGCTGCCCTTCCAAAATTCTACAGAAAGTTAACCACAAGAATAGAATTTCGTTGTCCGTCACCAGCTTAATTTAACGCTGTCGCGTAATACCTCAGAAAGAACCACTGAACCCGCAAAGTCATCATGTCGTCTGTTAACAAGGCAAAGCCGGTTGTGAAACTTCATTACGGGCCTTTATCATCGCTTTGTGACACTGAGACGACAGAGAAAGTCTTCATGATTAGATATTGAGAAGACACAATGCTTACTTTAAATATTTACTTTTTTTATCAGACACATTCTAACCTCACGTCGAGTCCCCGTGGATTTGTCTATTACAACGGCCCTAGCAACGGTTTCTTTGGAGCACAGCACCGTGTTGTTGCGTCATCACTTACCGGGTCAATTGTAAGAGATGTGTGGAGATAAGCGTGACTGATAAGACGATTGCATAGACACTGCAGTGATGGAAGCGGCTCTTGACTTTTTGTAGCAGGTTCTGTAGCAGGCAAAACAATTTGGAGCGTTCAATGACACTTTTGAAACAGATGTCAAGATCTGTTAGCACATCACTCGAAAATGACAAAGTGACTGCATCGCTAAATGAGTTAATGTTTGATAATAATTGAGGGCTCCTCTTTAATACTGGAGCATATTACTTATTACCTTTTGTAGTAAGAATAGATGAGGCGCGGAAGGAATATGTAGTCTTCTTTTCAGAATTAAGACTGGTCAGAGGAGGTTCCATTTACAATGGGTACTCAAAAAATGGTTGAAAAATGAATCATACACTTCAGTTGGGATAAAGCCTCTGTCTCGCCTCCCACTTTTACACCCGGTAATTTATTTAGCCTGTTAAAAAAATTTCTGTCGAAGGACTGAAAAATTGAAAGACGTTTACAAATCTCTGTAATGCGAAATTAGAGCACAGCCCTTGAGGTATTTTGATTTCGCGATATATCGTGACGGGAGGGTAGGCGGGAGGAGGAGGGGAGGGTACAGAGGATGAGGAAGGGAGGTTATGGAGGACAAGGAGAAAGAGGGGAGGGGGAGGAGAGAAAGAGTGGAGGACATGGAGGACACTTCCTTCCCTCTCCTCCTCCTCCCCTCTTTCTCCTCCTCCTCCATAAAGTCCCCTCTCCTCTCACAGGTTCCCCTTTAAATTTAGCTGGAAAATTAGCGCCACGCGACCTCAACATTCATTCAGGTACCCCACAAAATTTAGCGGGGAAAATGATGTCACATGACTTCGTGTATGTCACCTATAAATAAGTTCAGTTTCTCCACTAAATTTAGCGGTGAAACTGACGTCACATGATCTCAACACCAATTCAATTCCCCGCTAAGTTTAGCTGAGAAACTGAATTGGTGTTGAGGTCATGTGAAGTCGGTTTTACCGCTAAATTTAGCGGGGAAACTGAATGCTCAGCGTTGCATTATGGGACGTCACAGACCTACATACCAATTCAGTTTCTTCGCTAAATTTAGCGGGCAATTTAATTGGTGTATAGGTCTGTGACGTCCCATAACGCAACGCGCGCGGTTACGCCGACGGCGACGCCGCGAAACACGGGAACGAGCGCCCAAGAGCTGCGCTCTAAAAAATACAAATTTGCGCTAAAGTACGTCTATCAATACCAGTCCTCCTCCCCCCCCCCCCCCCCCTTCCAACTTTATGAACCTACCAAGCTCAAGACACTAATATTTCAAACTGCAGAAACAACTACCCACAAATATTAATACCTACACTTGTGATTTAAAAGCGACAAGGCTCTTTAGCGGTGTAGGAACCAGATTGAAGTCAAAGTTCGCTGTTCTTTCGACTGACAGCGGCACGGGAACTACCTTGACCACCGTATTTATTTAAAATATAGTCTCGCGTTTGTTTGTTTCTTTGTTTGTTTGTTTCTTTTTCGACGCAGCTTTTTATAACTGGAGATAAACTTAAAATTAAGGCCAAAGAAGGTATACCTAGGATAGTTCTGAGCATAATTGCCGAGTCTATCGCGCTAACCCAGGAGCTCCCCCACGTCCGTCACTGCTCCTAGCACTCCGGTGCAAAGCGGTGAAGCTCGACGCGCGCGCTAGTGAGAGGCGGTGAGAGGCGACAAGGGGGCATGCGGCAGACATGATAATCGAGCGATCTCCTCAGGAGTACAAGACTCTGGTTGTGTCTTATTAGCCACTATCCTACAATTTTGCAATGTTTTCTCGCGACTTTTAGCTCTGACATAGCCGACATCGTCTGAAAATTTAGGCGATGTCGGCGATTAACTTGCCAGCGCATCAACCAGCCAGCGCGGTTGACAAGGAATCTCTAAACTTCGTTTCACCTTAATTCAAAGCGCAGCCGAGGCTACGAGCCAATGGGACCAACCAAACAGCGTCAGAGCGCGACATCAGGGCATTCGTCCATCTTCCTGTACGTGCTCTTCATCGACTCAACCAAGTACAGCGAATAAGATGTCCCGTGACTTCCGCTCTTAGTACTTGTTTTCGTGGTTGTGTGTGTTAGAGCATTCGGCTGAGCTCTGTCCTAAAATGATACGAACTATGCGGTGAGTCTAGACGCTGTGAAATACGTATATGTGCCATTTTCCTTTCCTCCTACTTCTCTGAATATTAGAAACGACCAATAATAAAGTGTTTTATTTATTTTTTATTTGCTTAATCGCATCTTACCGCAGGTATGGCGCAATTCTTAGCAAAAATTCCACTTCGGCGCAAGATGTGGCAGGCTTTCGTTCATGTCGTACTTTGGAGAAAATGGCGCAGCCCTTCTATCACTGACACAGTGCCAAAGACGCTTACATTGGCGAGGAACGCTTTAATACGATGAAGTTCCATAGCGATCTTAGCACGACTGGTTTAGAACAACCCTTTGGGAGCTTCCAAGATTTGAAAGGATCAAAATTGTGACTACCATGGTTGCAGAGACTGATCAGCCAATCGCCTTGCGAAGTTTTGGTCGTCTGTATGCTTGTGTGTGTTTGTGTCCGGCTAGCAAGCAGGGAGGGCAATGGCGCTACTTTCCCAGGATCCAGCGACTTCAGGTGGCGTGGGTGGCCGCCAAGGAAATATCTGCTTCCCGGACGCGTCACCACCTCGTCATGCAGGTCGAAGGTACTTATGCATGGCCAACGTTGGGCATGGCTTGATTGATGTCACATTAGCGGCACTTGTAATATATACTTGCTGCTGAGCGGTACCTTCCGTTCATTTCACACCACCGAGTGTGTTTCGCTCGACGAGAACAATTAGGAATTACCCCCACCATGGTGCGATGACGCCATATACGAGTATTAGCTGAGCTTCATGGCCGAAAGTCCGTTGTTGCTGGGTGTTATATCAGCTCGACGACGGGGTTCGGTGAATGTTAAATGAATATCACCTGTACTGGCCAAGTTGTCATCTGAAGAAATGGAGCCTGTGGCCTGGACAACCAAACGGTCAGTGAACCGATCCCACCGGTATCCTTTGAAGCTTTTAAAGTTCATGATGGCAATCCCCGAGACTGTGGGAGAACAGAGTTTAAACAGTAAGAGGTCAGAAAAGAAAGAGAAACAGACATGGTCTAAATTATTTTTTTT
The DNA here is from genome assembly GCA_013358835.2 of Ixodes persulcatus. Taxonomy (NCBI): domain Eukaryota; kingdom Metazoa; phylum Arthropoda; class Arachnida; order Ixodida; family Ixodidae; genus Ixodes; species Ixodes persulcatus. Next base: position 13,985 of record JABSTQ010010521.1, read on the forward strand.
TCTTCCCATCTTATTGTTTTAACTCTGTTCTCCCCTAGTCTCCGAGCCTACCATCATGTTCAGTATACACCAACTAACCTTCCCTTTAAACTTTTTTTTTTTGTGTGTGTGCAGGAGTTAGTATTTATGTGTTGAATCAGGGCGCCTTCCCTCAACAGCCTGGATGCCGGTTTCTGTAGCTTTGTGATGGAATTCAATTGTTTGAAAATGCACTTCCGCGCCGTTACGGGCTTGATAAAAAATAGAATCTCAGGGGGAACGGGCTGTTAATCCGACAGTTGAGCAGGAGCCAGGATATATGCGGACGATCGAGCGGACGCCGCACCCTTCTGCAGAGCGGCGAGGTCCGTCAATGAGGCACTGACTGAACGAACCGAGGCCGACCTTTTCACGCGACATTCCTCAAGGACTATAACTGCTTGGGCATTGAGTCAAGGACTATTCAGAGTACGTGCGTGGGACGCAAACGCAAGCCGTAGACAATGGGCGCGATTAGTACGTGCTCCCTTTATCTTACGGTCACAGATCAGCGTACGTGGTGAATAAATTCTATGCATCCAGTCGTAGATTGCCGGAACCGAAAGCTTCCGCAATAAATAAACAAAGTGTCAAAAAAACATCCTTTACAGGTTGTTTTTTTTATTATTATTAATTTACCGCAAACATTAACTACGCATCGCCGAACATGCAGTCACCGCCCAAAATCTAGCGCTAGCGGTCCGAACCGGATGCCAAAGTTTCAGAACAAATCGCTATCTTATTCAAAAGTTATAAGTGATTTCCTAAAAGTTTTCAATGGGAAAATGGCGGCTGACAAAGCTCTCGAACGCATAGAGCTGAATGGCGCTAGTTACCAGAAACGGGGGAAAACGGGCCCCAACGTCGCGCACCAATAATAATAATAATAATAATAATCAATCAATCAATCAATCAATCAATCAATCAATGTTTTTTATTGAAGTGCCCAGGAACAACCTTGTGGTCTTGGTACGGGTGCACTCAGGAAACATAAAAAAAATACATAACACTACACACAACAAACAAACAGTAAACAATAAAAACACTTAAAACAGATCGCATATGTCGCATAAACTCTCTACGGTATACCACCACGATAGTGAGAGAAAAGAAAAGCGAGAGTATAAAATTTGGTTCTGAGCAACTTAATCAAGTGCAAAAAAAAAATGGTAAGCAAAATTTAGGTGAGGACCTTTAGTGCTCTGATGAACTCCTGTGTGTTATTGTTAAATATATCAATAGTGTCTGTAAAAGAGGAATTGTAGGTGTGCCCAATCCTTGACACGGGGTCGTGAAGATTAGGTATGCGAGCATTGTGGAAGGATGCATTTTGCCGTGTAGTTATTACGGGAATTTTCAAAAGTACATTTGAGATCAATGATGTGCAGTCAGTGGTGCCATGAACAAGTTTGTACAGAAATAGGATATCGGCATGTTCCCTCCTACGCCGCAGGATGGGCAATGCCAAGCTATGTTGGATTGGGACTGCTGGGTCATCGCTTAAGGTAGACGCATTGCGCGACGAGAAACGATGTCTGTAGATACATAAAATCTTATTCTGAACACGTTCGATCCTAGCCGAGTTTGTCGCGCAGATTCCATTCCATACAACAGAGGCATACTCGACGTGTGGTCTACATAAAGCACTGTACAGTGTGCCAAAAGTACTAGGGTTATTAAACTCTTTAGTAATGCGGCACGTAATACCAAGCGTGCGTAAAGCTGAGCTCACAATGTGGTCAACATGACGCGAAAAGCGTAATGTACTATCAAATACAACTCCAAGGTCTTTGATTTCATTCACACGTGCCAAAAGAACTGACTGAATGTCATAAGAGAATAAAATATTATGTGTCTTTCGAGTGTAGGACATGACTTTAGTTTTAGAACTATTTAGTTTTAGGGCATTCTGATTGCACCAGTTTTCGAAAGCATATACATCATTTTGTAGCAAAACACAGTCGCGTTCGTCTCGTACCTCTATAAACATCTTAATGTCATCTGCATATTGTAGAAAGGAGGAGTGACGGATCACAGCCGAAACATCATTAACAAAAACTGAAAACAGAAGAGGTCCGAGAACGGAGCCCTGAGGCACACCCGTTGTCGCCTCATAAGTAGCAGAAGAATTATCATTCGAGCTAACAAAGCACTTCCGGCCACGCAAGTAACTTTTGAGCAATGAAAGCAATGAGTTGTGAATATCTAGCTTTGACAGTTTAGCTAGTAACATCTCATGATTAACAACGTCAAACGCTTTACTCAAGTCAAAGTAAATCACATCAAGCTGGCCTCTGTTAGCGACGGCGTGAGCAGCGGTTGACATAAAACAGGTGAGATTGGTTGTGGTCGAGCGACCCGCCATAAAACCATGTTGGTTAGGGATAAGATAACGCTTGAGATTGAATGACAATATTTTGTGTAGTGCCACTTCGAGGAGCTTCGAAAATGTGCAAAGAAGAGATATAGGTCTGTAGTTCGACACATTTGTTTTTGGACCGGACTTATGCACAGGTACAACAAGTGCCGTTTTCCACATGGCGGGAAAGACCTCATTCTTTATGCAGTTGTTAAAAATATGTACGAGAACAGGAATAAATATGGCACTGTATGCCTTCAAGAGGACCGACGGGATACCATCATGGCCGGAAGACAATGATGGTTTCATTTTTTTTACACACTCATGCAGTAGCTCCTCGTCAAAGAGTGCAATACAGGATGCATTGCCAGAGACAGCTGGCGCGGCAGTAGTTGAAGGGGTTGGATGATGCTTAAAAACGGACTGGAAGTGGCGTGCAAAAATTTCACAAACATCTGTCGTCGAGTTTCCCTGTGAGTCCAGCAGGGTGATCTCTCCTCTACCTTTTGTCTGGGACCGAGAGCGAACATACTTCCAGAATTCTTTTGGATTTTTAGTTAGCTGAAACTCGACGGAATCAGTGTACGCCTGACGATCACGTTTAAAAACTTCCTTGCAGAGAGACCTAAAGCGCCCAAATTCTGATTTTAATTCGGGGGTATCGTTCTTTTTAAACTTTCGATGAGCGCGCAGTTTCTTATTCATTAGAGTACGTAATTCGTGCGAGAACCAGAATGGAAACTTTAAACCTGATGTTTTACGTAACGGGATGAATTGATTCATTCCTTCACGAACGATTCGAGTGAAATCGCGAACCTGTTGATCAACGTCAGAGCACTGAATGATTGAGGACCAATCGTAATTGGAGAAATAATCGTACAAACTAAGATAATCTCCAGCGGAAAAATTATGTCTATTCCCTTCAGGAAGTCTCCGTGAACAACGTCTCATGCCCCGTCGGACAGGTATACTAATATCCAATGGGGGGTGATATCCGTCGGGGGGAACCAAGCCTGACGCACCCGCAGTTACATCTATGCAGTCAAGATCTGAGAAGCAAAGATCAAGCATGTTGCCCTGGGTGTTCGGGATACAGTTATATTGTTTTAAGTTCGTAAATGATGCGAAATTAAGCAAGAGATTAGATTTTTGAATAATATAGTAATGTTTTGAGGACGCAGAGGCAGTTTCCCAACATATGTTGGGGACATTAAAATCGCCAAGAACCATAAATTTAAATTTTTCAAGGGCGTTGGTTGTGCGCTCAATGCCTAGTAGACATTGACTGAAATCATCAGGAGAGGTGTCAGGGGGCAAGTAATAAGCACCCAGAAGGATACCCTCGCCGTTCGCACATTGTAGCTGTATACCCACACTGACTCAAATGATGTCTCGAGATCTGGACGCCTAACACATTGCAATGACGCATCGATTGCTATCAGCACCCCACTCCCCGTCTTTTTGAATGTAGAGAATGCGCGATCACGTCGAAATACTGTAAAATTAGGTGGGAAGAGATCAGATGAAGAAATATTCGAACAAAGCCAGGTCTCGGTTAGCACAATAATAGATGCATGAGTTAGGGTTACGTTAGAAAAAAATTCATTAGCTTTCGTGCGGAGACCTCGGACATTCTGATAATAAATGTCTAGTTTAGGTATCTGTTTCGGTATTATTGGAGAGAGGTGTTTGGGATACCGCTTGATAGGTGCGGCTGTCAGTCAGCTGGCCTGTGAACTCCTTGAAGAGGCTTCCCTCTGGCCAGAGGAGGGGATCAAAAAGTTTCTCCATTTCGTCATCATTATTATTATAATAATAATAATAATAATAATAATAATAATAATAATAATAATAATAATAATAATAATAATAATAATAATAATAATAATAATAATAATAATAATAATAATAATAATTCATTCATTCATTCATTCATTTATTTATTTTTCGTGCTCATGAACGGCGAGTAGCCTATGTAATGATGCACAGAGTCAAAAGAAACACACATAAGAAATCAACAGCACATGCAACAGCTAATATCTATTATGGGGGAACAGGAAATAGGTAACAGTTAAATATTAGCCAGAGAACGCCTAAACGCTTGAACACTTGACTTGAAAATGTCGATGTCGATGCTGGTTGTACTGAACCTGTTATAAAAATGTTGGATGCGGTTCATGGGACTGGAGAGGTTGATTTTTTGAACTGAGAAAGTGGGATTAACCCTCAAAAGCACTCGCGGTACATATATGCTAATAGCTGATGTAAGGGTCGAACAGTCAATGCAACCATGAACGCATTTATACAAAAAAACTAGATCGCGCTCAAGTCTTCTCGAGCTTAGTGTGGTACAATCACATCGTCGTAAAAGCCTGTAATACTCATAATAAACACTGCGGCCAATATAGCGATCATATACAATACGGAAGAAACGTCTCTGCACGTTTTCGATTTTTGCTTGGTTTGCATTACCAATACAATTCCAAACAACAGAACTAAACTCAAGCTTGCTACGTATTAATGAAAAATACAAAATGAATATGCAAGCTGACGAAGGGAATTCACGTGTTATTCTCGAAATAGCACCTAGCGTCCGATAGGCAGCATTTGTGATGTTGGAAACATGTTCATTGAATGACAAAGATGAATCAATATATACTCCTAGATCTCTTGTGCATTCAACCCTACGCAGAGGTAGGTTCTCAAGATAATAACAAAAACTTACAATTTCCAGTTTCTTAGAAAAGGACATAACTACAGTTTTTTTAGGATTTAGTGTTAACAAATTGCGGCAACACCAATGATGCACAGCATTAACATCCTCCAGTATCATTTCACAGTCATAGATGGATGAGACCTGCCTAAACAATTTGATGTCGTCAGCATATTGCAAAATATGTGAATGGCGGACACAAGAACCCAGATCATTTATAAAGACATTGAATAAAATTGGTCCGAGTATGGACCCCTGTGGCACACCCGAAAGTGACACATAAGGTTTAGAATGATGTCCCATTATACGAACGAAGTTTTTTCTTTCCATCAGATAGTTCAAAAAACTTTTGCAAAGCTGGTTATTGACTCCATATGTCCCCAATTTATGGACAAGAATTGAATGATTAACCAAGTCAAACGCTTTCGATAGATCAAAGTATACGGCGTCTACCTGCCCACGCTGATTGGTAATCGGCGAAACGAAGTTTAAAAATGATACTAGATTGGTCTCTACAGACCTGCCAGAGAAGAAACCGTGTTGTGAAATGCTAATTTTACGTTTAAAAAATTGTGACAAATGTTCAAACAAAACGATTTCATAAACTTTCGAAAATGCACAAAGCAAGGATACCGGCCTGTAATTCTTTACGTCATCGGTCTTGCCACCTTTGTGAACAGGCACAATGACAGAATTTTTCCAAAGCTCAGGAAAAGTAAAACTTGACAGAGACAAGTTGAAAATATGAGTTAATATCGGCGTAAAAATGGAGGAACAACCTTTAACAATAAAGCTTGGGATGCCATCAAATGCCATTGATATCTTGGGTTTTAGTCTTTTTATCGCAATCTCGATTTCAGCGCTTTGAAAAGACGTTATCGAGAGGTTATCATTAAAATTGCTACTATCATCTGGCGTGCATGGCGTGGCTTGGTTTGAGGAGTAGACAGATTCGAAATAATCAGCGAATGCGTTTGACACACATGCAGGTTCATTCAGCACTTTACCAGATGCGTCACATAGGCTTATCGCAGGAGAGGACGTGGTCATGCGATCATTGACATACCGCCAGAAATACTTGGGGTCGCGGTTTAAGCTGCGTTCAACTGACTCTCGATAAGATTCTTTGTCCCTCTTGATTAACACTTTAGCTAACGCTCGTGATTTGGAAAACTTATTATATCAAAACTGTGTTTGTTTAACCTTATATTTCCTATGGTAGTGCAGTTTTTTTTTCTAAGCTCGGACCTAAGCTCGTGCGAAAACCAATGAGGATAGCGGGATGAGTGACGACACTTTTTTGGAACAAACATTTCGATGGCGTTCGTAATACAGTTAGTAAGTAACTCAACAGCGCAATTTACATCGGTTGTTTCATATACTGGTGCCCAATCAACGCTATCTAAAAATCTGAAAAGGCCAAGATAATTACCCCTATTAAAAGCGAATGATTTATAGCTTGTATGCTTTGATGTCCTGAAGGAAGCGATGAAGGAAGCGGAGAAGGGAACGTGCCACTCATCGGGGGGAACAAGGGGCTTAGAGACCGGTACGAGGGTATGAACGTGAAAGTTCACTAAAGCGAGGTCCAGTACGTTTCCCGCCGGGTTCTGAAAACTATTTAACTGATTCAATCCTAGATAGTTCACAGAATAGAGTAGAGTATTCGCCTTAGATGTTACACAACCAGAAGATGAGAAAGGGTGCTCTAAATTCCAGTTTATATCAGGGACATTAAAATCTCCTAGAATAAGAATACGGTAATAATAATAATAATAATAATAATAATAATAATAATAATAATAATAATAATAATAATTTCATTTCATTTCATTTCATTTCATTTATTTAGATACCTTCATAACACTATAAGGTGACGGGTCGGTCAAAGCCAGTAGAGGCTTGAAGGACAGAACCCAGCAAATGGAATGTCACAGATAGCAGAAGAAGTCCGTAGAGCACACATTTAAACATGTATCTTACTATACGAGAAACAGAAAATAATCATCTCACCATATCCCAGCAAACATATTAGATACAAAATATCACACAACAGTAAATTATTGAAATTGTACAGTGAATCAGAGCGTAAAACTGTTCAATAGATTTTTCAATTTTCTCCTATTTGCAGCTTCAAAGAAGTGGTCGGGGAGTCTGTTAAAAATGTATGGCACATAGTAAGAGCGCTCTCGCTTACCATATCTTGTGAAACACCGGGGGATTAGGAAGCGATCAGAGGTACGTAAATCTCTGCGGGGCACAAAGGGATGTTTAAATTCGCTACACCAGAAATGAGAAAGCACAACACATTGCAAAAAAAGTGAATGGAAGTTAGGCAGTTGGAGAGCCTCAAAGAGGTCAGCTTCTGGTGCAAGATCATAATGATAACCAACACTTCTTAACAAATTCCTTAGGATGCGGTCAATTTTAGTTTGCCATATTTCTGCACAGTTACCAAATAATGTGATGCCATACCTTAGTATACTATAGGCAAGAGCAGTAGCAATTGATTTCCTTACGGCAAATGGCATAAACACCCTATTATTGTAAAGTAAGCAGCACACGCTGCGAAGCTTGCCAGAAACATAGGTTAAATGCGTTGACCAAGACAAATCGGAATCAAAAATTATGCCTAAGTATTTAACAGTGTCAACATATTTCAGGGAACTACATGTACAATCAAGACAGCTGGATCTGTGTAACATAAATGATGAGTCCAATTCTACACTCTTCAGCGGATTCCTGAAGCAAACAAGTCTGGTTTTGGATGTGTTAATAGTAATATAATTGTCATAAAACCAGTCCATTAGTCGTGCAGAATCATGTTGCAATAACTGCACGGCTTGGCGGTAATTAATGTGACTAGAGACTAGTAAAGTATCATCCGCATACTGAAAAATTTTGCAACTGGTGAGCCTTGTTGAGATATCATTAACAAAAAGATTAAATAACAATGGAGACAAAACCGATCCCTGGGGCACACCGGCTTTTAACATCAGCCGAGCACTTTTGAAATTTCCTACAGATACAATTTGGGAGCGGTCAAGAAAGAAATTTTTAAGCAATGCAATAAATGGTCCACGGAAGCCGTAATTCTGTAGTTTAAAAAGAAGCATCTTATGACTGACCGTGTCAAAGGCCTTGGCGACATCAAGAAAAATTGCACATGAACATAAGTTTCGATCAAAAGCACTGTGTAGTAGGTCAGAAAAATCTTCCAGCAGTGGTTGAGTGCCCTTTCCAGCAACAAAACCATACTGGTTAGGCGACAGGATGTTGGAAGTTTCAATGAAGCTGGACATTACAAGATACAAGTGCTTTTCCAAAATCTCCCCAATGCAAGGTAAAATAGAAATAGGGCGATAGCACTCAGGCTTGTTAGGCGATCCTCCCTTGAAAACAGGCTTCACAAGTGCGGTTTTTAGTTCAATCGGGATGACACCAGAGACCAAGAACTCATTTATCATGGAAAGAAGTACGTGCTGAACATGTCCAAAGTTTCGGCAGAGATCATTAATACGAATTGTATCAACACCAGGAGATTTATTGCGTTTTAAAGAAAACAAAATGGAGTGTAATTCGTCTATTGTGAGAAGAGGAAGAAACGCTGAGTTTAATATACTTGCGCTCGAGGCAGGCGGTTTGAAATTACTGTCTCTCGCAAAGCCCGATGACGCAGCAAAAAGTTTGTTAAAGTCGTTCACTACTGATTGCAGATCTGTGCCGAAGTGTTTTTGAAGGGAGTCAAGAGGCGAAGCCTTTCCTCCACGCCCTGTAAAATAATTAATCAACTTCCATGTTTCACGTGGATTCGATCTTGCCTCAAAGAATCTTCGCTGAAAGTAGCATCGTTTGGCAGACCGTATAATTGCATTAGCTTTGTTCCGAGCGCTTCGATACTCTGCTTTTAACTGCAAATTGTTTGGTGAACGACGGGAACGTAACCACAACGTATCTTTTCTTTGATTGCTGTCATAATATTAGAATTAAACCATGGCTTATAAGACCGTCGTTTGAAATTAACCTGTTTTTTGGCGGCACAATAAAAGGATTGAAAACCTCGACGAAAGCTTTATAAACATTGGAAGGTTGTACGGACATCAAGAGTTCGTTCCAGTCAAAGGCAGCGACCAAAGCATCGAATTAATAAGAATACGGTAATAATAATAATAATAATAATAATAATAATAATATAATAATAATAATAATAATTTCATTTCATTCATTCATTTCATTTATTTAGATACCTCATAACACTATAAGGTGACGGGTCGGTCAAAGCCAGTAGAGGCTTGAAGGACAGACCCCAGCAAATGGAATGTCACAGATAGCAGAAGAAGTCCGTAGAGCACACATTTAACATGTATCTTACTATACGAGAAACAGAAAATAATCATCCTACCATATCCCAGCAAACATATTAGATACAACATATCACACAACAGTAAATTATTGAAATTGTACAGTGAATCAGAGCGTAAAACTGTTCAATAGATTTTTCAATTTTCTCCTATTTGCAGCTTCAAAGAAGTGGTCGGGGAGTCTGTTAAAATGTATGGCACATAGTAAGAGCGCTCTCGCTTACCATATCTGTGAAACACCGGGGGATTAGGAAGCGATCAGAGGTACGTAAATCTCTGCGGGGCACAAAGGGATGTTTAAATTCGCTACACCAGAAATGAGAAAGCACAACACATTGCAAAAAAAGTGAATGGAAGTTAGGCAGTTGGAGAGCCTCAAAGAGGTCAGCTTCTGGTGCAAGATCATAATGATAACCAACACTTCTTAACAAATTCCTTAGGATGCGGTCAATTTTAGTTTGCCATATTTCTGCACAGTTACCAAATAATGTGATGCCATACCTTAGTATACTATAGGCAAGAGCAGTAGCAATTGATTTCCTTACGGCAAATGGCATAAACACCCTATTATTGTAAAGTAAGCAGCACACGCTGCGAAGCTTGCCAGAAACATAGGTTAAATGCGTTGACCAAGACAAATCGGAATCAAAAATTATGCCTAAGTATTTAACAGTGTCAACATATTTCAGGGAACTACATGTACAATCAAGACAGCTGGATCTGTGTAACATAAATGATGAGTCCAATTCTACACTCTTCAGCGGATTCCTGAAGCAAACAAGTCTGGTTTTGGATGTGTTAATAGTAATATAATTGTCATAAAACCAGTCCATTAGTCGTGCAGAATCATGTTGCAATAACTGCACGGCTTGGCGGTAATTAATGTGACTAGAGACTAGTAAAGTATCATCCGCATACTGAAAAATTTTGCAACTGGTGAGCCTTGTTGAGATATCATTAACAAAAGATTAAATAACAATGGAGACAAAACCGATCCCTGGGGCACACCGGCTTTTAACATCAGCCGAGCACTTTTGAAATTTCCTACAGATACAATTTGGGAGCGGTCAAGAAAGAAATTTTTAAGCAATGCAATAAATGGTCCACGGAAGCCGTAATTCTGTAGTTTAAAAAGAAGCATCTTATGACTGACCGTGTCAAAGGCCTTGGCGACATCAAGAAAAATTGCACATGAACATAAGTTTCGATCAAAAGCACTGTGTAGTAGGTCAGAAAAATCTTCCAGCAGTGGTTGAGTGCCCTTTCCAGCAACAAAACCATACTGGTTAGGCGACAGGATGTTGGAAGTTTCAATGAAGCTGGACATTACAAGATACAAGTGCTTTTCCAAAATCTCCCCAATGCAAGGTAAAATAGAAATAGGGCGATAGCACTCAGGCTTGTTAGGCGATCCTCCCTTGAAAACAGGCTTCACAAGTGCGGTTTTTAGTTCAATCGGGATGACACCAGAGACCAAGAACTCATTTATCATGGAAAGAAGTACGTGCTGAACATGTCCAAAGTTTCGGCAGAGATCATTAATACGAATTGTATCAACACCAGGAGATTTATTGCGTTTTAAAGAAAACAAAATGGAGTGTAATTCGTCTATTGTGAGAAGAGGAAGAAACGCTGAGTTTAATATACTTGCGCTCGAGGCAGGCGGTTTGAAATTACTGTCTCTCGCAAAGCCCGATGACGCAGCAAAAAGTTTGTTAAAGTCGTTCACTACTGATTGCAGATCTGTGCCGAAGTGTTTTGAAGGGAGTCAAGAGGCGAAGCCTTTCCTCCACGCCCTGTAAAATAATTAATCAACTTCCATGTTTCACGTGGATTCGATCTTGCCTCAAAGAATCTTCGCTGAAAGTAGCATCGTTTGGCAGACCGTATAATTGCATTAGCTTTGTTCCGAGCGCTTCGATACTCTGCTTTTAACTGCAAATTGTTTGGTGAACGACGGGAACGTAACCACAACGTATCTTTTTCTTTGATTGCTGTCATAATATTAGAATTAAACCATGGCTTATAAGACCGTCGTTTGAAATTAACCTGTTTTTTGGCGGCACAATAAAAGGATTGAAAAACCTCGACGAAAGCTTTATAAACATTGGAAGGTTGTACGGACATCAAGAGTTCGTTCCAGTCAAAGGCAGCGACCAAAGCATCGAATTTTACCGTATCCGTAATTGAAATACACGATAATAATAATAATAATAATAATAATAATAATAATAATAATAATAATGTTGTGGGTATGTTTATGCAGCCGGAAGTTAGTCAGCATTAATGGGAGTTTGTTGTCTTAGATGTAGATGAGAAATATTTAGCCAGTGCAATACAATCGCTGGCCTGGGGTCGATCTTTAACGTGCACCACGCAGTAGTGATACACGACCGCCACGCCGGTACTCCACTACATTGTAACTCCACTGTACCGGCACGATGCTCATCCAAATCGCCATGTCTAGTCCGTACGCTTAGCTTCTTCACAGTGCACCAGCGCACTCTGAAAAGTACACTCAACGGAGATAAGTAAACCGCCCGAACAGAACACGAACAACGAGAAATATCACGAAACTTCCGAGTACTGTGTCATGTTCGATATAAATATATCAAATCAAATCAATGCAGATTGTTGGGCTAGTTGGTACTGGGAATTTGACGTCATGATGGCGCTGAAGACGAGGACAAAAGATAGACTAGACAACACGGAGCGCTCCGTGTTGTCTAGTCTCCCTTTTGTCCTCGTCTTAAGCGCCATCATGATATCAAATCAGTTCACGTGCTATCCTGAGTGATAACCGCAAGTACTGAAAATTCGCAGAAGCGTAGCAGTGCAGCGACGCCTTGGTTCCCAAGTTGCTGAAGTGAAACTAACTTTTTGACGCAATGTTGGCGCAGATTCCCGACATTTTGGTGAAGTGTAGCAGGGTGTACCAGGGCGAGTAATTTGATGCAAGTGGCTGAGCAATCACACCATTGGTTTAATGTAAAGTGACATCACAATGTCACGTGACACCGCGACGCGTCACGATTTCCCCGCTAACCTTAGCGGACAAATTTCTGTACTAAATTAAGCGGGAATTTTGTGTCGTAACGTTACGCGACGTCGCAATTTTCCCGCCATACTTAGCGGAAAATTTATTCGCCAAAATTAGCGGGAATATAGCGTCACATGACACTATAATGTCACGTTACGTTACAGCGTCACGTGACCACATCATGTGACCTCATGGTGTCATATTAACACTGGTCGTTTACAGAACACTGCAAGGAACCGCCAATTTTTGTTATTTTTTTTTTTTTGTTTGGTACAGGCAACATCACATTCTCAAACTTTCGCATTCTACACCTCACATTCCCATGGAGTTACAGCTTACTGCTATGCATGGTTTATTTATACAAACCGAACGACAGGGTTTCATTATCTCTATCGGACCCTGCAGATTTACAAAGTCCGTTTAGTAGACATGGCTTGCGCTAAGATCACTTTAATACCGCTTTTACCTCAGAAGTTCCAAGGCTTTCACCTTGGGCTGGTGACCTCTAAAGCATTCGGTCTGCTATGAGCCCCGCCAGTTCAGATTTGCATTGAAGCACATGTGTAAGCTTCATACCACAACCAATAGTGCATTTAAAGGGCCTCTGACACGCCAAAAAAAATATTTTTTTTTCACGCTAAACGTTGCAATGGCATATCAGGACATTGCAAAAAAAATGGTTCACTATAGAGTTGCGTAGCTTTTTTATAAAAAATAGAAATACGAGGCCCAATTTCCAAGTTCCCGCCTGCACTGTGACGTAACAGTGTACCGCAAGGTGTCGGGGCGGTCAGAAAGGAGGCATCGAGCTACGTCACTAAAAGTGGTTAACCGGAAGTCGCGTGAGTTTCACTCCTCGTGCTCTCCGCGACCGTGCCTAAGACTTTTTTTCTTTTTATTATTCTGCTCTTCGTACGAGCGATCGTAGAAAACGAAGTTTCAGTTCCACTATAGACGCTTTCAGGCAGCTGTGCATGGGCGCCGCCATAACCGACCTTCAGTTTTTGTTTCTTCTTATTCCGTTCGCTCCACTGCATCATTACCACAGTAGGTCAGGTCATTGCCATTTTAGATTCTACCGCGTCCTTCTCCCCATCATAGGCCCTTGTGGAGACTCGTCAACGGCCGCTTCAGTGGCTCGGCATCTCGGTAAGACAAGAGAAGGTCGGCTATGGCGGCTCAATTTGGCGCGCGCTGAAAGCGTCTATACTCTGTTTCATACTTAGCGTGCAACGCTGTCAAAGCTACTGGCGCGAGCGCGTGGCTTCATCTATGTTTTGTTTGCGCGAGAACGCGTGCAAATGATCAACGAGATCAAGCCCCATGCTCGCGCCAGTAGCTTTGACAGCGTTGCAATCTAAGTATGAAACAGAGTATAGCTCTTTATCCCTGCACCGTTGGTTTAGTTGCGTGCTGTAAATTTGAGGACGAAGAGTCAGTGATCGACGTGATGGAGGTCAATGATGAGAAGCGTTGCGAGTACAAGCCAGTGTACGAGGGCATGCCGTCAGTCCGATAATACAGGGCTATACTGGGCGCAAACAAGCTATCAAGTTTGAAGAAAAAAAAATTTAGAACGCTCGCAGAAATTATGATTGCTAGCATACGACACGCCCGATCGCATTGCTGAAGGTTGAGACACCGAGTTCGTTGAATCATCGGATACTCTCCAGGCTGTAGATGCCTGCCGTCTAAAGAATACGAACTGGTGAGTGTACCAAGTACAAGTAAACGTCGAGCACAAAGTACGTATTTTGTCTAGAGCATGAGTAGAACTTGTTTACTGGGTGCTCATGCGGCCGATGTATGTCTCTCAGAAATGCATGCAGTGTGATCTCTTCTTCAGTTGTTGCAATACCGGACAGTCCTCACACAGCACCTTCTAGGCATTGTAGTTGATCACGTCAATTCACTGACTCCGCTTCTTCTACCTTTACAGCAACATTAAGCGATGAAAAGCAAATAAAAGAAACCTTGTCTGCTTGGATCGCTCGTGGAGGTGCGGAGAATAACAAAAATATTAAAAAAATATTACACGCGCTCGCGGTAAGCACGAGGAGGGATACAACTCACGTGACTTCCGGCGATGCCTCCCTTCTGACCGCCCCGACACCTTGCGGTACACTGTTACGTCACACTGCACGGCGGGAACTTTGAAGTGGGCCTCGTATTTCTATTTTTTATAAAAAAAAACTACGCAACTCTATTGTGAAACAATTTTTTTGTAATGTCCTGATATGCCATTGCAACGTTTAGCATGAAAAAAAAAAATATATTTTTTTTGGCGTGTCAGAGGCCCTTTAAGAGTGCGAGATTTGACTCGCATGCGCCACTGGGTCTGCCCCTCGTTTCAAGAACTCACGGCTCTAGAGAAAGTGTTCTGGCATTCCCACTATGCCCCCCAAGACCAAAGCAAGGTCTGCATTTCAAAATGTTTTGTTTGACCTAAAAACCGTATTGTTTTGTCGAATACTAACCATAAACGATAAGGAAAAAAAAAAAACAAAGAAGCCCGTATATTCATACAAGCAAGCAATATAAATGTTAGCTGCCCTAAAACATAGGGTTGTACTGCTGGGTCATGTCACACAAACCTTGCTGTGATCTTGGGCACAGTGGGAAGGGGGCTGATGGAGCTTCAGGCCTCCCACGCAGCCGATCTATTTGCTATATGTTGTGCATTATTTTTTACTTAATTTCTTTGTAATTATTTTTTCCGATGAGTGCATAAAATGGTCTTTGTTCCCAAGTCGGTTTTTCGCAGAACCTGTCATTTTTGTAGACGATTGCCATGCATGGCTTGTGCCTTCGTGACAAAACCAGTTTTGCAAGACAAATTTTAAGGAATGGTTTAATTAATAAGCTATAACCACCTGACAGGCGCTGTTGCATTAAGCGGAGAAATTTTTAAAAGGCTGCATTTGCAGTATTATCATCCCTCCAATTGAGAAACTGGATTGATCATCTTCAAAGATTGCCCAAAAGTCTTTCATTCCAGGGACAACTGGGAAAATGCCAGAAAGTGCCCCACTATTTTCCTACAATTCCTTAGGGAGAAGACCTTCTCACAGGGGTGGTGAGGGGCACATTTTATAAAAGTTTTGCGAAGTCAGAAATACTAATGTCGAGAATCATTCTCAATTCCTGTCAACTTTGCTACATGCAAGGTGTTTTGGCCTCTATGACTAAAAGAAAGAAAAACAGATTTGATAACCAAAAGAACAAGTTTCATTGCAATGTTTATTGTAAGCTAAACAGCATGACAATGGTGGGCTGTTTTCAGAAAACAGCCGTAGAAATGAATCAGGAATGATGAAACCTCCAACTCCACTCTGGTATGCATTATTTGATCGCGCTGATGAAAACATGTAAACTAACGAAAAACCAAACGTGACAAATGATCAGAAAATTCGTGGCTCTGACACGAAGCGACAGATGGCCGGATCCGGCACATTTATAAATTAAAACACTGAAGGAGCAAAATATTCAGTGTCAGCCACGTGTCTAATTTTCAGACATATAAATACATTGGGATGAAGGAACTTACTAGATGATTTAAAGAAGACAGTGAAACTTCCAAGTGCCACAAACGGTGCACAGACTGCGTGCGCCGTCACCACGCGCATTTGTATTGGCTCTTCTCCTATATCCGCACCAATGCTCTCATCCCCCTCCTTAGATGACGAAACTTCGATGAGATGGCACTTCGAGCTTTCACTACACCAGTCTCCCAACTTCCCAGCCTCCAATATAGTCCTCGCGCGTCGTGCCCCCTCCCGCCCCCCAGATAAAAACATCTCCACTTAAACATCCTCTCACGCCGACTTTCCCAAAACCGCTGCCTCACCCCCACGGGAAGCCCAAAC
Organism: Ixodes persulcatus; assembly: GCA_013358835.2. Taxonomy (NCBI): domain Eukaryota; kingdom Metazoa; phylum Arthropoda; class Arachnida; order Ixodida; family Ixodidae; genus Ixodes; species Ixodes persulcatus. Next base: position 30,342 of record JABSTQ010010521.1, read on the forward strand.
CAGCGCATGAGTTGGCAGAAACGAGAGCCTCCAGGGCAAATCGTGGTGCGAAAAGCTTCTCCGATGTCGCCCTCGTCGCGACTCTTCAACTTTTAACGTTCTGGTCGGCGCCGTCAGCAGGGACCTCTTCGGCGGCGGCAGCCTTGGGAGGCTTCCGGGGCGGAGGGTGCGGCATCCGGTTCTCGACCCTCATCTTGACGTCGGCCGGGTCTAGGTTCTCCGTACCCTGCTCGTTGGTGTGGACCCGGGCGCGGAAGCCGTCTTTGTCGGCGATGTAATGCACCGTTCGCTTCCGTCCGTCCACGTCCTCGACGATGTAGAAGCCCGTCACCCGGCCGTCGTCGTCTCTCGCCTCCTGCTGCATCACTCGGCTTCCCTGCTGGTCGTCGTTCACGTAGCCGAAGGAGTACGCACCCGTGTTTCCGTTTTCGTCCTGGCTCTGAAAGAAATGACGAGAAACTCTTTGTTCATGAGGCAAGGACAAACCTTCTCCCGATTTCAAGAGACACTGACACCCCCCAAAAAATTTTTTATTTTTTGCCAGGCGATTTATTATGGTGTCAGAAGACCAGTGGCGTCACAAGGGGGGTGCGGGGGGGCAGAATGCCCCGGGTGCAGCGCTCCGGGGGGTGCTGCGGCGGGCCCCCCTGGGGGGGGGGGGGGGTCGCGGTGGGCAACGAGCGAGGGGGGGGGATGCGGGCAACGAGCGTTGGGGAGGGTGTAGCCGCGGGCCGCCGCCCCGGGTGCCGCTGACCCTAGTGACGCCACTGCAGAAGACTACCCATCCAATATTTTGCTAAAGTGTCACATATATTTTTAATAAAGTAAAAAAAATGCAACTGCTTGAAACCGAAAGAGGAATGGGGAGGAAGAGGAAATATAGAGGAGGAGAAAGTTACTAAAAATCACGTGGCTGTGCAACTTTTTTTTTTTTTTTCAAAGAATGTTTTTGCAGTTTTTTTAGAAGCCACCAAAAATGGTTATCATATTTATTGTCTATTTTCAGTATTGAGCGTGCGGCTTCAGAAACCCACAACTTTGATTATCTTTGGTGGTTGCGTCTAAACCATAGAAAACAGCACGTGACCACGGAAAAGAGAGTGAGCACGACTCAAGCCGACCAGTTCTCGAATCGGCGGTTTTCAGGCGGAAAGAAAATGAATTTCAAGCCGCAAATTGTGTTCTAAGGTAGTTTGGCTCTCATATGTCATGTACAAATAAAAAAACGTTGGCGAGCATAAATACCCTGTCAGTGTCCCTTTAATGAAAATTTGTGAACAACTTATTTTAAAAGCATAGCATTTATAGGGGCAGCACTTTCGTCTTTCAGCCTGGGATGCAGCCTCGATGGAGAAGAATGTGCAGCACCGACATGTTGAGAGTGCTTTGAGCACTTGCGTCCCTGCCACTGCAACGACGCTACACGGAAGATGCACTTTCTTCCCTTTGTGTCATGTCCCTCCGTTTGCCGTAAACAATGATAACGGAGACGTGAATAACAATGACAGAGACAAGGCGAGATATTGTGTCCTGCGAATCAGTATGAAGAGTACGATGGTACAGCATTGAGAAGCGAGGGAATGTATGTGCGGACCACATGCACAAAGTGGGCTTTAGAATTCACTACATTAGAGGGGCAAATGTTTGTGGGACTTTCCTCTCTTGTTGTTGACACAACTGAAAGTGTGAACCGAAGGGTGTAGCAGTGTACCAGTGCTGTTGCTACAGAACCCTCTAAAGCTGCTTACACACATACGCTCTGTTCTGTATAGAGGGCACTGTCTATAATGCCAACATTTGTGTATAAGCGCATCATCATCGGAGTAAAAGTTGTTCAGCGTCCACCATAAACTCCTAACTACATTCATGTAGGGCTACGATGACACTCTTCTCTTTCTGTGTATCCTCGCTTGCTTTCTGGGACGTCTCGGCCATGCGCACGAAATCGGTGATTAACGTCAAACATGACGGGTGCAAAAACTCCCGTTACAAAATGAGCGTGCATACAGGATACACAACCTATGAAAACAGTGAACTTAGAGTGCACATCAAAACAATTTAAAGCAAGCGAGGATACTTAACGTCGCCAGTACCTCATATAGATTGCAAGGACATCACATACAAATCCACTGAAGACTAATCAATACTCAGAATTCAAGCCTTTGAAAACTGCCCCAGTTGGTTGGCCGAAGGCGATTTTTACTTGTTGAAATATTTACAGCGGAGGATATTAGAAGTGCCCAAAATATTACAGGAGGTATGCAAAGAACATGCGTTCTGGGATTTTTACACTTGGCATCCCGCCTACATGGACTTCGCCACTCTCCTGACTGTGTTGCATCGTGTGACACGGCCAAGTTTACGAGAAAGCATAAAGCCCACCAAGAAGTGCCGTGTGCAACAGATTCCGTCAACTCCTGTCAAAAAAGGTTTTGTTCTACTCCTTTCTAGCTTATAACATCTCATCTCTCTGTCCTCCGTCCCGTAAAATCCACCAGCCAAGAGATTGAAGTCATACTTTTATGAATGTGAACGTCGGATATGACGAATGTATAGAAAGTACTCTGCTAAACCTTTTCACCCGTTGGGCATAAAATCGCCGCAACAGGGTGATAGATATTGTTTACTTATAATGCACCATTATGCCGTCATGGTGCAGCCTGCAGAGGCAGTTTCTGTGACAGTGCAGGTGCTCGGGTGGTGTCCCACTGACGGTCGTCGTGTCAGTCGTTTGCAGAAATGCCCACTAAAACTTTCTCATAAGGTAAACATAATGCTTGTGATAAGTCTACATCAGCGGAACAGCATCCAAGGATGAGATAAGACTAGTTCACCAACACTGACTACACTGGGACCTTCACCTGCTCTAACGATGAGTGTCCTTGTCCTCCTGGTACCTCAGTCTCAGAATATTTGCTATAAAGATGTCCTCTATGTGACGGCGTAAACATGTAAGCTTATACAGACATTGGGATAATACCCAAATAACTTACGATGATGCTGACATTACCCAATGTCAGCATGTTGATGCTGACATTGTCTTAGTGTGTGCATACAGCTTCAACTGGTTCATTACATTTCTGCTCTTGCTTCACAAAGTCGCATGAACCAAATATACAGAGTCCAGGTGCATACCTAACTACACAGAAAACTCTAAAACCGGATGTTGTGTTTACATTTCCGTTTGCTACTATCAGCACCCCTGATAAAAGGTGCAGCGAGCTGCCGCGCCGCGAAGAAGCTTTTCCTTAGTTGCATAATAAAGATTGCTCCTGAAGGATGCAAACTTGTCTTCTTCTGGACACCCGTATGAACACAACAACTGGCGACGAGTGGCTGGGAACTTTTCTTCTGCCACTGCAAGCAAGTCTCGCCAATGGAATCACCATGGCTTTTATTGGGCAAGTGGAAGCTTTTGATGAAGCTTTTGATGAATTTTTAAGTGATTGGCCATCATACAAAGAATGGCTTTTGTCATATTTTGCCGTGAACAAGATAGTAGAAGCCGACAGAGTGCATGCTTTCCTTAGTGTCATTGGACCGAAAACATCTGGATTGCTAAAGGCACTAACAGCCCCGCAAGTACCGTCAACAAAGACTTTTGAGGAACTAACAGCTGCTTTGAGGGAGCGCATCAATCATCGGGGAACGTGCCAAATTTTACCGCCGTTCGCAGCACGAAAATAAATACATTTCGGAATTTGTGGCGGAGCTTCGAAGACTATCACAGTCATGCAAGTTCGGCAATTTACTGGACGAGTTGCACGACCGTTTTGCATGTGGGCTGTCCCGTACCGACATTCAACGCTACTTTTTCGCGGAAGACAAGACGCTTACTTTTCAAAAAGCGGTCGAGCGAGCACTAGCCCTCGAAGCGGCTACTCGGAACACCCAGGATGCGCATGCGCCGGATGCGAATCAAGTGAGCAGCCGTTCGAGCGGTGACGTCCACAAAGTGCGAGCCGCAAGCGCAATCTACAGCCGAATGTTATCGCTGCGGCTCACTGAAGCAATTTGCCAACTAATGCCCGCACGTTGCCACTACGTCTGTTAGCTGCGAGAAAGGAGGCCACCTGCAGCGAGTCTGTCGCAGTAAGAAAAAGAAAAAACAAGGTCGCAGGAAGAAAACAGAGATGCACGCTCTGACGCAAGACGCTGGCGGCGGTTTGCACAGTGTGGATTCGGTGGCACGGCCGCCAATACTGGCCGACGTCTCTGTGGAAGGGATGCCTCTACGCATGGAACTTGACACGGATGCGGCTGTCTCCGTGGTTTCACGCCAACAGTACCAGCAGTTGTTTGCGTCGTCTTCAATGCAGCTGACGGAACTACGCCTGTGGACTTACACTGGCGAAGTCGTCAAACCGTGTGGCGTCATTCACATGCACGTGGCACACAGCAACCAGCGACGGCTCCTGCCTCTGTATGTTCTGGATCAGCGTGGGCCTCCTCTGCTAGGACGTGAGTGGCTCGAGCACCTCAACCTGAACTGGACAGCCATTCGTGGCGGGCACCAACTCGAGGACCACGGCTCCAGCGCTGCTAAGCCCAGTGCATCGGAAGATTTGGAACGTCTTCTTGAAAAGTACAAGCACAACTTCAGCAATGAACTGGGGAAGATCCAAGGTGAGAAGGCCTTCCTTGTGTTGAAAGATGACCGCCCGAAACTTCTGAAGGCACGAAATGTCCCTTTTGCGCTTCATTCCACTGTTGAAGAAGAGCTCGAAAAGCTTCAAGAGCTTGGAATCATCACGCATGTTGCTACAAGCAAGTTCGCCTCTTCAGTAGTCCCGGTCGTTAAGAAGGACGGTTCTATATGACTCTGCGGCGATTACAAGGCAACACTGAACCCCGTTCTTGGCACGGATCAATACCCGCTGCCTCAATTGGACGAGAATCTCGCAGCTCTCACCCGTGATCACTACAGTCTAAGCTCATTACTCATTACAACAGACCTGGTAACAAAAGACATTTGGGTATAACATACCGATTTGTGAAGTTTGGTTGGTTTTCCTCTACATACCATTGACTCAACTTCTTATCTGCATACAACATACAACAATCCATCCCAACAAGCTTCAACGGGCAAGTCTCACGACTAAAGAGTGCAGGATACCCCATCTCATTATTAACATCAGTGGCCGAAAAGCTCATCAACGAAAGCAGGCAAGACGTTTGCACTCAACAAAAACAAAGAGACAAAACAAAGAGACCCATCATTGTGCCATATATTCATCATTTTTCTCAAGGACTGAAGAAAATAGCTAACCGAGTAAACGTGGATGTCATCTTCTCAGCTCCTAACAAACTTCGCAGTTTGTGCAAAAAAGTAAATACCCCACCAATTACAACTGTCGGCTGCAAAAAGAAGCATAAGAACACCTTTGTCCCTTGTACAGAGAAGGTGGTGTACTCCTTTCCCCTCTCTTGTGGAAAACTCTACATAGGTCAAACCGGAAGATGTCTCAACGATCGCCTTCGTGAGCACAAGAACACATACACCAACAAAAACTCCGGACATTTAGGCATTCACTGTCGAGACTGTTGCTGCTCAGTGCTGCTGAGTAACTGCGCTGTGCTTGGCAAGCACCACAACCAGCTCACAAGAGAAATTATCGAGGCAGAGAATATCGCTAAACTTAACGACAGATGTGTTAGTACTCCCTCAATAACCTTATCGCAAAAAGAATTAGACTACCTAGCCCTACATTAATTTCAATTTAGTTAGCTTAAATTTAGCTTCATATCGAAAGAAAAAAGACCAGTCATTATCCCATGCCCTAGCCTATAATACAAATAGAAAAAGACAAAGAAGTGTAAATACACCCGAGAGTTGACAGTCAGCGCTGTGTAACCGCCGAATTCAGAAACCTCACTCAAACTACACTCACACTTAAGGGCCGCTCCACTTCCTCGAGGAAGGCGCGAGGGCCGGCGCTGGCCAATCGCGAGGACGGACCCACCGTCGCGATTGGCCAGCGCCGGCCCTTGCGCCTTCCTCGAGGAAGTGGAGGGGCCCTTAAGTGTGAGTGTAGTTTGAGTGAGGTTTCTGAATTCGGCGGTAAGTGTCTCTTTCTTTTGTATGTGTGTTGACTCGAGTGACTGTTTTGCTGGTGCGCTGTTCCCCCTGTAGATGATGAGCAACCAACTCGCCCGAACCTCTGTGTTAACATACTCCTTTTACAACAGATTGAAATCTTGGTCAAAATCCAAGTCTGTTATAACGAGCTCAGACTGTACTTCTCGAAGATCGACTTTGATAGGGTCTATCATCAAGTCAAAATGGCGGACGAATCCAAGAAGTTTTTAACATTAAACACTCACAAGGGCCTTTTCAGCATGAACTGCCTGCCGTTCGGCGTGGCGTCGGCGCTCGCCATCTTCTAGCGTGTTATGGATAACATGCTTAAAGACTTGCCAGGCGTTACATACTGCCTTGATGACATTCTGATTATTGGAATTACTCACGCGGAACACTTCACAAACCCAGAAGCGGTGCTCCAAAGGTTGTTAGAACGCGGTGTATGCGTCAAGCGCAGCAAATGTGTGTTTCTTTGCGACCGCCTCCAGTACCTTGAACACATCATCAGTGCAGACGGGGTGCAGCCAACAACCGAGAAGATTGAAGCCTTGCTCAAAGCTCAAGCTCTGACTAACGTCTCACAGCTATGTTTCTTGCTGGAACTGATTAACTACATGGCAAATTTACACCACACCTTGCAAAGCTGTCGCATCCTTTCTACAGGCTGCTTCGACAAAGACGTCAAGTGGTCGTGCGACTCTGCATGCTGGGAAGCTTTTGACAAGATCAAGTCGGCTCTGTCGTCTTCTCCGGTCTTGGTCCACTACGACCCTAAAGCACCGCTGCAGTTGGCATGCGATGCGTTGGCTTATGGCCTCAGAGCTGTTCTGTCACGTGATGTCCGACAGTATGGTGAGACCAATTGCGTACGCTTCTTGTACCTTTACTCAGGCCTAAGAAAGGTACAGCCAAATTGAGAAAGAAGCGCTGGCCCTGGTGTTTGGTCTGAAGAAGTTTCACTTCTACGTCTACGGGCGCAGCTTCACTTTGGTTACCGACCATCTGCCCCCGCAGCGCATTTTTGGTCCGAAAACTGGCATGCCTGCCATTGCTGCTGCCAGGCTACAGCGTTGGGCAGTCACGCTTACAGGTGCAACCTGCTTTACAAAACACCTGCGAACAACATGGACGCAGATTGCTTTTCACGGCTCTCGGTCTTTTCCACGGCAGAGGAACAAACAGATGAGGAAGTTTTCTACACACTGAGGCTGGATTCCATGCCAGCGACAAGTCAAGAGATTGCAAGGCGCACCACCCGTGATTCCACTCTCTGGCTGGTAGTGGACTTCGCACGAAAGGTTGGCCATGCTACATCGACAACGCCGATCTCAAGTCATTCTTCCACAGACGACATAAACTAACGGTTCATCAGGGTTGCCTGATGTATAACATGTGTGTTGTGGTGCCGCCCAAGCTGAGTCAACTGGTCATCAGGGAGCTGCACGACGGTCACCCGGGCATCGTCCGTAGCAAAGAGTTGGCCGGCAGCTGTTTGGTGGCCATCAGTAAACAAAGACCTCGAGACTCAAGTGAAGCTCTGCCGGGCGTGCCAGCAGCAACGGGCATTACCCGCATCCCTGGGCGTGGCCGTCGAGACCATGGTAGCGAGTACATTTGGACTTTGCGGTTTCTTTTCGCAACTGGATGTTCCTTGTAGCTGCCGATGCCCATTCCAAGTGGCCTGAAGTTTGCCTGATGAAGTCTATGACCGCTGCAAGCACAGTTGCCCAACTACACAAATTCTTCAGTCGACATGGACTTCCGGAAACCATTTTCAGCGACAATGGTCTGCAATTTACATCCGAAGAGTCCCATTCCTTTTCTTAGGCTGCACCGTGTGCGCCAAGTTCTGACCGTGCCATACCATCCAAGCAGCAACAGACTCGCAGAATGTTGCTACTTGAAAGGTGGTGTGGTAGGCCAGCAGGTTTCTGCTAACCTACCACATCACCCCTCATGCAACTAAGCAGGAGACTCCGGCCTTCTGGTTTATGGGAAAAGCCCTTCAGACGCAGCTGGATGCTATGGAACCATCACTCGAAGCCTTGGTTTCTGGACGACAGTTCCAACAATTGCCTCATCAGGGAGGTGTGGACATGCCATTTTCAGAGAAAGACTGTGTCCTGGAACGCAACTTCAGACGGGAACCCATGCAACGGTGTTGAAAAGAACTGGGCTTGTTTCTTACACGGTACAAGTTACCACGTCGCACGCAGTGCATACCTGGCGGAGGCACTGCGACCACTTATTGCCAGCATCACCCTCCACAAGCAAGGCTGCATTTGAGTTGGACGACGAGCTGTCACCTGTATTGCTGCCACCTTTCAAGGACAAGCCAGCTCTCGCAGTGCCAACAGCAACATCAGCCACCATGACAGCAGCGACAGCAGCACAGATAAGGGGACAAGTAACCTCCGCAGAGCTGTCGCCACCACGCTACCCACAGAGGACCCGGAAACCACCGGACAGTTTCAGTCCCGGTGAACTGTTCTCGAATAAGAGGGGGAAAGTGTCGCGTTTCCGTCTCCATTCGCTACTATCAGCACCCCTGACAAAAGGCGCAGCAAGCTGCCAAGCCGCAAAGAAGCTTTTCCTCAGTCGCATAATAAAGATTGCGCCCGAAGGATGCAAACTCGTCTTCTTCCGGATACCCGCATGCACAAAGCACTGGACTACATATTTCTGCTTCCAACGAAGGTGAGCAACGTCCACATACCCGCTGGTCGTAGTTGCGAGGTTGGACGTCGTCTGTGTTTTCTGGTGCCCCAAACCCTTCCCTGGCTAGTTGCTGGTCCTTGCGCTGTCCAAGGTCCCGGTTGTTCAAGTTTGCTACAAGGGGGGCCTGGTCCCTCCCAGCATCAAACTGCAAATCAACAAACAAGGGTAATGGGTCACATTCAAAGAAACTTTGGATTGGATAAAAACGAAGTGTAACAGTTAGAACAGCCCCACTTACAGTAAGGTACTGTCCCGCATAACCCACTTTTAACGCGGAACGCGTTGTATGGTTCGCACCTAACCATTTCCGTCCCTCAACCGGGGACGGAAGTCGATAAGCCGACTGCCAGCGGGATGTCTTCCTCAAGTGCCTCCGTGTTACTCCCCGTGGGGGAAGAGATTATGTGTTCAGACATGCAGCCGTGCTCTGCTCCGTGAAACGAGTGCACTTTGGGCTTCCCCAGAGAAAGAGCGCAAGAAAGAGTGACAGAAAATCAGAGAAGACACACGGCATGGCAAGGGGACACCATGCAGTCGCTCGGCGACGGGGATGGCGATGCTACTCATCGAGGGCAGTGACCACCCTTGGTGACTTGGTGGTGAGGTGCCTTTCAAAGCGTGTGCGCGCTTACAGTCAAGACAAATGCACGTCTTGCAAACTCCTGTACACGGAACGGCGCTGATAGTGATGGTAGTTTTCGAACTATTCATCAAGATGTGATGAGATGATGCCTCCACGAACACTTCGTAATGCGGGGTAAACAACGACTGGCCGGCACTCGGGTAGCGTACACCACTTTACCACTGCCCCTTTATTCTAATCAAACAAATTATGCGCACTACCATTTGTGCCATCCAGTCTCCACATGTCTACACAGTTTCTCTACGCCAACACATCACATTCTGCATTACCACTGCCTTTGCTACGCTTGTACTTCAAAGGGGCTACTCTTTTTGTTTTGTAACCTTACGTCCCCTGACCAGGTTTGCTGCATACATCAAAAATATAATTTTTTTTCTCTAAAATGGAGGTTAGCTTTTTTTGTGCACTTATAAAACTTTAGTAGAGAAGGGGCATAATGCGAGCAAGTTCCTGAAAAACATTGGATGTGAGCTGCAAGCCCGGCAGACCTGTTTGCTAACATGAGCAGAAGCGCGTGAGGCACGGCCTGTGCTTAGGGTACATGTCTCGGCACTTGTAACGGAAGTAGACGTACAGCCACCCATCGAAACAAAAACCAAAGCACTAGAAAATTGTATGTAAGAGAGATGCGTGTGGCACTGAAGGAAGCAAATGAGAACTTTCGAAAGACTGACTCCGAAATCCAAGTGGGCACACCTTGCGGGGACTGAAGCACAACGACGGCAAACCCTCGACGTTTTCGTCGTCTGTCGGTAACACATCCAAGTAGGCGAGTGCCGTCTATACAATGCAATGTAGATTGCCTGAATTGTTTTTTTTTTTTTTTTTTTTGAATGGAGTAAGTGTATCAACTTACGTTTTTTTACACGCACCCAAATACTAAATTGCAGCACGGTAAGTTGAGAAACATATTTCGCAGTCCGTTTAAGGAGCAATAAATCCATCGGGCCCACGCTGCACTTTGCACGCCGGCACTATTGCGCACGTCAGCCTGCACACGAGTGGCATAACATGTTCCACAAATTCCACAACATTGTCAATTGCTAAGATCCTTGCACACATCACAGTATTTTGCTATTTTCGTGCTGCCTAAGAAGGTAGCATCATTTGAATAAATACAGTACATACTAGAGCCACTGAACAAGCTACGCTCCAGAGTAACGACACTTCAGCCATTTTGGTGCATAAAATAATTGGTGACAGGTTATATGAAGCTTCATCTAAAATCATAGGAAATGGTTTTCTGTCCTTTTTTTCGAGTCGAGAGAAAGGGTTTTTTGAGAGCGAGACAAACTTCGTCTCCCTTACCCGAGGTCCGAGCGTACCACGGAAACGGCCCCCCACAGGAAGCCCGTTGCGGTCCGGAGTGTTGCCCACCCTTTGGCTGATGGCGAGAGGGGACCGAGCGGGTCCCACGGAGGGCGGACCCCCTTCGTGCGAGCCGTCGACGCCGGCTTGGGCAGCACGATCCTGAAAAGCGGGTGATAATTAGTGGATCTCGGTTAATTCATTTGCTAATTATCACTTTACACTCATTGTCCGACGTCTGCCATGGTCGGTAACGTTGTTCCAACAGCTTGTTCAATCATTTCAACTGCCTTTTTTTTTAAGAATAATTCTCAGTCGTTGGTTTAAAGGGGCATTAAACAATTTTCTGGAATAGTCTATTTATGCTAATAACTCAATCTATGGGCTCTAAGCATTCTAATAAACGAAACGTTATGTTTATCCGTGGCACAAGAAAGGGCAGAGCCCTGCCCTTCCTCGTGCAGTGGAGCCCTCTGGTGTCAGCGATAGTGTCGAGGAAATCAATCTTTCGATACTGATTTTAATAGAGAAATCGGTCACGCATGATTGTAATGTTTTGTTTTTCAAAGATGCTTAGAACCTGTAGATTGAGTTATAACCATAAATAAACTATCGCATAGAGTGGTTTAGTGCCCCTTTAACACCTCATTAGTAAATACTTGCACTCGCATGTTAGCAGTATGTGATACACAGAAGTACCGATGAGTCTAACCAACTCTACATGAGGCAACTCCGAAGCAGTCTGCATCTTTGAGTGCAATTTGATGCAATGTTTCACATTCATTGACCGCTCTAGCCCTGTTTCCTGTTCCAGACTGAAGGAACTTGGACGGTGTCAAAAGGAACACTGAAATAGGCACTGAAATACAGTAATTCCTCGTTAAAATGAAGTCAATGGGACAGCAAAGATATTCTAGTATATATAAGTGGTAATTCAATAAAAGCGATAGAGTCATAAAACAGTGCCAGCAGCCTTGAAGGTGGATGGGAACAATAGGGTACACTCTGACCGTATATTTATAAAAAAAACAACCTTGGTTATGAACACCTCGCGACCGCTTTACCGAGTAAAAAGATAATTAAGTGAAGTTTGCTGATAATTTCATTAGGGCAACAGTTCTCCTCAAACTGCTCCAGGCATCACAAGAACACAGCCACCGCCGCTGCACTCCACTTTCGTTTTGAAGCAGCCGTTGGATGTTTCGCGTCTCCGCAGATGTCGGCGTTTCCCGAGGTCCCTCTCCGACGTCGCTTTGTGTTTACCCTGGCCGCACGCAAGGTCTACAATCGCAGCATCCGTGACAGGAGCAACAACAGGAATGTCCGCATTGACAAGCACGAATGAATCAAAGTCATCCTCGGTGGCTTTGCCAACATGTTTTTACACACTCCTGTAGAGATCATTGCAGCTCTGGGAATCGTGCGCCGGCTCGGCAAGCATGCTCGCGAGAGAAAATCCAACGATCGCAAAGCAGTTGGTGATTTTTCATCTTCGGGTCGTGGGCACGCTTTCTCTTGCACGAGAAACTTCTCAAACCCGTCCAATACCTTGCTTGTTCTTCAAAATAGTGGACAGTGTCGAACAGCCAATGCCAAAATGTTGAATTCTTTGACGATTTCGGACTTGGGCCAGTCACAACCTCGCAGATCTAAGCGACTTTCGGTAAACACTCCCAATCTCCCATATAACGCATGTGTGCGTGTACAACGCAATTCACTTGTAACGATAATGAGAAAAGCTCAAATTTCAATCGTTATAACCGATTATTGTTGTCTCTGGACTAGAATCTGATCATTTCTAGACTAAATTGGGGCGAAGCTCTGGTGGTGCTTGTCTGCGTAGACGCTGAGCTGCAGCATGCCGAGCCTTTCGTTCGTTTTCATCCATGTCAGAAAGAGAATGTGTGGTATGGAATGTGGTTATATACGCATTTGAGCATTTGACCGCAGCGCCCTCTCGTCTATAAACGTTGAGCCAATGCATGCAAAGTTTAATGCGATTATATACGCATTTGACCGCAGCACCCTCTCCTGTATAGACGTTGAGCGGCTACATGCAACGTTTCATCCATGACATCCCCAGCTCTTGAGTTACTACCACACCTCAGAGCCCCCTACTCGTCCCGCAGCCGTGGCCGAGTGGTTAAGGCGATGGACTAGAAACCCATTGGGGTCTCCCCGCACAGGTTCGAATCCTGTCGACTGCGCAAACATGTTTTCATCTTTTTTTTTTTTCATCTTTTTCTTTTTGCAATACACGAGCACGTGAGCTCGCGAGCAGGAGCACGAGCACCGGACGCCGAACATATGGACATGGCTAGCCCCTAAGGAGCTTCGCCCTTAAAACTCTAGAAACTGATTGTTATAAGCAATACATCGTTATATGTGGTATCGTTATAAGTGGACCGCACTGTAGTATGCCGCCAGGCGCGTGCGTGGGGGGCTCCCGAAACGATAATTGCCACTGGGCCCCATCACTCCCTTGACCCGATTCCGACAGGAGTCGGGCAGCGTCGGCCGCAGGCGCCGTGAGTAGCGTCGGAACGTCGACACTGCTCCCGCTGCGCCTCTGCTCCCTGCCCGCGTCCTCGCGTCAGCGCATTGGCACCGGAAGCGGCGCTCTGCCCTCCATCACCCATTTACTCCGTTTTCACAGCGGAGCTGTTAAGGGCTAGTTTCCCCAGGATCGTATCCACCAGCAAAGAAATGATGACGCCGAACTCTGGATAGCTACCGCCATCTATGAGCGATGGCAGCAACCAGAAAATCGGCTAGTTGCCGCCATCGCTCATAGATGGTGGTAGTTGTCCAGAGTTCGGTGTCATCATCTATGAGTGACCGCTACGTGCGCAGCAGCGTGAATGGTTCCGCAACCGCCGCGAGGTTACTATCGCCTAAGTTGCACTTTGTTGAGCGCTTCAGATTCCCTTGCGAAAGAAGAGCAGATCGCTCGCCTGGAAAGCCACCGCCGAGAACAGAAGCTACAGCTCCGCTGCTCTTCCTTCTTCACCAGAATGGAAAGGCTGAAAATTTTCTTGTTTGCCGTTTGCCTTGGTGGAGAAGGGAGAGGGAATGCAAGGGTCTCTGTGCACCCCCGTGTAGGCTTGCACGCTTTCAGCACCACAGCCTTCGTCAGGGCGTCTAGCAAGTTACTCTTTTGAAATGCCCTGACTTTTCCAGGTTTTCCCTGACAATTTCAGGTTAAAATCCCTGACCACTCTAGAGGCGGTTAAATATATAAGATCATTACAACATAAGGCATTGAACATTGAGCACAGGGAGGATCATTTTGCACGGGCTTAATCTAACTTGCATATTCTGAATTATTCAGGTTCGTCCAGTTCGGATTAAACGAGCTCTTTTTTTGACGCCAACAATGTCAGTGAAGAGGCCACTTCCGGAAACATGATGAAAACACGACGCTCAACCACACACGTCAATAACCGAATGGCAACATGACCGCGAGATGCACTTTCGGATACTTTCGGCTTGGATTGGATCATAGTCTACGGCTTTCTTATTTGTTACTAAATCTAGTAGCTCTAACTGGATCTAGCCTAGTGTCGCGCTCTCAGTCCAATCCAATCCAATCCAATCCGAGGTGTGGACTGGCCGGATTTGTCGGCTGTTCCCTTTGCATCAGGTAGCACACTCTACATCTGGTAAGCAGAGCCCACACTCCGCTCTAAGCAAAATTTATTGCCCATATTTCTGCCCCCAAGTCCTTAAAGGGGTACTCCGGCGATTTTTGAGCTACCTCAACTAACTATATTTTCTGACTCCCCGGCCTTTACCCTTTCCGGTATGCTATTTAGTATCGCGAAATTCATAATAGTTATTGCGAAATCGGCAAATGAAAATGATGCAAAAACCAACATTCAAATTTACCCGCACTTTTCAGTGCCGTGACGTCAGTGGCGGGCAGGCTTGCCAGTCGAGCGAGCAGTCTAAAAAATAGAATATGGCAATCATTTGTTCGGTGCTGGAGCGCGGATCCTGGAGCGAGCTTCCAAAGCATTCATTTGACACCATGAAACTGCTTCAAATCAGTTGGGAACAAATTCTACAGTCCAAAGAGTGAACCCCTGCCTTCCACTGACGTCACTTTTTCGTTGTTGCCAGTAGAGACTTTCAGTTTGAAAAACACGGTGAGGACCAAAATTGTAAATTCAATAACTTCGTGAAAAAAAAAATATTTTACCCTAATATTAGGGATACTATTTTAGCGATGTTGTTTGGCGAGTTTAGCAAATTTTCAAGCAAATCGAGGACCATGAAGAAATCGCCGGAGTACCCCTTTAAGTCTTCGCTCAGGGCACTCGATGGCATTTCCGGCTCATTTTCCCTGACTGAGCTCACCTTTTGACAATATTCCTGACAATTCCCTGACTTTTCCCGGTAATTAAAATTTCCCTGACAATTCCCGGTTTTCCCGGTTGCTAGACACTCTGCCTCGTAATAAGCGTGGTCGGCCGCCGATACACTTCGAATAATCCAGTTAAAAATGCGTGCATTTCGGTTGGGACCATGTTGAACTTCGATAAAAGCAATAATTCGAGAAAATCTATTTCAATATAACGAGGGATTACCGTATATCAGTGGTTCTCAAATGGGGACCCTTTGGGGTCCGCGAAGGCATTCTAGGGGTCCGCGAAGCGCTGCCTCATCAGTCAAGCCCGGCAATAAAAGTTGTCTTTTTTCAGGTCGAGAAGAGATGTTTCAGTTTTCGGGCGAGTTTTCTTGTGTGTATTTCAATACTATAAGTCTACTTCACTCCAGCCCTTAGTTATATGCATTTATTAAATCATTATTATATTTAACCTATACCTTTCCCCTTACTTCACCACAAACGGGGTCCTCCATCATTTCCGCCGAACCACACGGGGTCCGCGGAACATCGATGGTTGAGAACCACTGCCGTATATATTTGAAATTAATTTCATCCATTACACCACGAGTGAAAAAACTTTTATAGTCATTAGTTTCAGGGAAACACTATATGTGTTTTCCAAACAGTCAATATGTGAAGCTATGTCCTATTTCCAGTAATCAAAATCATACAGGAATACGAGGAATTTCACAGGTTGGTTTCAGTACACTACATGACTGTTATGAAGTGAAGCCAACTTTACACTACAGAGGTGCAGCATTTGCCTATTAAAAAGGTTTCTTCAAGAACTCTGTAAGAAAGACAGATATGTAGAAGACAGAAATCATGCACGAAAACTATAAGCATAGGTATCTGTGTAGATATGATGTGGATGCAGACTTGAGACTGACTGCCTCGTGCTAACTTACCTAAAGTACCGTATTTTCCGGGCTATAGTCCACGGACTATACATGTTTAAAAGTTGAAAATTTAGGCTGTGCGGAATATCGACATGTGCGGGCTATACAGGAGTTTTGTTTTTCACAATCATTCATTATGATGAGGCGTCACGGACTTTGTGAATGAAAGAGTATGTTATTTATGATTTAAGTATAATACAAGCTTCCTTGTGAGCTAATAAAGCAGACATTTGTCAAGGTGTGCCGTGTATGAGAAGATTTTTGTGTCGACTACGCACCAAGGGCGGACTATGCACAGCATAGGGACTATGCACCGGGTGCGAACAATCTAAGCGAAAACCTTTTTTTCAAACTAAATTGGCCCTTGCGGACTATACACCGGGTGTGGACTATAAACCGGAAAATACGGTAACGAAGAGGCAAGTCTTATTCAATTCATTGAACATAAAAAGTGCTTCCCACAAATTCAGTTTCCATATTAATTTTTGAACATTAAAAATGTGAACTCATTAATTCAACCTCAGTTTTCACTTTTCCCTCACTTTTGCATCAATTCATGTGTACTCATGCTGTAAACTGACTGGCATACCACGAAATCATTCTCCACAGCATGCTTTAACAAGCAGACAACACGGTCTTGCTAGTGTTCTTGTGCCAACCTCTTTTCCCTTTCCCTTTGTGACGTTTGTAACAAGTGTCTAATGCCAGCAGAATGGATACATCAACGACTCGGCTACAACAGACGCCACGGGTTCAGGTGTGAAAAAGAACAAAGGCACATAATCCCATGCACACGGTTGCTACAATCAGACCTTACACTTTGAGTGATCAGTGTGGCCCGTTCCGGCAGGAACGTAGTATATTCTGTTCCTCTTAAACTGACAGTGCGGTGAGTACTCCATGCTCATTGGAAGAGTCAAATGCCTACTCTTCACCACATAACTGCTCCCCTGCCCCATACCCACGCGCAGAGAGAGGGGTCGGATGATGAAGGAAAGGCAGTTGATTGGCCCGACGAGCCCATAGCTCCTACTGCACTTTCAGTCTAGGGTAGAACAGAGTATGACACTCTCTCCCCTTCCAAGACATCCTTACATGCTTGATCTTGGTCCCACTCTATAGTCGGTGACAGGTCAAGAGCGAAATGGAAGCTCGTCCCACCTCTTTCCACTTTAGCAGAGGGAATGCTAGAGAGGAGGACTATAATTCATAGTTTTTTCCAGCTCTAATGTAAGGTGTAGGAAGCGCAACATTGCACTGAATCTCTCACCTGAGGGGCTTGTGGCAACTGTTGAGAGGTTAGATCGGGTCCAACGTTTCCTGCCCCGGGAAGGATCCCCTGTGCCAGCCTTCCATCATTTCCTTGCGTGAGGGAGAAGCCTGGACGCCGTCTGCTGTCCAATCGGCGGGGGCCTCCAAACACGCTCGGAGGAGGGCCATTAAAGCCAAAGTTTTGACCGAAACCTGGTCCCTGCAGAAGGGCAGAGCAGATGTCAGCTTCACAGTCCAAAGTCATGGCTATGCAAATGAATGCAACATTGAGTAGTTTTGAGAGAAAAAAGGAAGCTCGAAACATGGCTGCAACATTGCAATAAAGGCTCAGACTGTTTTCAAAAAATTGACCGCATCTCCACATGGTGAATGATGTTGATTGGGGCGAAGCTCTGGTGGTGCTTGCCTGCGTAGACGCTGAGCCGCAGCATGCCGAGCCTTTTGTTCGTTTTCATCCATGTCAGAAAGAGAATGTGTGGTATGAAACGTGGTTATATACGCATTTGAGCATTTGACTGCAGCGCCCTCTCGTCTATAAACGTTGAGCCAATGCATGCAAAGTTTAATGCGATTATATACGCATTTGACCGCAGCACCCTCTCCTGTATAGACGTTGAGCGGCTACATGCAACGTTTCATCCATGACATCCCCCCAGCTCTTGAGTTACTACCACAACTCAGAGCCCCCTACTCGTCCCGCAGTCGTGGCCGAGTGGTTAAGGTGATGGACTACAAATCCATTGGGGTCTCCCTGCACAGGTTTGAATACTGTCGACTGCGCAAACATAATTTTTTCATAATTTGTTTTCTTTTTTTTTTTTTTGCCCTACACGAGCACGTGAGCACGTGAGCTCACCAGTGGACGCCAGACGGATGGAGGGAGGACGGAGGGACGGACGGACATGGCTAGCCCCTAAGGAGCTTCGCCCCTAAAAATGTTTCTCTCTGAAAGGTACACAGATAATGAGCCTCAACAACTAAGCAAAGACATCAGATCATGAAATTCACTAAACTGCAAGAACAGACAGATGCATACATTTCTTTCTGTTTCACATGAAAACAGAAAGAAACATAAGCGACATTAAAAATCATTCTCGTAAACTGTTTCTCGACATTAATGCTGCGTTTTGGAGTGTACTACAATAAAATTCACTTGTAATAATATATTGCTTGTAACAATCAGTTCCCATAGTGTGTGACATGTTAAGAACCTAATAGAAGCTTTGCCTCGAGTGTGAGCTTTCTGCCTATGATAACACTTCGTTGCATGCGCAGCCAAAGCCAGGCAAAAGGCAATGAGCACATGCTAGAGATCAAACCCGCATAGTGATGGAATATCTTAAGCTTACTGAATACAATGATAAAAACTGTTTGGAAAGTATTTCTCACAAACATCTGACAAGAAATTTAACCGAAAATTAAAAAAAGCCACGAGGCAAACAATGCTGACCTTGCCTTAAACAGATCGCCAATGGGTGCGTATTAAATTCACTGCAAGCAGTCACTGTAAGTAGCCTGAAGGCTAGCCATTATCATCATCATCACCATTGGTCATATTTTAATGACGACAGTGGCAAAATGTATGCTGAAACAAGGACACAACCAGGCACATAGCCAGGGGGGTGGCCCATGGGGCCCGGGCCCCCCCCCCCCCCCCCGAAATCTTCCATTTTGCTGGGGCCTCCTCTCCCCCCTCCCCCTCATACAGAATTTTTTCATGAGTGGGCCCCCCCCCCCCGAATCAAAATCCTGGCTACGTGCCTGGACACAACTCAAGTATTGGTAGTTTCGATGGAGGTGAAACAGAGCACACTCCAAGATTTGTGTCAAGGTTTCTAAGTCAAGAACCTTCTCCAAATCTCGTACAAATGTATGAGCCAGCCCCCCCCCCCCCCCCCCCCCCCCCTTTCCATCATTCTTGCCACCGTGTCACCTCGTGGCAATGACGCAAGCTCATGATTGTGATGTCTGTTGCCATTGTTGATGGCGGTGGTCAGAACGATGTCAATGAGATCATCAATGGTGGTCCGTTTTTAATTTCTAAGCAAGGTGCTATATTATTGTGATCCAAAAACAGATTGGTTTCTTGCACAGAAAAAGACTGCGGATAGAAAACGCATACAGTCTAAGCTCATTACAACAGACCTGGTTACAACAGACATTTGGATATAACATACCGATTTGTGAAGTTCAGTTGGTTTTCCTCTACATAAAATTGACTCAACTTCATATCTGCATACAACATACTCCTTTTACAACAGATCGAAATCTTGGTCAAAATCCAAGTCTGTTATAACAAGCTCAGACTGTAGTGACTTGATGCGGTGTACACCAGGATTATATCCTACGTTTTTACGTACAATTAACTGAATTCATGCATTGTTTGAGCGTTATTAAATTAACAAAGTGCTTTTTCGAAGCAGATATTTTATGAAGTGATAAACTTGCTGCAAGTAGAGGCATGAAGGTAACACTTCAGGTACTTTTAAAGGTCAGTCCAGGTTCAACACTATTCGGTTGTAACAACTAGATTTCGCAGATTTTCTCAATATTAGAAATTGCACTGTACACCTGGAGCACCATGGACATACAGGTTGGTGGCAATGTTGGCTGGGTTGCAACAAAGTTGAGAAGCAACGGAGAAAGCATATGGTGTTTTCCTGTACACATTGTATTTAACTTCAGCTTCCCCTCACAGCACACAGAAGTGAGTCATTTTCATTCGTAGAAGGAACAGCAAATGACGGGGCCTCACTAATGTTCAGGCTAGAAGATACAGCATGGACATGGAATGTTTGCTAATTGAGTCTAAAAGTCAAGGACGAAGTAAAATAAAACAGGATCCAACATTGCTCTTTACCTCTACATTCAATAGGAAGTGAAGGCCATTCAAAAGAGGTGTCATGAGCATCAGGCGGGTGTTCATTCACCATTTGTGCATGAGCTCTTCATGAACACTGCATTCATTCAACATCCAAGTGCAATAACTGTGCCTGACCCGTAAGTCTGGCGTGCCGGCGTCGTCACGTCCTCCCAAATGTGCCTCGCTGTCCCTGCCAAACGCTGTTCCTTGCTGCTGGTTTCTCGGTGCACCCGGCTGGAAGAGACCACTTGGGACAACCACTGGAGCTAGCTGCTCGTTCCATCAAAAACAAACAAAAAGTTTACTCAGTCAGTGAATGTAACACAATTATAAAAAAGGGATCCCAACACAAACTGACTGCTATTCTTACATAAATCTAAGATACCCCAAAAGCTAGAAAGCTGTGAGTTTTTCATAAAATTTTTAAACACAAAACTTAAAAAAAAAAAAATTTAATTTTTTTTTATTAGTTTGCTTGCTCTGAACGCCTCCTTCAGAGCAAGTATTATTTCATCTACCACTTAACAGAGGCAAGATATAATCATGACTTAATTGGCAATAACTTCAAAATCGAAATATATCGTGATCATTATATTGATGTAAATTATTACTCTCAGCTCACAGGAGTGCAGCTAAAAACATTCAAGGGACATATCAACTGCATGCTTGTCTGTAGTGCACGGCTGCTAAGTGTGGACACATATACACAACAGAATATAAAGCAACATGCAGCCACTAATAGACTTTTTCTAAATGATTAGAACTCGTACCAAAGAGCATGCTGGGCACGTAGTAACATCTGCTGCACATGCTGGCATTTGCGGAAGTAATTTTTTTGAAGCAAAAATTGAAAACAGATAACACTGCCCATATGCAGTAATACACACCTCCTTTTAGTTGTTTACTTCAAACCTCTCCTACATAGAGGGCCAGCATGCGCACCTACAAACCCAGCCTGCTTTTTGGTGTTCCCATCATCTAGCAAGCGGTTTCTTCCAAAACTATCACCTAGAACCTCGGCCGTGGCTCGCCACCATCTTGCCAGCACGAGGACAGGCCCGTGGTAATGCACTGAAATGCGAGGTACGACCAGGTGCCGCGAGAGGTGGCGCCACGACTTTGTTTCATCACACAACAACTACGCTTCGGTACCGCAAAGGTACCGCCTTCACGACCTCACCAGAGTAGAGTCACCCCATCAGTACCAAGGAGATTGTAAAGGGAAATGCCTGGATAGAACACATACGCCGCAAAATAAACGTTTCCCCAAAATGGCGCAACGTCCAGGTTGCTAGACATATTGTAAGTTACGTGCAATTTCAAAACATATGCTTCTCTTTCGAGAACCCGACCCCAAAATGTGGAAGCGTGTTTCGGAATGGCTCCTAGAGACACTGAAGTTCAAAAGGACATTTTTATTAAGTGCCTGGGATAGGATACTTGTCACAAAATAAACTGTGCCCCCCCTTACAGATAAAAGATACTAATAAAGTTTGAGTGCAATATTTATGTTGCAAGACTAATTTTGAGTCCGGAGCCATTCCGAAACATTCTTCTGTTTGAAGACGTCAAACAGCACACTTCAGAATCACTCAAATGAGTCTTGCGATCTAGGCACTAAAACAATGGTTATTGGGAGTTCAGCATCGCTTTAACGAGACGTGACGTGCTGCGTGAGGCGAAAGTTTAAACTGATATTTCTTTTCCCAAGCAATAATTTTAAAATCCGGGTACTGATCACTTTGACAATCTGTATCAACAAAACCGTCAGGAATATTTCATTGAATGCCACTCATGCAAAATAATTGTTTTATATTGTAAATGAACTCGCTAGATGACAACTTTGGATTGTAGTGCTGTGTCAGGTGGCAATGACGTTTTCTGCTCATCAGTGCTAACTTGTGAAATTAAATTTCTCAAGGTGGCGCTGATTCTATTGGAATGTATGTACTACGGTTGTATGTATTTCCCCAATTTTTTACACGTCTAGCATTTTGGAGGCATTAAAACATATTTTTTCTGTTTTGCAAAAATCACAGAAAAATGTTGCAGGTTTTCGGAGGTCCTCCCGGATCAGCCAGTATGAACGACTGACTGCATGCATAGCACAGGAGATGTGAATGATGGCAAGGAACGTTCTAAGTTCTATGACATGTCGCCACAATGTAAGTGTGACTAATCTTGAATGGGAGGACTGTTGTTTTTATGGTCTGTAGGAATCAAAATGACAGTTCCCATAGAAAACACCGTGGCATCTTATTTTTCACCAATTATCTTATTCAATTTTAGCTACACCTGTTTGAGCCTTTCTAGCAGGAATAACAGGCACTAGTGTGGATACTTCCATTGTGATCAAGCGAACTTACACTGCAACAATAAAACGACACACTAAACATATAATTCCGAAGCTCGTTGATTCCAAGCTTCCCTTAGCAGCCCCAGCCCCAATAAAACTTTTCCAACTTAAACACTCACAACGTGCCCTAGTCATAAAGGCACATGGCCTAGAAAGTTTACTGTGGTCACGTGGACCACTTTCGTACAACACAGACATTGAGCATAAGACTTACGGGCTGTCCTCGGAAAGCTGCCTGTGGGTTTGCACCAAAGTGCCGTGCTCCACCGGGAGCGTTGGGAGTGCCAGGAACCGAAGCACCGCCTTCCCCAGGCTGTTGATCCTGTACAAAAAGATGGCACAGAATGTTTTAAGAAATCAATTCAAGCATCACACATATATTAAATATACTCCCTATATTTGACAAGAAAGTTCTTAAGATGAAGCTGCACCAAAATAAGACATGCCACATATCATGAACTATTCAGCAATGTCAGTGCGGTAATTAGGGCAGCACTAGCAATGCAGGCTCAACTACCTCGTTATGAGCGTATGTTGTTTTTTTCATCAGAGTGGTAACATTTTGACGGTAGTCGCCACGCATGTATGGCGGCATTACAAATTTGAGATTTCCCAGCTGAACCGTGCACACCACGAGAGGTGTTGCTTTTTGTTTTGCTTTGGGGGAACTATAAACATTATATTTGCACAGTGTTTCTCTTTGCTGAGGCTATTTACGAGGGGCGTTCATAAAGTTTGTATTATCGGCAAAAAAAATTGAATAAAACGAAACAAAACAGGCATCAACATGAACGCAGGTCCCTCTAGTTTCCGCACAGTATAAACATTGCATGCTATAGCAGCTCGAAACGCCGCTAGGGAGTCGAAACAAAAATGGCACCGCCCGTCGGTGCCAAGCACATGCAGTGATCCGTTTTTTTTCATTTGAAGGGAAGCAATGCCAAGGATATTCATTCTAATCTGGGAGCGTTGTTCGGGGACAACGCCCCAGTTTATGACACTTTGGTTAAATGGTGCAAATGCTTCCAGTGTGGCCAAATAAGGGGAAAGCATTTCAAGGACGGCGACCAAGTGATTGCTGAAGTGGAGCGATTCCTGAACACTCAAAACGAGGAGTTCTACAACAATGGCCTCCGGCATGCGGTGCATCGCTGGAAAAAGCGGGTAACTTTTGGTGGCGAACGTTTAGAGAATGTCTCAACTCCTACTCGAGTTTGATTGCTGAATCTCTATTTCTTCGTGACAATAATACAAACTTTATGAACGCCCCTCGTATACTTCCAAAGCTCGACATTTTGCACACATGATATGCACGAGGTGGTCGCTTAGCATGTTGGCTGCTCTCACAGTAGTGGCAAACGAAGCGTGGGCTCTTCCAATTCGGGCTTTTCACGCTTCTCAGAATTGATTTCAGACAACAGCTCATCGGCCGATGGGGAAGCTCTCTCGGGTTCAGAATTGGAGACCAACAAAAAGTTGCAGAAGTGGGCGCGCCAAAGTGAAACCGAATGAAAATAAGGCGAAAACATTTTCTCCTCAATATTTTTATTCGATGCTTCTCAACCTAAACAGCATGCAAGCACTCTATGTGCTCCCACTAAAAATTAAAAAAAAGAACCTGTATATTTACGTTTCTTTATGTACCATCCTTACCACTCGGAAATATTTTTCGGAAAAAAAAGAAAGCACCTGACTGTGAAAAAGATCCTAAATTTTTTCTTTTTGTATGAACTCGAAGCAGAATGTTTGTAAGCCTTTCGTTTCTCCCCCAAGTTGCTGAGTGACAAAAAATCGAGTAGCATTTCCTCTTTCCACCTACCACAAAGAAGATTGTCACATGCATGACGTGCGTGTGGCAAAGCAGGTGCCACTGACATAATATAAAATGACTAAAACAGGGCATTCATGAGGAGTTCTTACCTCCTGTGTGCATTGCATTTCATGGAAAAAAAAAAAAAATTGATCAACACACCTCTAGGACAGCACGACCCAACGAAAATTTGGCTATCTAGCGTGCGGGACACCATTAAATCCCAGCTTAAACTTTCACAGACATCCACAATGGTTTTCGGATTGGGAAGTCGTTACTGCTCATTCTTTTGGATTACAGATTAGAAACAGAGCTCTTGGATAAACGCCGTCGTGCATCAGTATGCCTGTGTCACGTCATGCAAGACACATATAGAAAAATATTAATTCCCCGGAGCCACGAAGGGGTTCAGTTCATCGCCGCCATTTTGCAACTCGAGCAACCCCTATAAGCCTGAAATTTCTGCCACCTGCCCGAGCTGTGGAAAGCTGGTCAGCCTGGCTCTCCACCTGCATTGTGCATTCCAAGTTCGTCGGCATTTCTTGGGAGCTTTTACTTTATTTGCCTGTTCAGGATGCTTACACTTTTTGTGTTATCTTCCACTGTGAGAACCAGGGAATACCAGGGCTCTTAGCCTGCTCGGCCTTCGCAGGAAACGAACAAAGAAAGCGAACGTCAATCAGCCCTCAAAGCAGGCCGTTCAACGTTCTTCGAGGATTATTTCCATTGAGATAATCTCCCAAAAGCCTTCCCGGCTATGTTCTTGGTCTTCCGAAAAATAGTTGATATAGTCAGGTCCGGGGTGACGTTTGTTCACTTGCTTTGGTGCCGTGCAAAAAAAAGCAGCTCTCTCCAAAACGTGCCTCAAGACAAGCCAGATTCCATCTGATCGTCGTGAAGTGACTATCGTCGACACTGTATATTGGATATGCTGTGTATTTGAGACATTTCTCAAATCCTGTTTGGATAACGTGGCACCGTGGGGTATGTACAATATATGCTGTTCTATTGATGAGACTCATTGAATTTTATGTTGTGAGCAGGGAATACCCACGCAGTTCGGCTATCCTGTATGGTCAAATATTTTCGACAGTTAAGACCTTTGTCGACTGACACGGCTGAGTGTATGGTGCCATAAAAAAAATCAACATAAAATGAAACACACATACCAGTTGAATTTGTTCTGTTGTGCACGGACACACCAAAAATTATAAAAATAGTTACAATGCTTTCTTAAAAACCTCCAGAAATTCTATTTGCCATAGAACACAAAAGAAAAAATGAAACGCGGCAGTTTAGCTGCCATCAGCGTCCAAAATAGAGCCTACGCAGGCTGTCACAGCCCACTGACGAGAAAACCCTCAGCCCAGCGCAGTCGGGCAACACTGACATACACTCTCAAAACCAACAACGCGCGCTGTAAATCACTTCATCCGAGACTGCTGCTGGAAAGATCTACACAGTCAAACCCGATCATATTGAAGATGGGTATATTTAAATTTTGCCTATATCATACCCATGGGAAATAAGCGCCAAAAGAACAGGGACCAAGAGAAAAATAACGACAACAGCACCCTGTGTCGTTGTTATTCTACTCTTGGTCCCTGTTCCTTCGGCGCTTACTTCCCATGATGTACCAACTGGCCCATCTAAGCATTTTATTGCTATATCAAACCCTTGTAGCATTCTGATAAAAACTCCGTGCATTTTAAACTTTTTATATCATACGTGATTGGGCTCATAATGTATATATCAAACTCTCCTGCACCGGATCATGCGCACTCCGGAGGCGTGCGGCAGGCTTCCCCGCAATACAACATTCCGGTGTCTGGGCCAATGTAAGGCCAAGGACTTTGCGTTTCTTCTCGGCATCAAGAGCTTCGCGGCAAGTGGCCACTACGACATTGTCAGAAAAGCCATCCCGGGAAAAAGCAAAGCTGCAAATGTCGAAAGCATATAGAAGTAGCTCAAGGATGAGTGGCCCCATGTCTTTGCCAAGTATGAGCCGAAAGATATCTTCAACGCCGACAAAACAGGCTTCTTCCAGCAAATGCTTCCCAAGCAGACTCTCGACAACCACGGTGACAAGTGGCGTGTCGGCAGATAAAACGAGGTCCGGATCACAGTGCTGCCGGCTGCCAACATGAATGGCTCAAGGAAACTGCATCCCTTCGTTATCGGGAAGGCTAAAATGCAGCACTGCATGAGGAACTGCCGCTACACTCCCGCGACGTAGGCGTGAAACACCCAAGTGGGCCGTCATCAGGTATGCGATGAATTCAAAGAAGCAGGCTACACTTACGCAGTACTTTTTGCCCCAATAAATGATTGTTATCTTTTCAAAAAAAAGTGTTCCGATCAATGGTGAAGTGCAGGCTGGTAAGAGCTGCGAGTTAGCTCGCAACTGTGTCGGCTGCATCGCTCTTACATGCATTCTTTTGCTTAATTTCGTATATAAAATTTTCGCTATATGGATCTATTTTACGGTCCTCGTACTGTTCGATATAACTGGGCTTGACTATACAATGAATCTCAATAGTGAGCTTTGAGCTCGAGCGCGTTCATTTCAGGGGTGTTTCCTCTGCAAAAGGACACAAACAGTGTGACCATGTTATAAAGATGTTGAATTGTGCTCACTCTTTTCATAGATAAGGAATGGAGCCCAAGCAAACCCAAGAGGATTAATAAATAACATTACAAATGTAGTATTTGTAAATATGAACCATACAGCCCACGGCTAACCAGAAAGCCTACCCGGATATAGAGACAATATGTATTGCATTTTTCATTTTAAAAGCACCGCATAGTAAATGGCAACAAGTTATATAGTATGCCAGGGATCTAAACTTCTTGAAAGTGCAACTCCAGTCAACATTTTTCTAAATTTGGGATTACGACTGATTTTAGCTAAGGCAGTGTCCCTGAATTACAAGGTATTTTCATTTTTCGATACTGTGTGTAGTTTTATAAATATCAGGGCTGAAAGTTTGGTTTTGAGTGTCTACGGCAAAACAGAAACTATCTGCTAGAGGGATGGGAACACTGACAATCAGTCGTACAGCTGCTACGCGACTTCACTGTGGTGCTTTGGTACGCCGTACAACCAATCAACCGCAGCTCCACCGCAATGTGACATCCCGGGGGTGCTGTGCAAGTGTTCCTTGACTAAAAGCCAACCCGCTTGCTGCCCGCTAAAGAGCAGCTGGTCGCATCTTTAAAATCGGGTTTAGTGGAATACACCGCTTCGCTCTGACATAATATTCTGGTTGCTATCATATTTCGTGCCACTAAACCAATACCAATCATTATTTTTGGCTTCGTTTTCAACTGAAGTTGCCCTTTAAAGGAACTCCAAGACCTTCAAAAAAATGATTAAAACTTTTTTGTGTATAACACTATAGTTGGTGCCAGGGTAAGAGTTCAGGGGAAACTCCTCCTACCCTTTCCCCTTTAGCAGAGCAAATGCTGGAGAGGAGGTTGCCTCCTCTCCAGCATTTGCTCTGCTAAAGTGGAAAGAGGTGGGAGGAGCTTCCTTTAAACTGTTAACCTGTCACCGACTATTGATCATAATGTTAAGACACTACCCGAATTCTTCATGCTGCAGAGTCAATTTTCTATGATCAGAATGAATCATTATGCTGCAACCAGAGGACCAGTGCATGCACTATGACATCACAGTGCACAAAAGTCATTCAGAGTCACCAGTACGTAGCTGCAGGTAGTGACTACTCACGATTATGCACTCAAGGTTTCTTGAAATCAGTGGTTCTCAAATGAGGTTCTGCAGACAGCGCAAAGCCATTTTTAGAGTCCGCGAAGCCCTTGCCTCAACCCTCAACCCTCAACACCCTCCTCCCCCCCTTCCCCCGCCACATCCTTTCTTTACTTGAAAAAAAAAAAAGAAGTTTTTGTTAACCCCGGCTAGGTGCCACAAGCTACCGCCCATTATAAAAGGTTCAGCCATCACCATCTATCCATTCATTCATACCTATACTTGATGCTTTTCACTTCTGTCTATATGCAGTTTATGCACTTTAATTAGTTGTCTTATTTTATGCATCCCCCCTCCCCTTCCCCATCACTTCGGCGGGTCCCCAATGGGTCCCCGGCACATCCATGCTTGAGAACGACTGCCTTAAATCAACACATTTCCTAGCGCTTTGGTGGTTTAAAAGGCATGTTTCATGGATTCTATTACATTTGTTATAAATGTGCCTCAATGGCCTACAAGATCAAAAATAGTCTGCACCCTATGACGTCACCATAGAAATGAGAGTGAGAGCAGATCTGAACACCCTGATCCTCGAGCAGTGGTTTTCGTGCAAAAATAAACCAGATTTCGAGTCAGAAACATTTTTTTGTGGTTGGACCTTCATAGATAGGGTTTTAGTATCTCGGCAAGCATAAATACTGTCAGTGTTCCTCTAATACTACTTGTGCCAGATAACACGAGACTTCTATAAAGAAGCCCTGAGTGAACAAGAGGTAGTTATGTTTTAATTTCCCAGGAGGTTCCTGGGGCCACCATATTTTGCATCAAAAAACTACAATAAACCGTATCAAATTGACCTTACTAAATTTTTATAATGAGGGGTGAGAGCTAACTTACAGCTGTGGGCAGCTGTGCTCCTCCTGGTTGATGCTGGTTGTCCTGTGGCAATCCTTGACCAAACAAGCCATCCCTGCCTCCAGCAACCTGTTTGTTGCCAAGATTCCCGTCGTCTTGCACACCCGTCTGAGGAGACTGTGGCCGTCTGTCAGGGAAGCCCAATGCGGGTGGCACTCCAAAGCCACCAGTGAAGGACCCTGGGCCATCTTGAGAGCCCCTTTCACCTTGTCCCAGTTCAGGACTGGTCTGTCCCAATCCAGGACCGACCTGTACCAGTCCAGGAGTGGCCTGCACCAGTCCCAGTCCAGGATTGACTTGTCTCAGTCCAGGACTAACTTGTCCCAGAACAGGACCGATATTTACCAGTCCAGGATTGACCACTCCTAGTGCAGGATTGACCTGTTCTAATGCAGGATTGACCTGTCCCAGTCCAGGCACACCCTGTCCCAGTTCGGGGGCAACCTGCCCCAGTCGGGGAGCTCCCTGTCCAAGTCTAGCAGCACCTTGTCCAAGTCTAGAAGCACCCTGTCCCCGTCTAGGGGCACCCACTACTTGTCCAGGAGCCGCTTGGTTTAATCCATTAAGTACACTAAGAGGAACTCTTCGTGGTCCTTGCTGTCGACCATCTTGTGGAAGCCGAGGCCTCCTGGTATCCACAAAGCTAAAGGGGCCATGAATTACGCTTGGAGCATTGTCTTTCACCAGCACACCCGGGTTTTGGTTATTGTTTTCCAGCAGTGGCTTTCGCAAAAGTCTCCCTGGTGCAAGTGGTTGCTTTGGAAGGTTATCCTGAGGACCAGGTTGATCTTGTCTGTCAGCTTCATGAACAGGCCCAGGAGCTGTCAGCTGGTTGGGAAATGATTTCCTTCTGTCACCGTGAAGGCGGGGCTGTCCAGGCTGTGCATTTGGCCTCCTTGTGTCGACAAAGGTAAAGTGACCGGCTGGTCCCCTGCCCGTCAAAGGCCCAGATACGTCAGGAGTGGGACCAAGAATCAGTGGAGCTGCTTGGTTATTCGGTGGTGTCCTATTGCCAGAAAACTGCGGCTTGGGCCTTCCTTGGAAGTCCACATCAGGTACTTGCTTCCCAGCAACTTGCTTCGGTCCTGGCCTTCGAGGTCTTGTGTTTACAAAACTGAAAGATAATGGTGCACCAGGTCTACCTCCAGTATGCTTGGGATCACCGAGTTTCTTGTTGTTTTGCAGGTTAGGATCTCCACCAGGAGCTCCTGTGTGATGAAGCTGCGGCTTCTGGAAGTTTGTATCTTGGTTCTGATGAACATCAGGTCTGACATGGCCCAATGGTGAATCCTGCCCTGTATGAGATGGGTCGGTTAGCTGAACAGAAGGGGGAGCCTGGTTGTCATTCCGACCACCTGCAAGAAAACCTGGCCCCCCTTGTTGAAGTACAGGTCCCCTGTGCAATGGCGGTGGAGGAAAGATTCCTTGACCATTCCTACGGTACGGAGGTTGAACCTGGGCCGGAATGACGGGTTGTGCTGGTGGCCTTGAATCACCTGTGTTTTTAAGACCGCTAAGCCTTTGTCCAAATGAAACGGGTCTTTGGAATGGTCCTGGGAAGGCACTGCGACCAAAGGCCCCCGGTGCACTGCCGAACTGATTCCTCAGTACACCTTGGCTGTCTGGATTCTGAGGTCCCCGGTTTTGTTGGTCGGGAAAAGCACTGCCACTTCGAACGGGCTGAAGAAAAGGTGACGGAGGATTGCTAATGTCACGACTAGGCACTCCAAACTTTTGAAAAAAGTCAAGAGGATCACGTCTCAACCCAGTTTGTCTGTTGTTATTGTCACGGCCAGTGACCTGGGGTGCAGAGTTCTGCTGGAAGCCTTGATTTCCGGGAGGCACCGCACGCCCTTTCTCTGGGATACCCAACGCAGGCCCACTTCCAAAGTTTGGAGAAACATTTCCGTCGACGTTGTCATCTACACTTACAGGCGGGACGGGTGCCCCGTCAATCAGTACTGTTGGAGGCCCATCTGGAGGAGGTTTTCCGCCTCCCAACAAGACCGGCACTCTCAGTCCATCCTTGCTGACGAATGGGGGTTGGAGGTTATTGCCATCCCTATCTACCTTCTCTGGTATATCTCGGTCCGGTGAGACGAGCACTCCAGAAAAAGGATTCCTGTAGTTAAGGAATTCCTCTTCAGAGCCAACAGGTGGCTCTTTTACCTCTTCGCCTGGCCCTCCTCTTCCGTCAGATTCCCCCGAATCGCCAGGCTTACCACCAAGGGAACACTTCTTCCCATTCTTGGACTTGCCGTCCAGCTTAGAATCGTGTGACTTCGGATCGTCGCTGTCGTCGCAAAGCAGCTCGTGTTTCGAAGGCACTATTGGAATGTGCTCGACTGGCTTCCTTTCACCATCTACAGGCTGAACTTTATCCTTTCCTTTACCATTAAATCCCAGTTCTTTCTCGTAATATGGCAGAAGTTCTTCAAGAAATTCAAGGCCACCGCCATGTCTCGGTACCCCTGATGGAATGCCTTTTTCCTTCGGTGTTTTGTTCAAAAGATCAGCTTGGTCCTGTCTAATAAGACCCTCAAAGCCATCTGTCAAACCAGCACCGAGGTTTCCGGGGTGGTTTAGTTCTCCACGTCCGCTGAGTTCTTGAGGAGTGTCGCTGTACAAGACCTGGTGGACCGGCGGCCCAGCCTGCAGAGGTCGATCCCCGAACCTGCGGCCAAACGGAAGCTTGACAAGGGGCACTGGAACAGGGCTGCCCCTGCTTGATCCTAACTGACTCTGAGGAAAGTCAGATGACTGCGACGGAGTATTGGGGAAACCCGGCTGCTGGAACCTACGTGGCGGAGGCAGGTTCTGAGGCCCATGGTTCACCATGTCAATGCTCACAAGTGAGGGCTGGTCGAACCGGGTATTCTGGGGTCCAAAGTTGTCTCTGTCGAATTGATCGAACATCCTGTTTGCAGCATGGTTACGGGGGTTCGGGATGTTGCCGATCGTGCTCATCACTGGGACGGGTGCTATGTACTTCTGAACAAACTGCGGGATCTGCTTGTTCCTTGGGTCTTCTGGATTTGTGATGCTACTAGGGGGAGCACCAACATCTTGAGGACCTTGAGGGAAGTTTCCACCGGGCTGCCGCGACGGGAGATTTTGTTGAAATCCTCTGCCAGTAAAGGGACCGCTGTCCACACTTCCAGGGCGGTTCTGCCTCCCTTGGAAGCCTTGTCCCCTCTGGAAAGGACTGACGGCGCCGAAACTGCCGTCTTGATTTCTTCTCGGAGCCTGTCCTGGAAATCTTTGGTTGGGTTTCATGGGTTTTCCAGAAGGGAATTGATTGTCTTGAGGCCCAGAATCCCCAAAGTTTGCAAATTGTGATGGCGAATTGAAAGCATTTAAATCCTGTGGGTCCGTCTGGTCGAAGTTGCTGTCAGGTGATCCAGGAATCGGGGATGCAATCAAAATAGGCTCCGGGTGGCCCACCTGAAATAGACAAAAGAGTGTGGCATGATGTCACAAATGAGTCAGTTTGTTAAAGAAATCGCATTGCTATACATCCAACACAAATGACTAGCAATACATGCTAACATCAATGCAAGTCAATAAGTGACCAATCCCATATGGTATGTTGCTCTCCCCAGCATTGCTCCCAAGTTTGTGAGGCATAAGAACATGGCAATAAGTTATAAGTATAAAAAGACAAAGCAGGGATAAACAAAATGAAACCTATGAAATGACGACTTCCTGTTCCGATTTAAAAAATAATAATAATAATAATAAAAAACCTAGATGCACGTATGGGATGATGACATGCTACCGGGAGCTACTGACAAAGATTGGCTCCGTGGCATTGGGGTTTCATTTCGGACACCGGAACGCAAAATGGACGGTTCATACCCTGGGTCGACGCTTCACTAAAAAGGAGCCTCTGGGGCATCGCTTACAGACTTAGATGCTCTACCACGTAAAGCCCCAATGTCTCTCTCACTACTGACAAATCACATCAATGATACGAAAAAAAAAAAAAAAACATATAGGAGAGGAAGGTTAGAGTAATTCTATAGCATAGCCAAGTGTAATATATATTTTTAAGCATGGTTAATGTTGCGCACAAAAAGAGAGGGACAGAGGAGAGAAACATGTAGACGACAGACAAGTGCACACTCACAAGTCACATGCATTGGAAGGATGAAGGAAAGAATGAAGTACAAACGGCAGAATGAGCTTGAGCGACGGCCAGACAAGCACGAGGGCACACGAGCTCAAGGGGGCACTTGGATTCAGCCATATGCATAGGATTGTAGAAAGGCCATTTCCTTCTCTGTTAAAGACGCATCGCACGCCCATGCTTCTCTGTTAAAGGGGGGGTGCAACGATTTCCGGACTTCGGTCAAAGATTTGTGGAAGTTGCCCTCTGACACTTCTGAAGTAAAGAACAGAAAACCGATTTCGCCTGCGTGTCCTAGTTGTTGCGTAAAAAAAAGATAAATATTGGCATTTCGGGCACCCCTCAACTCACTCCCAGTCTTCAGGGTCACACCCGGTCGCACTCCCAGTGACGTCATTCGGAGTGCCGTGTAGGTTCCCGTGTGCTATCTCGGAGGACGCTTCCCCTCCCTCTCTCTGCTGACATTAGCGGGCGTTATGCTGCAGCTTAGAGCCGAGCGAGGTCACATAATCTTTTCGCCGTAGTTCCTTCGGCTGCCACTTGGGGCTGCAGGTGGGCGAAAAAGCTCGACTTTTCCTTTGCGATTGTGCAGCGGAATCGCAACATTTTTAATGAAGGAGGTGTTTTCTCTATCCTCCGGGACACGATAAACAACTTAAAAATGACAAAATGCAAATTCTTTTAATCATAAAATCGTTGCACCGCCCCTTTAAAGACACATCGCTCGCCCATGCTAAAGGTGTTAAATGCTTCAAAGATTTCTCTGGTGTGTTTGTCATAGTATCACCTTAAGGCAAAAGTCTTATATGTCTCATTGTTCAGTCGACCTTCAGAAAACACGTCAGCGACACGAAAAGTACCAAAACAAAAGGTACCAATGAAACGGCGCCAAAGGTGCGTCGTCAGAGAGTGTGTTGTCTTCGGAGGTTCGCTATCACGTTTACGTGATAGCGAATTAGAGGCAATGAAATTAGGAAGGATGACAAAGGTAATTAAGAGGAATCAAGGTGAATTAAGTAAATCATGTGTCTGTCTTTAATGCATCGGCGCTTAGGCTTTCGCCTTCAAGTCGTCTTAGGGATAACATAAGAGACCCTGTGAATTTTCTTGGTTTTTTTTAGGGGTGTGCGAATATTAAAATTTTCGAATACGAATCGAATACGAATAAGACAAAAAAACGGGCTTCGAATATCGAATCGAATATCGAATATGTGTTTGTAATAAAAAATTGCAAAACAAGAGGTAACAGCAGGTTTTATTGTCTTTTTAAAACAAATCAATGCAGCTGCATTTTACTGGGCTGCAGCAGGCGAAAGATGCTTCAAGTAATGCACTCATTACAAATTATCGTGTAAGAAAATTAACTGTTCAACGTGTTCAGAAAGTAAGCGCTCCCTACGCGCTGTGACAACATTTCGGCCAGTAGAAAGACCCTTTAATCGGAAAACCTGCGAAATTTCACTAAAGTTCGAAGAAGTTTTACTTATGGACAGTGTTGGCCGGCTGCTACACGAATATTTTGAGTCTTGGGAAACAAATAATTTAGAAACTAGTTTGATTTATATTTTATCAAGTGATTACTAATGCTTAAACCATATAAAAGTGAAAATATGCGCTTTTAACGCTTTCATTAGTTATTAATGTGAACCAGTGATGCCAATAAACCCAACAAATATTGCACTTTTCCAGTTTTCCTCCGTCAGGTGATAACTAGTTTTTTGTTTTTTTTTTTATTTTTGCGCACGCGCACAAAAGTAGAACTTCAGTCGAACATTTGCCGAACATCACGTTGAAAGTTCGAAAAAGTCGAACTTAGTCGAACTCGAAACCTGGGCAGGTTCGCAACATCCCTATACCTGTTTTCACCTCAAGAACCGCAGTAAAAAAAGTCCTGCTCCTCGCGAAGCATCACTGATTTCCTCCTTTATGTAGAGAATTAAGATATATGTAGGTGAATTGTAGATTAGATATATGTTATCTTATTATGACGTATAGGTTCCAAACGCCAAAAGCATCGCTTTTTCCTTCGTCAACCAAATCTCGTAAGAACTACTTCGCGTCGCGTATGAACAATGCGCAAAACTTGCTGTTTTCTTGAGGTGAAAATGGGTATAGTTTTGATTGTGCGGGAGGGGCAGGAGTTGTTGTCGATGGCAATGCAATGTTCTGCTCGCACCTAGATTTTTCTTTCTTTTTTTTAATTTTCAAACATTTATATTAGACAACACTCTCGAGATTTATTTTATGTTTATATTTCACTCTCGCGGTTTATTTTATTGTATCAATTTATAGAACGCGCAATTACATCACGAATTGCTATAAAGGCGCCACACAACAAAGGGTTTCGTGAAAAAGAAACCGAAACTTATCCTGTCTTGCTGCCATTGGACAGATAGAAACGGACCAGACCGATAGGGCATGCATCATACGCCTTTCTCAGTGAATAAACATATTCACATAAGAATGCGTGGCAAGCAGATTATTCGTTACTTGCTCGAATATTCGTGGTTTGCGCGAATATTCGCCGTTTTTCCCGAATATTCAGCTTCGGCCGAATATTCGGGAACTTCCGAATAGGCAATTTTCGAATCGAATACGTTTCGAATAAGGAAAATATTCGATTCGTATTCGAAATTTCGAATATTCGCACACCCCTAGTTTTTTTCTAATGATGGTGTAAACGTACAGGCTTAACAAAGCAGAGGTAGGTGACATTTCTCCATAGATTTGAGAGAGAGATTGTGTTCTCGTAGTTGGTCGTTAACACACAGTCCCATTTGTCCTACATAGCATCAACCACATGAAAGCGGGATACTATAGATTACACTCAAGGAACGGGGTACATAAGGGTGGACATGATTTTTGCATATGTTTTGATATTTTTTACCTTGGATTAGACCCTTGCACAAATTTGACCCATTTTGGTGGGGGAGGGGTGGACATCACTAGGGGGACTGCATACCTGTTAGCTACCTTTTTAAGATTGTGGGAAATTTTGTGTATATACTGTACTACCACCACTCTTTTCTTGTCAATAGTGCGCTTAGATTTTTCACCTCCCTTCACTTTTTTTTTTTTTTTTATCAAGGCAGATGTAAGGCAGGAGAGAGCTATACCTTTTTTTGTGACTTTAGAGCACGAGGTCATGTGGTTTAGATTCCTTTTTTAGAATGAGGTGAAAAAGACCAGCACAGACGATTGGGTTGCAAGGAAAGCGAGAGGTCCAGAAATTGCAAAACTCCTTCCATAGGCATTTCAAATGTAAAAAAAAAAGTACTAAACCACATTTGTGGAAAATGTCTATTGTCTTACTGACGACTTCTTTGTCCACCATTTTTTTTTTGTATGCTAGCAGGAAGTCGTCATCATTTTCTTCCAATACATGTGAGTTGCGAGTGTGTGCAATTGTATGTCATCTATGTGTTCCTCTCCTCAGTCCCTGCCTTTCTGCGCATAACATCAACTATGTTTAATTGTTACCAACTCGCCCAACTGACCACCTCACTCCAAATATTTTTCTCCTACCAATGCTCACCCGTTGGCAAAGGGGTGCTCACATGACCAATTTGCAGTTGGTCTTTGACCAGGCTGACAGAAAGGACAAGCACACCGGCTCCTAAAGCTGTCACCTATGCCATTTATTAGTAAACCTTGCTTTCCCTCATAGCTCTGAGTCAGGAACGACACACAGGTTACACAATTGCAATATACCACTTATCTTCGAGAAAATATTAGTATTTACCCTGTAGACGATGAGCAGACAGTGACATCTGCTTTTAAATGGAAGCATGCAGTTGTCTGCAACTGTTACAAAAGAGCATGAAATATTGTGCAATGTGAGAAAACAACAAACAAAAACTTTTTTTTGTGTGTGTAAGTATATGGTTTAGTGCATGAGCCCAATGCAATTCTCACCTCTGCCTCCCACTGGTGCAGTCTGTCCATAGCTACATCATATGGTGAGGGATCTGACTATCACCTACACTGCTTAGATACATTCCTAGCTTCTTTTCAACTCTTGAAATACTTCAAGCTACATTACATAATCTGCATATGCTGCCAGCATAAGTAAAAGGGATGCTTCAGTAATGTTACAGCCCACTCTGCTCCATGCACAACTTTTGTCATTAGCCAACACCGTGCGCCAAATTTTCGACTGAGAAGCAAAATATTCGCTCATAGTAGTTCACTAGCCCAAAGAAAACTTTTATTTAAAATTTTTTTTTTGGGCAACATCAACTGCTGAGATTTTAGTATGACACTTACTGAAAAGTTCAGCATATAGAACAGTGTCTGCTCTGTTCCATGGGTGCCGCCATGTTTGTTTATGCTGATGCCATGACACAGCAGGGGGGGCTGCGCTTTTTGCAAGACTTTGTTTTTTATAGAAACCTTCCCACATGTCATAGTGCAACGTCAGAAATGCATAGTCACAAAGCTCCAAGAACAACATCAATGCCAAGACTGCTGCAAAAAGCAACAATCTTGTTTTATGCACAGCTCCTCTCTTCACAAGAGCCTGCGTTTGAGATTATTATTTTCCATTTTTATTGCTGGTGGCTAGGATTTCGGACACCAGTCTATATTGGCGCTAATTTCCACGTCTCAAAATCCAGCATCTACTTCATAAAATTTATAATAATCATGTCCCATTCTAGGGCCAAGGGAGCTAGGATAAATTTTACCAGTCTACCGACAGATGGTCCTCTTTTCACACTCAAAAATATTTCATGCAAGATCAGTACTGCGACCCAGCACTATTGGGGAAGAAATATAACTCTCGTGTCCCAAGCAGTTAAGTTGAGAATTAAACCCACGGGGACAACAACAACATGAAATATATGTTTGTGTTCGTGACGCACCGCTCTGTTGATGTAGCCGAAAGCTGCGTCAGCGTTTGACTGGGGCTTATGTTTAATTCACCGACTTTGAAGGGTGGTCACCCTTCTAAGTCACCCAAAGTCAGAGCCATATAGCTCTGACGTTGGTGAAAATACAATCATAAGTAGTCCATCTTGTAATCGGAAATGTTATGATTTTTACCATTCAAGTTTTGTTGAGTAGCAATCTCAAGAGAGAGACAAAAAAACTATATTGTGAGTAGCCATGTCAATTTCGTGTGGAACAAAATGGCGGATATTTCAGGGACACTAATTCTTGACGATAAAAATAATTGGAATCCCCATTATTGGTTGGTTTTGTTTCCTGAGAAACATGCCGGGTTATGTGTATGTTTTAATCGTCGGTTTTGTGCTCATCTAATATGATCCCCCCCCCCCCTTCCTCTCCTTTTTCCCTTTACCACAGTTTGTAGGAACACCCCGCAACTTACGGGAGACTTTAAGCACTGAAACAGCAAGCTTTGTGGAAAACAAGCTGGACAAAGTACTCTCTGCTATTTCATCTCCTTGCTAATACAAAAAGCGGTAGACACAGAAATTCACCGCAACAAAAGGCACCAACCTCCAGAGGTCTCGGCTTGAAGGGCTTCAATGGATCCCCGAAGGGGGAGTGGCCCCGGGCCGAAGAGACGAAGGTGACGTTTGCCGGGTCGTGGCTCTGCGTCCCGAACTCGTTGGTGTGAATCTTGGCCTTGAAGCCCCTGTGGTCCGCCTCGTAGTCCACAGACCTTGTCTTGCCATCAGGCGTCCTGATGGTGTAGGAGCCCCTCACTCGGCCCGAAATGTCGGCTTCCTCCGTCCGGCTGCTGAGCGATCCCGGTCCGGCTGCCTCATACTTGAAGAGGTATGGCCGACGTGGGTCGTTGGGAGGGAAGTCGTCGTCGTCGTCGTCTGCACCATTGTCCTACAGATGGAACAGAAACTAGCACTTCAGTGCTGGGTGCATGACAAACTAAAATTTTGTATGCTTACAGCCAAACTTCTAAGGGAATCTGTCACGTCTAGGCACAAAACTTCGAATTATACTCCGTTTCGCATTAAGCGTGAGCGTACCGGAAACTACAACAGTGGGCTCCGGGCTTTCAGTGTTCCCGCAAAGCATGCACACTTGTGCAGTGCTCGTAGCTTCACTTGCACATAAAGAGAAACAACCATAGTTTAGACCACTTGGGGACCTTCTTGACATGCAACTGAAATTTGAGTTACGTCTGGGGGTTTATAGCAGCCTTCACTGGAATAAATCTCCTCAGAATTACGGGCGCCCCAGCCAACTGAAAGTCCATAGGTCAGTATTTTTTGTCGGAACCGTCAGGGCAGTAGGCAGGATTCAAGAGTGCAGAGAGATGTAACTACAGTGCCATTATGGTCCTGCGACTGCAGCTATGAACACAAGACACAAAGGATGATTCCACTAAGAGTTATGCACAGCCCAGTTCAAGTGCCGGGCTGCACTTGCACCTTGTTTCGACAGTTTTGT
Source organism: Ixodes persulcatus (assembly GCA_013358835.2). Taxonomy (NCBI): domain Eukaryota; kingdom Metazoa; phylum Arthropoda; class Arachnida; order Ixodida; family Ixodidae; genus Ixodes; species Ixodes persulcatus. Next base: position 69,817 of record JABSTQ010010521.1, read on the forward strand.
CTTGCATGAATTTAGATACAGTCCCTGAATTCAGTTGTGGGTGGCATCTAAGATTTGAAATTAGACTTTCTTTTACACATAAATGGACATCACAGCAGCAACAATTAGACTAGAAAGTCACAAAGGAAATGAAAATCTCAACACTAGAATTTTTGGTGTGCCAACCTCATTCATAAACAGTGTGTAAAAATCCCGTAAATATGCTAGGCACCATACACAATGACTGTTGTACCATCAAAAGAAGTTAGAGTGCTAGTTCCTCAAAGCTATTGAGTGCAACTGACCTCTGTCAGTGCATATACAGTGTTTGAATAACGATAAGAATGCTCACAAACCTGTTGGGCTTTGTCAACACATGCCGTGAGCCATGTGCAAACCCCAACAGCGACGATCAGAGCCACTGGTGGTGAAGCTAGCATTTGTTAGCAAGAACAAGAAAGATGGCATAGCAAACTCTACAGTTCATGCAAGATATTTGCTGAACAAGCCGAAACAGAATCGAGAAAGGTATTTGTAAGGATGGTTGAGCCATCGGGTTTCAAAGGGGAACTGATATTTGCCGTCCCCCGGCCATATTGTTTTTGTTTTGTTTGTCAGGCAAGGGGACTTTCCTGTCAGACCCTCTGCCGGCTGCGGGTTTGTGATACGAGTCTCTTTTAGTGGCGGGGTCGTTACGGGAGTGAGCCCCTTCCAGGGCCGATCAGGTTTCGGCAGAGGCGCGGCTGTGGCGGAGACTGACTGTGCGGTGGACTCTACGGTTCTGGTCGGAGCTGTGAGCCAGAGCCTATTGCAGGCCTGACGGATGTCAATGTCTATTATTGGTCTGTTTCCATTACGTGCCTCTGTCAAGGATTTGAAACTATTGGCTAACTCTTGTCTGAGGGCAAGGTTTGTGCCCTGAAAATCCTCTGTCCGGGCAAGAGAGCGCGATTTCTGGCTGGGATCTCGACCCCGTAACGGGTCCACCAGGAATCCCCTACTTTGTACATAAATATCAGATGTGTACATAGTTCGGAACAAAAGCATTTGTGTAAATGAGCAGTTTGCACTGTACGATCACAAAGCCTAGATGGCACTCCTCCTACTCGGCACCGAAGAAGACCTCATCGACCATCGAACCGTACAACACCACAGGCCAAAAACAACAAAGAACCATCTTTACTGTATTATTTCAGGATTAATTTAACAGGATACTCAGCAAACATCTGAAAAACTGTAGTACAAAAAAAGGAGGAAACCTTCCAGCTTCTTTTTCATGCCGTTCACCTGCATTTTAGCTATTTCTTCAAATTCTGCCTTAGTTTTTGTTTCTAACTTACTTTTCTCTACATGGCATACAAAGCTAAAAAAAGTACTTTTTTTATAGCATTTATTTGCTATTTATGTTCTCGCCAGAGTCGACAAATTACACTGGTATGAATAGGGAGGAATATACTGTCTCGCTATTATACTAAACGGACCCACGAGCCTGGTGGGGCAGGGTCATCTAACCTGTTCGAATGGTTTGACCACACAAGTCGGTGTGCATCCAGATTCACATGGTTCGAATTGTACCGAACAACGAACTGAAACGATTGTCATTTCGCCGGCTTTTACACGGTCAGGGGTACCTTCAGTTGTCACTCACTAACGTGGCAAGACCACAGGGCTCAGTGCGAGACCACAGGGCTCAGTGCGAGACCACAAGACAGCGACATGCTTACGATTTCGCAGAATTATGGCCATGCCTTGTTCTCGACTTCAGAATCTTCCTGCGCCTGTTGCACCTCAGCTGCCTCAAGTAGAGAACGCCGACGGCTGAGAACGCGGTTAGTAAACGCCAGTCGACATTGTCGTTTCCCCTGGTGTAGTTCGATGCACAGCGCAAAAGCAAATCTTCGACGCGATCGGGATCGGGCTCCGTAGCTGGCATTATGTTGCGTTTCAGCCGCCTCAGCTGTCTCAAGTAGAGGACACCGACTGCTGAGAACGCAGTTAGAAAGCCCCAGCTGACAGTGCTGTTACCAGTGATGTGATTCAGTACACAGAGCATAAGCAAATCTTCGACGCGATCGGGATCGGCATGGGGAACGAAGTCTGGAGGTGGCGCCATTTTTCGGTGCATGATTTGTTAACTAAGTAGATGCATGGTGATGAGAGCAATCTAAAGATGGGCGGTAACTCGCGCCACCTATACTACTGGGACGACCGACCGCAGCGGATGCTACGAGCCGTGAGCCGTCGGAGCGCACAAAACGTCGGCGGAAGAGAAAAGGTCAGTAGAACGAAAGAGCGCTTTTCTACAATCCAATGACGTGTGGTGTGGTGTCACGTGACATTAAAAAGGGGGACACGGTTACGCGGGGAAAGCGTAGTGACGTCACACGTGCCAGTTCATGGAGCTGGATTGGTTGGGATGGCTCGTAGCGTTCGCTGCGGTCGGTGAAGCACTGTGCGTGTTTTACAGCGACAGCTGTTAATAGCCAGTAGCGGTTAGTGGCCCGTCCCCCCGGTTTCGTCACGGCATGAGCGTAAATGAATTCAGTTTTTCCGCTAAATTTAGCGGAAAAATTTACGTCACATGACCTTATGATCAAATTCAGTTTCCCCACTAAATTTGGCGGAAAAATTATGGAGTTTTCGTAGATCGTTTCTTCCGTCCCGCAACGCTCTCCGCAATCTGATACGATATCCGGAACTCTGCAGTCAAGGCCAGCCGCGCACATGCGCACTAGCGGCGTCTTCGTTGCGGAGAAGGTAGCGGAGTAGGAATAACAAATCAAAAGTCAAAGTGGACGTTTAGTGTTTATACAGCGTAAGGTTGGACTGCCAGGATGGGGCGACACTGGTTTACACTGTAGATGAGCAATTTTGCCAGTGCAGTACGACTGCTAACCTGGGGTCTTTAACGTGCTCACGCAGTAGTGATACACGACTGCACGCCGGTACGATGCTCATCCAGATCGAAATAAGAAGGGCTCGAACCCAGGATCCCTGGGTTCTGCAGCGCGAGCTTTCGCTCCATGCGCGTCGAGCTGGGTGTGCGCTTTGGCCCACTCGGCCACCGATCCCCCAGTAGGAAAAACGATCTACGAAAACTCCCTATTGATGTCACGTGACTTGACGTCACGGGACCTACAGACAAATTCAAGGTTCTTCGCTAAATTTAGAGGAAAAATTTACGTCACGTGACCGCTAAATTTAGCGGAAAAATTGGTGTCACGTTACCTGTGAACCAAATCAGTTTTCCCGCAAAATTTGGCGGGAAAATTGGTGTCGCGTGACCTGGCGTCACGGGCCCTACGGACAAATACAGGTTCGCCGCCAAATTTAGTGGAAAAATCTACGTCACGTGACCTATGCACCAATTCAGTTTCTCCGCTAAATATAGCGGAAAATTGATGTCGTGACTTATGCACCAATTCAGTTTCCCCGCTAAATTTGGCGGGAAAATTGATGTAACGTGACCAGACGTCATGGGCCCTACAAACACATGTTCCCCGCTAAATGTAGCGGAAAAGTTTGCCCCGTGACCTATGCACCAATTCAGTTTCCCCGCTAAATTTGTCGGGAAAATTGATGTCACGTGACCTGACGTCACAGGGTCTACAGACAAATACAGGTTCCCCGCTAAATTTTAGCGGGAAAATTTTCGTCAAGTGAGCTATGCACGAATTCAATTTCCACGCTAAATTTGGCGGGAAAACACATCACGACCTTGCCGTCGCTGTTTAAAGTTTAAACGCACCATGTCGTGTTATCGTAGCCCATATTTTTGTTTTGTGTATGTTTTGCACCCACAGATTCCATTAAATCGCCCCTGTGATGGTCCTTCGGTAGCGACAGCAATTGTTACAAAAGCGGCGGATCGGAACTGGTTACTAACCGCTAAAGATCGTTTATGCTTCTGTCGTAGCCTTTGTGTCTCGCTCTGGTCCATCGAAGTGCTATTTGACCTTGAAAAGAGCGTAAATGTGGCAATCGATGCCTGATAAAAGAGCTCTGTAATTTGTCTGAAAATTTGGACGGATGCATGCTCCTCTCTGAGGAGGTTAAACTTGCATAATGCACTCACCAAAGGGCAAGTTTCACGAATTTTCAGATACGTGGATGATTATCTAGTGCTTCTTTCAAAGAGACCCATGGAAAATGAAGCGCAAATAATCCACACCATCAAATCCACTTTCTTGAACGAAGGGCAAGGGCTCAATTTCACCCATGAGACTCCAACGAATTTAAGCCTTCAATTTTTAGATCTTCATCCGATGTTCAAAGACAGGCACACTTGCTGGAAATACTCACCAAGAACCAAAAAAGGCTTGCTTCAGTACGACTCAGCGCACTCAAAAATCATCAAGAGAGGAATGATCAAAAGCACAATGAGTGCAGCCTTAAAAAAGTCGTGCACACATTCCGCGGCTGAGAGTTTTCAAGCTCAAGTCCAGCGCCTCAAGACATCTGGGTTCCCGAGTTCGATTTTGTTTGAAGTCGCCGAATCATTACCCACCAACAGTGGACAACGAGAGCGCACACGAGAGACGAACCAACGACCAGCAGTGCTGCCATACATTCATCAGATTACACACAACCTAAAAAAGATTGCATCTAAATATCAAGTCCAAGTGGCACTCTCTGCACCAGATAAACTTAGGCGGTTGTGTCCGAGAATTAACCATCTCCAACCACAGCAAGCTGAGTGCAAAGTAAAACATCAGCAACAATACGTCGACTGCCAACGAGGAGTGGTGTACGAAATACCTTTCACCTGCGGCAAAATATATGTGGGACAAACAGGCCGATGCATCAATGATCGCTTACGAGAACATGCCTTAGCCTTGAGATCGTAGCTCACCAGTGTTTAGCCAAACCAAAATCCTAAGACGTTTTAGGTCCAAAAGAACACGCGAGTTGATGAAGCTCAAACAATTGTGTCTCGTGGGGCGGTGTGCATCAGCGCCCCATCGATCGCCTTATCACAAAAGGAACTTTACTACCTTAATCTTATGACTTGACGACAAGTACTCAGCCTGCAAACTTATGCTCCTTTTTGGTCTCAAACTTCATCTTTTTTATCATCTACGATTTCAGATCGTGTACCTCGGCAATTTTCTAATTTTGTTTCAAAATTTTTGCTTCCTTCTTTCTTTCTTATTTCTTACTGTGTTTTTTTTTTTTTCGCTCAAAGATATCATCAGCAACTCACATTTTTCACACATTTTATTTTAAAATTTTTACGTATAACAACTTTGAGGGTGTACTCTGCAATAACATCAGTAACTTCTTTCTTCTCCTTCTTTATAGACTGTATTAAACGTCAGTTGTCAGTTAGCGCCCTTCCTGTCTACCTCGTCCTTCCTTCCTTGTTGTTTTGCGCTATTTTATTCATGATGGACAACCAACTAGCCCGCCAGCTCATCTTATTAAAAGCAGGAATCAGTGTTGGGGTAAGTACTACTTCAAGTAGCTTTAGGAAACTTGTACTTTACTTGAAGTACATTCTCTGAGTATGCAATTGTGCGTTCTAAAGTATTTTGTCTAGTACTTTCCGAGGAAAGTACAACTGTCAACTTCAGAGTATATTCCCCAAATTTGGTCTTGGTGAAATTAAGCTCTTTCAAGAACCACGCGCTCGTGTCCTTGACTTTCCCAGTACTATGCACACCTTCTGAGGTCGAGCATGAGTCCACCAACCAAAAATGGTGTATAAGGAAATGCATTATCGTCTTTCGAGACGCATCCGGTAATTTTGCTGAGTAAAGTAATGCCGACTGTAAGACCGATACAAATAAGGGCCTTATAAGTTGACAGCGTTAAATAGCTCGTAAGCGAGATTAAACTGCTCTGTGGCCACTTGGCTTTATCCAGAATTCGCCGGCATTTTCCCAAAAAACGGATGCACCCCCATTACCCCGGGGGCAATGCATATAAGTTTAAAAACACTGTATAGGGGATTGAAAGGGCATCATAAAGATTGTGTTAAAAACGTACTTGTACTTTATTTTTAAAGTACATTGTATTTATAGTACTTTACTTCAAGTACATTACGCCCGGTGTATTTAGTACTTTACTTGACGTACATCACCTCTCAGTTACTTTGTACTTACAATAATGAATGAAGAACTTACAGTTCTTCATTGATTATTATGGTGGGAAAAATTTTCAAGATATTCCAAAAGTGGTTCATGGGACGCAATGCAAAAAATACGGCGGACCTATGGAATGAAACGTATACGTTTCTCAGGTTCAGTCAGGCGGGGTCTCGGGGGATACCAGACCCTCCGCGGATTTCAAGGGGGGATTTGGACCCATTTGGGGAGTAGATCCAACCGTCGGGCCCCTAGCGGCGAAGGTGAGAACTAAGCCCATGGGCACAACATGAATTATTTGGGCGTGTTTCTGACGCAGCGCTCGACTGACCTAGCCGAACGCTGTGTCAGCGTTGATCTATGTGCATGTCATTAGTTTAAAGGAAACCTGCTTGTCAAATTATGTCCGACTAACGCCCCCCCCCCCCCGCCCCCCCCCCCCCCCTTCCTCCTCCCCCTCGAGGTGACTACAAACAGAGACCCCTGCCACCGATGGGAGACCTCAAGCACTGCTCATATTCCAATCCGCAGTTGTTCCCTTGAAATTAATTTTTTGAACGTTTTCCCGAGGGGCGAATATCCCAGAATCTTGAAGCTGGGCAGGCTGTCTGGCTTGACGTGAGTCGATGTGTCATGTAATACAACCACTACGATTCGAGTCAGGGGCGGCCCTACACTATCAAGTGCCCTGGGCATGCAGACTCCGGCCAAGGCGGTCCCCCTACCCTTTTTTTTTTTTATATGCCCCTATCTAGGTACGACATCACGTTGTTAGTAAACTTGTGAGCAGTGGCTCAACACTAGCGTTTTGTCAGACGAGAACTGCTTTCCAAAAACGAACGGCGATCGAGCATATAGCGTCATGTGGGGCACCGTGTACGAATAGATAAAAATATATTTTTTTTAAAAATTCAAAAGGGGGGCGCGGCGGCGCCCCCCCTTTTTATGGCGCCCTGGGCGACCGCTCAGGTCGCCCACCCCTAGGGCTGTCCCTGATCCGAGTCCCAGCAGCACTTGGATTTTGCAAGTGTAAGGCGTCGAAGACAATATAGCAACTCAAAGCCACTTGTGGATGGTTGAGCGTATTGGTGTCTAAATTGCGATAACGAAAGAGGGACATTAATTTTGGGAAATGCGCAAACAGGAAGCCTAGAAACACACTGCTTGGCAGTGCTGGGGAGCACTGTAAGTACATTGTACTCAACTTACTACTTCAAGTAGGTCTAGAATACTTGGACTTTACTTGAAGTACATTCTCTGAGTAAGTACTTGTACTTGAAGCATTTTTCTGGTGCTATCCGAGGAAAGTATAATTTCCGACTTCAAAGTACATTCCCCAAATTTGATCTTCTTAAATTTGTATCATAAAATTATGATTTGTCCACAAATAAGTGCCTTAAAGTTGATTGTGTTAAATAGTTTGTCAGCGAGAGTAAAAGAACTACTCCGTGGCCACTTGACTTTATTCAATAGTCGCCGCCATTTCCGAGAATAACCGATGCAACCCCGATTACCCCTGAGACAGTGCATACCAGTTAAAAAAAAAAAAAAAAACTGTATATAAGGGAATGAAAGGCAGCACTAAAGATTGTGTTAAAAAAATATGTATACTTTGCTTCGTAAGTACACTGTATTAATTTTAATAGAACTTTACTTCAAGTACATTGCGCCCGGTGTACCGGCTACTTTACTTGAAATACATAACCGCTCACTTCGTACTCTACTTCAAGCAGTGGCGTCACAAGGGGGGGGCGGGGGGGGGGGGGGGGCGGACCGCCCCGGGTGCAGCGCTCAGGGGGGTGTCGCGGCGGGCCAGGAGAGCGGGGGGGGGGGGGGGGGGGTAGTCGCGGCGGGCCACGCGAGAGCGGGGGGGGGGGGGGGGGGAGCCGCGGGCCACGCGAGAGCGGGGGGGGGGGGGGGGGGGGTGTCGTGGCGGGCTACCGCCCCGGGTGCCGCTGACCCTCGTGACGCCACTGACTTCAAGTACTTTTTATATGTACTTATACCGAAAACAGTGATGCTCGGGAGTTGTTTCTCGTATTAACAACAAAGCGTACTCACAGAATCTTGGTCTCCCGCCGGTCCTGCCGAGAGAGCCCTCGGTTCATCCAGAGGCGAGCCGAAACGGGAACCTGGTGACCCTAAAATAAAGCGCGAGGAAACCAATCTTGGACACATTCAACTCGGTCGTTTGCAGCTAACAAGGTATTTCATGGCTGCAACAGAAACTAATCGAGTATTATAACTCCTATCCTTATACCTCAATGAATGAGATATCATCCCCTCAAATCACCTTGTTACATCCTGTGGGCAGCTAACACGGTGTGCGTCTCAGTTATTGCAAACACTACATCGGCGTGTTTTTTGTTTTATAATTTTATATTTTTTAGAGTTAGTGCCGAACGCCAGCTTTTAAAGCCTTGGTTGCTGTGCCATATAAGCATATTACACGACACAAGCAGTATTGATAATATTCTGGAACAAAAAAAAACAACAATAAATAAAACTTGATCATAATCTAAACCCTGAGACATGGAGAAACATTATAATGTTTCTTAACCTGCTCGACCGCATAATTTTGCTTCTTGGACAGCTCGAGTTAATTTTCTTCGATGTACAGTTTTTCCAAATGTTTTGAGCCCACCGCGCGCGTGGCCGGAGCGGGCTCGCTCCCGTGCAGCGGCGCTCTTATCGTCGGCGCTCTAACGGCGCTCGCTGGCTGCGAGATTTTTGAGAGCGAGGGAGAACTTCGCCGACTTTTTTTGCGCCACTTTGGTATCAAGGCGAGAGCAACACGAGAGCGAAGAGAGAAGTTCCCCCTCGCTCTCAAAAATCCCACAGCCAGCGAGCGCAGACCTTAGGGCTGAACTGGCTGAACCGCATGTAAGCGATTTAGCGAGCGACGAGACGAGCGACGACGACAGCCAGGGGCGGATCCAGAACTCCGTTTTTTTTGGGGGGGGAGGGGGAGGAAATTTTGTAAGGATGCTATTCTCCCATTCTTTCGTGTGCACCGGGAGGTCCACCCATGTCAAATTGCCCTCCGAGAGGGGAGAGGGGGGGGGGGTCGACTTTGTTTGGGGGGGGGGGGGGCGGCCGCCCCCGTGGCCCCCCCCCCCCCCTTCCCTTGGATCCGCCACTGACGACAGCGACGAGAGTTAGCGGCGAGCGACGGAGATTTCTCACTGTCGCCCGTCGCGTCGCTCGGTTTCTGAATTTCTAGAAAACGCCGCTCATCGCCTTGGTCGCTTGCTCCCGTCACTTTCATGCGGTATGCCTCGTCGCGCGATCGACTGAGCGACAGTGAAGTGGGTCGCCGTCGCTTGTTTCGTCACTCGTCAACTCGCTTACATGCTAGCGTCGCTGCACGGGTGGGAGCCCGCTCCGACCACGCGCGCGATGGGCTCTAAACTTTTGAAGAAGACTAACCTCTGCTTTTGCGATGATTACAGTCATTGGTTTATTCGACTAACTAATTCATTCTTTTGTGTGCGTAAAAGCAAAAAAAAATGGCATTGTGAAAAAAAATTCTAGCGTGTGGAAGGTTTTGCGCAGGAATCCTGCGCTTCCCTTCAAAAGCCAGGCTCCCCCTCACTTCTTGCAATGACATACGGGTCGAAGACTTTTTTTCTCTCTCAGAAATTGAAAGGTGTCACAAGTTTTATGTCTGTAATAATTATTAATAAAGTTCAGCAAATCAGCGTGTTTTTTTTTTCGCCCGGCGACTGTATTGAGGACAATTAGGAAATCAGCAACAAGCCAAACCAGACCTTTACTTTTTCTTTTCTATTTTTTTTTTGAGGGGGGGGGGGCTGTTGAGCGATTAAGAAGTTTGGGTTATCTCAGACATGTACAAATTACTCAAAAAAGGTAGTTAAGTTAAGTTACTGAGTATCGACGCCAAAAGTAATTGGAGTAGAGTAGAAATTACGCATTTGTAATAGTAATTGAGTAAACTACTAACTACTGTAAAAAAGTAGCAAGTTACTTTGAAGTTACTTTCGAAGTTACTTTTTTATATTTTTGTGGTAGCGAAATGAACAGCAGTTTTGATCCGTAAAAAATCCTGCGAGCCTAAAATAAATGCAGTCATTTTATGGCTTGCGTTTTCACCAAAATAGTTTATTCACTCGCAGAAGCAGTTGACTTTCAAAGTTTTTGATAGGAGAGTTTTCCCTTTTTCCTCTTAAAGACGTCCCCAGCCAAGCTAAAAAGACGTTCCACCGACGCGCTGGATGGAACGGCAGCGTTGAATTTGAGGAACAGGCTGTGCAGGGTCGGGTAAGCGAGTCTCAGCATCTTAGGTGTCCATGACGAAACATGTGAGCTTTGCCCACACCGTGGCCTCGGCTAGAGGGTCTTTTATAACAAACTCTCCTCTTTTCTTTTTTTTTTTCTTTGGCAAGTTGAGATTGTTATGACTGGCCCCTCTTTATTCCCACGACGTTCGGAGAGTACGCTGAGTGAGTGCACCTGACCGCCAAGGGTTCAAGTCTCGCGCCACGACGATGAGATCATCCGGACGATTGCGCGTCTCGTTGCAGTGCTAGTGCTACGCTACTGGAAGAAAAAAAAAAAGATTTTGGTTTAACAGAAGATGAAACGAAGTATACTTCGCCGCTGACGCCGGGTCCAACAAAAGGATCTCGCAAGGGTGACTCGCAATACTCTCTGGCGACTACGGTATCTTGACGCGCCTGACACGCCTGACAAGTAAATCATTTTCAACAAAGAGGAGGTCTCTCTGGCGTGGAAGGTTGGAAGGACGCGAAGGATTACATGAACAAGCATCGTCGCTCGTACAGTTGCAGCTGGAAGTGGGAACGTACTCCCATGAACGGATTATCCGTGTCTGCGTCTCTGCGCGGGGATGTCCGGCTTTGCAAGGGAGTATGAGCTGACGACGAGGCGACCATGGGAAAAGGCGCCCAGCTGCCAGATCATTCCAGTGGCGCCTCTCGTGGAACCCCCAAACCGCCTGAGACAGAACTCACTAAAGGCATACAACATGAGAACAACAACAACCCTCGGAGTGTCCCCGTCTTTCACGGTTGCAACTGGAGGCGCGGCGTCTGCGTGCATTACCGGATTAGGTCAATACCCGACCAAGGCTTGTTAAGCATCTCTTCCTGCGTTCGTGCGCGCCGGTGTTATGCTTTCGCTGCTCGTCACCACCTTGGCCCAAGGATGTCTGTGATGCAGTTTCTACGGCTGCCGAGTATAAGTGTGTGGGAACGGAATGTGAGAGGGCACCTTGTTCGGGGATGTCACTTTATCTGCCGGCGTCTTATTTATTTCTGCGCTCAAACTTTTGTGATGAGCAAAATTAGCACTCGATTTCCAAAGTAGTCAGTAATTTGAGTAGAAGTTACCTGAAAAAGGTAGTTAAATTAAACTACTAATTACCCAACTAAAGTTGTAATTGAAAGTTACCAAGTTACTTGAAAAAGTATTTAAACTACAGTAGTTTGAGCAGAGTAGTTGAACTACGTCCAAGTCTGGGTTATCTCAAGTCCCTCATCAAAATCTGCAAAACGTCTTTTCATTGTTTAACTTTAAAAAAAAAAAAGCGGCTTAAAGCCGTCGTACACTTCGCGCTTTCCACTTGTGCCCGCCTCTTCCTCAACTTGGCTCCTCTCGCTGCTTGGGGAGGGGGAGCGCTAAGAGGAGTATCTTCCCTGCAGAAAACACAGGTTGTACGTCGGCATTTAAACAAACTACCGCTAAAAAAACGACTTGAACTGAAAAATGATGCGCCGTGTCGTCGCATGCACGCGGAGGAATAACTATTGACAATTCAGCGAAATGGACGGCATTCAACGGCTAAGACAGAAAGCTGTGGCGGTAGGTTCGCTAGCCAGCTTTCTCGAGTGAATCAGATATTCACAGCGCTTGGCGGTCTAAAGACGAAGCCGTGAAAGTAGGTTGAAAAACGCGTGATAAAAATTGGCATTTTACAACTTTCTGTGGCATTTCAGAAGTGAAGAATGCGCGTGCACAACTTTAATGGGTGCTCAAAATGCACACGCGCACGTGCGCCCATGGCTTTGAGTGCCTGACACACAAAGTTGTCCGCGAGTATTCGCGGCGAAAAGTTTGGGTATATCCGCCTGGTGGAATTTTTTCACAACCCAGAGTGAGGATACTTCAACTTCCTCTGCTGGTGCAAGCACGCGCGATGCCAAGCTTCTATGCATTACGAAGATTAAATCTTAACCGCGTGGGTAGCAGGTGCACTACCCATAGTGAGGAAAACAGAAGCGCCTCCGAGCTTCTCACCGCGAATAAGGGCAAATGCAGAGCAAAACAAGCGCGCTATTGCCGTGACCGATGGGAGGAAAAATAATAAAGTTAAACGTTAAACAGCCTTTAAAGTCATCTGAAAAGACAAGGAGTGTGCCATTTCGCCCTTTACGTCAATAATTTGAGCGATAATGACAAATCTAGCTTTCCTTAATCCTTATGTTTGTCTCTTCAAATACTCAATCTGCAAACTTAGAAGTTTCGGGACGATGAACAGGAATCAGTTCATGTCGTTTGCAATAATAAAAACATATACAAAATGCCCCCCCCCCCAAAAAAAAAAAAAAAAAATTACAGGTATTTTTTTTTTTTTTTTTGCAAAAATTAATTACGTTTTGCCGAACGCTCATCTCCACCCAAATGTAGTCCCGAACAAGATGCTTAAGTTTCAGAACTAATCCTTATCTTATTCCAAAGTTATAACCGATTTGCTGAAATGTTTAATGGGAATATGGTGGCCGACGGAGCTCTCGAATGCACGAAGCTGAATGGCGCCAGTTCCCGAAAACGGGCGAAAACTGACACTATTTTCCCATTTAAATTTGCAGAAAATCCCCTATGTGCCGAGAAACTGAGGGAGAGGAGGAGACGAGGACGCGCGGGGACGTCAGATCGCCGAGCTCTGATTGGAAGGATTAGTGGGTAGACCTAGAGCTATATCTGCCTTTGTCTCCACTGCACTCATCGAAGGCGTTAGAACGCGGAACGTCGGCGTCCGGCGTTTGGCTTTCGAATTCGAATGCGTTCGACGAGTGCAGTGGAGACAAAGGTAGCTAGCGTCAGGTCTACCCACTAATCCTTCCAATCAGAGCTCGGCGACCTGACGTCCCCGCGCGCCCCCGTCTCCTCGTCTCAGTGTCTCTTCTTTTGAATGAAATAAAGGTTAGTACTGAAACCTTGGCATCTCGTTTGGACCGCTAACGCTACATTTTGGAGGGTAATGAGCGTTCAGCAATGCGTAGCTTATTTCTGCGGTGAAAAAAAGAAAAAACGCTGTATTTATTTTTTTTTTGGGGGGGGGGGCACGTTGTAGATGTTGGGAGCATTTAGTGCCCCTCACTGCATATATACGTAGGACAAGGTGCCTTATTGCCAGCCGGCTTCTTTAAAGTACATGAGCAGTTTTTAGGTGCATAAGAGATTACAAATAGGTTACATCGAATCCCATTGTGCCTCACAGAACATCAATGCATCTAAACTGAATTGCTCACCTCTAGAAGCCGCTCCAGGACCCCGTACTCCTCCCTGTCCATCCCGGCTCGGCCCGCGAGCAGCGATGCTTGCGCGAAGTCCATCGAGCCCTTCATCCCCGAGACCACTCTTGTCGAGGCCTCTGTGCAGCGCTTGTTCTCGAGGCCCGCCAGGACCGGGAAAGTGACCCAGCCCAGGTTGCTGACCCCCCGCATGCTCCGGCGCTAGCGACCCTGGCTGCTGCTCTCCGAACCTTGGCGAGAATCCGCCGGGCGCCCCACCGTCCTGCTGCGATCGTAGCGCGCTACCGGGAGCGTTCTCGAAACCAGCCGGGGGCTCCAAAGACTGCGGGTTAACGGCTGCTACTTGGGCAGGCGAGAAGATGCCTCCGGAGGAGGACGCTGGTACCCTGAAGGATCCGTCGTACGAAGGATGCATAGGACGGCCTCCGCCCGTTTGGAAACCTAGTGGTTCGGCAATCGACGGACCGTAGTTGATCTGGGGTCGGGGTCTGCCGTCTGGCCGCTGCTGGGGGCGTACGGGGATTCGTGAGACCTGGATGGGGCCGATGGGGACTATTCCCGTTGGAGGGCTTCCAGGTTGGACGCGCTGGAATGGGCTTCTGGCGACGCCTTCGGATGCGAAGCCAGGTTGACGGTAAGGTTCGCCTGGACGGTTCACTCGTAAGATACGTGACGTGATTTGTTCCGATCCGCCTGGTCCCCTTGGCCCTCCTGAGCCGCCGGATTCATACCGCGAAGGGAACACCGTTTCTTGCGGAATGCCTGTTGTCGTTTCTGCCGGTGATTGCTAAAAAAAAGGAGAACGTGTCGGTGGTTAAGTCACCACTATGAGGCACATTTTTACGATACTTTTTATACTTAATTGCCCTCCTAGGGACAAAAAGTAGTCCACTCCTTTTGTTGCTGAGAGTGTACTTCCATTGAAGCATGATGCCGATTGCTTTTTTCACTGGTTGGACTTATTAAAGGGCAACCAATGCATTGTCTTCTGGGTGCATCGCGGTGCGGTATACTTGCAGGAGCTTTCCACGCCTACATCTTTCAGCGCCCTTAATTCGAGTAATACACCCATTTTAATCGTAAAACGGGTGTTGATGCATGAAGCACCCTTTTACTTTATTTAAGGATGTATAAGAAGGGTGTGGACAAGGGTGCTGCAAACACCCTTCTTGAAGGGCGTTCGTCGCACTGACACCAGCGACTTTATCAGATGTTGTATTGGCGATTCTGTCGAATACGTTTTTTACTTGCAGATACATTCCTCGAACGAAGCTATATATTAGGCTTTATGTGAAATACTGACGTGCCCATAGTAACGTACTGGTAATGATCTTCGTAATTGTGGAGACGGTCACCTGCGAATGAGGGCCTTTGAAATATTAAATAAAAGGCGGCGGAGCATTCAACAGGGTAGTGAATGCTCTATCGTGCGTCATTCATTGCGTGTGCATTTTTTTTTGCACGTGAGTATTACATATGATGCTTGTCGCTTGTAAACTTGTTGCTCGTAATATCCTTACGCCGCCGTCCCACTGCTTATGCATCATACAAAGGACTGTCTGCAGACACGTCCGAAGCATAAATGTGTATGAAGCAAATATGCGTTTGAGCATGCTTGATGCGAACCCACAGACCTGTTATCATGTCTGCAGTAGACACTATGCCTTTTGTAGTATGTATGAGCAGTTTGACTGCGGCTTTGGGGTGTAAGCCCTGGGGCAAGCGGACGTACACCCTGAAGGGTGTAAAAGTGTGTAGTGTGTAGGCAACGGTATCGATTACATTTTTCTTTGAGTAGCACGCGCAGAAAAAAGGCAGTCACTTACGGGCCCCTTGGTCCCAGGCACCGGCTTGGAGGGCCGCACAGTGGCCGCATTGGGCTGGTAGTCTCCCGCGCTCGACACGATGGTCACGTCGGCCGGGTTTGACGTCTTGGTGCCCGGCTCGTTGGTCTCGATGTGGGCCCGGAAGCCGTTCTCGTCGGCCTCGTAGTACACGCGCCTCTCGAGGCCGTCGGCCGTGAAGATGGTGTACGAGCCGACCACCCGGCCCGAGCCGTCGGCCGACTCCTCGCGCGTGTGGCCGCCGCCGTCGTCGCCCACGGCCTCGTACTTGAAGCCGTAAGGCATCGGCGAGTTGATCCGTTCCCGGAGCTCCTCGTGTGTCGCCTGGAGAAAAAGTAGGTTGTTGACAACATGCGCGCTTAGGTATATACTGGACTAATGCTCCTCGTCGTGTGCCACAATCACTTTGTCCTCGTGCAAAAAGCCTAAACACTGTTAATATGTTGTTTGTTTTTTTCGAAGTAATTGAGCAAACACTGTTATGCTCGAGGGTCACTAGAGCGACAAACAGAAACAACCGACACCGACAAGCCTCAAACACGTGCAGCATGCACGCGATGGTACCTTTGGCAGCTTTGCAGTCTCTCTGTGCTCGTGAAGTAAGCACCGGTAATTGCAAGCTTGCCAAAGGTGACTTGGCGTGCATGCTGCACGTGCATGATGCTTGTCGGTGTCGGTTTTGTTTTTCTGTTTGTCGCGCTAGTGAACTCGGAAATTACTACATTCGTGAAGGAGGGCGCAAGCATTGTTACCACTTTTGTGTACGACATAAAACACCGCTTGTATTTTTGTTGCCTGTAGGTGTGAGCCAAATGGTACTCTTATTGCAACATATAAATACGTGGTATTAGTTTAATTGAAAATAGCATTCACGCCGAGAACCGCTCTGGTCAGTTCAGCCATCTTTTATTGTGTATAGTGTACAACGCAGTGAAAGGTATATGCTCCGTGCACAAATAGTTAAACTAATCAATGCAGTTTTTTCGTGGTACGCAGTAATAACAAACTTTGTCGTAAAACCAGGCTATTTAAAGCAAATAAAGTGTACAACAGAAGAATTGGAACACGCTGACGTATGCTGACTGTTTATCGTAAATGATACCAGAAAATTAAGAACGCACAAATGGAATACATAAGCACGCTGCCAATCACACAAAAGGACATTAAAATCTCTTGTTAATTTTTGTTTGCTTGTATATTTTATATTTCGATTGCGGTTTTTATACGACTTTGAGCCACTATCCAGCAGTAGTATAGATGGAGCTCCAATGTTTCCGATTTTCCTCAACATTTGAATAGCTCTCTGATGTCAGCTACAGTCGCATCAACACGCTATCGTTTTTTCCCACAGTATACAAATAAAGCTTGAACTTCAAAACAATCAGGCCACCTTTCCAGTGACAGTATCTGCCGGGTAACCAACAAGCGGTCAGTGCTTGGCGAATAGAGTGGCGGCTTTTGACGTTTTTATAGGGCAGGGGAACCTGAGGGGAGGGGGCACTATAGACGTGCGTCTGAAAGCTCGGACTATTGATCTGCCAACGTTTGCTTTTGTGCAACGAGTACAAACGTGACTACTGCACAGCTAAGGATGCTGTGTCTCTTTATATAGACACGATATCTCCAGATCGGTTATTCGACCATCGCAAGGCGACTTAACAGCGTTCTTTCGTGGTCTCTAACAGAATCACAAAGACACCGTCTTTGACAGGCTAGCACACTGGTAGACCTCAAGTCTAGATGAGAATATGAGAAGCGAACAGGGATGAGATTCGCCCTTGCAATTTACGTGTTCTGAAGCCCAAAGCGGCGATTCGGTGCTCCAAGAAACGGTATTATATGCTAAAGTACACCGGCCGCCAACCCCCGTTGTGCCGTTTGTCACGCGGACATGAAGGATGGCGCACTCGCCCAAGGACACTTGAGGTCTACTGAAGACACGGCAACAACTTGATGAGGGGTCAAGAGCGCGCTCGAGTCGCGGAAGAGGCAAGAAAGAAAAAAAAAAAGTTATTCCGGAACGGCTGTTGAATTCTGCATTCGCGTTTACCTTGTTGAAAGTGGCACAAGACCACGCAGCGTCTTTACGTCGCCGCGCCTCTGGCGCGCTTCCAAATCCAAATTCAAGTGCGCGTAGTACGTCCCGCAGGGTTAAGCGTCTGGACCGTTTGGGCGTGAGTCACCGATGGAGCGCTGCGCTGAGGAGCTCGATTTGCAAGCGCACTAGACAGGGTGGGATGGTACACTGCGCAATTTGAGGGGGCTAGGCAAAATAGGTGCGCGCGCGTCATTGTTTCGCGAGCTTGTCACCGACGGATTTAGATGAGGGCACAACGTTGCGTTGTGGACCATTTTGGTGTAGGTCAGCGCTCTCCTTCGATGGTGATTGAAGGCTCCGAGGGTTGGGTGGTCACGACAGTAGGGAGGTTGTGACGACATGACGGATTCCAGCTTCATCACCACGAAGGACCATTGCGCCGTTGCCCTTGTGCTCAAAAGTATAGTACCAGTTTCTTGACTCAACATCTAAAATATCTCTAACGCTCGAATATCCAAATTGACTGGTTTCGACACTACACGACTCGCGAGGATTGAGGCTATATAACATTTCAGGTGACTTACTTGGCCCCTTCACTTTGTACCGTCGTAAAACCTTTCAGTCTTTCCCTTACTCTAAATGTAAATGAAGCTTTCTTGCAAATCTCGACCTCTCTTTCCGTCTTCGATTATATCGCGGGACATGCGCCACGTGCGAAATCAGTGTCAATGCGCGGACCCTCTTTTGGTTTAAACGTATCTTCAGCATCGTCATTCGTCAATATTTCCCTTTATGGATGGAAGTGATTGAATTCCGCAAGGCCCTGCTGCGATCAACTAGACGCGCGGTATATTTCTTCTTTAAAGTTAAATGTTTTTATTAGAAGACCGGTAGTTAGATTAAATAAACGAGGGTTTCGTGAGCATAAACGCAGAAGCTTCCATGTCAATGACATGACCCCAGTCGTTCATCGCTCTTCGGCTCGTGATGAATGCTGCATGCGCTCTTGCCGCATCCGGTCTGTTACGGCCTAAAAACACATTTTCGTCCACTACCTAGCAAAACAGTACTGCAACCCACGGGCTCCATCCTTGACGAATGATGAAGTCGAAAACATACGTGGACCTAAAAATATAGTCTCCGCTGTGAAGGTAAGCATGACGTCGTAAACATATATTATACTCAGTGTCACGGCACAGACCGGTTTCTTACGTCGAAACGCCTGTTCGGTGTTACACAGAGGAAACTATTTTGAGGTCAAAACGCTTTTCGAGCTCGTCATTCAGCGAGCGCCCTTTGTAGATCGTAGTGATCGATTCAACGAGTGCTCCGCGGGAAAGTATCAACGCATGGGCAGTTTTATAGCCTGCTGTCATACACCCTCAAGTGATTGGTTCTTGATCTGCTGAACCAATGAAAAGGGCGGTGCGGTCTAAGTCGCCATAAGGGTGGACGCTTATTCGCCGTTGGGCATGACACTGATTACACTGTGTGAAGTTCCGGTCGCATTGCAGTGCAGTATGCAATCAGGGATTTTTGAGAAAGCTAGTATTCACGTAAATCCAAGGACTGTATCTTAAACTGTGGTCTGGTATGTTCTATCCAAAAACGACGTCTGTGTAGACATATATGTAGTAAGGACAAGTGTCGGTTTGGGCAGGTGTTAGACCGCTGTACTTCCTGCAAGCCATAAAGCTCTTTGCCGCGCATATGTCGATCGGAATTCAACGCCTGCTTCCAAATAGCGCTCCTGCCACGTCTAAATGTTCAGCTATATACATCTGTCACGTCTCCTGTCACACGACTTGTCACGCCAATTGAAAGAGGAGTCGCTTTATGTTGTTGACGGCTGCCTTTAAAACGTCTATATCGGTCTCAAAAATACGCTAACTTCTCTAAAAAAATAATAAAACAAAACGCCGGTGAGACGTGGGTCGTTTTTCGAGAATGTCACTTCGTCAAAGAAGTTCGCACACCCAAGCAAGAGGGCAGCAGGCAGGGGTCGGCCCCGAGGATCCCGTGCGAAACACGGAACGGGAAGGTAGTATAGCGATCATTCACACGCGAATATAGCTACATCTCTTCAGTGTCCCGCGAAAGCGAACACTCCGAAGTAACCTCGGCGTCTCGAACGAAAGCTGGGTGAAGCGGAGGAGCCCAAACAAACACACAAAAAATGACAGATCGCACGGCCCGAAAACCTGTCTCGCGAATACAGTGCCCGCGCGTAAAAACGCGATGCGCTGTGTATATCTGGAAACAACACCGATACACGGAGCGGGAGGGACACCCGCTCACATGGCGACCGCCGCGAAACGAAATATAATAACAGACACCAAAAAGAGAGACATTCCTTTCCTTTCACTCGCAATTAATTATAACGGGCCTCTTCCTGGAGAGTTGAGGTCGCCAACTCACGCACAGACGCGAGCGCGTGAGTGTGTGCGTGTGAGTGAGCGCACGTGCATGCGCACTTGAGGCGCGTTACACAACGACGTGTTGCCTTGTTTGTGTGTCTGTTTGTGTGTGTGTTCGCGCGCTGAAATGCTGGCCGAGGTCGAAGATGCGAGTTCGATAAGTGGGACAGCAGCATCGCGCGGCGCTGTTCTCTTCCTGACCCTGCTGCGTATTAAACGAAGGCGGCAGCGAGTGGTGGCGCGTCTCCTTCGATGGAGCAGGAAGCGACATTGACCCGCGCGCATGCATGCACCGATCGGTGTGTATAGCCGCGAAGAGTTCGCCGTACACACACGGCGGGTTTGTTTGCGCGTCTGTTCGTCCCACCCTCGCTCCGCGGGACGTATGGTAGACCCGCGAACGTCTCGCAGAAACGCCGCGAACATCACCGTGGGAAGATTCGCAGCAAAGATATAGTCGTTGCACGGGACCGATCGTGTTTTGCTCGTCGATGGCCTATTATAAAAACGGCTCGAAACTGTAGACGCACACTGATTCACGATCTGCGTAATTAACAACGTGAGCAACAACGATCCGCTCGCTGGGTTATGCCCTTGATAGATTAGGCGTGTATTGTTACACGGCGCGACACTGTCAGTGCGAAGAAGCGATCGACGGGCTCTTCGGTTTCTTTTTTTTTTTTACATTTGATACGGCGGGCAAGTGGTTTTTGGTTTGAACGGTGTAGAGACTGAAATGTCCACTCGCTACGTTCTGTCAC
This sequence comes from Ixodes persulcatus, assembly GCA_013358835.2. Lineage (NCBI taxonomy): Eukaryota > Metazoa > Arthropoda > Arachnida > Ixodida > Ixodidae > Ixodes > Ixodes persulcatus. Next base: position 90,459 of record JABSTQ010010521.1, read on the forward strand.
CACTCGTATACAGTTTGCAAATGGTTTTGAAATATGTCGTTCGATCGTTTAAGAAATGAAAGTTTGACACATTTTAAGTGTAGTATCTTATTCGATTTTGTCTAGGTCAAAAAGTATCAGTTTTTTTTGCCTTCGTTATTTTCGTAGCTTTCGTTCGTAAGAATTGTTGTATTCTTTGCGCGGTTTGTGTTTTCCTTGTCTTGTATTTTAGTAGCTATTATGAAACCGGCTACGAGTTTTGGGAACACTTGAAACAAAACAATGAAGAGCGTTCATATTTTGCCGGGAGCCGGCCACAGAAGTAATGCCAACAGTTTTACCTTAATGCACAAAGTTGACCGAAAACAGTTTGGCTAAAAGCTTTAAAAAAAAAAAAGAAAACGAACACAAGCTGTTTTTACGAGGTTTCCACATACCCAAGCCAAAGTTTTCTTCTTTTTTTTCCCCCACCCTGCCTCGAAGTAACATGCTCTAACATACTTATTTACGAGCGACCATGAGAAAATCTTAATCAATAAAGGGCTGAACGCCCGGGGCATTTTTCATAAAACCCTAATGTTTATATGAACACCAACATCAGGAACGCTGGGATCGAAAATAAAGCAGACACTTCAAAATAAAGTGCTTTGATGCTACGATCGTGTAGCCACTGCACTAATAAATACGGTAATTTTAGAATATCACCGAATTCGTGCTGCAGTGGGAGCATGCACAAAGACCGTTTTTGATCAAGAATCAATTTGAATTTTCATGAACTGAAAAATGAGATTCCCAGTAACGTTTTATGAAAACTTCAGGGAACAGTTGAAATGCTTATTGAATTCTTTTGGCCACACAACGAAATCTGACATGCAAACAGCTTTAAGCGAAAACCGGCAATAAATGCTTCAATATTTGAATGCTTTGGTTAGTTGGAACGATAATATAACATACTGCCATGTTCCACCCGATTCCTTTTTATCCTTCGTTATCTTCATATTTCAACGCAAAGCAGCCACCCATAACACAGATTATGCAAGCTTTGCATACGTTTTGTTTTTATTTTATTCCACTTAATTCATTATTTAAGCAGTATCTCTATTGAAACAATACCGCGAAAGGCCCCGCGAACGGCATCAATTCTCCGGGCTATTTCTGTCGCCGACAGGTAATTCCCCAGCTCGCGCTCACATCTGCTTTCCTTCGGAGAGAAGAACCCGATGCCTTTCTGCCCTACCCGAAAATCGCGGAACCATGGCACCAGGATGCCGGTGGGCACGACTCAGTTATGGAAATGGAACGCTTGGCACCGTCATACGCGGCCGTCTCTACACACGAAGAAAAACACCCGGGAAAGGGAACGAGCTGAACGTCGGACCCAGACTGTAAATCAACCGCTGTAGGGGGAAAGGAGGATGCCGCCGGTATTCAGGAAGACTCGTAAAGGCGGGAAATTACGGCCAGGAAGCGCGTCTGGCCATCGATTGTGCGGTGAGCAACTGGGATTGACCGGTACACGCGCTTGAGCGGCGCCGGTATGGCTCCGCTCAGCCTTGGTCCAGATGGACCGAAGCCAAGACTAGAAGCCGTTTGAGCCACTCACGTGTCGCGAATGAGGTACGTCGCTTGGTTCAGTGTAATTATCTCTCTCTTTCCCCCTCAATGTCCAGTTACAACGCCTACACACACACACACACACATCAGATGTGTCAATCGGATGTCGTGGACATGAGGTGGTGCTCCAATCGTGTAAACAGTGATACGACGCTATGGCATCGCTCGTTATATATGTATGCATGCTTCCCCTTCGCTCCATCTTAAGATGAAGCGAAGTGTAGGGAGGACATGGCGGTGATACGTATAATCTTCTCGTTTTCAGTGACGACTTCATTGCAGAGTCGCAACGTTTCGACCTGAACTGTATGCGCTGACCCTGGTGGAAAATGAGAACCGTTTTGATGTGCTCACCATCAGCTTCTGAGTCGATCTGTCCCTTGTCTTTTTGGCATGCAACCTCGGAGGGTAAGATATCTGATCACTGCCGGCTTGACTGAAGTTTCGAGCCTCTTGCCCTCAAACCTTCGCTGGTTTGTTCGACCTGGTTTGGAAACCTGACCTACACTGACCAGCTGACTCGTGATACCCCATGTTGTTTTCACCGGCTGCGACTCGCGTTTTTATTTAAGTGTGCGCGCGCACGCACAATGCCATCGTAACGTCGTAACATATACCTCGTACCCACTGGAACGTATGCATATAATTTTGTTTTACGCGGAAACGAAAGTAACTTACAAAGTTCGTTGTAGAAACTGTGAATGCGCTCGAGTTGATGTGGAATTTACGTACGTATAAAATACTTGAAGCATATGCAAGTCCATAAAAATCTTTCTTGGCCTCATTTCGGCTGACACTCCTCCCCCCCCCCCCTCCCCCCTCCCCCCTCCCTCCCACCCCCAACCCCCCGCACCTCTTTTTTCCCCCGAAAAAATAAACAAACAATTATACACGACAATAATGCTAAGATGCCCGGATAATTGAAGTAGTGCACTTTAGCGTTGCTCTCCTGAAATGGAACTACAAGACATTGTTGCTATTTATCCTCTGACCAGGTGGATTTGGAGCTGGTGTTAAGAGCCTCATTGCTAACTCAAATGGCAAACGTTAAATGTTTTATTTTCACCCCGCTGTAGTGTAATCTTCTTCAGAACTTCAAAATACGACTGAGAATGGTCTATTGGTATTTGACATCTCGCCAAACGTATGCCGCCAAAACCCCGAACGTTACTCACCAGGCCTATTCATACCACAACGTGCGGTCGCTGAAAGTAGAATAAGGACTGCGAAGGTTCATTTCATGCATCACTCGCATCAGCTGTTGGGAGACCACCTCTCGAACTGCCACCTCTCAGCCGACCCCCCTCTAACACGATTCAGAGATAAACATGCGACCCATTTTGTCCAGAAGGACGGAGAAACAGATCGCCGAGAAACAAACACGGGTTTTGGGCTATTAGACGTGGAGACAGGTTGCCCGGAGCGTTTTCTTTTTTCTCCGCACAATTTTGTTTTCGTCCCACCCCGTCGTTTTATTCTTCGTTTCCGTTAGCCATTCACGAAGTCGTAAGGCGGTGTCATGCCACATTGACCCCTTCGGCCGCACCGGACCACACGTGACGTGGACAATCGACGCCAGCGGCATCCAGCGGCAGCCAAGAGCACTTGCGTAAATACACTGTCGAGAGAAGGCCTATTAGCCTTCTTCTTATAACTCAGCACGCTCTGGTTCTTGCCTTCGGGGCTACCTGTAACTTCTCTCACAGACAGAGATGCTTTCCGCCTAAACGCTTCATGGGCCGCTCACGCGCGCGCGCGCGCTCGCCGAGTTCTTTTCCGCGCCAAAAGAATGTTGCACGGAGGGGGGTCGGTCGTTTCCCGCCAAAACAACTTTCCGCGCGCAACTTTATTTCGCACGGATGCGGCTCTCCTCCGCGCGGGAATTCGTGAAGAAGCAGTTCCGCCTCCTCACCGACAAAAGTTCGCACGGTTGACACAGAGACGAAACACACAAACAAAAACACATAGAAACACAGAAGCCGTCAGACAGTTAGTTGCACGTTTTGAACGTCACTTTCGATCGGTGCTGCTACGACCGGGTCCGAAAAGTAACAATGCGTCGTCGTTCACTCACTGGTGTGACGGATTCCGCCGAGCAAGCTGCGAAGAGAAACGCCAACATCAGCAGGAGCCGCGGGAGCCGGACTGCCTGTGAGAAAACAAAGGAATAAGAAAATAATTAAAGAAACTTGTTATCACTAAGCACGACACACACTTGAAATGGAATGCTCTCAGCGGTTTCTGAAACCCCGATTTCCGAATGAATTTAACCTCCTCTGGGCATACCTTTTTAATTTTGCATGGCCGGCAACATCAGTATGCCCCCCTGCAAACGCTCCGCAAGACACTGTTAACTATTAGTCTGTCATGAAGATTAACAATACAGCAAGGTCAATAACACGCGTCATGAAATTGTGCGAGTTGGCAAGGTCACAGTCAACTTTCAGATTACAAAGACGGAGATGGGATGACGCATTTCAGTTAGGCTCGGGCGACAGTGATGATTCTACTTCCTCATACTCGGCACTGGTTGTAATATAAAATAGTGACAGCTATATAATACTCGCAAAGGTTTCACGAGTTCTTTCCACCTGGATTATTACCAAGAACTCTTATTTTACTAAGAATGCAGCACCTTAGCCTCATATGGCTCTGATGGCACTCATTTGTTCCACAGCGTAGAGCTATGAAAAGTATAAGCAAGCAGCGCAGCTCGACAGCACGTGCAAGGAACGCGCAGTCGAGAACGCTCAGCGGAGACATCTTGACCTCAATTGGCGCTCTCGCGAAGTACGGCATGAATAGGTTGACAACAGCCATCTACGCAGACCCTGCAGGTTAGCCGGGAAGACACCGGACTAAAGGGCTGACTTTCCGCTGCATACACATTTCCGCGCCAAAGTTACACTTTCACTGTGTCTGTAAAAATGGGTGAGCGTGAAATTCGTCATCACTCCTGTGTTTGCCTGCTTACCAATGCCTGCCCTCGCACCTTCTACTAAGAATACGTAATATCGTTAACAACTGAAGCGATAAAAAATATTTATAGCGTCACCAACATTGTTTACAAGAACCACATATGACGCACCATGCTCTCGCGATTTCGCAGACCGTCAGTTCACTCAATACGTTTGCTTCTCCGTGGTTTGACTTTTTCTTTTCATTTCACTTCATTATTTTTGACATCCCCAACTTCGTTTGCCCTTGTGCATAAATCTTTTTTTTTATCCTTCAAAATAATAAAAAAAAAAAAAAAAACTTTTATTTACATACGCGGCAGGCGCATTGGATAAGCACCGTATTTTTTGTTGCTGACTTCCACTTCATCGAGTTCATTGCATCTTATTCGCAATGATCAGCAAGACAAGCCTCATGTATTAAAGAAGAAGTCTTTACTGAAAGCGAAAGGAACCCAATATGAAATGCAGCTGTTTATCGACCATGGGTCTAGGTAACTTGGTGCTGTATGCCGCTCGCTAGAAGCTGTTTGCACGTCTTCAAGACACGCACCTTTCTCACGACGGTTCCACACAACGCGGAATCGGTATCAATAATTTTGTTGCGAAGTCTTACCGCGTGTTTTGACTGCGACTGCGGTAATAACCGATAGTTCGGAAAATTACCTGCAGTGAAGTCACAGTGAAAACACAACATGCCCACTTGCCTATTATCCCACAGAGCATACAAAAAAAACTAATTACTGCATTCGGGATTTTTGTTAATGTGCTCGCGTTTTATACGCTTAAATTTTCACACGCGTACGGAATTATTATAGCCGTAAGTTGTAGGACCCTGCCAGGGTGCCAAAACTTACGGCTATAATAATACGGTACGCGTAGTATACCACTCATGCTATGCGTATAACTCATAATATGTCTATGGTGGCTTTTGGCCACCATAATATGTGGATTCCTTCCGTTCAATGCAGGCACTTGTTAGCCACGTGCACCCCCCTCCCCACCTCTCCCCCCCCCCCCCTCCCCCCCCGGGAAGAGTTGACGGACGGGCTCGCCTTAGATTTTCATGACTCAATTATCCCTGATGTTACTGTATGCAGTGATGGAAGTGACATTTGACCTTTTGTACTAGGATTTCTAACAGGCAAAATGTTGATTTGGATCAGCCATTCACCCTTTTGGAGCAGATCACAACATGTGTTCGCACATCACCTAAAAATTAGACGATGATTGCATCGCTAAGTGAGTCAATCTTTGATCATATTTGAGGGTTCATCTCTGATATTGAAGTGTATTACTCATTACCTTTTTGTAATTATAATACGTATAAATAATCGTAAGAAATACAATATGGCAACTGCCGTTTTAGAAATGAGGCTTAGGTCAACGTAAGCTCCGTTTACAATAAGGATTTAAAAAAAAAATGTTAAAAAATAAATCGTAGCAAGATGTTTCAGTTGAGATAAAGTGTCTCTCTCACTCCCTGTTTTACGCTCATATTTAACGTAACCTATCAATATCATTCATATAGAATTCCGAGAAAAAAACAACTAGCATATCCTCTATAACGTCAATCCATAAAATCTGTTCCACCAAGAATTACAAACCCACAAAACTCGAGTATCTAATATCATAAACTGCAAACCGATCCCCCTTCACCAAATATTAACAGAAAATAAAGTTTAGCTTTACAAGTGGCATTCCTAATTCTGCAAGGGTTAGCGGCATTGAAGCCAGAGTTTAGACGGAGTTCGGGGTCCTTTCAATCGACTGCTGAGCGGGAACTACCTTGGATCGATATTTAAATTTAGATCCGCGTTTTTTGTTTAGATTTTCTTTCTCGGCGCCGCTTTTTAATACTAGACGTCGACCTACAATCAAGACCCCAAAAAGTTGAACAGTACTGAGCGTAATTTCCGCACGAACTGAACTCTGTGACGTCACGGCGTGGTGGTGGCGCGTCGGGCCATTTCCGGTCTGGGGCTGTGGGCAAAAGTCCCCATGCCAGACGTGTATTCCTGCGTTATTTTGAAAGGAACCAGACAAAAACCTGCCTTCTCGTCAAAACGCCGTGACTGGGGCCGTACCAAAAGAGTCGAGAAAGGTTTGAAGGTCAGTTTTCACGTGCTCGGTTCGTCCGAGAATCTGGATATGAGCCGTGAAAAAGGAAAAGCAGACGCCGTGGGACAACGATTGCTTGGGCGGTAAGCCCTTTGGGTTGAATTCACGGATACTTGTGGTCATCAGACGTATTTGTTTTGTTCCGACATGAACGCCAGAAAACCGTCAAGTTGTACGGACCACCTGCGGACTACGTTCAGTGCGTCTTCAAGTTCAAACGGCCGCCTGATCGTTCGAACTGTCGTCTGCTCTTTCAAACGTTTCTGCTAGTCGCCTGCTCTCTTAGACGAAGCCGGCCCGTAGACCAAATGTTGGCCCGGTGCTTGCAATAAGAAGTAAGTGCAGGCCTCAAAACACTTAAGTTTGAAGGTTGGTAAGCAGGCTCGATGTAAACAGTAGATACAAGGAGATGTTGATCATTGTTACCAGTGACCATCACCGACTTGTTATGCTTCATTCACTTGGTCTGATTCTGCTTGCGATTTTCAGCATCGACGTCGACCATCTCAGCTACGGTTCACGCTTTTGCAGCCCGGGCGGCGTCGCGACTGAAATTTGGAAGTGAAATCTCATCGTGCGAACCAGGCTTTAGCGTGCATACTGCGGCGTCCACGCGGAATGAATCGCCACATGTCACCTTATTCACGCGACGTTTTGCGGTGTAACGAGCCTCGGTAATTTCGCTGACGAAGCTCAAGTAGTCAGACATCGCCAGGAAGATGTAGAATCAACAATTCGAACGCGAAAAAGGGCCGCGGGACTCACACCGACGCCGACAAGATCGCATTTCAATGGTTTGTTTATAGGCGACGGCGAGCTTCTTGCCCACACCCCCATCGCGCATGCGTGACTCCGGTGGCGTCCGCTAGGGGCGCTCCGGTTTGTTTGTAAACATGAGTTGGTGTATTTCCGAGCCCATCAGGCTACTTCATGGGTGTCCTCCCGCGTAAGCCACTTCTCTGAACGTACCGGTGCGACGCGGTGAAGCTCGACTCACGCGCGCCTGTGCGATAAGGTGAAAGTTGTCGCAAACGGCGATAGTGCAACGGCGTGGAGGCATGTGGCCGAGATGAAAATCAAGTGATCCCATAAGGAGTATGCAACCCTGATTCTGTTTGGTCGCAACAGCTGCCGTACCGCTATATTATAAAAAAAATTTGCTCGAGATTTCTAGCTTAGTGACGTCGCCGACATCATCGTTGGGAAGTTTAAACGATGACGTGGCCAGCGCGTAGACGAACAATTTTAGCTACGGTAAGTAGAGACACCGTAAAATACTTTTTTTTTTTCGTTTTTCTTCTGTTTTATTTTTTCGATATTAATGTCGACCAATAATATATATATATATATATATATATATATATTTGCTTTGTTTAAGTTCATCTTGGCACACAATATATGGCGCTAATCTCAGTAAAAATGGCTTTTTGGCGTGACATGTAGCCGACTACCGTTCATTACGCAATTTGGAGCAAATGGGTCAGCACTTCCATTACTGAGCCTCGTTTCTCCAATGTATCTTCCATCTCGCAGTCGAGTATCTCCATTTCTCACCTCAACAAAAGTGTAGCTGCAGTCGACAGTATAATGTATGCTCAGTGGCTAGCCCTTTTGTTGGGGTTCTTCTTCCTCACATTTTAAACAACAATAACAAAAAGAGAAACACGTTCCATCGACTACTCCGCGTGATGATTATTTGTCGTGTGACCTAAAAAGCTCGCGGGTAAGACGGATGCACCTGAACTCGGGGCCCGTCCGCAATCCTCGAGCGGAGAAACAAAAGTAAATGGCGCGGAGAGGAAAGCGGATCCGACAGTTGGGAGACGAGTGGGGTCCTCTTTCGAGGGAGTGACGCAACACCTCCTGAGGTGGCATCCGAAATGATGGAGCTCCTTTCTCCGTCGTGCTCGGTCGAGGCAGCATAAACTGTTTGACCGCGCGAGACTGGTTCTGCGTCCGGAGAAAACGCAAAACAAGCAGGGAAGGGAGACGGATGAATTCGTCTTCCCCTCGTAGTATGCTTTGTGGGTCGGCGAAGACGCCTTGTTCCTTACGACAATTCGCTTGTTCCAAGAAACAAGCAATTAGTGACGAGTGAATCGTCGGCACATGATTCCAACGACAAGGGCAGCAAATTCGCACGAAGCACGAGACGGGTGTAAAACGCCGACAAATAGCGAAGAGCGTATTTATACCGAGGAACTGACTATGCAGTCGGTTTGCTCCTCAGCCATCCGGTGTCATACTGACCATACGTGATAAAGAAGACACGGGTGTTCGATGCGGACATGATAACAAAATTGCCGGCGAACACATCTTCAAACATGCATGCTCGCATCATACATACGTAAGCTTCGAAAATGTCTGACGATAGTTTTTGCATGACCAATGTGTCAGGACCGGCACACAAGGAAGAGACACGTCTCAGGTGGTGTGCAGACTGTCCTTACAGTTTGCAGACACCGCCAGCAGACAAACAAGAGACATCTACGTCCGCGGCTCGCAGCATGCAATATGCAGCGCCCTGGCCTCCTATAGTGGTCAGCAATAGGGTGCTCGCTCTCTTTTCCTGGCTACTATTTACGCGCGGCTACTCTGGCATCCTTCGGCGATTTTTATCTCCGTCGTTAAGAGTCGTAATAAAACGCAATGACTCACTCTCGGACGCAAGCGCGCTCAGTGCTAACAGCTCTCGGGAGTTGGCACAGATCTCCCAAGCAGTCCTTTTCGATTTACATAATCGACTCATATATTTATCTCTTCTCAAGCCGGCTTGTTTACAGCAGCAGTCATCCAGGGGCGGGTGGTTTGTGTGTACTGGGAAGAGACTAAAAGACCAAAGTTAATCCGCGGACCATCTCTTGGCTGTAAACGAAGCAGCGTTCAAGGACAGTGAACGCGGTCTCGTGAAATCATCTCGCAGCCATTGTGATGCGCATAAAAATGGCAGAACGACGAAAACGTGCCTTCCGGCTTTTTTTAGCTAATTTTTTTTTTCTTGAAACAAAAGGAGCCAAAAGCGGTACGTTTGCTTCCGCCTAACCTTCGAGGGTGTTTTGTGGGTTTTCATCTTCGGTAATCTTCAGCAAGAGCCATTAAAAGAGCTGGATGGGCGAATACATAACTTTATACTGTTACATACTCGGGATTTTGCGAATGTTGCTGTATCAAGTCATGTAATCAGAAAGTTGACGGCCTTTATTTATACCCCGTGACCGCGGATGCAGGTACACAGTGCACGGACAGCTGAAGAAACGAAGGGCGTGGCTTCTGTTCGAGCTTCTTCCTCCGTGATGGGTCCTTCGTCATCCTTATTGTCTAATGTCGCAACCTCATTGGCCATAGAGCGATAGTAATATCCGCAGGGCTCGCCACCCCCCGCATCTCTTAAACTGTCGGTAACCATAGCTGACAGCTTAAGAAACGGTGGGCGGGGCGAGGCCTAAGCACCTTATTATCGTTTAATGAAGTTGCGCCATTAACTGATAAGAGGGACGAAGATCGAATTATGAAACAAGAACTGCAAATTATATACATACTATATGGTTAAAAAAGTATTTAACCTCGTAGATTTTTCTACATGCTACAGTCATTCGCAGCTACATTCCAGGATAGCAAACAAAGGGCCGATAAACTGAGGGAGAGGAGGAAACGAGAGAGAGAGAGTAGGGACGTCAGAATGCCGAGCTCTGATTGGAATGATTAGTGGGTAGACAGCTAGCTCTGCCTTTGTCTCCGCTACACTCTACGAACGCTTTAGAACGCGGTACGCCGGCGTCCGGCGTTTGGCTCTCTGATTCGAACGCGTTCGACGAGTGCAATGGAGACGGAGGCGGCTATAGCCTTAGGTCTACCCACTAATCATTCCAATCAGAGGTCGGCATTCTGACGTCCCCACGCGCTCTCGTCTCTTGCTCTCTTCCAGTTTCTTGTATAGACACGATATTCGTGAAATTTTGTATAGCGACGCGAAGCCACTGAGATGCGTCTAACCAACATATTGAACGCCTTCGTACGAGATGTATACGATCAGATGGATATACGTATAGTACCTCCAGTTCCGCGGCCCTGTCGTGAGAAAGTTGCTAGTTAGAGGTCTCACGGTCCCAAGAATCGAAGTCGCCGAAGACTCGCAAAACTTAACTTGGTCGTTATTGTTCGACGAAACATCTGGCATGATTTCCGGTGAATTATGGAAGCGTTTAACGGACATTTCTCCCCCCCCCCCCCGGGTAACCCATTGTGTACAGTAACCGCCGTTGTCCTCGACGCTCCGCGTGCACGCGTTCGCGAACGCATTAAAGAGTCGTCGTTGATTGCGGTACAGTCTTCCGACGCTTGCCCTCGAGGAGACATAGTTAAAGTCCCGTTCACCTTCCATATTCAGGCTAAAACGGAGGTCGCTTACGACATGCCCCAGGGGTCGGAGGTGAAGCCCGCGCTTATAGTGACCGCAATGCCTCGAGTCGTCGGAACACGCTCTGGCAGCGGCCGCCTCCTCTCGCAACCTGTTGTATGCGTTGTGTGCCCCAGGCACGCGATTCTCAAGACAGTTCGCTCGGAGTGACGAAGTCGCCGAGCTTCTGCGATCAAGGCAGTCCTCTTTCGAGAGTTCGGGGACCGGAGACAAGTCTGCACCCCAAGATCTGACAAAGAGTCTGACACTGTTTTGACTCCCATTGTGGCCGCTGTTGCGTTTACTTGTCAGGAAGGAGCATCAGCATGTCCTTTGTACACTGTTGATCAGTTTGGTTCGCGTGGTTTGGTTGGGGGATGAGTCATTCTACGAATAGAATGAAGAAACGAAGGAGAGTAAAGCTCCAGCTTGTGGCGTGAACTTGACAAAACAAAGGGTTTGCGCTGAGAAACTGAGAGAGAGGAGGAGGTGAGAGCTCGGAGTTCTGACGTCAACGCGCGTTATTGTCTCTTCCTCTCCTTCAGTCTCTTGGCGCATTGAAACTTCTAGAAAGATCGCGATTAAGACGTCGCAGGACGCTGCTGTACTGTCTGTAGTTTGCCGGCACTTGGGATGTAAGATTTCGATACATACCACATCATAAACATAGGATGAGAATTTAAACATTTTCTAACTATTCAAAGGATGGGAAATGCAGACATGTAGGGCGGGTGGTAGTCAGACGCGGTGTCGCTTTGTTGTGTTCACGTGCTCGGTGCCAAATTCAAGGAAACGAAGGGATCCTTGGAAGCTTGAAAATTATATCTAGGACTATTTGATATCTCCTTATTATCTATCACTCGCGCAGTTGCGGCATATATAGGATGTCAATTCAGTGGCGTCACGCGTTTTTTGTCACGAGGCCCAAAAAATGATAACTATAGAGCAATCGTCTTACACTGGCATTCTATTTGGTTTGTGATTGAATCTTCGAAGTTTCTTCCACGAGAAACACTAGCATAAAAAGGCTAATCGAATGTTAACTTTGTAGAACTCCAACTTGCTTGGATTAAAGGAAGATCCATCCTGAGAAAAAAGTCTTATCCCATCAGCCTGACCAGTGACCGCAACTTTTGGCTCTCCTACCCTGTAAGATTGTTTCTAACTCACAAATGTTCTCAACTTTTGGACAAGCTGGTTAAATTTGTTTAATGTGACACAGTCCAATTTAGGTAATTTAAAAAAATTCTGGCAGAAAAAAAAATCGCAAAGAAAGCGATTCATATTTCTTTTCTTGATTTTGAAATCGCTCATCTTAGGATATTTTTTAAAAATATTTTTAATCGTATCATCAAATAGATTTCGGATATCACAGGGAATTGTAAATTCAAATTTAAGTATACCTGACTGTCCTTAATTCTGAAAGGAATGCGCTTTTCGACGGAGGCTTAACAAGAACTGAAAATGCATTAGGTAGAAGAAAATACTCGTCAACTGACAACGCAAACTTTTGTGTCGTGCGGATAACGTATAGAATATCCCTACACCTATAAACAAATGTTTATAGGTTTAATAAGACCGGTGTCCGAGTGTATTGACGTATCACAGCTCGGAGCACCCGGGGGGGGGGGGGGGGCGATAGCTCACGCTTCATAACCCAGGGATATTCATTGGGTTTAATCACCTCTGCCCGTTTTGAACTGAACGAGCATCGTACCGGCGTGGGGTCGTGTATCATCACTACTGCGCGGGGCACGTTAACCATCCCGGGCTAGCAGTGGTATACTGCGCTGGCTAAATTTCTCATCTACAACGTAAACCAGCGTCGCTATGCCTCAAAAGCGGACGGACTGGACCCTATACGCTGTCTAAGCACGAACTTCAAATTTCGTTCTGGTTGGTCCCTCTTTTAGAATGAGCCGAGGGTAGGCACTTAACCGAGGTCACGTCGGTTGACGCACAAACGACATACCGAGCTTCAAAGTCGGCGCTAAAACTGACCCGCGCGTTTGATTTCCTGAAGCCCGAAATAGCTCGAACATTGAAAGACTCTCGGGCCGGTAACGCGACCTACGCCCAAACTGCGCGTCTTTCGAAGAGCGCGTCGTGTCATACTCGTTGCAGTTCCTCCTACACACTTCGTTTACCCATTCAAGATGGACCACAGCGGGCCCCACGGGCCATTAGATCCAGCACAATGTTGTGTGGGCCGCGTCAGGCGACCTCTGGGAGGGGCGCGTTACGTGATACATTCTCAGCGCTGAATTGTCAGGTCTGACTCGTATACAGCGTCCGATGCGGTCCACCGTCAAACGAAATCGGAGTATAGTCGACGCCACCCGCGCAGTGAACGTCCCTTTTTTTTAAGATATCCCGGAGCAACCCTTAAATTGATCGATTGTCAGTATTCTACGATGTTTGGAATGATGATATTTTGAAACGTGTAGCCCTCCTTTGTCTCAACGGAACACAACATTGGAGTCCAAAGGACAGAGCACTGAACCAAGAACGAATTATTTTTTTCTGTCCCGTGTCACTCGTTAAAGCACAAACTATATATATAAGAAATGGACATATTAGCTGCCGATTCAAAACAACATTTTTTTTTCTAAAATTTAATTCGAGAATTTGATTCTACGCCAGAAATTGATTCCTCACCCTCTTTATGTCTGCTTTCGTCTCAATCATCAGCACAATGCTGGCGTACCAAGTTCGATCACGACAACGTTTCATACATATTTCGTCCCCCGTGCGTCCCAGGACCTTCCCGCGACAATTGACACATTCACGGACTCTGAGCTTTTTAGAGCCGCCATTAATAATTATGTTCTTGTTGATTGTGCCTAATTTGCAATTTGTATTTGTTATCGTCCCAATTCTTCTTCCGCTCACCTCTTCTGTAATGCTTTCGAGCCTTGAGGGAACAATAAATGAAATGAAATGACAGTGACAGTACTCAACACTGTCAGTTGATATTTCAATTAACTGCCTATAGTCGTTAACAGATAAAATATGATTAATGGGCACGATTAGTATATTGGTAGATTCACGTGTTGATTGACTCTAGAGCCGCAACAGCGGTGGAGACAAGTCATGATTAATTTAATAAAATCTAGATTATCGCGAAATTTTTATTGATCGACATGATACCAGCATATAAGGGTGCCACCGTTCGAAACATGTTTGTTTCGCACATGCTTCAAACATGTCTGCGGAAAGTTTTTCTTTGTATGACCATTGTTACAGTAGTGTCGTACAGGAAAGAAACACATCTCAGGCGGTGTCCACAGACTGACTTTTGTGTCGTGTATTAAGTGTGTAATCGCGTATTGAGAGATCCGCAAAAGGTAGAGCGAACTGCAAGGAAACCTGATAATATGAATTTTATAGTATATAAAAGAAAAGTCATTAGCTAGTTCCGAACGCAGCGTCAAGGACGTTCGGCTAACTATCGACCGATTATGGGCATGGCGATTGCGCGAAGAATGAGTCATTGTTAAACAACGCTGGAAGGAATTGACGACAACGCCGTGTGCTCAATTACCGCATGTCGCCGTAAAGTACAATGCGCATTCGGCGAGAGCCTCGACCCTCCTAGCCAATCGCTACCGCGCCTCGGTGAGTTATGGACGACGAAGTAAGTTCGACGAAAACCTTGTCACTATTGCCGTGTTTTTTTTTTCTTGCTTGTTTCTTTTTTTTTAAAGATTATGCAAGAGTAAGGCGCCTCAAGCTATGGCTTTCTGGATCCTTCGGCCTCAATAAAACAAAACAACAACAAAAAAAAAGCCAAATAATAATATAAATATTAAAGTAAACGCGCATGTGAAAAGTAAAACAAATGTTGATTTATTCTTTTTTGTTGCGTTTGTCGCTTCGAGGAAAAACACCTGCCAAGAGCCCCCCGGAAAACAGCCAAAAAGCGACAACAAACGCGTGCTGTTTATTCGTCACTTTTTTGCTCCTTTCTGCACGCCGACGAAAAGAATTATGTTGTCATATTCGCGTCGCATTTTTCTCATTTTCTCTTCAATGATACTTCACTGCCTGGCTTTCAAGCATCGCGAGGAAGGGGTTCATGGGTGAAGGAAAAGGAGGGGGGGGGGGGGGGGGTTAAGTTGAAGCGTGACGTTTTTCGAAGATTTGACTAGGTAGAACGCGTCATTTGATCGCTTAACAACAGTTTGAGAGAAAGTCAGAGCGTGAAAAGTTCAAACGAACGAACGTCCATGACACGCGCAAATCTACGTACCAAACGACAGCCAAGCGTCCGGAGCCTTTCGCTACGGACTCATCGGGGCGCGTTTGAACGAATCGTATTCGACGGTAACATGAAGATGCAATTTAATGTAAGCACGAAAGAAACAAAGTTTAGAAGAAGAGTGACAAAGATCAAAAGACGCCTTCTTCGCAAAGACCCAAGTCACGCGAGAAAGCGTAGTCGTCCTAATGCCTGTGTTTTTTCCGCTGCTCGCGAAGGCGCAGAAGCGCGATGGACGGCAGCGAGAGCGAGTTGCAAACGGACAGCCTTGAAATAAACGAAACAGCCGCAAGGAGAGAAATACTCAAACGCAAATGGAGACAAAACTCCCGCGGACCGCGAACATCCTTGGCAACGTCTTCACAAACAGATCAGCGCAATCACGCACGCGCATTGACACGCACGCATATACATGCGTGCGTTCACAAACAGACACGTGTCCATGTACTGGCACACATGCATACATGCGTTCGTTCACAGACATACGCGCGTATACTCTCACATATGTGAGAGTGAGATAATGTTTCTAGGTCGCGTTGACAACGTGTGCAAGGCCATTAACAATAGCCGACTGGAATAACCTACCTAACAGTGTTGTGAATCTGAAAGATCATGCCGCATTCATTTCACAACTAACCACACATCTCAGGTTGCACTAATAGCGAAGACTTAATTAGTATCAATATTTTATTTGTCAAGTTTTCCGTGTGACAGCCCAGTTTTTCAATTTGTTTTAGTGTGCATTTTGCATTTTTCTTTGCTGTTATATAAAGACGGTATGCAGCATCCCCTTTCCCCTTGTGTGATGCCCGTAAGGGCCTTCAAGGAGTAATACATGGTGATGAAGATATGTAGACTCGCACACACTCACTCGCAAACAGACAAACGCGCACAGCACATGTTCTACACAATGTGAACTCAGACGTGCGCAGGCGCGCGGGCGTCTCTGGTCAGGTCACTGATAGCTTAATGAATGTATAAAGTGTGGCTTGCACCAGATTTTCTAGCACAGGTAGCGCAATTATTTTAGATTACGAGAATGCTGTTTGTGAACTCTGAGCTGGTACTGCTTCACATCCCAAATGTGCTCATTAGGATAGATTAAAGTATTTATGAATAATATCTGGCGATTTAGGTGGCCAGGACATCAAGTGGAATTCATCATTACGCTCTTGAAACCACGTTAGCACAATTCTGGCCTTATCACATGGAGCGTTGTCCCGTTGGAAGATTCCAGTTCCGGTGGGGAAGACAGAAGAAAGCCAGAAATGGGCGTAACTGGTCAGCAGTGACGTTGACATGGTCCACAGCTCTCAGAGTGAGCTCTCCGACAACCATCGGTCACGGGGATGCCCATGAGAACGTCCCCCAGCACCGGCTACAATACTCCGTTTCACCTTACGTTCAAGCGCAGCGGATGCTACGAGCCATCGGAGCCAAACCAAGGCCGTGTGAGTGTCACGTGACCTTGGAGAGGGGGCACAGCGTCCACGGAACGGGATTGACTAGGATAGCTCGTAGCGTCCACTCCGTCCGGACGTAAGGTGAAACAGAGTTTAATATTAGCATCAGCAGATGGTAGTAAACGCGGATGGCGCGTCAGTTAAGCGCGCTCATTCCCATAGGGTTTTTAGGGTGGTCATAATGTTTTGGCTGATCAAATGCAAACGCGCGCGCGGAGACACACACACACTTCCATACATAAACACACACACACACACACAGACACACTGCACATAGTTAAAGAAGGGTTTACTCGTAGATCTTCTTATGTTTTTTTTTTCTTTTTTTTAACGATGTGGAATTTACAAAAGAAAATGAACAGGAATAGAGTGAAAGAGAAATCTGCCTCCGCGTCGCCTTCTAAGCGCACGGCCTGATAGCATTGTCGGACGTCACGATTGTCGACTACCGATGGTGCGTCGTCGTCGGAAATACACGCAAGCGCGCCGCTGTACGATACACTCATTCGCGTCCGTGGGTGGAATGTATACGCGACGCCCCTTTACGTCCTGGACCGTGGGCGAATGCCAAGAAAGCAATCTTCGTCTCTCCGGGCAATCACGGGCGTTATTGAGACACCGCGCGTAGCACGAATGATGCGCGACCGGAGGAGTCCAACGAAGACGGCTGTAACCCAAACATTATAAGCTACAAGAAAATGTCAGAATCCCCAAGTGGCGGCGGTTTGATTCGAACAGGAAGGAATTGGAACTTGGCCACACAAAGGTGACTCCATCAATTTAGCGACAGCTGTTATACGATTCGCCGCGGAAACACGAGAGACTACCTCGCAACACAAATGAACTCAGTGTTCGTGTGTTCATTGCATATGCTTCGCTGTTCCTTCCCTTGTCTCGTCTCTTGACATTTTTGTGTGTTGTTGTTTCCAAAAAAGATGGCAATAGCAATGGTACTATTATAAAATTCGTTTGTAATTAGTTTTTTTAACGTTATCATTATGGTTTATGAACATTTCAATAGAATAATTTACGGGGGGATTGCGCAGCTCCATGCAGAATGCATGGAGCTGCGCAATCGATTCAACAGCTAAAACGAAAACTTGAAGGATAACTAGTAACATGTAAACACCCCGATTCCGAGATTACGAACTTGCCAACTCGGCGCGTTGCGCAGTGCAAACGTTATCACGTAAAAATTACATCGATTTTTTTTTTTTTTTACTGTAGTGGTGATTGCGTTGCGATTTATCTACCTTCCGTATAATCGCAGAAATGACGTCGCATTCCTAAACCTTCGTGCCAATTTATTTCGGAAATGCACGTTGATTACAAACCGAAGATATCACTACCCAGCTCCTGATAACAAATTCCACTAAATGTTTCCTCGCAAGCTCTGATAAAAAAAAAAAAAAAAAAAAACATATTTGTGGACAACTTTCCTCGGCATTTAAGAGGAGAGGAGAGAGGAGGAAAACGTGCGCACGGCTTTAATGAGCGCTGAAAATGGGAGAGGTACACGAATACCTTTGACTGCATTGCCAAGAAAGCTTTGCCCCCGAGTGTGGATTAAGGCTGACAAAGGGAAACTTCCGCGAATAAGAGCGCGTATTACTACTCTCCGGTTCGCAATGATCCTCCGAGCGCCAAAAGAGCATCGTGACGGCGATCGTCGTCTTTATGCAGTTGCCATCACTGGCTATTAAGCCAATCACGCGGACAGATTATATCGCAGGATAAGGACGCATTCGCTGCGCGGGATTGGTTTAGCCGGTGATAGTAAACCTACAAAGACGCCGAGAACCATGACGTTGCACTTTTGTTGCTGCTTAATTGGCTCCACCGAAACGTAGCATCGGCTGCGCTCGGAAACTACGCGGAGGGCAACTTGGTCTGCTTCTTTCGCAGTAGGGTGCCTTCATGCGCACATGAAGGCTCCTTATTTCACAGGGGTCGTGGTGACATCAGAACGCCGAGCTCTGATTGGCTCTGATTGGAAGGATAGTGGGTAGACCTCGAGGCAGCTTGCTTTGAGGTCTACCCACTATCCTTTCAATCAGAGCCAATCAGAGCTCCGTGTCTTTTTGATGTCACCGAAACTAATGCGCAACACTCTAAAAAAAAAAAAAGGGTGTAGCCCTTACACCCCTTGTCACATATACGACACCCTAAAACTTCAGTTCGCCGTTACAGCGCACTGACGTCAAACTGACGGCTCCAACTTTTACACGAGAGGCTTGATGGCGGTGCGATATAAGATATTAAACAACTAAAGTGCACATCAAAGAGTAAAAAAAAAAACAAAAAAAAACACCGAGGTTTTGCAGTATAGGGCCGAGAAAACCTCGATTACTTTTTTACAGTCAGTTACATTTACTTAAGTTTTTCTAATAAGTTGTACGACTCGGCTATCAAGCCGTTCGTAAAAAGTTGGTAGCGTCGGTTGAACGTCAGTGCGCTTTACGTCCAACTGAAGTTTAGGGGTGTCGTATATGGGACAGGGGGTGTAAGGGCTACACCCCCTTTTGTGTGTGTGTGTGTATGTGTGAAAAAGTAGACGAACTTGCGCTCCGGATACTCGTTTTCACCTCATAAACCGCAGTAAAAAAAAAAAAAATACTGCTCCTCGCGGAGGATTGCTAATTTTCACCTTTATGTAGAGAATTAAGATATATGTTGGTGCAGTTCATTTTAGATATATGATAGGGCTCCGTGTTTTCGGAGTTTATTTTTCGTCAAATTCGGAGGGTGTTTTTCGGAGTTTATTTTTTGCCGAAGATTCGGAGTTCATCGGAGTTTATATTTTTTTTTTTTTTGATTCCCAATTCTCCGAAATTCGGAGTTTAATTTCGCTGTGTTTCCTATTAAAAATAAACAAATAAATAATAACCGAATGTAAACGTGTGCAGGTAAAAGACAAAACGCGCTCGTATCACTTGAAATATCTTCAGTTGAATTTGGCGTCGGTGCCATTGCCATTGGCAATACGAATTTATCCACAACAAAAGTCACACACAAGTGGCGCTTCGATAAACGCCAATACCTTAAAATCAATAAACTCCCGGAGCTCATAGTCATCCCAACCTATTTCCTCAATATAACCCGCGGCCGCGCGAGGTGGAGTGGTTAAGGAGGTAATAGAGAGTTTGAACTGCCCCTCTTCCCAATTTTATACAATCCCTATGGTCCATAGCTTACTAAAACATACCATTTCCTTTCTCTAAATCACAAATCGCATGGCCCAAACTGGAAACCAAAAGAGTGGCTTTAGTCGTGACCCGAATGTACAACGAACGACCTGTTGCCCTGAATCAACCTTGAAGAGACAAGATAGTTATGGTGGAATTTTCCCAGGACCATTGGCTCTGTGCTGGTCAAACATAAAAAAAAAGTCGTTTACTCTTTTTTTTTTTTTTTTTTTTTGCCGGGGCCCTCCCCGGGAGAGGGGGAGGGGGGGGGGGGGCATAAATATTCGGAGTTTATCGGATAAATCCGAACTGACCAAAATTTTATCGGCGGGTGTTTTTCGTATTTATCCGAAAACACGGAGCTTTAGATATATCTTACCTTATTAGGGCGTATACACGCTTCAAGCGCCAAAAGCATCCCTTCTCCCTCGGACATACAAATCTTGTAAAAACTACTTGGCGCGGCTTATGAACAATGCGCAAAACTTCATTTTTGCTTGAGGTGAAAACGAGTAGAGTGTGAAACAAGTAAAGCGAGGTCGATTTTTAGCCTCCATGTACAGTGAGCCCGGCCGTAGGCAAAATTCCTGTCAGCTATTATCCTCACGCCACTGGGAGCCGCCATAGTAGTGCGCTTTTGCCGTCTTCCATTGTGGACGAGGCGCATCTGTATTCAACTGATTTTGGATTAGTTATTAGATTTGTACATTAAATTGGTTGCTGCTTAGTGTTGGTTCGGCGACGAAAATAAAGACGGCCGCGAGGCTTTGAAAATTGGTCGCAAGACAGATCACGGAAGCAATGAAATGAGTCGTCCAGGTAAGTGAACGGCCTTCGTTCAAGACGCTGTGTAAAGGGTTGGGACTGGACTTGCAGTAGACGATCACAATATAGATCCACGATTCCCACTTTGCCGCGACCAATGTCTCTCGGGCGACTTGAGATAGTTGATCATGAGTACACAAGATGGCGCTTCTTCTCGCACATGGTCTATTTTGAAAGGCATGCACTCAAAAACAGATATTTTCCGTCTTGCGTCGAAGCAAGTCGAAGCGGACTTTCTTTTCTGTTTCCATCACCCCGCAAATTTCTTATCGGGGCAGCGATGCTCGTCGCGTTTACGACATTCGCTCCCGCCGACCTTGAGCTATTGAAAGAAGGCGCTTTACGTACGCGCGGCGCGCGCGAGCTCAGACTACAGCGGACGCAGATTCTCGCCTGCGCGTGCATTGTAACCTAAGCACACACGTTCCCTCGCGTGCGTGCGACTGTGTCGCCACCCGGACGGACGTCGAGCGCCAAAAGCGCGGGACGACACACGCACGCTCCGTGCAACGTTTCCCCGGGTATACGTTGTCGTGTGAATTGCGCGTGAAACAGTCTCCCTCTGGCATCGCTCGAGCACGTCGCCGCGTGCGCGAGTTGGTCGTCACGCGGCGACGCAAAACGGAGTCTGGTTGAATGCGGGGCACTTCTCCGGTCACTAATGAGCCCAACACGGGGCTCGGAGAAAGTGCCGCAATATGTGAACATGCGACGGTACTTAGCGCCGAGGAAGCCAAGACTGTTGGCGAAACGTCCGCTGCAACGCTGAGGCGTTTCAGAAGGTTCCTTTGAGAGTTCTTTTGATTTCGAGTCTCGACAAACCTCGTGTTGTGTTTGCGGTAATAATTAAAGTGTCATCAGATGCTTTCGACAGATCGACAGTTTCTCTTTCTCCAGACTTTATTTTCAATCTGTTCTCTTTCTGAGTAGTCCCTCTCTTCCCTTTCTCTCACGAAGTGTAGAAAACAAGTACATCAACAATAGTTCGTTTAAAAAAAAAGAAAAAAGAAAAAGGTTTCCTGTATAATCCCCAATAGTAAGTATTCAATACATCTTCTTGTAAGTTTGGAGCTTATTTTATTTTAGTCTCGCTTTATGTATCTGTCAATACCACGTTTGTTAATAAAAAAAACTGTTTATATAAAATATTTTATACAATTGAGTTAAAATTAATAATTAAAGGAAAAACAATACATGTCAGCCTGACATGTATTGTCAGGGACTTTCAGTTCTGCACATCTCCAGCTTCCCACCATCGCCATTAACGTCAGCAGTTTTCCATTTTTCATTCTGTTTGAGGATGTTAAGTTAATCATTTGCTTAAACATAAATAAAACAGCAGTGCAGAAATTACATCCTCTCATCAGTGTGTTTTGCTATATCGTTTTAAATAAGTAATTGTGTTATATATTAAATAGGACAATTGAAAAATCTCATGTAAATTTGACCCAAGTGGTAAATTTTTGGTTCTTTTTTTTTTAAATTTCAGATCTTAGAAGCTGGAACAAAGAAAATTGAAGATTTTCAACAATGTGCTCTAAATGTAGTCATTTGCGTATACTTTATGCCCGATTCCAAAAGCTACGTGCGGTGTTGTGAAAAAGCGTAAGGACGAGTATGTAGATTCAGATCTCGTATTTCTCTTTTTTTTTTTTTAAATGAGCTTGGACAATCAATTGCCGTGTAACACTCTCATTCTTGTGCCTTTGATAGCTCTTTATACAACCTGTTGTGGACTAAGAAGGTGATGGTGTTCGTAAAACTTTTGAAATAATAATAATAGAGAAACTCTACTCTGAAAAAAGTAGATAACAAAGGGAATAAAACACAGAGAGGACGAAACACAGACAAGTACACATCGCGACACTGTTAGCGCGAACACGACTTCGGTGCTTTTTCGCATTTTGTTAGAAGAAGAGTATTAGTGGGCACACACTTTTACCCCTTATATTAGAGCCCTAAATGAGCTCTTTCTATAACTCTGATACCTTTGATGACAACCTTTAGGTTCTAAGAGAAAAACAAAGAAAACTGTCGATCGCTTGTTCGCGCTAACAGTGTCACGCTCTGTACATGCTTTAACTCGTCCTCTCTATGTTTTATCCTTTCTGTTATCTAGTATACTTCACCAACACGCTCTTTAGGAATATGATCCGAAAATAGGTTTGACTAATTTTTGAACACAGAATCTGTTATAGCATGGAGCTGGTTTTTGCATTTTAAATTTTAGGTTGCTTACGAAAAAGTGCAAACCGCGAAATCTAGAGGGGAAGTTTTCTCGCTAAACGTAGCGGGAAGATATCATACTTAAGACAAAGCTAACAAACATACGCACATAAGCGCATGCATACGGCCTGAGGCAAGACACATTATATGCGTAATTACGACTTTTCGTAGGATTAAGGTGCATGCCTTTTTCACGTGTATCTTCAAATGGGTCACTTTAAAATCCGAGCTCCCTATCATGCAAATAGAGTAATACAAAACTTATCATGTTCTTTGAAAGCGCAACTGTGTACGCTGGCCTTCAACAGCACATGGATGTTCCCACAACAGTTGAGGGAAGTGATATCTAAGTTCTCAGATTACAACAGGAAACCGATTAAAGAAGCGTGCGTATCGAACAAATTTGAGCGCCACGTTTGATTTTGTCGTTGTCGTTGTTGGGGGTTCTTAATATCTTCTGAGAAATAAGTATATCTTATTGAGTAAGCTAATATAGCTTGGCCCACTCTTAATCGCATCATACTGCATCAACTTTTCAGTGCAACTTGCCTCAACCCAGGACACGTATAAAACCACAAAAGTAGTGTTGTTAATGCTTTTTTTTTTTTTTTAAGTGCAGGGGTTAGCGTTTTTAATCAAACCGGAAACATGTCAAAGAGCCGATGCACCCGCGCTTGTATCTCAGAGAACGCATATCTCCGATAATACGAAACCAACCAAACAAAGAAGCAAACAACTGGCACAACTAGAGACCTGTCGGATTGCGCCGCGCCGTAGGCAACCGCGAATACACGCAGCAGCGCAGACAGCTAGCCACTAAGTGACAGAATCGCGATTTATTTTTTTCCCCCCTCCGAAGATGTTCTACACGTTTGAGTACTCAGCGTTCGAAAGCGTTTCAACGAATTCATCTTAATCGAAGCCTTCCGAGAGTGCTGACCTTTTGACACTTTCGACGGGAGACCTAACGAATGCCTTCTGTCAATACTGGTTCTCTCTCGAGAGATTGAGAGAGATAAGGCAAATATACATGTCAAATCGGAACGCGCGAATATTCTTAGGAGACGTTTTCTCTTTGGTGTGTGTGTTTTTTTATTCGGTAGATCGATTTTTGTCTTGTGACCTGTCAATCTTTGTTTGAGGGGGCTCTTTGAAGGCGCAGGAGTAAGTGGCTCGTGCGTATGTTTGGCTGTGGCGGGCAGGACGCGCGTGAGGCAAAAAAAAAAAAAAAAAAAACACCCGCACGCACTTTTTATAGTGACAGTCTCGGAATCCGGAAACAATCCGATATCCTGTTGTGTCTATTTGTCTCACTCGTATTTGCGAACTCGAAGCGCTCAGCGCGGTATTTGTTTTTAGTTCGGTATAATCGATTGCGACGTCAAAAATGGGCGAAGATCAACATGACATACGGTAAACTACTTTAGTATCGCGGGCTCGGAATTTCGTGAATTTTCGCAAAGTGCGAGGGTTTCGGGAATATTTTTCGGGCCCAAAACCTCGCGATTAGTTGTGGTGCAGTGTGTATCCGACAAACTGCATTCGCCTGATAAATTTACTTTTCAAATCGCGAAATTTGCGAACATTAAGTGATATAATCATCTTTAGTTCCACACCATTTTCTTAAGAACATACCTCGCGTGAAGCTGGATTCACATGGTGCGAATTAGCTTGCTATATCGCAGTTTCGACGTTAAGCACAAGAGCTTCCACCGCGCTTTTTGTTTTTTTTTTTCGCACGAGCGACGCCGCAACTGCGAAATCGCAAGTGAAATCGCACCATATAAATCATAAATTAGTATTTATAATACCGAAATTGCATATATGCCTTTAACAAAACCCTATTTGTAATTTACATGCAGTGAATGCCCTCATTGTTTCTTTAAAATAAATTAAAAAAAAAAACAAAAAACGTAGAACAATTTTAGCACTTTCCGAATTCTGTGCAATGTTAGTCGACGTTTTGAACATGCGTTCCACTATTTACAACTTGGAGGCTGTTTTTAAATAAAACGTAATAAAACGACTCGCTTCAGTTTAAATTAATATTGCAGTTTAAATGAATAGGGCAGTATGGTTGCCTCGAAGAAAGATTAATTTGGTTGATCTGAAAATCACTTGGTTTAAAGAAATTAATTTATGTCTAGTTGTTGTCTTGGAAGAATATCTAGGGGGGCAGGTGGCAGAATAAATGGAACTTAAGATTATTCTTGTTATTTCTCATTTTTATTTCACAGCACTTGCTTTGCCCAGTTGTTCATGCAGTTAGCTCATTATTAAAATTCTGTTGCGGTAAAAAGGAACGCTTACCGTTAGCGCAATGGTGGGGTGGGTGGCCGGTAACATTAAACACGTTGACAGCTTCCCCGTTAATCAATATAGCTGGGGTAAATCGCGTACGAAGTTAATAGTTCATTGTTTGTTGCCCACTAATGCTGCCATACGAAATTACACAGTAGAAGCTGCGCGGACGCGTGTGAAGATGCGCTCAAATTTCAGATGAGGCATTGTGCTGCGAACTGAGATCCGGATAATGATGAATATTAGCGGCTCATCGTTAATTTAACGTGAAACCGACTCGCACAAAAAAAAACAAAAAAAAAAACAACAACTATACAATCATATAATGCGTCTAATATAAAAATATAGAGTTTCAAGGTAATGTTAAGAGGATTTCATTCGAAGATTATCTTAAAGCCGATGTATCGAACGAATTGTTTTTACAAGATAATACACGCTGCATATTTTTCTCTACGGCAGCACAGGCAAGATGAACTCAACAACTTGAGCATCTTCTCCGTTCCAAATTAATTTACTTTATTTAGAAGGATATTATGGGAATTGATTACATTCACGAAGCTATCAAATGAGGCGCGTTTACCAATATATGAATGCCTACATTTAATTTTTTTGCTCGTTTATTTGAATGTATAGGACACCGTGATGTATAGTCACGGACAGCACGAGAACGACATGGTGCCTCCTTTAGGTGCCCGTCTTCCAGCACGTGTTCGTTGCGTTTCCTCGTGCAGTGACAGCACGTGCACGCTCGCGAGACGCCGACGCGTTATCGAAGATGGGAGTCTATAGCGCTGGTAGCGGGCCAACTAAAGGATCTCCCTTCCGTTATAATCCTGCCATAGCGGCGAGATCAGAGCCGTGTATTGGGAGAGTTTGGCCAATAGGCGGAGCAAAGGCCGCCGCCAGCGCCGAATATTCCCCCCACGCTTAGAGCGTAAACTAAATTTGTTACACAGCGTCGACCAATCAGGAGACCTCTACTCCATCTCACAAATGTCTACAGTGAAGACAAAGGCACAGGCGCGTGAGCCTAGCTCAGCGAAACGCTTTTGTTTGTACGAGACCTCGTGCATAGGAGGCACTTTCCAAAGCCACGCGCTCGTGCCCATGCCTTTGTCTGCACTGCTAGAACAGCGTCCTGAGACTGGCTGAAAGAAAGCAGTGCAAAGGGTGGGGTGCGCGAGCGTCTTGAGACGCGGAGTTCCGCTCGGCACGGCTCAAATTATACTTCGTTTCACTTTATCTGCGAGCGAAGCCAAAGCTAGAAGCGCGAGACCAGCGCTTTTTGTATTTCTCCCCAGCTCGCGCGCTCGAGCAAAGCCTGAACGCACGGAGCTTCCGTGCTCGCGCTTCCAGTTTTGCCTTCGCTCGCACATAAGGTGAAACGAAGTATAGTCGTGTCACAAATTTAGAGCACACGGCCGCCGCTAGGGGCTGTTTCGCGGCCTGTGGTTGGCCCCGAGATGCTCGCCTATTCAAACCAATGTATGGCCAAACTCTCTCAATAAACGGCTCTGGGCGAGATGTTTGAGTGGCGCCCTCCTATGGTTACCTCTCGTGACGTCATTACCCTGTGAACAACAAGTTGGATGGTGCTTGTAATTAGCATGGTGGAAGCTGGAAATTATTGCGCTTTTAAACCAATACTGCCAACACCGTCAAAATCGAAGTTTTTACATTACTCTTATTTCCGTCGATGAGGAATCCTTTGCTGACGTCAAAGTCAGCATTCGACCAATCGTGGAGGGCCGACCACCGCCACGCTTTCGATCGCTCACGTCGCCAATAAGGAGTATTCACTGGCGGCCATAGCTGTGTGTGCGAATGCTGAGCGCGTGCTGATGGCGAGCTTCGACAGTTCTTTTGCAACGTGCATTCCGCACCATCAAGCGTGCCGGTCTTAGCAGCCTATTGATGTGAGCTCGTTCTGAGCATGCGCTCTAAACAGCGCCCACAAATATGGCGTCCAGTGAATACTCTAAACCAACACAATAGGATGCTAAGTATAAGGAGTATTCACTGGGCGCCATATTTGTGGGTGATGTCTAGAGCGCATGCTCTGAACGAGCCCACATTAATAGGCTGCTAAGACCGGCAATCTTAAGGGTGCGAAATGCACGTTACAAAATAACTGTGGAAGCTCGCCATCAGCACGCGCTCAGCAGTCGTGAAAACAGCTATGGCCGCCAGTACCGGCGTGCGGTCGTGTATCACTACTGCGTGATGCACGTTAAAGACCCCAGGCTAGCGGTTGTACTGCACTGGCTAAATTGCTCATCTACAGCTGGGAGACTCGTCGCCGGTCGAGGCAGACCAAGTTCTAGGCTCTATAAACATAAACACAACCCAATTTTTATGGCCGCCAGTGAATACTTCCTATATTCACCCTGGATAAACAAACAAACAAAAACTCATCATTTTCCGCTTGTTCAAATTGTATGCCTCATACAAGACTTAATTCATAACTGGAAAAGACCAACTTCACTAGCCATGTTCAGTTATGCCACCGCTCCCACTATGCAGCGAGGGAACTTTGGTCATTCTGCACGTACGACAACGCCGTTGGCACGAAGCACGAAACGGCAGAAGCTGTCTCGTGCTCTGCCTCCTGTCTTCTGTGCACTAAAGTTATGGCGGCGTCACGCATGCGCCGAGCGCTTGGTGAGATCGGCATATTGACCCGTAGAAAACTAAGCATGATCCCTTAATTGTTACCCAAAGGAACTGCGTCTATCACAACACGCTCCCGATATGTGAACGCAGAACAAAGGGAACGATTCCGCGGTGACTCGTGAACAAACTCGTTCTCCCCGCGAAACAAAAGCCGGCTCATTCCGAAAAGGACGTCGGCTCCTCTAAACGTGTTTCTCGTTCCAACCGATCGGAAAAACCCAAATTACCAGCAGCGCCAAAGCCGGTGCCTTGGTCTCTCGCACGCGCGCAGACACAGACCCATTCATCCGCTCCCGCCTTTGCGGCGGGGAAACAAACACCACGCGTACAGACGCATACCGAGAAACTGCGACGAAAGCAATCCAAAAGAACGCGCACACTCACCGTACTTCCCGACATCCGCCGTGAAATCAAAAACAGTGACGACGCCGACGACGACGACATCAACACCGGAGACGACGCCGACGGAAGCACCCGGATATCCATGATCGTTCTCCGAGTTCCTAACAGCATCCGGGCACGGGGTTTAAAAAATACGAGTGTTTCGACGAGGACCCCACCCGGGGCTCGCGAAGGGGTTGAAGCCGCGAACACACGGTCCTTGCCAGCTGGTGAAAAATGAGCGCGCTCAGCCGCGTGCGCGCACACCTCTCTCCGCGCACTTTCACTACTACCGGCGGCCGAGAAGCTCCTCGACGCTGCCTGATGACCAACGCCAGAGGCAAAAGCGAGGAGGCCTCCGAGCCAGACTTGCCCTTTATACACACGCTCCGCTCAAGACGGGAGAAGTCCTCGTCGGAGACGTCAGGTGGGAGAGCATCCGCAAGGAGAGAGAGAAACACCGCGCGCGAACGGGTGTAAGGGAGGGAAAGCTGAGCTTGGGACGAACGTTCTTCTTCGATGATGATGCACCCGGTCGCGTCGTCTTTATAAACACGAGAAAAAGAAGATAGTTGCCGGCGCGATGTCCTCGGTCGTTGTTGGAGGGAGGATCCCTCCTCCGTCAGGATCTCGAGGAGTGGTCCTGTTCGAAGATGGACTCGCAAAGACGTGTGTACCTGTTTCCGTGCTGGTGGTGGGGTGCCCCGCCCGTTTTCACTTTCTCTCTCGAGGGGGAGTCGGTCGCTGGATGGGTCTGACGGTCGACCCGCAGCGTCAAAAGGGAAAGTATAAGTATGCGGCGGGGCAGCAGCACATCCAAAACGTCTCTCGCGTTTGGCTTGAAGAGCCGCCGCTGGGAGCCACACTGCGCGGAGAGCACGGGGATGCGCCGTGGCCTTTGACGGACGACTTGAAGTGGTCTCAAGCTGCGTCGGAAGGATATGGACGAGTCTAGCGGATTTGAAGTATAAAAAAGGAGGGACGCCCTTCGAGGCGAATACTGAAACAGGCCAGATCGGCGGTCGGTCTTGTCTCGCAAATTTTATTTTGTCGGCTTTCGCTCGTCGTTTCCCACTCCCGGATGCTGCGTGCGTGTTGGAATACTTGTGCTCAGTCTAAAGATGGAAATGCACACGTTTTGCATTTTCAGGTCTGTACTGCGCAGCTTTCTACTTACGAGTATTGTCTCGCATTTAGAAAAGAACATGACCTTATAAAGCGTTCACACAGTATAAGTAAAATAAAGTAATACAAACATTTTCCTGCCATAGAAAGTCAAACCATACAGCACCAGGAAGACTCATATAGAACATGCAAGAATATTCTTTGTCTTTAGTGTGCACATATCATCCTCAAAAGTCCCATCATACGCAATACCTCGCAATGCACTCGGTTCACCAATCGTAGTTATTCCTTTAATCAGTTCGACGCATGAGAAGGGAGATCGCTGTCATGCTCAATGGCCATATGGTTGGGGTCATACTTAAATAAATTACTCGCGATATGTAATTTAGTTACAATTACAACTACTTTGCTGCAGAAGCAGTTAGTTACATTTAGAATTACTTAGTGCACAAAAAGCAGTGTTCGGTAAAGTACATCTAAAAAGTACTTGAAGTAAAGTACAAAGTAAATGAAAGGTTATATACATCATGTAAAGTTGTAAGTGCACCGGGCACCATATACTTGAAGTAAAATACTATAAATACAATGTACTTTCAAAGTAAAGTACAAGTACGTTTTAACACAAGCTTTCATGATTGCATTTCATTCCCTTATAGGGTTTTTTTTTCTTTATCTTTCAAACTGGTATGCATTGTCCCAGGGGGAATGGGGGTGCATCAATTATTTTGCGAAACGGCGGCGAATATTGGATCAAATCAAATTGCCACAGAGTAGTTGTTTTACTTTCGCTGACGAATCATTTAACACAATCAACTTATAAGGCACTTCTTTAAATCGGTCTTATAACCGCCATTGCTTCACTCTGCGAGAAATAACCAGATGACGTCTCGAAAGATGATAGCGCGTTTTCACATTATGATATGTCTTTTTTTTGTTTCTTCTTCAAATTCGGGGAATGTGCTTTGAAGTCGAGAGTTGCACTTTCCTCGGAAAGTACCAGAAAAAAAAATACTTTAGGTAAAGTACAAGTACACACTCAGAGAACGTACTTCAAGCAAAATACAAGTTTTCTAGAGATACTTAAAATAGTACTTCAAGTACAATGTATACTTAGAGTACTTCCCAACACTGACAAAAAGCAATAAAATATAACTATGCATCACTTTCAGGAAGTAGTGTCACTACTTCGCAAATAGCGTCTGTACTTTTTTGGGGGGAGACACCCGATGTCAGTTATGTTCATGTCATAGAACAGCGGTTCTCAAATGGGGGTCCGCGGACCCTTTGGGATCCGCGAAGGCATTCTAGGGGTCCGCGAAGCCCTGCCTCATCAGCCAAGCCCAGCAATAAAAGTTGTATTTTTTCAGGTCGAGAAAAAATGTTTCAGTTTTCGGGCGAGTTTTCTCATGTGTATGTCAATAAGAGAGGTCTGCTTCACATTAGCCCTAAGTTATGTCCATTTATTAAATCATTATTATGTGTAACCTATACCTTTCCTCTCCTCTCATCACGAACGGGGTCCTCCATCATCTCCGCCGATCCACAAGGGGTCCGCGAAACATCAGTGGTTGAGAACCACTGTCATAGAAGGTTTCTGCAATGAAATGCAGTACTAATTGTTTATTCGTTGTAATACCGTTGAGTATTCATTTTAGGGTATTTTATATTCGTCACAGTTCGTGCCTTTTTGTTTTCACCTGCTTTAGTAATGATACGGTGGGGAAGCTGAGTACTTAAGGTGCAACCCCACCGTGCATAACATTTTGGTGCTTCTTTGACAGTGTATAACTTTCTTTCTATGTACTCTACAATTATAATGTTAATGTCAAATTAAAGAAATTTTTTTCATCAATACTTTAATGTCTCAAGATAAAGATTATTTTTAGGTGTTAGTTAATTATTCAACTTTTAATAAACCACAGTCTCTAATATTGAAAACAATATTCCTCAAGTTATAACGTCCTATCGACCACGATATTTTACGTCAGCGTTTGGTTCGATATAATGAATAGAAAAAAGTAAGCAAAGAATGTATATTTTAAAATAAAAAATAAAAATTAAAATGGTATTATTTTATGGTGCTATAAAAACGGAATCACGTCAGCGTATGTTGCTTTGTTAGATCGCCACACCACCATGATTGCTAGCGCTCTCTTTGTTACAGGAGATTAAAGTAAAGATTAACCCTCAGTGCTAGTAGACACTGAAAGAACCTACCGAGTAGAGGCTCAAATCCTTATTATTCTTGAAATAGCCGGCAGGAATCGTGATAAAATAAATTATGAAAGGTTCTGGGAATATCCAGCACTTTAATGCAGTGTGTCCATCAGAATCCTAATTTTGACTCTTTCTTGCCATCCTCTCCGTGGAATGCACACTTACGTTGCATGAGGCATCTTCTGTGCCTCGCTGTGGGTGCTGTGGTTTTGACAGTTGCTTAGCTGTGCGCACAGAATCTGCGCCGTGACGCTTTCTCGGCGCTTTTGAAGGTCCGTGAGTTTTCAGCAGGACAACGAGGAAGGACGATCAGCGTATCCTCCTCTTTCAATGACAGAACGAAGCTGCAGTACGACAAATCTAAGAAAAGAAGATTTGATTTTAAGCAATATTTTTCAACTGCTGAGGATAAAAGTAATTAAATTACAACTAAAACATCTTTCGCCAGAAGTAATGAATACAATTACAAATCACACAAAAAAATAAATTAAATTTCAGGAATTTAGTTACCGTAACTGAGTTACTATACTCAAGTGTGCTGAAGTTGGACGCCCTTTTGCCACTGAGGCTGTTTGACCTTTGAAGCATGATAGGGATCGTCCTTCTTATTGGTCTAACGGATTAAGGGACGACCGATTGGCTGGTGTTCCGGGTGCGTTGCGGTGCAGTATTTACACTCAAGCCTGGTTCAGACAGTTGCGTTTGACTGCGTTTGACTGCGTTGCGGCAGCGAGAAACCAGGACATTCCTGCTGCTTATAGCGCGTGCCAAGATGATTCCTTGAATTGGATTCCACGCTTCATACGAAGCAAAAATGTGCCGGTGACTCGCTTTCGGTTCTCGACGCAACGCAGTCAAACGCACTCAAACGCAAGTGTCTGAACCGGCCTTCAGGAATTTCCGAGAGTGATATGTAAAACACGCGGAACCTTTTCTCACACATTCTACGTGTGTGTGTGCGTGTGTGAATAGCAAGGGGCAGAGCCGTGTATTGGGAGAGTTTGGCCAATAGGTGGAGCAAAGGCCGCCGCCAGCGCCGAATATTCCCCCCACGCTTAGAGCGTAAACTAAATTTGTGACACAGCGTCGACCAATCAGGAGACCTCTACTCCATCTCACAAATGTCTGGAGTGAAGACAAAGGCACAGGCGCGTGAGCCTAGCTCAGCAAAACGCTTTTGTTTGTACGAGACCTCGTGCATAGGAGGCACTTTCCAAAGCCAGGCGCTCGTGCCCATGCCTTTGTCTGCACTGCTAACAGCGTCCTGAGACTGGCTGAAAGAAAGCAGTGCAAAGGGTGGGGTGCGCGAGCGTCTTGAGACGCGGAGTTCCGCTCGGCACGGCTCAAATTATACTTCGTTTCACTTTATCTGCGAGCGAAGCCAAAGCTAGAAGCGCGAGACCAGCGCTTTTTGCATTTCTCCCCAGCTCGCGCGCTCGAGCAAAGCCTGAACGCACGGAGCTTCCGTGCTCGCGCTTCCAGTTTTGCCTTCGCTCGCACATAAGGTGAAACGAAGTATAGTCGTGTCACAAATTTAGAGCACACGACCACCGCTAGGGGCTGTTTCGCGGCCTGTGGTTGGCCCCGAGATGCTCGCCTATTCAAACCAATGTATGGCCAAACTCTCTCAATAAACGGCTCTGGCAAGGGGTATTGGCGACGTGAGCGATCGAGAGCGTCGCATGTGGTCGGCCCACCGCAATTGGCCGAATGCTGACTATGACGTCAGCAAAGGATGTCTCATCGACGTAAATAAGAGGAATGTAAGAACTTCAATTTTGACGGTGTTGGCAGTGTTACTTTGAGAACGCTATGATTTCAGGCTTCCACCATGCACATTACAAACACCATCGAACTTGTTGCTCACCAGGTAATGACGTCACGAAAGGTAACCAAATGAGGGCGCCACCGAAACATCTCGTTGTTAATAGCGCACGTCCAAGTAAAGTGGAGAAACGTGCTTGGTACTGAAAAAGAAAACAAATATGTGAACGAAACTTGAAGAAGCAGGAAGGAAGTCAGGACGTTATATTCCGACGCGTACGGCTCTTGACGTTGCGCGTCTACCACAATCGTCCGCGCCCGTTTACTTTTTTTTTTCTTTCCATGTTTTACCTACAGACCTTAGAAGAGATGTGGGATGCGTGACTCTAAAATACCCGGTATTTTCTATAGATATATTTTTGTTGTTTTTTCTGGGCGGAACGTTTCAAGAACGCCTGAAATTATCTTCGAAATTAGCTTTTATGCACCCTTGGTTTTTTAACTATACGGCAGTTGTTGATAGCCTGACCGTTGGACGACATTGAGGTGTCTGTCGAGCCCTCCGGTGGCCACTGACAGGTAATTAACGTATCATCAGAAACCTTTTCGAAGCCTGAACGCTGGGAAGATGTTTTCCGAAAGTTGTGGACATCCTTGTAGTGGACGCGCCAATTTTGATTTCTTCACTAATATTTTTTTTCAGACGCTTTCGACCGCGAAGTAGTAAACGGCATGATTTTGATTCGCTTTGCAAGGCTTTCCTCTCACTCTTTGCTGAGCTAGCTTATATTACTTTCACAAATAGCATGGGTATTGTCAAAGTGCATCACAAATTACAGCGTACAAAAATCAACCACGAAAACTAGCATTTCTTAGGGAACGTTATATGACAGCACTCTAAAATGACTGAAAGCAGCCGTAACTTCGTGCAGTAATTCGTCGAGGTGCCCGGCGAATGCTTTTCCCCTCCCACGAGAGGCTTACAGGGAAGCGCGCCTTGCGTCGCGTGCGATCGCAAAAAAAAAAAAAAAGGAAGACTTAGACTTTGTTAGTTGGTGGAACCACTTCAATCAATATCGTTAAGTGATTCAATCATTAACGTCGATTCCCGACCGTTCCACCATGCAACTTGCTGTCCGTACTTCCGGTATACCCGTTCCAGTAGCCTTCAGCCGTGCGTCCACGAGAGGGAACATCCAATATAGAATGCGGAAAAGGGCGGAAAAAAGAACATTTCACGGGCGTACAGAAGCTCACGCATATATACATCGACCGCGGCATCGAAGATTCTCTACCCGCAGCTAGCCAAAAACGGGTTGCGAACACAAGACAAGACAGCCTCGCGAGTATG
This sequence comes from Ixodes persulcatus, assembly GCA_013358835.2. Taxonomy (NCBI): domain Eukaryota; kingdom Metazoa; phylum Arthropoda; class Arachnida; order Ixodida; family Ixodidae; genus Ixodes; species Ixodes persulcatus. The sequence goes on from JABSTQ010010521.1 coordinate 125,298, forward strand.
GAAACCGACCGTGTCAATCAAGACACGGCAGTTATTCGCCGCCGCAACCGGCTTTTCTGCACGTATACGCCGCCGCCGACCTTAATCCCGGTTTCCTTAATTCCGAAGCAGACGACGACGTTTCCCCGGTTTAGATGGCACGCGCCTGGCCTCGAAATTAACCTCCCTCATCTGGCGCCTTGACCGCGGCATTGCTGCTATTCCGGGACAAGCAACCCCCACGCCTTCCTCCTGCATACATCGCGCGCTTGGCAATTCCGTCGCGTCATATGGGCTAGAGCCACACTTTTCTTCTGGGCGCCGCCATTGGTGAGGATCGTAAAGCCGTGGTCACACTGCTCAAACATAATCCGGGATGTACAAAAAAAAATTTGAAAAAATTATACTGTATTTATATTTTTACCGCACCAATAAATTACGCGTCACACCGCTCAAATATCATACGAACAAAAAATTAAAAACATTACACTGTATCTTTTTTTTTCTCCCGCAGAGATAAATTAATTACACATCGCCAAACGCACATTTTACACCCAAATGTCGCGCTAGCGGTCCGAACCTTGAGATGCAAACGTTTCAGAACTAACCATTATTTCATTCAAAAAAATTGTGAAAATATTTACAAAAATATAAATGAAAAAAAGTGTCCCATTCTCAGTAACGCCGTTCTTCTCCATAAACTTAATTAGTAGCCTTAACATATGCCCATACCTTCTCGCTTGGGTAGACGCCTTTCTGACTAACCGTCTACAGTTTGTCCACTCCAACGGAACTAATTCTTCATACTCGCTTGTAAACTCCGGTGTCACACAAGGTTCTGAACTCGGTTGACTGCCATTTCTTATTTATATTAATGATCTCCCTACCCGTGTCTCCTCTTCTATTAGCCTTTTTGCTTACGACTGTGTTATTTACAAAGAAATCCTTAACGACTCTGACATCTCTGCTCTTCAGACCGATATTAACAATGTAACTCAATGGTGCAACGACTGGCTTATGGAACTTAATATCTCTAAATGTAAATTCATGCGTGTCTCTCGTCAAATTAACATTTGCCCTTCCTACTCCATCAATAACTCTACCCTCCTTCCTGTGTCCCCCTATGAATACCTCGGTGTTCACATTTCAAATGATCTGTCCTGAAATATTCATGTCGACTATGTCACGAAAAACGCTAATCAATGATTGGGATACATCAAAAGAACATTGTTCCTTGCCACTCTTTCATTAAAGCTTCTCATTTATAAAACCTTAATTCGCCCTAAAGTTGAATATGCCGCCTCAATCTGGAACCCTGGTATCACCCTTGCATCTGCCGTAGAATCAATTCAAAACCGCTCCGCCCGGTTTATACTTTCGAACTATCACCGCACAGCTATAGCACCACTTTAATGAAAGCATCTCCATCCTTGCCCATTCTTTCTCTTCGTCGAAAGATATCCCGTCTATGCTTGTTCCATAAGATTTATCCCTCTAACCTTACTCTCCGCCAAGCGCTTTTTTCTGAAGCATGTTACATATCATCACGCACCGATCATCAACTAAAAGTTGGGATCCCTCATTGCAGCGCACCTACCCTTTAATGCCTCTTTTTTGCCTCAAACCTCGGTTGACTGAAACCGCCTTCCCGCAGCCATTGTCACAATCACTGCCTCAGATAAATTTAAGATTGCCATTGCTAACCTGTTACATGATGTTTAGTAGTAATTTCGTGTATTTTTTGCATTTTTCATTGATATTTGTTTTATTCCCTGTACTGTGCCATTACAAACCTGTTAAATGATGTTTTAATATATATTTTGTGTATTTTTGTCTTTTCATAGTTATGTGCTTTGTTTCATTTACTGAGCCCCACTCCTCTCTGTAATGCCTTCGGGCGCTGAGAGACATAATAAATTAAACTAACTGGCGCCATTCAGCGCTGTATTCGAGAGCTACATACATCGGCCGCCCTTTTCCCATGGGAATTTTCATACAATCACTCGTAACTTTCGAATGAAATAACGGCTCTGTTCCGAAACTTTGGCATCTGGTTGGGACCGCCAGCGCCACATTTCGGGCAATAAATGAGCCTTCGGCGATGCGTTTCTTTGTTTTCTTTGTTTTGCAGTGAAAAAAAAAAATTATTTTCTTTTTCTTTCTTCAAACAGCGTATAAGAAGCACGCGGTGTTCGCTGCAGACATGGTGACAAAATGATCTGCTGACACGCCTCAGATGGTGTTTCGTACGACGTAGAAATAGCAATGCAACCGCGGCTTTACGATAAAAAATAAAAAGCGACTCCCCGAACTGTAAGCTTAATTTCACGCTTTTCTTTTCTTTTTTTTCTTCTTTTTTTTTTTTTTTTTTTTTTTTTTTACAGGCAAGTCCGTACTTGCGGTGCCCACAACTGTGGGCACCGCACGTGCGAACCAGGTTCGGTTCGAGGGAACGCATTTGCGCATGCCCCATGCCGACAGCAGCGCCACCGATGCCGCGCGACGTCAGAGCCGCCTGTTTGGTGTGCATATGTGCGGTGTCAGGAAGTTCGAGGAGCAATATCGGTTTGCTCTGTCGAGGACCGTTTTCGGATTTATCGAACGGAAAAGAGTTTCCTACGCTTTCAGGTGAAGCTTTCAGGTAACTGGCAACCCTGATTTTAAGCACCGAGATGCTCAGGCTAGATGGCGCGAAGATACCGCCCGTTATAAAGGGTACAGCCGTTATTATCCGTCCATTATACATCCGATGGCTAAAGCAGCTAAAGTACAGGGGTCGGGCTTTTCGGAAGGCGCAATGGGGGACAGTGGGTGTATCACTGGGTCGCGTGCTAACACATCCCCCCCCCCCCCCCCCCCGGCCTGCGTTCGAGGCGACAGTCTATGGATGACTCATTAAAAAATATTAACTCACCTGGTCCACCCGTATGCGCCGCTTCGCGGCGCACGGCCAGCGGCCCAAACCCCGATGCCCCCTTCACACCTCCGAAAAGCCAATCTCAAAGTACAGTGGCCTATAGAGTTGTAGTAGGCTCACGGGACGGCTCAGCCTGACTCGTTTGATGTCGACGCGATGGTGGCGCTGTAAGCGTTTCCTCCTGAAACTTTCCTGCGCACATAAGCCAGACCAGGTCGGCTAGGCGGCTCTTACCAATCGCGGGCAGCAGGCAGGAGAAGTTTCAGAAGAAATCTACTGCTGAGCCTCCGGCGTTTTCGACATCGGCTGCTTCAGCACAATACACGGGGGAGATAGAGCGGTGAGCCCACTACAAAACTTCTAGGGCACTGTAGCTGAAGTATCGTTACTCCAAAGTGCAGCGGAAAGCCTTTAAATGAGTACGCTCAGAGTATCGGCACTCTGTTCCCGGATATTGTTGTGAACGCCGCCGTCTTGGTACTTAGTACAGAGCAGATGCAACTGCCGATCGTCGTAATTAAAAAAGTGCGCCTTCCTCAGCATTAGATTCGGTGTTAGGAAGCTCTTGTAATATTGCTTTGCTCTGTCGCGAACTGTTTAAAAATTTGGGGAAGACGAAAGAGCGTTTCCTGTGATTTCAGATAAAGCTTCAGATAACTGGCAACCTCGATTTTATGCACTAAGATGGGTAAGTGTCGTTACTCTGAGCCTCTGAGGCGTAGCTTATTAAGTAGCTCTAGTGCAGCTTACTTTGGTGTCTCTAATACAAGTCACAAAGCACGTGCACGCGCACGGAGTTTGATCTGGGGCATTGCCGCGAGTCGGACGCCAAAAATATTTCGCACGAGCCAAATGCGAGATAACGAGCTTCCTTTCTCTGGAGCTGCGTCAGGCGGCCGTGCGTCTTCGGAGAAGCGAGACAGGTAGCGGGTACGTCACTTCCGGTACAATTGCTGGGATTTAAAGGCCTGTTTCTACGCTAGCGTAACGTCAGCGAGTGTCAACGCGCAGGAGCGAGACGATGGGGATGTTGACGTTTGCATTCTTTACTCAGTATCCGTCGGCAGTCGGGTTGAATATGACCTATACTCCGCTTCATATGCTCTCAGAAGTCGCTACGTGTATACAGTTCTACGATGAGGCCAGGTCGTCAATAATTGCCCTTCCTTTGATCAACTCAGCCAATAAGAAGTGAAAGCCAGTGCTAAAGAGGCGCACCGTAAGCTGTCATTTTCATGGTAATCAAATCTGAAGGTGCGTGACTCACGCTGCCTTTACATAGTCGAACTCTTTGTATATCAATAACAGTGAAGGGGCGCCGACGCAAGCATCACTGCCATTACATTCTAATTAGATATGCCTCGTGCTATTCTCGCACTGAATTTTGTTTTATAGCGGCCCATTACATTCATTCTGTTCTTGTTTTGTTTCTATGTCGGCATGCATTTACAACGGTCACAGCTAACTGCAAGACTGTTTATCTTCATTAAGAAATTCAATTGAAAGTTACATCGTGCCCATGTTGTCCTCGTCTGCTATGTTCCCTGATTTTTTTTTTTTTTGTATTTTGCGTATTGCGATAAAGATGAACCACAACCAACTAGCCCAATTAACCATTTTAATCCAATCTGCCCTGACTGTACGAATTCTTTCAAATGATTTCCGAACCAACTGTCATTATATAGTATCTCCGCAACTGTCTGAGGATGAGGAAGTGGACTTAGATATGTTGTTCTAGAGTAACTGACAGATTAAGAAACGTGGGGCGTGGCTTCTTAAGTTCAGGCTTCTTACTCCGTGATTGGTTCTTATACGTTCTTATCGACTAGTGGCACAATCTCATTGGTTGAAGAGCGGTAATAAGATGTTTAGCACTCGACACACTTCCTGCTTTTCTAAAGCTGTCAATGAACCGTAGATCATGAAACACGTCTTTATCCGAGTCCTTCGATAACGAATCACGACTGGTATAATCCGCGTGCCCAACACTGCTCACTTCCGGCATGGTGAGGCCCTTCAACGTATCGTTTCTCTGCAGACGGACGCTGCGTGCATCGACTGAACCGAGCCGAACAAAACAAACGCCCAAATGGACAAAACACTTCGAGAAAAAAAAAAAAAAAAAAAACGCGACAAGGTTCCACGATTTCATGCGCCCATTTCTGGAAACATTGACCTCGCGCAATTGCCTAATACGTTTCCCCCATTTCGAGTCGTCGGTCCCATTTAGCCGATAGTCTTCCGTGTCCCGCAACAACCAATTCTCGCAGATTGAGCGGTCGTAAAAATTCCCCTGCCTTTCTTCATTCCCGCATCCGCGCGCGCGCCCCCAGGTTTTCTTCGTTTCTCGGGTAGTCGTTGGCGCTACCCAGCGAAACCAGGGAGAAAGCTCGCAAAAGCACGCACGCGGCCTGCGGCATCATCCCACGTGCAAGGTCTGGCCGATCGGAGGGGGGGCAATTCTTGCGCATCCAAAATCGCCCGAAAGTGGTCCTTCCTTCGCGCAGATAATCCGCGGTTCGCTCCGACCTCACCCCGTCCCACTCCCACGTGGACTGAAATCGGAGCATGCACTCGGCGGAAGTTTGGCGCCATTTAACGCATTCCGAACTCCTGATTGGGCTTAACCGGCAGCAGGCAATGATGTCACTATTTCTAGGCTGGTGATTGGTTAATTCTACGGTTCATGCGGCGACGTGGCGAGATCTGGTTGGTTCCGCCGGATTTCTAAGCTTCGCTTCGGTTCATCTCACACGCGTGAAACGAAGTGTAGCACAAGCTTACGGGCGGTGCTCACCGGGGAATTCCCTTTAAGGCAAACAAAAGAAACTACCACCGCGATAACACGGGGCAATTTGGTATTCCACTCACAGCGGTGTCAACAACACGCCGGCAAGCTCCAATGAAACCGTGACTCAGCGTCTTTTGTTTTCTTTTGTTCTATAGTTGGTGGGGGCATCGGAATGTTTTGACTCGGCTAATAGTAGTCGCTTCTAGCCAGAGGGCTAGGGTCTACAACATGCCCGAAATTCCTAGAGAAATGGTGGCAGTGTTGCCGGATCGCGTGCAATATAAACGTGGGAAGAGTTATTGCTATAATTGAGATTACTTAAAAAAAAGGGAGGGGGGGGGGGGGAGGGGAGGGCTTCGCTACGTTTGTCGTAAGCGTTGTTCATGAGTCAGGATTAGCGAGGATCATCATTATTTATACTGCGGCAAGGCAGTGCGATCGTTACATACAGGTTTATCTTCAACGCTCTGAAGAGTGTTATTTCCGACCTAATACTTGCGTAGATAATGGGAGATGAGAAGATTGGTCAACGCGAGGAAGCGATAAATAGCCGCGAACAAAAAGATAAGAGTGGCAGAAATTAAATGAGGGGTAGTAGCGAAGAGTATATCATTAAAAACGAGAGAAGATGGAAAACAAACATATTGGCCAACACCATAGATAGGCAACGAAGCCACGCGGAACCCTGTTGATCATTCGTAAAAATAAAAAAAAAAATTGCGGTCGCTCAGCTCGGCTATGCCAGGATATACGTAGCGTGAGCTTATGCGCACAAAATGAGAGGCGCTATCAAGTGGCTCCGGTGCAGCGTCAGACTTGGCTACTGCGCAACGGAGGCGCACAGCTGGGCACGCGGCGGTGCCAGTGCGTCTGCCGCGGCTATGACGTCACTCCTCTGGAATGCGCAGACCGGCGAGGCGCGCGCGGTGGCGGCGGAGCGCGCGGCGGCGGCGGCTCTGGTGTGCCAGCTGTGCGCCGTGTGACGTCACTGCTCCTCGCGCATGCGCAGCACGGCTCTTTGGGAGCCACGCGAAACTGCTCAACCTCGGCCAGTGTAGCTCACGCTACAAAAATATATCTGTAGAAGACAACCTCCAAACTAAGCGATTGAAAACGGTATGGAACTTTTGACATATTGATTTTGGGAGTGGACAAACAGGGTAGTTGTATGGTGCCTAGAGCGCATCTCTGACGAAGTGGTTCCGAAGTGGCAACCAATGGCGTCCCAGAAGCCGGAGTGCCATGCTGTCGGACGTCGCGATCCTGGCAGTTGGTCGTAGAAATGCTGAAGAAAATCACGTGCCAACGCGAGTGTCGCTGTCGTCACGGCGTCCCAACTTCTGGCTGCCGAAGCTTCCGTGGACTGTCACACTGGAGAGCGACCTGCAGTAGAACAGGCGTCCGCCACATTCACCACCGCTGCTGTGACACCGCCAGGATCGCGATTGGCGACAGCATGACACTTGTATGACGTCATCAGGCAGAAATCGAGGGACCACCTTAAAGGACGAGGTAGACACACCAGTCGGAGACGCATTCCAGTGCAGGTACTATAGTAGTTCTTCCAGAATGCTTGACACGCAAAAGCACGCTTAATTGAGCTATCGAATATCTAGGAAATGTATATACATATATAACCAGAATCACCGAATATACCTGGAAATAACCTTTTAGTTTCAATTATTTTTCTACGAATCACGAACAGCATGTTGTTTGTGGCATTAATTTGGGCTATGAGACCACTGAGCGGCGGAGGGTGCAGAGCCCCATTCTTATTATCACCGGGCAATCAGTGAGACCTCCACGCCATCCAATGCGGAGAGCAAGTCGACTGCTTCTTGCGCAAGAGTTGCAGTGACGGGAGAACGACGCCGAGTTCTGATTGGCTGTGAATAAAAGGATAGTGGGTAGACCCCAATGCTAGATGCCTTGAGGTCTACCCACTTTTTTTCAATTAGCCAATAAGAGCTCGGCGTTCTGACATCGTCGCAACCCTTGTGCAAGAAGTAAACAAACTCGCGGTCCGGATAAAAAAAAAAAATCAGGTAGTCGCGTACTGATAACTTCGTCATTGTCAAATGCTCCCTGTCCTTCTTAAGCTTTTTTTTAGGAAACGATAAGAATTGTTTAATTACAAACACGAAGAGGTTAACCAGCAACTAGAGCTTATTATGATTATCCGCAGCTCCAACGGCTAGCATCTAAGCTCTAATCGGTAATCGGGTACAGTTTCCGTCGGTTTTTTTTTTCACTAGGTGTCGTCGCGTCCAGTATGTATCTTCCCTTATTAAATGATCTTTTGGCAAGATAAATAATGTAAAACATTTAAAAGGAGCATATCTGTCAAAGGGTCTCTATCAATTCTATAGTAAAATTAACTTGAACCCGCCTGCATCAGTAAGTTTTTAACGTAACAAAACAAAATAAAAGGCACGTCGGAGCAAAACGCAGAACACACTCGGCAATAACATTTCTGTTGACTATAACATATATGGAACCCTTCTTTAAGCCATTAAAAAACCGTCCAATCTTCCCTTATCTATCCTCCTCTTCACTTTATTTTTAGTTTCTTTCACCCGGTGAGCAATGAAGGCTCGACTACGACATCACCATACGCCGCGCCTGAGTCGTACGCAGCGAGAACTTAACGACTGGGACGGCGCTATTCCTTCGGATATTGGCCACGTTTCCATGACCCGAGGCAGAATTTAGCGTCGCGAATCTACCTTTCGACGGAATCGGCAACTGCCTGTTGTCGTTCTCGTCGCCGTCACGCTCTCTGAATACTTATCGGTTTCGCAATCGAAAAACGCGCATGCATCGGTCGTCAAAACGCGTCGAATAACGATTTAACGAAAAAAATAACAATATACGACATTTGATGTTGTTGCTTTAAACCACGGATGCGCGGATATCGCCTTCTGCGCGCTGCCATTTTTGTCTGCTGTTCTGTAGAACGCCTTCTGACCATATGATGTTGCACTGCTGCGCGGTAAGCCAGCAGACGAAGATGGCAGCGCGCAAAAGGTGATTTTTGCAAAGGTCTATAGGTAGGTATGTTCCAAGCATATAAGTACTTCTCTTCTTATTTTTTTGGTCGAGTTTTTTTTTTCTTTTTTTTTACAAACCAGAGTTTGAAGAGACCAATCTCAGCAAGCTCTCGGTACTCTCGGCGCACGCGTGATGCCGCTATAACTTTAGTTCATAAGTTCATAAGGAGGCAAGTTGCACTGCACAAGACGGCTCGTGCTGTCTCATGCTCTGCGCTCGTAGAGCACGAGTGATGGTTGTCGCGCGTGCAGAAAGGCGAAAGTTCCCTCGATGCATCGCGGCAGCGGAGCTGACGGTTTGCAGAGCAGCTGTGCTATGCCACCATGTCTGTGCATGGCCGCCGCCATAACCGACCCTCAGTTTTTGTTTCCTCTCATTCCGTTTACTTCACTTCGTCATTACCATAGCAGGCTAGGTTATTTTCATTTTAGATTCTACCGTGTCGTTCTCCTCAGCACTGGCCTTTGTGGAGGCTCGTCAACGCCCGCTTTAGTGGCTCGATATCTCGGTAAGACAAGAGAGGGTCAGCAACGGTGACTGTAATCAGGCGCGTCTGTAAAGCCTCTATACGAGTAGGAACTTTCAATGTACAGCGTGTCGCCAAAAACATTTACGTCTTTTTTTTCTCTCTTTTTTTTTTTAATTGATAATGTGAACTCGGCATTGCGGATCGCTCATCCTTTCCACAAACGTAGCGCTAGCGGTCCCGACTTGATGCCAAAGTTAAAGAGCGACTCATTCAATAGTTTTAGGCTATTTTTTGAAAGCTTCAATGAGAAAATGGGGCCCGTTCCCGGCAGCTGACGCGATTCATCCCCATGTATTCGTTGACTTCGACAGCTGCCGTTTTCTCATTGGAAAGTCCCGAAAATCGCTTACTTTTGAATCAGATCATGGCAACATCTGAAATCACTAATGTTACATTTGGGCGAGGACCACGCGTTCACCGATGCGTAATTTATGTTCGCAAAAATAATTATAAATAAACCTTGTAAATTTCGGGGAGGAACACCCCGTGGAACGCAACGCGAGAAACATTGCTTTGTTGAATGGAAGTTTGTAGAATTTCGCCTCGAACCCGGGAGCATTTGTTGTAGCAATTCACGTGACAATGCCGAGACTGATATGCAGCCAAAACAAATTCGGTGGCGAGCTTTTATTGGCTGATTGTTTGATGCGTTCGTGAAATTTCTGCAAACTCGAGCCATGATAGGTTGAGAGTTTGACCTAGCTTCTGTATTTTTGCGATGACCACCTGTCGTTGACTAATCCATTCACCCGTTTGCCATATTTTAATCATAAATCGTGATGGTCAGACGCTTGGACGAATGACAATAAAACGTTTGTCCGACGTCAAATTCGATTAATGACAATGTCGTAAGAAGAAAAAAATAATTTGGGGTCAATTTTGTTTTCTTTTTTGTTTTGACGACAACGGCGTAGATGTTCTGCGGACATCCCTCAAAAAGCGGACTCGAACAGCAAATTCGTCTCAGTTTTTTCACTGGTTGTTAAGTCAGAAATAAAAAATAAAAGAACATGCCATTTAGGCCCGCTTCCCCCCCCCCCCCCCCCCCAAAAAAAAAAAAAAAAAAAAAAAATCCTTTTCCCTTTTTTAGTTAGACAATTAACCAAGATCTCCCGCTTGAGTCCAGATAAAAAGAGCCACAAGTCGTGAGAAATTCTCGATTTGACTTTTATTTCGGGTAGAAGCGACTATCTGGACGAACGGCGACAGTTTCGTCCAATCCAGGGACGAGTAACGACAAGAAAAACATTCGCGGAACCCTGCAACCGCTGGAGTGACAACATTGCTACGCAATAAATGTCACCGGAACAACAGAGGTTTGTGCTGACAATGTTTGTTGGAACTGTATATTAAATTAGAAGTAGGCCAGCGTAAGCGAAATCAACGCCGACGTAAACAAACACAATCGTGATTTTATTTTAGACAGGTTTTTACAAAAGAAAAGGGCAAGGCTAATAGAAGTTTGCATGTCAATTATAAGGTAGATTACCACAAAGACCACAACCTGTTTAATGTTCAATGTCCAGAACCCGTTTAATGTTCTCCACTGGTTGTAACAAAAGGTGCTGCCACAACAGCTGTAAGCGTAGGCTGGTAACTAGACTTCCAGTGGCTGCTTGCACACACTGGCATCTCTGGAAATGAGAGGGCGGATGCCCTCGCCACCGAGGCTCACAAACCTGAAACGCCTCACAATATCGCTCCGCCGTTACAGCGAGGCACGACGCTTCATAAGAGCGTGCTTAGAGAGGCGTCACCCGCATTCAGGAGTTGCTGACGGACGACCTCCTTGTCCTACACCTAGAAAGCTACCAAGAGCGGAAGCATACTTGCTGCACCACGTGCCAGTTGCGAGCACCCGATCTGCGCTGCACAAGCTGAAAAATGTCAGTGACCCAAATTGCGAGAACTGCGGGGCTGGAGAGGATCTTACACACATGGTCTTTGTGTATCCCGAGTACGACGAGGAACGAAAAGTTATCTTCAATCGTTACTCCACCAGCGGCCTTCCCTCTTCCACACTGCATGAGCTGCTGTTCCCTGAGGGCCCTCATGCGCAAGTCGCTCAAGCCTACAAGGACCTGTTGGCCTTCTTAAGAGAAGCAGGACTCACAAAACATTAGCGAACAATGACCTATCGTCAAGCACAACCTTATTTATTTCCCAGCCCCTATTTTGATTTTGCAGCAAACTCAGCAACCTTCTTCGGTTCTCCCGTCTCCCAAAGCCGGGTAGCGACTTGCCCCTTAGGAGAGGCCCACATCTCTCCCGGCATCCCCTTTTCTCTGTACCTCAGAACTTGAACTCAACCCAACGCAGGTTCGGTTGTAACATTCGGCAATTTGGCATTCGCTATTCTTTCGTGATTTCTAAGAATTGACTTACCACCTGCTCTTCAGGAGAGGGATATGCATGGGCTCTATCCAGACTTGGGAAGTAATCCGTTACTTTTTCAAGTAATTTTGTAATTGCCTCGTTACGTTTTTTCGGAAGTAATTCTGTAATGTAATTTCGTTACAAAATATTGGTAACGAATTACCTTAATTACTCGTTACTTTTTAAAAATATGTGCATAATACAGTAACTGGAGCAGTACGAGCAGAACATTCAGCAGCATAAAGAGACCAAGTTCTATAAAATAGAAAGCACCAGGAAGGAGAGAATAGCCAAAACGAAAACACAATTGTTTGTATGACCGGTCACTAGAACCACTAGAAAAACGGGCAAATCCTGTACAAGTATATGAGAGAAAAAGAAAAAGATAAAGTAAGACGACGCCGAGTGGGCTCTCCGTCACCTTCCGTCGTGTTTTTCTTCACCCGGGAAGGAGAAAGCTCTCCGTGTCTATTTGTTTTTTGTCTATTACACCGTTCCACCCTTTCCAACTTCTTCGACGTCTCCCGCCACCTGCACAGACATCAAACACGGGTCCGTACCCCCTCGCTTTGCGGGTTCACAACTCCTGTAACAGACGATGTAGCCTCTGGCGAGGGTGTCGAATTCTCTTTGTCTTTGATGTGCGCTACTGTATTCTAGCACGCTCTTGAGGTACGGCTGAAAAGCGCCCGGCGCGAGGCTAAGAGCATCATCTTCGAAGGTACGGACGATACTTCTTTTGGTTCACTTGTCTGGGCATGATGGTCGAGTCCATTCCTCACTTTACGGGGGGGGGGGGGGGGGGGTAGGCCATTTAATGAGTGCTGACAGACAGAGAGAGAGAGAGAGAACATATAGAAGTGGTGTGATCCTCTATTGTTTTATGAGACCGGTGGCCACCACTTCTCTCGCTCTCTATGCCCTCCCCTCCCGTGGCCTCCTCGAATATTCGTAGGAAAGTGAGAACCGATAAACGATCGATAACCCGTAACCGCCACTTTTTTTCTGACGTCGAGTTTTCGGTCACTGGAGTGTCCGTCGTCTCCATGGCCATCTCTTAATGAGATGTTCAAAATTTAGGGGGCATTAACGAGAACGGAAACTTAGAGTTTCGGTGCATACTTTGCTTGCCAAAAACCACACACATTGTCATCAGCAAGAACAACAAACTCTAATCTACGGAAACACATCGAGGTAAGCTGGGACACCTGCATTCTGCATTGGCTATACATTATAACGTTAGAACCAAGTTTTTCTTTTCTTGTGAATAACAGGCGAAACACCCGAGTCAAAGGGGAGCTTTCGTAGATCGCATCTTTAGATCCGAATCTCATATTGGAGGTAGACGCTGCTACTGAGCATGCGCACCGCTAGCTTTGTCTGCACAATTTCAGGGATCATTTCCGGAGGTCGTAAGCTAGCGGGATGGCGGGTGTGGTTGCAGCTTTCGGTGCCTTGTCAGCTTACAGGCTTACAACTTACAGCTACATTCTTTCTCTTAAATACAATATTTTATTTTTACAAGAACTACCATAATACGGGCGTATGAGAAATGAAAAGTAGTGTTGCAGAACATTTTTGAAAAATATCAAAATTGTTTCTATTGCTTTCTGGATAAGTGTATAGGAAAAAGTAACGTGAAAGTAATTTGTAACATAAGGAGTAAAGTAATCGGTTACTTTTCAGCGAAAGTAATTTGTAACGGTAATCCATTACATTTGAGGCTCGGTAATTAGTTATTGTAATTTATTACATTTTTCAAGTAACGAGCACAAGTCTGGCTCTATCTCACTAAAAGCTAGCAGAAAAGCATTCGGGAAAATGCATCACACAACCTCAAATGTGTTAAAGGGAAGGCCCAACTTAATTATCTAGGTTGTCCTATAGGATCTCACCATATATACTAAAAAACAATAAAAAAAAAGGTTAGGATAAAGATATGTGCTCGTCACAGTAGTATAAACTCCGGTCGACACTGGCGCGTGCGAAAGACCATCTATTTTCATGCGGTGCCGCTGAGACAATCGCGAGTTTTAGTAATGCGTAGGAGCAAGCGCGAACGCTGTGCGATTGCGTTGCGTACTGCACCCTGCGCATGCGCGTTGTCGCCATTGGCCAGTACAAGACGCAGTTTGGGATTCCGCGCACGCTCAGTGTAAAACACGCCATGCGCAGTACTTGCTTCCGCTCGTATCCGCAAAACTAAAACTCTAATGTCGGAACCGTGCCAAAAGCGTCTTGTGCGTTCTCGCTCACACTGTGGACGGACGTTATACTTGTCCAAGAGTATTTCACTTGCTCTCAAGTTTGTGGACTTGCGTCAACAAGCGTGTATCACCAAGAAACGTTCAACAAAGATCCAGTCTCTGTTGCATGTATGCCTTCATACTCCAGGAAGAGTAAACAGGAGATTGTTTTCTCTTCCTCTTTTATTGGCCCAGCTGAGCTTGAGATTTGATCAACGTTTGTCTTACACTAAACCGCTTTTTTTTTGTATTCTTCAGTTTAAGCCTTTGTGAAGTAAATTTGAGCAAATCGCTTGTGGGCGCCCACGCTATCACGTTCAGTATAAGTTTGTTTAAAGGGAAGAGTGACAGAGCTGACCACCAACGACGGTGACTTTGGTCCACCGCCAACACATTTACGAATCGAGCGTAAGTTGTATTAACGTTGTGCACGCACGCAGAGCCGCCGGAGAAGATCGAAAGAAGGAATTTCCTGGTGGGATCTCGAACTATATGAGATGGCTTGTTTTGTTTAGTGTTCAGCACCCAATATTATTGCGATCCCACACGAGCTGCACTATGAGTGGCTGGCGAAGTGCTCTAGGGTGGATATGAATACACAAGTTGATTTCATCGTGTCATCCTAAGTCGAAAGGACAAATATATGCAGTACAGACACAAAGTAAGCGACAGTTCATACTTGTGTCTGTCCACACGTTTTGTGCGTATCATAAGCCGCCTCAGTGACTCGGAGGCAAAGCACCGGCTATACGGGTCGCTAGTTGGCGGGTTTGAATCCCGGCAGAGGTGCCCGCCAATCTGATGGAGGCTTATTGCGCCGAAGGCGCCGTGTAACCGAGATTTTCGTTGAACGTCAAAAGTTCCCCAGGGGGTCGGAGTGGATCCCCGGAATTCTTCACCGGTACGTGCCAGACGCTCTTTGTTAGTTTTGAACGTAAAGAAAAAACAAAAAAACAAAAACATGTCGTGTGCGTGTGTGCGTGCGTGCGTGCGTGTGCATATGCGAGCGTGTGTGTGTGTGTGTGTGTGTGTGTGTGTGTGTGTTGTGTGTGTGTGTGTGTGTGTGTGTGTGTGTGTGTGTGTGTTGGTGTGTGTGTGTGGTGTGTGTGTGTGTGTGTGTGTGTGTGTGTGTGGTGTGTGTGTGTGGTGTGTGTGTGTGTGTGTGTGTGTGTGTGTGTGTGTGTGTGTGTGTGTGTGTGTGTGTGTGTGTGTGTGTGTGTGTGTTATAGCCTGCGTTCTGGGATGTGTGAGATATCGGTATACACTCAGTTTAACTTGAAGTCCGACCGCGAGTCAATCAAGCAGTCGGTGACTACAAACGGACAAACACGACGAGAGACGTGACGATGCACTTTTCCACGCTGCTCGATTTACTCCATTTGATCGTAGCGTTGAAACTTACGGTAAAACTGACTATGGTATATACGGGTAATATGATTCCCCACATATTCGTATATACAGGCATGTATGTATGGTCGCGCGGCTTTTAAAGGGGCCCATTCGGTAAAAAGTGAAAATCTAGCCGAACATAATTTTCGTGGCGCGGCGTATGCGGAAACTGACTTGCACGCGGGATAATAACATGCTAATAAGTTACGCAAGCTTCGGGTAGATATCACGAATGTTCTCGCCAAGAAGAAAGGTCCTGACGCCCGCGTCGAACCCGCGTGGCATTCGGACACCTCGGGTTAATACGTATTCCGGACACGATTTTCGCGCACAAAAGCCTGCGGGGGTGGTGGTGAGTTTCTGGGGCTCAGCCGACCTAACGGTGGGGGTGACAGTGAGGCAACCGGTGCGCCCTCATCGAGAGCATATACAATCTATACTACTACGTGACGCGTACATCCGAGGGCAGCCCAAAGGCTAATCGATATGACGTCATCCCACGTCCGGTTTTGATGCGGACGCCGCGATAATTGTTTATCCATCGACGAAAAAAAAATAAATACGTGCTCGTAGGAGACTCGGTGTTGGGCGGCTTCACCAAGCTATCTCCTAGGCAGGTAGATCTATATTTTGTCTGACCCTACAATGGACTACGAATGAAACTTGAGAAGCCTTGACCAATTGCAATTTAGTCAGAGACAATCAGGAGCCGTTCCAGCACGTGCGTACGAAAAGGGCGCATTGAAACATACGACGTAGACATGTGTCACGTGATTTCTAGGTGGCTCATGATTGGACTTGGCCGAAGATAGCATTTCGTTTGCGTCCATCCTGGGTTGAGCGAAGTATAGGGAATCACAATAATTATTATATTCGCGCTAGTTGCTGTAGTAATACGATGCCGAAAGAAATGGCGTTCAGACAAACGGCGCCGAAGCCCCGGTAGAAGCCAAGCGTTCGAAATAAAAAAAAAAAGCATCTTTCGCGTTCAAGAAAAAAGAAGAAGAAAAAATGATGGTAAAAAAAATGTGTCAAAATCGATTTTGCGGTGGCATTCCGTAGACACCAAAACATGTTGGTTGTATGGGCTCAGGAAGCTACGTACCCCAGGTTGATGGCTTGTATCAGCACACGTACTTCATCTCAAAAAACGCAAATAAATAATCGCCGCAAAGCCAAAACAAAAAACGAGGACATTTAAGCACTTATGAGTTGTGAATGCGAAAGCATGAATGTCATTCTTCCGCTACCTTAGTTCGTCTGCTGCGAAGTGGCGGGGACGGCCACGTTTCGGAACTGCCGAAGCAGCGGCTGACGGCCGAGCGCGCACTCTCGTGAAGTGGCCGCGCCGCGCTGAGCTCGGCCATGCAGCCTCTCCGGAGTTTGCCCGTGCGGGCTGTGCAGCCAGGCCCGCACCGCCGCACCTCTTACCAGTGGCCGGGCCACTCGGCCGCTGCGTGCGCTGCGCCGCCATGAAAAGGGCTTCTCTGGGGCCCCTTGGAACTACGCCGCGCGAGAGTCAATGAAAGCCTCGTTCCTTGATGACGCGTGCCATCCAATGGGAGCCTATCCATCAGATCGCGGCTTCACTTCGCTCCATTGGGACAGGGGAGTTTAGGTGCCGTATGGCGCGGCTTCAAAGCTGATGACGTCCGGTTCGCTCCGTGGGACAGTTAATGCTTTCGCATTAAAAGAAAAAGAAGCTTGGTTATGCCTTTTCCAAGACGTGCGGGAAAAGTTGCGACAGTCAACGAATTGCCCTCCGTGCCGACGCGCCCTGTCGTGCTCCCCATCTTTCTTGGCCTGCTTGTGAGAGCTACTTGGAGGCCCCCTCCTACGACTCGGCTATAGCCCACGCACCTGGGACTGCTGGGTCAACTTCGGCACTACTTCACATCTGACTACTCTTCCACTTTTACCCTACCCACAACCCCCCCCCCCCCCCCCCCATCGTAAAAAATTGTTAGCACGATTTCCTTGCAGCTGAAGTCCACAGGACAATCTTTTTTTTTTTTTTTTTCAAAGAACTTCTTTTTCTCTCTTTCTCTTTCTCTCTCTTTTTCTGAGGAAAAAAAACAGACATTTAGACTCTTAGACTCGCAGCATGCCTACTGAATGTCAAGTCAATAACGTTTTCTTTGTTGTTTTTTTTTTCATAAAACTTATTTTAGCTTTGAAGTAAATGGCGGTCCTCAGTCTGCATTTATTTCGAAAATATTGTACGAGAAAAGGCCTAGATTTCTAGATATACGAAACGTTGGAAATATCAACCTTCGAGCTTCCTTTTTAACAGCTAAGCACCCGGTCACTTTTCCTGCAATTCTTCTGCAGACCCTTTGAGTCAGATTGGATCACGATCTCGGCGAATTTTGTTATTAGATGGACACCGCAGCATCCAGGGAGTCTCAACAAGTGAGGCCTCTATTCTGCATCGTGCAAAAGTGTACTCGTGTCCTCGGGGCTCCCGAACGTTTAGGATATCTTTCTGTATGATCTCTCGGTGTTTTATTTTTCGTTATTCAATCGTTACAAAGTAAGATTCGCACACTCGCGTCCTAAATCATCGTTGATGCTTCCCACGAACACTCAGACACGATCCAACGATTCCTCGGCAACCTACAATTAAGAGGTCACTAGGCTGGTACTCTCAACCGGATAATTCAATTTCTACAAAGACATTGCTGAGTAGCTTCTCCGATCGCTATACCCCGCGATACACATTAAAGATTCAAGGACAGCAAAAAAAAAATACAAATAGAAAACAAAAAATAGCCACTCAATAGCCAACTTTGCCCACGCATCGAGTGATCAATGACCCGATTTTTTCCCGCTCCTAGTTATGGGATCACTATTTTTGTTTTTAAACTACCGAACGCCTTGGACTTCTAGACAGGACGAAACGCTTAATCACCCAATTACCCCATCTTCTAACGCAGTTCCAAACGTAGCCTCACTAATGAAGATCACCATTCGCGAATGATTGAAAACATCCGTAGAGCTTCTCGCCGGCTCTCCACCGCGTACGGCGCAAACTCGAAAGGTAAAGACATTTGGCTCCACTGTCCGTTCGCGCGTGCACAGCGTACTGCATAGAAATCAATTGTCTCACGACGGTGCTTCACGGGTACCCGCTCGGCGACTGGCTTTTCCCACACTGTTTTGCTCTTATAGTTACAACGGTCATTTCTAAAGGCGGCGGCGTATGGCGGGCGAGTACTCATTTAAATACGCATGCCTCATTCTAGCCCGCCGTATGGGGAACGTGTGGCACTGCCTTATTATAAGACTTGCTCGCCTTGCTTCTCTCCCGGCGTTGCGCACGTTTGATGACGTGCGCGCTCTTTTAAGAGTTCCGGTCGAACTTTGATCTTACTTTCCATTCCAATAGCGTTCTAAACTCGTTCGTGGCGTTCCGAATGGAAGCAAGACAAAGCGGTCGAACTATAGCGTCTAGAGGGCAGCTGGAAAGAATGTCTGCGATGTGCACAGCGGAAATATTCAGCGTGCTTAGCAAAGCACGACTTCCAATGAAATTACGTTCACCAAGCTACATATTAAGGGCGATTTATTAATGCAGCTTAATTTTATTTTTTTTACTAAAAGATTTGCCATTTATTTTACAGCGAGGTTTTGCAGCAGATCCCTTAGTGTGTATGTGTCGTGGAACGCTAAATCTAGCTCGAAATCACGGTGTCTCTTGACATCACGCTTTCCCGTCTAAATTTAGCGAGAATTTAGTGTCGCATGGCGTCTTGTTGTCACATGACATCTAAGCGTCACGTGAACACGTCATGTGACGTCGCGGTCTCATGTCAACACCATCCGCTAAACTAAGCGGAACATAAATCCGCTAAGTTTGAACACGGCATAACAGCGGAAAGGGCAGAAGAGCGGGTAGCGCAGCTCATGATATCGCCGTAATAGACTCTTTTTAATACTGCGCGCCGCCAAGTAGCCGCTGCGCTAATCATCTGAGCCCGCCATTGCTTGGGCTTTTACTCGGAGCATGCATTGAACACGAGAGCTGCGTCAGCATTCGGCGAGCACTCGGCGTCCAATCACACGCTTTGTGTCAGAGAAAATGGCGGCCGACAATGTTGCCCGATGGGGTTTTGGAAAGGGTATATTGAATTGCAGGGCAAAGAACCGTCACCAATTACAAGAGCACAAAGAACCTGTTTAGAGCGACTGTTGTTTCCATTTGTATCACAGACAACGCAGCGGAACCAGCGGAACGTTTGATATCGGTTCTGAAACTGATGCCGTTTATACTGTCCAGTATCGTGCTACGTTCTTTAGGTGGTTCTGATCATAGACTCGTAAATTTACGGTGACAGAACACATATTTACTGATTAATTGTCTCAGTTCTGGGTGCCGGCAACCTATGAAAACAGCAATGAACAGCGAATAGAGATATTACCTGCACAAGCATTCCAGCGACGTTTCTGTTTTTCTAACGAACTCACGAAGAATTAGTAGTCTATTAGCGCTGTCGCCGATATCCACTACACCTGTGGCTGCTGCAGCGTAATTTTACAGTGGAGGAGGAGAGAGGGTGAGAGTGGGGGAGTACATACTTACATTCATCGTTGACTGTGGACATGGGGCGTTGCCACGTTCGTCCCGCGAATTCGCCATCTGGAAAACAGGACTTTTCTGCTTTGTAAACATTGGTTGCATTCCCAGGACTCCCAGGACAATCATCTCACTCTCTGACAGTATTGTGTGCAGATCCTGGTTAATAAAAACACATATAATGACTACAGCGCGAAATATTTGAGACAACTCAGTGAAGCAGATTTTTTGGGGAGTAAACTTGCACTCACTTATTGTTTGTGACAAGAATAAAAATATTACAAAGCAATGGGACAAGCATATCTATTGGTTATTCGTTTTCCTTACGTACAGTATTTACTCGAGTAATAGCCGCACTGTTTATGAAGAAAACCTGAGGGCTCGCTTTCCCGTGGAGCACGCGTATTGCCAATCACCGCGATCGACAGCATGATTCTATACTTCGTTTCACCTTCGGTCCGAGCGCGGACGATGGTATGAACCGAAGGGCCAATCAAACAGCGCAAAAAGCGCAAAAAGCGCAACGTCATGGCGTGCTCTCTGCGCTTGATAGGTCTAGCCGGCGTAGGAGCGCGCACAAAGAGACGGCGAATACCGGCTGGTCCTATCAAGTGCAGAGAGCACGCCATGACGTTGTGCCTCTTCGCTGTTTGATTGGCCCTTCGGCTCATAACATCGGCCACGCTCGGACCGAAGCTGAAACGAAGTATAGTGGTTTACTGGGCAGAGATAACGTCTTCGCGCGAAGATACCATCTGTGAAGATTGCATTTGTATGGAGAATCGTGTTTTCGATCTAGTTATTCGCTATGTTATTTACGCGCAACGCGATGATTGACTGTGTGTTCTGTGGGAAAGTAGACGCAAGTGCCTTGTTCAGAAATAGTGCGGCTATTACTCGAGTAAATACGGTACAACAGGCATCCAGTAACACTCATTCCGCTTGATCATGAACGCATTGTTTACCATTTTAAATACATATAAAAGTGAAATCTACAAAGTCAGTATCTTGTAGTAAAAATCAATTTTACTCAGTGAAAGCAGAGAAGGGGCTTCCTTCATTCATAGAGTAATTCTAAATTTAGAACGTGCACTGGGTTATAATGAATTAAAATACATACCGTGTCCTGGCGCCGTGCACTCATTCATTAAACTGTCATTCCGATCATCATGGGGCAATGAACGCGTACTCAATGCATGCATAGACTTTTCTTCGCCGGTTAACCAACCTACTCCTAGACAGGTAACGTTAGTTCGTTCCCAGTCACGCGTCGCATCCCAACCCTGAACCGACATGGTAACCGTGAATGCACTCTATGCAAATCGAAAAGAAAAAAAAAAAAAAAAAAACATTGGAGCGCCGATTGTGTCGTCATCCCTGCATAACTCCGTCGGGGCCTCTGCGTGCGGGATCACTGGCGGCGTGCGAATGAGACACGATGGCAAGGTTGAGCGCACAATCGAGTTGTTGGTCTTCTGGCGTCGTGATTCGCCGCTATCACGGACATCTTAGCGCTTTGATAGTACACTCGTTCCTTTGCCTGCCCGTTCCCGCCGACCGTGGGATTTTCCTAGGCAGACTTGGTCTCGAATTTAGCTAACCTTAGGCGAAGACAAGGACGCGGCAACGACCTAACAACAAAAAGAAAAAAAAAACAACAACATTCCAACGCATGCTAGCTCCGCAGAAAAAGAAGACGTTCCATCAAGCCGCCCCGGCTCATTGCCCACCGAAAGAAACAAACGGTCGTGATAGTGCAACGAGAACGAGAGGAAATAAGAACCCAATCACGTGGTCATCTCTAAGCTCCGTGAAGCCTTATCTGCGGATATCAGATGGCCGAAACCGAATATGACGGATTGTCGGATCTATCCGACAGGGATTTCCCCGAGGTTTACATTTGACATCTCGTGTTGATGATCGCAGGGACCAACAATAGCCACGACGACTCGCCGACTCTGAACGGCTGCTCCCGTACCTAGATTTCAGAGTGTTTCCAACTGCTCCTTGATAGGAGTCACGTGGTTTATGAACCGCGTTTGAAATACAAGCTGCGAGGAGAAAGCGAAGGCTTCGATAGTCTCCAAGCGTCTCCAAGCTTGGCTCAGACTTTCCGCTTGCTATCCTCCACGTCACGCGGCGACGCACGCATGCGCAGGACGGGTGCCTGTCAATAAATTTCTGAAACTCCCCTGATGGGACATGGGGCAGTCCATGGCGGGGAGCGGGTTGCAGTTACCTGGGAACTGATTCGACTCCGGGAAAATCGTTGACAGGTAGTGTCGTCGGTGCCGGTCTTGCGCTGTCTTTCCTGTGCACACGAAATTTTTTTCTGTGGCTGTGTGTGGAGCTGGCCGCTAAGAACGAAGAGACATCTACCAAAGCAGTCTGCCTCGGCGCCATGCGCGTGTTACTCGCCGAAGCTGCCGGAGAAATCGGGAATTCCCCAAACCTGCTTCTCACCGGCGCACGTGGGGCTTGCCGGAATACATCAAAAGGCCCTGGCCTTCTCGGCTTTCTTCTGCCTATTTTTTATTACCTTTCTTACTTTTTTTCTTTTGTTTCATTCTTCGTTTTCCAACTTGTTACCCTCCGTCTCCTTTCACCCGTGCCCCCCCTCCCTACCAAGAAGAATGGAAATGCATCGTTTGCTCCGGGCCTCCACCCTGCGTGACGTTAAGCGTCACGCACACGTACTCATTAAATAAACGCCGTGGACCCCCACCGAAGAAGCTAGGAACGGCGCTTGACGAACAGCGAACATCAAAGGCACAACAACATCGGGGTGGTGACGTCACGACTACATAGATTGCCGGTTGTCCTTACGTTGTGTAGGCTCCGCTCGACCGTTGGGATGGACCGTAGCGGACGTTACGAGCCATCACAGCCAATCCAACGCTGTGATGAACGCATCACACGCCCGTCCATTAGGTCACGTGACACCCACAACGCATTGGATTGCCTTCGCTGGTTCGTAGGGCGCCCGCTGCTGTTCAACGTAATCTGAAACGGGGTATAGTATACTGGTTTTGATGTAGAGTTAAAGGTTGATGGCCTATTTTGGAGGGGAGGTGAAAGGGGGAGGGCTGGCTCGAAAGACCTGCAACGAAGATTAGGCTGAGGGGAAGTGGGCAGCAAGTTTCCGGGGACGGGACGCTGTAGGATGCTTTGTGTGTGATTATTGTGAGATGCCCGCGGCTTGTTCGTCTTAGTCGACAGGGTCGTCGAGCAAAGTGGCATCTTCGTCGTCACGTTTCGTCGTTTTTGTTTATTTTTTAAGGTTAAGCACCGCGTGTTCTCATCGCGTACTATGCTATACGGCGGCGTTTTGTCGTGTTTTGTTGGTAACTCCGTGTTGCGTACGTAATCTGAGTGGCAATTTCGTCCGAAACACAGTGCAGCTGTCGTTCGTGTTTATGATATGGGCTCTCTCGATCGGAAACGACTGGTTCCGATATACGTTCCGAGTCCGGTTGGAACTAGCGTTCCGTGCGACGCAAAACGGATCTAACTCACGTTTGCGCAACGCGCAATCGACCTCTGGCCGACAGTCGGTCGACCATAAATTTTATAGAGATATGAGGACGCTGTATGACTTTTTTTTAGATCGTTTCTTTATTTCCCTGTTTTTTCTTTTCTTTGCAGGATGTGCCAATGAAAGGTGGAATGAAACGGACAGTACCCATTGTTTGCTCGAGCGGGAAAAGGAAGATTATGATGCTTGGAGACTGTGAAAACAAAACTAAGCAAACCGCGCGGGGAAAAAAAAAAGGAATAAGAAAAAAGGTGAGTTATCTCACGGAGGCGGAGGGGTTAAAGTTAGTTTTATTGAAGATTCGATTCACCGCGTGCCCGTCGTCTCCGGTTTAAATCTGATAAGGCGTTTCCTACAACGAATAATCGATAGCTCGCTCGAGACAAAGGCTCCCACTCTCTCTGTATCTCTCTCTCCCTCTCACTCAGAAGATGCGCGCTTTATAATAATTAACGTTGAAGCAGAGTATATCCTCGCTGAAACAACGAAAGGCGGCCACCACTGCCGTTCGAATGTTCACCAGTTACTATAGCATACACACTTTCCCCCATTCAACTTGGTAATCAAAAGCCTGCATAGAACACAACGCAACTTTTAAACGTAACATAAAAAAAGGCAACTCACAGGCATTATTTCCTCCTTGTTTTTTGTGTGTTAGCGAATACTCAAAGTCGTGGAGGTACTTATAACCCCTTTTCTCAACCACATACAAAGCAACAACACCAACAAAAGGACGAGACAAACTAACACGCGCTTCGAAGATACCTAATTGATATCCTGCGGCAGCCCCGACACAACAATTATACATTGCCGGTTTCACGGGAACATTTATCTATTTTTTTCTTCCTCGTGAAATATACGGCCTATACCATTGACTAAACAATAGGGGAGCCGAAACAAAAACTTTCAGTGAAAACTAAAGCGGAGGAAGACGATCGCCGCGGTGCCTTCTCATGTACGCAAGCTTCGAAGTGCTATCCCCAGCACGCGCAGCCTTGATGGTCCGCCACGACCGACCAAAGGCCGTTTCCCGCGTCGACGGAAGAAACCAGTTCAAGAACAGAAACGCGTATCGTTCAAAAACAAAAACAAAAAAAGTAAATAACAACCAAAAACAAAAACGAGCTAAGAACCGCCGTCCCACGACGCGGCATGTGTGCGAGCATCTCTCGCAAAAACTACGGCCATGAACCTTCAAACGCTCGTCTCATCAGCGCGGATTCTATCTGGGTATATAGATAGGACCACGATACACCTTGACGCATTTTTAATTTTTCTTTTTAAGCAACTTGAAATGGTAGAACGTATTCGGACGGTCGTTGAAGGGAGAGTAGGCAGCATGAAGAGAACCCCAAGCGAACGATTTCAACGTGCGAGGACAAGCTGTCGACTTCCCTTTGTTTTATTTCGGTGGAACGCGACTACTACTGGTTTTAAAATTCTGCTGGCGGCGGCAGCTGCTTGTTTCTCGAGAGTACGCGTGGCAAGTTCGGAATGTGATCACGTAGGTTCCGCATTTGACACGGGCACGCGTAAGTCGCAGAGGACTCTTCGCGGATTGGAAACGTCGGATAAGGCGATTCGATGCGGTGCCCACGCGAGCGTGTCTGGAATAGCGAGAAGCGTAGGAATCCTATAGTGGACAGCGGAGTTCAAAGATGACGCAAGGACGGCGTGCTGCCCTAGACCTGTCGATCTCGCACGAACGGCGATGCAATATAGATTGCGATGCCTCGTTATATGTGAGGACTTGCCTAACGCATGGAGGTTTAATATTGGGATATAATATATACATATAAATAATCGTGAAAATTCTGTAATCCACATCGACAAGGCTTTGATGATTCGCACACTATGTAAGATACGTAAAGCAAATGCTAACATAAATAACAGATTGTCCACAAAACAAAATCTACAGAATATAGAATATTTTTTAAAACTTTACTGAGATAAACATTAAAGGTATTGATTTAAACGAGCTCATGCTTTGATACTGGAGATACGAGTTATCCTTATAATTCAGGCTCTAACTTCTACCAGTAAAAAAGTTAAAGAAAAACTAATTGATGATAACAAGGAACTTTGTCAATTGTTTCGTTATCTGTGAGAAATAAAAAAGGAGATTGAAAAAAAAAGCATGTGTGTGGTTAATGTATCAATGAATGTACTCACAGTTTTTTTTTTTTCTAAGATTTATTTTGTAGTAACTGTGCTATGCAATATATGCATTTCTGAAAAATATTGTTATAAAAAATGCGGCTATATATGAAGCGATTTTAGATGTGACGATAATATCATGAAAAAGGCTTTAGCTGAAAAAACTTATTGATACATTATCAAGATAACACCATGGAACACGTGCACAGAAAAAGCAGCAACATTTTATATGATAACTAAAACTAACTGTATGAGAAAAACGACCCCTTGAAATTGCAAAAGCTCTTTTTCTTCTTTCGAGCTGTTAGAGAGCAACCGAATAACTGTCATTTTTATGTCTAAATATAGTATATGTAATACCCACACGCTCAATTATTTAACTCCTTCCCTCTCCCCAAATTCCCCCCAAAAGTCAGACGACATAACGTATAGTGGGTGAACAGGTCCTCTTTTCCAGTGACAAATGAAGATCGGAATAATCTTTAGCAGCGTTTCCTGATTGATTAGCTATAACGCGCTGTTCTCGGTGTTTTTTTATTTATTTATTTACGCATTTCCATTAAGGAATTTTTATTCTTACGCAATATAGGCTGAATCAAGACATCGATCGCGGTGTATGCAATCCAACGAGGTAAAGGGGCTTAGAGCGATAAACTGGTATCCCGTTCACCAGGCAAAAGTGACCCCCACTTGGCTGCCGCCATGTTGTACAATATTGACTAACTAGACACGTGACCATACCAAATCTCGAGGCCTTTACGCAAACTTGAGCCGAGATTTGTGTGGCGATCGCCGTAAAAAAACATGGTAAACTATTTTATCTGTACTGATTAGCCCCAGAGATAAGTGTCTAGCTCCGATAAAAACCCAAAATACAGCACCGCCCCTGACGGTATATCTACCGGAGGCATTGCGAAGCTGCCCGAGCTTTCGTCGTAAAAGCACATTTTGGACTTAAAACCAACGAAACATAACTTATCTCGTCGGTACTGCTACTAAAGATCAATAATCAATTATTTGTGCGCGGTACTTCGTTAAAGCCTAGATGTAAAACTATAAGGTCACGTGTCTAGTGGTCAAAACTGTGCAACATGGCGGCGGCCAATTGGGGGTCGCTTTCAGCTGCCACTTTATCGCTCTAAGGCCCTCTATACCACGTTGGTGCAATCACCACCACACGATGCGCAGGAAAAGAACCCCCTATTAGCGTAGGCTTCTTGCTACATGACGTCACCTACTGTTAGTCTCGAAATCGAAACCAACAATGTCGTTTGCAATCAATGCCTTGGCGCCATGTGGGTGGCAGTCTTGAGGTCTATCCACGAATCATTCCAACCAGAGCTCGGCATTTTGACGACACCGCGAGCTCTCGTTTCCCCCCTCTCCCTCAGTTTCTCGGCGCGTAGTCATTCTGAACTATTCGAATTATCCGGAGCAAAAACCTTAGACGGCATTTGACCGCAAATTATACCTTCCCGCTGCCTATACTTCCATACAACAAACCTGTTTTTTTTTTCTTCTCCCTCGTTATTCATGTTTGTGGTAACAACCGGTGTAAATATTAATGTAACCGAAATCTCCGTGAATGAAAATAAAACAGTAGACACCACTTTATCTATATGACATCATTCTGGCACGCCTTCCTCAACGTTTTGTGGAATGTGCGTCCTCGTCTCAGCTTCAAAGTCCCATTCGAACACGACGCGGCAGGGAACTTGAGTCCTCTCAGTACTCGAAGTCGGTTTAACAGGAATACGCTTGTCGATAAGTGTTGACGCAAACCGGCTCTCCCGATGTATGCGCGCCAAGAACCCGCGATCGAGAGGAGTCGTGGTTGAATTTGAAATGAGATGCAAAGAAGCTCACGTCATTCGAGAGAAAACAGCGAATTCCTGCTACCTTCTCGTCCCCGAACGTGGGGGACATTCGTTCGTCAAGAGATTTGTACTTTTTCTTGTTTTTTTTTTTTCTTTCCGGGTCCGCTCAGGTTCGGTTACGCAATCTTCTTCTTCAGTGCCTCATATTCGGACAAACAAGGTCGCGCTGATGTAAGCGCAGTGGCACGTAACGGAACAATAATGTCGCCTTTCTTCGTCACGCGACAAGCATTGTGTCGCTGCCACTAGCCGTTCTGTCAATGAATGCGACGAGTAATCTCTGGAAGGAATGTGCTTTTCACTCCCACAGGAATTTTCTTTTATTCTTGCTATAAGATTGCATTAGCTTTTTTTTTTTTGTAAAAAAATTAGATGTGTTAATTGCGAGGGAAGATTGCAAGGCTGTGAAATTTATATAAAGTGTTATGTAATTTAATTTAATTTACCCCAAAGGTATCTAGCGATGCATTGCATGACGGTGAAAGCAAGAAAGTTAGAGAAGTTCTGATATATAGTATACATTCATCTAAACAATATTATAACTAGTAATAGTTGTCATGGCACATATTGTCACGGGTGGTGACCAAAAGAACAATAAATAAACAGAAAGAAATAAACGTTTAATGTGGCGAACTTGTGCCAAAAATAAACGGGTACAAAAGATAATAACAGAGCGTCGCGGGCGTCGAAGTCGGCGTAACAGCAGAGTCGAACGCTGGGGCGAAACTGAGTCCGGCTGGTTACGCGGAGCCCCTTTTGTGCACGCGTGGGCTTCTGGAACATTCGGCCTGGAACACTCGGCGCGCAGAACATTCTAACCTAGAACGAGCAACACGGTTCTCGAAATTACCAGAAATCTAAATTCGAAGAATAAATAAAAGACGCGGCGCTCTCAGGGATCGAACCCTGGGCTTTCCGCGTGGAAGGCACGCGCGATAACCGTTAGGCCACGAGCGCGCTGCCTACTTAGTCAGCTGCGCTCGCGGCATTATTCCCCACCTTAAAAAAAGTGCATCGTCCCGATGCAGCACAAAACCAAAAAAAACAACAAAAAAACAAATCCTAAACAAAAGGACAGCAGAACCGCGAGCCGCAGTTCACAGTTCACAGTTCACATTTTGATGAGAGTTCAAAGTTCTATCGTTCGTAATACGGCTTGAGGCGCACGACGTGGACTACTTCGGGGCGTGGTTGGCGTCGTCTTGATGGTCTAGTTCCGTCGGGAAGCACCTCGTAGTTTAGGTCCCCGAGACGGCGAAGAACCTTGTAAGGTCCAAAGTAGCGCTTCAAGAGTTTTTCGCTGAGACCACGGCGGCGGATCGGTGTCCATACCCACACCCTGTCTCCGGGCTGGAAGTGGACGTCCCGACGACGAAGGTTATATCGGCGTGCGTCGACTCGCTGTTGCCCTTGAATTTTGATTCTTGCCAGTTGACGAGCTTCCTCCGCGCGTTGAGAGATCAGTTGAGCGTCGTCGTTGCCATCGTCGGTTGGCACGTGAGGCAGCATGGCGTCCAGCATTGTGGTAGGCGTCCGGCCATGTACCAGTTGGAACGGCGTCATTCCTGTGGTTTCTTGTACCGCTGTGTTGTACGCAAATGTAACGTACGGCAACACCTCGTCCCACGTCTTGTGCTCCACGTCGACGTACATGGAGATCATGTCGGCGATGGTCTTATTGAGCCGCTCTGTTAGCCCGTTGGTCTGCGGGTGGTACTCAGTTGTACGACGATGGCTGGTGTGACTGAGTCGGAGGATTTCTTGGGTCAGCTGTGCCATGAACGATGATCCGCGACCTGTAATCAGAACTTCTGGAGCGCCGTGCCGGAGGACGATGGACTCAATGAAAAACTTGGCAACTTCCACGGCAGTCCCTGAAGGAAGGGCTTTCGTTTCGGCGTACCGCGTGAGATTATATGTGGCGACGATGATCCAGCGGTTCCCCGACGTCGACGGCGGAAAAGGGCCAAGTAGATCCATTCCAATCTGCTGAAAGGGTGCAGTTGGAGGAGAAATTGGCTGCAGGAGTCCGGCCGGCCTCGTCGGAGGTTTCTTGCGTCGCTGGCACTCGTGGCATGATCGTGTGTATAGGTGGACGGTCTTGGGGAGCTTGGGCCAGTAATACTTTTCACGAATACGGGCCAGTGTCCGGCTGTAACCAAGGTGTCCGGACGTCGGGTCTTCGTGGCAGGCTTGGAAGATCTCCTCTCGAAGGTCAGTCTGGATTACCAGCAGCCACGACAAGTTGTTGTCCCTAAAGTTCTCTTTGTAGAGTACACCATGTCGCATGACGAAGGTCGACAGGGCTCGTGAGAAAACACGTGGCAAGGTACTCCCGCGCCCTTCCAGGTGCTCTATTAGTGCGCGCAGCTCAGGATCGTCTCGTTGACGTCGTGTCATGTCGTCGGTGTTCACTGCGCCTAGGAAGCACTCGTCGTCATCGTCGTCGCTGCTACCGGAAGGCGTTTCGACGGGGGCTCTGGACAGGCAGTCGGCGTCGCTGTGCTTGCGGCCTGACTTGTAGACCACAGTCATGTTGAACTCCTGCAATCGGAGACTCCATCGAGCGAGGCGTCCTGACGGGTCCTTGAGGTTCGCAAGCCAGCAGAGCGAGTGATGGTCGGTGACTACACGGAACGGGCTCCCGTACAAGTACGGACGAAACTTCGTGATTGCCCAGACGACCGCAAGGCATTCCTTTTCAGTCGTGGAGTAATTTTTCTCCGCCTTGGACAGTGTCCGACTCGCGTAGGCGATAACTCGCTCGGTGCCTTCTTGCACTTGGACCAGTACCGCGCCAAGTCCAGCGTTACTTGCGTCCGTGTGAATTTCGGTTTCCGCATCCTGATCGAAATGTCCAAGAACTGGAGGAGTCTGCAGTCGTCGCTTCAGTTCGTCGAATGCCTGCTGCTGCTCTTCGGCCCATTCGAACTTCTCGGCGTCCTTTGTGAGGTTTGTTAGCGGTGCGGAAATCCTTGCGAAATCCCGAACGAAGCGCCGATAGTAGGCGCATAGTCCAAGGAACCTTCGCACGGCCTTCTTATCTCTCGGCGCTGGAAATGCTGCGACGGCGCGAGTCTTCTCTGGGTCGGGGCGAACGCCTTCGTTACTAACCACGTGACCTAGGAACTTCAGTTCGTCATAGGCGAACCGACACTTTGACGGCTTCAGGGTGAGTCCGGCGGTCCGTATGGCTTGGAGAACAGCTCGGAGTCGTCGCAAGTGCTCGTCGAAGTCGCCGGAAAACACTACGACGTCGTCGAGGTAGACGAGACAGCTCTGCCATTTCAGCCCAGCCAGTACGGTGTCCATGACACGCCGGTAAGTTGCTGGCGCCGTGCATAGTCCAAAAGGCATCACCTTGAACTCGTACAGTCCGTCTGGCGTGACGAAAGCTGTCTTTTCTCGGTCCCGTTCGTCGACTTCGATCTGCCAGTAGCCGCTCTTCAGGTCCATCGATGAAAAATATCGAGAGTGGCGCAGCCGGTCTAGCGTGTCGTCTATGCGGGGGAGTGGGTAGACGTCTTTCTTCGTCACCGCGTTCAGCTGTCGGTAGTCCACGCAAAACCTAAGCGTTCCGTCCTTCTTCTTAACCAGTACGACCGGAGAGGCCCATGGACTGCTGGAAGGCTGGATTATGTCGTCGTTCAGCATTTCTTGCACTTGCTCCTGTATGACCTCCCTTTCTTTTACGGAGACTCTGTACGGCGATCGATGCACAGGGCGCGCGTCGTCCTCGGTAATGATGCGGTGCTTCGCAACGGCGGTTTGGCGTACCTTCGACGATGTCGCAAAGCAGTCGGTGTATTCGGCAAAGAGGTTAATCAGCTGCCGTCATTTTGGGCCCGGAAGCTTAGGGTCAATGTCGAGCTGCGCTGGCGACGTACTGCCTTGCTGAGGTGGCGATGATTCGTCAGTAATGGCGGCGATTTCGGCGGAGTTTTGTGGTTCCTCGACGTGGCCCACGGCTGCACCTTTCGTGAGGTGTTGCGTTTCATTTCGGAAGTTCGTCACGAGGACCACAGTCCACCCATCCTGAAGTTCGGCCAGTCCTCTTGCGACGCCTATTCCTCTTCCCAGAAGCAATTGAAGGTTGCCTTCCAGGACAACTTCGCCGCAGGTAGCTGTATCGGCCACGACGGGTACGACAACACTTGATCGCGGCGGCAGGTTCACGTGGGCGGCGGCGACTCGGACGGCGGCTGACGCTGTTTGGGGTTTCTCTGAAGGCGGAACAGGCTTCCGCAGCGTCAATCTGTTCTCACCCAGGTCGATGACGGCGCCGTATTCGCACAGAAAGTCCATGCCAAGAATGACATCTCTGGAACAGTCTTGTAGAACGACGAACTTCACAGGGCACGTTTCGCCGTGAATTTCGACGCGAGCAGTGCAACTTCCGACAGGCGTGATAAGGTGTCCTCCGGCGGTTCGAATTTGTGGTCCTCCCCAGGGCGTCGTAACTTTTCGCAGGCGGCGAGAGAGCCTCCCACTCATGACTGAGTAGTCTGCTCCGGTGTCCACGAGTGCCGATGCGTCGTAGCCGTCGATAACAACATTTAGGTTGTTGGACACCGTTGCAGGGGCTTCGTTGCGATGCGTGGCGTCGGGAGAGTGGGAGCGCTCCGGCGTTCTTGGAGGCTCTTTACTTTGGTCGTCTTCGGCAACGCCACCTCCAGGCGTTGCCGCACTTAGTTTTCCCGACGAGATAGGGGGGACAGGCTGTCCCGACGAGAGCGGCGGAAGGGCGAAAGCGCACGTCGAGGCGAAGGCGAACGGGAACCTCGGGGTGGAGTCGGCTCCGGGGACAGGGGTCGTCGGAGGTACTCCTCGATGTCTCTTGGTCGCTCCCCAAGGCGAGGTCGCGGGTCGCTCGGCGCGAAGCCTCGCAGGCCCATTTGTCGGTACGGGCACCTCCGGTAGACGTGATCGGCCTCGCCGCAGTGATAACACAGCGGTCGTCGATCGGCCGTGCGCCAGACATCTGTCTTCCTAGGCGCCGGTTGTTCAGTGCGGACGAGCTGGGGTTGCCCTTCCCGACGTCGGAAAGTCTGCGGCTCTGGTAGGTCACGTCGAGGTGGCGCCGTATACGGGTGAGCAGGGGGCGGTGGTCGTCGGGTAGCTGCGGCGTAGCTCAGCTTCGATGATTCAGGAGCGGCGCTGGTGAGAACTTCTGGCTGCAGCGCCTGCTGAAGTTCTTCCCGGACAATCTCGGCGACTGAGGGCGTAACCGGGCTTGTGGAAGCAGGCAGCAGCTTCCCGATTTCCTCCCGCACGACGTCCCGGATAATCTCGCGGAGATCCGGGCTGTTGCAGCTGGAAGTCGAGATCGCAGCGACGCCGGGAAGTCGCTGGTAATGGGAGGCCCGTGCTTGAAGGGCACGTTCGATGTTTGTTGCCTCCGTGATGAAGTCCTGGACGGTGATAGGCGGGTTCCGCACAAGGCCTCCGAAGATGGTCTCTTTCACCCCTCGCATCAGGAACCGCAGCTTCTTCTCGTCAGGAGCGTTTGGGTCGGCGCGGGTCATGAGGCGGAGAACGTCCTCGACGAAACTTGTGACGCTCTCGTTTGGCCCTTGCTTCTTTCTTGAAGAAGTTCTTCGGCCCGCTGACGTCGCTGCTGGCTGGCAAAAGTACGTCGAAGCTCCGCCTGGAAGTCTTGCCACGACGAAATTGACGCTTCGTGGTTCTCGAACCAGGTGCGTGCAGTGCCTTCCAGAGCGAAGTAGACATTTTGCAGGCTCTGCTCAGGACCCCATCCGTTGAACCGTGCGACGCGTTCGTACTGGCTCAACCAGTCGTCCACATCTTCATGAAAATTGCCACTGAAATTCGGCGGCGTCCTTGGTGGGGCCTGCACGTAGACAATGGACGTCGGTGGCGTTCCGTCTGGCTGCGACATGGTGTTCATCGTCGGCTTCGGTAGCTTCTTTGTCCTGTCCGGCAGTGGTCCAATTTCCGGGGGTAGGCCGAGGTTGCGGCGACTTGATCGGGTCTCGGTCCTCTCTTCGTTGGGTCCTCGGGGGCTCGGGATCGGACTTGCACTGCGGGCCCTCGTAGGGGTGTGCTGAACGGACATGCGTACCCAGCACCTCCACCAAAATGTCACGGGTGGTGACCAAAAGAACAATAAATAAACAGAAAGAAATAAACGCTTAATGTGGCGAACTTGTGCCAAAAATAAACGGATACAAAAGATAATAACAGAGCGTCGCGGGCGTCGAAGTCGGCGTAGCAGCAGAGTCGAACGCTGGGGCGAAACTGAGTCCGGCTGGTTACGCGGAGCCCCTTTTGTGCACGCGTGGGCTTCTGGAACATTCGGCGCGAAGGACATTCTAACCTAGAACGAGCAACACGGTTCTCGAAATTACCAGAAATTTAAATTCGAAGAATAAATAAAAGACGCGGCGCTCCCAGGGATCGACCCCTGGGCTTTCCGCGTGGAAGGCACGCGCGATAACTGTTAGGCCACGATCGCGCTGCCTACTTAGTCAGCTGCGCTCGCGGCAATATATACAATAATGTAAGCAAGGGAACAGCTTAAAACAAGAAATATAATTATAATGCAATTAAATGCAAAGGGAGGGGCAAGCGAGCTGGACAAGAATGACGAAAATAATTCCTGGAGACAAAGGGACAAACACAAATCTCCAAACAAGAGGGACAAAGGACAAACACAAATCTCCAAACACAGCTAGGTGACTGGTGCGCGACCAAAAAAATCCGCCTGGTCCGGGTATCGAACCCGGGACCTCTCCATTACAGGTGGAGCGCTCTACCAACTGAGCTAACCAGGGGTTAGACGTCTGTAGAGCAAACGAATTTTATCAGCTGCTGCCAGTCTAACACCAACAAGGGTGAAGCTTGCAATTTAAGGTTATGATTATAATGTAATTAAATGCAAGGGTGCAAGCGAGCTGGACAAGAATGACGAAAATAATCCCTGAAGAAGGGGAACTGCGTTAAATAATATATAATGCGAAAGACTCAATAGATATAGTATCTCACAACTCAGTGGATCAACAAGCGCCACAAAAGCAATTATTCAAAACACAAAAAGTCATCAAGAAAATGAAAAGTTAACAAGTGGGCTTTTCGGAATTTATTTTAAGTAATTTCAAATCTAAAAAAAAAAAAAAAAATTTCATTGGGGGAGGGGGGGGGGGACTATTGTTGTCCTTTATGGATAGGACCAGAGAGGAAAACAAAAACAAGTTAGTTCGTGATTTAATTGGTTCAACTTTGCCTGAATGATTAACCCTGGTGGGTGTGAACCGAACACATACAAAGTAGTATTTTTTTAAAGAGATTCGCTATAATAAATGTTATGAAATCGTAAGCGAACAATTTTTCGTCGGTTTTCTAAAGATACTTAACCCAAGTTTTTCTTCCGATCTGAGACTCTTGTTTGGGAAGGGTACTCGTTGCAGAAGAAACGTGCAGCTTTGTTTTTAAAAGCTTCTAGTTGTAACGCTAAATCGTTTTGGTGTGGATTCCATATTATGCAAGGTGTCTTCTAAGTAATGTCGACGAAGGTTTAGCCCGAAGTGGTGCTTGCGCGCCGCACAAGTTAATTTAACAGATTCATCTATAGTCACGTCCGAGACTGCGAAAGAAATCCAGCTTTTAAGTCACGTGGACAGTGACATCAATGTAGTCTCCTCAGGCGATTGGTGGAAGTGAGCAGAGTCCGCTTGTCATCGTGTTCGACCCTAAAATGTAAAAAAAAAAAAAAAACTGTTGTTTTAAGTTTAATAGCAACGAAAACCATGTATTTTTTCAACAACGTTTACTGCAGTAGAAATAAAATACTATATCAGTGTGCTGACGCTTGGACTCAAACAGCCAAGCGCTTTACACTCGTGAATATTTGGCGGGCACTGACATTGAAAAGCGTTGAGTGTGACAACTTAAGATTTTTTTTTTTTTCTCACGACAAAAACAAAAATGGCGCATCATTGCGTTTTGTCCGTTTGGTCGCGCGATTTTCGGTTCCACCCGTGAAGGGAGCTGCAGGAATCGTTTCAGGCTGACGCGCTGCAGTTTCCGGTACTCCTTCGGTTTCGTGTCTAAAGGCCTCTGTCAGACCTCGTCTAGCACGCCCAGGTCTTTCCTGCACATCCATCCAGCATTTAATCCAACGAGGCCTTTCTGCGCCTGTGGTGTACTCAAGTGTTGTGCGCGAATATCCGGGAACGATGACATCGGGAAATGCCCCTGCGCGAGCCCAAGACTCCGTCGCTTTCACGCCGAGCCTTGCCTTGGGTTAGTAAAGCTGACTGCGTCTGAGTTAAGCCTGTCACGGTGTTCTGTCTCACCTGATACGTAACAGCGACACGCAACAAGTATTGTTTTTCGTAATGCGATAGACCCGTTCGCAACACGATTGACAAAAACGATGTCGACAGAAAATAAGGCCTATACACACAGTAGCTTTTGAATGCGTTTGACTACGTTACGTCGACGAACGGCCGCGAGTCAACAGGTCATCTATAGATGCTTCGTGTGAAGCGTGGCAACCATCTCAAGGAGCAGCTGGAAGAAGCACGAATGTCCTTGTTACTGGGGAGTTTTTAGCAAACCGTTACCGTGTTCCGCCCCGCGGTCACGGTATCACCCGGGCGAGTGCTTAAAAGCATATGCTTCAAAGACTCCGGTAGTGTGGTACGCGGAAAACAGGAACGGTTTGCTAAAAGTACCTATTCGCAGTCGAAAAGCGACTCTCAAACCTCAAAGCGCCGCTACAGCTCACCCCACTATCTACGCCCATGACCACTAAATTTTACCAAAACCAAAGGTTCAATGTTGACGTACGTCACCTTTAGTTAGTTCTAAGAGAAGTTCTATGGCGGGAAAGCCGAACGTCAGTTTTGGTTTTGGCGATTTATTTTATACGAAATAATAAGCTTCATACACCTGTATAATAAGATTGAACATGATGCTAAGTCCCTGTAGAAAATTACAAAAAAAAAAAACGACCTTTTCCAAAAAAAAAAAAAAAGTTCAAAATTGTTTTATGGTTCCTTTAAGGAAGCCCAGTTTCCTAGATACATCACGGATTGTGAGTTGTTTGTGCATTTCAAAAGACAAATTGCTGACCCCGTAACGAAACCGAAAAGAAAAAACAAAAAAATAGGATTATTTAAAAACGTACAGCGAAACAGACGGGACAGAAGAAAGGAGACAAACAACCGCTTCCGTCCCGTCTGTTTCGCTGTACGTTTTTAAATAACCATGCCTTACGAACACGCCCAAGCTTCCATTCTGAAAAAAATAGAGGAAGCAAAAAAAAAAAAAAGCCATCAGAAAAAAAAAGTGAAGGGGTCAGCGTTAGTGTTTTGCGAAGGGGAACGTGTGTGGCGTTTCCCAATGGTCATGATAACGCATTCCCTAAGAATCCACTAATGGATCTTCCTTTATTTAATATGTTACCTGATGTCAAATGGGTTTAACAATCGCAAATCGCCGATCGGATGGAATATCCCCAGGGTCGAGGCACTGTTGGATAACAAAGGTGTTATAAAACGTTTTTTTTTTTTTATGTTAAAAAACTTACCCGGTATTGAATCCCCTTCTGGGGCACTGTTAGTCGGGAGCGATTCTATTCCCTTTCGAATGCCAGCGATATTGAATTTAATAGAAGGCATAACAGTTCACTCAGAAATTAGAGGGTGGGAAACGTTTCTTGTGTAGATATGTAAAAAAAAAACACAAAAACATGTGAAGTAAATTTGCAGCCTCAAGGTCGTTCATTTGATGATGGTAACCACCTGTAAACAAAGGACCAAGTTCATTATGAACAAAATGTAAGGGCGCAAACGAGCTGGTGTACATTGCACATGGTTGAAAAAACCCCGAGACTGCGGGTAAACGACACGACACTAAAAAGTCTCTTTTTAGTGTCGGGTCGTTTACCCGCAGTCTCGGGGTTTTTTCAACCATATTCATTATGACTCGGATTGATAGCCTTCCAAAACCGACAAAAGTCAATGAAAAAAAAAAAAGCGCGATATTTTTGTGCTATATGCCTCTTTCTTAGCTATTTTACTTCAATTTTGATCTTTCTCGAGACATTAGTAACACCAACAATACCAGCAACACCTGTATAATAGGACAGGGTAAGCTTAAAAAAAAGTATCCGCCTCGATTACGAAATGCTGCTGCGTTGAAAGTATTAAAATTTATTGCAGCATAATAACCACTGAAAGAAATCCACCTTTATCACTTTGATGTCAACACACTAATTTGTTGGAAACACAATTATATTGCACTCCCTTAAAAAAATTCAGACGCCGTTTTTAATTTTCTTTTTTTTTTTATTTATTTTTGCTTGAAACCTGTTTTCTGACTTCATTGTGTTCTACTTTGCAATACAGAAATCATTTTTAAATAATATTTGCATTGTTTTGTATTTCATTGTACCGTTAAACGCACTTCCCTACAGAAAAATTGAGGGGCCACAGGACATGGTGTAGATATATTATTAAGCAAATAAATAAACCAATAAATGAAGAACTTGGAGTATCATTTAAACTATCTATTATACTATATCCTTGCCAGATGAATAGTCTAAGAATCCAGGTTGAAACTTAAAATATACGTTTTAACCTCAGTGTAACCCCGCACCTGTAACTTTCTAAAATGAACAGCATTCCGAAGAAAAAAATAGCTGAGCAACTTTGTAGCAAAGTTTTCGACACGGATAGTTGCCGTTGAGCTATTACGTATAATTAAATTTGAAGTAAACCTATCTGTTACCAAAGTTTTGCCTAGGGTCTAAGTTTCAAAACCCGGGACTTTAATTCCTCTTTGAGGCATTCCGAAAAGATCGCTCTCTATACCTCCTCTCGCAGCTTATGCACATTCCCTACCGTGTTTGTTGTACCTCGCATCTGAGAAAATTAAGAAGGAGAGCCACAGAAGTCAACCAAACTCGGATGATTACATAAAAGTATAACATTGTAGAACGTTGCTTATTTCGTCTCACATCGCGTCTCAATTTCCTAAAACAAAATATGGATACACCTCTTCGGAAGCCCCTACAAACATTGTCTCACCACTCAGCGGTCTTTCTTCAATCTGTCTAATTAATGAGAAGGGTAATGGGAATCATACTCAAGTGAGTGGTAAAAAAGCTGGTAATGCTGGTGGTGGTGCTTGAATGAACGAAGGTCAATTGGTTGTGTTCTAACTGAATTGCAGTACAGTACACACTAAGGGACTCCTTCGGGCAGGCGTCTATATGTTCGTGGGGAACCTCGTACGCATGCCATTTTCACTATTTTTTTTTTACGTATATAAATTTTGTTATTGAATATTTAAACAGCATCATATAGTGCATACATGTAATCCAGATAATCAGTGTTTTTACCAGTCGGGCCAACTAGAAGACATAGAAACTTTTGCAAATAAAAAACAAAAAAGGCAAGCCTTACTCACTTATGAGGCAATTTATATTTGCCACGTTGCTTTCTCAAATAAGCACTTGTTATCAATTGCAGTCGACCCATCGACCCAGTCGAACCTTGGAGGATGCATTACGGTAAACTACATTGTGTTGAAGGTCTATTGTGCTACTGCAGTTTTGAGGACAACTATATGCGGGTATATGGAGTCTGAAACGTACGGTTTTTCGGTAGCGCGCTTCATCATCTCAACTCAAAACAAAGCGTTCATTCATTTCGAAATTATAGATCAAATGATGCACCGATAAGTTTCGACATTTCGTAAGAGCTCAATTTTGAGTCGAGTAGGTCGAGGTTTTGCCTCAAGGCTGCACTTAACCCGCATCTTTGAAATAAATTAAAAGCAACATCGGCGACGCCGTTATGAATGTATTCACGCCTCCGATTTCCCATGTCACTACGGCGACGTCGCCTGAAACCCCCGCTGATAAGTCGTAAGCATTATTCGCCCCGGGTATTCTTTCACGCTGAATTATTTTATTTATTTTATTGTCTAACGATCAAAAGTCTTCGTGAGACCAGGAACAAAGCTCATCACTTTTGCCGACCGCGTTTTACATAAACCCAAATTGACGCCTTCCCACGCCGCGACGCGTGTGTAACGCTCGGACGGCCCCGAGGTTGGAGAGACATTAGAGTCGACAGATTGGGCACGGCTCATTCGAAAGTCTTTACAAAGCGAGCCCCACTGCCTAATGACCAACGTGCAAACTGCCTCCGCGCCGATTATACGGGATTCACTGTGTTCGCACTCGACAAACAAACGCGTGTAAGTACGCGTGGACATAAGGCTGCAAGCATGTAGCTGCAACATTAAAAAAAAAATATATATATATATATGATAAGAAAGAATACGTGAACGTTTTGAATAAAAACCTGACGTCAGGTATGACGACTCATCTTGGAATAAACGCGGACTCGGGTATCGGTGCGGCCTAGTGTGCAAACTGCACGTGCAAAAGAAAATAAATTAAGAACAAATGAAAACGAGAAACAACGGCCCTAAGACGATCAAACCGGACGCCTTCTTCGACGCAAATGCAAATTAGCTACTGTGCCTAGCGTATTGTGTGCTGGGAGAGGCTTTGGCGAAATCCGCGCAAGTAAAGCTGCGGGGATTCTCCGAGCTCGCGAACGTCGCGACTTGCAAATCGCGTTCCTAAACCGTCTTTCCCCGAGAAGTTGCGACATGTCGACGAAAGTGGTCGGCTTTGAGGAGTGCGTGGTGGAACCTCTCCCGCCACTTCACTGCCATTCCAAAGAAGGGTTCGGAATGACTGATTTTTGCTATAAGCCACCGTCTACACTAAACGTCGTCGTTCGAAGAAGAGAGAAAGCGACAGGACGACAAAACCTTCATCCGCAACCGCCCATCGATTTCTAAACAACTTCCTTATTCATAAAGTGTGGGCTAGCTCCAACGGTAGCAGCAGCAGGGGGTCGCAGGTCAACCGCAGTGGTTCTAAGCTCGGGTAGCAGGCACCTCGACCGCCTATTGTGCATTGCTTATACCGTGCAATTTTCTCTCCGTGCGTACCTTTTCTTTTTTTTTTTGTCTCTCTTATCATCGATCGGCCGCATTTAGCACGCGTACATCCTAGCAGCTGACATTGACCGAGTTATACCCCTGTCAGACGGGCACGTTAAATGACATTTAAGCAAAATGACATTACAGCTCGGCCAATGAGCGTGAGCGATGAAGAAGCAGGATCACGTGAAGAACCAGGATCACGAGCTGATTCGCCGAGCGGTGAATGACATGCGATCAAAATGACATTTACTTTCCCGTCTGACAGGGGTATTAGATTGATTCATTGCTGGAGCCCACCAGAGTGTATGCTACAACGGGCCAGGGACCTCTGATAACGACTTGAGTAGCGATTCGTCCTTCCCAGCGGGCAGACAGACATACGGTATACTATACTCCGTTTCACTTGTCCGACTGCATTTAACGATATGTAATCAAGCAGCGCCAGAAGTGTATCGTCACGTCGCTCATCGCTTTGTGAGTTTATGATCGCCGACTCAACCTACCGTGCAGTGCGAATCTGTCGCTATCTTGCGTTTTTTTTTTTTTTATGTGCGTGATTGGTTGAGCCGGTCATATCAAACTTACCAAGACAGCGTGCGCCGTGACGACGAACTTTTGGAGTTCCTTGAATGGCTCTGTCGGATTGTGGCGCCGACTCCGGTCGGACTCCAAGGGAAACGGATTGCATACACCAACACAGCCAACAGAGTGTTTCGAAGCAAGCCCGGTTTGCCCACACCAGGTGTGGGCACTGCGCGTGCGCAGAAACCAAATTCGGGAAGAGTGAAGCGTCTGCGCATGCGCAGTGGCGTGACGTCAGTGAGTTGAGTTGGTCTATATGAACTCCGCGAAGGTCACGCACTTGTAACTGCTAGGCTCGCAAGGACCGCTTTCTTTGTTTTGTTTTTGTTGCCGCATTTTACTTCAGTTAGAACAACAACCCACGCGGTTCTCGGGTCGCCGGGTGCTTGCTGCCCACGTCCGCGACGAGACCAACCCGCGAGTGACAGCAGAAGCAGCAGCAGCAAATCCTTGAAATACGCGGCAATTTCGCGTACGTCGCAGCGCATGCTCACGCAACCTTTACCACAAATCAGCTACGGTCGTCTTCAAGGGAGGACCTGTCGCGACCGCGTCTCTCGGAAGACACCTCGCGACGTTCGCGTAAACGAAGCGACAAGCGAAGGATACGAGCTCCTCGGAGGAGCAGGAAATTGCAAGTTCACGACCCCCTCCTCCTTCCTCGTAAACAACATCTCCCTTCCCCCTCCCACCCTGACGGTCTTACCCTGACGGTCTTCCCTCCCACCAAGATCTACCGAGATAGAAAGCGGAAGAATCGGTTTCTCGGTCGACTCTGCAAAACCGGCGGAGAAGAGGTAGGTCTTTGCTGGGTTCCCGGCGTGAGGAGCTTCCAGAGAATGAGGACCGCAGTAGCGTGGACCGACGTCCTTGACCGCGTTCTTCCTCCTGGACCTTTGGGGTACCTGCCCGCTCTCTGCTGCATCCACACCGCATTCAGACATGTCCGCAGAAGGAAGTGAAGGACCGTTTATAATCGTATGAACCGAGATAGGAATCCTCCCGGAAAGGAGGCGATCGCCCTGCTCGAGCCCGGTCGATCATCTCAAGGCTGCGTTCATCCCGATCTCGGCAACCATAATGATGTCGATCTCTGGGGCTTCCGGTGGCCGGCGGGAGGTTCCGCTGCTCATTACTTCCTCCGATTGTCAGCGGCATTAGAACGCTTGTTCGCGCTCTGCGGCAACGACGGTTTGTTTATCGTCTTCGTAGATTGACTCGAAACTGCCTAAGCGTCAGATTGATCGGCCCAATGAGTGTCTTGTGGATGGAAGGACAACGCGGAGAAGTTATGGCGACATTGAACTTTGCACGGGTATCATTAGAAGTCATCAGCGTCGCGCTCGGCAAGGTGTACGCTGCCTTTGTTAGGTGCTGACGAGGTGGTGACCCGCTTTTGGTGTCCGATGGTTTGCTCGTATTTGAAGGAAGCGAAACGACCGGAAAACAAGAATGTGATTGAGTGATTACTCGGCACGGGTCGGGTCATGTCGCCCGTGTCAAGGCAGAGAAGGCGTTTTTCGCGACCTTCTTGCCATTTTGTTAATACGCGCCGTTTCTATTTGTGCAAGGGTAGCTCTGGACAAAATTGTTGTCATGACCTAAATTATTCTGCTGAATTGTTCTCCGCCCAAATTGTGCTCGCGAGCTGCCATGTGGAAGGTAGAACAATAGCCAGAATTCAACGTGCGGGCAGTTTAGGGTGCCCTGGGCCCTTTCCACAACAAGCTGGGCACATGAAGAATGTCTATTAACAACACATTAAGGCTAATAAGCCGATGAAACCTAAAACGCCGGTTAAGAGCAATTGCACAGTCAAGAAATAAGGGGCGTTGCTAAGTGTTCCGTCTTAAGTGCAAGACGCATGCACGTCCAAACGTTCGACGGGTCGTACAACGCGTCCTAAAAATGGCCGAATCAGACCAGCAGTCAGTCCATCCCGGCTCTATGTACATTCATGGTATTCCATGACTGAAAGCCGCCTAGTCGGATGCGGCCAGCTTTCTATCGCATCGCTCAGCTATCAGTAATGTAATCGTGCGTGCCTCTTTCCCTTCACTCAAACAGCAGGTTTTGAGAAAGTAAGCGATGTAGGTAGGCGCGGAAGTTTTTGTATGCCTAAACCTTTATCGACCAAGAACTGTAATCGGTTGATCACTCTTTTTAAAAATAAAATAACATATAAAATATGCTCGACGAAAGTCTGAGCCACAGGCATCATTTCGGTTTCTATTCACACACACCTGGTTCTGTAAAATGGTGAAAAGTTGGGCAAGTTGGTGGCACATGTTTCACAAACACATAAAATAGCGCAAAAAAAAAAACGGAGGACAAAAATTTGAGGTGTACAAACGGAGCGCTGACACTCAACTGATTTATTGGAAGAAAACAAATCGAAGAGCATCACGGATCATCAAAAACATCAAGTCAACGCCCCCCGCACGTGCCAAACCTGCTCAAGAATGCCAACTCTGTCAAATTTGGGCTCGTTTATGTGTTCGCCATGTCTGCATCCTGACATCTTCTACATCAACGCCATCGCTGTTTCACGAGTCAGAGCAAGACATTGCGCCGCCGTCAAGAGGGCTGTTATCCCAAATGAAGTTGTGAACCTGTGCAATTTCCCGATGTCGGATGGGCGCGCAAAGAGAGTCACCAAGATTCTACGCTTTGAGGCTTGGTGGCAGGCCAGACTTCTCCAGGACTATATGAAGGTATGGTGCTACGCCGTTTCTAAGGACAAGAGTGCCGCGGTCCGGTTACTGGGGAAGTGCCTGCACGAGGCGACTCTGAGCACCGAGTTTTTGTGACAACGGGTAAGGGTGTCTCTTGAAAGATCTGGAAAGAAACCAGTGAACGGTCGCAAGGACGTGGTGCTGTTGGCGGCAGGCGTACTGCAAGTCCTGGAAAAGGGTCCCCAGGTTGCCACCGAAGTGACGGTGAAATCTCAGGTACTGCTCTCTTTGATTAGGAATGTGGCTGTCAGGGCTTAGGAAGCCGATAGAGATAGATGTATTTTAGAGGGTATAGAGTCCTTGACAGGCGTGTTGAGGTGTCACAAGGCTAGGCCCAAAATTAGTAGGGTTGTTTCCTTTTGCGTAGACGAAGGTTTTAAGTTAATGCTCCCTGATAAGGAAGGTGGGTTCGTTCTCGTGCCCGTAGGAGTGTTTTCTGATAAGGCTGGTGAGGGCATTAGTAAGAATTTTGAAAAAATTGAAAAAGTGACCTTGAGAAAAGTAAACCAAAAGACGGTGCAGTTGTATAAGGATTTGGGTCTTGAGAGACTTAGGGTGTCAGTATAAAAAAGGAAAAGGTCTCCACCTCGTTGTGCTGCCGTTCTGGGCGATTGTCACCCGAAGAGGTGAGGCAGGCGCACATGGCGTCCTTTCTGTGTGAAAACCGATCACTCCTCCATTTGCAAGACCCTTTCCGGGTTGGCAGTTCAGCGAGCGTCTTTGATTTCCTGAGGGAGGGTAACTCGGGCGCATGTGATGCCGTGTCTTTTGACGTCGAGGATTTGTTCTATTCTATACCTCAACAAGAGATGATCGTCGCGGTGAAGGGGTGCATTGAGGCTTACGGGACAGTTTCGCTTAAA
The DNA here is from genome assembly GCA_013358835.2 of Ixodes persulcatus. Lineage (NCBI taxonomy): Eukaryota > Metazoa > Arthropoda > Arachnida > Ixodida > Ixodidae > Ixodes > Ixodes persulcatus. The sequence goes on from JABSTQ010010521.1 coordinate 169,894, forward strand.
AATGTCTGTGGAGGGAGCGTTGACAATATTTTAGAGGTTCTGTGTTTTTATCTGAAGTCAACATACGTTGTTTCCGACGGTTCCCAGCTTTTGCAGAAGCAGGGAGTTTGTATTGGGTCTAGCGTTGCCCCTGTGCAGAGCGACATTTTTCTTTCAAGTTGCGATAGAGGCCTTGCAAGCGAGCTTGGTGGTGATGTGATCCGGGTGTTTAGGTATGTCGATGATTACCTGGTGCTGTTCCGAAAAAAAAAAGGTTATGTTTATAGTAGAGGTTATTTTTTTTTTTATTAGTAGTATGCTAGATGTGTTTCCATTTGTGCCAATCAAACAGCGCAAAAAGCGCAACGTCATGGCGGGCTCTCTGCGCTTGATAGGACTAGCCGGCGGAGGAGTACGCTCAGAGAGACGGCGAACACCAGCTAGGCCTATCAACTGCAGAGAGCACGCCATGTTGTTGTGCCTCTTCGCTGTTTGATTGGCCCTTCGGCTCATTACATCGGCCGCGCTCGGACCGAAGCTGAAACGAAGTATAGCAGGCAACTTGACAGTACACTGTGATAGGTGCGGTTGCAAAACCGTTCTTGATAAAACAAGTATCTTAAGACGACACAGTGAACAGATGACTATACTTCGTTTCACCTTCGGTCCGAGCGCGGACGATGGTATGAACCGAAGGGCCCATCAAAAAGCGAAAGAGGCACAACGTCATGGCGTGCTCTCTGCAGTTGATAGGACTAGCCGGCGTAGGAGCACGCACAGAGACACGGCGAATACCGGCTGGTCCTATCAACTGCAGAGAGCACGCCATGTTGTTGTGCCTCTTCGCTGTTTGATTGGCCCTTCGGCTCATTACATCGGCCGCGCTCGGACCGAAGCTGAAACGAAGTATAGCAGGCAACTTGACAGTACACTGTGATAGGTGCGGTTGCAAAACCGTTCTTGATAAAACAAGTATCTTAAGACGACACAGTGAACAGATGACTATACTTCGTTTCACCTTCGGTCCGAGCGCGGACGATGGTATGAACCGAAGGGCCAATCAAACAGCGAAAGAGGCACAACGTCATGGCGTGCTCTCTGCAGTTGATAGGACTAGCCGGCGTAGGAGCACGCACAGAGACACGGCGAATACCGGCTGGTCCTATCAACTGCAGAGAGCACGCCATGACGTTGTGCCTCTTTCGCTGTTTGGTTGGCCCTTCGGCTCATTACGTCGGCCGCGCACTCGGACCGAAGCTGAAACGAAGTATAGGGAAATTTTAGAAGCCTTTTATATTTCGAAGCAAGAAGATAGGTGCGTCAGTTCGCCTTCTATCGAATTATTTGACAAAGAGTTGGCATTCTTGAGCAGGTTTGACACGTGCGGGGGCGGTGACTTGTTGTTTTTTGACGATCTGTGATGCTTGTCGATTTGTGTTTTTTTCCAATAAATCAGTTGAGTCAGCGCTCTGTTTGCACACTTCGTCTTCCTGCCCACCGCTTTTTTTTTTTTTAACATTTGGTTTTGGCTGTCTTGCAATGGACAATTCTGCGAGAAAACACTCCTATCGAAAAAACACACAAAAGGTTGGTCAGCGTTTGGCTAAGGTAGGCTAAGGTATACTCTGCTTCTTCGAGTCACCGGGTTTCTCAAGGCATCACCAGTCTTTGTGAGATTTTCCCGAAGTCGTTTTCTCGAGTACCTCTACTCAGCCTCTGCCAGTCTTGTCGGGTTTACGACTGGCATCACGGTGATCCAAAGACAGGTCCCTGGACGACTTGGCTGTGCCAGCGGGCTACAGGCTATTCACGGTATCTGCTATAGGGTTTTCATGGAACATAAGACTGATAAACATACTATATGCTAAATGGTTTGTGCTTCGCGGCTGTTGTTCGGAAAACCGGCGTGGAAGTGGCTGTGGCTACTCATTGCTTAAACTAACAAGCTACAACACACGCCTACACGCCAGAAAAAATGGTTGTGACAGCTGACCGGTCGTGACGGTGGAATTCCACTTACGCATGTATACTCGGATCCGCTTGGGGAACACATGCAGGTGTAACAGAATTGAGTTCTTTGCTTGGACACTTTCCAAGTCGTGATCGCTCGAGAGGGCGCCCGGAGAAATCCAGGAGCCATTAATTCGACACGTGCCCGCTGTGCCTAACTATATACACACACAACGACTGTCATCACCCAGCGCCAACTCGTCTTACACTGTCTCCGGGATTGCGTGAAATGCGTATATTCCGAGAAAGGGAAGAGAGAAAGGGGAAAGATGCATGTGCGTCACCATTCGGTCTTAATTTTTCGTGGCTACGCCATGCACCAGCGATCTGGCGCCAACCAGAAAATGCATTTAGCACATAATAAGATGATAATGTGAAGGTTTGCAATCAGTACCAGGAATCGTGGGGATAACTCTGTTATTATCAAGGAATGCGAGCGCTGTTGGTGTATGCCTAAACTGAAGGATACATAGTCAAGAACAAAAATCACGAATGCAGGTGGTGTAGAGATAAGGTCATTAAACATCCTGCTCACGCCGATGCTTATCAATTTGTGGCAGTGACGCGAGTAGACTTATGAGCTTATTTGGTTTATTTTATGTTCCCCGCGTCTATTGATAATTAGTTAACGTAGCTTCAATCAACAATCGCTGCTTTATATATATATATATATATATATATTATGACTGTTCAGTTTATTTGCATCATATCTCCTCGTTGCGACTATCGCCGTTAATGTTCAGTTTTTGTTCATGCAGGAAACGATTCTGAACAGCTGGCTGATCGATTATGCGCCTGGTTCGACAAACTGGTCTCAGGAACCCGAGCAAATAAGTTTGAGAGAAGACAGAGCGTACACTACGCTTCCTGGATGTTTTTGCCTTGTCGCAGTTATATGGCAAATCTTGTATCTTTCTGTATTTTTAAATTAGGGAGGTTTGAAAATCACTTTGTGTGGCACGTTTGGGAGAGGTGCCCCAGAAGGATGTTTTTTCTACGCATTACAAAACATCATACAATTCACGAAACTTTGTCATATGATTGGGGGAGGGTTGTATTTATAATATAAAATTAAAATTTATTTCACTCACCTAATAATATATTTTAAAAAACGATCAAACCTGATACCACCAATAGTGGCTATGCATCAAATAATTTACTCGAATGAGGAACCTGCAGTTTATGCGCAGTAATCTTGACTTTTTTGCGGAAGGATTGGATCGTGTCAGAGATTGGACGGGTAGCATGGCAAATCTGAAAAAATGTGATGTTGAGCAAATATTGCCGTATTTCTATATTTAATACATTGCTTCTATGGGAGCGTTGCCATAATCCGCCAAGAGATGGCGCTAGCATGCGATGGCACAGATTTCTGGGGATGTTTTTTTTTGAATGACTCATTGAAACGTTTTTGCCAATAAAAACCATGCCGGTGTATTCAAAGTAAAGGCTAATTGATAATACAAAGTATGGGAGAGAAAAAAAAGAAGAAAACTTCTCGAGCCTACACTCCGACCACTCTAGAGTGACCAACAACGACGACGGCACCGCGAAAGAACAAAAGCATCCGTCGAACGGGCGCGCTCTGTTTTCGTGACACAAATGTCCTCCCTGGCCGGTGATCCAACCCAGATGACTCCGAGTGGCCCCACTGCCTTTTTCAAGGATGCGTTTGATTACGACGACACACGATTACGTCCACGATGAAGCGATCGAGCGCCAGTGAAGTTCACCGCTGGCTGAGCCGTATCAATTCGTGATAGACGTCAGAGGGACGGCTCCCTCGTTCGTATTGTCTCTGCTGTGCGCTTCCGGACTCCCACGCCGCGCCTTTTTGGCACATGAACGAGTTTGTGCAGTTACATCGAACAAGGAATAAAGCATTTGAGAGAGCGTCAGCTGTCCGTTCGATGCTTCCGGTTGCGGGTTCTTTGCGAAAGTCCCACGCTTCGAGTCACGCTAGCTCGCCGACCGAGGTTCACGAGATTGACTTCTTGGCTTTCCCCGCGACGTTTAGGAGCGGAACCGACAAGAGTGCAGCTCCCGGCTGTACTTACTACTACTGCGCGCATGGTGACGACGAGTGACTGACAATATAATAGAATTTGTTTATGAAGTGATAGAAAAAGTTCGTTTCGTTTCGGTCTATTTCGTGTATTAGGAATTACGCTTTTAGTTATTTCTTAACCTCTGCTAACTTTGTGTTTTGTATTTCAAAATTGCGAGGCTTGTACATATGTGATGTGCGCGTAAGCCGTTCGACAACGTACTTGAAGGCGACAATATACAGATAAAACAGGATATGTACTTTGCCATGAACGTGCATTGTGACGACCATATCGACGATAAGAGCCTTGCGTCAATAGTGGCTTCAAATTTCGGTTCCGTATATTTTATTATATCCACAACCCGCAACTCTATTTACACTTTATTTGTTTTCAACACTTCTTGTTGTCGTGAGCTGGTGCCAGAACAAGGCTTTCTTATACTATACTCTACACATTGCGTGTTTATCTAATACAATATTGTACGAAAACATTGTGCAGATAGTTGAAGCAGTGTACGTATCACTCTATGCGACATGAGTCAGACTAATTTGTAAATAGAGATCTCGTCAGGAGGGAAGGAAATTAAAATACCGGATTATTTGATCTCCTGTGCCGAAGGGTCCAACCCGGATAGCATTGCGGACTCACTGGTAACTCTGACAAAACGAAACATGCAACAATACACAGACGCATATATGGAGCAGCAAGATGAAACACCTAGCCATCACGAACATCGTACAATCTTGGTTTAAGCCACTGCAGTCTGACATATCTAAAGTGTTTCATATTCAACATCGTGTATAAACCCTGGAGGTCGTATGCAACCTACGTCCGCAGCAAACAGTATCTGAATGTAGTATACTATTCGATGAATTCGATTAATTTTACCAGTACTCGCATGTTTTAATGCCGGCCCTCGCGGATAATCCTAATTAATCCGCCATTATGCTATAATGCCCGTGGGCTGTAACGCGTCTCCGACTGGTGTGTTTGCAGAGCCTTCATTTTTTGGTCCCTCGATTTCCGCCTCGTAACGTCAGAGCTGGCTTATTTAGTCGCTGGCTGAGCAGAGTAGCGGAGGTCGATGCGCCAAACCCCAGCTTTGTTGCAGCTGGTTCCACAACCGTTCATATAATGGAGACCACACTACACAGCTACAGGTTGGAACACCGCAACAACAGAGACCCCTGCATCCCCTCGCGCCTTTTCGCCAGCACTTCTACAACCAACCCTCAAGGTCGTGACGAGCGACAAAATGTGCTGCTGTTTCTGGGGGAAATCGTAGCACCAACGCATCCACTTCGGATGCGTTGGTGCTACGATGCTAAGTACTCCATGAATCATTCCAGTAATCATCTTCTGCATGCTGCCATCCTTGCCTACTGGGCTGAGGAACGTGTTCTGAGCTTGCTTCTGAGCTTGCTTCTCAGCTGTGCTTGCTTCTGAGGTGTATTAGACGCTGCGCATTCGTCGACAGCCCAGTGACTCGGCAGCCTGGAAGAGCTGGAATGATGTATTGTTTACTGACAGGATAAGAACGGCAAGAAGGACCTTCTGTTGTCCTCTCCAGCCTTCACGGAAAACACACCCTCAGGCACCAGGGCAAATCCTCCTTCCTTGTCCGTGATCATCAATTTTAGGCCTTCCTCTAAACAAAAAAATACCACCTTGCCTACGTTAGGTTTCTGACCGTGACCTTAAAAACCCCCCGGTAAAGATTCAACCCCTTCCAAAATTCACCTTTCCCTGCCTTCCCGCCACATTTCTAACCAGAGAGACCAAGTCCTGGAGATGCGTCACCTCTTGACTGGCAAAGACCTGTTTAGGGTTGACAACTCGCTGTCAGTGGTCAAATTCCTGAGAGAAGAAAACCATGAGATGTGTGATGCGGTGTCTTTTGGTGCCGAGAACCTGTTTTAAGCTATTCACCACCAGAAACTCTTGGTAGCTATAAAAAGATGCATTGACACCAGTGGGGAGATTCTTTTTCGCAATGCCTGTGGAGTTAACTTTGAACAATTTTTAGATATGCTTTGTTTTTATTTAACTTCCATGTTGGTGGAGTACAAGGGGTCACGATTTTTACAGAAGCAAGGGGTGTGTATTGGTTCTAGTGTCGCTCCCGTTCTGAGTGACATTTTTTTGGCCAAGTGCGACAGGAGAATTGCGGATGACCTCGGGAGTGTCGTCCTATGGGTATTCAAATACGTTGATGATTTTTTTGGTTTTGTTCCGGATTGTGTCTACCCAAGACAGGGAGGTTGTGTTAGCTGACATGTTGAGTGTCTTCAAAGGGCACTCTAACGGACTGGAGTTTACCAGGGAGAACTTGGTTGAAGGTGTGTTGCAGTTTTTAGACATTGAGCTATCTTTCTCCGAGTCTCATGTGTGCTCGAGCTACTCATCTAGGTCGAGGAAGGGTGTTCTTCAGTACGATTCGAGCCACTCAAAAGTGATAAAAAGGAGGATTATAGCCAGTAGTCTTTGGGGGTCTTTCACGAAGTCATGTCCGTACCAAATATTCAGGAGATTTTGAGGGCAGGCTAACAAACTTTTGGAGGGTGGGCACCCTAGCAGCCTCCTGGTAGGTGTAGCCGAGAGCCTCTTGAGAGGGTGCGTAATCCGGAGGGTACCCTACATCCACGAAATTGCGCACAGGTTTAAAAAAGGTTGCACAACGGCACGACATTCCTGTGGTTATCTCGGCTTCCTGTGAGTTGGGACGTTTGTGTGCGAGGGTGGACAGAGGCCGGACCCCTATCCCTGGATCTATTAAGCAGCATAAAAATAAGCTTCTTCCTTAATTGCGTGCGAGGGGTGGTTTCTTGCATCCCGCTGACGTGTAAGAGGGTATACATCGGCCAAAAAGACTGTTGTATAAATGACAGATTGCGCTAACATGCGTGCTCGATGAGGGCTTCACCATCAGGAAACTTGGCGATGCTCCCCGATAAGTGTGGGTGTACTCCTGTTTTAATCGAGGCCAAGATTCTTGGAAAGCATCGTCAACAGACAACTCAAGAGGGTACGGAAGCCTTTTTTTATTTCAATTAACAAAGATAAGTGTGTCAGTGCTCCATCGATAAGTTTATATGACTGCGAACTTCTGTTTATCGGCAATTTTTGACGTGATGGTCATGTGATGTGATGTGTCGCATTTGATTGTGCGACCACGCCGGTGGGAATCTTTTTTTCGAAATAAACAGTTGAAAGTCAGCGCTCTGTGTGTGTACACCTCTCTCTCCGTGTCGTTTTTCGCGCTGTTTTTTTATCCTTTTCTAATGCTACACCAACTAGCCCAACTTACCACTGTTCTAGCTATGCAGGGCTCTGATGACGGTGACGGTGACGATCGTCGAAGCGTTATCTACAATCAAAGGAACGGCCCTCGGACGAAGCTGAAGACAACCGAACAAGCAGAATAACAAAGAAACTGGACGGGAATGCGTTCAAAGAAATTTGCTATCTGGCCAAGGTCGTTCTCTTCAGCCGGGGGCTTTCAGCTTGGTGTGACAAATACGAATTATTTGTTTTGTACGCCGTTTGACGGTGTGAAGCATCACGAGACGCTTCTCTTCAAATTTGACGTGGCCCAACACCGCCGCGTGCTTTACAAGCATGAAGACATCAACAGATTTCGCGAAGCGAACAATGTCTCTGTCCTTACGCGCAATCCCTGCGAGCCAATCGTCTCATTGTTCGTGCATCTTGTCTCTTCAATTCGCTCTCGCTCTACATCTGTAGAAGGGAAAAGAAAAGAAAGAGATCCAGAATTCCACGTCGCGCACAAGCGAGACTCACAGCATCTTATCTTCGTTGCAATGTCGACTGTAATCACGAGCAATCGCCGATGAAAAAGTCGCAAAACGCAGCGGCGGTCCGTCCCTGGCTACGCTCCGTTCACTACTAAGCTGACAGTGCCGGACCAATCAGCCGCCTCCCTTTCACCGCCTGACCCCGCTCTTTGCGCGTGGGTATGGGCGAGAGTGTGCTCACGTAGAAAAAGATCGACGTACGAGTGGCCCCACGAGCACTTAGCTTCCACCGCAGTGTCAGCCTAGGGGTGAACGGAGTATGGCAGTTTCCACGTTCTTGCCCAATACACCCGTGGTACGCTCGCGGACACGGAGCAGCCAAGACGCGCGCACCTTAGAAGCAAGAGCAACACGACCGCCTCGTCGACAATGATTGAAGGTAAACACAGCTCGGGATGGCCACCAGCGTGACTCACGGAACCATCGCCGTGAGATGGCCAATTAGGCTGTGCCCGCATGCCTCATCGCAATTTCAAAACCTTGCATCGGAAGCGGCGGACTTTTTCTTCGCATAGCTTCCTTCGTCGCCCCTCGAACGAACCGCGTGTCCGAGCGGTTGACCCCAAAAAACAAACAGCCGTCTGCGCTTTCTCCGCAATCAGAGCAGATTAGTATAGACGCTCGTGCGCAAAGTCTCACCAGTGCACGTCGAGTGAGTTGACGCGTGTTTTGAGACGGTCTTCTTAAACAAATGTTTGGTGTATGCAAGCTCCATTAGGGACGCTGTTTTTTTTATGATTTTTTATATTGCTGCCACGGCGCGGAAGGCAATTGGGGTTCTAGTTTGCATCAAAGCAAGCGCAGCGAAAGGCAGTTCGGGGTTAGGCGCCAGTGAAGAAAGTTTAGAGCAGAATTCATCGTCCGTTTTCCGCTTACGTAACAGGCCAGTCGAAAAACGAAGGCAAATGTTACGACTGCCCAGGCACGCCATTTTCATCTCGGCGATCTGTGCCAAACAATCGCGAGTTCGTAGCAGGATTCATCCATCAACGTAATTTTATGTGAAGGTATACGACCGAAGCGTGAAGGACGATCAAGGACGATAGTATATAAAAGAAAGGCGCTACGGAAGCTTGTAAAGGTTTTCCCTCCCTACTTGTTCTCACATAATCGCTTTCCGAAACTCGAAACCAGAAAGCCTTCACCGCGTTTTACAAGTTTTCGTTTTGCTGTATGTCTGAATGAATTCCTGACGCTGCGTTCCTCACCGATGATGCATTATGTAGTCGATGTTAGCAAATGATGAACACAATCGGCAATCGGTTGACTTTGCGACGCGCCGGAAAGGACGGTGAAAATCCGCATTTACTAACGATGTTTGAAGTTGATGTCCCTCGTGTGCACGAGGTCCAGCGAGCGTGACTATATCAACGTCATCGCCAGATATGTCTTTGACTGGTCTTACATTACTTTCGCCACGGGGATCAATCCTTTGAACTGTACGCTGCCCCGGGAGTGTGTTGCGAGAGGCAGTGAAGCCGTGAAAGTATATGCTGACAGAAAGCAACGGCAACTAGGTTTCACCGATCAATTTTTACTCAATCGCGAGGGAAGCCCGGAACGACCTTCCACCCAATAGCATTTGAACATCTGTCCTCGGTCAGTCAATAAAGAAAATTCCAATGTTTTCGTGATGTTGTATACGAACATATGTAGATGCGGCATCTGTTTGGTTTATCTATCTACCTATCTCTCTCTCTCTCTCTCTCTCTCTCTATATATATATATATATATATGTATATTATGCGTCTTGTATTCTTTTAGATATCACTTTACACCTTGCCCGTTTATGGATAAACATCAACACCCGTAGCAAACCATCGACCAAGGCAGTGGTGCAAAGTTGTTTGGCATCTTCCAACAGATATCACAGGAGACTGCAGTTGCCGTGGAGAGTATAGACGTTTCGTACTCTTTTTCAATGCTGTTTTACGCTAAGCCACGATCTGAAAGCATTACCAGCCGTTATCAACTTTAGTACCCGTCAGGCTTACTGAACACGAAGTCAACACTTTCATGTTCGGCAGTGCAAACGGAAAGTCCTAAACAACGCTTGATTCGGTGGGATTTACACTGAACATTGAGGCTTCATAAACGGTTATAGTTGATTCATTCATTCATTCATTCATTCATTCATCCATTCATTCATTCATTCATTCATTCATTCATTCGTTCATTCATTTACCGGTCAATGCCCCGAGGGGAATTACACAGAAAAAAAAGGTAGGGGGGGGGGGATACAGAAAAACATACATATTGAACATTATACAAAAATAAACAACAACCGGGAAGAAACATTCCTGGCCACGTAGCGGCCACAGAAAAAATTATATTAGTTACATATTTGTTACGGACGACACTACATTTCTAAAAAGTCTGGGTCACTGGTGTGAAATATGTGGTCCGGGAGATCGTTTCATTCTATCATGGCAAGTGGAAGAAATGAGTTGTTAAAAGTGACGGTGGGGCCGGGGATGCGACGTACACTAAGGAATTTTCAAATGGCGTCCTGATGAAAGATGGGTATCTAACAAGATATATTGTCTGAGTTGAGGGTTGTAATAAAAAAAGTTCATGGAAGAGACAAGTGCGTGATAATCTGCGGCGAGTATTGAGAGTGGGGAGGCCGAGAAAGGCATTCATCGCTGACACACTGTCGGTACGATTATAGTTAGATAGGGTGAAACGGGCAGCTCGATTTTGAATGGATCCTGAGGTGATAGCTGTGTAAATTTAATGAGGAGACCAGATGGCAGCTGCGTACTCCATCCTTGGACTGTACAAAGGCTTCGTAGGCCAGGTGCCGCAGAGCAGGGGGAGCGGAGTGCAGGCATAACCGAGGGCTTTAGAAGCTTCGGCAGATATATTATCAATGTGGTTAGTCCAAAACATGTGAGGAGAAAAACCTACACCGAGGTATTTATGTGATTGAACACGCTCGATGGTTTCTATGCCTAGAGATTATTGAAAACATTTATGCGGAAAATTTACGAGAAAAACAAGCGAACTTGCACTGAGTCGTTTAGTAACATTAGCCGTCCATCACACCATTTGGTTACACTTTCAATATCATTCTGGAGAATGAGATGATCGTTAGTGCAGTTTATTTGGCGATAGATCACACAATCATCGGCGAACAGACGTATATGTTAGAGGAGAAAGAATTTGGAAGATCGTTAATAAACATCAAGAACAGAAAGGGACCCAGTGCACTGCCTTGAGGGACACCCGATAAGACATTGGTGAGGTTGGATTTTAATGCGTTTATGGCTGTGTAATGAACTCTCAATTAAAGGAAGCTGCCAATCCAAGTAAAGGTTAAAAAATCAGTATTTATTTGGTACAGCTTAGAGAGGAGGCGGAGGTGAGGAAAGGATAATTGATAAACTTGCTCCTGTTAAAACTCGTGAGAAAACAAAAATGGTAAAGCGTTCTGTTCATACCTGGCAAAATCATCGTATACGTAGAATACGTTTTCGGGGCTGGGGAAATGTCGGTGACTAGGCGTCACGTGATCATCTGGTTGGCGCCACTCTTGGTCATGTGGTCGTGTGAAAAATACCGGAGAAAAGCTCACCGGAGATAAGCTCACCGGAACTAAGCTCACCGGAACTAAGCTCACGGGAGATATGCTCACCAGAGATAAGCTCACCGAAAAATGCTTACCCACCGTTTAACGGGTCTGGAGAAAACCGAATTTAATTTTTATGCAACGTGATCGTTATACACTTAAATTACAAGTGCGACTGAACCTACATGGAGTCTCTCACACATGCAGTACACCTTACAAAGCAGGGCGCTCTACTGCAGTCCTTGTTCCGAATTCATGTCGTCCGGGTTTGCGCGACTGCGGCCATATCTAGTGTAGACGTAGCCAGGTTGGAGGCAATATTTACTTTCTTTACTTGCCAATTATAAAAACTTAATATTGAAGGTGTGACTTCTTAAACAAATTGTGAAATGGAAAATTTCGAATAGCTTGCGAAGTGCTTGCTACTACAGGAAAGTTAATTCCATGTAGTATAACAATCCAGGAACTACTCCAACCGTAGCCTATTACGCTGGTTATATTTTACCGCAATTGTATTCTAATTACGGTACACTTACAAGCAGACCTTCAAAAATTACCGAGTAGACGTGTGAGGAATATCCGCATGCTGCACATAAGGCATCCAAACATACTCAAGATGAGTTAACGTTTCCAGCTGAGTAAATGCTTGACGTACAAATTCGTAGGCTAGCTTTTCTCCGCATCCGCCGAAATTCCGGTAAGCGTTTTTCCGCATCCAACAGTTTCGCGTTGAGCTTTTCTCCGGTAAGCTTTTTTTCGTCGCCCCCATGTGAAGTGATATGTCGTTGACGTCACACGGCACCGGGTTGTGACGTCATGTAACACCAGGACGACACCGAGACAGTGACACCGTCACGTCACGTGGTCCGACACCACACGACGTGGTTACGTAACATCTGTGACGCCACTGATGTCCCATGCCTCAGACAGGATCTGCAGGCTGTTTTGGATGATGTACTAGTAGTGCGACCAAGGCTTTAAGGTAGCACTTAGGGCCGGTTGCACCAACGTCGCTTACCTTAACCCAAAGCGGCTCTTTCCTAAGTCGGCTTAGCGCCCTAAACCGAGCTCGGATAGGCACGGGTTTAAATTCCGGTTGCACCAACGTTAACCCGGCTTTACAGACGCGCCCCTAGCTAAACGCTGGATTTGCCTAGGGAATGTAGAGACAAACAGAGCAACCTAGGGAACACTCAAAGGGACGAATACGATTGGCGGAGAGGAATGTCGTGATGTAAACAAAAAACGTGCTGTAGTAGCCGTCGTCGGCGTCTGCTTTTCGCTGTATTTCTTCGGTGAGTAACGAATTAAAGGTCTCCCAATTCAATCATTTCTTTCACTTAACTTTCAAGAACAGGAGTCAGCGCTTTAAATAAACACTAATGCTCTTTACATCTGTGATTCTGTGTTTAATATCGGTTGATAACAGAATATTTTGACAGTGACAGTAGTTTTCGTGCTCACATTTTGAGATAAAGGAGCCATCGGGGGCCCCAAATCTCACCGAACGCGAAAAGGACGCTCTACTCGCTACATCGCTGAAGACAAAACATCATCGAGAATAAGTAGGCAGGTAAGGTGACTACTAAAATCAAGTCATGCCTGAGACCGATGAAGTTCAAAACAGTGACGAACTCGCCACGGCAGCTGCGAAAATGCCCGGAAATCGTCGAATAGAAGCCGTCGAGTTGTCGTCGCCACGAATGAAAGATATAAAGCAAAATATTCCTAAAAAGCGCGATCACCAGAAAAGTTACGGTTATGGAACGATACAGTTTTCTGAAGCCAAGATTCTACTCGCGAGACAAGGAAAATTCACTGAAGATTGTCTCGAAACTTAGAAAACGAAAGAAATTGACTTTTGGCTGTTTTATAATTTAAAAGCGTCGCAATCTGATGCAAACGGCAGAAGTGTCGACAATCAGCTGATCGCTGAGATTATGTACTGCCACTATTCAACGTGCTGATCGGATTGAAGGATATGCGTTGCAAGTAGAAATAAAAAAGCTGGTAACTAACAATACGTTACAGTTATGCGAAAATCAGTAAGGTATACATACGAATAAGCTCGTTGACAGAATAACCAACGGGAAGACAGACGTGAGCCCCACAGCTCCGTACGTATCTCGGTTAGGGCTAACACGCACTGAGAGTGGAGAGCCAGCTTGAAGACAGGGGTCGATAAACACTTCACGCGACAATATTTTGCATCCTTGTCACAATCGAAGGTCATTCTGTCGAGGCTCTCACGCTGTTGTAGCCTAAAACACTTTGTACAACCAATTTCGTCCACCGCGTCGACCGCCACAAACCAGCGGCCATGTTTTAAATCCAGGATTAAGAAACAACCAAAAGCAAAGCGCCCAATGTTGAGCGCTTACGATAAGCGTAGTTTAGTGCTAGGTTTAGCGATGAGCGGGGGGATCGGTGGCCGAGTGGGCTAGCGCACACCAGCTCGGAGCACGTGGAGCGAAAGCTCGCGCTGCAGAACCCAGGGATCCTGGGTTCAATCCCCACCCCTGCCCGTTTCGATCTGGATGAGCATCGTACCGGCGTGCGGTCGTGTGTCACTACTGCGTGGTGCACGTTAAAGACCCCAGGCTAGCGGTTGTACTGCACTGGCTAAATTGCTCATCTACAGCGAGTGACTCGTCGCAACATTAAAAATGGCTGACCAACGACTCGCTGTATAAATATCCACACAACCCCCAATTATTTAGCGATGAGCGATTTTGGTGCAACCGAACGAAACCGAAACTTAGCTTAGGCGCCCGGCTAAGCTTCGCTTTGCGCTAAGCGGCGTTGGTGCAACCGGCCCTTAGTCTTCTTAACAAATCGTGTTCGTTCCCCGTGCAGAAGGAATTACCGCGGCATTACGTCAACGCTCAGCACGAAACGAGCGCGCGCGGCCCGGAATAAACTTCTCATCACTGCTCGAGAACAAAGCGGATCTCTTTCTCGGCGGCAAGGCGCGTCCGCCACAACCGCGCAACACGCAGACTCGGACCTCCCGGACGTTTTGGCTCCGCAACTTCCGGCAGCTTCCGCCGCGTCCGTCTCGGCGAAGCGTAACGAAGTCCCGACGGCACGCAGGACTCGCCGCGCATGCGCAGAGGCATCGGCACTTAAGTTCCCGCCGAGAGCGGCACCCTCGCGATGACCCGCGTCGTCACGCTCAAACGTATGCAACAGGAGCACCCCGAAACGCGTTCCAATTTTGACGAGGCGTCGTAAGTTGCACCCGCCGTCAACGCGGGTGAAAACGGTCCTGAGCTGACGGGCTATACGAGACTTTAGACGGATCCTACTGCCTAACAGAGCCGCTATATATATATATATATATAGACCAAGTCTGGACATTGCTGTTAGGAAAGTATCTTATTTTTTTCTATCACTCCTATCGATGGATGTATAAGGCTCCTTCCGGTTTACAAACTGTCTGAGTTGAATTACACGTATTTGTTTGTTTGTTTGTGGGTGTCAACGAGGGTTGTCGGCACACGTGTTCGAAGGGCTGCCACTCGAGACCATTCACTGCAAGAAGTCTTCCCGCAAAGAGCGCAGGGAAAGTCAGCGGTTGTAAAAATATGTTTAGACCTATATAAAAAAAAGTCTGCATTATGGGTATGAGCATGGTGGAACGTCATGCTCAATCACATAGCGCAGACAGTTTTTTTTTTCTTTCTGCTTTTGTTGAATTTCGTAATGATGAATTCATGCAAACCCTATAGGTTGGTGACAAGACCACTGTGGTGCATAAAAGGTCACTAACCTATCGGGCGAACACAGTGATGAAATGAAGCGAACGGAAGGAAAGAGAGCAAAAAGCGAAGGTATAAGCCAGTGGTTCTCAAATGGGGGTCCGCGGACCCTTCGGGGTCCGCGAAATCATCCTAGGGGTCCGCGAAACCCAGCCTCCTGGCAATAAAAGTTGTCTTTTTTTTTCAGATTAAGAATAAACCTTCCATTTCTTGGGTAAGTTTTCTCGTGTATACGTCAATAAGAGAAGTCTACTTCACACTAGCCCTTAGTTACAACTATTCATCAAATCACTATCATAATTAATCAATAACTTTTTCTTCCCCTCACCACGAATGGGGTCCTCCATCATATCCGCCGATCCACAAGGGGTCCGCGAAACATCAGTGGTTGAGAACCACTGGTGTAAGCTATGACTGCGACCACGTACAGGCTATGAAACGAACAGAACGTAAAAAAAAAGGATCATAATCAGACGTAGAAACGCTGCTTGACCTCATTGTTTAATAAACATCAATTTCTCGTGCACAGCAACTTCTAAAGAACGTCAAATTAGGTTCTTTTTATCTTTCTTTTTTTTTTCTGGCCTAACGTCATGACTAGTGTGGACCACATTTCACCCTTTTTACCCCGTTCACTCTTTCACTTACCTTCCCTATACAGGACCAAAAAGCCGTGGTCAAACTGCTAATTCATTATACAAAGGACAGACTGCTGACACTGTTTGAGGCGTGTCCTTGTATGTCCCATTGGCGATACTAACTCACGTGCATGAAGCAAGCAAGCTTGGAACATGTGTAGAGTGTGTCCGCAGACAATTTTGTCATCGTGTCTGCAGAGAGCACATTGTCTTTTGTATCATGTACGAACAGTGCTACTACGGCTTAAAAGACGATGCATATCAAACCTCCATTAGACGCTAAAAAATCTGGAGCGTCCACTTTCTTACGAGGCACTTGGGAGAGCCGATACCTGTGCAATCTACGGAGGGAAGTCGGCGAATGACAAGGCTGAAAATATGTGCAAACCAACGAGGTAGAGGGTCTTAGGGCGATCCCATTCACCAGGCAAAAGTGACCCGCACCTGGCTGCTTCCATGTTGTACAATTTTGACCACTGGACACGCGACCGCATACCAAATCCTAAGGCTTTTACGAAACACTGAGCCAAGAGTTCTGTTGTAATCGCTGTAGAAAAAAAAAAGAAAAAACATGATAAACTTTTTTTTTTCAATGCTGATAGCCCCAGAGATGAGTGTCTAGCTCCAATAAAAACCCAAAATACAGCACCACCACGGCTGACCGCATTTAGAGAAGCCATTGCGAAGCTGCCCGAGTTTTTGTTGTAAAAGCACATTTTGGGACTTAAAACGAGCGAAACATAATTTATCTCGTCGGTACTGTTAGTAAAGATCAATACGCAAATATTTGTACGCGGTACTTCGTTAAGATATAGATGTGAAACTATAAGGCCACGTGTCTAGTGGCCAAAAATGTGCAAGGTGGCGGCGGCCAGTTGGGGGTCACTTTCAGCTGCCAGTTTAACGTTCTAAGCCCCTCTACCTCGTTGGTGCAAAAAAAAAGCAAAAAACCAATGGGATGTTGCACTGAGAATGTCGCGCACACACTGACCATCAACGAGAGGCCGCCCTTGCCACGTACACGGCGACGTGAGTATCCCAAGGTACGACAGCGCGAAGCAAAGGCGCTTACACTGCGACGTGAGGATTCCAAGGTGCGCGAAAGTGCTGCAGCTATCGCTCTTACTCATTATCGCTTTTTTTTTTTTAGGTCGAGACATATTTTCAGCATCACCATTCACCAAGCTCCCTGCTTAGGTGGCAGTGATTGTCCCATCGAAATGTCTTGCGGAAAAATAGGCGCTCGTGATTTCTTAAAGTGTAAGAGAGTATAAATATCCTTTTATGATAATACTTTTATCATAATTTATTCAGTTATATCGCCATTACTCATTTCTTATTGAAAATAATAAAAAATTAATTCACTTATTATTTGAATTTGTAGCGTGGTCTTTACGCATTTCCGATATTACTACTATTTTGAAGCTATATTTATGGCTTACCATTATCAATTACCTCACGACTTCTTCTCCTCTCTGACAATTGTGTCACTTACTGTTATAGTGACTTATACTCTTTCACCAGTTCCGTGAAGGAGAATGTTATGAAGGCCATTTAAGTGTCCGCGTAACACGAGTATTACTCTCCTGCTTTGGGGACAATTAAGGCCTGTTCACACATGTAGCGGAGCGCTACGAGCACAGCGCTGACCTCGCGCTAAGCGCGTGCTGACGGGAGCGTTCACCAGCTTTGTACCGCACCGTCAAAACAGTTGCTCATGGCAGACGATAAGTAACTGACGGCACGTGAGAAGCGCTACATTAGCGCTTCGCTGCATGTGGGAACCGGCCTTTAAAAAGTCTTCAAAACGAACTTCTCGAGATTTGGCAAACTATAGCGTGCGCCGAGGAAGACGGCCAGAGTCGAGATGGCGAGATTAACTAACAAATTCTTCGAAGAAGTTTTTTTTTTCTTTTTAAGTCTTCGCGTCGGATTCTTTACCTTTTCGATGTTACCTCCTTTGGATTCAGGCATGGCGTGAAAGATGGCCGGCAGGTGATCCACAACGTTGAGAGGTGCAAGCTCGTGTCTTTCACTAGTCGCTCTTGCGCTGCATTTCCACCGGCGTTCCAATCGCAACCGCAAAGCGCAGATTTGCTCGTTTCTTTTATCAATGCGCGTGAAGCTGGACTGAACTTTTACGCAGCCGCGTTCGCAGTCGGCTCGCGAATACGGTTCGACAGCCGGTGTGAATCGGGCATAACCGTTATGTATTTTTCTTATTCATATAAAGGCTGGGTTCTATGCACAAAGCGAATTTGCGGCGAACCAGCGACTAACTTTGCTCGGCGACGCATTCGCTTTTCGCGCTGCGCAACAGCCACTTTTCTCTTCAAAAGACCAGCTCGTACGCTTATCTCGGAGTTCACCTTTTATATTTTTCCTGCGCCACTGATATCAATCGCTCTATCTGTGCTACTACTCGCTCTGGGTTTCTTTAAGCGTAACCTTAACATCTATCCTACTCATTAAAGGTGCATTTACACTGGCGTTCGATTCGCAACCGTGAAGCGGATCCGCTCGTTTTTGTCATCACATATTAGCGCTTGAAATCGTATTGGATCACTAAGGAATCACGTTCGCATCCGCCGCGAACGCGGTTCAACCGCCAGAGTGAATACGGAGAGAAAAAAAAAAAAAAGAAAAAAAAAAAGACGTTTACAATTCTCTGTAATGCCGAATTAGAGCACAGCTCTTGAGGAGGAGGAGGAGAGGGTACGGAGGGAAGGGTATGCCCCTCCTCCTTCTTCGTACCCTCCCCTCCTGCTCTCCTGATCCCCTCCCAATTAGCGGGAAATTTTCGCTAAATTTTTCACTAAATTTAGCGGGAAATTTTCCCGCTAAAAGTTTAGTGGAAAATTTTCCCGCTAAGCTTAGCGGGTTAAGTTCCCCGCTAAATTTAGCGGGGAAACCGACACCAATTAAGTTCCTCCGCTAAATTTAGCGGGGAAACTGTGACGTCCCATAATGCAACACGCGCGGTTACGCGGACGCCGACGGCGCCGACGCCGCTTATCCCGGAAACGGGCGCCTAAGAGCTGCGCTCTAATAACTGCTCGCTTATATGCTCATTTCTTATTATACTTCGTCTCACCTTAGCATGGACTATTGTTAGCCGCGCATGCTAAAAGCGCGAGCTATAGTTGCTTCGGATGAAGCCTCGGCGGTTGCACGGGCGCTCGTGCAGCGAGTGCTCCAGTCAAGGCAGTCAAGGCTGACCGCTCGCGCTTGCACAGCCTTCGCAGTTAGTCCATGATAAGGTGAGACGGAGTATAGTTCAAAACTTAAATAAGTACACGCGAACTGTGACCTGCACTGAGCTGATTTGATCAGCATCGTGCGATACGTGTCAATCTTCGAGAGCATGATTTTTCTCACAAACATCTTATCTCTTGGAATCCGCGCCGGCCCACCTGTCCCCTTTGACCGTCGGAAGATGCAGCTCCGTTTCACACCAAGTCCGAGCGCAGCGTGAAACAAAGTAGAGGCTATCGATTTTTAATGGGATAGCATTATTTAACAACTTCACCCGGTTTTCGCGATGCGGTATCTGGCCTCGTATGTGCCGCGCATATTGCGGGAGCGGCAATACGCACTCCTTCACATTCGCACCCTCTTCGAAGGGCCTGACGTCCTTCACGTCGTCCTCGACGTTTTTTTTAGAGGTCCCCCCAGAGGTCGTTCTAGACGTCGTCTTTGACATCGTCCTAGAGGATGACGTGAAAGACGATGTCCTGGAGTGTCGTCTCTTGACGACGTCCTTTAGGACATCGTTCTCGACGTCGTCCTACACGTCGTTCTTGAAGTCGCCCTAGAGGTCGTCTTTGGCGTCGTCCTCTAGGACGTCGCCCTCGACGTCGTCCTAGACGTCGTTCTTGAGGTCGTCCTTGAGATCGCTCTAGAGGTCGTTCGAGACGTTGTCTCTAACGTCGTCCTCTAAGACGTCGTCCTCGACGTCTTAGAGGGCGTTCATATTTGCGCCCAAGCTTTGAAGCAATCGTCGGTTTGAGTTGAGCTAGTTGGTACATGGTCGATGATGGTGGTGAAACAGCTTCTGTTGTACTTCCAGGCGGAATAATTCGTTCGAGGTTGTTCAATCGAAAAGAAATACACTCATTTACTGATGGGATATTTACATATGTACAGGAAACTGTGCAGGGGAAGCTTTTCCGAGGTCCTCGCGCATCAGTCCATTCTTTGGCGACTTCTTTCTTCTTCTCTTTTTGCCCGCAGTCCCACGAGCTATTTCGGCAATTCGCAACAGCTTCTAAACGATTACACAGAGACGAAGCAATCGCTAAATTTCGAGGTGGCGAACTGCAGTCGCGCTGACGTCAGTAATGGCGTCATAAACCATTCATAAAATAAAATGTCTAGTCGAAATTTGCGTCGCCGAACTCGCAGTGAGCTGCTCCGTGAGTCTCGTGACGAATGCTATTGCAATTCATAGAAAACCAACAATAATGGTTTCTCCAGCTAATTTCTTATGTAAAAAAAATGTACTGCATGGTGAAGTTATACTGTTCTTTATTTTCTCTGCCGGTAATACCACACGCGCAGAAAAAACGACGGACGCCATGACGTTGTGCTTCCGTCACTGCTTGAGATTGGCGTCATCGGCTCGTAGCATTGGCTGCGCTCGGACGTATGGTAAAATCAAGTACAGTTACGAAGCATTTGTAATTTGGAGGCTGCGTTTCCATGACGATCAGCACCGCGCTCCCACGACTGCGCGGTGCAGTCGTGAGTTTGAGCTACGTTTATTTAACTATTTAAATAATTCAGGTCCGCTTTAGGAATAATAAATACAAGGTACGTGTCCATAAAAAAAAAGAAAAAGGGTTAGCGTATTTCAAAAGTAAATGAGCATAGGGGAACGAAAACAAAGACAACGGACATCATGGGCGAGTATACAAACCCATACTCCTAGAGTGTCACCACTCATGATAGTTGACTAAACTGTATCGCGTCATGACTGACGCGTACCGACAACTCTCGTATAAAGAGGCCGCTTCAATTAATAGAAGAACGTTTAACAAAATTTGAAAAAAATGTGTTCTTACTTTTGGATAATTTATGTGGACGTTAGATGCCGTACGATAATGAGGCACGAGCTCCAAGCATTGATATTGCTACAACCACAATTTTTAGCTCAGTGGAAACGACTCCTCTTCGCACGCAGCGTACCCAGGTTCGATTCCCTCGGGCGGCCGGTGATCTTTTCCGAGGATTTGGCATCATCGACGACGGAAGCCCTATAACGCCAACTACTTCAGCACCGACAACTATTACAACTACAACATCAATTAATGGACGAAGAGCGTGTCGGTGCGGCTCAACGTCAAGCCCTACAACTATAGCATCACCCAGGGACGTCATTTCCAGCTGTGTTGAAGAACTCATAACTGCCGTCGCTGTAAAAGGTTTGAAGCTACGTAACTCCCGGACCCATAACCCTGTTAGGTTTGACTTTCATTTAACAGAAAGATCAGATCGTCAGCTTTTCTTGCAGCGATATCTGTTATGGGCTCTTCCCACCACTGGAAATGGCGTCCCTTCTTGATGTAGTAGTAGTTGTCGTTGTTGTAGTATAATTGTTGATGTTGAAGCTGGCGATCGACGTAGAGCGCCTGTCGTCGATGTTGCCAAATTAGACGAAAAAGATCGCCCTCCGCCCGCGGGAATGGCGCCATATTTGTGGGTGATGTCTATACTTCGTTTCGCCTTATGTGCGAGCGAAGGCAAAGCTAGAAGCGCGAGCACGAAAGTTCCGTGCGTTCAGGCTTTGCTCGAGCGCGCGAGCTGGGGAGAAACGCAAAAGGCGCTGGTCTCGCGCTTCTAGCTTTGGCTTCGCTCGCAGATAAGCTGAAACGAAGTATAGAGCGCATGCTCTGAACAAGCCCACATTAATAGGCTGCTAAGACCGGCAATCTTGAGGGTGCGGAATGCACGTTACAAAAGAACTGTGGAAGCTCGCCATCAGCACGCGCTCAGCAGTCGTGCTGCGTGCGAAGCGGCAGATTGGCTTTTAAATTGATTGGCTTTTAAATAAAAATGTCCTTTTTGCTCATAGTAGACCCTATTTATTTTTATTTTTTATTGATTATGCCTTTTATATTGTTTGGTGGTGCAGAAAGAGAAACAAATTTTATTTTTATTAATTTTAGCTCTCACCAATAAAATGAAGAAAATGAAAATGCATGCGAAGCGGCGGCGTTACCACTGGGCTTTAAACAACCGGCTTTAAACTTGGGAGTAGAGCCACTAAATGAGCGTAGCTTATTTAGTGGCACTACTTGGGAGGTACCAGATGCCCACTGCACGCACTCTCTGGAAATTAAAATAGGGGGTATTCACTGGCCGCCATATTTGAGGTCACTGTTTAGAGCGCATGCTCAGAACGAGCTCGCATTAATAGGCTGCCAAGACCGGCAATCTTGATGGTGCGGGGTGCACGTTGCAAAAGAACTGTGGAAGCACGCCATCAGCGCGTGCTCAGCATTAGCGCGCACAGATGTGGCCGACAGTGCATACGCCCTATTAGCCCCGTGCGCGACCGAAAGCGTCGCTGTGGTCGGCCTTCCACGATTGGCCGAACGCTGACTGTGACGTCGACGGAAATACGAGGAATGAAAGAACTTTAATTTTGACGGTGTTGGCAGTGTTCCTTTGAGAGCGCAATGATTTCAAGCTTCCACCATGCTAATAACAAACACCATCGAACTTGTTGTTTGCAAGGTAATGACGTCACAAGGGGGAACCACAGGAGGGCGCCACCAAAACATCTCGCCGCAATATGCCGTCGTAGCACTGTCAATGCCAAGAGCTCGTGCCAGAAGACTTGATTTCACGCGCTCCGGAACAAAACAAAAAACAAACAAAAAAGCGTTCGGAACGATGTGGAACAAAACAAAAGCATTCGGAACAAGACAGATGTCGTTTTTGTTCAGAAAGCTTCTATTGGCACACTCTGGAGTGCGTGAACGCGACGCTGATTCCCAACGACTTCGCCAAGACTTGTCGCAGCTAACGCTTGGACTGTACTAATGATTAACACAGGGGTGCTCAATTTGTATTCAGGGAAGGCTGTTCTTAAACTTTCGTTCTCCGTTACCCAACGTCAAATATTTCCTAAAAATATAAATTATATAAATATAAAAGCGTCTTTTCATATATTTTTTTTCTTCTCGTTCGAAGGAACCATTTTAACAGTATTGGTTAGCTCTTCAAGAGCCATCCGATAATAAAAAAAAGAAACAAAAAGCTTCAAGACGTTCACTTATTCGATACATTCTTTAGGCAGATATTAAGAATAGGCTTTAAATAAACGTTTTATTATCAGAACCGATGCGTCATCTCCCTCAATGTGCCTAAAAACGCCAGTCAACTAAAAAAAAAAAACGCCTCATACTTTTAACTATGTATTGCTTCAGGATTCGGTTGACTATTTCTAATTAAACAATAAAAATTCTACGGACGATCAAACTGACAAAATGACATAACAAACATGTTGCTAATAAAACTGTTCAAACAATATAACCGACACTAAAAAAAAAGAAAAGAAAAGTAGGCCGTTCGTTATTTATGCAGGGAGAGTTTAGTCTGCCAGAGTAACCTGCAGTGCACAGACAGTGCCAACATCTAAAAATAAATACGCACTTATTAAAAAAAACAAAAAAAACAAGAATAATATAACACAAACTAGCACGTCTGATGGCGTTAAGTCTACGTGTCCCGAGTTAGCGATCGGCCGCGGTGTCTACAAAAAAAAAAAAAAAAATCTTGTTTGCACGTGAGACGCTTAGAATAGCGCGACTTGAAATTCGAGTCAACCCACGCGCGCTTCCTGTGTCAAGAAGAGCGGCGGGGAAGCGCTCATCCCGTCCGGAAGCCGATCATATCTCGACCGCGTCAACAGAACGTCCTCGTCAAGGGTGAAAGGTTATGGCGTCTAAAATTGCTCTGTCACCTCCGTGAGGCATTGACCGAATCGACGACACTTCGTAAATGCAGTCGCGGATAATTTTCTTCGCTTCCATCGTTTGCTACTGTCGCCCGTCCTTCTTCAATGATTTGTAACTCGAACTTTTTTCTTTTTTCTTTTTTTGAGTTTTGACAGGGTTGGCGAATTTCTCTAACGTGTCGATTTGAATGACAGTTCAATTTGGCTCTTAGTCTCAGATTGCTTTCGCTCGCGTGACCTCGAAGTGCGCACCTATAAGGAAACCAACGGCCCTATTTTGGGGGATGCGCAGCTTAATATATACGCCGTCGCTGCTGGGGTATTCATAACTGATGCGTTCGTTAAATAATATATTATTTGCGATCAAATAAAGGATAAGTTGTAAATTCGTGATTTTGATTTTTTTTCCGGACCCCATAGTCCGTTTAAAGTCCATGTTTTAAAGTTGAAATTTTAAGGAGCGCTGTGTATGAGGCTTTTTTACGCACATACTTGCGCAGGTTGCAGACTATAAAAACACATCTCAAAGTTTCAGCCGAAGTTTGTTCCCCTGCGGTGGAAAAATACGCCGGAAAATATGGTAAACATTAAATTCACGTGAGGACGTAGCACTTGGCGGGAACGAATAAAGAACTCTGCCCAATATCGCAAGACATGATTTGTACGGCTTTCTGTTGCGTTCCCGACAAATCGCCAAACCTAACTCCCTTGGCCTCCTTCGTTGGATGTGCGCTAAACGGCAAACTCATAACCAGTAATCGCCGCACGGAAGAGATATACAAGAAGTCCCTGACCAGACGGTTAGAGTTAGGAACATCGGTGCAACGCAGTCGATGCAAACCAATAACATTTACTATTGATCGCAGTTTACCGTAGCTTGAGGTTTACTGCGACAATCTGGTCACACGCAAACACACACACACACACACACACACACACACACACACACACACACACACACACACACACACACACACACACACACACACACACACACACACACACACACACACACACACACACACACACACACACACACACACACACACACACGCACACGCACACGCACACACACACACACACACACACACACACACACACACACACACACACACACACACACACACACACACACACACACACACATATGAAGAGAGAGAGAGAAAATTTCATATTGGAAATAAACGAATATAGCCAAACCATTGGAGGGCCAAGAATAACATCTGCGGTTAGATCGGTATTTTTTTTTAAGGCGAAAGCCTTATATATTTTATTGTTCAGTCGACCTTTAAAGTCCTTGAGCGAAAACACGTCGACGACACGAAAAGTACGAAAACATGTCGGCGACACGAAAGGTACGAAAACACGTCTGCGACACGAAAGGTACCAAAACCCACGGTTACCACGAGATGGCGTTACTTGTGCCAGGATCGGCAGAGGCGCGCGCGCGGCGCAAACCCAGCGGGAGAGGAGGACACTCTCACTCGGGCAGAGCCGTGTATACACCAACACAGTGTTTACAAACAAAGCCGGCTTTGCCCACACGAGGTGTGGGCACTGCGCGTGCGCAGAAACCACATTCGGAAGGAGTGCAGCGTTTGCGCATGCCCAGTAGCGGCAGCAGCGCCACCACACTGGCGTGACGTCAGCAAGCTGAGTTGGTCGATAGAGAGAGTTTGGTCAATGGGCGGCGCGAGCAAAGCCAGTGTGTGCACCAGTCGCAGAAAATGGGCTTGACATGCTATCTTGGCCAACAAAAGCCGAAAAGAATCCCCTAGCGGAGGTAGCAATAAACAGTTTTAATCATAGGGATATGTTGGTATATGGTTTTAATAGGCGCGTAACAGTGAATTGTAGTAACCCTTCATGGTTGAGAATAGGGTGCACGTAATGTTTCGATCATGATCATACAAAAAAAATGTAAGAAACGAATGTGCTGCTCAACTCTGTTTTTCTCGAACAGAGTGTGACCGCCCGGACGACAGATTCCCGGCCCTCGGCGCTTGGCGTACGGATTATGTCGATCGTCGCACTCTTCCACCATGATTGAAACATCACGTGCCCGATATTTTCAGTCAGCGACAGTCACTCCGACGCACTTATTAAGTTTGTTTCTCGCGACCACCGCCAGGGTATAATTTCCGGCTTCTGGTTGGCCACATTCGAAATTGTGAAGACGCCCTGGAACACGCCCAGCCCGCTTTCGGCCAATGGCGCCTCCTCATTTGTATCCTATACTTCCCAACGAATGGCCAAACTCTCTATATATGCGGCTCTGCTATCGGGGAGCGGTGAAGAGCGGGCGTGCGACATGCCGTAAGATTAACGACGCCAAAAGTGCTTCGTCAGAGAGCGCGCTGTCTTCGGAGGTTCGCTATTACCGCCCTTAGCGAAAACTAATACGTTTGAAATATACCACATTCGAATTTGAGTGTATTTGAAGTACAGTTCATAATTGTAAGTACAAGAAAAATCGACCGAAAATACACACTTATTTTTTTTTTTTTTTTACTTAGAAATAAAATATACTTCTGAAAATCTTTTTAAAATACCTTTATTTAAACTACATTTGAAGTTCCTTTCATGCGCTCTGAAATACGTAAATACTAAATTAGTAGGCACAAAATACCTTTCACATAGATTTCTTAAAATATTTATTTATTTCATGCAAAATATACTCCAGCCCTAATAAAAATGCAGCGTTCAAAAATAAGTGCAGAATACTCTCAAAATACCTGGAAATCGTAAATACTGTTGTGTTCTACTTTAAGTATCTTTTGACTGCAATACTTTGGTAGTTTGACTGAAACTACCGAAGTTTTGAAAAGCTCGCTTTTCAGAAGTTCACTTCACGCAGATGTGGAGTACACTGAAGTGCCTACATTCAACATTTGATTGGTTTGTCAATTGAGTTGTTCAGCATCGCACTGATAAATCAGCCCAGTCCATGTTTTTGTTTTCATTTTTCTATCAAGAACAACCTGATGAGTTTCTTGCACACCGGTCACAAACGGGGTTCGGGAACTACAACCACAACACTTGCTGATGCTGGAAAACTTCAGAAAGTGCTGTGAGCAGGTACGTTCGGCGTGGTTGTGTTAGCACAATGTTAGTTCACTGAATGTGTATACTCACCATTGTACGTGATGCGAGTCTTTAATATTGTGACGTTTACGACCAAATTAAACAGTCAACTAGTAAAGAAAAGCAAAATAACTATTTCAAAGTGAAGAAACTGCTTTGACTCGCTTTGTCCTGAGTGGTGCTATGCAAAGGAGCAATAACATCTCTTCAAGGAGCCGTTTTTGTGGATATTGTTTTAGCGACTAGCTGCGCCAAATTATTATTATTTGGACCAATGCTTTTTAGTAAGAGATATCGTCCACGAACTTCAAAACACTGATTCCCCTTTGACAGACTTCTGAGGAAAAGATCGGATACTTCGAACCTTAATAAGTGTAGAGGGGGTCACCGGCCAAATGATTACCTTGAATATGTAGTCTATATAAGGCTCTAGAGCAGTCAACGGGACTGTGATTCAGGTGTTCAGTGCGTCATTGTGTTTGTGTTCGTTTCTAATGTGTAGTTCTGGGATGTATTTAGTAGTGTCTTCAAATGCCGCAGGGACAATTTAATAACAAAATCCAAAATTAAAAAAAAAAAAAAAAAATGTGTAGACGGTTTTTAATACACAAATGTCATCTTGAGGACGAAGGAATTATATTTTTGGTATATCTAAAATCTGTTATGATTAGTATTTATGATATATTTTGAATACATTACGCGCGTATTTCGTATGCGGACAAAATAATACAGAATGAATACAAAATGAATATTCATATTCAATATATTTCAACTTCGTTTCAAGTACGGCCTCTTTTCGCGCTTGGGCTTTCGCCTTCAAGTGGTCTTAGAGATAACAAAAGAGACCCTGTAATTTTTTTTTTTATTATGATGTCTAAAATTGAGCAGCAGGTATATAAATTTTTCTCGTCGAATTTTGAAAAAAATGTTTTGAGCACGCTTCGTTGACGTCTCTGTGTCCAACAGGGGTTCAAATGGTATATTGTTGTAGGCTTGC
Organism: Ixodes persulcatus; assembly: GCA_013358835.2. Classification (NCBI taxonomy): domain Eukaryota; kingdom Metazoa; phylum Arthropoda; class Arachnida; order Ixodida; family Ixodidae; genus Ixodes; species Ixodes persulcatus. Next base: position 197,760 of record JABSTQ010010521.1, read on the forward strand.
CTGGCCCTCTTTTGTATTTGTTCAGACGCAAACAGAAAGATGAGCAGTTGTGGGAAAAACGTTTGACAAAGCTTGAATCTTTCTTTCTAAGGCTTTCTATGGCGAGTTTGTCACGCGTTGGCAAGATCCAGATTCCAGAATTAGGACGCTCTGTTGTTGCAGTGGACTGTAGTTGTAGCATGAAAAAGCGGGATCGCATGGTTGCACGCGATTTAGTAATCCGCACCACTCCCTGGTGCCACTATATATGTGCTTAAATTGGAAAAAGAATAAAAAAAGCCTTCCAAGAAGTGGTATTGTCCGAGCTACAAATTGTGACTTATTACGAAGGACTTTACACTGATACTTCGTCTGGTCCTAAAGTAGTTACGTCATCTCATATAACGTCACGTGACGTCAGTTATGTCACATGACACCACGACTTGACATCGTGACGTCCCGTGACATCAGGTCAAACGACGTCTGGGTGTCAAGTTTCGTGACGTAACTTGATATTATGGCATGATACCGCGACGTCCCATGACCTCGTCACATGACCTCGGTAGTAACTTTGGGGCGTCCGCCGTGGATGTTGCCAAATCATTGAAAAAGAACACCCGCCGCCCACAGGAATCGAACCTGTATCCGCTGCGTGCAAAGCGGAGGCGTTACCACTGGTCGAGCTACGGGCCCCTACGCTCAGGGGCCCCTAGGAAATACGGGCTCACCCTTGCGCGTGCGCCAAACCCTAATTGCTTTTTGGGAGCGCTGCCAGCGCTGCTCCCAAAGGGTGATTCACACACTTGCGTTCTGTCGGACCAAGTGCGAGGGTTTGACAGCTGCGTCGGCTCCAATAAAACCGGGTAAAACCGATTTTGTTGGAGCCAACCAACGTCACTCATGGTGAATTCCACGGGTAGATACGGAGCGCTTTCCGAAATCCACGAGGGAGGCAAAATTTCGCTTCGTGGGACCCGCTCCGAATCGGTGAGCGGAAGATGGACTCACATTTTTGGAGCGACCCACCGACTAGCCCGAGACTGTCGGCCGTTCAAAATGGCCGCTGCTCGAACTTGACAAACCGACCAACACCTCAACCGACTGATCTTTCCGACGACCAGCGACAACTCTCACTGCTTAGCTGCAGAAATGACACGCGACACAGGCCGGGCGAAGATATCTGTACCACGGAGCCCATGCATGTCACAAACAACAAGGAAGACGTCAGCGTTTGCCGCCGTCACATACATTTCGGCCGCCTCGAAGCGGCGGGGCACGCACAGCGATTGCCATCGGTGGAGTTCAGATTGCTAGTACGACTTTAATAAACACAAAGAATTAACAAACCATCACTTACACGGTCGTTGCCTAATCGGTTCTTGAGGTAAACATTCGGTGGCGTCAAAATGAACAGGCATAACCTTGTGTCTTTTTGCTTTTCTGTCGTTCTTTTTCTCGTTGTTCCTCTCACGATCGCAGATCTTAGCACCTCTTATCTACACGAGGTAGAAGCGTTCGAGCCGTCACAATCCCGCGTAAACAACCGACGCATCCGAACAAATCCAACTCGACGGCTCGGCCGGTCTGGCGCAAGTTGCCAATTTAAAAGTAAATAACCCTCACCAGGAACACGTAGAAACGGCTCAATTCGGGACGCATAGCCAGAATTATTTTTAATTTGCAATTTACTGCTGTAATGAAGAATTAAAGGTCCCCTAGAAGGTGGCGCTTTTATCCGTTAAACGATGGCCACTTCATGATCTCATTGTTACCACGTGTAACTATGTGTGTTGTCTTGCCATACCTGATGACTTACAGCTCCATCGTTTTGACCATTAGTGCGATATTTGGTGCTAGTTCAACGCTTCAATGGTCAAATCGAATGCTTCGAAAAAAGTTATATTTTTCAGAAGAGATATGACTCGTCTAACGTCGCTCCTGACTTCCAGTAACCAGTCTCAAAATTTATAGTCCTTTAGCCCCATGTTTTCTGAATAGTTCACTGGACCCATTTTATCTGGCTTGTTTGAAATAGTTAAAGGGACCATGAAATGACCTTTTTACTTTGGCCAGATAATTTTTACATTAAACCGTCAATGTTCACTGAATGCCGAACAGGCATCCGTTTTCGTCTCGGTTTATTAACTTCTACACAAAAAATTAATGAAATATCGACTTTTTCTTTCTCTCCAACTGACCGCAAAACAAGCTGCGGCGTAATTTTGACGGTTGTGACGTACCCTGTTTCCGGAACCGGAAGCTCTCTCGGCAGTAGGAGATGGGAGCGTTAGTGGCGGCGAGTTGGCGGTGTGCCGGTAGGTTTTACTGCGCTGATGGCGCTGATGTCACCGACGTATTTTCGGAATCGGCGCCTCTCATCGCCGCGATAGGCATGGACACATCGCAGCTGAGCGAAATTCAATGAGATATGTTGCGCTACAGCGACAGCATGGGACTAGTCCCATACGCCGGTATGCCTGTTGGGAAGCGCGGCGAGTCTTCCGGTGAAGACTCCAGCCCAACTGTCATTGTTGGTAAAAGACGGCCCGTGTCAGTCATTTGCAAAGCGACGTAGATGAAAACAAATTGCCGCGGCGTTTTTCGCGGCCTCAGAGATGCAGGAGTGAGCCGACGTTAAAAAAGATACGTTTGAACTACGACAGTCTCAGCAAGAGCCACGTAAATACCTGTTCACACTCGGAGCGGACGCGCGCGTTTGATGGAAGTGCTGTATTCGCGCTGTTGGTAAGCGCTTCAGAACCGATCTTTTACGATTGCAACTCGACACTGACGTGACACTCGGCAAAGGAAGGTTGGACCGGCATTGCACGTAGCTCCCACGAAGTGTTATAGCTCGACAGTGACGTGCAGTCATGTCAGAATAAAAAATGGCATACTAATAACAAAGTGTACATACCGTGTTACGAAGGTAATCCATACGGCGTTTATTTGAGCTCTATATCACACAAAACAAGAAGATAGAATCGACGAGAGTCCCTTTTCGACGACAGTGTTCATCTACACTGCCTCGGAAAACAAGGGGAAGAGATTGACCTCACCTCTTAATCTAAAATTGAGGTCAGCGATCAAACTATAATACGGGAAGGGTCCACAAGGGTCGCCCGGGCATATTCCATTCAGCACGCCAGCCGGTCGAGGGCAGACGGTCTTGGCCAAGTACCGTTGAAGCAACGCTGTTCCGAGTCGGAGTGCCTGCTAGGCCGCTAGGCCTATCCGCTAAGCTCGCTTGGTCGGAGCCGGTGGATTCGTCGCCGTTGTAACTTTTCTCGGGTGTTTGTGGATTCAGCGTTCTTGTTCGTCGTGGTCTGTTTCAAGTACTTTTTTCTTGCTGCTTGAAGTCGGGACGCGCGAGAAGAACACGTAGAAAAATAAACGTTCTTTGGTCGTCGCGAAGTAGTAACTGAGCGCTGTGGGCCCGGTCGGCCCTACTGCGCAGGTGCAGTAGTTGCTTCGTTTACCACACAATAGATGGCGCTTGGCTCTCAGCATTATCAAATTTGGCAATTTTCGTCACATCTTTAATTATGCTACAAAATGTGGATCTGAATATTATTTAACAAAACTTTTAGGAAACACTCGCCGGCTATCTATTGTTTACGATCGCGTTGGTGGTGTGGTAGGCTCTTGCCCAATAGGCGACGTGTATTCGGCTGACGTGCTGCGTTTCCTCGCAGTGAAAAGGCACATCTTTCGAAGGAAAGAAGGCGCAAAATAGTCCAGTTTTCTTTTAAAAGTTCTATAGCGAAGAATTTTTTTTGGCTCCCTATTTTTGTGTTTTTGTGTTTCTTTTCACACCTTTTACGACGATCGGTGGATGAAATTCGATTTCAGAATCGTTTCATGGTCCCTTTAATACATTCACGCACAGATCACTTGAAAACGAGTTTCAAGTTTTGCCACCGTAACCTATCATTGACGTCCCAAGCGTTACTCTCACTGACAATTTTGCTTAGGACAATCAAAGATGACGACCCTACGACTCTAATTTAACACAAAAAATAAGATGTTTATGATTGATAAATGTAATATCAAGAACCTTATAGATGGCCTAAAAAAACCGTTTAGATGATTTGAAAACTAATAAGAATTCTGCTGCCCGCGAAACGGCGATTTCTCCCACTAGGTGACTAAAAAATGCCCTAAATTTTGCGCGCAAACCGCTAAATTTGCGACACTGCTTCGGCGACCTCGCCGCACATGCGCACCGCCGAGTTAAAAGAAATTACGTAGCACGCTTCTGTCAACTTCCGCCAAGGTACTCTGAAATTCAAGTTCGGCGGAGTTGGGGGCGTTCAGCGGGGCGGGCGCTGCCACAGATCTGTAAGATGACCAACTTGAGCCTGATTTGCTAGCGCAAGATGCTTGCTCCGAAAGGGGCGCTTGTGGAGCGCTCGAAATCTACGAGCGGAATTCACCACAAAACACTCAGCTAGGGAAACCCACCCTTAAAACCCGGACCGCTCGCGTCCACAGAGACCAAACTAAACACGATAACAGCGCCGCCCTTTAGCGACGAGTCAAAACATGAAAGTTAATTTATATAGCTACTGCGAAATAGCACTTCGAGATGGCGCCACAGGCCCTCGCGCGACTCCACCAGAACCAATAAGTGCAGCCATGTCTCACAGGTCCCGGAGTGGCCGCTGCAGGAGAAATGGCGGCGTTGCGATCGCCATTAGTTCGGTTCTTGAGTACGGATTGGAGCCACTTTTTCAAAGTTGACTCTATGGCAGTTTCCCAACTGAGTTGTTGTAGTAACGTTGGAGCCAACGCAACTGTTGCCATAGTAATCCTTGCACTCGGTCGCACTCAACGCTAGTGTTTGAATCGCCCTTAGGGCCCTTAAGGCAAACTTGGCGACGCCCTGCATAGCTCGCTTCAGAAGAAACCTGTCATGGTCGCTGCACTATTAGGCACGCTTGTCGACAATGAATGGTGCAGCCAGGCTTTGGCCTTGCCTTACCTCGCTTAAATCACAAAGTATGAGTGATGATCTCGCCCTGTCTTTTAGATCGTCTTCTCATTGTAACCGTTCTTAAGCCTAAAGAGTCGCGGTAACTGCTGACATGGCAGCGTCTCGCGAATCCTAGTGACTTGTCTTGACGCAATCTCGCACATGAACGAAGACACATAAAAGGAACAGAAAAGGAACACTCGATTTATACCGCCGTGTCAGAGGCTCCTATATAAGCTTCGCTATGCCTGTTAATAGGGAGCACGCGCTAAAGGAAGGGGGCGGGCAAACTAAGCTTACGGTTTTCGTGTGGTGGTGCTCGTGATACAGCTATGCGGTGAAAACCATGCTCCAGGAAGCAGTGTCAAGTCAGTCAGAGCATTATTGGAGGCGTGCGCAAACTACAGGGGGCGCTTCTTTAGCTATCATCATCATCGTTTGTGACGTCACTGCATGGTAGGACGGACTGGGACAGATCGCGCAGACGCGCAGATCTTGGATCCCTCGCGTCGTCAGCTCGCTTCATGCGCTGTTTGGGTAACGCGCGGCCAAGGCTGTTTCACGCGTTGTGTTTATCTGGTAAAGTGATATTTATAATAGGACATTTTACCAAAGCTTGAAACCGTGGCAGGCGTAGTCGTGCTAATATAGCACTTTCGGCGCTGAGGTATCGAAGCGCTTCGATGGCGGTGTGCTGTTCTCCATACCCAGTAAAGAAAGTTGGATAATGAAAATAGAATATCCAACCCACTAACAACATCTACCACGGCGTATATGGTGTATATTTTTTTATTATGATTCGAACTAAATCAAACTGAGAAAGGAATGTCTCATCAAATTGAAAATAGGAAAGCAAAATTCGATATTCTCTCGCGTGTGTAGTAAACACTTCAGTGAAAGCGACTCCGTGTATCCTGTTGGTTCCAACGCTTTATGTGAGTGCTGGTCTCTTATTAGTTCCAAATTGAAGACCGAACTTGTTTGACTGATCGTGTGACATTTCAAGTGGACTCAATGTAACCAAATATTTGACTGTTCTTTGTTTGCGGGAAAACACTCGGGGGGGGGGGGGGAGGGGGGGGGAGAGGGGGGAAGGGGGGTAGAGTGTATACGGGGTCATGTGGGATGTTCTAATTTTTTTTCTTGACGAATAACTGAACATGGAGTAGCCGGCCATGCCTTCATGGCAGCCAACATCTCCAATTTCTTTTTTTTGGTCATTTAATAAAGAAAGAAAGAAAGATTCTTTTTTTTTTTAATTTTGTAAACCAGCAAACAAACATTTCCTAAAAAATCGCCAGGAAGAAGCGGTGGCTGGCTTCCGGAGTCTTTCAATTAAATCCCTGTTTATTCACCCGGTCAATGCGCAACGTGCGAGACCCCCTCGCGATCGACGTCTTGGATCTATACTTCTTCTCAACCTACGATGGACTAAAGGCCAAAGCTACGGACCGCAAGACCCAATCACGAACCACTTAGAAATTGTGCGGCATTTCGCTTCGATGAACGTATCGGTGCCCGCGTCTCGGATCACTGGTCAGGGGACGGGTGGACAGTGGTTCGAATCGAAGAGCACTGAGTGACTCAACAATTTTGAAGCTTTTGGATTCGAGCATTATTCGTCCACCCCTAATCAATGTTAAGCGTGTCATAGTATAGCGTGTAACGTGATTGGACCTGGCGGCCCGTGGCTTTGGCCTTTAGTCCATCGTAAGTCAGTGACGCTTCAGCGTCCCAAGAAATGAGGTATACACCTGCTATGAATTACTACCGTTTGTATGTTTATTTTGCGGACCAAATGCGCATAATGCGTGATACGTTTTTCAGCAAGGGATTTTAAATTTGTAAACAATTCTTAGTAAAATCTTGGATAGAACAAATTAGTCAATCGCCTGCATTTGTCGGGCAATGTCCGAGAATTTAAGAATTTATGAAACTTTCTGCATTTCTTTCGAGCAAAATGGGCGATGTGACAAACTTGTTTGCCACGTATTTCATGCGGGAGGAGCTTAGCGTCAGTTGCTGACGAGCATTTGCTTGTCAGCAACTGTCGAGTCGGAGTCATACTTGGATAGAAGCGTCCGTATCGGCAAGCTCACTGTAGTTAAAACAAGTGTGCGGCGCTTTGCAACACTGCTGTGCGTGCTTGCACAGCTATGAAGACAGCACGTCATTTACTCTGGTGAATGCGAAACCCTTTTCAGCCCTCACAGATCTGAAAAAACAGGAATCAAAGAGGCCGTGAATAGCCCTGACGCCCGCCGCGCAAGCTGTAATGTGTAGCTCCAAACTTGTTTTTAAACATTTCAAAGTGTTTTTGTTTTGTTTTTTTATAACAAAAGCAACTTCGAGGCGCTGTTATTTTTTAGAAAGATCACTCACAAAAACGTCAAACACGTTTATTTATTAAACAAAACATGTTTTAATCGGCATAGATGCGAACTAACATAGCGACTCCGTGCCTTGACATAGCGCGTCGTCTGCTCGCATCCGTTAATGATCTATCCTCTTGTGTCTCTTCCCATATCCATTTGTTTGCCGATGACTGTGTTGTATTTGGGGAAGTAACTTCTGAAAACGACATTAAAACGCTCCAGTGTTTGATTTTAATGCTATTTCTGTATGATGCAAAAGGTGATAAATGGAATTCATCATTAACACATGTAAATTTATGCGCCTGTCCAGGAAAAGTCGTAATCTACCTGTTAACCATCTTCGTAACTCGCACCTAGACGCTCTGACTAGCGATAAATATCTTGGTATTAACATCACACCAAATCTCACTTGGACAGTTCATATAACATATATAATTAATAGCGCTAACCGCATGTTGGGATATCGTCGACGTAAGTTTGCAAAGGTATCCTCATCTCTAAAACTTTTACTTTACAAAGCACTAATTCGTCCAAAACTTTAATATGCCGCTGCAGTCTGGGGTCCTTGCCATGAAAATCTAATTCACTCACTTGAAATGGTCCAGAAAAACTCTATTTGTTTTATTTTGTCCAACTATAACATAACTGCGAGTATAAGCACAATGAAATCCAGCCTTGAGTTAACGTCTTTGGCATCTCGTCGTAAAAACTTTCGTCTTCGCCTCTTTCATAAGTTGTTTTATCACCCCCATCTCCACTCATTTTACCTCCCCAGTACGTTTCATCTCGATTAGATAACGTTCATAAGGTCGGTATTCCATCGTGCAGGTCTAATGTTTTTGTTTTGCTTTTTCAGTAATATCTTTCACGCACATCAGAAGAGTGCAGTCGCCTTCCCGTACCAACAGCTTTGATAGAAGACTTCTAAATGTTCAAGAACGCCTTGTTAATATTGTATAGATAGACGCCATTTTTTGTACTTCTAGGAACTGCTTTCTTTTACTTAATCATCATTTATTCTTGTAACTACTCCCCTTTTTAATGCTTAAGGCCCTGAGGGTACAAGTAATAAATAAATAAACGTGTTTCTTTTTTATTATTTCGCCACGGGAGTCAGTTGAGCTAGTTGGTACATTTCATTTCCCTCGCCAATAAAAAAGAAAATAAACGCGCTCGTCCTAACAATGTCCGAGGACTGTTAGCTCCCCTGGGTGCATGAATGGATTAAGAATGGTGCAGCAGTTCGGGCGGTAGCGTGCGCCACCTTGCATGCAAAAACTCGGCTAGGCTAGACTTGGCTTGGCTTAAGGGCGCGACCCCTTACAGTTCCCATAATGCCCCGGAGGGCTCACTGGTGGCGCTGTCGTTTCCAGAAACGTCCATTCGAAGAGATTCGTCGAAAGCAGATACATCACCCAGGCGTCTCTCGCATGCGTGGAGGAATGGGCCCATCCTCGGGGACCTCCCGACCAACGTTGGGCTGTCATGACCACACTTGTGGATTTCATCCACGGTGCGGGGCTGACCGCCTATTTATAACCCTCCTAAACCCCCTCCCCTGGCCACAGATCCAGGCTTGTAAGCCACCAATCTCATTCCCACTCTCCCTACCCCAAAAGGCCAAAAAACGCTCTCTGAATCTGGTCTTCACTTCAAGCATTTGATGATTGTTCACAAACGGGTAGATTTGGTTTTACATTACCCATTATCTGTGACACAAGCAACAAAAAGTAATTGTTGAGCGCAAGTATATTGTGCTTATATTTTTCACTTTATTAATTTCGCTCGTTAGCCGTATTGGCGCTGCAAGCGAGAAACGCAAGCATGCCACGCTGCGTATTGAAAACCCTATTTTATAGGGAGTATTCACTGGCGGCCATATTTGTGTGCGCGACTGCTGAGCACGTGCTGACGGCGAGCTTCCACAGTTCTTTTGCCACGTGCATTCCGCACCATCAAGATTGTCGGTCTTAGCAAGCTATTAATGTGAGCTCGTTCTGATCATGCGCTCTAAACATCCCCCTCAAATATGGCGTCCAGTGAATACACCCTATAGACGCTTTGCTGCAGCTGTGCATGACCTTCAGTTTTTGTTTCCTCTTATTGCGTTTACTTCACTTATCATTACCACAGCAGGGCAGGTTATTGCCATTTTAGGTTCTACTGCGTCCTTCTCCCCATCATTGGGCTTTATGGAGGCTCGTCAACGCTCGTTTCAGTGGCTCGGCATCTGGGCAAGAGTAGAGCCACTAAATCAGCTACGCTTAGAGTATCGGCACTATGTTCCCCGGTATAGCGGTGGGCGCCGCTATCTTGGTGCTAGTGCAGAGCAGACGCAATTACCGATCGTCATGATTCAAAAGTGCGGCTTCCTCAACATTAGTTTCCGCGTTATTAAGCTCATGTAATATTACTTTGCTCTGTCGCGAACTGTTTAAACATTTGTGTAGGACGGAAGGAACGTTTGCTGTGATTTCAGATAAAACTTCAGATATAACAAGGCAACCATGATTTTAAGCCACGTGATGGTTAAGTGTCGTTACTTTGAAGCGTAGCTTATTTAGGGGCACTAGGTAAGAAGAGAGGTCAGCAATGGCGGCTGTAATCTGAAGCGTGCGCAAAGTGTCTAAGCCGGCAGCGCGAGTATTGCTGCGTTCGTGTCCCCCCAATGGCTCGGGGGCCCCCGAGCGTAGGGGACCCCTAACTCCCTAATAACCCGCTCTAAACTTAGGGATTTTGTAGTACTCATTTCCCACTTCACGCGCTCTCTAGAAAAAAAAAAGCCTATAAAAAAAATGCCGTCGTAGCACTCACTGTCAATGCCAAGAGCTCGTCCCTGGAGACGAGCTTTCACGTGACTTGTCGTGTACTTTTAATTAACACAGGACTACTCACTTTTTTTTTTTTTTTCGAGCCGTTCAATATTTCTTTATACTTGCATGCGAACGTTAGACATCTAAACTTCTCGTCGTGCCAGCTGTGTCTTCTCTCATGTAGAGACGGGGAATGTGAAAAAAGCCCAACAAATGACTAGAACGTTTTTATAGAAAGTTTCTTATTAACCGTCACGCGGTTCTGAATGAAGCCCAAAAAACCTATTACGTTAAACATATAAAATAGCGCAAAAAAAGATAAGGACAAGAGTTATACAGGACAAGCGCTAACTTTCAACTAGTTTTACTCAGGAAAAGCAAGCATATATAGACACACGACAGGCAAAGCAGCACCACATAAAAGTTAATTAATGTTTTACCCAATCATTTAAAAGCTGAAATTCATCACTATGAAGTACTATAGAAGAGTCGCTGACACATGCCGTCCCACCTTTTTTGATAAAGAATGCTTCCAATAGCTCTCGAGCGACCGTCTCTCGGCTTCTTCCCAGAATCCTTATCAGCTGAAGTCGCGGAACACAGCCACACGTGTTGCAATGCATAGGCAAATGCTAGCCATATTTATTTTTTACTGATAATGCATGCTCCCGTGCTCGGTCATTGATGCACCGCCCTGTCTGGCCGATGTATACTTTACCACAACTCAGTGGGATTTTGTAGACCACGCCCACTGTGCAGTCCACGTAAGGGGTGACGTGTTTCTTATCACATGGCAGTTTTGCCTTCTCGTCATAAATGCGGGAGCACAAGCCAGCCAACTTCGTTGGGGCAGAGAACACAACGGGAACATCGTACTTGCTTGCAACTTTCTTCAAATTGTGGGCAACCTTGTGGATGTTCGGAATAACTTCTGGTCTTTTTGTTCTCTGCCTCGTTGGGAACTTTCTTTTTAACCCTTTAAATTTTTGTAGGGTGGTCTCCGCCACAGAAACCAAGACCGAACACGGGAAGTCAGCCAATTTCAGTCTAGAAATCCGAGATTTAAAACTATAGCATCCGCCTGGTGGTCACCAGACTTCAGCAGTGCAGACTCCAGGCACGATGTTTTAAATCTCAGATTTCTAGACTGGAATTGGCTGACCTCCCGTGTTCGGTCTTGGTTTCTGTGGCGGAGACCAACCTACAAAAATGAGGGGGTTGAAAAGAAAGGTCCCAACGAGGCAGAGAACAAAAAGACCAGAAGTTATTCCGTACATCCACAAGGCTGTCCACAATTTGAAGAAAGTTGCAAGCAAGTACGATGTTCCCGTTGTGTTCTCTGCCCCAAAGAAGTTGGCTGGGTTGTGCTCCCGCATTTCTGATGAGAAGGCAAAAGTGCCATGTGATAAGAAATACGTCACCCCTTACGTGGACTGCACAGTGGGTGTGGTTTACGAAATCCCACTCAGTTGTGGTAAAGTATACATCGGCCAGACAGGGCGGTGCATCAGTGACCGAGCACGGGAGCATGCATTATCAGTAAAAAATAAATATGGCTATACTTCGTCTCATCCTACGATGGACGAAAGGCCAAAGCCACGGGCCGCCAGGTCCAATCAGGTTCCACGCTAAACTATGACACGCTTAGCATTGGTTAGGTTTGGACGAATAATGCTCTGAATCCAAAAACGCTGCGCCATTTTTGTAGCTTCGACACTGCAATCAGCCAGTAAGCCGTGGCTTTCTTTGCAATGTGAAATTGTTGAGTCACTCATTGCTCGATCCGAACCACTGCCGGCCCATTTCCACCAGTGATCCGAGACGTGGGCACTGATACGCGCTTCGAAGTGAAATACCACACAATGTCTAAGTGGCTCGTGATTGGATCTGACGGTTCGTAGCTTCTGCCTTTAGTCCATCGTAGGGTGAGACGAAGTATAGTATTTGCCTATATATTGCAACACGTGTGGCTGCGTTCCGCGACTTCAGCAGATAAGGATTCTCGTGAGAAGCCGAGAGATGGTCGCTCGAAAGCTATTGGAAGCATTCTTTATCAAAAAAAGGGGGACGGCATGTGTCAGCGTCACTTCTATTGTACTTCATAGTAATGAATATCCGTTTTTGAATGATCGGGTAAAAAAATAATCAACTTTTATGTGGTGCTGCTTTGTCTGTCGTGTGTAAATATATGCTTGCTTTTCCTGAGTGTAAAACTAATGCCCCTGAATAAAAAAAGGTAGCGACATCTTCTCCCTCCAGCTCTCACGCGCACATCTTTTATCTTTATGTTTTTCTTCTTCACACCCGCGCGTCGCCTGTAGCGCCGCCTGGTTTGGCCCAAGATAGCAGACGGCCTTTTTATACTTGAGTCAGAGCGCAGTCAATGGCTGAAAGACACGCCAATTCATACACACAGGCTAAAAGCGCTCTGTCACGGTCTACCAGCCTCGAAAGATGTGCTCAAAGAAAGACGATGAAAGCCGTCACGTTGCACAGTCGGCGTTATTGGATTGGCGACATGAGCTCATAGCATGCACTGCACTCCGACAGCATAGGCATTCCTTCTCCCTCCTCCTCTGACGCGCACATCTTTTATTTGTATGTTTTGCTTTGCTTTTTTACACCCACGCGTCAACGGTAGCGCCGCCTGGTTTGGCCCAAGATAGCAGGCGGCATTCTTCAAAGGATGTCGCTACTTTTCCGTATAAAGGGGCTTTAGTAAAACTAGTTGAAAGTTAGCGCTTGTCGTGTATACTTCTTGTCCTTGTCTTTTTTGCGCTATTTTATATGTTTAACTAAGATAAACCAACTAGCCCAACAACGCACACTACTAACCTACCAGGGTTTCTGAGACAAAGATCCCCCCAAACCCAAAATGCCATCTTGATAAAAAGAAAGAAAAGACGTCCTTATTTGGACGAATGGTGACAAAGAGTTCTGTTATGTTGGGCCACTTGTCACGAAAGAACGCTCATTCTCTTAACTTAAAGTAGCAACTGCTACTCGATGCAGATCTTTGAACAATCAATGATCGCTCATAGTATATTGGCCCCTTACTGAGCGTTGGTAGCCGTCGCCTTACTTCAGGTCAAAGATAGTACGGAGACATATTGATCACGACGGATGTCAAGTGCTGCGAAAGAAGCACAAGTCATTGCGCACCGCCTCGGCGCATCACCGACCGCCACGCGTCCCAATCAAGATCAGGGACCACAGCGCCTTCACCGTCAACGACCGAAATGGCGGGGTGCATTTGCGTCATTTCGGCAGCAGTGCACCAAGAACGCACATCTAACTACCACCGCCTTCATTGGCAGGTGAGAATTGATGAACGTCAGTAACAAAATATTCGCACAATTTTTTCTTTGAGAGCACTGCTGCCGAACACAGCAAAGTTTGTTATCTGAAGTGATACCGTGTGTTGGTTGCTTGAACTGTTCGTTTTGGGACTGTGTATGCTGTGATGTCTAAAGATTTTACCGAAGCTTTCGATGACTTGCGTCGTGAAATAAGAAGCGAGCTAAGGGGACTAAAAGATAGTGTGAATTACTGCAGCCAAAGCTGTGACAAACTGAGAAATGTCGCAGACGACATTAAAGAATTGCGGAGAGAAGTACAGAACCTGACGAGACACAACCAAGAATTAAAATCTGAGAACCTTGAGCTAACCAATAGGCTAGAAGAAATGGAACAGTATCAAAGGGCAAACAACCTCGATATCAAAGGAGCGCCAGGACAGGGTGATCCCACCGCCATTGTAAAACGAATCGGGGAATTCGTAGGAGTGCTTCTTACCGACGCGGACATCGACATTTGTCACAACGTACCCACACAAAAACCGGCGGAAACAAAAACATTATCGTACGGTTTGTACAACGCAGCAAAAGAAACTCGCTGAAGGAAAAATGCAAAAAGAAACGCATAACTACCTCTGATCTTGGTATTGCTGGAGCGGCATCTCCTGTGTACGTAAATGAACACTGTTTTAAAAATGAGATTATGAGGAGGTTAGCGAACAAAAGTTTCTCGGCGTGTGGTTCAATCGCGAATTAAATTGGAATACTCACATAAATAGGCTAAGCACCGAGTTATCTACAGCCGTTAGATGTATATACAAAATACAAAATCTTATACCCCTTTGGCTAAAAAAAAAAAATGTATTACTCACTATTTTTCTCAAAACTTTATTACTGTATTTTAGTTTGGGGAATGACATCGACCACAAATTATAATAGACTGGCCGTCCTACAGAAAAAAAACGACATCGACCACAAATTATAATAGACTGGCCGTCCTACAAATAAAGGTTTTACGACTTTTTTTGAAAACCATAAAGGTAACGCCCAAGATCTTCCCCCCGGTCCATTATTCAATAAACATGGCGTACTCAAAGTCAATCAAATCTATTATTTTAAGCTCTTACAAAAAATACGCAACGAAAACCTTTTCATGATTTCGCCAGATGACAGTAAACGTTACACACTTGGACACACCCATAGACAACCTCCTAAAATACGCACCAATTACGGGAGACAAACAAAACCTTTTCAAGTCGCCAAACTTTTAAATAGTACAAAGGGATTAGTTGCTTTTAAATATAATCTACAACAATTTATAAAAAGCTAAAAGAAATCTTGGCGGGCAGTGACACTGTGTTAGGAAACCTATGCAATTTCATAAATCATATTCATATTTGATATTTGGTATTTACGTATTTCGCTCAGACTTTTAACCTTTTCTGACAAAACCGTTGTGCGGTTGCATGTATTACTTGTTTCTATGTACCTGTGCTTACGTCGTGTTGTCTTAACTGTATTTTTTGCGTGAACGTTTTGCACTATTTTACGATGCTGTGCTAGAGCTGTAAGGGGGGCAGAGACCTCGTCAGGCATCACTCCTTGAGTCACTGCCCACCTCCCGACCGGATCGGGAAAAGAAAGAATAAAGAAAGAAAGCATGGAAGATTCCTGAAATGATTCCAGCCACGATTTTAAATCTGAACGAAAGATTCCTGATGAGGGGGGCAAGATGGAACTTCATCAGTACCATCAGGAGCTGGTACCATATATGTGTAGTCTTGGCCAGGTTGGAAAATAAAATCGAGATGATTGATTTCTATCATGATTTAAATCAGACCACTTGTACTATGATAATTTAAATCAAACATTTCCGTAAAAATAATTCCAAATAAAGATTTACTTGCCGTTCGTCTATCATTCATGCTTTCTATGTGCTTTTGTTTCGTACTTAAATCAAGATATAATCAAACAAAATATATTGATATCAGGCTAAACACGAGCAAAAGGACATTGCTCTTCTCAGCAAATCGGATCATTGAGCTTTCTTTCTACCTTCCAACAAATCTGAACGTGAAAGCTTGAAACAAAAACTAGAAAAGTAATATCTTAATCCAAACAAATCAGAGCGCGAAAAAAAAAAACTAACTAAAAAAATTAAGCTGTTTTTGTTCTAGTATGTTTTGGGCTAGCATTAAAAAAGGAGTAAATTAAATTGTAGTAAATTTAAACTTCAGTTTAATTTACAGTTCTTTCATCGTATTGCTATTCGTGATCGGATGAATTGATGAATCATTCTGCTATGTTTAAAAATACATTTAGTAATAAAGAGCCACTATTTTCTAGCCACAGTGCTTTAAATCATATTAATCATATAAGTTAATTTAATTTTAAATCAAACTAGACGTTTAAAATAAATCAGTTTTAAATCAAATAAATCGAATTTATTTTATTTATAAAATTATGATTTTTTTTTCACCCTGGTCTTGGCACTGAACTTATGAATGTCAAGTCTCAGAACCTAGCACAAGAGAAACCAGATATTTCGTTGCTAGGTAAACCCGTCAAGAACTTAGCTTCCGCGTCACTAAGACGAAACACAGGCCCAGGGTCTTTTTTTCTTGGAGATCGAACTTAGTTTCTAGTATTCTACTTTTATTATACTGTCAGTCATGGTACTTGATATTTGTGTTCTATATATGTAATCTCCTTGCTGGTCCTAAATGTTAGGTTGCAAACCCTTTGTCGAGCCAGATTTCTTGCCCCTTAAAGAGGCCCTGCAATCATATTTAAAGGACACATGCAAAGAAAAAAAACATTTTTTTTTAAACAGCTTAGATGGAAGAAGGATATTATAAAACGATTTTACAACGAAGAAAAAAAATTTTTAGAGCTATATTTACGGCGCTATACGAATTTGTAGTTGGCGCCCGCCGGAGCCGCCGCTGGTCACGTGGTAGGCCCGCGCGCCACCGCCCTGCGTCGCCGGAGCCGTAAAGCGACGCCGCCGCCGCACGCTGAGCGTTGTGCAAACGCCGCTTCAACGCGTTTCTCCACGCCGCCGTCGCCGCCGCCGCATAAGTTCGTCTGGTTCGGGGCGCCGCCGCCGTCATCTGACCGGCGCACGGGTCGATCACGTCTGCTTGCGCTTTTTCAGGAGTTTCCTTTGGGCTCTAAAAGTTACTTACTAATCTTAGTTTTTTGTTATACTTTAAATAAAGATGAATAAGTTACTTTTAGAGGCCATAGGAAGCTTCCGAAAGAGTGCGAGCACCACGTGACAAATATGGGCCCGTCACGTGATAAATAAGGGCCACTTTTCCGCGGCGCCCGCGGGCGCCAACTACAAATTCGTATAGCGCCGTAAATATAGCTCTAAAAATTTTTTTTCTTCGTTGTAAAATCGTTTTATGATATCCTTTTTCCATCTAAGCTGTTTAAAAAAAATTTTTTTTTTCTTTGCATGTGTCCTTTAAGCGTCTGCCTTTTTTGCGGTTTCCACGACTCTTAGGGTTCGGGAAAGCCAGCGGGCATGAAGAGAGTAACTAAATATCAGTGCGTCATATTTTAATCGGACGACGCGAAAACCTCCTCCACCTACGAGGGCGACCCGCGTTGCCGAAAGCGCGCGAAATGTGACGTCTTTGGTCCTGGGCTTACTACTGGTCAGAGCCGCTAAAAGCTTTTTTTTAGTCGAGATACAAAATATAAGTGTCGCGAACCGTTTCAATTATGTATGAAACTAGTTTTTGTTTAGTATTTTAGATCAGAAAAGAAACAAATGCAGTTTGTAAAGTACGGAAACAAGAAATGATCCGTCGACGTACCCGCCACCAAGCGGCGGAAAAAACGGCGCATACTAGAAAGGGCTAGTGGGATGAGGCCCCGACAAACGGCAAGCGTAGAAAAATCCCGGGTGTACGCGGCGGAGCTGCGATCGTATACCGGCTCGAGCATCCGACCGCTTCCGAGCGTTCCGAAGGCCTTCGGCGCGGGCTTGGTTGGCGATTTGGCCATTTGGCGGTATGGCAGCGCGAAGTGGCTCCCGTTCTGCACTGATCTTTACCCCGTGTTTGCTGTCGTTTGTGGCCAATGAAGTGTTATGCCGAATTAGTCTTTAATCGCGCAGCAAATGCAATGCGAGCCGCCCTGGCCGCCCGCTTCATACAGCCTATCCAAAACATGCTTTAGTGGCGCCCTCTCGAGCCGTCGACACGGAGTGCGGCAGCCGTGAACGCTCGATGAGCCCACTATCCTTCCTCTAGTTCACGGCCACTCAAGCCAGGACCTACGACGTCATGAAGGAGGTTATTTTTTGCTTGTTTTTGTAATTCTAATTTGCCTATAACTTTTAAAATAAAGCGAAATTTGAGAAAAGAAAAGTTTCATTAAGTTACTACGTTCAGTGCGCTCAGGTTCGGTGCAAATTAAAAACCAGTAAAAAAGTCATTGCAGGGCCCCTTTAAGGCTTCAGATTGCACTTGCGAAGAACATGACGATACCACAGATTCGCTCCGACTGGATGTGGGCAAAAAGGTATAGCGCACAATCCAGGCGATTGAGGTCGGCAGATGTTGCGCCTAATACAAAATTAAACGAAAAAAAGAAAAACCAGCCAGCTGATGTGAATATTCCTTCACATAACGCGAAGGATTGCAGCGCTCGAGAAATCCCAAAGATGTACGCGGGCAGAATGTCAAAATAAAGCAATACTGGATCCTGCAAACGTAGTCCTTATTTGCCGTGAAATGTTTCTTGCAGATCATGTTGTTGTTGGCCCCAAAATATGTTCAAGCTCGGAGTCAGAGATGAAAGCATTCTTGCTTGCGGACGCCTATTATCTCAGTCCGCTCGGTCCGCATTGTGCAGGACCAGCAGCAACGCAGCGCCTCCGCAATCTTTCAAAACTAAAAAAAAAAAAAAAGAAAACCGTCAAAGTTGTGAAGACAAGCTTGTATGGTCATGGTGTTTGCGAACGCGCAAGGTTTTAGAGCGATCCAGTCATGGCGTCTTCAAATTGTGGACAGTAGTAAGCATGAGGTTTTTTGTTCGTTTTTTACGAACTTATGGACGAACACTTTACTTAGGCCGGGTTGAATTTGCAATCCATGCCCATGTCATGACAAAGAAAAAGGAAAACAATGCTAGCTCAATAATTGAGTTACAAAACAAAAAAAGCATATTTATAGCAAGCTGTTGAGTCTATACTGCTCGAAGGTATTTTCGCTTCTTCTTAGTTAGGTTTATGGCTTAAGCTGTGTCTTGGTACTGTACTCTTCAGGCACGTAGCCAGGATTTTGCTTCGGGGAGGGGGGGCCCGCCCATGACAAAATGCTGTATGAGGGGAAGGGGGAAGAGGAGGTCCCAGCAAAATGGAAGATTTCGGGGGAGGGGGGCCGGGCCCCATGCCTGCTCTATCCTGCTCTATATGAACATGTGGACTCTACTGGGTTGCCATTCACAAGAAGATTGAGGTCAGATTGGCTTATGAAGTCGTGTATCTCCTTATTACTTTTTTTTTTGTCTTGTCTTATGCTTCGTGTTGATTTTGTTTTTATGTTTATTGACCTCTTTATTTAAAACCACAAAAACGGCAACTCAAAATTCAAAATTCAACGTTGTTTTATCCAGACAAACGCCTAGGAGGATGGGGGAAAAGGTGTTTTCCAGTACCGGAAACTTGATAGACATTCATATTAAACGTCCTTGTACCATGACTGCGGAGATGACACTATGCATTCATCACTTTCTCCTTTCTGATCCGGAGCGAACATCTAGTTTTTCTTATAACAAGTGGACTAGACTAAGAACAAAATAGTGGCGCCGTCCTTTGGTCTTGCGTTCAATCACGTTATTTCGCGCTGCTGACCTCTGTCTATGTATTGAAACAAGATGGAACGTCCGTTTCAATTTTGTTTGCAAGACATGAATGAGAATAACTCAACATCAGGCCTTCGTGAATTCCGGTGAGCTATAAGGTGCTCTTTCCTGCGCTATTTTCTTATTTGAAGTCTAAGCGAGTGACCAATTTGCCAACGGCTTCAATCTGATAGTAATAATATTCTTACCTGGTGTGATGCTTGGTAGATGTAACTGAATGCTAACAATTGTCAGGCAATTACATTTTCTTGTTGGATTGCTGCTAGCAATTTTTTCCTCCAATAAATTAAACCCTTTGCACATGGATCAGCTTACAAATATTCCGATGTCCGTATAACTTTCGATTTATCATAAAAAGCGTACACAAAAAAACGTGGTTAACAACAGTAATTGCATGCAGAGGTACCCCAAAAAAGGCAATTTGTTTTTTTGCTTCACCTTGTTAGAAGTCTCGCTTTAGATAGCATTAAAGCATTATTAAGTCAAATACGCATGTTCAGTCTAGAATCGTGGTATATAAACATTTAGCTCATAACTTGAGCCTATTTAAAATAGTTTCCAAGGATAAGTTAACTACCACCGCACGTTCCCTCACAAAATTTAATATATCGAAGCCCCACTTTTCCGTTCGCCACATAATTTTAATTTCTCGTTTGTGTTTATTTTTCTAAATGCATTACGACAATTCAAACAGCTCCCCTCATTTCATGCGGCTACTGGAAGTTTTTATTGATTAAAAAAAGCGCTAGCAAGTTATTATTTGTGTTTTAAGCCGCATGTATTTGTATAGTGTGTGTACACTTTCGTTTTTCACCTCCTTGGACCTAAAACAAAAAAAAAAATAAACGAACACATAAAAATATTTTTTTTTTGTGCAACCGATTTATCGCACCTATACAGACACCGTCGCAAAAAACTATACGTTTTTTTTTTTTATTTATTTCAGTCCTTTCATTGTGCATGAGGCGTTACTGAAAGGTTGTTTTTTTTTTTTAATGAACATAAAAACTAATAAAGCGTTGAAAATTCAGTAATATTTCATCAGTATGTCAACAAAATAAAACAAATTAAGCACGATACATCTCCAACAAAACCAAATGATGTGCGAAGGTTCCGCTCTGAGCTGCTCATGGGTAGAAAAGAATAGTAAAACATTTATGCTGCAACGTAGGATGGCGAATTGGAATTGGTTATTGATGCGATACGGTAGCTCTGAAGGCCGCGAAGTTAGTTCACGTTTGAATAACGAGGTTATAGAAGAACCATTTCTTTTTAGCAGAAAAGTGAGAAATGTTTTGCGAGTATGTTGGTCAGGAAGCCCAACAGTTGATTGCATAAGTGAAATGCTAGAGAAATGCGAATAGCTTGAGAGAATGAAGCGAGCTGATCGATTTTAAGTGGACTATATGATGCCAATGGGGTATGTTGGATGAGATTTCCTATTGCAGATTAGTCTCCAAGATAGTAATAAATACATTAAGAGATAATGGGCTTGGTCAAAATTACGCTAGGTAGCCAAGGTTGCGACTTACGTTACTAGTGACGTATTCTAGTCAACCCGGGTACGCCTTGTAAAAATTATGGGTAAAGTTAACCATAGGAGATTACATACTCTAGTGGAATTATGTTAAATTTCTAATCAAAGTATTGGGTGACGGTGCGAGATTGTCAAGCTCGTAGTTTTATCCGTATTAAAAGTATTAATCGTTTGTTACATATGGGTTATAAAGTTTGTCAAGCTCAAATGAGGGGTAGATTTTTGTATATTGGTTAACTATATAGCGGTAGAGAATACAGTCGCCAGGAAATACTTTTAAAGAATAGTGAATGTCGATAGAAATTTTATTGGTATGCAATTAGAGCCGTAAAGAACATAAAACAGAATTTTGAAGATCGCGAGATTTTGCAATACATGTAGACGAGACAGAATAGTTGGGTGTTAGAAACTGAGCACGGTTGGTCAGGTTCACAAAAGTAGTTATTGCGCAAACCACACTGAAATTGGGTAAAGCAATTAAATCTGAAAAATGGCACAGGATTGGAGTACGGATTGTAGAAGTTTACATAAGATGCCGATTAACTAAATATGTCCGCATTTAAGGGACTATGGCGCATTACCTAATTTTATAAAAAGGAACCACCTTCCTCTCGTTCCAATGTGGTTTACATGGTGAAGCCTGAACAACAAGAAAATAGACGAATTAATCTAGATGCTTTCTTCTTTTTTTTAAATCTTGGAGTTAAGCTCATCAAAGCCGCAGCAAGGGATGGCTCAACTTCACTCAAGCGGTTTAATGATACTCGTATATGAGCTTTTGGACACATGTTCCAGCCGAATATGGAAAGTCCCGAAGCTTACTCAAATATCTTTGAAAAGTTTTGAGATAAGTGATTAAATAATTTGTTCAATATTGTTTTATCACCTAAATAGGCTTTTCTTTAAAGGGGCACTAAAGTCGATTCTGAGATCGTTCTTTTGTGGTGACAACTCAATCTAGGCGCTCTAAGCATCCCAACAAACCCGAAACCACAATCGTGCGTAGCTTATTTCCTCGTTAAAAGCGTGTTGAAAGATCGGGACACACCCTTTTTGGGAAGAATTTTCTTCCGAGTGAAGTGATCGACGAAGGGCGCTTGTCAGCGAGTTGCAAGCGATGGCTTCGCCCATGGAGAAAAAAGAGGAGTCATATCCGTATGTGTATCTATCTCTCATCGAAACAAGGTATAATAAAATCGTTCCGAATCTGCGCGTATTGTAGGGCTTTCATTGGTCCACACAGTGTAGTCCGCGAGAAAAAAGAGTCCACATGTTTTTTTCTATTGCCCCGAGACGAATAGGCGGTTTTGTAATATAGGACTTGGTATATGCGGGAACTAACACATTTTAAACAGTATAAGATCAAAAAGGACCTGTTTTAAAAATGACTTCAGTGCCCCTTTAAGAGCTTCCTTATTTTTTTCAACTGTGACACAACATATTTAGAAAATATGTTATTGTGATGAAAGTTAGGGAGCCTCGACGTTCTTATTTTTGGGGAGTTATTCTTGGTAGCGCTCGATTCCGACAGAATGCAATTAAAAAAAAATATTAAAAAGGAACCATAATCTAGAATGGCGGCCTGACTCTAGCAAAAACCCAAGAGCTCCAGCCAGGAGATGCTTTTCAACGTACTGCAGAACGAAAAGGAGACATCGTGGTTGTGCCGGTATCCGCAGCTATTCGCGATATAGTTTCATGTGCCGCGACATGAAAATCCAGTGGTCGTATCGTAATCGAATAAAGCGATCAATCTAGGCGGCCGCTGAAGCGATTAGGTTTAGTCACTGCCGAAACGCTTTGCCGAACGCCATTCGCTTTTCTTCGTTCGCTTTATGTTAGCCCCACTCTCGAGTTACTGCGTCATATCATGGCAGTATCGTCTTTTGTTTGCCGTAGTTTCTGTGGTTGGACGTGGAATTTGAGGTATCATCGTCATTGCAGCATGAGATTTACGCGCTTGTTGGAGTCCTCGCCGTCGCCGAGGTATGGTTCACCAAATTCTGTCTGCTTCCCGAACAGCTGGCGGTAGAGCTAAGAAATAAAGTCTGCCTTCTGAAACAGCGACTTAAAGGCAGCAATTCTTTACAGGTGAAACATTGCACCTTTGCCAATTCTTGTCGTCGCAATCAGCTGTATTGTATGCAACTATTGAAACGGACGCCATGCATGCTAACTCGATCTCATCTCACAACGCACGCGAGGTTGTCGTGGGGCGAAGTAACAGCTGTGTCCACCCTCACTTTAAGACAGTGTCGTCCTGCTATCACCCTCCGATTGTCGAGTAAGAAAGTCACCCGTTACTCTTATCTTTAAAGGCCAACCTATACAGAAGCTCCTTCTGCCGGGCAGAAAGTCGGTTCTCAGTTTCCTTCTTTATATTCCCTCTCGCACTCTTCTCTTCTCTCCCCACAAGACCGGGTCTCTGAACCACTCCCCAAGGAATGTAGGAGGGTCTCCCTCTTTCTCAAATGAAAAGAGGATTTGAGGGAAAGTTTCCTCTTTTCTGCTTGTTAAACGGTTTTAACGTGAGATGTCACGCACCCGACTGGTGCCCGACTAAGGCCGCTGCTATTATACTCCAACGTCGAGGGTAGCAAACGTGGCGTAGCGCAGCCGACACCGATATTGATTGGTCTAAGATATCGAGTTCCTGCTCGCCGGCCAATCAAAGGCCCACGATCTGCGCTACGCTACGTTTGCTGCGCTCAACCTCGAAGTATAACAGAGCCTTTACCTTTGCTGCCACGTGAGTCGTCCGGCTTGATCAGCAATCCGCAGAGTTTCGCATTTCGCTGCCCACTTCCGCAAGAATCTGTTGCCGTGAAGCAGACGACGCACAACGGCGTTTCTAAGGAACTTTTCTTTTTTTTTTTTTGCTAGCGGAGGGACATGAAGCAGGCGCGTAACGTTTGTGGGCGGATCTTTTTAATCCTTGACTTGTCATGAACTAGAGTGAAAACAGGTCTGAAATGTTTAATGTTTAAGGACGTGAAAAGTTTCGTTATTATCAACTCAGTTCCGCTGTCTACTCGCTTCGTTATGTTGCTATGTGTCAACGAGTGTGGGCATGTGAATTTGGCCAAATTTACTAAATAAAATTAGAGTAATAGAGTAATAGAGTCTCTCCATTGTGCTCGGATGCATACGTGTGTTTGTCTGTATTGCACGTACTTCATTTTATACATCTATTTCACACAAACCAGTTTCTTTATAATTCCCAGTGGATTAATACCGAAGGAGTCGGTCCTCTATCACCGCCAACGACTCAATTCACTTTCAGATGTACAACGAACAAGCCTGTATTTCTTGAGATCATGATTTTGTTTCGTTTCGACTACTTGGAGGCACGGTGTACTTGGAGGCCACACATCTTTGGGAAATAATTGCTCGAGCGTCCGCACTTGAAGAACGTTGACAAGTTAATTCCGCCAACTGGCAAGCTTCTATTTTGGTCTCAATGTCAACAGCTGACACCGTGAACTTTTGCCATACGTTTTCCTTGAAGCTCGTTCCCATACTAAAGTACACTTCAAGGGAAACTGAAGCGGTTCTGTATCTCAGGAAAAACACGTAAATCGTCTTCATTTTTTCCTCCTGGATCACGAATATCGAGATTAGTTTTTTTCAATTTGGGACACGGAGACCGCAGAAAATCATTTTCAAAAAACCTCTGAAGCCCCTCCTTCCCGGAGCGTGACGTCATGCTAAGAGTTTTCGGAAACTCCGCTCTCGCGCAGCTACAACGCCTATCAAAGCTATGCACGCGCACTCTCGCTATTTTCAAAATGTCAGAAAGAGACGTCACGACTGGTGTTAGTCGAGCGACACGCGCTTGGCGGCACTTTAAGTGCGAGCGTAGCAGAAGGTACAAAAGCGAGTGCAAGCACTGTTCAGGGCCATATTCTCGCGCTTGTAGCATTGGCTGCGTCTGAACTTGAGCTGAAACGTTGTCAGGGCTGGGCAGACCAACGAGGTAGAGGCGCTTAGAGTGATAAACCGGGGTTCCGGTCTGCACTCGAAAGTGACCCCCATAAGGCCGCTGCCATTGGACGCTAGTTTGATCACTCGTCACGTGACCAAACAAAATACGTGAAGCCACAGGAAAGATGGCAGCGCCCAGGCAGCGGCTGGCCCCAGCTGGGCCGGAGCTTGTCGGATGCTTTGTTCGTTGTCGTTCGTGTCGGCGAGTTGATTTCAGACGTGGAAGCCGTCATATGAGGCCGGTCGAAAGCGACTTCAGAGTTCAGTGTGGTGTCTCATGTAGGTATAACTTGAAAATACGGAGGAACGGTGTGGATTTCGCTGGTGATCGACGGGGATATGGCCACGAAAGAGACAATCGGCCCTGCCTTGCTCGGACCTCGGATTGATTCGGATATCGCTAGGATAAATTTTAAGGCGACTTTTCTGTGCTCTCGGTGACCATCGGAATCTTCGAGGTCTGCAGTGAAGCGTGTGCAGTATATTTGGATACACAATTTAGTGACGGAAATTGCGCGAGTCGTACTTGGCAGTGTGAAATCGTAATGCTGCTTCGTTCAAATCACCGAAGGCTCACTTTGGTTGTGCGGCGCCCCGGAGAGCTCCCTTCAAGCTGATAGTTCCTGTGCCGTGCTTTAGGTGATGTTGTGCTGCTTTCTAAATTGTTCTGGTGTAGACGTGCACTTTCACGGAACACATGTGTTGCAGTTGGTATTGATTCCGGTTGTCTGTCGCACGTTTCGTCGACACAAGTTTTATCAACATTCGTTACGAGAATTGCAAGCTGTATGGACATTTCCATCGCGCGTGTTTCCTACCCAGTCCACCCGTTCACGCCGCTTTGCGACGACAGTCTACTGTGGCTCATTACCAGAAAAGTGGTCCCACATCCATTTCAGTTCAGTTCGTCTACGGCAGTCGCCAAACCCCGAAGGAGAGGATTTATTTGGGCAGAATGCCACTAAAGCAATGCAGCTTCTTTAGGGGTCAGGATATATATATAGACTCTCTTCTGTCAGTTTTGTTATATTGTCACGGATGCTTGCTCTAGTCCTATCTTCTATCAATATTTACTATTCTGGAATGTTTCAGGCCATGCTCAGCTGTCATCGTATGTTCTGGTGGAGGTGCTGGGTACTTTACACATAGCCTTTCACTCTGTGTGCACCCTGGCGGCTCCTCAGCCGAGTTGCCCGATAACGGGACACGGCTGGCGGACTATCCCGCGTCTTAAACCCCCGACGAGCCGTGAACCAAGTCCTAACCCGAGCCCGGCAGAAAAACCGCAAGACGAGCGAGTACCACGAGGACGAACCTTGGAAATGCACCACGAAGAACCTGAAATCCGAGCCAGTCGCTGCCACCAGCAAGAACCACCGGAATTCGGTATTTTGCAGAAAAACCGAAGCTGACAAAGCCAACGATGACAAACCTGTAGCAGCAAACCGCGTCCGCTCCTATCATTGTTTGCATGCCCGTCGCACATCACACTCCGACGCCCTTTCACGCAAGGTGCATGAAGACGTCGCGGGCTGGATTGAACAATATGACCGTGTCGCCCTCCACAGTGGGTTGACAGACAACCAGCTTCTGCAGAACCTATATTTCTCGTGGAAGAAACTGCCAGGCGCTGGTTTGAGAACCACGAATCCTCCTTAACGCCGTGGGAAGTTTGCCAGATCGAGCTGAAGTGCACATTTATCAGCCACCATTGACGAGAGAGAGTCGAATTCCTGATTTTGTCTAGGACAGATCCCCAACGACAGCGTCACCGCCTTCGTGGAGGATGTTTTGCGCCTGATCGAGCACCCACGCCAACCCTGGTGCTACAGAAGACAAGAAGCTAAGAACCCCATGTCCTTCATGTGAGGGACAACACCTTCGGCAGCCTTGTCCGCAGCCTCACGACAACAGTCGAAGGGTTCATATCCCCGAGGCTTCCAACATTGAATGTAAACTGCAGGCCCGCGAGCCTGTCACTATCAAAAACTCCCCAGCGTCTCGACACTCGAGTTGTCCAGCTGCAACTTCGACACCAGACTCCCAGACATCCGCAACATCATCCACGACATTGTCCGGGAGGAGATCAGGAAGCTACTTCCTGCCATCAGTTGCCCAGCTTTTATTTTGATTGCCGAGATTGTTTCGGAACAACTTCGACAGGGATTTCAACTGGAGACGTCTTCGAGCGAAACGGCATCTGACGAACTGAGGGCGACTTATGCCACAAAGTCACAATGTCCGCCACCGGCTATTCGTTAGTATTCAATGCCAATTCAACAAGACACCCCAACGCCGAATCATTCTCGAGAGTGGGTGTAGGTCTCCGATGAAAAAAGTATACCGAGGAAAATGGATGTGTTGCGAATGGCCAACCGAAAACCACTCTGCTACCACTGCATGGGGAGGACCATGTCTACCGGAGCTGCCCGTATCAATGAATCGGCCTGCGAGGGTTCGTGCCGAACAACGCTCGACCACGTCTCGAGGAGCGAGCGCGGGAGATTGAGGATTATCTTCAGCGGCCTTTGTCCTTGCTGCCGACATTACTCCGAAGCTCCTGATCCTCATCACTTTGACGGGAGGTAAGCACGACAAAGCAGGTGAGCGGCAATGCAATGACAGCTGATTTGGTGTCGGTTGTCGTCCAAGGACAATACGTAATAATTTGCTGAAACCAATTATCTGTGTCCACTCAACGAAGCACACAATTTCCAACTTTGAGGGAGAATGCCGCTGAGTGACTTGAAGAAATATAATGGTTGGTTGTTTTTAAAAGTGGACACCAAGCATCACCCGACTTCACTTTGCCACACGAGACTTACACAAGTTGCAGGGGTCGCGGGATGCAGAAGAAATAGCCATTACAAAATGGAAGTGAAATAGCTTGGATAGCAAACAAACATTGTTGCCAGCCATCAAGTCAACGGTACAGCAAAAGGCACAGCCACGTAAGCAAAACGTGCCCGAACTGGCTACACTGACCCAGAAAACTACCAGAAAAATTTGCGGACTAGAAGCCAGCCCTGCAGCTTCAGTGCATCAGATGTCAGTGGCCGCACATGACGTATAATTACAAGACGGCATCAGTCAGTCAAAGTTGCCACTCGACCAAACTGAACACCGACGTGCCAGGAGCGTCATCCGACAACAAGGAGCAAAGGTACTACGACTGAACGCTTGCCACAAGACTGTCGCAGAAAAAACTCGTTATGGAACCATTTGCTAAAAATATATAATTATGTAATCAAGTGGAAATAAACATACTGTAAACGACTTAATTTTCGCGGGCTCAAATTTTCGCGAATCGGGCCTAAGCTGAAAATTTGAAATTATTCGCGGGTTTTAAATTTTCGCGAATCGAGTGTAGCTTCCGTAGCGTTCACATATCGCCCGAATTGTTCGCGGGACTTATTTTTCGCGAATTGCAGGCGATTCGCGAAATTCGCGAAAATTTGGATGACACTTGCATCTCTGACCCCCCAATATTAATAAATGGGACAAACCAGACTGGCAGACTTGTTGCATGGGGCTGCACCCCTTCCACCTCTCCTGAACAGGTGGTGCACCGAAAGCAAACTCCAGTGATGTGAAAATGTTGTTTATTAATTTATTCCCTTCAAAGACCCCTGGAAGCATTGCAGCGAGGATATTTAGAACTATACACACTTAATAATACCATCATAGCACACTGACCTTAATGAGCACAAAACGGGCCCAGCTGCTGAAAATAAATATTACACTCGTAAGAAATAATTATTGCTGTAACTTCATAATTACAAAGATGAACCCACCTCTGAGCATCTAGTTTAATAGTATGTGTTGATGCATTGTTATATAGCAGGAAACTTCCTATACCGTATGACACAATAGATCCTTTGCAAAACCCCATCAAGCAACAGAACTGTCACCATTTGTTTTTCGGCGTAAAGCGCACGAATGGGTCAAAGTTCACGTCGAACGTTAATGCCGCATTCGAGTCCAATAGGCGCTGAGCCGAGTTCACGGTGATGGCTGGCATAACATTCTTGTTGATCAAATACCCAAAGTATGAAGGCCTTGGGTAATTAAAGTAGTAGCTACTGTAATTCGTTTCATCACAATTTGGCAAACGGTGAAGGCTACAGTCTCGGTGACTCAATATGAACGTTGGAGAGAGACATATGACAACATATCATCAGAGCTCTCGTCTGCACAGATTTGTAGCACACCTTCACTCCGTCTCTCTGATTGGCTCGAGGGGACTGTGGCGGTTGCCCTTTTCCAAGTTACGGCGAAACGAAAGGTAGGCAGCCTACACTTTTGAAAAAAGTCCATTGCAGAGACTGAAAGGAATGGTAGTCAACATTTTTCAACAAGACTGCTTCTTCGAGCAAGGGATGAACACAAATACGAGTCGTCTTGTTCGGGTAATTAGAACAAGTAAATAATTGACCGACTAGAAGGTGAACATTTGAGAGACGTCTCTCTGGTTGGGGCGTCTTCGGCCATCTGGACGACCCGAAGTTTGAGATCCGTGTCTGAGCTAAGCAGTGTTGCAGTCTCCCACTGCTCTAAGGTGGTAATGGGAAGGGGAGGTAATGAGTTGGGGCGTTTTTCGGGTACTTATCAGGGGGCACGCCCACATGATGTAGTGAAGATCGGCCCTACCTGCGCATAATTTAAAATCTGGTGTATATAGCCCGTGATACAGATGACTGTATGTCACTGGGTTTGGGAATGTGTGCGTTTGTAAAAAGCGCCAAGTAACTTATTGCTTTTTACCCAGGTTTTTGTGAGCGGCGGGGTAATGCCCCCTGCCCTGTTTGTAGTATTGTAGGACTTCCTTGTAGGAGACCATCCGGTCCCTACCTGAACGACGTAGGGATTCGAGCTGGTCATCGTGAGAGGTTGTCGTGCGGCCGCGGATGGCAAATTCTCGGGCCGCACTGTGAGCAGCTTCGTTTTCCGGGAGACCGGAGTGCGCCGGTGCCCAAACGAGTTGTGTCCATCTGCGCCGAGTTTCGGGTGCCTGGACTAGAATTTTGAGGGTTTCGGGCGAAATGCGCCCTTTCGCGAAATTTCGTATGGCTGACTTTGAGTCGCTGACTATGAATTTGGTCGAGGATGAGGCGTACGCAAGGTGATTGCGACTTCCTCCCCGACTTCCGGCGAGGTTGTAATGACTCAGCTTGCAGCGATCGTTTGATTTTGTTGATCAAGTACAGCCACTACCATGGCGTCTCGATCACGATACTCGGCCGCGTCTACATAGGCCACGTCTTTAGAATTCACAAAGCGCTTTTGTAAGGCTCTGGCTCTTTCCTTTCTGCGCTCTTGGTTGTACAGAGGGTGGGTGTTTTTAGGTAATGGTGGGACGTGTATGTGTTTTCTGAGCTCTATGGGAATGTCCAGCTTTGGTCCGAATTGGGTGTTGTAGGTAATCCCGAGTGATTGGAGAATATGTTGCCCCGTCGGGGACTGCGAGAGTCTCTCCAGTTGGGCAATTCTTTGCGCTTCTACGAGCTCGTCAAGTTCTCTACTCTTGATGAAAAAAGTTATTGCTGCAATAAGTCCTACGAAAAAGAAAAATGTCCAGTTAATCTTCTATCTTCGAGTTGCATTACATTTAACGAATTGACATGGAATATTCTATCTCTGGACCTCTAAAGAGTGGGGCTGCATTTTTTTTTTAAGTTTCTAGATGTTAGAATGATGGATTAGACAACCATCTAAGAGGCATATGATCATACACATAGAGGTTACTGTGGAATATTGATACCAATCGGCAAGGTAAAGAGCCTACTAATACTAATTTCTAAGGGACATCGGATACAACATTTTGTGCACTGATCAATCAAGAATGTGAAGACTTGCTGTGTTTTGAGTTCCAAGGGGACAAAAAAACTGTTTTGTGAACAGCAGAAATGAACTTTTTTTCCGAATGATTGGTTCGAATGCTTTGTAAGAGTTCGCATGCACATCAATAGACCCTTCCCGAAGTTCAGTCTGGCCACTTTGATCACTATCATCATCTCTGGAACAGCATCTGTGCCATACCAATGGCGGCCTTCTAGTGACTGATAAAGGAAGACGTTGAAGATGCTCCTAAGCGGATGATGCGAGGCCTGTATATTCGGGGGGTCAGCACGACGCGATGTAGGAATGGAACACAAGAGCTACGTAAGCGTTTATTTCTAATAACTCAGATTCAGTCACTCTGTGGGCGGCACACAATTGGCTTTAAAGGGATACTGAACCAAGGAATTTAGTGTCCATAATAAGTGGCGCACGTTCTTTTCACGAGCCAGCAGCCGCCGGTGTGCGCGAGCACACGCAACAAAAATGACGTCAAAAACCTCCGTTCGTGATTAAGATGACAGTGAAATGCTTGGGCTTCGGGCCAAAGGAGAATAAATACAGGCTTTTCATCTCTACAAGTGAAAGCTATGTGCTTGTTAGACCAATTAATTGCTTACCTTTTACACCAGACACCACTGTGTAGATGAAAAACTTGTCTTTATTCTCCTTTGGCCCGAAGCCCATACATTTCACTGTCATCTTAATCACGAACGGAGGTTTTTGACGTCATTTTCGTTGCGTGTGCTCGCGCACACCGGCGGCTGCTGGCTCGTGGAAAGAACGTGCGCCACTTATTATGGACACTAAATTCTATGGTTCAGTATCCCTTTAAAGCCCTTTGGTGTATAGTATTTTCTCGAGGCATCTGAGTTGGTTGGAGCTTTGTTCTGAATGCAGGTTCTTGGTCACCATCGAACTGAAAGTGATCGAGAAAGAACTCACACTAAACAATTCCTTGCGTGCCGTTGACTTGCGAAAGTTGACGGTGCCGATATAAGTTCATCTCCGCCATTGATATGGCAAAACCTAAACTGCTTTACGAACCACCAGATGGCACTGAATTTCGGAACGGGTCTATTAAGCAAACGCCAGCTTTTCACTTCGAAAAAGTATTGCGATCGAATGTAGAATCATCGAGGAGCTTCCTCGCTAAAAGTTGCTATGGTCATTCGGTGACGCAGGGCTGAAACAACTTCCCCTATGCCCTAACGCGACGTATACCTTTCGCTTCGATTCTCAGACATTCCAACGTTCAAACGAAGCTAGAAAAATGTGAATATTTTATGCTAGAAGTTATATCGCACAATTGTTGATAAGTACAAAACGTAAAGGTCGCAGGAGCTTCCTCGCTGAAAGTTGCTGTGATTATGCACTTACATTGGGCTGAAATAAATTCCCCTAGGCCCTACGTCTGACGCATACGTTTCGCGTCGATTCTCAGACCTTGCAACGTTCAAACTAAGCTAATATAATGCGAAAATTTCATGCTAAAAGCACTGGAAGTTCTCTCGATCCTCGAACACATCCGGGAATCCGAGCACCGGTATGGCGATACGGTTGATGCTGTCTCACAGGCGTTAATATCAATATGATCCCGAGCGATCTTGCGCAGAAATGCTATAAAGTCTCATTCCTCTATAGTTTCACATTACACCTGCGTCAGCGAGCACGAAGAAGCCCGAAGTCGTCGGAAAGCAGCTGCACATCACGGCTATCGCGCTCCGAACAAACTCGCATCCGCCAGCTCTGGGCGCTGCCATCTTACCGATGACGTCACGGCTTTTGTAAGGTTATTTGACGAGTGGTCACATTTGCGTACAACATGGCGGCAACCGGGGGGGTGCCACTTCCGAACTTCCGGTTTATCACTCTAAGCTCCTCTACCTCGTTTGGGCAGACATACTCCAAAAAGTACTCGGGAATACAAATACTGAGATACACGTGTGTTAAGGCCCAGAATACGGATGCTGAGATACATGTGTCTTCTATTGAGCGGGATATCCCTGAGATACTTCTTCCATAGATTTATTATAATGTACGCTAGAGGTTCAACTGGCGCTAGTGTCTATGCGACTTCCGTGACGCAAACTGAAGCAGACAGCAACCAGTCTACTTTTGCGGTGCTCCTGTGCATTCCTATGGAAAAACGCGCGTGCATTTGGTCTCTTCGCCGGAAAATAACACGAAACATTTTGGTTTTTTGGGTCGTGCCGAATAGTATGTACCTTGATTAACATTGTAAAAGTGTAATTACTTTAGCAAGCGCATTTTTCTTCATTATTGAACGATGTTTAACTTCGCTACATTTCAATCTCAAACGTGTGTTCCGCAGCACGTATGTAAAAACAAGCGACGATTGAAAGCAAAATTACAATCGAAAGGAATATAGAGTGTGTTCAAGGCTCGCCAGCATTCCGGTGACGCTTATATATTGCTAATATGCCAGTCCTGTCACTATATGAAAATGACCGCGTCGTGCATGAGCGGATAAAAACATTTAAAACGTAAATAATAAAACACGTGGGCTATTAAAGGTGTCTCTTCGTGTTGTTTTCTCTGCCGGGCAGCTTTTATCGGGCACTTGTTCTCAAAGATCTCGATCGTGCTAGTGATATTTTGAACGTAGAAGTTCGCACAGAGCAGAAAGAATAAAGCGGTACTTAGCTTTTTAAAATCAAAATATATATCGTGGCCTTCAATTTATTTTAATCGTACATGCGCGGGTAGTTACTGATCCAGTGTTACTGCGTAGTTCTTGCCGTCTCCCCTAATTTCCAGATGCCCTTCGTTCGTTTAGCACGTATATCCCTCATGCTGAAAAGCGTCGACGTCGTGTTCGCGCTAAGAGTGTCGAACAGTGCACATAAATACACGTACGAAGCTGTTTTAGCACCGTTTTTAATACGATGAATCTGAAAGAAAAACGCCGTAACTGACCAATTCTTTCGTCGGCCTGACTGAGAAATGTTCTAAGCTACCTAGTACGTACGAATTATTCGGAATATTTGCTCTTATGATCGAGCGCAGGGAGAAAAGGCACTCACATTTTCCCATAAAAATGCATTACCGGAAGTCAATTTTCGACTGGTTGCTGTCTACTTCAAATTGCGTCAGCACACTAGCGCCACTTGAACCTCTAGCGTACATTATAATAACTCTTTGACTTCTGCAAACCCGGCAAAAAAGTATTCCGGAATACAGATACTTATAGAAATACATTTGCTCCCGAACGGTGCTAGGTGGGGAGGGTGTAGTTCGTGGCGAATATATGAATGGTAATTTATGCTTGTGCTCCTTTTTTGTGTCATTTTATGCTGTTCCCCTTACCTCGAACTCTTTATTTATCATTAATGCCGCTAAAGAAAACATGTCACCCTCGTTGAACCCCATAGCTGTAAAACGGTAAAGACTGCGTACTATGCTTGTTAATTGCGTCTGCCTGAAATGAACCCTGATTTACCGTGACGGCGCATCTCTGAGTCACCCATAGTGTAGGGAGATTGGAAAACTCTCTTAAAATGCCCGTGCGTCTACTTACCCGCAAAACACTCGAAGATCCAATCTCTGCGATCTACGAAATTAGCTCAGCGAATGATGAGGCGGAACATCCGATTAGACCTCAAAATTAAGTCTGCGCTGTGGCATTACGCAATGCAAGCATGACGCTTTGCATTGCGTAATGCCACAGCGCAGACTTCATTTTTAGGTCTAGACGGATGTTCCACCTCATAATTCGCTGAGGTGATTTTGCAGATCACAGAGATTGACTCTTTGAGTGCTTTGCGGGTAAGTAGACTCGCAGGCATTTTTTAGAGTGAACGGGACCATACTTTTTCTTCACTCAACTCCTTTACAGCGTTCTTTCTGCTAAATTGGAAAGAGTAGAGGGCTTTGTGAGAGGAGCTGATTTTGTATAACCTTTTCTAAACCACAGTTTTGTTTTTTTATGTTGGTGACTGATATAGATCATGTTATAGGGCTGGTTCATATTATAAATTACGAAGCCACTTGCACCGAACAGTTGTCTTTATCTTTTAAATTTATCTTAAAAAGGACTACAAATGTAACGAGATACATAAGTCTGGCAAAGTATCGCGATACAAGCGATACATCTTAAATGTATTTCAGTACTGAGATAAAAATACATTTTTCGAATGTTTCTCGATACAGAGATACAGATGCTCGAAAGTATCTCTAAGATACTACCGCGATACATTTGTATCGCGATAATGCCCAGCCCTGTAACAACTGGTCGAAGGTTTTTTGTGTTTGTGTTTTTCGCGTTTAGTTACATTTTCGGGAAAAACGAACGTGATAGTCTGATTCACGAGATAAAAATACGCCAAATTTCACATCCAACTGTTTTTTTTTAATAAGTGTTTTACAGTTTAAGCTCATTACAACAGACCTGGTTACAACAGACATTTGGATATAACATACCGTTTTGTGAAGTTCGGTCGGTTTTCCTCTACATACCATTAGACAGTTTTAGTGGATCGTACGCTAAAGCCTTGCGTACGCAATAAAATTGCGGGTCGGGAGTGCGCGTGCGCAGAACGCAATAGAAGAGCTAGCGTATTGCGTACGCACGCAACGCTGGGGATTTTGCGTGGCGGGCTAGCGGGCTCTGCGGGACGCTCTCGAGAGATCTCGGACCCAACGAGAGCGAGTTTCAAGATGGCGGTTACCTCGACTGGCGCAGCAAGGGCGACGTGGTGTTTTCGAAGTTCTGTGTTACGTGAAATTGCGTGGTGTTCAGCTCGGCAATTCTTTCCGGGACCTACGGCGGTCGAATCAGATCGCCGTGCAGCTGAAGGAGTGCACAGTGAAAATGTTCGCCGCTCGGAATGTGCGTCAACGCTGCGATCTGCTCAACGCTAAGCCTACTCGCACAGTTCTTCGCCGACGGACGAACGACTCTAAAAGAAATCGCCGAAGTTCTCGCTATGCACTGGACATCAGTAGGTCATGAATTTAATTTCGCGATAGCATTGATAAAAGCTGCCGTTCCCACGGGACGACTGACGGAGGCTCCGTGATCGAATTTGGCTACGCACTCGTACTCGTAGCCTCTGTACCCCGCAGAAAAGCGCGCTTGACGAGGCAGCTGCGGCTTGGTTAAATTTGAAATAAAATGATTGGACACGTTTTCATTTTCAATATTTCTTTCCAGGAGCATGGTTGCGCTATAAGCACGCGGAATTCTACGGCTCTAGCAAATTTAACCAGGATCATGCGCGGTGTTCACCCGAAAACGTAACGCACAACTAAATTCGGTCCGAGCAGGTCATTTTTAGCGTACGCTATACTATTGCGTATTGCGTACGTAAGAGCCAGCAACGCTATACTAAAACTGTCTATTGACTCAACTTCATATCTGCATACAACATACTCCTTTTACAAGAGACCAAAATCTTGGTCAAAACCAAAGTCTGTTATAACGAGCTTACACTGTAGTTTCCTTTTAATAAATTTTGTGGAAGCATTCTTAAACGATCGCGTGTCCAACGTCCAAGCAACACAAGGAAGCAATTAATTATCGTTAGAATGAGCATCAAAAAGCTGTACGTCACATAACAAGAAATTAAACAAAGAAACGTAGTGTCGACACCAGAGACAGGTGATGCCTGAAGGTGTATAACGAATGGCGTCCATAGTACCTTTTACTTTAAGCACGACCTCAGCTGACGCTACGACCGGAAGAAGACAATCAAGCAAAGACAAAAGAGCATCGTCACGCTGCTCGTTGTCTTTGTGGGTATATGCCATCATTGGCTAAAGCCAATGCGGAGTGCAAGTTCGTCCGCTTCTTTTGCAGAGGGTTGTGGTGACATCAGAACGACGCCGTGCTCTTATTGGCTCCGGTTGAAGTATAGTGGGTAGACATCAAAGCAAGCTGCCTCGAGGTCTACCCACTATCCTTCCAATCAGAGCCAATCGGAGCTCGGCGTCTTTCTGACGTCACCACAACCCCTGCAAAAGAAGCAGACAAACTTGCGCTCCACATAACGCACAACAGGTGTGCCTATATTTCAGAGTGATTCCAACTGCTCGATCGGGGTCACGTGATTTGTGAGCCGGGTATGCAAAAAAAGCTACAACAAGGTGCAATCAAAAGCGTCGATCATCTGCAAACGTCTCCGACTTCCTCCTGCCTCTCCTCCCGCCATCCTCCTCGCCACTCGAAGACGCACGCATGCGCACAGCACCCAATCTGCGCAGGAGGAATCCGCCATTATATTGCGAACGTTCCTTCGTTACGTGAGTTGCTTCCCTCTCGTAAACCTAGGCTCTCCAATGGCGTTGTAAGACTGTGGCGCTACCTTTTATCGGGGGAGCGAACTTGCGCGTGGGATGTCCGTATGAGCGCTTTGAGCGTGCGCCGACAGGCGGCAATGGTCGTCAGCCTGGGTTCGGTTGTCTTGAGAACCGGTTTGCCGGAATATGTTTATGGAATATTGTTTTCACCTCGCCTCTTTCGCTTCCCTCCAATGCGGCATAATCGTGCTCCATTAAACCTTATTCATATTTCTATTCATCACCAACAACAACTCATTCAAATTCTACATTCCCTTTTTCTTTTTTTTTTCACGCCACCTGTCCAGACGGCCCAAACTTTATGGGTTTTGAGTGACTGTAAGCACCGCATATGGCCGCAGCTTTACAGCGTATTTGTACGGTGAAACAACTAATCAGTGAGAAAAATAAGATTAGAATGAAGGGGTCAGTCAGACTAATTTCAACGCATTAAGGCTACAATCGACGTTGTGAAGCATAAAAAAGTTAAATTTTATTTCAACTTTTTTTATTTCATTTTTTAAGCAGTTTATTGCATTTAGATAGCCATGAGGAATAACGTTTTCATATATATATATATATATATATATATATATATATATATATATATAGATATATAGATAGATAGATAGATAGATAGATATATAGATATATAGACATGTATATATTGTGAATTTTAGGGGAGGCAGAATTCAGTCTTATATAGTGTCGATTACGTTCCTGATGTAAATATCTAAGTTGCCAGAATTTGTCCTAATGTTTTCTTCTTTCTTTTTTGCTAGGCATGGTTGCGTACAAACTGGAAAGGTAAACACAAGATGTCTCACTAAGAGGTGAGAAAATTCTTTTTGTAGCGGAAAACAAGACTGGAATTCGGGTGACAACAACCAAGCCCATAGTCGTTTTCGACACCTCCCCGCCGCCCTTCCTCGACTGTTGAAATATTCGAGCGTCGTATCTGTGGCTAACGCCACATCCTATTGATAGGTGACATTCACTTGACGTCACTCGCTAGGTTCACTGGCATCGCCCACCACGGTCGCCATCTTCGAGGTCTCTTTCTATCGCAGGTGTCGTCTGGTCGGACGTTTTGAGCGTGGTTTAGCAGCATTTTACAACTTTAAAGGGTCTTTTTCACCGAAACTAGGGGTTATTCTTATACTTTGGTGCTTTTGAAGCGCCGTAGGAGTATTTTTGTGTGTTTTAGTTTGTTTTTATCGCTATCGAACTCGTTCACCGCGGCCGCGTTGCTCCAATCGGCTCCATGCAGCGCTCCGTGTCGCATGCCGTGCCCACGGCGGTAGCTCTTGCAAGAACTGATTTTTCTACTTTGGTGCTTATGTAGCATGGTGTGATCACTCTTTGTTTTATTTTGCTAGTTTCTTTATTGTTTTTCTCTAGCGGATTTTCTGCACTACGGCCGTGTAACCGTGTTGTTCCATCGCCTCTGTGTCGTACATACGTCGTGCCTTCGGTGTTCGTTCCTGTGCGGAAACATACCGTGCGGCTCACAGAGTGCGCAGCTTATGAAAACTGCGGCGCATTTTTCATTAGCCCAAGCGATTTAAAAACCGCATGTAAGCGATTTGGCGAGCGGCGGGACAAGCGACGGCGACCCGCTTCGCTGCCGCTCGGTCACTCGCGCGACGAGGCAAACCGCATGAAAGCGACGGGAGCACACGACCAAGGTGATGAGCGCTAAGTTTTCTAGAAATCCCAAAACCGAGCTACGCGGCGAGCGACAGTGAAGGGTGAACCGCATGCAAGCGATTTAGCGAGCGACGGCGACAGCGACAGGAGTCGGCGACGAGCGACGGAGATTTCTCACGGTCGGTCGTCGCGTCGCTCGGTTTTTGGATTTCTGGAAAACGTCGCTAATCGCCTTGGTTGCTTGCTCCCGTCGTTTTCATGCGGTTTGCCTTGTCGCGCGAGTGACCGAGCGACAGCGAAGCGGGTCGTCGTCGCTTGTCTCGTCGCTGTCGCCGCCGCACGTCTCGTCCCGTCGCTCGCTAAGTTGCTTACATGCGGTTCAGCCTTTACACACGGTACTTGGCGGCAACAAGGAAACTAAAACGGCCCGCCCCCGAGATATACCTTTTTCTCTCTTTTGTTCAACGAAGCTTCTTCAACAGTCAAACCGCGACCTCGAAGATGGCGGATCGACGGTGGTGCTCCCTGGCAAAATCGAACCTGCAGGCTCAGTGAATACCACCTATAGTAGCATTACTGCCGAATTCCGAAACGACTCACCCCACTGGATTGGTTTTCCTCTATATTGCTTCGTAACGCTTCTTGTAAGGTTTGTTCGATGATATCTTTTTCTCACTGCGATGAAATTCAACATTTAAGTTTAACAAGTTTATAAACAAATAAAAATAGCGACTAGGTCAGTGGTTCTCAAACGGGGATCCGCGGACCCATTCGGGGCCGCGAAGGCATTCATTCTAGTGGTCTTCGAAGCCCTGCCTCATCAGTGACACCCGGCAACAAAAGTTATCCTTTTTTTTTTCAGATTGAAAAGGAACTTTCCAATTTTTGGGGTGAGTTTTCTCGTGTGTATGTCAATGAGGGAAGTCTACTTCACACTAGCCCTTAGTTATATCCATTCATTAAATCATTATCGCAATTAACCTATACCGTTCCCTTCCTCTCATCACGAAAGGGGCCCTCCATCACCTCCGCCGTTCCATAAGGGGTCCGCAGAAACACCAATGGTTGAAAACAATTAAACTAAATAGAAAAAAAAATTCTATCTATTAAATTGGTACAAAAAGACTCTGAGGTTATTTCAGTAGCGAGATTGTTAGTATAAGTATGCCTCTAGCACATTTTTGATGTGCCCGTCTGTGTCTCGTACTGTTTCTGTTTTCTTATTTTTGCTAGAAGCATATTGGGGTTAATGACCTTTGACTTTTTTAGGCTATAAACTTTGTCTTTCTTGTTTGTATTATTTGCCTCCTCGTATTGTTAGAGCGTATTGGATATGGTGGCCATAATTCTCGAAGAAGGAAGCGAAAAGGGAAGGGGAAAAAGGGGGGGGGGGGACAAAAAAAAAAACTGCAATTGATCATTTGAGTTTTTTGAGCTTAGAAACGTATATTGTTACGGAGTCGGACAATTGGCTTTCATCACTCTGTTATTGTTGCCAATTTAACATGTAAAATTCAGTAGTAGTATGGCAGATTTTCTGGCAAATTGATTGGTAGACGTTGTGGTCGGTTTGCCTTGCTGCATACCCGACCCGGAGGAATAACACGGAGCCAACGGTTTCAACAACAAGAAACTACATTTAATGGGATATGGACGATTAGAATACTAACAGAAACCAAGGAGCACCGGCGGCGCCTGAGTCCAAGCAGCGACTCCCTGTGCGCCGCCTCTCATCCGCCTTATCTAGGCGGCGCGTACGATATGCGCGTGGCCGGCGTGACGTCGCCGCCACGCGGGAGAAGTTCGCCACCTGTACCCCACAGTCGGGCAACTGGGCTGGGGAGCCGCCAGGGTTCCCACAATGTAACGAGGAAAAAAGCTCAAAATTGTGCCATATGGGAGGTGACATTTTCATAATACTTTTATTTATTTATGTAAAAAAAATTACGTTTATAGGAAAGATACATATATCTTTCCCAAAAGATACATATACATATAAACCCAAAACAATGCATTCTTTTGGGTTGTTTCCATCCGCTTAGTCCTGATTTCTCAACTGCACGCGTTCTCACTTAACCAAAACACTTTTTTTTTGCG
This sequence comes from Ixodes persulcatus, assembly GCA_013358835.2. Taxonomy (NCBI): domain Eukaryota; kingdom Metazoa; phylum Arthropoda; class Arachnida; order Ixodida; family Ixodidae; genus Ixodes; species Ixodes persulcatus. The sequence continues at coordinate 238,484 of JABSTQ010010521.1, forward strand.
AAAAAATGACGGGACGACGTAAATAAACCTTTAAAACGGGGCGTCTGGTAACACTAGTATTAGGGTGTAAAATGTACGCTTGCCGTTCGTACTATAGTCAAGAAAAGCAAAATAAACACGGGGCGTGTCGAGTCCAGGCCGAAGAACCAATCACGAAACAAGGATCGTGAATGAACATAATAAGCCACGCCCTGTGTTTCTTAAGCTGTCAGTGACTCTATATTAAGTACCGTATATTTATTCAAAACTATACCAGTCGACCTTTTCTGAGCAGACCAGCGTGTCTATTTTTCCGCAAAACCCACGGAGACCAATGATTAAGACTTACGAAAGAAGTCGTCGAATGGCCAAACAGAAATAACGTTTGGCAGAAAGAAAAAACGAAACCGAAGCGATTTACATTTGTCCTATTTCAGCGTTCCGACGTTATCGGTGCCTCGTCATTCGCCTATCCTCTTCCGTAAATCGCAATGATTGGCCCTATCTTGAGCGTTGCAGAGAAATACACGCGCCGGCATTGTTTCACGTGAAAAGGTCGATCTATTTGCGAATGTATTGACGTTGTTCAAATGGGCTTGAAGGCAAGCAGCTTTTATATTAAATATTACGTTCCTGATGTATCATACGCAGATGAGCCCGTGGAGTATGAAAATAGTGATGCTTAGGAGAAGAGCGTGTTGGTTCAAGTCAAGGATGAAAAAAGAATAAAACAATTAAAACTGGGACAACACAACACATCTTTCACTAGCAACGACGAGTAAAACTTTCAACAGCGAGCAGCCGACTATACCCAGGAGGGAAAGGGAGGACAAGGGGAAAGAAGGGGGGATAAAAAAAATGAAAGCCGTTTACAACTCCCTGTAACGCAGAATTAGAGCGCAGCTCTTGAGGAGGGGGGGAAGGCGCGGAGGGGGGGGGGGGGTCACGTGACCTCGGGGGGGGGGGGGGGGGGTCACGTGACCAGGGGGGTCACGTGACCTTGCGGTTACGCCGACGCCGACGGCGACACCGACGCCGACGGCGACGCCGACGCCGCTCAAGCCGGAAACAGGCGCCTAAGAGCTGCGCTCTAAAACGCGAAGTGCAAATTAGAGAGGGGGTTCATTCGCCATGACCACAGTAAACAACAACGTGTCAAACCCTTCCCTCCTGCTGACGAAAACTGAGGTTGAATTTCTAAAATCCGAGATAAACCCCCCTCTCTGACTTGCACTTCGCGTTTTTTATCTACCCTTCTCTCCCCTTCTCCTCCCTTTCCCTCCTGGGTATCGTCGGCTGCTCGCTGTTGAAATGTTTACTCGTCGTTGCTAGTAAAAGATGTGTTGTGTTGTCCCAGTTTTAATGGTTTTATTCTTTCTTCATCCTTGGTTTAAAATAGTGATTTTCGTTGCTGTAGTCTGCGTGAGTTTCCGTATTGCCACTGCTGTCAAATGTTAGGTGGGGCCAAGGACTTGTCCAGCTGCATACCTCAGCTTTTTTTTTTTCTTGATTTTTTTTTGTCATAAATGAAAAAAAAATATATATGTATATATATATATATATATATATATATATATATATATATATATATTCTTAAGTTATAGCAATTGAGAGTATAAGAAGCGGAGTGCGTGGCCTTTTATCATCACGCCTCTTGCTTCGCGATTTGTTCTTTATCGTTCTTATCAGCTAATATCGGAATTTCATTGGCTGCAAAGCGATGATAAGATGCTCGAGAATTGGTGCGCCCTGTGCACTGCCAATAACTATAAAATGTCGGTAATTTTTTTTTTACCATGAACAAGACAAGAAAGTACAAGGATTCATATTTTTATTTAGTTTTTTTCCCCCGGTGTATGATCACTCAGTGGAGGAATCATTCAAACAACTCGAGACAACCACCAAAAAAAGTTGCGCTGCGAATATTTCAAATGTTTTCTATCGCACTCGAGTAAGCCTCAAAACACACCGTCCATAAAACGTGTCATAAGGAAAGGGAGATGTAAAAATGGTGTCTGCAGATTACGGGAGTGATTGGTGTTTTACGGCCGTTTCACGAAACTCCTTTTTTTTAACTTGCGGTAAACCGTGTGCAGCCATGTTGATGAACGGCGTCCGCTCCTTTCCCCATTAGTTTGTTTGCAGACGATTAGAATTATTGGCGTATTTTTTGGTGTTGGTGAAACGCACAAGCGTGGCGAGTGCCTCCGTCCATGACGGAACTGGTACGTACGACCGAGGTCGTATTTGAACTGATAAAAACCTACGCTTAATCAACTTTTTTTTTTTTTTGGGGAGCGCTTTGGTGGCATTTATTGGGCCATTTTGTACACTGACGGGTTGACTTATCGAGTGCAGACTTGTCTTTACGACGAATGAAGACCGGTATGTATAAATGTCGAGTATCAGCTGACGCTTCCTTGTGTCGCCGACTAGTCCTACAGACGCCGTCGATCCCAACGTGAGAGAATTTCAGCGAGCAGCAAAACGTTGCCTTCGCACACAGAAACACATAGTGCAAATGTTCATCAAGATGGCGTCCGGCGAGAGTTTGTGTCGGAAAAACGTCACGTGAAATCGCCCTATAGACACGAGTCCTAGCGCAGTGTCTTTGTCTTATTTGGCTACTTGCGCCAAGCCACGTGGCATATTATTTACGGTGAAACATTATGTTAAAAATGTAACAAAAAAAATGTGTGTACAAGAAGTGCGTAAGTCCCGGTCAAATGATTCGTGGAATAAAACAACAAAATAGAAATAAATAAACACGCCAAAACAGGGTTCACCGCTCTGGTCAGCATTACGCCTTTCGTTGTTTTTCTCTGTTTCTTTTTTTTTTAGAAAGAAAAGCGATTGATCAAGTTCCTTGAAGATGCTGGAGCCTTTAGTTGGAGCCTGCTACTAAGTGAACCTGCCGGACAATGCCTATATGAGTGTATTATTGGACCAGTCTTCTAGTCCGTCACCGTGGTTGCGCAGTCAGCCTCATGCCAAACTCTGCCTGGTGGACATTCTTTCACCTCGTATAGAAAGGACTGACCATTACAAACTCACAAATAAAATATAAGGGCGCACAGACCTGGCACAACTTACACATAATGACCGGTAGATATATAGAAACTGTAGTACGTCCTCAATCCCTGGACTCTGTTCATTGTGTTTAAAGGTACCATGAAATTAAATTTGGGCTGAAATAAATGATTTTATGTTGGGATTTTATTAATCGCAATTCGTTTAGTGGGCCAAGAGAGAACAAGTGCACAAGGGTAGAAAGACAAAAACTTGCTTTTCGGAACGAAAAAATATATATATATATAGAGAGAGAGAGGTCTATTTCTTTTTCCTTTCCCTCCCGCCTCTTCAGTGTGATGCATCCGCAGTGCCCAAGAACGTCATCCGAACCCAGCTCACGCACTGGACAGAGGACACGATAACTGTGTTACTCGGAGGTGTGCTCTCGCCATCAATCGATCCGTCGAAGAATATTTGGATTCGCGTTCCTAGCCAATGAGTGCCGTGACGTCCCTTATCATCACTTGCGAGTAACAAGGTCACTTGGTGTGATTAAAAAGCACGGTGGAGGCTTGGAGTCATCGCATCCAGTGAAATACCACGTCATGACCACGTGAGTTTTAATTTCGGCAAAAAAAAAATTTAAAAATCATTTCACGGTCCCTTGAATGAGCTCTCCGTTGCCGTTTTTACTGCGTCATGGGATTACAAAAAACTTTCATACCGTATGATACTTATGGTACACTAGTACGTCAGACTAAGGGATAAAAACTGCATGTTTTTGTTTTTTGTGGGTGTGTTTTTTTAGGATGTATTCTTATGTTTGTTTTCTGTCTTTCCATGGTTGGCTGTGCAGCGGGATGGATTGCACAGTTGGAACACCCGGGGTCGTTCATGGAGGAATCCCGTAATAAATAGCTTTAGTTGCACCGGTACAGGCCAGGCATGTTGACACGTTGCTTCTTATTCCGTTATCCCCTCTTGTGATGCACATCAAGAACTGCGAGAGTGCCCTTTCGTGCACAATGCACACAGTCCACCAATCCTTGTAGCTCATCCAATCGGCTTAGTTAACACAATGCAATACTGTTTTTCTACGCATAAAAAAAAATAAGATCATAACAGCACCTAGATTGTAAGACACCAGTGCCCAGTTATGTGACTTTAGCAGTAGGCTGAATATCTAGCAGGTTCTACCGACCCTGGTTTATATTTAGCCTCCGTTGGGACGTTACATCGTCTAGCACTGTTGTCTTGTCCACCGGGAAGCGTTGGCTGGACATGGCATATTGCTAAAACATTTGGGAGATTTTGTCGAATATTTGAGGAACAATCATTTTAGAATAGATTGTAGCGCTCGAAGACGGACAAAAGGAGGAAAACTAGATACCCTTGTGCGCTACCATGTATCTGCCCAATGTGGTGTCCAGTTCTCCTCCGTTTGTCCTTGTCTTCGAGCGCTACCCTGTATTCCCAAATGCAGCACCAACCCGCCCAACAAGAGGCGGTGATCATTCTAGACCGCACTAGTGGATTGCCAGGATTGTGAGGCGCGCGTGCATCCCAAGTAAGCGTTCTCTCGGGCAATTCTTTTGTTGCACACAATGCTAGTTTCCACCGACGTATTCAATGGGTACGAAGATGGCCCTGTGGCCGGACGGGACAACGATGGTCCTGGACGGCCGTTGTGGTATGGCCACCGAGACCGGCACGTAGGACGTGGCCGCCGAAGACGCGGCTGCAGAAGCGGCCGCCGCTGCGGAAGGACCCTGCTGCCTCGACGGGAACGGTAGCCGTGCTGAAGACCTGTAGAGAAGGGAGGATACGAGCACCTATGTCATACTTCTCGCTCTCTAACACAGCACCTGCATCGATCTATTCAAACTGAGTCAGTATAAGACGGATGTTGTGTGTAGATATTATTTGGCAAGAAGCATAGATCCCACAAGTGCGATTTTTGTTTTATCAGCAAAATTACATGAAAAAATCCTACAGATTTGTCCCTCACGTTAGACTGTTAGGTTAGAGCGTTTCGGGCCTATTTATATTGAGCTGAATTAGGCTCGGGTTGGGCTGGGATTGAGGTCTCAGGACCCGAAACCCGACCTTGCTAAATCTAAAAATTCGATTTCAGGAACTGCGGTATGCTATGCCTCATAACATCTGTGCACATGCAAAAAGTAGCGGAAAGAGAGTGCAAGTTATAATGCAGAAAATGCCGATGCAAATTGGTGATGGTGGCATATAAATGGCACCATAATTAAACGTCTATAGCAAGTTGCACCCACCGCGATCAATTTCGCTTGGTGGGTGATTGCTAGTCGTGAGCTGGCCTTTGTTTCCTATTCAGCATAACTCGTGTTCTAGAATTTATTAGCGCTGAATTACCAAGTGATGCCCACTAAACAATTCTGCATTTACAAATTTACCCTCCCCTAAAAATTCACTTAAACGTAAAATAAATTACTGCGTCTTTTATATACTTGTATAAGCGGTGAAGTTTGATGAATCAAGCCTATCTTCTGATATCCACACTATCATTATAGACGCAGCTCCTGAGAGCAAATAAAATATGGCTTCGTTGATATTTTTGCTAAAGTGGGGTATACTTCTAAGCGGAGGAAAATCGGATTTGCTGTGATACAATGGCACGTAAATAGAGGGTTGAACTTAATAAAAAATATGCAGATGCATGAATGAACAGTACTGATCGAATTAAATAATCGTTCCGAGCCGTAAAAAGTAAGAAAAAAAAAATCTTTCTCACGGAGTCGGGATTCAAACTACGGTGTTCTAATTATCGGTCAGATATGCTAATCACTGCGCCCCAAAAAGGTGATCGAGTGTTAAATTTTTTGCATTATTTTTGCTAGGGATGTGGCACTAACGAATGCAGAATTTGTCTTCTAACATTAGACGAAGAGTAAATTACGGGACCGCTCTCGTCCACGTGATCGTCAATTCTCCTCTCGACCACGATTAACTTGCTACCAACTTACAACCATGCTTCCTTTTTGTTCAGCGTCAGATTCACAACGAAAGGGTATCAAGTTTGTTCCCCAACAAACAATATTATTGCTCGCCTTTTTAACGTGAAACGTTTTTTGGCTAGGTGCTCGTCATTTTGTGAATCCCAGATAAAACCGTGGTCGCGAGGCTCGACGCTGTTTGGTTTTGAGTAGGGGGAAGGGGGGGGGGGGAGGGGGGAGGGGGAGGGGGGAAAGGAGGCCATCGCAGTAAAAAGACGTTTGCGCCAGGCGGCATTCGATCCCAGTCCATTTAGATTATTAAGCAAGTACGACACATCGCCGTGAGTTGAGGTGCTATTTTCAGGAAAGCCCGACGAGGCATCCGCTCTGGGTCCGGCAGATAGCAACTTGACTCCTTATCACACGGTTTAACATGAAACGTTCTTTGGCCGGGTGTTCGGCATTTCGTGAAGCCTGGATAAAAGCGTGGCCGCGAGGCTCAACACTGATTGGTTGACGGATGGGAGAGGAGGAGTGAGGTGCTCGACGCTGATTGGTTAACCGGGAGGTCATGTGACCAGAGGGATAGGCGAGGAGGGGCTCGACCACATGTGCGCACTGAGGGAGAGGTGCTCGAGAGTATGGAAGGCTCTGGAGGATCGCCAGGATTATCAGCCCGATTATTAGCGCTAGTATCGCTTCATCCTTGAAACAACTATCAAGTGTACACAGATGATACGCGTTAAAATATCTGATGAAGAGCGCCGTGAGCGTAGGCGTCTGGCGTTTGGAAACTCAGAGTATCGCTAAACGTTTGTGATGCTAGAACGTTTCACGCATGTAACACAGTTGCCTAGCAATTTTCCATACATTTTTTTCTTTTGAATTTTCGAGTGGCGCTTTCTTCTGTCTTCAAGAATGACGTAGGTACATAAAATGCTAGGAGCCAATCAACCATAAAACACAGTTTTCGTTAGAAAAAAAAAGAAAAGGTGGGTACGGGCCAGGATCGGGTAGGGCTCGCGTTTAAAATAACAGTCGGGCTCGGACCGGAATGCTTATCGGTCGGATCGGGTTCGGGCGGGCGTCCACGAACCAAAATCGGGCTCGAGCCGAGTTCGGGCAATGACTTAATCAGACCGGGCCCATTTGCTTATACATGATCTTGATGTCAGGGTGTCACGGGTCTCCCTGACGTCACGGGACATTATAAAATCAGGTGACATCAAGACGCCATGCGACACCATGATGTCACGTGACAACCTGACGTCACGTAACATTTTGACGTCACGTGAGATTATAGTCACGTGACGTCACATGACATAAGGACGTCATGATGTCGCGTGACACTCTGACGTTGCGTGACGTAATAAGGTCACGTCACTTTGTGACGTTATGTGACATCGTGCAGTCACGTGACATCATGTCATCGTGTGACGTCACAGTCATGTGACCTCATGACCTCACACAACGCACAGCATGGAACCAGCCACAGCTCAGTGACGGCACATTCGGTGCTCTCCGACACTCTGTCAGCATGATCAAGCTATAGTCCGTTGCAACTCAAGAAGGTAGGGCGAGGGAAAGGAAGGCCGGAGAGGAGGAAGCAGACGGAACGCTGGAGAGGAGAGGGAAAAACCTCCTCCTTTCTTAAGCGTTCCGTCTGCTTCCTCCTCCCCGGCCTTCCTTTCCCGCGCTTTACTTTCTTGAGTTGTAACGGACTATAGTGTAATCTAATTACTATTTTTTAGTACGTGGTGACGTTTCGTGATGTGAATCGATTAGTATGAAAGTTTGCTTCCTTTTTTATTCACGCACGTGACGTCTTCTGTGCCTTAGTTAGGTCGCTCTGTATTATTCTTTGCAATTGTCTTTCCTTGTGGATTATAAACTAAACCAATTATTTAATACAGATATCTCCTTGCAACCACGATCCGATTACAAACGAATGAAGAAAAAGCGCATCGCTCGAGGGTATAGTCATACGCTTACGGGTCAGTGACTAACGAAGCTGTTTCTCCGCGAACTGTCTTGATCACTGGGTTGCCCGCTTTCTTTGCATATTTGAAGCATTTCGCATCCCATAGAAGGCGTGGTAACGCTTGTCACGATGACGGGTATATGAATGATCGGGCCACAATGGGTGCGCGCGCGACTGAACTATCGATGCGGAACGGATGACTATCCTGTCCATATATGAGTGGCATAATGGCAGGACCTTCTCGTTATCGCGTGCACCAGGCGCGAACAAACATTGGCGTCGTGGGATCGATGGGACGTGATGCGAAAACGAAGATTCTTATTCCACCGTGGCGTCACCGTCGTCCAACGTCTCGTGTGCCTACAATCTTCGTCCTACGTACTCACCGCCACCCACCACCCACGTCCGAGACGGCTCCTATAGATTCTAGCGTTTTTCTTGCTTCCGTTTATCAGAAGAAAAACGTCTGTCTGGCACAGGTGCCACAAAAACAACAAAAAAGTGTTAATAAAAATGTTTAAAAAAGTTACCCGAGCTGATCTTACTCGCGATTTTGCTGTTGCGACGTCGCTCGTGCGAAAAAAAATATATATATATATCGAGAACGTTGAATGTTTGCACGACGCATCATTTTCAAGAATGAAATCCTAAGTTTTCGCCGAGGTGCCTGCGAGCTAAATCATGTCGCGAGGTAGCCTTTGAGAAAGTTTTACCTTAACTACATGTAAGGAGTTCCACCATCGCTTAACCACACCCAAACTGAATGTAACATTGTACACTTCTTTCGGACGAAACGAGAAACGAATGGCGTTTGCGTGCCCCCGTGCGTGAACGCTCACCGTGTTGAAGCACGCGCTTAACCATAGGACCTTCCGACCGCTCCCCGAGACACCTTCCATCCGGTTGGGGCACGCCGTGCGTTTGCCACGAGAAGGCGCCGATAAAAGCCCGTTCCCTTCCTCGGTCCGGTGACTGTGACGAACGGCGACGTCACACACAGACACACACGTTCGTCTGCGCAGCGGTGGCACGTTGGAAGGGTAGAATCTCGTCTAGTCACGCTTGGCGCGAGGCAAATTGAAAGCCCCCATAGAGAGATTCCAGGCTGGGTCGGGGAGGCACGATGCGAGGAGCCACATCAACAGCCACGGCCGGGGCGGCTGCTTACCATATTGACTGGCACATAGTAGGTCGCACTTCCGTTCGTGAACCTACTGCCCTGAAAAAAAAACGGGCGCGTCAAATAGTCCAGTCACGCGCTCTGTGTAGAAAGCCTTTGTCTGTTTTGATTCGCGCGCGCTCGCTGGGATCGACTGCTTTCGCATTATGCATACGCGCGCGCGAGCGCGAGCGCGAGCGCACATTGCGACTCTGCTTCTCAAAAATCCTCCCGGTTCAAAGAAAAGAGACACCGCGGTAGTGTACGGCATGCTCTCTCTAAAAAAAAACAAAAAAAAAAACATAAACTAAGTCCCTGGGTGTCCTCCGCGGAGCTCGAGAGACACTCATCACGAGAAAACGTGTACTCCCGCGGTCTTATGGAGCGCTGCAAAGGACGTCGGTCCGCGCAAGCCACAGCGCGGTCGACGCAGTGTCATCGTTTGTCTCCAAAGGGTCTGCCACCGGAGGCGCCGTATTGTCCCGCTCCGTTGACATGCGACTGCGACGACGCGGGGAACCGAGTAGCAGCTTTCGCTTCCCAGACGCTCGCAGGTCGTGGAAGGCTCGACGCACACACAACACACGCAAAGCCGACGGCGACGGCGCGAGCGCGTGTCTGAACGCATATACAAAACCATCGGCTAATGTCGGTTTTCCGGAATCGCTTAGATTCCGGCCGCACGAACGTTCGGACTGAGCGGTGTTTGATCCACTTGTCTGAGCATGGCAGCAGCGTCGTCAAACTTTGCGCGCCATTGTTTCCGGGATCGATTGGGAAGGCCGAAGATTGTTTTCTTAGAACAGCGCTTCCCTGGAACCGCAATGCTTCTTCTCCTTCCATTGTTTTTTTTTTCTTGTTTTTAGTATATATGTGTGTTTGTGTGTCTGTGTTATTTTGCCGCCCATCAAAGTTCCAGATCATGCGGCTGCTGACCATCGGGGCAATAAACCAGATCCTTTTTGTTGTAGGTACAACAAACGACGCGCATCACTTTTTATGACGGGAAGGAGTAAGTAGTTTGCTTTGTGATTTGATCCTTACGCTCTAATGTTTGTTTTATAGGTTTTTGAACTCTCTGACTTTGCTTTTTGTTGCTACTTCTTTCGTTCATCTCAACTTTATTTTTTTTTTTATTGACTGAAAAAAGAGAAACATTGGCTACCGCTTCAGAGGTTCCGGCTACTCCTTTGCACTTGAGAACAAATGATGGATCTATCTTCGTACTAACTAGACATTATGCAAGTTCCGGAATCAACTTTGAAAAGGCATCCAAACATTCAGACATTTAGTATTGTTTCTTAGAAGTAAGAAAATGTCATCCTATCTTAAAGTTTGTTGGACGCCTTAAGAATCGGTTTGTAGATTAACGCACCATCGTAACTTTCGTCGTCATCACTCGTACTTCCTTACTTTGATACATCAGCGAGTAGATCAGTCAATCCCCCCTGACGACTGGCAGCCGAGACACACATGTAAACATTCCATCAACCCTATTTGCGGGTTCCCGAAAAAATAGTTTACTGGCAATCAGGCTACCTTCTGCACAAGCGGTCACTGAAAACCACTTTTAAAAACATTGGCGTGTCGTTGTGCCATAGGGGTCTATCCATTATTGTCAACCCGGGGGGGGGGGGGGGGGGGGGGGAGGGGGTGTTTCGGGCAAGGGGGGAGGGTGAACAAAATAGGTTTTTGTACTTTGTATAGAAAATCTTGGGAGGAGGGGGGTGAGTACATGACTCAGCGTGGGTGTGTTAAGGTGTATGTACAAATTATTGTTGTGGCGGGTCATGAGGAAGGAGCTAATGAAGGTTACCAAGAAGGACTTTTCGTCATGTCTGAAAGTAAAGTTCGTTCCAGTGTTCGTGTCGTGGGGACTCGGCTGTCGATCCTTTCGTTCTCCTATTCCAGCCGTTTATTCTTCGGGCCATCTAATGCCACTTCGCATGATACAGTCGGCTGCACAAAATGGCCCACCGTCTACGATGGTAACGAAAAGAGACAGCCAATTAAGAGACAAGTGCCGTCTCCATACGTCTCTTGCTAAAGGGCCGCAAACACCTACGGCTTGTTCCGGAGCGAAGCATTTACGCTGCTTAGTATGCGCCTCGCGTCCTTGTAGCCCGAATGATCCGTCTCTTAAAACTTGGCCGTTGGCCACGCTGTGCGCGGGCAACGTAACACGGAGATCGGTAAAATGGAGTGCTTTGTGAGACCACTGGGAACAACAGTCGGGTCAGTTGCCGATCGGATTTCTTTCTTCACACCCTGTGCCTTTCTTTTCGTTTTTCCATCGGCTTCTTCTGTTGTGTACGAAGTATCTCCATCGGCCGTGGCAATCTGAGACCAGGAAGTTGGCCCGGTCGAATAATGAATGGAGCTTCAAAATAAAGAGCGACAGAGAAGCAGGCTGGGAATATCCGGAAGTCGATCTATTTGGAATTGAATGCAGAACCGTGCTTCGGTTGAGCTTCAACACGTGGGAGTGGTAGATCTGACTGATCAATAATCTCAATTCAGGTGGTACGTGTTGTACGTGTCCATACGCGAGAAATGTATTAAAATGCAAAAGCGGCGGTTAGCTGAAAACTGAATACAGCCGCTCGCGTGGCGGAGTTGGCAACGCACACGGCTGCTGGGTGGGGAGGTGCGGGGTCCGAACACCGCTCGGCCCGTGTCTTTCTTTTTTATCACTTTTTGTTCCTCTCAAAAGTTCTAGCCCATTCACGGCTGTCATCGTGTGGTCATGTTCCAGAACGTTCCTGAGCGCATACCGTGTGTGTAAGAACCGCGGAAACGCGCTGGTCTTGGACACTTGCCCTTCAGTCGCCGACGCCAGATGCGTGGTACCTCCCTCTTAAAGTTTGTAGGCACAAATTGGCGCAAACGTTTACTTTAATTTTTTATTCAACTTTTTTTTTTTCGTGACGATACAGCATCGCAGGCAAACTCGATTCTTTACACTAGAAAGTCTGCAGAGAGGAATATAGCGGTTTCGTACGGGCTCAACGACATACAAAAATGAATAGGGAAGATGTACTTCCATCTTCCTTTCCCAATACAGTTGTGAGTAGCGCCCGTGTTCGTCTTCTATCTCGTGTATGTCTTTTTAGCGCTCTTAACCATGGTTCAATACAGTAGGTAGGTGGTTTGCGTCACTTTTCCGTGTACAGGGTGCGTACCTGAAGATGACGTTGGCCGGGTTGAGGCTCTGCGTGCCGGGCTCGTTGGTGACCACCTCTGCTCGGAAGCCCCTCTCGTCGGCCACGTAGTTGACTCGCCGGCTGTGTCCTTCGGCCGTGCGCAGCGTGTAGAAGCCCACCACGCGGCCGGTCACGTCCGACGACTCCGAGCGGGCGTGCGACGAGCCGTCCCGGGGGTCCGTCGCCGAGTAGCTGAACGAGTAGGGCCGCCGGGGTGCCGGCACTGACACCGGGCTGTCCTCCTGGAAGCGGCGTTCGGCGAGGCTCAGCATCTCGACCGCCGTTCGCTTAGTGTAGCCCCAAGGCAGTGCACAGGAGATGAATCAGTCGGCGACGTGCGCGACCAAAAGCGTCGCTGTGGTTGGCATTCGCGATTGTCCAAACCATTGCTTCCTGTATACAGATCATGCCTGCCCAATCGCCGGTTCACGGCAAGGCACATTTTGGCAATCACAACGAGGCAAATCCTGGTCGTGACGTCACGAACGGAGACCATAAGAGGGCGCCACCGAAACATCTCGGCGCTTATAGCGCGGTTGGTGGCCGAGAAGGGTCAGCTTTGAGCAGGCATTTATCCATCGAACTATTGGACACAAGCGCCACGTTAGAGTCCGGCAGGGCACTCGAAGACTCTAGGTCGGGTACAATCATTGGTCCGTGGCCGTTTCAAAGTGATGAACACACCGCAAAAGGTGGCGCCACCTGTCAAACCAAAAGTCATTGCCGATGGCGATTATGATAATAGCCAGTCTTCGCACCGATGCTTTCTTTCCATAAACACACTTTTTTTCAGACTCGAAGAATTTGACGTGGTTTATTTGTAGAGTTTCCAGTGCCTGAAATCACTAATGGGAAATTTCCTTGGTGAACTTGGAACAATCCAAAAGGTCTCCTGGCTTGCGCCGCGCTTACACGCCCAAGAAGATATCCAACAAGGAAATTTTCCGTTAGGTGTGTCGTTTACATCGACTATTAATTGCGCTTCTTGCACAGGGGTCTGCTCTGCACAGGGGTTGCGATGATGTCAGAACGACGCCGAGCTCTTATTGGCCGATTAAAAAAAAAAAAAATAGTGGGTAGACCTCAGGGCATCTAGCAATGAGGTCTACCGCTATCCTTTCAGTCAAGGCCAATCGAGCTCGGCATCGCTCTGACGTCCCCGCAACCCCTGCGCAAGAAGCAGACGACTTGCTCGCCGCATAACCGGCTGAGCCAATCAGCACAACGAGTGCGGCCGCGATCCGGGCCCGTTTTTTTCTGCTCGTAATTGGTTAGCCGGTAATGGCAAACTCACAAAGACGGTGACGATGAAATTTTGGTGATGATCCCTGACGATGAACTTTTGGCTCTGCTTGATTGGTTCCGTCAAATCATAGCGTCGGCTGCGCTCGGTCTTAGTGTAACGCAGAGTGTGGAGACACCAGTGATATCCAGAACCATGGTGTCTCGAGCACATCGCAGTGCCGTATTCGCAATTTCAAGGGAGGCTGACTCTACCCTGCGTCAAAAACGGGACTTTTTTTTTTTTTTTTTTTTTTAGAGGAGGGAATGGGGCTTCGTGCTTGTCGAAATACGCAGCGAAATCTTCCGCAGCCTTGTGGCAAAAATGCGAAACAGGGGAACGAGAAGTCCCATGAGTGTATCCATTCGGCGACTCCGTTGGACTCGTGGGTAGATTTAGACTCGCGGGACTTCTGAGACTGCATCTGCCCGCGTGTCTCTCAGTTGGCGCTGTTCGATGGGATTGTACACGAGCTTTCCTTCTCGCCAACGCCCTCATCCTCAAATATTTCTCTTTCCCGTCCCGGCAGACGGCGCCATTTTTGAGCGCACCGGGAGGTGAAAGAGACGAGCGTACGTCAGCGTTCGGCTTAGAATTCGGGTCCTCGCTGGTTGGAGACGGTTCAACGCAGAACGTTGACGGAACACTCGGGTCCAATCAGCGCCCCGCATTTGCATTTTGAGGTAACGTCAGCACCAGGGTCTTGTTTTCTAGGTGGCGCTTCATAACCATGCTCAACAAAATTGTGTTGTCTGCCGGGAGAGGAAAGAGGGAGAGGATGGTCTCCCCCCTTGGAGAGGAGAAACACGCCAGTAGATAGGTGTAAAAGAACTTGTTGGGCTAGTTGGTGTTGACTGTATTGAACCATGTTTAGCAGCGCTAAAAATCAAGAAGAGGGGAACCCCAGTGCGTCAGCGAAACTTCAATAGCATTGTATAATGCTGAGATTCATTTTTCGATAAATATATGTAAACGGATTTATGCTCTTGTATCTCGCGCATGTGTAGCCTGGGTGACGATAAGTGTATATATATATATATATATATATATATATATATATATATATATATATATATATATATATATATATATGTACTTCCATCTTCCTTTCCCAATACAGTTGTGAGTAGCGCCCGTGTTTGTCTTCTATCTTGTGTATGTCTTTTTAGCGCTTTTAACCATGGTTCAATACAGTAGGTAGGTGGTTTGCGTCACTTTTCCGTGTACAGGGTGCGTACCTGAAGATGACGTTGGCCGGGTTGAGGCTCTGCGTGCCGGGCTCGTTGGTGACCACCTCTGCTCGGAAGCCCCTCTCGTCGGCCACGTAGTTGACTCGCCGGCTGTGTCCTTCGGCCGTGCGCAGCGTGTAGAAGCCCACCACGCGGCCGGTCACGTCCGACGACTCCGAGCGGGCGTGCGACGAGCCGTCCCGGGGGTCCGTCGCCGAGTAGCTGAACGAGTAGGGCCGCCGGGGCGCCGGCACTGACACCGGGCTGTCCTCCTGGAAGCGGCGTTCGGCGAGGCTCAGGATCTCGACCGCCGTTCGCTTAGTGTAGCCCCAAGGCAGTGCACAGGAGATGAATCAGTCGGCGACGTGCGCGACCAAAAGCGTCGCTGTGGTTGGCATTCGCGATTGTCCAAACCATTGCTTCCTGTATACAGATCATGCCTGCCCAATCGCCGGTTCACGGCAAGGCACATTTTGGCAATCACAACGAGGCAAATCCTGGTCGTGACGTCACGAACGGAGACCATAAGAGGGCGCCACCGAAACATCTCGGCGCTTATAGCGCGGTTGGTGGCCGAGAAGGGTCAGCTTTGAGCAGGCATTTATCCATCGAACTATTGGACACAAGCGCCACGTTAGAGTCCGGCAGGGCACTCGAAGACTCTAGGTCGGGTACAATCATTGGTCCGTGGCCGTTTCAAAGTGATGAACACACCGCAAAAGGTGGCGCCACCTGTCAAACCAAAAGTCATTGCCGATGGCGATTATGATAATAGCCAGTCTTCGCACCGATGCTTTCTTTTCATAAACACACTTTTTTCAGACTCGAAGAATTTGACGTGGTTTATTTGTAGAGTTTCCAGTGCCTGAAATCACTAATGGGAAATTTCCTTGGTGAACTTGGAACAATCCAAAAGGTCTCCTGGCTTGCGCCGCGCTTACACGCCCAAGAAGATATCCAACAAGGAAATTTTCCGTTAGGTGTGTCGTTTACATCGACTATTAATTGCGCTTTTTTTGTAGGTAAAAACTAAAAACAGCGCAAAAACACGGGCAAGAACGAGAAGGTCGACGTCTGCTTTCGTTTACCTTGTCGTTTTGTCCGTGTATTTCCGCTGTTTTTAATTTTTAACCACGAAATACCAACTATAGCGTCAACGTTAGTCAACTTCTCTTTTGTACAAGTAGTGCTAACCGCCAGCTCATATTTGCTTAATTACGGTATATTTTATTGTTGTTGTGAGCTCCTCAATTCCCTCTGCAATTTCTCAAATCCCGAGGGTAAGATAAATAAAATAAAACAAAAACTGCCAGTTGTATGGCACTCTGTCTGTTCACATATGTTGTTTTGTCAGACATAAATAACCGAAGCGAGGCTCTCCACTTTGTTTTCGAAGAGCAAGTACAGCGAAAGGGGTGTGACTTCGGATTTCCCAGGTTGCCTCGCCTGTGCGTCTTGGATCTGTTCGGGAGGCAGGATTTCGTCCATCCGCGCAGCCAGCTCCGCGGCGCCGGGGAAGGCCCCGTTGCCAACGATGAAGCTGAGTAGCACCGCTGAAACGGTGACCGCATCCGCCTGAAAACGACGAGGGACAGTTTTTACTACAAGTGCTTGCACTCCCTTTGGGGAGCCCTGTGCGCACCATGTAGTCCGGACTTTCAAATCAGCCGATTCATCTAAGCGTCGGCAATTCACCATATACTTCAAACTTTGGGTGTATCATTTGCGATATATTTCAAGCCCGCGACAGTAAGAGACAAATGTCTGCCTTCTTTTTAAACCTCTAAACAAAAAAGCAAAAAAAAAAAACAATGCCGCTATTACACTAGTTATTATCATATTGGGATGAGAAAGATATCAAATGAGACAGTTACGTTTTAGAGCGCAGCTCCTAGGCGCCGGTTTCCGGGTTGAGCGGCGTCGTCGTCGGCTTTCGGCGTAACCGCGCGCGTTGCATTATGGGACGTTTCCCCGCTAACGTTAGCAGGAAACTTTTCCTGCTAAATTTAGGGGGGAAATTGACGCCACATGACCTCAACATCAATTCAGTTTCCCCGATATATTTAGCGGGGAAAATGACGTCACAACTTCGTGTCGCGTCACCCATGAACAAATTCAACGGCAGGAGAGGAGGAGGAAAGGAGAAGGAGGGAGGAAGGAGGAGGAGGATGGGAGGACCAGCAGGAGGAGGGGAGGGTACGGAGGAGGAAGAGGGGCATACCCTCCCCTCCGTACCCTGCCCTCTTTCTCCTCAAGAGCTTCGCTCTAATTTTGCGTTGCAGAGATTTGTAAAAGTCTTTTATTTTACCATGCTGGTCAAAAACGTTATTGACCTTTCGCTTCACCTCCACCGCAGTGCAAATTTCACTTGTAAAGTCCTGAGCAAAACCGATGCTCTTTGTGAACCACGGAAAAGATATCTAGGGACACATTTTAGTTACACATACATGAATATGTTCGTATAAGTGGTATTTTATTCGCACGAGTTTTGCGCAGCTTTTTCAGATATACTACCTGGAGGCGTCTTAATTCGACAAAAAAGTGAGGTGTCGTATTTTAACAACACGACAACTTGTTGCTCCTTATGCCATTTGAAGGTGTAGCTAGTACGTGAGCTCAAAGTCGCTGTTGCGCACGATTTTAGACTTCGCGACAGGCTAAACCGCTCCGGAGAAATAAAAAGGCTGGCATTTAGGGTCTATAGTCAGACTAACTGGAAGTGATCGTGATACTGTAAGATCCCCAGTGATGATCCAAAGCAAACCACCTCAAGCGCACATCTACGCCTGACTGGTATTGCCATCAATCAAAGCAATCAAAACGAAATCATCTCCTAACGAAACTCAAATTCGAACTTGTCAACATAAACTATTTTTTATTGTTTATAGAGCCTTGCCTTACCACCTAACCCGCCAAGAAAAGAAAACTCCTGGTCTTAAATTAAGCCAGTTTCCAATCGATACCCACTGTAACGTGATTGTTCGTCACTCATTCGCAGGTCAACCGTGACTAGCAAGAGACGAAGCAGCGAAAAAAGAACACACCCCCGGTTTCGTGCAGCTGTAAGCAAACCCTTTCGTGACGCCATTCGTGGATCCGAACACACGAGACACCTGCGTAACGAAGAAGGTCGTCACGAGATGACGGGCAGGGAGGGCTCCACGGGGACACCGCGGTAAATAGCCCCATCCGCGATCGGGCACTCGCTCAGTGGCTCGGCCGTGAGCAGCCGACGAAAACGGTATGACCTCTCCGGCTGATCCCCGAGCCACCGTCTCTTCGTGACGAGCTTGGAGCAGCGATACCTCGGGCGTCACGCCAATAAACACAGTGACCGGTCTGCGGTAGAGAGCTGAGATGTAAGAGAGCGAGCAACTGAAGCCATGCAAAACGTTTGCAGTTCAATCATGGCTGACGCATCCCGGGCAGGATTGGTCCCAAGTGCGCGTGAGTTGCGTTGTCGCGTGGCGAAGAGGGAAGCGGCCGGAAAGGCGGAGACGCTTGCGGACGATCAACGCTCATGTCTCCTTCTCGCAGCTCGTATTGCAAACGCGGCCCATCATAAACCACGTGACCCGACGAGCAGTTGGAAACACTGAAATCTAGGCACACCTATAGACTGCAGGCTTTGGAAGCTGGACGACCGCCCCTAAGCAGGCCTCATTTCAAATCATTGCCGACGATTATCAGCAGTGCGTGTTTCGGCTCTGTTGTCATCCGCTTAATTGCCGTCGGTTATAAGCGTGGTCATTAGGGAGGGATATTGCCAAAACATGATAGGAATACAGCCAAGCGAATGTCTGTTTGCTCCTCAATGCCCGCATTCACATGGTTTGACTTTTCTTGCGACTTTGGAGTTGCGACGTCCAACACTGCAGTTCCAACCAATGTATTTTTTTTTTTTGTCGCAAGAGCGACGTCACAATCACACGTAAACTCGCACTGTGCGAATCGGTCTTTACGAAAATTTGTATTCATGTGTAGTCTACGCGTTCTGTTCTCCTTTCGCACTAAGCTCTTCAAGCGACTGGCTGCAGTGGTCCCTCCGTCACGCCATGAACACGAATTTTGGTTGGTCCGCTAGAAGATCTTATGCGAAGTAAACATAAAAGAAAAAAGAAACATTGTACGCGCTCTGTGTTTGACTAAAGGCCCGTTCACACTCTTGCGACCGAGTAAGACCGAGAGAGACCAGACCGGTTTTTAAGCCTCTTGCGATCTCATAGGACCAGCTCCGCTGCAGCGCATCCGGTCCTAAGAAGTCGGAAAGGGCTTAAAAACCGGTCTGGTCTCTCTCGGTCTTACTCGGTCGCAAGAGTGTGAACAGCGCTTAAGCGTCCCATCCGATATAAGATTATAATTTACGTTACAGCCAAAACACAATTTAGACCCGGGGACTGTGTTCAGTTGCGTAAGAAGACAGCGTGCTTCGGCTGTGTAGCTTTGGCAGCATTGCCAAGAAAAGTTGTCGCCGAGTATAGTTGCACACTACATGAATCATTAGGAACAATTTTTATTTGAACTTGATTATTCGAGACCACACGTTTCCGCGCGTAAATTACGAGCTCTCAAATCTAAATACCGATGAAACAAAATACGGGAAAGAAAGTATAATCTTCGTCTCTTCTTTGTAAATATATTTCCCCTCTTTTATTATTTAGATGATTCTGAAGCACAAAAAGCCAGGGTGCACGACCCTATACAATCTAAATATTCGCTTTAGTGCCTTCGAATTAATGAACATGCCCACCTACGGTCCTTTCAAATCCCGGTTCAAGTGCTGACGATTAGATGCAGTATTATTACGGGGCATAGCGCTCCGTTTAACTGAGATGTTATCTGCACGGTAATCAAAACTCTTGATCCGGTCTAAATGAATACTTCGAATTTTACTGAGAAGTACCGGATGATCTTCAATGCCTTAATCTTTAAACCTCAGTTTTTCGTCCGAACGTTCCTTAAAGGGGCGATGCAACAACTGTCGTACTTTGCGCAAATATCGCTTAGAACGGACCCCTGACATTAATGACCTATGAAACACGCGTTCGTTTTTCACCCCCCGCAATAGAAGTCCCAGAAAAAATGAGAAAAACGAGCAGCATTCACCCCCTGAACTCGCAGCCAGAACAAGCGGCCACGTGATCTGGAGCCGATTATACGCCGCCAATGTTGATCATAGCCACGCGCTGGGGTTGGCAAAGCACAGGACACAAGCTGAGTTCCAGACAATGTTATGGCTCGGCTATTGTCGTCGTTGCAGCGATTGGACACGGGCCACTACCCGAATGCTTCTCGAGCTAGTAATTATCACGAGCCCAAATCGAGTGCCCACGCAATGCTCGGGTCCAATCTATGAATCGCATTCAAATATCGTCATTGGGGTGTACTGCGATCTCCACGTTACGTCATCAAATTTTGCAAAGGAGAGATTGAATGAAAATGATCGCTTTTGTCCTTGAAATTTCACCGCGACAAAGGAGTTTCTTGGCCAGTGGCGTTGCGTGCGAGTATCCTTGAGTCCCACTAGTGCCAGTAAGCTCGTGTAAAGTGAAAAACATTCCAATTGAATATCGTTGCACCGCTCCTTTAAAAATTTATCAAAGGAGGAAATGCTTTTCAACGGAACCCTCTAATCCCAGCAATTTGTCCATCTGTTCATCCGTGCGTTTCCCTACCAAATTTAGCGGGAAAATTGACGTCACTTGACCCATACACCAATTTAGGTTCTCCGATAAATTTAGGAGGGAAGTCACGTGATCTGACGTCAGTTGACGTGAAAATTAGTAAACAATAGGTTCTTTCCTCCTGGAATGGCGATCTTTCTTTGAATACTGCATTACACGCGTTAAGTAACTTTAAAAAAAAAAAAAAAATCGCTGCCCGATTTTTTTTTTTTTTTTTTATCGCGACTACGTACATTGAGCAGCGCAAAACCTTTGAGGCCCGAACATTAAGCATATTGAACCCTCAACTCTCTTTAAAACCCCAAAACACCACCTAAACAAGATGCTGTCTTTACGGTGATTATAAATGGAGATCACGACATGTCGGCTCGAACAGGGAGAAGGCCTCTGCGTTGGATACGCGCGTTGACAGATTCAAGAACGTAGCGCGGCGGCGAAACCCGTCCTGAACGCACCTTGAAGACAGGCGCGAAGACCTACGTACTGCTCTAAAAGCGACAAGGCGTCAGCGTGACTCAGCTCATTCCACAGATGCTTAGACACGCTTGGAGGAGGCGTGGGCGCCTTTCGCGCCGCTCATCAGCGCCCACCGCTAAGAGGCTGCACCGCGCTCACAGGCGCGCCACTGGCTCGGAAAACACCTCTAACTGCGCATACTAATGCCTAACTTCGCAAACCAACCACCTCGACTGTATGACAAGCAATAAAAAGAACACATCCTAAATTACCTCGAAAAAGAAACGACAAAGACGCATGCATTCTGCAGTCTCCGACGCCCGATGATTTCACGCGCTGTTTCTCGCTCTTTGCGGAGAGGAAAGCAAGTAAATATTAAATGCAGTTTACCCAGATGAATGGGAGTGTAAGGCCAAAACCCACGACCGATTTTATGCGCGTTGAATACGCTTGTCGTGAGCACATTCGAGAAATTAAATCTGAATTTAAAATACGTATTTCCTGATTCGCCGATTAAAAACATGTTGGTGACAGAAACCCTTTACCGGAAGGAGAAAATAATCCGCATATAAATGCGTCTCCCTTCGTCCAAAATCTGTCTCGCTTTTATATATGTACACAGAGAGGACGCAGTTTGTTTTAGAAGTTCATCTGCACTCGGGTCTTCTTGGGCAATCCTCGTGTGTATTCACATCCATAAAATCACCGACTCTGATCTTTTCTGACGCTCGTCTTTTTCTTTTTTTTTTCCGGGTTTTTGTTTTTGTTTTTTCAAAACTAATATTTAGTTTTGTCATTGCTTTCTAACTTTTTGAGAGCTGTTTGTTATAGATCCTGTATTTTGCTTGCATTCTTGCACATATATTTTTTTTTTGTCACTTGAACCCTCCCTGTAATGGCCCTCAAGAGAGGGCGAACAGTTTTTCTGATAAATATATAAATAAAAGTATCCACTCAGTGGGCTTCACGTGTACCCAAGCTAACCTTCTATTCCTTCCATTTATCTTCATCACGATCGCTCAACATCCAATAAGTGCACTATCCACGGGCAGACACAGCTGAGTCCGTTGCTGCTGAACGCGTGCTGACGATGAGCTTCTACAACGCATCCGGAACGGTATACCTTCCCCACTACCAAGATTGTCGTTGTCAGACGGTCAGTGGAAACTTGTTCTGAGCATGTGTTGTGACTAAGGTGCCGAAATACGCCGTCCGGTGTGTACGCGCCAACTTCCAGCGGTCTAGTGCTTAACGGCCGAACCAAATCTACGTCGTTACTGGGCTCTGAAGGCATGCGCAGCGTACCTTATATCCCAGAAAGGAGTCTTTGCGCATGTTTAAAGAGCGATCTTTGGCCCAGTAGGCAAGGATGGCAGCCCGCAAAAAGGCAGGAACTGAGATCGTCGAAGTCAATGACCTATCGAAAAATCCGGTATAACATTTCACTATCCGGAATATGGAACCGGAAATTTGTTTCTGGAAACCCGAAATCCAGATTGCAGACAAAGGAATAATTTCTGAAAATCTAAATTTCAGATAGAGTCCAGATAGATTTCCGGTTCTATAATCCTGATAGCGAAAAGTTATACCGGATTTTTCGGTAGGGATGGCATCATCCCGCTTACCTTCATGATCGCTCAGTCCAGATCTAGTCACGAGCACACGAAGATCTACCGACGTCCGTCCAGGCACCACAACACAAGACTTTCTCCCTGGAACGCGGGCCGTGCCTTTATATAAGGACCAGGGACCCGCGAGACCCAACCACGAAATCAAGAAGGGACGGGTGGGCGGGCGACGAAGGACCTTGCCCGCCATTCAGACCGCAGCGTGTGCCAATGCTGGATGCACCTTTGCAGCGTGAAAAAAAAAAAAAAAAAAAAAAAAAAAAGGACTCCGGCGTCGCAATGCCCGCGGTTAATGAGCCGATAGAAGCATCGCGCAGGTTGGCTGCCTCGTTGCGTCACAGCGGAGCGTCCGCTCCCGTCGTCCACTGTGCGACATCTGCTAACGAGACGGCGACCAGGAGGTGCAGATTCAAAAGGTAAGGTCATCGAGGTTCGGCGGCAGTGTTGAAAGCTCCGAGAGGGCGCCTTCCTCGGGTTCTTCTGGTCGTCGCGGCTGTCTCGCCGTCTGGCCCATCGCCGCCTCCTTTCGTCAAAGGAGGGGTTCAAAGGAGGGCGGAAAAGCGAGCTGATCTGGAAGTCTGGTCAGGTGGCGCGTGATGGTCTCCGGATTCCCGGTCCCGAATGCATCGACGTCTGCTCCCTTCTGCATGCGCTGCATACCGATGTTCACTCTGTTGTTCTGTCGGAAAAAAAAAAAAAAAAAAGCTCTGCTGGATTATGTTTGAACGCCTGGCGATATATAACTTGTATTGCCGCTGGTCACTGAATTGGGTGTGTACGTAAAAAAGTAGCTTTTCCTTGTTACAAATATTATTTTTATATAGTTTGAGGGGGGGGGGGGGGTATTTATATGGGCATGTTTGCATGGATAGAAATTGACCTATGCATGGGTAGCCTGGGTATGCAAGGAGGTGCAACAAAACAATTGCCTCTCACCTCGTGCCGTGTTTTATAACTGAAAAAATTATATGGGTCATTCGTTGGCACTGGCTAAACCTTTGCCATCCAACCGGAGCCTCTACAGCACCAAGTTTCATGCTAGCATTGCAAGTACTGACCCTTCAAATTATTAGGATCGCAAGTAATAATCGTACGAGCTAAATTTTAAAATTATAATGATCTCGTAATCACATTTAATGAAAACATATCAAACCTCACAGTTTCTGTTTTGGTGCATTGCGTTCTTTGTGCTGTGATTGTGCAAGATAAGCACATAATTGCATCAATCGCAACATAGTTATATCGCTTCAGTTGCCTGTTATAAACGCATGTAATATTGATTGTTACAAAACGAAGATAACCTTAAAATGCTAAGTTTTGTTACTGCATCATGGTACAAAATTGTATTTCTTAAACGATCTGCTAAAATGTTATGACCCGAAACATATTAATCCTATTTCAATTCAAAATGAGACTATAGATACTGATAGTAAATAGTGTTAGAGGTGTATTTCACGTGTCTGACAAATAGATTAAAATTAGACAAACACTGGCGGTTGGAGGATAAGTTAATTGGCAACTCGACAGTGTTTTGTTTGCTTGTTTTTTTTTTTCTTCTTTGTCCTCGTATGACCTGAAGTCATAAACCTTAACTTTCTTGACACGATGCCGGTCTTGCAACTCAAGAACCAAGTACAGCACCATAAACAAATTACTGATAATTGTTTTCTACTTTTTTGTATATTCTAAAGAGTGAACCACCTTATACATCACCGTCTTTCCTTATAGTGAAAGCTATACTCCATTTTTACAAAGGTGTATATAAGTAGTCAACATGGGAGCATGGTAACGTTCGTTGGACAAGCTACAGTACTTCTTAAAATATAGATTTCGCCTATCAAATTACGCTAGTATAATTATTCTAATGAAATATTTCGACAGGAACGTATCCTGTCTTTGGGAATGCTGTTGTGCTAAACCTTTCATATGAGAAAATTAAATGAGCAACCTTTAACTACTAGCGCCCATTAGTTAAATCAAAGTTGTCTTTTTTATTTAGGGCTAATATCATAAAGGCCCGTTCACACTCTTGCGACCGAGTACGACCGAGAGAGACGAGATCTGTTAAAACTTCTTAAAATTTCTTAGGACGAGGGAACACACTGGCATTCTGGCGCCATCTATGCGGTGACCCTGGAACTGCATTTCACGAGAGCGAAGGTTTTGCGGGATTTCCGAGGTCAAATGTGCGTAATACCTATGAGAACGACTCGTTTATAACGTTGACAAAAGTTTTTCGAGCCAAGAAAGAAAGGATAATGCGCGAGAGAAATAGAAAATATGCCGGATCGCCAAGTTTTGACTGCTACCCAATAGATGGCGTCAGTGTGTCCTCTGGTTGTAAGAAGTTTTAAGGAACCCAGTTTTACGAGGTCGTAAGAGTGTGAACGGGCCTTAACGCGGGTTGCAGAGTCGCTATGATCCAACAAGGTCGGGAGCACAACACCACCAAGGTATATCGGCAACGTCACAAATAAATGCTTTCACTTCGCGAAAACAAACAAAATACATATACAAAAGCAAAAGAAAACGTGATGTGATGAGGTTGTTCTGTTTGTACACGTTACTAATAAGAAATAATGAGTTTTAATTAGAACTAGAGATTATTAAAAATTTACGGCGCAAGAATTAGCTAATTACCTCATGCCTAAAAAATCAAACGGTTACTTCAAGAGTAACATTTACTTTTTTCTCAAATAGCTTCAATGGTTACGTAAATATTAGGGCTTGTTTGCTACTGCACATATTTCAACAAAGGAAGCATTTAGTATGTGAGCAAGCCATTATAAGTTGCTTATACGAGGTTAAGTAAATGGAAAAATCGAGTGAAAAAAAATCGTGATCTCTGCTAGGAAAGGCAGCCTGCAATTTAGTTACCTCAAAGCACGATCCAACTACTCAGTGCATTACTTGTTATAAAAGAGAAAAAATTAAGTAAATAAAATATTTCTCGCTCACTTCTTATTTACTGCGTTAGTCACTGATTCATTTGTTGCTTACACGATGCTAAATAAAGATACAGCATGCGTAGAGGCCAAACAGTGATCTCTGCTAGAAAAGAGTGTCTGCAATACGTAACCTCAAGACGTAATAAAATTGCCCAGTTTATTACTTGTTCTAAAAGGAAAGTAATAAAACAATTGTAAAATCACTAATAAATGGCTCGTGATTTAATCACTAACATTGGAAAGTCAGACATGACGTATAGTTGATTCATAGGGCACCGTCATTACTTGGACAGCCACGTCTCCTCTTTGTCGCCTGATACAACGGAGTTGTTGTCAGCACCTGTGAGTGAGGAAAAAACACACACACATACGCAAAACATTGCTACATCCTTTCGATGCAGCGCTAAGCCTCCCCATCTCACGTAGTTGCTGCTACCTATTCAGTGACTCTAGTTGTTCCCTTTGCAAGGAGAAATCGGTGCGTACCACTAGTCCTGAAAACCAGGAGCGAGTGAATGACCTTAATCTCCCTAAAGTTAACATAACAGACAGGCGGTTCGGCTTCCAACTTCCAACTGGACGTGGACAGCGTCCGACGCAGACCTTCTGTCCGTCCACACGAGGGACAAAGAAGCGGCGGGGAGCGACCTCCCGAGACAGCTGATGTGTTTCAGTTTGTCATGCAACGGAGCCGGGCGCGCGGGCGTTGTTGCGAGCGCGCGATGCTCTGTGACCGGGACGACTTGCGTTGCAACAGGCGGCTTTTGACGGTCAGACGGGGAGCACGACGACGACGACGCTGGACTACGCACGCCGCGACTGTCATGTCGCCGTGTGTGCACCTCTTGCGCATGCACCTGAAACCTCGTGCCGATCGTCGCGCATAAAAGCTTCTTGGGATTCGAAGCGTTGAAAAAGTGGACGGCAACGAGGTAGCCGAAAGTCGTGGGCGCAATGCAAATACAACCTACCAAGAAACGAAAATACAGACTTTACGGACACTGTCCGCGGCTTGTTTCTTTCTTGTGGGACGGTCACATTGGTCATACAAAAACTCTCTGCAGACATGTTCGAAGTATACATAAAATGTACGGAGCAAAAAGCTTCGAAAATGCCCGAGGCGTTAGCGCAGGTTGGCGCTAGCGCAGGTAATTCTCTCATCATGTCTGCAGCAAGAACACCGTGTCTTTTGTACGCCATGTCAGTGTGAGCGCCGCCCGAAAGGGTGTTTTGACGAATTCACTTTAACAACACCAACAAGAATTACTCTAGCAGCTTTAATAACACCAATCAAAAACAACGGTTTCACAAAAAGACAAACAAACACGAAGTTTATAGTTATTGAATGTTCAAAAAACGCAGGGCGTGACGACGTTCCGAGCATATATAATTATCATTCCGCAGCCAATGAGATTGCAGTACTTTGCGGCTAAAAGCACCCCTGATCCAATCAGGAAGCAAGAATCACGAACTCAACCAGCTACGCCCCGCGTTTCTCAAGTTGTCAGGGGCTATTAGCGCCAAGATGTTTCGGTGGCGCCCCCTTACGGTTTCCGTTCGTGACGTCACGACCAGGATTTGTGTCGCCTCGGCTTGAACCGACGATTGGGTGGGCATTCAAAGTATACAGGAAGCTATATGGTTTGGCCAATCGCGAATGCCGACCACAACGACGCTTTTGGACGCGCACGTCGCTAATACGATGAGATTCAGCAGGCATGGTATTTCGCACGCTTCCGTTATGCTCAGTGTTATTTTTCAAACTTCGGTTTTAGCGTATAGTTGAAACAAATTTCGACCTCGTCAGTCGGCAAAAGAGAAGCCAGAGTTAGTGGAATTTAATTATCTTTAATTTTGTATCTCGCTATCTAGAAAATAAAGTGGTCCAGAAATCAGTGCTGAATTCTAAGAATAAGCTGAGGGGCATTGCTCCTTTGATCCTTATCTCTGCTAGGTCCGAAGCCCGAGAAACCTTCAATGGCTCCATTTTGCCAGAGTCCCACTACAGAAAAAAAAATAAACAATTCAATTTGACGAGTCTCAAACACGTGCAGCATTATTGCGACGGTGCCTTTGGAAAGTTTGCACACTCTCGGTGATCGTGCAGATAAGTGAGAGAGGTTACAAGCCTGCCAGAAGTACCATCCCGTGCATGCTGCACGTGCTCGAGGCTTGTCGGTGTCGGCTGTTTCTGTTTGTCACTCTAGTGAGCCTCGGGCATAAAGCCGGGGTCACACTGTTTATTGGCGACGTGAGTGATCGAAAGCGTCGCTGTAGTCGGCTCACCACAATTTGCCGAATGCTGACTATGACGTCAGCAAAGGATGTCTCATCGATGGAAATAAGAGGAATGTAAGAATTTCAAATTTGACGGTTTTGGCAGTGTTGCTTTGAGAGCGCTATGATTTCAGGCTTCCACCATGCCCATTACAAACACCATCGAACTTGTGGTTCACAAGGTAATGACGTCACGAAAGGTAACCGAACGAGGGCGCCACCGAAACATCTCGCCGCTAATACATCATGCAAAAGAAAGTCTGCATACCGATTCGAACGCGAGTCACCGCGAGATCCGTGCTTCAAATGCCGCATGGTAATGAGTTCAATGAGAAACTTATTGACACGGGGCATTCGGACCCCGGATATTCGCAACTTTCACGACCTATAGGGGGCGCGCTGGCGCTTATCAAAATGGCTGTCATGTGGATGATCGTCATAGAACCGCAGTACGAGGCGGGGTCTGCGACGTGCAAGCAATTATAGTTTTGCTTTATACGAGCAGTACTACAGCCTTACTTTGTTTTTTCATGCCAAAAAGGTGTAGGCAAGCACCTTTATTTTGAAGCCGATCATCCAGGAGCTAGGGAGCAGGATTCTCACACCGCGGTACCACCATCGCTGAAAGTTGCGAATTGTGTATGAGCAGTGTGACCTCGGCTTTAGGAGCCATTTCTCAGAGTATAGACCTTTCCAAAAAAAAGCGTGTGGCCGGTGCCATTTTGAGTGATCGTGCGTACGGCGCGTGCTTTGCTCGCTTTCTTAAGCGACGAACACGCACGTGCTGGGCTGTGAAGATTTCACGCTGGGGTGTGATTTTGTAAACATTGGAAACGTCTATACCAGGTTCGTTTCTGTAGATCGTCGGAAATGAATAAGTACCAGCTTTCCTAACGGAACGATACGTCCATCTTAGTTCTTGGTTGGGGAACAAGTGCCCGAGCTCTTGTTTTCACGCTGTCTCCGGTGAAGTTAGTCTCCGGAAGCTCCCGGCATTCGATGTATTGGCGACGAGATGTTTCGGTGGCTCCCGTTCGTGGTTCCTATCTGTGTGATTTCTCAACCAGGATTATCACCTGCCGGCGACAATTTCGACGGTGTGTTGACGGTGTCTGTAACAAGTACGGTAGAAGCTTGGAGTCAATAGGGAGTTTTAGGGAACCGGTTTTGCACATCCGATACGGTATACGATGGGCCCTCCGGTACGAACAGCGCATGCGCTACCACAGAAGACTCGCACATGTGCAGTTTGTACCGGAGGGCCCATCGTATACCGTATCGGATGTGCAAATACGGTTCCTTAAAACTCTCTATTGCGTCCTTAAACCAACAACAGCGACTATAGATCATTTCTACCGGTTCGAAATTTGTTTCCGGAAGGAAGGCGGCTCATCGAGCGCACTTCGGTTTCGTCCGCTCCGACTGCGCCTGCGCCCTTGGGCGCGCGTTCCCCCTATCAACGACCTCGTTCCGATTCCGCATGGCGGCGCTGCTGAACCAACGTCGTCGTCGTCGTCTTCGTCGGCCGGTGCCGAGACACCGACAGGAGCGTGCTTCTGTTCCCCCGCCCAGCCAAATTACGTCCCGAAGGTCGGCCGAGCGGAATCGTCTTCCGCAGCCATGAATATGCAACGGGGTATTAACCGGGCGACCAGCAGCGGGCCCACTCGCTCGCCGCCGTGCCATCACATCTCGCACCGCGCGCACAGACGTCGCGCACGAGGGCAATTGACCGTTAGGGGGGGCCGCTTGAATACCCGTATCAGCCGCGGCTATGATTCGGGGCGCTTAATGCGCGGCTTCGTCGGAATCTCCGCCGTTGTCCGCTCTAATTGACTTCGCCGCATCTGCGTTGATGCCCGTCTATAAACGCGATCTTATCGGGACATCAGCCTCCCTTTCCTTTTCCTTATATTTCTTTTCTTTTTTATATATATCGTTCGTTCTTTGTGCGCTGTATAATAGGGCCTTCAGAAAGCTATGAAAGATGCGCGACGATTTAAATTGAAGGCTCACTCAACGGCGTGTGATAATTAATTGTTCGACGCGGGTGAGGATGTGGCACAACGGTGAAGATTGACCTCTCTCGGCGCCGACTCACGCACCAGCATGTAAGACGAATCGATGCTTTTTCGAACTTGATTCGTACCATTTATTTCGCAGCATAAACTGTGTTACCATAATCAGTGTCATAAAAACAAACACTCTAAGAAATTAAAAAAAAAGGTCTGGGAGTGTACTTTCCTGCGGGACACAAAGTCAGCCAATCACGGCAAACATTAAAAGCATTCCAGCGCCACAGCCATGATCATGATAAGCCACGCCTTGCGTTTGTTGAGCTGTCAGTGACTCACTTGTTCGGGCAGGTTTGGGCCGTGTCGCGCTTTCGGTATATTCGAATGCTAACGGGCCGTGTTCAGTCTGCGAACCTTGGACAAGAGAATTTCCCGCTGGAAAATACATTAGCGCATACATAATTTTTCTCTTGCATTTTTTTTTGTCGTTGTTGTTCTTGTCAAAACGCACACTTTCATCGCTCCCGCAGCGCTGAAAGTGTGCGTTCCTGGCGTCTGCCAAAAACCTTTATACGATTCTACACGATTTTCAATATCATTTTTGACAACGAAGCTTTTGGTCGGCTACGCCGATGACCTTGCAGGGAACTGAAACTGGGAGGGGAGCCGAAATGATTGTCAGAAAGCTATATACTTATCACTTGCGCCTCATTCTAATTTTTATTGTTTTAGTTATCAAAACAAGCACATCCCGGCGAACAGAGCGCGGTCTGCGACTGCAAGAACAAACACCGTATCCAAACAGACCCTCACTTTTTTCTTTTTTTTTTTTCTTTCACGAATATTTGGGTTTGCGTCGCCACTGAAACAGAAAGACAAATTAGACAACGACCCTGAAACGCCAAAAAACACGCAGAGGATATATGACTTATCCCGTCGAAACCACCGGCCCGCGAAACAAACTTCACCTGGAAAGATCGATCATCTGTATATACCGCCATCATTGAAAAAAAAAAAAGGAAAGAAGGGTGGCCATTAATCATCAGAAACCTACCATCCCCTGTTGCGGCATTCCTTACAGCACCGACCCGTCCCTTCTCAACGGTGCGGCGGGTGGGGCAAGTACGTCCGAAGCTCATCATCGTTAAATAAAAAGTTACGCCACGCAAGACTCGCAGTCGGTATACCGACGTGCCATTGAAGGACTGTCTCTCTCGCTCTCTCTCTCTCTCTTTGCAGGCTTACCCCTTTGATAACGCGGAAGGTTAACCCGGTTCGCAAAAGCCCGCCACGAAGAAAAGGAGGAGGGCATACTCATGGGAATTGAACGGGTCTGGACGTGATGTTTATACGCTGCAGCCAAACGGCGATGCGGCCAAACTGCCGGCTGGCGCAAGACGGACGACGGATGGCGGCAAAATAGATCGAGCGCGACCCACCGCGAGGATGAACCACTCCCCATGAAACAGTCACGGTGATTAGGCGACTATTAAGCTATCTCGATGATCCGTGCCTCGGCAGTGCACGCGGCGCACTCGATGCGGGGCTAAGTGGGGAGGGGGGACTTTAATATACGGATCGTTCGGCCACTCCGCAAGACTAATTTTGAAAAAAAAAAGAGCCGGCTGTTCGCGAGGGCTTGCGCATATTGTTCCCGACATCACTTCCATAAAATATTTAGTCTAAAGCCGTAGTCCCCACTGCTCATACTACATCCTACAAGGGGCAAGGAGTTCACTGCCGACATCGATCGCAGAATTCTGGGCACACACGCCTCAATCATGTTCGGAACATGTTTCCTTCCTACATATATATGTTTCGAATATGTCTGTAGACAGTTTTTGTATCACCAATGTCCTACAAGCTAGAAAAACGCCTGAGGCAGCGTCTGCAGATTGTCTTCTGTACGATGTATGCTATAGCTGTGCGACCGCGGCGTGAGACTGTGCGACTCCTCTCTGCATCGCGTGTTTTACGAGAGGCATTCATAAAGTTCGTATTATTGCCACAAAGGAATAGAGATTCAGCAATCAAACTCGAGTAAGTGTTACATATTCGCCACCAAAAGTTACCCACTTTTTCCAGCGATGCATCACATGCCGGAGGCCATTGTTATAGAACTCCTCGTCTTGAGTGTTCAGGAATCGCTCCACTTCAGCAATCACTTGGTCGCCGTCCTTGAAATGCTTTCCTCTTATTTGGCTACACTGGAAGCGTCTGCGCCATTTAACCAAAGTGTCATAAACTGGGGTGTTGTCCCCGAACAACGCTCCTAGATTGGAATGAATATCCTTGGCATTGCTTCCCTTCAAGTGAAAAACAAAACGGATCACTGCATGTGTTTCGTGCCGACGGGCGGTGCCATTATAGTTTCTACTACCTAGCGGCGTTCCGAGCTATACTATAGCATGCGATGTTTATACTGTGCGGAAACTAGAGGTACGCGCGCTCGTGTTGATGCCTGTTTTGTTCTGTTTTTTTTTTTTTTTTTTACTTTTTTGTGCCGATAATACGAACTTTATGAACGCCCCTCGTGATGCGAAAGCATTAACTATATGGAGCGGAGCCGGCGGCGTCTGTAACCCCGAAAGAACGCAAAAGAAATGCCCATTCTCCCATTGGCTGACCAAAACGGCTCCTAGATAGTCATTGGCGGCCGCTCCACGAGAGCGCGCACTCGGCCGCCACTCTCGTGTCAGGCGTTGCCAAAAAAAAAGGGGGGGGGGGAGGGGGGAGGGGCTGTGGCCGCTTCACGAGAGCGCGCGCTCGGCAATATCGGCAGTAGTGAAACGTGGCCGTCCACGCCATGCAGTACACCGCTGTCGAACTGTCGCTGTACACCACTGTCGTTCTTCCGCTCCCTAGGGAGCGGAAGAACGACAATCATGCTTTCGCATTTACAACCCATAAGTGCTTAGGTGTCCTCGGAATTTTTTAACGCTTGATAACCTCTAGAAGTGGGATAGAAAGGCGGCGTTCGTCGAATCCTTCATTAAAGGTACCTGTGCCCTCCCGCCGTGTGCACTTTGATGTTAATCTATAGGGTGTCTGAAGTCACCAGGCTTGATCTAAAAAGGACCGTAGCAATCGACGCCTGCACGAAGCAATCTAATCTTTCCGTCAAAAGTGTATTTCACAGGTCCGTTTTAGAGCGCAGCTCTTAGGGGAGGAAGTGGCCGAGTGGGCTAACGCGTCTCAGCTCGGAGCGTGGAGCGAAAGCTTCCGCTGGGAACCTCCTGGGCTCGATCCCCGCCGCCCCCGCCCGTTTCGATCTGGATGAGTTTCGTACCGGCACGCGTTCTTGTAATCACTACTGCGTGATGCACTTTAAAAACCCCAGGTTAGCGGTTGTACTGCACTGGCCGTCGAGGCGTATCTCCATCAAGGCTGTATAATGCCCGTGTCCCACTAGAGCGACAGACAGAGACAAAAGACAGCGACAAGCCTCAAACCCATGCAGCATGCTCGCGATGGTACCTTTGGCAGGCGTTTAGTCGTTCGGTGCTCGTGAGGTAAGCACGAGTGATTGCAAGCCTGCCAAAGATACTCTCGCGTGCATGATGCTCGTGTTTGAGCATAGCCTCCATTATTCTACAAAGCCTCTCAAATCGCGAAAGACTGGTTTGAGGCTTGTCTTTGTCTTTTGTTTCTGTATGTCGCTCTAGTGGGACACGGGCATAAACATACAAAGCAAGCCAATTTTAGCGCAGCTCTTAGGCGCCCGTTTCCGGCTTGAGCGGCGTCGCCGTCGGCGTCGGCGTAACCGTGAGGTCACGTGACCCCCCTAAGGTCACGGGGCTCACGTGACCTCAGGGGGGGGGGGGGGGTCACGTGACCTCGCGGGGTCCCCAGGGCGGAGTAGGAGGCAGGAGACGAGGTGAGGAGGAGGAGGAGGGGTATCCCGTCCCCTCAGTACCCTTCCATCCTACTCCTCAAGAGCTGCGCTCTAATTCGGCGTTACAGGAAGATGTAAACGGCTTTCATTTTTTTTTTCTTGTAAAATTACCAACTGCATGTAGCTCCCGTTTAGTAAAAAATATGGCCAAAAAAACTTGGCAGGGTCAATGGCGGCCGGCGACGCAGACGACTGAGTCGAGCGACGGGGCGCGTTTGGCGCGCGTATTGGTAGATGGATGGCTTCGGGAGCAGCGTCGGGAGGTGTAGCCGACAAGAAGAAAGCAGAAGACACTTATTCGAAATCCGTCGGCAGCAAAAACGCCGTCGTTATGCAACCGCGTTTTTTTTTTAACATTTATTTTTAAACTAAAGGTACTCTACAAAAAGATTATCTTCATTTTAGTAAATCGCGGCCGTCGCAAGCAGTCTTGATAAGGAGGTAGCGTCATCCTACCAATACGTGCGCCAAACGCGCTCCACCGCTCGACTCAGTCGACTGTGTCGCGGCCCGCCGCTGACTTAGGGCAAGCTTTTTGGCCCTATTTTTTTACAGAAAGGGAGCTACGCTTTGCAATTTTAAAAGAAAAAACGGACCTGTGAAACACACTTTTGACGAAAAGTTTAGATTGCTTCGTGTAGGCGTCGATTTTTACAGTTCATTTTAGATCAAGCCTCGTGGCTTCAGACGAGGTGAGGAGGAGGGAGGAGGGGTATACCCTCCCCTCAGTACCCTTCCCTCCTCCTCCTCAAGAGCTGCGCTCTAATTCGGCGTTACAGGAGATGTAGGTATAAGGTTTAAAAGCGCAAACAGACAGGGACAATAGAAAATAACACAAACGACAGGGACAAGGCGCCTTGTCCCTATCGTTTGTGTTATTTTCTATTTATTTTCCCTGTCTCTTTGCTCTTTTAAACCTTATACCTACCATGGACTAACTAGCCCAAACCAAAGTTTTCAGGAGATGTAATTGGCTTTCATTTTTTTTTTGTAAAATTACAAAGTGTAGCTGTATATATTGCAGAAACCTTATCTGTCAAATAAATCTTCGTAAACGAATAGCATATAGTCTCAGTGGACGCGGCCATTTCTCGATACATTATCGGTCATTCTGAGATACGACGTGCACTCTGGTTCGCAATACGAGGTGGAAAAATTAGAGCACGATTGGTTCGATCCTCGCCACGTTTTATAAGCTTCCTGTGTGAATCGATAGCTCCTCATTCCTCCGCACTTTTGATACGTCTGCCGTTTGTTCTCCAGAAATAAGGAGACCGTGGCGAGCACAAATTAAAAAAACCAACATTCGTTGTGTCGATTTGCCACTAAAGGGACCATGAAATGACCTTTTTACTTTTGCCAGATAACTTTTACATTAAACCGTCAATGTTCACTGAATGCCGAACAGGCATCCGTTTTCGTCTCTGTTTATTAACTTCTACACAAAAAATTAATGAAATATCGACTTTTTCTTTCTCTCCAACTGACCGTCAAACAAGCTGCGGCGTAATTTTGATGGTCGTGACGTACCCTGTTTCCGGAACCGGAAGCTCTCTCGGCAGTAGGAGATGGGAGCGTTAGCGGCGGCGAGTTGGCGGTGTGCCGGTAGGTTTTACTGCGCTGATGGCGCTGATGTCACCGACGTATTTTCGGAATCGGCGCCTCTCATCGCCGCGATAGGCGTGGACCTAGCATGGACACATCGCAGCTGAGCAAAATTCAATGAGATATGTTGCGCTACAGCGACAGCATGGGACTAGTCCCATACGCCGGTATGCCTGTTTTGAAGTGCGGCGAGTCTTCCGGTGAAGACTCCAGCCCAACTGTCATTGTTGGTAAAAGGCGGCCCGTGTCAGTCATTTTCAAAGCGACCTAGATGAAAACAAATTGCCGCGGCGTTTTTCGCGGTCTCGGAGATGCAGGAGCGAGCGGACGTTAAAAAAAGATACGTTTGAACTACGACAGTCTCAGCAAGAGCCACGTAAATACCTGTTCACACTCGGAGCGGACGCGTGCGTTTGATGGAGGTGCTGTATTCGCGCTGTTGGTACGTAAGCGCTTAGGGACCGATCTTTTACGACTGAAACTCGACACGGACGTGACTCTCGGCAAAGGAAGGTTGGACCGGCATTGCACATAGCTCCCACGAACTGTTATTGCTCGACAGTGACGTGCAGTCGTGTCAGAATAAAAAATGGCATACTAATAACAAAGTGTACATACCGTGTTACGAAGGTAATCCATACGGCGTTTATTTGAGCTCTATATCACACAAAACAAGAAGATAGAATCGACGAGAGTCCCTTTTCGACGACAGTGTTCGTCAACACTGCCTCGGAAAACAAGGGGAAGAGATTGACCTCACCTCTTAATCTAAAATTGAGGTCAGCGATCAAACTATAATACGGGAAGGGTCCACAAGGGTCGCCCGGCCATATTCCATTCAGCACGCCAGCCAGTCGTGGGCAGACGGTCTTGGCCAAGTACCGTTGAAGCAACGCTGTTCCGAGTCGGAGTGCCTGCGAGGCCGCTAGGCCTATCCGCCAAGCTCGCTTGGTCGGAGCCGGTGGATTCGTCGCCGTTGTAGCTTTTCTCGGGTGTTTGTGGATGCAGCGTTCTTGTTCGGCGTGGTCTGTCTCAAGTACTTTTTTCTTGCTGCTTGAAGTCGGGACGCGCGAGTAGAACACGTAGAAAAATAAACGTTCTTTGGTCGTCGCGAAGTAGTAACTGAACGACGCTGTCGGCCCGATCGGCCCTACTGCGCAGGTGCAGTAGTTGCTTCGTTTACCACACGATAGATGACGCTTCATTTTTGGTCACATCTTTAATTATGCTACAAAATGTGGATCTGAATATTATTTAACAAAACTTTTAGGAAACACTCGCCGGCTATCTATTGTTTACGATCGCGTTGCTGGTGTGGTAGGCTCTTACCCAATAGGCGACGTGGATTCGGCTGACGTGCTGCGTTTCCGCGGATGCATCGCAGTGAAAAGGCAGAAAGCTTTCGAAGGAAAGAAGGCGCAAAAGAGTCCAGTTTTCTTTTAAAAGTTCTATAGCGAAGAATTTTTTTTGGCTCCCTATTTTTGTGTTTTTATGTTTCTTTTCACACCTTTAACAACGATCGGTGGATGAAATTCGATTTCAGAATCGTTTCATGGTCCCTTTAACGTTTTGTGAATGTCGAGTCCCAGAAAACTTTCGGACTCGAAAATATGATCATACCGCGGAACACTACACGACACGTGTGCCACGACATATCGCGGGCTCAGTGTCCCAGCGCAAATTGCATTTTAGGGACAGAACGTTTGTTCAATCCTGACACTCGCTGTATTCTCCTTAGATCACAATGTTTAGCTATATTCTCGGTGTTATGAAAAGTACAGACCCCTGAACCAAAGTAGCATAGCACAGCGTGAGCAATTACTAAATCAATTATACCGATTTCACCAGGTTTAATGTGCATGTGTAGCGCCGTCTTCTTCTTGGTTTCAGGAGTCGCCAAGCACCCTGTTCAAACGTCCTGAGATCGTTTAAAACGATTAAAGAATTGTTTAAGTCCTTCAGGAACTTGTATAACGTTGCTATATTGTAATCATCAGTAATTACAAACGAAAACGCCGAAATCTTAAGATACTACAGATACTACCAACCATGTGAGCCAAGGATGATCAATTCTCGGTTAGTGTTTAATATGCTTAACCATGTGCAAAGTAATTAGCCATTGATAATGAAGAAGGCAATTGGTAAATGTCTGGCTATCGACTGTTCGGCTTTTACGAGCAGTGATCAAAATGCGTCTGACAGATGTCTGGATGGACATTTGGGTGAGTTGGAAGGAGCTCACAGTGAAAAACAGCGCGACTGGGACGAGGACAAACATTTTGTCCTCGTCGACGATGTCTGAAAACAAACTACTCGGCTGCTCAAAATTCCGAAGTCTACCTCCCAAATCCCCGACCTCTAGTAACTGTTGAATGAAGCACGCTAGAACAGTACAACATACCTTAATTAAATTGTTGTTAGCGGTTCGTATACCGCGGGACACGACACATGTACACCTTGCGGAGGAACGGTCACGTAATCGTCTCGAGTCCTGTTCCCGCGCGATACGAGCGATTCGATTCGCCTTACGACTCGATCCTCTGTTTCTTTTCGAAGACGCCTCAGTCGTCGCGGAGCTCACTCGGACTGGTGACACTTCCGGCGGGCGTCCTTATTTTCCGCGTTCGCCTCGCTCCGCGTAATTGGAGATATGAACTGGACACTTGACAAGTGACAAATATACGAAAGGCCCGCGTGTTTTCGGTTTTTCCTCCTGCCGGATCTTGACTAATGCTTCCGTTCCGCTCTGAGAATCGAACTCTTGACACGTCTTCTGACTGGCACCGTCCTTATTCTAACAAATCGAAAAGTCGATATCACGACCATCTTGTCAGACAGGCTGATCGTCGTGTACGCGCGTTCTAATAAAAAAAATTAAAAAAAAATTGTTGGTGCAAGGATCAGAAAGGAAAAAAGTTGAAGCTTGCATGCAGTTTCTCTTTTCCTTAAACGTCTGTAATTTTGGACAAACAGCCGAGGCAGCCCTAGGTGAGTTGCCGGTATCTCGTCTCTAACGCTGCACTCAACATTCCATCTTGCACGGCTGCCGATCGAGTCCAGATTCTTGTACAAATGGCGCAGGAAGACGGTTGCAACTTGCATACCCACCATGGTCCTCATCAGCTCAGAGGTCTAACCAGGTGGCTCTTTCAAATAGCATCAGCAATAAAGAAAACGATGCGTTCCATTATGACATAAATAAATCGCGGCGTTTAAGCTAGAGTACAGGGAATTCTATTGGCACAACGAATCAGTCTGCATACAGATTCGAACGCAAGTCAACGCGAGATGCGTGCTTCGAATGCCGCGTGGCAATAATGAGTTCAAGGAGGAAATTTGGGCCCGCGGCATTCGAACCACGGATATTGCGGTGACTCGGGTTTGCAGACTGTCTTTTGTATATGGTGTATGAGCAGTGGGACCCCGGCTTAAATAAAGTCTTGTTTTCTGCCAGATTATGCGCAAAATAATACAAACAAACCCGAAGTAAGTATAAACGCAATTTATTTTTATACAATGTCTTTATGGTGCGAAGAACGTAATATATTCTCATTGCTTCATCGAACTGCGTAGCTGCATTGTTGGGCTCTAGGGTTACGTCAAATACGGCACTTTTTTAGAGCGTTGCTTCGAGTCTTGCTGTTATATCAGTCATTCCTGATTGGAACCGTCAAACAACCCTCTTTGGATTTCAATTCCAAAGCCAGTCATTTCTGCGGAGAGGTACATGCACTTGTATCGGATTCATTCGTCCCGAAACATCGCGTTCCCTTACCTAAACGACACACCGTTCTAACCGCCACTATCATACGAAAAAAAAATAAGAAAAAGGAACGACATAAAACATTTTTGATTTCCTTCCTACATTCGTTCACCGCGAATGAAGCCCCGGACCGAGACACGTCTCGACTTCGGAACGCCATCACAGCCGGCGTATATTCTAAATCCCTACACAATCGCCCCTCAAGTCGCAGTTCACGAGTCAGATAAACGGACAAAGGAACGTTCCCCATGTACACGCACAGGTGAGAGCACGCGCACGTGCGTGTAAGTACTTGCTATGCACACACGCGCGACGTATCAAAGTGGCATGGAGATCTAACGGTTGGCACGTCGTGCGCGAAGGTCACGTAAATGATCAAAGAAGAGGCCGCGCATCGCCCCCTCGAAATTCGACGGGGGGTGAACGGACTCCGCATGCACTCTCGTGCAGCTAGCAGGCTCGAAAAAGATGAGCACATGACCTGTGTGCACGCACACACACGTGTACGCACATACTCTTACACATCCACGCACGTACACTTCGCGGTACAGTATAGTCCTCGCAAACACCGCATAAGCACTAAGCACTGTTGTTGTTTTTACAGCGAAGCTGTTTACCCCTACCAACCAAGGAAATTTTCATGTCGTCGTTGTAAGCAGAAAACTTCCGGCGAACAATTGAAGGCAAAACAGCATATCTCCTTTGAAATCAGGCATACAGCATACAGCTCAGTATCCGTTTAATAAAGAAAACCATAAAACATGCATCAAAACCACATGATGTATGATAAGGCGCGTGGGACCAATAGGGACACCCTCCCACGCGTTCCGGTAAAGATTATGTTTGCAGCTTCTTCGAAAGGGGTTGACGTCATTCGAAGCCCTCGTGCGAAGTGCGAACCGCATAATGGATGATTACGGCGCCTGCTTCCGCGGCGACGGCAGCTTGCGACGTGTTGCAGCTTGCAATCCCGTTCTGTGAACGTGGCCTGTGATACGCTTTCCGCGCGTTGCTGTGCCCCCTCTCTAAGGTTACGTAACACTCACACGGCCTCCGATTGGCTCTAATGGCTCGTAACATCCGCTGCGCTTAAACGAAAGAGGAAACGGAGTATAGCAACTGGTTTCATTGTTGCTGCAGCACCTCGATGAATAGGCCACGCATAGTTAGGACTCCCGAGGAGCAGCGTAAATACTAGGAGCGACAAAGGGAAAAGAAACGGCAATATGACCAGCGGCGGCGTGCTGCGGCCGGCGGCGGCATTTCGTATAGTCCAGTAGGCAAGTCGTAGCAGGTGATACCACAGCTTCGCTGACCAACCACCTTCACAGCGTGGATTGGAGCCCCAATTTTTTTTACACTGTTCACTGTGCTCATGCAAAAAAAAAAAAAAAATGACGCGAGTTATAACGTTTACGTTTTTGATTCGTGATGCGTTCTTCGGTGTTCTTATCGAGGAACGCCATAACCTCATTGGCTGCGTTGCTATATTGATATGCTAGGAACTCGATACAGTCTGCGTTCCTGAGGCCACCAGTGACTAAAAGGGATTTCTTGATAGGCATTTTCACGTTCGAGAGAGAGAGAGAGAGAGAGAAAAAAAAAAGGTGATCAATTGTTCGTGTCAAATGAGTCGTTCCTCTTGCATCGTATACGTCCAGTGCACACACGCACACGGGCGTGCATGCATATGTGCCCGCGCACATATACACTCGCCCATATATACACGCGCGCGCACGCACGTGTACTTAGCACCAGGGTGTCGAACCGAAATGTTTTTCGTTCCGGTTTTCGTTCCGGTTCAGAGAAAACGGTTCAGCTCCGGTTCAACTCCGGAGGGAAAAAATAAAGGTTCAAACCGGTTTGAACCGGTTCGTACTCATGCTACAAAAACAATTGACGACAGCAAAAGCTAAACTACGCATATTTTATAAAAGTGTTTCATATAAAAAGCAAAGGCTCACATTACTGTGTGGAACGAACGAGCTCGCGCTGGGGCACCTC
Organism: Ixodes persulcatus; assembly: GCA_013358835.2. Classification (NCBI taxonomy): domain Eukaryota; kingdom Metazoa; phylum Arthropoda; class Arachnida; order Ixodida; family Ixodidae; genus Ixodes; species Ixodes persulcatus. The sequence continues at coordinate 279,573 of JABSTQ010010521.1, forward strand.
GGGTGAAAGCGCAGTTCAATGTCAGACAGCTGACCGAAGAAGCAGGATGTCGTTAAGCATATCCGGAGAAAAACGGCACCTCTGAGACGATAAAGTGAATTTCAGTGCAGAAAAGGCTCGCTCCACGCTGAGCTGGGTCGCAGAAACTCCCAGGGCTACTTGCGCCAGTGCGTAGAGTTCTAAATGACATTCCCTTCTCTCCTCTCGAAACGGACATGTTAGCGTCCCTTGAAAGCTGCGGCTCCTTGTCTAGTATTTGCAGGAGGCATGCTGTATCAAGTGGGCTACTGGTAGCTCGAACGTGCACGCCAGCCTCAACCGCTCTTTCCTTGAGGAGCGCTTCCAGGGCGTCTTCCGGATCTTCTGTAGCCGCCGCAGCTTCAGAAGAAAGGGTAGAACCTTGCTCGCATTGCAGAGCTGTTATCTGGCTCCAAGTCTTTGTCAAATGCAACGTGGCCCGGTACTTTAGCTCAGGGGTGAGAAGAAGGCGGTAGCGGGGATCCATGTACACTGCTGCACAGAATACATCCGTGTCAAGAAGTTGTCGCTCCCTCTTTTTCATTGACTGGACCAAGGCCTTCCCTAACGGTGACGATATCTTGGAAGTGTCTATAGAACACCTCAGCCATGCTCCATAGAGACCTCCTACAGTGAGCTGTTCCTTCTGCAATGTCTTCGTCGCCACTTCTGCCGGGCGAAGCGATACTGCGAGCATTTCGACTTCCGCCCATACGTCTTCAGTCGACTTGGAGCTTTCTTCTTTTGACAGCAACCCTCCAGTGAAGCCTCTTAGTTAAAGTAGCTTGGTGAGCATATGCGGCGTGGACATCCACCGCGTTGGACAATCAAGCACTGATTTCGTCAACCCTAGCTTTTTTATCAGGGACATAACAGGTTGCACACGTAGTCTCTTAACAAGCGCACGGATTTCTTCAACAATGTGCCGGCAGCCCGAACCTTTCAAGGCGTCCCTAACTCCCAGCTGCAGCGTGTGAGCGGCGCGCCTCATCCCTTCTTGGAAGCCGGAATCGTCAGAGAGTGCGCTCTCAGGATTTTCCAGTAGATATTGCAGAGCGTGGGACTCAACTTCAGGGTCACTGGAGCCGACCTCTTCCTCGGAGTCAGAAGATTCCTCGTTCATTCAGCGAGGAGACGCACACGTGACGCTGTATACCTGGCTGACGTTGAGATTGAAGCGAGAGGGTGCATCTATCACCTCTGACCTGAGATGTTGCCCCGTGTGCCTTTCAAAGAGTTATCTCATGGTCAATGGCTGGAGCACCAACATAAGTCCAGAAATCCCGGAGAATTTGTAGTTACTGTGCTTATTTCGTTTGAGTTCTCGAGGCGAACTTTATAAATTATGAAGACGACCGTTATGTGAAAACCTGATAATGGAACGTTACAGAGCTTTCCGCTACCTATTTTTCTCGCTTTTTGACTTACATGAACGGAACACCGCAAAAAGAATTTATCAGTTTTGCCCAGGAACGAAAAAATTATTTTGGTCCAAATCAACTCTGGTTTGTGCAAAAAGCTTTATTATTATTATGTTTTTTTTTTAAGGGAACTGTTTTTAGCCACGCACTTTTCACGCGACCTGACTTCGCGTATGAACCGAAAACCGCATGGAAAACATATCGGTTCTGTTCCGGAGCGAAAAAATTTATTTTGTTCCGGTTCAACTCCGGTTCGCGCGAAAATAACGGTTTTTTCCGGTTTTCGGTTCACGGTTCGGGTTCGGTTCAATACCCTGCTTAGCACAATCACGTCATAGGTGCGTTTTGCACCGAGGCTTTCACTGGCTACACTTAAGCCTGGTTCAGACAGTTGCGTTTGACTGCGTTTGACTGCGTTGCGGCAGCGAGAAACTAGACATCCCTGCTGCTATATCGCGTGCCAAGATGATTCCTTGGATTGAATTCCACGCTTCATACGAAGCACAGATGTGCCGGTGACTCGCTTTCGGTTCTCGCCGCAACGCAGTCAAACGCACTCAAACGCAAGTGTCTGAACCGGCCTTTAGTGTATTACACAACCGTAATGCCGCAGTATGATTTGCGATGTCGAGATTAAAAAAGCTCAAGCAGGGCTTGCAGTTACCGCGAAACAACAAAAAATAAGGGAAAACAGTCATGGAGAGAACCAGTCGTGCCTGATTCACATTGTCAGATTTTACTCGCGATTTTGCAACTGCAACGTCGCTAATGTGGCATGAAAAAAAAAAAAAAAAAAAAAAAGGTGCGGTGGAACGAGTGGTGCTTACTGTGGCACGTTCAAAATCTCCGAGTAAAATCGCACCGTGCGAATCGGGCTTCGTTCTAAGGAATCACAAAAAGCACCGTACCACCTAAAGTATAGGGAGTATTCACTGGCGGCCATATCTGTGTGCGCGGCTGCTGAGCGCGTGCTGACGGCGAGCTTCCGCAGTTCTTTTGCAACGTGCATTCCGCACCATCAACATTGCCGGTACTAGCAGGCTATGATTGTGAGCTCGTTCCGAGCATGCGCTCTAAACAATGACCTCAAATATGGCGTCCAGTGAATACCCCCTATAGTAATAGACCGATCTCACTAGCCAGTTTGACTACGCCACCGCTGCCGCAATGCATCGAGGGAGCTTTAGTCTTGGTCTTTATACACGTGCGAAAACCTCGCTGGAGCTCTGCGTGTGTGGAGCATGAGGCGGCACGAGCCGTCTTGTGCACTGCTGCCTGCCTCCTGCGAACTAAAGTTATGGCGGCGTCACGCATGCGCCGAACGCTTGGTGAGATCGGTCTATTGCTGTGGAAAATCAATAAAAAGTATTTTCACAACATTGCAATAGCAACTACAAGTGTTTGTTGTTATTGTTGTTGTTGTTGTTGTTGCTGCTGTTGTTGTTGTTGTTGTTTTCCTCCTTTATGTATTTATTTGAGACACCGGTTATCCCCGATTCACAAGATGCATATTTTTTTTTCTTGCGATTTCGCAGTTGCAACGTTACTCGTGCCTAAAAAAAAAAAAAAAAAAAAGGCTGGGGGAAGCTGCGGTGTTTGAGGTCCCAGTTGTGAATTTCCAAGCAAACTCGGACCATGTGAATCGCGATTGAGGTTTGGCTATTGTTTCTCGCTTTTGTTGTTTTCTTGTTGTAACTCTAGTCTTGTCAAGAAGAAAAAAAAAATTGGTGTGTGTGTGTATGTTTATACAGCCTAGAACTTAGTCTGCCTTGCCGGTCGACTTGTCTCTCAGAGATGAGGAATTTATTCTGTACAACCTCTAGCCTGGGGTCTTTAACGTGCACCACGCACTAGTGGTACGCGACCGCACGCCGGTACGATGCTCATCCAGATCGAAACGAGCAGGGGGTGGGGATTGAACCCAGGAGAGTCCAAACCTTGTCAAGCCCATAACTGTTGATTTTTTTGTCTACCTCCCGGCATCCGAACTTATATAGATGAAAATAAAACGATTGATTGATCGATGAATGTGGAGCTCACATATTGGCTAATACGCATTGACGAAGGCTCAAAATCCTCTCAAATGTAGCGCTGGCGGTTGGAACCCGATGCCAAAGTTTCAAAACTTCATCTTAGCTTATAGTTTTGACATTTTAATCGAATAAATGTGGCCCGTTCTCGGTGGCAGACGGCATTAACACCATTCCTTTTCTAATTAAAAAAAAAAACGCTTTCCAATATATTTTATAACGTTTTTAACAATATAGAGGCAAGTGTCGATTCCTTGGCATCTGGTCCAAGCCGATATAGCGCCACATTTAAAGGGGCGGTGCAACGATATTCAATTGGAATGCTTTTCACTTTACACGAGCTTACTGGCACTAGTGGGACTCAAGGATACTCGCACGCAACGCCACTGACCAAGAAATTTCTTTGTTGCGCTGTAATTGCGAGGACAAAACCGAGTGTTTTCATTCAATCTCTCCTTCGCAAAACCTGATGACGTAGCTGGGCGGTAGCAGTACCGCCCAGCGACGATATTTGAATGCGGCTCATAGATTGGACCCGAGCATTGCGTGGACACTCGATTTGAGCTCGTGATAATCGATAGCTCGAGAAGCATTCGGGTAGTGGCCCGTGTCCAACCGCTGCAATGACGACAACAGCCGAACCATAAGAATGTCTGGAACTCCGCGCGTGTCCTGTGCCTTGCCAACCCCAGCGCATGGCTATGATCAACATTGGCGGCATATAATTGGCTCCAGATCACGTGGCCGCTTGTTCTGGCTGCGAGTTGAGGAGGTGAACGCTGCTCGCTTTTCTTTATTTTTTTCTGCGACTTCGATTGCGTATGGTGAAAAACGAACGGGTATTTCACAGGTCATTAACGTCAGGGATCCGTTCTAAGCGGTATTTGCGCAAAATACAAAAATCGTTGCATCGCCCCTTTAAGCAAAGACTGAGCGTTCCGCAGTGTGCAGCTTATTTTCCCGATGAGAAGCCTCTTTGTTTTTTTGACACACGGTATATCGAGTGAACTACCACATGTTTGTGAACCAAAGACATGCCACGTAAGCAAATAAAGAAACACAGATGAAAATCCTTACCTCTAAGAAGTGGTTGATAATACACGAACTTCCGCAAATAATTCGCTGTTGCATGAAAAACAACTTGTGTATATTCACCTGGCTCGCCAGTTGGTGGTCCTCGCAGGCCCCTTTAAGCCGTAGTCGTACCACTCGTACATCTACAACATTCACGATGTTTCACTGCAGACACGATGGTAGGATTATCGGCGGACGCTTCTCAAGCACAATCGAAGCACGTTTGCTTTAGGTATGCTTCCAATATGTCTGCAGACAGTTTTCGTATGGATGGATGGACGTTAATGGCTATACCCTTTGTAACGGTCGGTAGCTTGCGACACCTAGCCAACGTCTAAAAAGACCGATAAGTCTAAAAAGACTAATAAGACAGGACTTTGTCACACGAGGAAGAAACGCGCCTCGGGCAGCGCCTACACACTGTCTCTCTCGTACCATTCAATGACAGCGTCACCGCCGCCTTAGCGTTCGACAGAAAACGTTTTCGACGAAGTATATATACTTCTCAGCCCCGCCTGAAATTCTTCTCCAGTCTCCGTCTCTTTCTTTTTTGTTTCTTTTTATACTTTTTTCCCCTCCTTGCTTGATTTGAGCCGGTTTAGGTAAGGTCCCTTAGGTTTAGGGGTCTTTGAGCCACGGCTCTCGAGATAACAAGCAATCTAGTAACGTTGATAACGACGCACTTGCTGGATTTGTATTACGTCACCTACCGGAGCCCAGCGCGAGGCCGTGATTGGACGCGAGGGCCGCGTTCAGCGTTCGGCTTGGACTCGCGTCCAATCAGTGAGAAGAGGAAGTTCCAGCCGAACGGCGACGCAGACATTCGTGTTCAATATGTGCTGCGTTGGCCTTCGGTTGATGAAGCGGAAAACCCAGTACTGTATACTGCTCCGTTATAAGGAGGTGTTTCTGGGAGTCTCCTTATCGCCGCAGAAAGGTAAGGGGGAAAAAAGAAGATATGCAATAGAGAAGAAGATATTCTCCCTCTTATTACGGGTCGGCCTTCAACAATTTTTTATGGCTTTCTACGCTTAATTAAGCACACTATCCACGTCCTATTTTTGTCGAACGAACGATGCCCACCCACGGATCGTCTGGAGGTCCCAGTCCCATATTATATTGTAGCGGACAAAAGGGGACTCAAGGAGTGCAGAAGGTCCCGGTATCCTTCCAGGGAACCGCGTCGTGGACTTGCCATCATTGTTCGAGCGTCGTGCATCATTCATCAGCCCATAAAACCGGAGCAGATGCCGCGAGCGAATTCGCTTCGTGTACAGGGAGCAATCGCGAACCTAGTTTGCGTGTCCGTCTCCTTAACGAGCGTTCCGACTGGCACGCAAGACCTTATAGAAACGTGTTTTTTTTTTTCTCTCCCTCTTCGCGCCCGTGTCCTTCGGGTCTTCGCGAAGAACTGTCTTTAATCTCTACCGGAGATGGCCTTTCTGTAAAACAAAGTTGTATATCTTCGGCACTAAGTAGACGCCATTTGTCGTCATTAAGTAACTTATCAGCGCCAAGCGCGCACACGACTGATGCCACGAACAATAATACACTATAGCCATTGAAGGGATGAGAACGACCTGGAGGAGCTTCAGTTTTCCCGCCTCCAGTACCTGCTCCTACCTTTGGGAGCGCTTCGCCGTCTCGTGCACCTCGAGCACGCCGTCCCAGCCAAAGCACAGCGGAAGGCATGGAGCACGTGCTAAAGGCCGGGTCTTTGAAGGACACACCCTGCCGGTCCCACTCTATCAGCGAGGTGGTACCCAAAAATGACCGACATTATTTTCTGGAGGACGGGTTTCTCGCAGTACGAGTTTCCTCCACTAGGTGCGTTTTCTATAGGACTGTTCACACATGCAGCGGAACGCTACAAGCATGGTGCTGACCTCGCGCTAAGCGCGTGCTGACGGGAGCGTTAACCAGCTTTGTATCGCACCGTCAAAACTGTTGCTCATGGCAGACGATAAATAACTCACGACACGTGAGCAGCGCTACATCAGCGCTTCGCTGCATGTGAGAACCGGCCTTTAGTGTGAGACACTGCATTCGGCCCCAGCGGATTGTTTTTGGAGACTCTAAACGCGTTTGACTATTTTGTGATGGCTGGTTTACACGAACAACGTTCGGAATTAAAATTTTATTTCCTGTTGAAGAAAAAGGCAGCGGAAGCGGTTGTTATGCTGCGGACAGTTTAAAATGAATTAAGCTTCTCTACGTAAAACACAAGTTCACAATTGGTTTTCCAGTTTTAAACAAGGCTAAATGTCGATTGACAATCAATCCCGTTCCTTACCGCCTTCAACCAGCAGAACTAAAGAGACTGGGAGAAAGGAAGAGATTCGTAGGTTATAAAGTCCGATTTCCTGGCTCCTCTTGTAAGCAATCGTATTATTTTCTGCTGAACTTTTTTACCTTTGAGCACATCACCATTGCCGATGGTGTCCTTCACTCTAAGAGATGCTCGTGCGTCTGCTTTCCCGCACAACACTCGGAGAGCCAATCACCGCGACTTACGGAGGCAGCTGAGCGAATGACGATGCCGAAAAATATGTTTAGACCAAAAAACGCAGTCTGAGTTGTGACATTAAGCAATGCAAAACGTCACGTTTGCATTGCTTAATGTCACAACTCAGACTGCGTATTTTGGTCTAAACATATGTTTCGGCATCGTCATTCGCTGATCGATCTGCCTCCGTAAGTTGCGGTGATTGGCTCTTCGAATGTTGTGCGGGAAAGCAGATGCACGGGCTCTTTTTTTAGAGTGTTCGGCACCTCGCTGGCCGAGAATGGTCAACGACTCATTGCCGTGAGCTGCAAGAGGAGGCCACTGGTTACAAGGTCCCGATCCACATCTTGGCATCATCCAAGAAGCAGCACTACAATGCACAACTCGACTTAAAATGACAGTACCAAAAATACGAACGTCATGATTCCTACCAAAAGTGTGCGGAAGGACGGAACACCTGCAAATGATGACGACGAGCCGTCGTGCTGCTCCCTTGACGCGAATGACGACAACGAGGGTTCAACCCCATTCACTCTAGTGACATATCAGAAGAACACACCATCTGGCATCCCCGTGAGCTTCAAGCCAACAAGATCTAGATCATTTTGGCAGGTAAACCTCAAATCAATATCAAATAATATTATCGCGGTTATGCAGAAGATCATTTCACATAAAATCAACAAGGATGGTAGCCTCCCAGTGAATGTACTCCCTCTCTGCTAGGCAAACAAGTTACTGGCTCTGCAATCTCTAGGCAGCATAAAGGTCACTGCACACGTGCCACAGACATATTCGAGGAATCTTTGAAAAATCAAAAACGTTCCTCTCGAGTACTCTAACTATGAATTGTGGAGTATCTACTTGACAACGGAGTAACATTCGTTCAGCGACAAATAGCATATCATCAGAAAAAGGATGGAGCGTCGAAGAGAAACCATCTGAAACTGCTGTCCTGATCTTTTGCGCAGATCGGCCGATGCCTCAGCGTGTATTTCATGGCTTCACAAGTCACCCAGTCAAGGAATATTTCGGAGCTCCCGTGCAGTGCTTCGAGTGCCAAAGATACGGCCGTGGTGCAAAATACTGCAGGGGACCACAACTCTATAAGATCTGTGCAGGACCACATCTTTACAAAGACTACACCAACAAGCACGGAATTAAGTACGATAATTGTGGCTAGAATCATCTAGCAACTTTTTCAGGGTGTTCAAGGAAGCAAGTCGCGTTCCGCTCCAACATAGTGAATGGAAGGGATCTAAGCCGCCATGCACCACCACAAAATCCTGAAATTGTCCGAGAGTATCTGCTGAGGTGGATGATTCGGGCTCTATAAGCAGCGTCGTGCCAGGCCACCTACTCCAGCGTACTAAAACGTCCAAGGAAAATGCGCAGGGCGCATAATAACAAGGAGAAAAAAGAAAACACCTCCCAGGAACTAAATCAAGGATCTTTAATAACAACACCGACCTCGTCAGGACGACGTGCATCGGGCAATATACGGCCATCCAAAAACTACCGGCCCTCGAAAGCTACATTACCTTCACAACTGTAGCGATCTGGTTCTCATCAGCAAGGTAATATGAGCCAGATAATGGCTCCAATGTTTTTTTCTGGCACTGGAAGCCATCCTAAAGACATCCCACCAAGCCAAACTCCTTCCAGAAGGCAGAGCCTTCCTTGCAAAAGAACACCTGCTACTGACGTCAGATGAAAGTGTAAATAGTAGAAAACAAGATCCCAGCTGATGGAAGAGATTTATAAGCATGATACAGTATATCAATGAAACCCACGGGGGTTAAGGTCAAGACCGTCTGACTCCCGTCATTTAGCCTTGAGGTATAAATACTACCCCATTATTGTAGTCTGCGAGTCACAATTACCGCAGAATCTTCGATTGTCACAATACGAAAACCTCGATTCGTTTCGTACTGCCGGGGAGAGCCGAGTAACGTTATTCATATATCGAGAACTCACGTACGTGCCCCATTGCATTTCCCCTCACGAGAATAACAAGTAAAGTTTTGCAAGAGGTTTTATAGTCAATGTCTTTTTCATGATACTTGTGACATATTACCGCCCAAATCAAAATTGGATAGACAGCGTCTAGAAAACGTTCTGAATAAGTCCCTCAATCCTACATCAAAACTGGCGATTTTAATGCTCATCACCGCCTATGGTCAGTGTTCGGAAAAATCTTCGTGGGAGGTGCCTCGCTGATATAGCGAATATTCAGAACCTATTCCTCCTGAATAACGGTATAGTCCCATCTTTCTCACGGCCATGAAACCGCAGTTGCCCCGACTTTAAGTTTGTGTCATCGAGCTTGGCATCACACACTACGCGGTTCACAGGTGTAGAAAGAAACACGTGAAAGTGACCATATACCCCCTTATACAATAATTCATGGATTTGCAAAAACAAAAAAAAAACAGCACAATCTATTAAGTGAATTAGTAAAATTTTAAGAGGTGATGAAAAAAGAGTGCGAAAAAATTACTAATCTCCAAGATTTTGGACACGCTATTACCTGTTCCGCAAAATCATCCACGCAGTTACAAACTTTGATATAATCGAACAGTAATTGATGCTGAGTCTGAACGTCTCCGAGCAATACGACAACAGACGGAAAGGCGTGCAAGACGATCTAAACTAACCTAAGATGTTCGTCTGGCGAGAAGGCTTCAGAACAAATTAAGTCGTCATTTAGATAAACTTAACCAACGTCGATAGCGGAGATTTTGTGCAGAAATCAATCCCCGAAAACCTCTCAGCGCAATTTGGAAGATCTGGGGGGTATTCAAAACGACTTCCCAACAATATCACTTATTCCGGGCACTTTCGTTATCAATGAAACGCTCTGCAAAACTTATTGGGAATGAATTCTGCCTCTTTCTCATGGCAAACAAGACCCAACAAACGAATACTACTGTATAGGAGTAATGCACCAGCAGCTTATAAAATGAGCTTGGACAGTGTATTCAATATAGGGGAACTATACTTCGTTTCAGCTTCGGTCCGAGCGCGGCCGATGTTATGAGCCAAAGGGCCAATCAAAGAGCGCAAAAAGCGCAGCGTCATGGCGTGCTCTCTGCTCTTGATAGGACTAGCCGACGGAGGAGCGCGTAGAGAGAGACAGTGAATACCGGCTGGTCCTATCAACTGTAGAGAGCACGCCATGACTTTGTGCCTCTTTCGCTGTTTGATTGGCCCTCTGCTCATAACATCGGCCACGCTCGGACCGAAGCTGAAACGATGTATAAAAGCAGCTCTTGCATCCATAAAACTCAAATCTTGTCCCGGTCCGGATGGCATGACATATGCCTTCTTAATTTACATGGGCGCATATCTTAGGAATCGGGTGCTATTTTTTTTTTTTTTCAATCAGTCTTGGGCAGATGGAAAAGTACCCGATGCATGGAAATGGGCAAGAATTGTTCCTTTACTAAGACCTGGAAAGCCGCCACTGCTCCACACGCACTTGACAGCTGCGTGTGGAAATTTGTGTAGAAGATGTTTAGTAGGCGCTTAAAGTGGTATCTCGAGCAAAGGAATGCGTACCCGAAAATAATGTATGGTTTCCTCAGAGGTCACAGCTCAATGGATTCTGTTGTTGATTTTGTTACTTTCGTCGAAGAGCAGCGAGCACAACGCAAAATCACGTCCGCTGCTTTTCTGGACGTGAAGGGAGCATTCGATCGTGTCACACGTGCACGGCTATCTTTCAAGCGCTACGGGAAGTTTGTGTAGGAGGTCATTTGCATGGGTAAAACGTTACCTTTCAAAACGCGCAATCTTTATGACAACAGAAGAAGGTGAACCAGTCGATCGCTAGGTCGCCCGAGGTGTTCCTCAGGGAGGCGTCCTAAGTCTAACACTTGTGGGAGACGATGGTGGAAAACGACGGGGCGGAGGGCACGTGACAAGCGGTCGGCCGAAGAGACATGAGCTGGCGCAAGACAGAGCGTGCTGCGCGAGGCTGGAGCCGGGCAGGAACGATGGAGCCGGTCTGGCCCATGGCGATCCCCGGAGTGGTCCACCAGCGAAATTCAGACCAGGACCAGCGGGAACGGCGAGCCCTGGCTATACCGGCCTAGGCTATTACGATCCCGGAGTGGTTCCGCACCGAGACTCGGGCTATGATAGCCCTGAATAGCTAGCCTGCGCAGCGATGGCGTGGGAAGGACGATCCGCAAGCCTGGACACGGACTCCGACTGCGAGCTCTGAACGACTGGCGACAGGACAACCAGGGTCGGCGGGGCCGAACTGCCGGCTCTCGAGGACGGGCAACTGGGAAGTACAGTATACCCATTCGCTGTCTTCTCGTTGTATTGCGTCACTCCTTGTGAAACGAGCGAAGCACAGACCGATCCGGCGGCGATTATTATAGAGCGACTCCACTCACTGTTAAATATAACACTAATTCGACTTGCCCAAGTGTTACCATTCGAAGTTAACGCGTCATTCTATGCAGATGATATCTTCATATGGGCGTCTGTCTCTACTCCGGTGCAAGCAAAGGCAAGAGTGCAAATTGTTTTGAGGAGGCTTCATAAATACGATCGCCACCGAGGTCTTGAAATGTCTGCTACCAAATCAGCAGCCGTCGCATTTACTCGGCGTATTATGGATCGATGCCCCTACGTATCTGCAATAAAACAATTTCCTACGTAACTAGACATGTGTTCTTTGGAGTATACATAGACTGCGGATCGGCATGGTCACCACATATTGCTTACTTAAAAATCCATGAGGCCAGACAACTTATGCACAAAGAAATAAAGTGACAACATCCTCACCCGCGAGTCTCTGACGGAAGACCACCCGCACGTGTACCCCCAAAGCCTTCACGAGCCAGCGCCTCTATTCTGCTTAGACTTCGCAATGGGTTTGCCTTCACTGCAAAGGCCATTCATCGTCTGGACCCGACAATCAGTCCAAACTGCTCAAGCTGTGACGTCCCCGAGGACCTAGAATACCTTATCTGGGTCTGTCCAAATCTAGCGGACGCGAGGAAATTGCTCCTCGATGGACTACAGCTCGCAGGGGTTGCCCACGCAGCAACTGAAGACATTCTTTTCCCCCCAAGCTCAGTAAGAGATGCCACTATAACATTTGCCTTACTCATAACATTCTTAGAAGACGTTGATCTAATAAAAAACCTCTAAGGCATGGTGCCATACGCCCCGAGAAAGTAAACTGTCAATTCTCATAGGTAGTCCTAGAGCCACTAAATAAGTTACGCTTCAGAGTAACGACACTTCAGCCATCTTGGTGCTTAAGATCATGGTTGCCAGTTATCTGAAGCTCTACCTAAAACAGCAGGAAACGCTTTCCCGTCCTCCAGAAATGTTAAAACAGTTCACGACAGAGCAAAACAATGTTACCTGAGCTTCCTAAAACCGTATCGAAAGCTGAGGAAGTCGCATTTTTGAATTGTGACGATCGTCAGAAGCGTCTGCTCTGCACTAAGCACTAAGATGGCGGCGCCCACTAGCAGATGGAGTGCCGATACTCTAAGCGTAGCTCATTTAATGGCTCTAGGTAGTCCAAACTACTTCCACCCCCTACCTCTCCTTCCTCTCCTTTCTCTTTTATACTTCCTTCTTCTGGTTCCTTATCCCTATAACCCTTTCCTACGCCGAAACTGACTTGTCCCTAGAGAATGTATGGCTAACATGTACCGGGATCTCTCTCTTCCCTGTCACCACTAATAATAAAATATAGAAAGAAACTCAGAAACTTCGTCTACTTTTCTCGCTTTATCGGCCACTACTTAAGGCGCGACAATACTGGCTCTCATGTGGCTATATCGTACTCTATTCATAAATTTTGCTTCCGTGTAGTCTTCCCATACTTCATGGCACCTGTCAAACAAATCTCAAGACAATCAAAAGTATAGAAGCACGTGCTCTTCGTGCTTGTGTTGGACTTCCGTCTTGTACGTCGACCGTGGGCACAATTGCAGAGGCTTACGACAGACCAGTATAAGTAATAATGTTAGAAACAGTAAGAGTCAATTTAAGACACATTACAAAACATGCCAATCACCCTCTTGCCAATACTGACTCTAAACGGCAACAATCAAGCTACTCAAGATCTCTGCACCAAATGAGACCCTATTTGCCCGATGACCTTGCGCCATTCAAGATTCCGAAAATGCCACCATGGAGACTTCTTGTGCCTCCAGTCGCAGTTGAAAGAGATAAAATCAGGTAAAACAAAAACACCAATATCTGTGATTGTGTAACTTACTTAATCTAATATATTGTGTAATCACACTTCGACAAATCACGTCTATACAGATGGATCGACAACTTCCTATAGCTCAACAGGGCGTGTTGTTGTTCCGAAACATCTCAAAACAAAAACTTTTAAGCTTAGCTACAAAACATCATCTACGTCAATCTACGTCATTTGGATTAGCGGTAATTCATCAAGACCTCCAATTCATCTCGTCGAAGCCGCCCCAACCATGGACAATATTTTAGGATTGTAAGCAGGCACTTCAAGTGATATGCCCATGTTTACAACACAGTCAAAACGAACAAATCACCCTTGATGTTAATTAATTTCAAGACATGTTTAGACAGGGGACACAGTATTCGATTTCAATGGATACTGAATCACAGCCGTATACTACCCGGAAACGAGGAAGCTGATGCTGGTACAAAATGGGCCCATTCCCTGACTTCAAGTATCAAAGTACCATACTGCAAAATTGATATACGTTCGTTCATCGTTCAACACGCCGTCAAAAAAACAAGAAATCTATAGCATACTGCTTCATATGAGTACGCACCCCTATATGCTTTAAGTCCACACCTGTCATTCCTCCTTCCACGTGACATGCCAAGGTGTAGAGAGACTGTCATTTATAGACTAAGACTTGGTGTAGCATATCCACAGAAATGCCCTCACCGCACTGACCAAACCACAACGCCAAAGCGCCCAAGTTCCCTAGTGCAAAATTTTATTTGTATGACAACTTTCTTGGTACAATAAATGCATATGATCAAATAAAATCATTAGAGCAAACAAGAACCTTTCTTCATCCATCACTTGAACCAACACGCTATTCTCCCAAGCGAACCTTATAAGATAAAGTCCGAAAATGTAGCTCCAACCAATATTTGAAAAGGCAACCCGACGTTTCAAAACCAACTCGGTTTCTTCTTCAGGGGTGTGGGGTGAAACCGAGTGGTCTTCAAAGAAGGGGTGACTGAAGGCAGCGGGACAGCTGCTGCTGTCCCGCTGCGTTCAGTCACCCTTTCTTTGAAGACGAAGAGGAAGAAGAAAGAAGAAACCGAGTTGGTTTTGAAACGTCGGGTTGCCTTTTCAAATATATGTTGGAGCTACATTTTCGGACTTTAACTTTCACCCAACCAGGCAGATTTCTACCGAATATGTTTACTTTCAAACCTTATAAGAACACAAAAAATATAAGATTATATAGGAAGTTCTAAACAACTTCATATAAGTTTCTTATAATTTCCTATATTATTTTGTAATATTATATAATCTTATATGATCTAATTTGATCATGTGTGTTTATTGGATCAAGAAATTTCTTAAGCAGATAAGATTTTTCTTTAGGATAGTGATCTAATTGAAACGATTCGGCACATCATGTGCGATTTTGGGGTGTACACTGTTCAAGGAAGCAAACTCAAAAGCACACTTGCACATTTCGATAACCGGCCCCTTTTTTATGGCAAAGGCGTTTGGTGCCTGGGACGAGCCACAAAAAGGGGGAAAAGCCACAAAAGCGCTTATTTGTTTCCTAAGGGAAACAGGCCTGAACTCTTGCTTCTAGACAATGAACCTCGGTGTTCGTGAACAGTGCCGTGTCTATAGTGTTCAAGACTTGTAACTTTTACATATTTTATTTTCTTCCTCTCCTCTTTCAACCCCTCCTTTGATCTACCCAACCGCCTCCCTCTGTATAGGAAAGCCAACCGGAACAATTACCCAGGTTCACCTCTCCGTCTTCCTCTTCTGTTATAACTTCTTTCCTAAAGAGACTAGCAAGAATTCGTCAAGCCATCTTCGATAACCGGCATCGTATGTACGATGAATTTGTGGAATTGACTGCAGTGTGGAGTTCCTGTCAGCGAATTTTCTCGGAAACTTTGCAAATGAAACGACTTGCAGCAAAACTCGTGCCTCGCTGGCTCTCACCTGATCAAGAAGACGATCGCTTGGCTGCGTGTCGTGCTTTGAAGGAGCAGTTGCAAGGCGACCCCGATTTATTTTCTCGGTGCCGTAACCGGAGATGACCCTTGGTACTACGGTCACGACCCCGAAACGAAACAGCAATCCAGCCAATAAAAAACTGTTACTACTCCACGACCCAACGACCCGAGACAGCATAGCAAGTAAAGGTCATAACAAAAACAAAAATCATCTGTTTTTCGTGTTTTTTTTTTTGTTTTGTTTTTTGACGTGAAAAATATTGTGCACTCGTAATTTGTTCCTCCCGGTGAAACCTCAACCAAGGCTTTTATCTGAAAGTTTTGAGAAGGTTGCGTCATGATTTTGGGGAGAAACGTGCAAGGTTGTGGCAAACAGGAGATTGTTTCATCCAGCATGACAACGCGCTTGCCCACACCGCGCTGAGTGTTCAGCAGATTCTAACCAAAAGCGGCATGACCCCCCATTTCACCCTTCCTATTTACCCGACCTCGCCCCTTGTGACTTCTTTTTTTTTTTCTCTCTTCTTTTTTCGTTTCCCCAGTCGAAAAAGTTATTAAAAGGAAAAAGGCTGGCAATGAAAAAGAGGGGGAAAGAACCGAGAAAAAAAAAATGAAAGGCGTTTCCAACTTCCTGTAACACCGATTTAGAGCGCAGCTGTTGAGGAGGACGAGGAGGGGAGGGTACTGAGGGGAGGGTATGCCCCTCCTCCTCGTCCGTACCCTCTCCTCCTCCCCTTCTCCTTTCAAGCGCGAAACGCGCGTCCTCACGCGACGTTTTGGCACCGCGCCGGAACGTCACCATGCCGAAACGTCACTCGCAACGTTTAGGCACGGTAACGTTTCGGCACCGTCCCATAATGCACCGCGCGGTTGCGCGACGCCGACGCGCACACCGACGGCGACGCCGACGCCGACGCAGACGGCGATGCCGCTCAAGCCGGAAATGGGTGGCTATGAGCTGCGCTCTGAAAAAATGGCAGAAGCATTAAAAGACATCGAAAACGATGAATTGAAGGCTATTTTGAGCATCATAAGAAACGTCTCGACAAGTATATTGCTCAGACGGAGAGTACTTTGAAAGTGATTGAAATTTGAACGCGTATAATAAATGCACGATTTTGTGAAAATGAATTACGGTTTCTTCGGGGTCCCCCTCGAACATTGTGAAGAGTAGGGGGGCCACGCTAAACTGACAATGTGTGAGTACGTATACAGTGAACACAGAAAAAGATAATATTGGGGAAATGCAAGAATCTGAGGAAACATGATTCGTTTTGAAAGGTATTCAAAGTCTGTTAATTGAAACTGCAGGGAAAACTGGATAGTCAGAGGCAACTACTGAAATATCAGTCGTGTTCAGCTGAGAACGACCATTCGATAGCAAAAATAAATGCGTTTCAAATAAAAGTTCACATCATCATCGTTTCGAATTTACACAATTTTGTTTTTACTTTTATTCGTCTGCAATGAAACTTTGTCCACTTCAATGCGACCTTCCATTTTACGACGTCCACCTCGGTGCATACCCGCTCCTAATCCCTCGATTCGCGAGACCAGACAATCGAATAAGGAGCCCTTTATGTTCGAGTCGCCCTACAACTTCAGCAACGTGACGCATATACCTGACCTCGTAACGCTCGAGTGAAAGCAGGAAGGCACGAGCGGGAAGGTCGCTCTCGCATTCATAGATAGAAGTTACGTGGCATAACGTAACAACGTGACAAACCGCCGGCGTATTAGAACGCGCTGCATGCCTCGCATAGGCGCCTACGTGCTCACTGCTCGGCACTGCCTCCACTCAAACTGGCGGAGGGGGGGGGGGGGGGGGGGGGGAATGTGATCGTGTCATTTCTTTATTTATTATTATTATTATTTTTTTTTTTTTTTTACTGCTGGCAGCGCGATTTCGTATTTAGTATTGGTGGCTCCAGCGAAATCAACGAAACCTAGCAGCTGAAACAGAAAGCTGTGGGGGCAGGTTCGCACGCCAGCCTTCTCGAGCGAATCAGATATTGTCAGTGCCTGGCGATCTAAAGAGGAAGCCGTGAAAGTAGGTTCGAAAGCACGTGATGAAAATCGCCACTACTCGTAACTTCTGAGGATCAGTGTAAAGGCTGGTTCGCACAGTACCGTTTCCTTACGTTACGTTACAATACGTAAATTACGTCTGCTTACGCCAACAGTAACCGGGACATCTGTGCCTCATACTAAGCGTGGCCACCACTTCAAGGAGATAACCTGGCACGCGGCATTCGAGACAAAAACGTACTGGTGACTTATACGTAACGAAAGAACACGCAAGGAGATATAGTGCGTTGAGAACCAGCCTCGATGGCTCATTCACACAGTTCCGTTTTCATACGTTACGTTACGTAATGTTACGTTACGTTGCGAAAGCTTACGTCCGCTTACGATGAGAGTCACCGGGACATCTGTCTTCGTATGAAGCACGTCAACCAGTTTAAGAAGCAACTTTGCACGCGACATTGGAAGCACGGGTGTCCCGGGGGCTCATAGCGTAACTTAAGAAAACGCAAGCAAACGCGCCTGTGTGAATGGGCCCTTAGTGTCGCGCGTCGAACGTTTGGCATAATGCGAGTGCATGGTATCATAAGAGTTAACGTGTCTAGGCACCAAGAGAATCGATCAATTGCGTTGCGGTTTACGTAACTAGCTCTATGGTCTGTGGCGGGTTAAGAACCGAGCAGTGCAACCCACTCACAACGATACCACATATAACAATGTACCACTTATAACGATCCGTTTTTAGAGTTTCTAGACTGGAAATCATCAGTTTCTAGTCCAGATACAACAAGAATCGGTTATAACGATTGAAATTTCGGGTTTTTTTCATTATTGTTATAAGTGGGTTGCACTGTAGATGCTTCGCCTCAGCAAGTGCTCGTTGCCTTTCGCCAAAAATTGACTGCTTGTGCGGCGACTGAAGCCAAAGCTACAAGCGAGAGCTATAGCCCGCACTCCTGGCTTTCAGGCGTGAGTTTCTGGTGCGAGCGTTCGTTCTGCGGAAGAATGTTTCAAAGCCGTGACCTCGTGTTCCGGTGCTTGCTGCATTGGCAGCAGTCTCAGCCAGACTTGTACACGTTACTGAAAAAAAGCAACAAAATACAATTACAATTACTTCACTGTAAAAAGTAACCGATTACAATTACAATTACAGCCTCAAAAAAGTAATCGAAAAATAACTCTAAAGTAATCGATTACTTCACACGTTACTTTTCATTCAACTTTTTGCTTGGAGCTGAGTGAGTGAAGCCAACACACCCAATCCCTCTTGTGAAAAATAAACAAAATAAAATAAAAAGAGCGCTGTTTACATGCATTACACACAAGAGGCTGGATAAGACGTTATTTTTCATACACGGACGTAGTCTCCGGTGTACCCCCAAAAAATGTACCCAGGAAACGAAGCATATTGAAGTGGCCTACTAATCCTCGAGGTCCCGTGCTTAGTAATTTCGAAAACGAAAACAAAAAATTGACCATTGCCCAAAGCTGAATGACTCCAGCACATATAACCGCTCCTCCCCCACCCCCCCCCCCCCCAAAAAAAAAAAAAAAAAGAAAAAATTGAAAAAAATTGTAATGGGTAATTTTGAAATCGATTACCGCAAAAAGTAATTCAATTGCAAGAAACGTTACTCCTTAAAGGAAGTAATGGACCTTTTTCACATACCGACGGTACCAGGCGGTGGCTGCACGAACTAAAAATCGAGGAAGTGACCTACCTGCGCTACCAATCGATAATGGGAGCTACGCTACCAGTTTCTTCGCTCTCCGAGCAGCGGCGCGTGCCCAACGCGACTCTAAAGAGGGGGATCTGTGGCGTCCACCCAAACGTCATGTTTTTCTTTCCGTCCACTTTCTTTTTTTGTGTAACACAATTATATATATGTTGCAATTACGTGTTCTACTCACTGATCCACAGCCTCCTTCCGAATTTCCTCGATTTCTAGTGCCGACTTCCGCCGCTTGGCATCGAGTGCTCGCGCGCGCGCAGAACGCTTCTCGGAAAAGGTCCATTGAAGCGTTTCAGAATTAGAGTAAAATGTAATGGATTACAAGTAATCCATTACTTGTAACGCGTTACGTACAAGTCTGGTCTCAGCTGAAGGTTGAACGAAGTATAGGAGGTATTCAGAGGACGCCATATTGTCGGTCGTTGTTCTCAGCGCGTACTCAGAACTGTCTCCTATCTATCGTCTGCCAAGAACAATTATTCTGATTGGGTGAAATTCACGTTGAATGTGCATAGTCGTGCAATCCACGCGCTATAAATGACGAGAAACAGTATGACGTATACCCATAATAGCACCTATAGATTTGTATCTGGTTACTCTTATCGGGTAACGCTGCGATTTCATTGGTTAGCCCTTGATAATGATGTGATCGGGAATAGCAACTCCCAGTAGTTATTCATTCTTTTAACACTATAATAAACGGCGGGGAAGAAAAAACGTAAAAAAAAAAAAGAAAACGAGAATGGCGCCTCAGAATCTTACACGTCATAAAATACTTGTCCTGATTATGGGCCGCGTTACGCTCGCAGATATTTATGAGTTCATGCTGCAAAGTGATACACCCAGAACACCAACTAAGTACCGGCCTTTTTTTGAATATTTAAAGGGGCGGTGCAACGAAATTCAGTTAGAATGTTTTTCACTTTACATGAGCTTAGAGGCTCTAGTGGGACTCAAGGATACTCGCACGCAACGCCACTGACCAAGAAACGCCTTTGTTGCGCTGTAATTTCGGGGACAAAAGCGAGTGTTTTCATTCAATCTCTCCTTCGCAAAACCTGATTTCGTAGCTGGGCGGTAACAGTACCGCCCAGTGACGATATTTGAATGCGGCTCATAGATTGGACCCGAGCATTGCGTGGGCACTCGATTTGGGCTCGTGATAATCTATAGCTCGAGAAGCATTCGGGTAGTGTCCTGTGTCCAATCGCTGCAATGACAACAGCCGAACCATAACAATGTGTGGAACTCAGCGCGTGTCCTGTGCCTTGCCAAGCCCAGCGCATGGCTATGATCAACATTGGCGGCATATAATCGGCTCCAGATCACGTGGCCGCTTGTTCTGGCTGCGAGTTGAGGGGGTGAACTCTGCTCGTTTTTCTTTATTTTTTTTCTGCGACTTTGATTGCGTGTGGTGAAAAACGAACGGGTATTTCACAGGTCATTAACGTCAGGGATCCGTTCTAAGTGGTATTTGCGCAAAATACAAAAATCGTTCCATCGCCCCTTTAAGCGAATGAGATGTGCATTCGGATCGTGTTCCAATGGTCGGCTAGTTTCAGCGGCATAAATGGTTCCCCCCAGTTCGCCCCTGCATCTTAAGAAATTTGGACCATCCACTTTCCCGCAAAACACTTAGGTGAGCCAATCACTGCAGTCGGCGAATGTCGACACAAAAATTAGAAGTAAACCTTAAAACAAAAGCCTGCGCTGCGGCTTTGAGCATGACGTCATTCGTCGAACCCCCATAGATTTCAGCCATTGGCTCTCTCGAGTGCTTTGCGAGAGAGTACACGATCCAGATTTTTTAGAGTCTATATACTGCGACCGCATGGATACTGGAGCGTGATACCGACCGCCGCTTTAATTATCCCAACTGATTAAAAGCGACGACAGTTTGGTGCCCCGAGTTCATCACTCTGCTGCGCATATATATACGCGGGAGCTTCTGAAAGCGTAGAATACACCGCGGGGACACTGTTAGCGCTAACGCGACATCGGCGCTTATGTCCACTTTACTCGAGCAGATATCTATCGATTGGAACCCGCCTTTACCACTTAATACATCACATACAAAAGACACATTGTTCGCTACGGACATGATGACATGACGCGGGCACGCCTGAAGCATCTTCAAAGCATGTTTGCTTCATACATGCTTCGAACATGGCTGCGGACAGTTTTGTATAAACAATAGAGAGTTTTAGAGAACCGTTTTTTGGACATGGGACTTTCCGCCGCACCTTTATTAACAGCAGAGCAAAAACTGGTGATCGCCCGTTCGCGCTAACAGTGTCGCGTAGTGTATACATTAGGAAGTTGATATGTTTATGAATTGATTTTAATAGGGCCTACGGGGCAGTATGGTTCGTCGTACACACTCGCCTTATTCTCGATGATGTGCGACCCTAAACGCGGGTACAATAATCGTGCCTTCAATCCTTGCCGGTTTGAGCGCTGGTCCACACTTGCATGTTCGCCGCGCACGTGTTTCGGTAAAGCACAAAGGCGGCGTGTCGAAATCGCGGGCGACACGCGCGGTTTACGGAGTCGACACGAGGCGACTGCGTGGGTCCGTTTTTGTCCCGCCGTCCTCCGCGTCGAGTTCAAGCGCGGATGCAGGCTGCGAAGGCGGAGTTGAGATTAATATCCGACGCGGCCGAAAGCGAACTGTGACGCCCACCGTAGACGTGCGACAAAGAACTAGAGAAAAAAATGGATCAAAAGAAACTGTGCCGCGAAGGGAAAGGAAATACAACGCCGTGTAGCCCTGTTTCCTATGCGTGAGTCATGCGCGCGCGCAACATCTCAGAAATGGTATTCCGTAGTTAATTTTTTTTTTTTTAATAGTCGCTTTAACTAAAATTTAGCCCTTTCCCGCATTACCGTGGCAAAGGCGGTGGTAAGGCGCGTTTCTTCGCGGTGGTGTTACACGGATGAATTCGGTATGTATGTCGTGCCTCAACGACGCGAACATCGCCGTGCACCGTATTCTCCGAAAGAACGTCGCTCAAGGCGGGGTGGAACGCAAAGTTCGCCTCCTTTGCGGTGGCGGCATCCCAACTTTCACGTTGCTATTTCACGTCTGCCCGCACCCTCGGAAGAACGCGCTTCTTCTCTTCTTCTTCGCCTCCTGCACACACTCCTCCATACGTGAAGCGCACTCCCTTAGCACCTCCTTATTAACGGGAGTGCTGAATTCGTTCTTTTCTACGTCACCTAACGGGAGCAAACGCGGGCCACGAATTGGGCACGAATACTACGTCAGAGCTTGGTTGGCACTCGAGTCCAATCAAAGAGGACATGAGTGCAATCGGCGTAGGACGGTATCCGAGTATACATTTATGTGTGTGTGTGTGTGTTGTGTGTGTTTGGACTGTCGTAATAATTTAAAGCCAATGCTCAACTCCTATTCAACAGAGAACGTACAGGGTGAGATAATAAAATTAGAACGCTCTCTCCTAAAAAGATATTTCCAGAATAAAGATTTAGCGTGTGAAACATCGTGTTTTGTTTTCCCCTGCAGACAGCATTCAGGTACCAAAACTGTATGTCTAACTTCACGCTTCGGTGGATTCCTCCTGTGGATCGCTCTGATAATTGATGTGCCGGAAAGAAGGACACGAAGAATTTTGATATCCCTGGGCTATTCAAGACTGGCAGAAATGCCGATATAAGAAGTTAAATACTTACTTAGTTTACAAGATTATAAGTTAAACATTTCTGGGAGACAATAATGTCTGTTTAGACCAAAATATATTTTTCATTCTTCAAAAAATACATGCAGATTATTTTTGTGGTAGAATGGAAAGATGGATTAGTCGGTACATTGCATCAAAATAAGAGCTTCAGAGAAAGAGACAAGAAGTTAGGAAAAACAAAGCGCTTTGTTTTTAGCCGGAACTGCTTTTTCACCATCTGGATGAAAAAAAGATTACTGTTTCTCGTAATCCCAGTAAAGAGCAAGAGCCAATTGCCTTCTTTTTTTTTTCACATTACAATGACACCAAACGGCGAAAAGTGGAATGGGATTGGCGTCTGGAAGCTCCCCTTCCAGACGCCAATCGCAGTTCTACTTCTCGCCGCTTGGTGTCATTTGCGCTGCCTCTCCTGCTTTCACATCGAGTGATATCGGCCCGATCACACTGTGGTTCCAGAACGGATTTCTAAAACTCGCAATAGAATACGTTGCGCTAAAGGACGTTACAGACGAGAAACGTAGCACCTATTTAAACAAAATAGGAACTTAAATGGTAGCGCAACTCTCCATCCGGATGCCAATCGAACTTCAAGCTTTCGCCGCTGCGTGAGGAGAGTCTGCGCTTGCACGGAACATTTTCTCGAAAAAGGTCCATTGTTCGACACCCATGCCCGCGTGCATCTTTCAACGCCCTTGAATGCGAGAGCACGACCTATACTAGCAACTGCGCCAAGAAACTCGGTCTTTGTCTTCCCACGCTGCTGGCAAGGCGTTATAGTTGCATTAGTTGCATGGAGCACTATCGTATGCGCCCAGAAAGTGAGGGAGAATAGGAGAAGAGAGCCCGCGCCGGGATGTCAGTACGCCGAGCTCTGGTTCGAGGGGTTAGTCGGTAGATCTAAAGCTGTACGGTTTAATACCCACAAATTCTCGCGCTTTCAGAATACCCGGCACATGATCATGCATCTTTGCTTCACGCCGGTATCGCAACAAAAGTTGTAACGATACAACAGCTTACTTTCCAACTACCCAGTTGATGCAATCCTTCGTCCTTCGCGCGACCCAGTTTTAAAGAAGGTATTTCGACAAATGGAATGCTCGAAGGTTCGTTGCTATCGAAAGAAAACTATTAGCGCGTAGCAGAACAAAAGATTTGACGAAGCAACCGCGGCACTGCTCGAAGCGATTACGCCGCAACAAAAAAGTTGCCACGTCTGACAACTCGAGACCCGTCAAAATGATACACGAAGTGGACAGAGTCGACCCCGAAACACCGCGGGGAAGACGGACTCACTCGCGTTATAATGAAACAGTAATATTGTATTTTATTGACGAGCGCGTGCATAGTTCGACGATCAGTCTCAGTATAAATTGAATTGCTCGATTTTTTTTTTTCTATTAGAAATTGTATAGCTACAAATCGATTTCACATTGTATCGTTTCGCGGCCGAACTTGAGTGAACGCATTTTGAAATCCAGAGAACGCAATGCGTGATAATGAAGATTTCCAAATTGCACGGCCTAAGGGCAACTGTACAAGCTAAAAACACGGGGAAAAAAAAAGAGAAAAGAATTGCACGTTTATTTCTTTACGTTACCCTATAACCCGGTCACGCAGGTTGTAGCGCGCCAGCCAGAGATACGAGCGCTTAATAAACCGACGGCTAGCTATTTAGTTAAAATGTTCAAATTATTACGAACTTTTTTTTTATCCGTCAAAGGTATAAATAAAAAAAAGACTCGTTTTTAAACTTGTTGCTCACTGTTCAAAAATAAGGCGCAAAAAAAAATACAAAAGAAAGAATGAAACGCAAGCTCCGCAACAGTATAAATACGCCAAAAAAAGGTAATATGCATAGTCATCGATCGAAATGACACCACACAGGCACGTACATCGGGCTCGAGCAGTTTTCAGCCGAATGATGGCGTCAGAAGAAGGTGTCATACAGAGCCGTATATTAGGAGAGTTTGGACAATAGGCGGAGCAAAGGCCGCCGCCAGCGCCGAATATTCCCCCCACGCTTAGAGCGTAAACTAAATGTGTGACACAGCGTCGACCAATCAGGAGACCTCTACTCCATCTCACAAATGTCGACAGTGAAGACAAAGGCACAGGGCGTGAGCCTAGCTCAGCGAAACGCTATTGTTTGTACGAGACCTCGTGCATAGGAGGCACTTTCCAAAGCCACGCGCTCGTGCCCATGCCTTTGTCTGCACTGCTAGAACAGCGTCCTGAGACTGGCTGAAAGAAAGCAGTGCAAAGGGTGGGGTGCGCGAGCGTCTTGAGACGCGGAGTTCCGCTCGGCACGGCTCAAATTATACTTCGTTTCACTTTACCTGCGAGCGAAGCCAAAGCTAGAAGCGCGAGACCAGCGCTTTTTGCATTTCTCCCCAGCTCGCGCGCTCGAGCAAAGCCTGAACGCACGGAGCTTCCGTGCTCGCGCTTCCAGTTTTGCCTTCGCTCGCACATAAGGTGAAACGAAGTATAGTCGTGGCACAAATTTAGAGCACGCGACCACCGCTAGGGGCTGTTTCGCGGCCTGTGGTTGGCCCGAGATGCTCGCCTATTCAAACCAATGTATGGCCAAACTCTCTCAATAAACGGCTCTGGTGTCATACCAGTGCGCCGAGAAACTGAGGAAGAGGAGGAGACGGAGACGAGAGAGCGGGAAGGGGGGGGGGGGGGGGGGGTCAGAAAGCCGTGCTCTGATTGGAATGATTAGAGCAGTGGTCTCAAACTCATTTTAGCCTGGGGCCAGATATCCCGCCCCGAAAAGGTCGAGGGCCAACGGAAGATAGGGGGGTGGGGGCGAGAGAATTTGTGAACCTGTCAATGACATCTTTAGATTTGATTTGTGTATATGACTACTTTGTGCCCTGACCTGGTGTGGTAACGAGAATTCAGTGTTGTACACGTTCCTTAAAAAAAAGGAACGAAAGCTCGTTCCTCGTTTCTTCTGATTTTTGGAACGCGTTCCCGTTACAAGTTCCATTAGTAAAAAAGGAACTCGTTCCCGTTACATTTAAAAAAAATGGAACGTAACGTTACATATACGTTACATTTGTATTTTAATGATTACCCTATTTAGTTAGATCGAGGAAAGTTTTATTTTAATCTATCCCATTAAATAGGAGCAAACGAATCTGAATGCCGTGATGGAAGGGCACCAGGAGAAGAAAACAAGAGGAAGCAGGGTTTCGTTCGTTGATATATTCACCTTTAAAAATCTGAGCTTTTAATCACATTCATGTTTGTCTTGGGCGATTCGGACGAGCCAAATGTACTGTTACCCCACACTGCACGAGCGTTTTCAGCAACCTCACACGATTCAATCTAGCAAAGTCCCTTGTTCGAACTTAACAACAGTTGTTTCTCGATGTTGCTCTTCTCGGAAGACGAGCAAGTGAAGAAAAAAGTAGGGCTTTTGGAAGGTCAGTCTTGAAAACTAGAAGTCCCTCTTCGTAAAGGTTGGATTCGTTGTTCAGTTTGAAGGTGGGGACAAAGGGAGAATGAATAAAGGTTAATTTTTGTGTATCTTTTAAGTGACCAATGTATGGGATACAAGGGTGTGTTCGATGTCTGGTAACCAGTTCTTTTGTTGTAACTGTAGGTCTCTTTGTGGAAGTTCAGTGATAGATGTAGTCGGCCTTAGATTTCTGGGTGTATGAGGATTCGTGGAAGCAAAGAAAGTAACTGAGTTTGACACTTGCTTCTTTCAGTGTCTTTTCCTTCGACTAAAAGTTTTGCTTTATGTACCGAAGTCTCGGGCACCGAGAAAAGAATCGATGTACACTAGCTCTCCTGCACCCGAC
Source organism: Ixodes persulcatus (assembly GCA_013358835.2). Lineage (NCBI taxonomy): Eukaryota > Metazoa > Arthropoda > Arachnida > Ixodida > Ixodidae > Ixodes > Ixodes persulcatus. Next base: position 306,086 of record JABSTQ010010521.1, read on the forward strand.
TGTTACCAAGCGAGGACCACACAAAATAAACCCTAAGATAAGTAGCCAAAAAGTAAACGAGATCCCGCTCTTTGTAAAGATATTGTTTTATACTTTTAGAATTTCCCTCTTTTAAATAAAAAAAAAATTACCCCACTGGACAAAAAAAAAAAAAAAAAAAAGGAACGCCGTTCTTTTTTAGTTTCCGTAAAAATTTAACGCCTTCCCGTTCCAGTTCCACCGATGCACGATGGAAGGGCGGCGTTCCTTCGTTCCTCCTAAAAGGAACGCGTTCCAGGAACGCCGTTCCTTGGAACGCCGTTCCGTACAACACTGCAAGAATTAAAATGACGCCGCCCCGCCGACGTGCTGGCATTTTTAATAGAACAAGAGAACAAGTATATGGTCGTTCCGGTTGCTCAATTCACTCGGGAATCAACCAAGCCCAACATCTCTCTAAAAAAAGAATCAGTTAATTTGACAGTTCTTGTTTTCCTGACGATTTTTATTGCAACACTCGAACAAATACTTGTATTTTAATGGTGATATTTATTGAAGGCGAGAATCCTGAGCTCTTAACTTTATTTCTGGCAGTTGCTCCTGCTGATGATCGAGAGCACGCACAACCGAGATGCATCCTTCAACAAATAGCTCGCGCTTGCAGCCTAGTATCGGAATTGTTGTACATTTAAAAAAGCTGGGAAGCAAAAATAAAGCGAAAAAAAGGGCAAATGAACACAGATAAGTATAAACTATGTGAATACGTTAAAAGAGCAGAGCTACTTTCCGAGCGAAAATGAATCGACAACATGCGATCACCATGGCGCATGCCATTTCAAGCGCTCGAGACATGGGAACCGGGACTCGCAGCCGGTTGCCTGCGGGCCGCGTCCCAGCGAGTGGCGGGCCGCATGCGGCCCGCGGGCCGCGTGTTTGAGACCCCTGGATTAGAGGGTAGACCTCTAATCAATAAAAGCTACCCGCCCTATAGTCTCACCTGCACTCGTCGATCGCGTTCGAATGCAAGAGCCAAACGCCGGACGACGGTGTTCCGCGTTCCAACGCGTTCGACGAGTGCAGTGAAGACAAAGCCAGCTAGCCTTAGATCTACAGCCACTAACCTTTCCAGTCAGAGCTCGGAGCTCTGACGACATTGCGAGCTCTCGCCTCCTTTTGTCCTTGAGTTTCTCGGATCCTACGCATTCCTAACAGGTTACTGCCTATTGAGGACGTATGTATGTTGTTGCGCCGATGTTAAGCGTGTACTCCAGTGTGTGCAAGTTGTGAATTGTTCTCGTTTTAAATGTTTCATCACAGTAACTCTACATCTCACGGCATCCCGGAAGGCGTTGTGTGATAAGTTAGTTCACTAAACATGTATTGCCTCCCGGCAAAAAAAGAAAAAAAAAAGAAGAAAAGTTTATATATTTATATCCCAATATGCCCCCCCCCCCCAGAAGTATTCTGTTTGTATTTTTCTAGTAAGGTAATGTTAACTTTTTTTTTGTTTTTGATATTTTTATTTATTATATTGATCTCTTTCCTTTCGGACAGGGGAAAAAAAAGGGCCCAGTACAAAAGCCCAAAAATCCTGACGTTGCACTGGTCCTTTAAAGTTCAGAAAAGTATCTGCGCGAATGTACAGAAAATGTGCATTCAGCTGAAAACTGCAAACTCAAACATTCTGAGCGTTTACCCGATATCATAGAAAAATATGAATAACAAGTCAAGAAACAATTCCAAATATACAAGATATAGGAATGGTTGAATATATGAACGTGGTAGATAACGCGAAGCTCCTAACAGCATCAAAAACAAAAAACTTCATATATTTTTTTTTATTGAAAATACAATCTAATTTACATTTTATTGAAATTTAATATCGCTGCCTACCAGTAAAGTGCTCTGCGTTCTTTTTTTTTAATATCGCAAATCAGTGTGTAGAGTTTACATCGGGTGTGTTACTAATTAAGTTAATCATTCGGTATCGTGAACTCGTCTTTCTTAATTAGTCTGTATGTTATATTTATATTTAAAAAATAATTAAACTTTTTTTTTTGCACGACATTTCCTTAGAGCATGTCGAGTTTTTGTTTTACTTTTCTGGGACGTTGAATACATGCAGAGCGGTTAAGATTGCTCCTGTCGCAAGCATCTCTGAAAGCTAATAAACGCCGTTATTAGGTATTGTTATCCTTATTATTAGTCATGCATGTCCATGTCAAACCCCGTGATTTAAGCAGCTGGCGCTTGCACCAAACCTGCCGCGCAACCGATACGTGATGACATGGATGGTGCTTACAACGCTAGCTGGGTCAGATATGCTTTCTTCCCCGGCTCGTCATTTGCATGCGGTCTGGAGTACTAATAGCAGTGGTCTTGGGAGGCCAGAGACGCTCCTGCTGGCCACCATTCATTGCGACGTTCCGCGCACTGTTCTCCGTAACTCGTGAGATAAAGAAAGCAAAATTAATAGAGACGGAGTGATAGGTTTCTTGAGCACGTGATTAGTCCTTTTAGCCCTTTCGTCGCTATGCGGATCTGACGCATTCGTAAAGGTATTTTGTTTGTAAAGACTGCAAATAAAAAAAGAAATAGATACGATCGTGAATCATATTTTAAGCTATCGCCAGTTTATTGAACCGCACAAATTAATTTTAAGAATATGCGCAATAAAAGGCGAGGTTACCCGGAGTAAGAGGTAAAATCTTTTTTCTTTCGTTAGGTTGGTGTATTCCTGTATGGCATCGAGGGCTTACGTAACAAACTATTTTGTTGGAACAACAGCACCGAAAAAAAGTCGGATTCATTCGGTGTTCCGTGAACTCATGGGTCTTGATAAAATGATGCCAGGAAAACTGTGTTGTTGATTATATAAGAAGCAAAGACGTAGCAGAATTTTAGGATTTAGTCAACTTTTCTTGCTGTCCTGCTTAATTTTTGTGCATAAATTAGCACGTGCAAATATTTTAAAATCCTACGTCCGGTAAATATTAAAAAAAAAAAAAAAACAAGTTGGCGGAAAATCACAAAAAATCGACAAGCAAGCGTATGCGGTATTTCGTGTTTATACACCGATGTTGGTTGATTAGTGTGCTTAGCTATCTAGCCTGCTTATTGAAGGGATCGGTTTCGCCCACGCGGCAGAAATATACAGAGATCTCCAGAATAATATTTTGAACTTCGTTGGGCTATGATTCGAAGGCTCATGTTAAACCCAAGTAAAACTCTCGTTTGGGGCAGTCTTAAATGGAATCATTTCGTATTTTACTTTGAGCAATTCAGCTCGTTATGAAAAAAATGGATGCGGTTTTTCCTTGCTTTGAGGAGAAGTACCCAACACTAGATCATCATGAGATTTGAGGTGAGCTGAAGATCGCGCTGTAATTAAAGATTCGAAAACCCTCTGAAGTGAACTCCCAGAAAACTTGAAAAGACTTCAGTACTGATGAATTCTTGTGTGATTCAAATATTCTCAGAAAGGAAAAGAACGAAACACGTGCGAGTAAGCTTCACCTTGCAAAAATCCTAGTACAATCACGACCTAGTGAGGTGACTGCCATGGGTGGGTGGTGTTCTTTCCATTTTATGTTTTATTAGTTTTGTGTTTCAATAAAAAAAAACAAAACATTGCATAACACATTGTCGCTGCCAGTTTGTCCTGAATTGAGCACGCAGAAACACTTCCGCTGTATAGGACTGAGTCACCTGAACTGTGAATACAGGAAAACTTCCAATGTATTCGTGATAATTTATGACTGGACTGTCTTTCTTTTCTTGTTCATTGTGTAAAAAAAAACGAGGTTATTTTTTTTTCTTGCGTTGTTTGAGTGCAAGCGCACCATCAATAGAGAATTCCAACGCTTTGTTGTCCCCGAGCACTTGAGGCGTCGCACTGCGCAAGCGCAGAACTTTTGCGCATGCGCACTGCAACGCCCCAAGCCTCGTAGCCCACCATTCTAAAACTCTCTATTAACAGGGCATCAAGTCCGCAATGAGCGTCGATTTTGCACGAACACCTAACGCATCGAAAAAAAAAAAAAAAAACTTTCACGTTGCTTTGCTTACATGCAAAATTGTATTTGAAACAGCCGCGTTGTACATGACGCGCCAGCGACATGTATACAACGCGCTGGGTGGTTCGTATACACACACATTATTATGGATCCCATGGATATCAGAAATCGTGACCTCCAATGTGAAGCGTAACTGACCGGATTACGGGATGGCTGGCTCCTCGCCTGCATGTGCTCGAGCATACATACTCTACACCCCATGCTCCGTTTCACTCGACGATGGACCGTAGAGAACGCTACAAGCCCTCGAAGCCAATTCCATGCCGTGTAAGTGCCACCAGACCTTCGTGGTCACGTGGTAAGTTCACGGCGCCTGATTGGCCGGGATATGCTCGTAGCTTCCGCTGTAGTTCATCGTTAAGTGAACGGGGTAGAGTAGTCTTCAGTGCGCGCACGACTAAACCCGCGTAATTCGCTCCAGTGAACCTTACGCAGCGCTTGCCCTCCTGACCCTATGGCTCGCTGCACAGACGGGCGTCATTAAAACAGATCGGGCCCCTCAACGAAACTTTCTTTTCATTCGTGTCATTCGGCGAGGTCTGTCAGAGTCATTTCGTTTTTCTATCTTACAGAGAATCTTTGTATAATTATGTGTCTCCTGCACGAGCAGACGCGGGTAGCGTCCGAAATGTGAGGTCTGTCTCAGCGAGGGCCTCAAGCTATCTTTGTGGGTGACAAGTGCAGCTGTCGCTTAGAGTGTCATTGCAAACGCTGGAGCTCAACGGAACGCTGGGACAGATGGGCGACGGAGGCACACAGTGGTACACGGGCGTTTGCATTATCGGCTGCTTAACTGGAGTGTAATAACAGAAATTTCAATAATCGACTATTTTAATTATTTAGGTGTTAAACTCTGACAGCTTAAAAAATTCAAATGGCAAGCGCTTAATGGCCTAGCTGCAAGCTGATTCGCTCGCGATGAAGGCCTCCGAGCCCTAATCGCGACAAACGGCATTTAGTCATTTGTCGCAGTTTTGACATATGACATTTAGTCAAAGGCCCAAATGGGCAGTTGACTAAGTGAATTTGAATTGCGCGCCTGACAATATAGAATAAGCTCAGAATCGTCAGTAATATTCTCGGTTCCGAACACACACAACGGGGGGCGGGGGGGGGCGGACCGCCCGGGTGCAGCGGTCAGGGGGGGTGTCGCGGCGGGCCGCGAGAGCGGGGGGGGGGGGTGTGGGGGGGGAGGAGTCGCGGCGGGCTAAGCGAGAGCGGGGGGGGGGGGGGGGGGGGGGGTGTCGCGGCAGTCTACCGCCCCGGGTGCCGCTGGCCCTCGGTGACGCCACTGCGAACACGCAAACGTCCCCAAGCGTCAAAGATACGAAGCTGCCCAGTGGGGGTCTAGTAATACTCCTTTCTTCATTGTCAACATCTTTCAGCGCACATCTGGTGAAGCAGCGAATAGTTCTATTGTTACAAAATGTAAGTAGCGGGTGTATGGGGAAAAAGATAACAGTGTATTACTAACGATAATAATACCTGGAGAAGGGGAACAGGGGGCAAAGGACAAACACAAGTCCTCCAAACACAGTATAGGTTACTGGTGCGCGACGGAAAAGATCGGCCTGGTCCTGGTACCGAACCAGTGACCTCTCCATTTCCAGTGGAATGCTCTCAACAGCTAACCAGGAGTTATACGTAAGTAAAGCAACGAGTTTCAACAGCTTTTTTTTTTCAATCGCGCACCAATCACCTAGCTTTTTTTTTTTAGATTTGTGTCTGTCTTTTGTCCTCGATGTTCTTCTCCTCCAGGGATTATTATCGTTATTCTTGTCCAGCTTGCTTGCACCCTAGCATTAATCGCATCATCATCAGTGTATTACTTGAGGCAAAAATAACCTGAGCATCACCGAACGCTCAGTTCCCCAAATGTTGCTCTAGCGGTTGTGATCTGGGCGCTATGTTCGACAAATGTTTCGTTCTCCTAAAAAGAAACGGAAGTGACGAAAGCGACGATATCACGTCTGATTGGCTAGAGGCTCAAATAACGAAAGAGGGAACTTTCGTCATTTGAGCTTCTAACCAATCAAGCGCGATATCGTCACTTACGTCACTTCTGTTTCTTTTTAGGAGAAACGAAACATTTGTCGAACATAGCCCCCCAGATGTCGAAGTTTCAGAACTTGCAGTTATTTAGTTCAAAAGTTATAAGCGATTTTTAGAAATTATAATTAAGCAAATGGAGTCCGTTCCCGGTAGCAGGCGCCACTTATCTTGGTGTATTCACGGGATTCGGTAACCGCCTTTTCTCATTAGAAAGTTTCAAAATCGCCTTTAAATGGTAGCTTTGGTCAAAAGTCGAACCAAAGAAAATGACTGATATAGGTTTACGGAGATTAAATTCGAGCACAGCTAAAATATTACACTTATGGGAAACCGCGATCCACTCAAAGACCGATATTAAAATGCTAAAATTTGTTCTGTTCGTCCGTTTTGTCTTGTTTGTTTTTATTTCAGGGTCTACAAGATATTGCTACCACCAGCTTTTCAGCAGGCATTCAGCGGGCTGGCTGTTTGTCAAGCAACCTTGTGGCCTGATGTCATCTTCGTTTTCAAGGAGGTTTCTTGTTCATACTGCCACTTGTTCGCTGTGTTTTTCTGCTGCGTTTTCAGCCGTCCCAGCGGACGATTTCTGCTTCCTATGTTACGTCTTAGCAGTTGTAGTCTGTAAATGCTTTTCGGCGATCGCGCATGAAGATTCTTGGGGACTTTTATCAAACCGTTGAAACATGCTTTTAGCTGCGCTCCCGGGCGATACCGTGACCGCGGGGCGCGCTTTCAAAGGCTCCGGTAGTGCGGTACGCGGCAACACGGTAACGGTTGACTAAACTTTTTTATTAGTGAGTTATAGTAGATAGTTTTCAAAGGCCCGCTAACGCTACGGGCGCGCGCTTCAGAGCCTGCATCGAAGTGGCAACGCGAGATCCCGCTACTGATAGCGTTGCCTGAAAACACAACCTACTAAAACTCACTATAAGGAGTATTCACTGGGCGCCATATTTGTGGTGATGTCTAGAGCGCATGCTCTGAACGAGCCCACATTAATAGGGCTGCTAAGACCGGCAATCTTGAGGGTGCGGAATGCACGTTAGAAAGAACTGTGGAAGCTCGCCATCAGCACGCGCTCAGCCTCAGCAGTCGTGCACACAGCTATGGCCGCCAGTGAATACTTCCCATTGACTCCCTTCTCGCTCAAGCGCGTCGTGGTGCCGAAGGTGGTATTCCCTGGCGGTCATAGATTAGTCCATTCCTGCTCAGCGTGAGCTTACGATTAGCTTCCACACGCTTCTGCAACGTGCATTGCACACCATCAAGATTGTAGTTCTTCTCAAAAGAGAAGGTTCGTTCTGAGCCTCCGTTCATCGTGGCAAACTCGCTTTTCGACCGGCAATTTTTATGAATGTGTATTCATATTTGCTACCGATGTTTTATATCTGCAAAGCAAAGCATAAAAAAAAAACAGACGTAGCATCTTACCTGGCTGATCGGAACTGCTCTTGCGACAGGCCTGTCGTGCGTTTTCCGACACCGCAATACGAACTTTGCGTCACACGATGGACATGCAGCTGATCACAAGGGTTGCCATCATACTTGAGCCGGTAGTTTTCGGTTTTGCCATAGACCGGGGTCCCCGAAACAAAACTTTGAAATAGTATACCTACAAACCTACACAAAACATCCAGGGAAAAAAAAAAAACGGACACCTTGTAGTTCAGGGACTTCCTTTACTAAAAACCGTAGTAACCCTAAAATCGAGAAAATGTACCGGCGTTACCCTTTAACATTTGAATTAAATAATGGTAAGGTCTGCAACTTTGCAATCTCGTCCCAACCGCTAGCGCCGAAACATTGGGTGGCGCGAGCATTCAGCGATGAGTAGTAAACGTTTTGAGTAAGAAAAAGGCAGTTATTTTTTCCTCCGAGCTATCAAAACAAAAATAGAATATTGGCCGAACTGGAATTGTTTCAATAGAAAGAACGTTGGTATGATCACATGACCTTCGTCATTAATTGCGAAAATTCTGCCACAACGTGTACATAAATCCTGAAAGTATTAGATAACGAGAGAGCGGACAAGCTGTCATTAAAGCGACTCTAATGTGGAAGAATGTGCTTAGGGGATGCTCAAACCTGTGCTAAGATTTGAGGTTATACTCTAACATGAATGAGTAAAATGTAAACAAAGAACACTGATGTCGTGGTTATAAAAAACTGCAATTCATTGATGCCTATTCGACGGGACGAGGCCCTTAGTTTAATATTTATGGTCCGGCTACTTCGAAACAAACGTCAAGATATAGGTGAAAGACGAGAATTTCAGTGGAATTTTCTGACTACTTTGTTTTGTGCCTGTTTTTTGAATTGATATTACCTGTACACATGGTTCATATAAATGCAAGATTGCACTCACACTAGCAGAAACAATCATGGCATGTCCTAACATCCTATAATGCGGCTCCTGGTACAAAACAAATAGTAGACAAGCTTCTCTTGTCCGTCCTCTTATTTCTTATTCCTATCGTCTCACGTTTTGGTTCTACAAATCAAAAATTATTTACATCCTTAACCTGCTAGAAGAACGCAATTAGGGGCTAACATCCTGAGAGCTAGTGTTCTCCCCCACCCGAGAGAAGTTGCGAGAACATGCTTTGTTAGCTCTGGGACAAACTAAATTGGGTGTATTTTTTTTTTTTTCTCTGTCTTTGCGTGTACGTCGTGGGGGGCTTATAAATTGACTTACCTGTCCTAACCACTTTACCTCTGCCCGGTTTTGCGTCATGTTTTGCCCACTGGATTCCGTCTGCAAGGCTGTTTAACCAGCGGATAAGCTTCTCAATCGTTCACCCCTTGTTCGAACTCAGAAGCCATCGAAAAGGGCAAGTCGCGACCGCGACCGAAAGTGGCTCCTCCTCGTACGATGCCAGCTGCGTACTTTCCCCTGGCTGCGGCGCGGCCCTCGAGAGTCCAGTTTTATTGCACGCTGCTCCGCCGGAAAGCCCACCCTCCACGCAACTGGGAAGGCCGCACTTTCGGTGGTCAGCGCGGAAAGAAGCCACAAAGGCGAACACTGTACCAGCTATGCTGGCGCATCGACGAAGACCACACGTGGATCTGAAAGTTAACTGGCAGGTGAAGTTACAAGGTCATATAATTTCTTGGCTGCATCGAAACGCAAGACGGGAACTTTTACGAACTCTTACTTTTTGTGGGGAGAACACGTTACGGATACAATAGCGGGACTAACTAGAGCACCGCTTCCTGTCAATCAGAGTAATGCAGTTCTCGCTTTTGACGGCATTGCCCTACTAGCCATCGTGCAGTATGCCCGCATCATCTAGAACTGATGACTCAAATAGTTTCGGGTTCCGAAGCGTGGGAAGTCTCCAAGGCGACGCGAGGTGGCATCGCACGAGGAGGAGCCACTTTCGGTCGCGGTCGCGACTTGCCCCTTTCGTCATGGGGGTGAACGACGGAGAGGCGTTTGTTAACAAACGTAAATGATTTCCTTCGTGTGTTATGAACTGTATTTTTCTCATAGTCATGTTTAATAATGCTTGTATATTTGCGTGCATATTTGTGTATATTTCTGTGTATAATCATCCTGTATACTTGCGTGTATAGGCAGAATGTATTTCTTCTCAAATGATCATCGACAGTTACCACTTTCACGCAATAATGTCACCTGGGCGCTGCAGGTCAAACTAAATAACTGAATAAATAAACAAATAAACTAATTAATCTCACATATGTATGGCTGTGGTTGAATCCTTGAACGTATATTTGTTCAAGGATTCAACGGGTGGGTCTTTGGAACGTTACGGTTACGCTTATCACCGGACCATGTGAATCCCAAATTTGTTCGCCCCGATACAGATCTTGTCTTCATCACGGGGACATCGGTCTCCGAGCGCTTTAATGCACCTTAGCTCGGAACACGTGGGGCGAACGCTCACGCTGCAGAACCCAGGGGTCCTGGGCCCTGGGTTCGATCCCCACCCCCTGCTCGTTTTTGTCTGGATAAGCATCGTACCGGCGCGTGATCGTGTATCACTACTGCGTGGTGCACGTTGAAGACCCCAGACTTTGCAGCGGTACTTTGCAAACTAAAGTTCACCTCTACAGCGAAAACACCTATTGGGCTGACTAATTTCCAGTTGTCTTAAACACACAAACAACACAATAACTTTATCCTCTAAAATGTTCGGGTGTAACAACGCACGGTGCTTGACTCCCAAGGTAATACAGTTGGAGGTCCTAAGATGAGACTCGTTTATGGTTTCTCACGCCAGTTCTCCGCAGAAGGCGTGACAAAGAGGAGATCGTAATCGCGCGTATAGCCTCGGTGCCCTCACTCCCCCCATCCACGCCATCGAAGCCGGCCCGTATGATCTAGGCCAACGGCGCCCCCCCCCCCCCCCCCCTCCCCTCACTGCTCCCGTCTTCATCGTCGTGTTCTGTCTAGCTAACGTCGGTTTTGCATGCAGGTGATTTGGACGGTGATTTAGCGGGAGAAGCGCTTCCGGTCTCTAGCTGACCAGCACTGGTTAATGGTACACTTCGTTCCGGTCTTGCGATGGACCGCAGGGGCGGCTTCGAGACGTGAAAGTCAATCCAACGCCGTGCAAATGTCGCGTGACCTCCGGAAGGGGCGCTGCGTGTATATCACGTGATACGTTCACAGTGCTGGATTGGCTGGCATGGCTTGTAGCATCCACTGCGGTCCATCGTAAGGTTTAACGGAGTAGCAAGACGCTGACGCACGATTCGGAAGTTGTTGAACCACTTGAGACGAGCCTCAGACACAGCTGCTTTCTGGCAGCTGTTGTTCTTATATATTTTATTGGAGCATCATGGGATTCAAGGCCATATATAAAGGTGAAGCGATATTTAAATGAATGAATCACGGAACTATTAAAAAAATGGTCAGTGTCTACGACGGAGTCATCTCAAGGTTAACTTTCGCATTTGCGGTTCGAATGTTGTTTACTATACTATTTCTAATCCTTTATTGCTTGATTGGCTCAGGCGTCTTGAGTTTAGTAAGGAAGCGATTGGTTTTCATTAGACAGGGAATTAACATAATAGTAACGTGGACATTAACTACCAGACCATGTATGGCAGTCGCAATCTTCAAATATCATTGCGGGTATAAAACACGTTATAACAAAAATTGCAAAATAAATGCGTGCGTGCATATCGGACTGTGCCTGCGTGTTTGTGCGTGTGCATGTGTGTGTGTGTGTGTGTGTGTGCGCGCGCGTGTGTGTGTGTGCGTGTGTGTGTGTGTGTGTGTGTGTGTTGGAGGGAATTGCTTAATGTAGGGTATTTTCATGTGCGCTTTGCTTATGGTATGGCGCCTGGAACGCGTCTTTGACTGGCGTGCTTATACTCACGTCCAATAAAGTGATCCCTCGATTTCCGCCTGATGACGTCATAGAAGTATCATGCTGTCGCCAGTCGCGATCCTAGCGGCGTTCCAACAGCCAGGGTGTATGTGGCAGACGCCTGTTCTGCTAAAGGTCGCTTCGGAAGATTCGGCAGTCAAAAGTTGGGACGCCGTGACGACAGCAACACTCGCGTTCGGTTGTGCTACTCGAAGCCTCTCGTTAGCATTTCTGCGACCAACCGCCAGGATCGCGACATGCAACAGCATGACACGGTCTTTTGTGACGTCATTTGTTGCCACTTCGGACCACTTTTGATGTACGGGCAGCATAGGATGCTAACCAGTCGAAGACGCGCTCCAGGCACCCTACTTAGGGTTATGATATGTAACCATTTTGTTCCAACCGCTTATTTTATTTATTTATTTTTTGTTCTAAAGCGCGCGAAAGAGCGTGTCTCAACACGCGCTCGTGGCTCTGACTGTGCTGCGGCGACATCTTTTTTTGTTTTCCGCGATTTCTTTGTATTTTCTCAGTGAGCGCTTGTCGTCGGCATTGGATAATATTATAGCCTCCCCTATACTGCCAAAGCCTGGCAGATCGCCACGAGAAGCGACCGCCGAAATTGAAAGGTTGAGCGGCAGACAACGAGTGGGAGAAAAGCCACGTGACGGGCGCCCCGCTGCGGCGAGACGCCGAAACACATTTCACTCGAGCGATAGAATGTCCGCTCGTGCTCCTCACGCTGTTCGCGCTACCGCTTCTTTCCTCCTCGGGTTTGAAAACCATGTTTTGGGTCCTCGCCGTTGCAAAAGCTGTGCACTGATGTTCAGGTTTTCGAGAAAGGATCTGTGCTATTAGATCCTCGCGCTCCAAATCTGTGACCGGGCACTCTATGACTCCCTCGTCGAACTGCCAGGCTTTGTGAGTATAGAGGAGGCTGTGGTGCTACAAATGATGGCATCACCCTAAACAGGGGGACACCGAGGCACCCTAGTTCAGTGCGGCTAGAAACGTTCACATGCAGCTTACGAATGGACGAGAGATCTTCATTGAACTTTATTGATTCGACCTACGGCACTGCTGAATGAAAGACCCAATGAACTCGTTTCAAATTGCGCTTCTTCGCTTATTGCTCTAATGACGGCATATTGAAATCTAAGCTTATAAGAAAAGGGAGTAAATGATCTCCATAAAAAAGGCACTTGTTAGCCGCCCACGATTAAAGGCGAGATATTCTGATGACACAGTGCTCGTGTTATTAGTACAGAAGTGATGTCCGATCTCACCCACTGGATGGCTCATACTTACCAACAACAACAAAAAAGGGTGTCCTCGTTGCCTTGTAGCATTAATTATACAATCAAACTAGAGAGCTTAAACCTCTAAAAACAATATCAAGAAAGAAACATCAGTCACATTTACATGGAAACAAGCCTAAAAACAACATCACGGAATATCCCATATACGTTTTATTCTAAAACACACAATTCACGAAAACAAATTAAAATAAGAGTGCGCGTCTCAATTTTTTTTTTTTCTTTTGCAGAGAACTTGGAGAGTTAGTTATCTAGATCTAGACCCTATTGGAAAATCTTGATGATGGAATGATGATGGAAAAAGCCTCATACAAGCGTAACCGTAATATGGGACATCCTATACCAGCGAGAAAGCGGCCCCAGTATAGTGGATTAAAGCGGAACGATACAGGTTGGTGGAACCATACAGGCGTGTCGTATTATGGGACGTCCTATACCAGCATAGTGGATCTTGTGGAACCATGTAGGCGGAAGGAACCATACAAGCGTGTCGTATTATGGGACATCCTATACCAGCATAGTGGATCTAGTTGGAACCATGTAGGCGGATGGAACCATACAAGCATAGCGTAATATGGGACATCCTATAACAGCAAAAAGGCGATACCAAGATGGTGGAGCCATATGGCTCCACATGGTGGTATCGCCTTTTCACTGTTATACAGGGCGATCTTTTAAGCTTTACATATTTCTTTAGAAAGGTTGTGAAAGCTACATTAATGCGGTTTGTGCAGGTGAGTTATACGTCCAGGGGTACGTAGTATAGGGGCCTAATCACAACAATTAGTCGGATAATTAAATAAAATTTTTTAGTTACTTTTTAATTAGTGAAAATGAACATTTGGTTTCAATGGGAAATTTGCCGAGTCATTGAAAACGACTAAATAAACTCTTTTTAGAAGGATATAATTCAGGGGTACCATTTTACGCATTCTGTAAAAACGCTTTATTTGGATCCGTTTCTAGGTTTCGGTTTCTTATCAGAGCGCATCTCTGCACCTACGGTCCTGCTCGCCCAGGGGTTTAGTCACGCAACACACGTGCGCCCTGCTTCCCTCCATTCTACGAGGGAGGCGAGGAGGTGGCTCCGCATTGCAGCCACTGGTCAGCAGTATCGCAGGTGCAAAGATGCGCTCTGATAAAAAACCAAAATCTGGAAACGCGTCCAAATTAAGCCTTTTTTTAGAATGCCATAAAATGCTGCTCCCGTCTTATATATTCATGAAAAGGGTTGATTTATTGTTTTTCGATGATGCTTAGCAACTTTCTAATTGGAATTATGGGCCTATTTTCACTAATTAAACATTTAACGAATATAATATACTTAAAGGGAAGCTAGAGTGGTTTTGTATTTGAGGAAACACATTTAAATCTTCTTCATTTGACCTCCAGAATCTCAAATATCAAAATTATTTGGTAATTTCGTGAACCGAGGCTGCATAGAATAATTTTTAAAGCATCGCTGGAGGCACTCATTCCCGGAGAGCGACATCACAAAAGGAGCTTTCGAAATCTCTGCTCATGCATCTTCAGAGCTAATCAAAACATTCTGGCGTCATACCAGAACTGTACAAGCCGCAGGTATGTTTCTTGTACGTTTTTCCAATAGGGAGAGAGTGAACAGGTATAGCAGTTTTAACAACATAAAATGCTTCCTAAATAAGTGCACAGTGAGGATGCGGCAATTTACTGACGCCTTCATAACCAACAAAACCCTTCTCCTCTTTTTTTTTTTTTTTTTCTTACGACCGATTATTTTATATTGCGTTTCGAAGCCTCCGATAGGCAGGGCGGGCGGGGTGAGTCTCGGGCATCTTATTATCGCTCTGATGCAGCCCATCAGATGGCGGCATTTAACCGATAACAACAACGAAGGGCGAAGCGTGTACATAATAAATAAGCTGTCACTGACAACGGACTTCTTACAGAGATCCTAAAGGATTTGCTGTTCACGGGGTACTACGAGAAGCAGACGGCAAGTGTTTGTTTATCCAAAGAAAGGCAATATACACATTCCCTTTTTCTTCTTCGATCATTAAGCGTAAGTTTGATACAAACTTTCGACTGCTGTATCTCTTAACCGATTTAAAAGAAGGAAAAAAAATCAATATATGCCTCTCTGCTTTCTTTCGCACGATCTAATGACCTGGACGAATGAAAACGCAAACGTATTCGTGAGTCTTGAGGGAGAACAATGTCACGTTCACATCCTCCCCCCCCCCCCCCTTTTCCCCTTTCTCTGTCTCTTTCTTTCTTTGGTCTGCCGTGTTCTTTTATCGAGTTCAGTAACTTGGCTATGCCGTGTGACAGGCGGAACCACGCAGGCTGACGGCACGCTTCGAAACGATTCGTTCTCTGCCACCGCGTTTATGTATGTTGCTGCCATTTTTTTTCTTCGGCGTGACTCTTTTTCTCTATACTCGATTTCACCTTACGCTGAACAGCGGCGTAGTTGGACTATCCATCCCAGCCAACTCAACGCCGTGTGAGTGTCACATGACCTTCGGGAGGTGAGCAGCAACGCACAAAGCACTTAGTCACGTGAAGCGATCAACAGCGCTAGATTGGTTGGGATGGTTCGCATAACGTCCGTTGCGGTTCGTTGTAAGGCAAAGCGGGGTAGAAGAAAGAACAACGACAGAGAGAAAGAAAGGGAAAAGCGGAGCAGCAGCAATAGATGAACTCCGGCTGCCACCTTTTTTCTCGATCGTTAGACGCCGGGGCAGGGGGACCTCCCCGGTCATAAAAGGAGGGCATTAATGGAATCGAAGAGCCGGACCACACAGACAGCGTTTTCATCGGGACACGAAACCCAGCACAGGCTTCCAGTTTTTCTCGGAAGCGGGGGTCGCTGTCTCGCGGTGTGCTGAAAAATTAAATAAAAATAAAGGCGGCGTGAACTGGAAGGCAAGCAACATTAAACTCACCACTAAAAAATGAAAGACGTTTCCAAATCTTTGTAATGCAAAGTTTGAGCGCAGCTCTTGGGGTATTTTGATTTTGCGATATACAGTGCTAGACAATTTGAGAGAAAAAAAATATGTATATGTACAAATATAGATCATTCTCCTAACATACTGGTTCTGCACCCTCCTCCTCTTTTGTGTCCTCTTCCTCCTTCGTACGCTTCTCCTCCGTATCCTCCCCTCCTCCTCTTCCGTATACTCCCCTCCTCCTCCTCCGTACCCTCACCTCCTCCTTCTTCTCTATACCCATCCCTCCCTCCTCCCACAGCTTCCCGGCTAAATTTAGCTGGAAAATTGACGCCACGTGACCTCAACACCAATTCAATTTCCCCGCTAAATTTAGCGGGGAAAATGACGTCACATCACTTCGTGACACGTCACCTATGAACAAATTCAGTTTCTCCGCTAGATTTAGCGGGAAAATTTACGTCATGTGACTTTAACACCAATTCCCGCTAAATTTAGAGGGGAAACTGAATTGGTGTGTGGGTCTGTGACATCCCATAATCCAACACTGCGCATTCAGTTTTCCCGCTAAATTTAGCGGTAAACTGTCGTCACATGACCTCAAGACCAATTCAGTTACCCCCCTAAATTTAGCGGGGAAACTAACGTCCCATAATGCAACGCACGCAGTTACGCCGACGGCGACGCCACTCAACGCGGAAACGGGTGCCTAAAAACTGCGCTCTAAAACAAAAACAAAACAAAAATTGGAGACGTTTGGTAAAAGCTAAGTTCGGGAGGCATATGTTTCTCAATTCACGATCAGTTGTGGACGCGACTGCTGAAAGCTCTTGTCTTGACACCACGCAGCTCCGTATATACCATTCCAATGGACCCTTTTCAAAAGCCCGCGCCGTCGCCTGTCCGCCATTGCTCGATTACGTACTCTGATCGAGTATTGGACACGAGCGCTGCATCAGCGCTCGGCGAGGACTCGGATCCAATCAGGCGCTTTGTGTCCAAGCAATGGCGACTGCCAATGTTGCTTGATGAAGTTTTGAAAAAAGTCTATTATCGCCTTCGTTGCGCTAGCCATCCTTCTCTACAGGACTGCGGAGCGCGTTCTGAACACACGCAGTAGTTTTCTTCTGCTGAATATCAAATTTCGCCCATGCTTCCACAGGCCTGTGACTCAGCATTTTTCGCCTGGGTGATCAGCGCTTGGAAACGAGTATAGAGATGTGTTCATCAATTCGTAAAAAACCCGCAACTACAGAAAAAAAAGAAGGCTTTATTAGGAAGCCGGCGGTTCCAAAATCAGTGTTGCCTACTCAAATACCAAAAAACCCGCGATAGAAATCCCAAAACACCGCTAAATTTCAGGGTCGGGATGAGAGTGGCTTTTTAACACAAGTTATTGCTATAATTCGCCTAAAACAATTCAATATAAAAACAAGAAAAACATCCTTAGAAAGGAGTTACTTTTTTATTAAAGTGATGAGTGAAAGGCAGAGAGGTAAGCCTGGATTTCTGTCCTAGCTGGCTACTCTGCACAGGGGAAAGGATTAAGGGGTAAAAAGGTGGGATGAGTTGCTTAATGAATAGGAGAAGAGAGAGCTGAAAGGATGAGGTTAAATAGTTCAAAATGTCAGTCTCTACCTACAGGGATTGCATCAACCGAATGTCCTCGAGAAAATGTATAAAGGTGTTTGTGACTTTCATTAGAGAGTTTTAGTAGACCGTTTCCATTTTCCGCTCCGCTCTGAGGGTGCCAAACTGCGCATGCGCGGCCTGCTTCAGCGGAATGTAAAGCGGAGGTCCAAAAGCACGTTTTAGTAGACCGTTTTGCTTCAGCGTAAGAGCGTTTTGAGGGCGTTCGAAAAATTCGCTTGCGTAGCCCCACAAGTGGACGTTTATAGTACTAGTAAGACAGAAAAACTAAACGTTAACACCAAGAAAGTGGAAGGGAGCGTGTCTGTGAAGGTGATAAAACGAAGGCGAGAATAATGAACACAAAAGAGTAGGCACACACCCGAAGCATATTACGCTATAAAATATAAATATAATCGTTCCACCCTGTGTGCTAGTGAAGCCGAAGGTATAACAATGAGCATGTTGCTCTAAACGGCACTTGCACTGCACGAGCGCGCGTGCTGGTCAATGACGCTGAAAGGGCGGCCCTCGCTCTTTCAGCGTCATTGACGCTGAAAGAGCGAGGGCCGCCCTTTCTCTCTCTCTCTCTCTCCCGTCTTTCAGCTCGGGAGAGAGAGAGAGAGAGAGAGAGAGAGAGAGGGTGAGGTGATAGTAGTGAAGAAGGGGGATATCCCTTCCCCCGAATTTTTAGAGCGCAACACTTATGTGCCCGTTTCGAGCTTGAGCGGTGTCGCCGTCGGAGTAACCGCGCGCGCGTTGCATTATGGGACATTTTTTCACTAAATTTAGCGGGGAAATTGACGTCACGTGATTTTGACACCAATTAGGTTTCCCCGCTAAATGAGAGGGGAGCAGGATAGGAGGAGGGGGGTGGTGGGGCATACCCTCCCCTCCGTACCCTCCCCTCCTCCTCCTCAAGAGCTGCGCTTTAATTGGACATTACAGAGAGCTGTAAACGTCTGTCATTTTTTTTTATTATAACTCTCTGAAATGCTATAGTCCGGGGCTGGGGCGATATCCACCCCCCCCCCCCCCCCCTTTACACCCTTATGCCCTTTGCGCCCCCCTTTTCGACGCCACTTGGGTTGGGGGGGGGGGAGGGTGAATCGCCCCTTTCCCCGTTCTTCTGTTTCGACGACCCTGCTTAGAGGCGTTCCAACTGAGCGATGACGAGGAACAGCACAGCGTGCAATTTTTTAAATTATGTTTCTAGAGATTCTGGAATTAAAACGGGGCGCGTTCCATAAACTTACGAGTGGCCATGACAGACTTTCAATCGAGAGGCTCGTGCCAGGGCTCGTAGTGTGCAGGCGCGTTCAGTGACGTCCTTTTATAGTTCATAACTTTGACGTCAGGGTCAGAATAATCAGTTGTGAACGACAAATTTGATGGTGCGTGTTCGAGTCGACGGTGAAAAGTTTGGTTGTGTACGATGAAAGCTTGGTATCCCCGCGTTCTCGAAACATCACCGTCAATATTGACAAACTGACATACATCTTTGAAAGTCTATCATAAAATGATTTTATCTCCCGCTGATGGGGGACAACTGCCCGGAAGCGAAATCCGTCCAAAGGCGGACAATGCTACTCGGCTGGTTGTGACCTAACCACGTCGAGCTACACTCTGATAAAATTCTAAAGGTTGAGATAAACAAAAGGGACGACAGGGACGGTTTTTAGTAAATTCTGCTTTATCGGCGGAAATAAGAACGATATCAGACTATCAACTTTGACGGTGTTGATTTTAGAATGCAATTACCCAAGCCTCCGCCGTGCTTTTTTAGAGACCATCAAGGTCGCAGCTGATAATCTTCATCGTGACATTATACGTATACGAACCACGTTGGTCTCCGCGTGCTTTCTCGTGCTGCTCTAGCTCGGCGCCTAGGGAGTAGTAGGGATTTTTCGCCCTTTCAATGAAAAACGTCACGAAGATATACGGATCTGCGGGTTTGTGAGAAAAGAAAACTTCGCGGCAATCTTTCGGCTCCTCCCCTCGCTATGTCATAACACGAAGAAAGTTGTGTCTGACGAGTTTAGCGACCCAGATGTACGGGAGCGCGTGATTGAACGCCAATTATACCTGTGCACGCGTCCTCCTGTCGAAAATGACACTGAAAGTTGACCACGAGCATAGCGCTCGCAAGCCGCACCAAAAAAAACCATTCCTCTCAACTTTATTTATTCATATTCGCTCGCAATTTCTGAATTGTTTAACTTTCTTTCGGAACTGTTCGCCTTGGATTTCCTTGGTAGATTTAGAAAATAATAGAGACTTGAATGCAGCCTTTTTAAAAGTGCATGCCATGCTGCCCCTATTCTTCAAGGCCGCCTTTTTTTGGCCAAGCGTCTAGGGAGCAAGAGAGCTGCGTCATTGTTTGTAGCGGATGCGAGTCTAAATGTATTAGACACGAATGCTGCGTCAATGCTGAATATGAACTCGGTTCTAGTTACAAGTCTCGCACTAAAAGCGATGCCCAAAATATGGCGGCCGAATATGTTACCCGGCGGTGTTTTGAAAAGAGTTACCAAAAACGGTCAAAAGAATATTCCATGTCAAGTTTTTGTCTGGTGAAAACCAGACAGGCATAAACAATTCAAAATTTATCAAACACAACACTGGACTTCTAAGCAATAGCGGTAGACTAGAACGCTTTTCAGAAGTTTCGTTTTGAATGCACAGTTTGACGGCCTCAGAGCTTAGCAAAATTAAGAAACAACTATTTTTTTTTTTTTTTTAATTTACGATACACATTTTTTTGCAACCATACCATGGAAATGCTCTTTATCTTATATGATTAACAAGTCCAATGTCACATTTTTTGGTAGTGTTTAAATACTGCCGTGTTGTAAGAGTGCCTTTTTCTTCTTTTTGTTAGGCCGTCAAAGACAAGGGAGCACCCCTGGAAAACTGTTGGAGTTTTGTTGACCGCACAGCACGTCCATGCCGTCCATCAAAGAATCAGAAGCCATACTTTTCTGGTCACAAGAGGGTGCTTGTCGTGAAGCACCAGGCAGTGATGTGCGCAGACGGCACAATTTCTCAGCTGGACGATCCCTACGAAGACCATGGGCATGTTTCTTTTTTTTTTATATTAGAGTGCGTAAACTGATCACAGTGAATCAAGTCCAAGCTTTTGTACTAAGCGAAATAGTTGTCCAACTAGGCTGAAAGGCGTCTAGAAATATTTTATTAAAAAAACATTTACTATAACGACTCCCATTTTACTTCTCAGATGTGCGTGTGAATATTGCATCTAATCAAATTACAGTGTTTCTGTTGACTTCAGCATTGTAAAAGTAACCTGTGTTGCGTGGCCTTCTATTGCAAGAAAACACCGTAGCACAGGTGAGGCTGAAACTAGGCAAGAGCTTAAGCCGAAAAACGCAATTTCAAAAACACAAAAAAAGAAATGAAATGAAGTGTAGCCAAGCAAAATGGTTTCATCTCATCCCCCAAGGCAGATACATACACTGCGCTCTACTGTTAATACGAACACGATGAAATCGCTTTTATTTGCAGTTTATTTCTTTGACAGCTGTTGATAGAGCTGAAAGTTTGTCGCTCAGATTAGTGCCCCAAACCAGCGCTTTATTCCACACCAATACATGGCTTGCACTGACGTCACAACAGCGGCCATCGTGGTGGTATTGCTGCCGAGCGCGCACCTTCGACAGAATATACTTCGCACCATCAAACTTGGGATTCTCGGCAAGAACAAATAGAAATGACCACCAGCACGAGGCGATGACGTCACGAGCAAGCCATGTATAGGTTGATGTCAGCCCCTCGTATTTAAGGTGAAAAATAACAACAGGATATTGATTGTTCCCGGTAACAATGTCGCGCAGTGTACAGAAACACCAAGGTACCCTATCACAAACCGAAGCATACGAAGAAGAAAAAACTCATTTCATTGGGAAAACAAAAAAGGTAGAGATATAAATCGAGCACTCACTTTCGCTAATTTGCACTGTCTTGCTGCCTAAAGTAACCTAACAAAATCCGTTTGCCGTTTGTCCGTTTGCCGACTGCTTTAGTCTTTAGTCTTTATTTTTTGGCTCTAGAGAGACGCGGCACCGCGGAAAGGCAGCCCGTACTATGGAGGCCCGCGGTGCCGCGTCTACGAAACATGATAATGTGATGAGTATGTACATGCAAGGTGACGACGACATGGGTTGTTGCATTAGGGGAGGCGTGTTGTGATTCGGAAAAGCGGTCTCCCGTGAAATAAAAGAAACGCAGGGCCTACGTGGGCCTGCGGAAAATGACAAGTCTCACATGCCGAAGCGAGGCTGGCGAGGCGGCAGGCACCGGCGGGCCCAAGGGCGGGAACGCCCCAGAAGAGATGAGACGTCTGACTGCGTCGAGGTCCAAACACGTACTCCTTTATTGGTACACAAAGAAGCCGGGGCTTAACCGCCTGGGGGAAACCCGACTGGGCGCACGGGCCCGATGGGTAAATAGTAGCGCCGCCTGGCTACGGGAATTGATGTAGCAGTTTGTGGCGCCACCTGGTTAGTGTGGCAAACTTAATGAAAAATTTGAAATACTACACTTTCCCTTCCTTAAAAAAAAATAAACACCTATTCTTCCCTCCCTTAGGAAAAAGAGAAGGGCGAGGATGACTTATACAAAAGCAAGCAGCTATAACATCTTTAAAGACAAAAGGAAATATTACAGGGAAAGAAGACTGAACTGACTGACAATATCAGCTAAGTATTAAATGGACAGAAATGAAACAAAAGAATGCAAGCATTGAGTAAAACACTTGCGACAATATCGCCTAAGCGACGCGACAAAATGCAGTTGAAATAAAAAATTGCTCTTAAGGCTCAAAACCTTAAGGCAGAATATATGAAAATTGAGGAAAAGACATTTGGCAGTGAAACAAAAATTGGCAATACACTCTGGACAAATAGCCAGTTATACACGTCTTATTGACAAAATGTTCATGGGCATGTAATATTACTCAAGATAGTTAAATGAAGTAGCATTGAAAATAGTTATGTTTCCTAAAATGTCCGTTGTCACCACACACAAAAAAAATTCAATGAGGTTGACTAGAAATAATGTTCCATAGTTCATGTATGCATTAAACTCATATGTCCTGGATATCACCAAAACTTGAACTGCTGTCGTAGAGGTTCACAATGTAGTCTTTTAGACGTTCGGGCAGCCGCCGGGCTCGATGCGGGCGACTGTCCTGCCGTGGGGTAGACGTATGTGGTCCCTGGCTCTGGTTGTCTGGAGGATCCAACTGGGGTGTTGGCTCACTGCATGATGCTGACGGCACTCTCACTGGGGAGGGCGCCTGTACTGGTTCTGGTGCTGGTGCACCTTCGAAGGAGGTGCCAGAGGATGCACCCTCGGTGGCCGTCTCGGTACGGCTGGAGGACCAGCTGGCAGCTGACCAGCTGCTCTCTGGAGACAGGCTGTGCTCAGGGGGCTGAGCATTCTCAGGCACGGGTTGCACCTCTGCAGGACCCTCGGGTAGGGGAGGGGGACTCCCAGCTGGAACAGGACCCTCAGGAAGAGGAGGGGCCTCAGGACTCGGGCCAGGGTCAGGATGTTGACCCCCAGGATCTGGATTGGTGGTGTCCGGGCTGACCGGACCAAGAACAGGAACAGGCGGCTCCGGGGGAGCCGGCAGGACTGCAGGCGGAACAACTGCAGGAGAAAGGGGGGGGGGGTCCGGGGGGAACAAATCTTCCCGGAACCATGATGTTCTTGTTGATGAAGGTTGTAGAGTTGTATGCGTCAACTTGGACGCATGCCAGGTGGATCCATCATCCAGCCGATATGTAGCTGGACCGACCTGATCTTGGATCTTCTGAGGAGAAGCATACTTCATCTGTAACTTTCCTCGGTGACGAGGCTTGTTGACCTTGACGGTCTGTCCAGGAATGAATGTAGGGCGCTTGACAGCACGCCTTCTGTCTGAGTACACCTTCATGCGTTCTTGATATTTCTTGATTGTTTCTAGAAGTCTTTCTTGGACTGTGGACCTTGGAACTTGTGGGTCGGGGACTGGACGCCCCGAAAGATGAAGACGATTGCGATGGTTCCTGCCGTGAAGCAAGAACGCAGGAGTCTCTCCTGTCGCAGCATGACGAGTGGCACGGTACACTCCCAAGTATTCCGTGATGGCTTCTCGGAGGTTTCGTTGCTGTACAACAGCCAACTGGATAGTGGACTTCAGGACGCGGTTGAAGCGTTCCACCTGTCCATTCGCTTGAGGATGGTACAGGGATGCCCTGAGATGACGAATACCATGATTTTTGAGGAATTCTGTGAATTCTTTGGAGATGAACTGGGGACCGTTGTCGGTAACTATCTCTTCCGGCAACCCCTCTCGTGCGAAGACAAACTTCAGAAAGTCTATCACAGACGAAGTCGTGACATTGTGGACACTCATGACCTCCGGCCATTTGCTGTGGTAGTCCACAAGAGTTATGAAGAAGCGTTCGTTGCGTGGAGCGCGTTCGAACGGACCGACGATGTCCATACCTAACTTCGTCCAAGGACGAGATGGAAAATCGACTGGCTGTAAGGGTGCTTGGAAGGTCTTCGCAGGTTTGTCCGTAGACTGACATATGGTGCAATGTTGTACATATTGTTTGATGTGGAGAGATACTTGAGGCCACCAGTAGAGTTCTCGGATGAGGCTTGTGGTCCTCGTAATCCCTTGATGCGTCTCATGCGCTATCTCGATGACTTGGTCACGTAGACTGGTCGGCACGACGATCTTTTCGGCGTTAAGCAGCAGTCCGTCCACCTGGGACAGCTGTTCTCGGACCGCGAAGTAGGGCTTGAACCCTGGAGGCAGCTTGTCTTCAGCTGGCCATGATGAAGAGATGTATTCCATGACCTTCGGTAGAATGGGGTCACGAGCTGTTGCATCTTGAAAGTCGCGCTGATTCAGTGAGGCGCAGACGATGGAAACCACTTCCTCAGGAAAGTTGGTGCCGTTTTCGGTGTCCTTGACGGGCAGACGAGACAGTGCGTCTGCGATGATGTTGTCGGTACCCTTGCGGTACTCCTATCACGAAGTTGTAGTTGAATAGACGGGCTGTCCAACGGCTGATACGTAGCGGTCGGACTCCGGTGCCCTGCGTAGACATGAGGGTGACGAGTGCACGATGGTCGGTGCGGATGGTGAACTGTCTTCCCCAGAGGTAGGTGTGCCACTTCTCGCACGACCACAGGATCGCCAGGGCCTCCTTTTCACCGACAGAGTAGCGTCGCTCTGTGTCCGTCAAGGAACGGCTTGCAAATGCTACGGTCTTGAGCTTCTGCCCGTGCTGTTGTTGCAGAACTGCTCCGAGGCCGTAGTTCGAAGCATCGGTTGACACAATGACCGGCAATGTCGGGTCGAACATCGTTAGGATGGGTGCTCTCTGGAGAGCAGTCTTGACTTCCTGAAAGGCGTTCTCGACGTCAGAAGTCCAAGAAAAAGAGTTGCCCTTGCGCAACAAACGACGCATTGGTTCGACTACTGTCGCACAATGTGGAATGAATTTGCTATAGTATTCCACTAGGCCAAGGAATGCCTTGAGTTGAGTTGGATCAGACGGTGTAGGGAAGTTCAGAACGGCTTCTATCTTGGACGGAAGGGGCGCTACGCCTTCCGCGGATAGACTATGGCCGAGAAAAGACAAAGTTGGAACGCGGAAAACCGCCTTTCGGTTCAGCTTCATGCCAGCGGACTTGATCCGTCGAAGGACTTCGCGCAGGTGCGCATCATGCTCTTGAGGTGTTGATCCGTAGACGATCACGTCGTCTAAGTAGAATTGCACGCCGGGGCAGTCCTTAAGGATCTTTGACATGACTTGTTGGAATGCGGCTGGCGCGGAGGCCAAGCCGAAGCAGACACGCTTGAAGCGAAATAAACCCTCATGCGTAATGAACGCTGTGAGGTCTCGACTCTTGGGGTCGAGTCGCACTTGATGATAGGCCGACGCGAGGTCGAGTTTGGAAAAGCAAGATGCTCCTCTGAGCGAGTTGAGGAGCTCGTCGATATGCGGTAGCGGAAACGAGTCGATCACGACCGCGCGGTTGGGAGCCCGAAGATCGACGCACATGCGGATACCGCCATCTCTCTTTTTTACGACTACGATCGGCGAGACCCACTCGGAGGCGCTGATGCGCTCGATCACGCCCTGACGTTCGAGTTTCTGGATCTCGGCCGTTACGGACTCGCGCAGCGTGAACGGTAAACGACGGAGCTTCGCCTGAACAGGCGGGACATTACGACGGACAGTGACGGTGTGTGTCTGGTTTACGACCAGACCCAACTCTGACGAAAAAAGTTCTTCAAACTCCTCAAAACCGGGAGGAAGTGTGGAACAATCGCTCACCGACGATGGAGAGCGGCCACTGGAAGAGGTCGACGGACCTTGGGCTGCGGGGACAGCCGACGACAAAGTGCCAAAGGCACGAGAAAAATGGGTGGACGGACTGGAGTCCGCCGTGGACGATGGCTGCGGGACGTCAGCCTCTGTTACATGTCCCGGGACGGCTGTTCCGGGAGCAGCTGCGTCGACGTGAAAACATTTTAGCGGTACGCCAGACAAGATCATTTTGAGGTCATGCACCGCGTCAACTCCAAGTAGTGAACGACCGTTGCGTACAACGTAGAAGAGGATGGTCGCGAAGCGACCCTTGAAGACGACGTTCGCGTGGAAGCATCCGAGAACGGGAATGGAACCCTTCAGGTAGTGCACCAAAGTGCGCGGCGGCTTGGACAACCTGATGCGGCCGCTCCGATTAATGCGGTTGAAAGTCGCATCCGACAAAATTGAGACTTCAGCACCGGTGTCGATGAGAATGGAGAGAGGAAAACCGTTCACCTCCAAATCGGCCGTGAAGCTCCGGCGCTGGAAACCGGGTCGTTGTTCCTGACGACCATCGGGTGATCCCACAGTGAAGACACTGGGCCGCAACTCGTCGTCGTCATCGTCATCGTCCGAGAACGTGTCGACTCCTTGCACGGGGGTGTCTGTCGGACCAGGCCCCGCCCGACGACGCTCGTAGTAGCCGCGGGCAGAGGCCCGCCGCCCAGCAGGAAGGGCCAGCTGACGTTGGTCCCGGTCGCCCCTCGGACGGCTTCGACACACATTCGCGAAGTGTCCCACACGGCCACACAAGAAGCATGTGGCTCCCGATGCTGGACACTCATCCCTCGGGTGGCTTCGTCTGCCACAGAAGTAGCAACCGTCCTCACGAACGGGACGACGCGCGCCGGGAGGGGGATCACGCGGACGCGCGCCGAAGAACGGTCGAGAGGGAGCTCGCGGTTGCCGGCGCTCCGGCCAGGCTCGACGCGGCGGGGAAGGAGGAAGGGGCCGCTCGCGCGGCTCGCGTCCCGACGGAGGAGGGGGAGGCTCGCGCCTCGGAGGAGAAGGGTGAGAGGGCTCTCGCAGCGACGGAGAAGGGGGGGGAGGAGGAAGACGACGCTCGCGTCTGGGAGAGGGAAGCCCTCGGCGGGGCGGCTGCCCGCCATGTTGACCATCCCGGTCGCGACCGCGTCCATCTTGGACCCGATCAACCACGTGTGGCGTGTTCGGACTCGTCGCGTCCAACGACAAACGTCGGAAGAGATCGCAATCACGAGACGTCCGCTCGAACTGCTGCGCTAACTGGACAGCACGCTCGAGGCTTGGTGCGTTAGCTCCACCGGACTCTCTGATTAAACGATCTTGGACTTCCGTGTTACGGATTCCCGAAATGAACATTTCCGCGACGCGGCTCTCCAAAGACTCTCCGTAGTCGCAAAACGAGGCTAGGCGTCTAAGCGCCCCAAGATACTCGAGGACCGTCTCCCCTGGGCCTTGTACCCTTGTGACGAATTTTCTACGCTCAACTACGACGTTTTGAGCGGAAGCGAAGTGAGTGTCCAGAGCGGACAACAGAACCTGAAACTCATCTTGGTCCGCGCCAACGGCTGGACCGGCGAGGTTGAATGCATCAACGACGCGATTTCCCTCTTCTCCCAAGAAGGACAACAAAATTGCCCTCTTCCGCTTCGGCGGAAAGCTTTCGGCGTCGGTCGCCTCTAGGTAGTTAAGGAAACCGCGCTTCCAAGTAAGCCACGGTGCTACCGGCTCACCGGGCGTAGGGAGGAAATCGGCGGGAACGCGACCCTGCGCGGCCGCCATCTTGGATACAGCGGACAAAGGCGCCGTTCTTTGTTAAGAAAAAAATACACGTCCAGTCCGTCGGACGGGGAGTACGGTTCGGAGGAAAAAAAAAACTCTGCGGTGGGCCGCCGTTATGCCAAAAGAAAACTCTCGCCGAGGGACTCAAAGCAGCACCGGCTGCGACGCGGTGAGTTTCGAAATTCAAGTAAAAAAAAATCCCATGCTCGTTCGCCAAAATGTTGTGATTCGGAAAAGCGGTCTCCCGTGAAATAAAAGAGGCGCAGGGCCTACGTGGGCCTGCGGAAAATGACAAGTCTCACATGCCGAAGCGAGGCTGGCGAGGCGGCAGGCACCGGCGGGCCCAAGGGCGGGAACGCCCCAGAAGAGATGAGACGTCTGACTGCGTCGAGGTCCAAACACGTACTACTTTATTGGTACACAAAGAAGCCGGGGCTTAACCGCCTGGGGGAAACCCGACTGGGCGCACGGGCCCGATGGGTAAATAGTAGCGCCGCCTGGCTACGGGAATTGATGTAGCAGTTTGTGGCGCCACCTGGTTAGTGTGGCAAACTTAATGAAAAATTTGAAATACTACAAGGCGGCCAGACCGATTCGCAGAAGTGCAGATTTCGTGGAGGCGGGTTGGGCGGGTGAGCAGCGAGCCATGGGGATCTGGCACGCCGTTAGATCGGTGCATGAAGGAGCCCCAGGAACATGATGGCGCCGTTGCTCACTGGGGTCCACTGGGGTCAGAGCATCAGGCTTCAAGGAGGTAGCCCAGCCAAAGTAGAAGCTGCCGCCTCCGAGGAACCGAGGCCCAGGGGCTCAGATTAAGGCACCGCCGTCGCCCTGTGTGTCATCCTCTCAACATCGTCGTCGTCATCTCGCATAGAAAAATCGAGCCCGCTGGCTTAGACAAGGCAGCACCTGTCCCCACCGTTCAGGGGCCGTGAAAGGATTGCAGTCAGCGATTTCCCGAAGCCGCCAGAGGTTCTCGACCACCGTGAAACGTTTTCTTAAGGACGCCGCTTCAAACAAAGTCTGCGCAGCCATCTTAGTGCAGCGACGTTCATAACGGTAAAACGCGCTCCCAAGCATGCTTTCAAGTGGCGAGCACCCATTTTGAATTCCTTTCCAGAAAAAAACACCATCTACTGAAGCTTTACTGGGAGTGGAACGCGCTTCCTAAAATGGCAAGGAAAGCGGAGCTAGCGGAGCTGACGCTTCACGCTCAAATCCCAGAGCTGGTCGCGCATGCGCGATGGCGACTCCGCTTTCCATAGAGTGGAGCGAGAAAGCGAAAACGGTCTACTAAAACTCTCGTTCCGTGGACTGCCACGTTTTTCGACATATATCGCTTCCATAGAACGACGTCGACGTTCATTGCATGACCTTACTGTTACCAAGAGTTACCAGCAAACGGCCAATTCTCCCACCAGACGACTCAGAAAAGCGCTAAACTTTGCGGACAAGCGCTAAACTTAGCGGTGAGAACCGCTAGACTTTGCTAGAAAACCGCTACGTTTGCAACACTGCTCAGAATAGGCTTAAATTCAGTCCCGGCCTAGGAATTCTGATTTCGTGACCTCGGCTCGGTATCTGTACCACATCTGCAGCCTGACGAAGCCTGGCTGAGGTGTATTATACACGAACTCAACTCTCCTACGTCACGCCGCGGTGGTGGCGCGTCGATCGCACTTCCGGTCTGGGATGGTGGGCAAAATGTTGCCGTGCGAGACATGCATTCCTGTGTTCTATCGAAAGAAACCAGGCAAAAAGCCTGCCTTCTCGTCAAAATGCTGCGACGGGGCTGTACCAAGAGAGCTTGGAAAGGTTTGAAGATCAGTTTTCATGTGTTTCTGCCCCTCCGTTCGTCCGAGAACGTGGATAGTAGCCGTGAAAAGGGCAAAGCAGGCGCTGTCGAACTACGATTGCTTGTGCGGGCAACACTTCGTGGTCGCCAGATGTATTTGTTTTGTTCCAACATGAACGAGAGAAAACCGCCGAGTTGTCCGGACCACCCACGGATTCAGTGCGTCTTCAAATTCACACGGCCGCCTGATCGTTCGAACTTTCGTCTGCTTTTTCAAACTTGTCTGCTCTTTGTCGTCTGCTCGTTCAAAGAAAAGCGGCCCGTAGACCAAACTTTGACGCGGTGATTGCAATAAGAAGTAATTGCAGGCCTCAAAAGACTTAAGTAGGCTCGGTGTAAACAGTAGATACAAGATGTTGATCATTGGTACCAGCGGCCATCACCGACTTGCTACGCTTGGTCTGTTCCCGCTTCCGATTTTCAGTATCGACGTCGATCATCGCCGCTACCTTCTACACTTTTTCAGCACGAGCGACGTCGCCACCGAAAATAGCTAGAAGAATCTCATCATGGTTTTGACGTCCATTCTGCGGCGTTCATGCGAATAAATCGCTGCGCGTCAAATTATTTACGCAAAGTCTAGCGGCGTAACGAGCCTTGGTAATTTCGCTCAGGCGATTGAAGTGGTAAGACATTGCTATCAGGATGTAGAATCGACAATTCCAACGCGAAAAAGAGTACGCATACTCACACAGACGCCGACAACGTGACATATTCCAATGGTTTGTTGACGCGGGACGCGGTGCTTGCCCGCACTCCATAGCGCATGCGTTCGAACTGTCGTCTGCTCTTTCAAACTTGTCTGCTTTATGTCGTCAGCTCGTTCAAACGACAGCGGCCCGTAAACCAAACGTTGACCCGGTAATTGCTCTAAGAACTAAGTGCAGGCCTCAAAACACTTTCGAAAGTTGGTGGGGGTAAGCAGGCTAAGTGTAAACAGTAGATACAAGAAGATGTTGATCATTGTTACCAGTGGCCGTCACCGACTTGTAATGCCCGATTCTACTCTGCAGCGGTTTTCAGTATCGACGTCCACCATCTCAGCTACGGTCCAAGCTTTTGCAGCCCGAGCGACGTTGCGACTGAAGATAGCGAGCAGAATCTCATCGTGGGAGTCAGGCTTTAGCGCCCATTCTGCGGCGTCCACGTGAAATGAATCGCCGCACGTCACATTATTCACGCAAATGTTTGCCTCGTTAGTTTTGCTGAAGCCGCTCAAGTAGTCAGACATTGTTAGGAGGACGTAGAATCAACAATTCCAACGCGAAAAAGAGCACGGGGGCTCCCAATGACTCCGACAACAACGCAATTCAATGGTTTGTTCATGGGCGACGGCGGGCTTCTTGCCCACCGTCCACCGCGCATGCGCGGCGCCGGTGGCGTCCGCTAGGGGCGCTCCGGTTTGTTTGTAAACATGAGTTGGTGTATAGTCATCGTAAGAGTAGTAACTAAGGTTTAGGTTTTCTTCAAAAGAACACCGGGTAGTCTAACTTAGCCTTTTCATCCTGCTATAGCATTTTGTTCGGAAAAGAGCACACAGTTATCGAGGCAGCACCCTTTTTCCATTTTTCTCACAATGAAAAAGTTACGCTATTTATATGGGCCCTGTCGCTATACAAATGTTCAATAATCACTGCTTGTAGACATACCATTTACACTTTATGAACAGCCTTTCTTGCGTATGCTTCGTTGAGCGTCGCTGCACGCATTGCCAAAGGCCTATTTCGGACTGTTCCGAAATCTTCGCGGGTCCTGCGTAATCACTCGGACTTTTAAGGAAACGGAGCCTTAGTCACGCAAGGAAACGGAAAGCATTCCAGAGTTGTTAGCGTGACGAGAACGAAACCGGCCCGGTAATCGAAAATCACTTTTAAAAGGACACTGGCGGAACGGAGAAAGCCGTCCGCGAGGACGCTTTTGTCCGCGTGACGCTCAGCGTTCGACGACGAACCTTGGCGTCGATCGAGAACGCGGGTAGTGAACAAATAAGTCCGCACATATACAAACACACACGTACGCAGGTAACCAAATACTCAAATAGACACTTTAGACGTGAGTAATCGGCACTCGTCTGAATGCGTTGTCAAAGAAACCGTTAAACTTTATTCGTGTAACGTGGACTCCTCGTAAATACTCTGTGTCTGTCGCACGCGGGCTACACTGACACACATCGGTCTCTTTGTAGATTGTTCGGCTGGCCACGTCCCGTTCTGAGAATTCGATGCGTGACTGTACGGAGAATGCAGTCCACTGCCGTTGACGGGGTGTTTGTTGAAGGGCGTCCGGAGAAACCCCGGCACTGGTAATAATAAGAAGTAGTCCTTTGGACAGCTTAGCGCGGACACGCAGTGTAATTTCAGAAGATAATGGAGGAGAGAGGCAAATGGAGTCGGGGAAGTTTTTTGCAACGAGAGATGAGTTTGTAAGCGATTGCAACGCTGTGTATAAGCCCTGCTGTTAGTAATAGCGATCTTGCAGTTGGCAATTTAAACTACGCATTATAGAGAGTGTCAAGGTGTGTCATGTTAAATGAGAGCACGCTTGCCTAAGCGCCATGACGTAAATACAAGACGACAATGTTTGTATATGACAAATTGATTGGAAAAAACAAATTGGTAGAAATAAAAGTGACAAATGCATTCCTCTTTCACTTGAAGCGAAGGGGACACTTGTACGAATCGCAGAACAAACTAACCTTGGAAAATTTGAATAGCATCAACCAGACAAATATTCTGCATCTTTGGTGCCCTGCAGTTTGTTTCATTTCAACCAAAACACCATCTGCGTGCGCGTTATGTGCATTTTCCGGTATTTTTTTACTACTACCAACTGATAATCTCCTTCATGAAATGGACCGCGCTGCGACATTCCGTATATTAAAAAAAAAAAAAAGCCAGTCGTTTATAGAATATTTAAAACAATTTCACGTACATTCTTCATGTATTTCAGCTCTTTCAGAACAGCATTCCTGGAGGCCAGGGGTTCACGCCAAGATTGAGAGCAAAAAGGAGTGCCTCGTGATCTCGGCATTGATTCAATAAAGCAGTTCGGGGACCTAGAGCCTTCGTAAGCAGTAATGTATATACTACAAAGTGATTAGTTAATAGTTAGACATCAATGGGTGGCTTTGATCTGCTACACAATAGTGCCTAAGCTGGAGAAACACTTTACCTAGAGACACGGACCGTTGCGGAAATCTAAGAGCACGGGGAACCCATGTGAGTACTTTTGACAACCCCTGCGTTCTTATGAACCCATTTTGAGAACCCATGCTGTAGGCCATCTTGGTTATATTTTCTCCGAAGCCCAAAAGCGATTGAAGACAGGACAGGTATTTGCAAGTTCCAAATCGATTTTTTTTTTCAATAACTGAACACAAGCTTTTTTTTTTTTTTAAAGTTGATGAAGCATCACTCTCAACTTGCCGAGAACATATCGAAGTTTTGACATGCCCCGTCCACTTCCCAAAGAAAATTAGATCAGTTCCAGACACCATCAGTCCTACAGCCCGACCATGCTCTTCTACCTCGATTGAGTGCGTAATATCACAGGTAATGAGAGTGCTGACAAAGCCACAAGAGATGCTCAAGAAAACATCACAAGTATTGCGATTCCATGCTTCCGGTCAGACTATGCATCAGGCCTTCGTTCAGCATCTAGGCAATTAACATCAGGTGCCGTTCTGCTTTCTTGCGTCTCGACATAATATTTAGAAATGGAAAAAGAGATAGTGTGGAAATTTTGAAACTAGTCCAATAATGTGATGGGGCTTTTGGCACAAGTGTGGGTTTCAATTAACAACCTTGCTGTTTACGGTGTGCGGTGTTTGGTCAAAGACGGTCTGCCAAACCAGTCTCACTCAAAAAGTCCAAGAGGTCTTTGTAAGCCCCCTGGGCTAGCCGACGTGGGGCTTCTAGGATGAGGAGTTCCCGAGTCGTGGAGGAAGGAAGTCCATTGAAAGTGTAGCGTTGAAACAAGATTTTACGCTCTTCGAATTCTGTGCATACTAGTAGCACGTGTTCAATGTCCTCTAGGGCGCCACAGTGTAGGCAATCAGGAAGGCAGCGATGGCGGCGACCTTGAAGCCGGTCACCCATGTGCTTTTCGACATGGATGGCCTCTCCTAGGTAAACTGGCCCTTGATCTTTGTAGAGCTCCTTACGCCCTAACCACGGGTCAGCCCGACTCGTTGGCCAGCTTACTTCAGTGACCCTGCGAACCGGCTCTCGGCCGCAGGTGGTCTCCGGCGCCGCTTTCACATGCGGGGCCAAACGCCGCCCCGGAAGGAAAGGATCGGGCCTTCACTCTGTAAACTGCAAGGGACTGTAGAGGGACTGGCTCCTTCGTCGCGAGTCCTGTCAGGGTGTCCTTCAGTTTCCTGGCCTAATACCAAACGGGTCTCGTGAACTACGGGCACAGGCCTTCAACATACGCCCTCGTTGACCTGCACCTTTTCAGCTTCCTTTCTTTGTAAAATCCGGAAAATACAAGGCTCCAGTAGTGGAGTCGCGTCAGTAATCACAAGGAGGGGTCTTAGAGTTAATGTTCATTCAAAACGACGGACGAAGCCAGCCGCAATGGCGGGACGCACACATGCTTTAGCGTATCTCCGTCTTTTTCTATGCCTGGTGGTATTAGTGAGCCTTCGCAGGAGTGGCCTTCCGTCGTCAACAGCGTCGACAGAGCGTGGAAATCGGGTGGCCCGTTTGTGGACAATAACAGCTTCGCCAAGCACCGCTGTCTGTAAAGGTGAACTGTCGTGGTGGGCAGGCGTTAGGCCTAACGGCCGGCCTTTATCCGCTGGCGCAATCGGCCGTCAACCGAATCTCATCTGGCTCCTTCTCATCGCCGGTGACGTGCCCCCCAATCCTGGTTCGCGGCCCACCTGCTCTCGCTGCTCCCGGACGGTGTATGACAACTTGGCCGCACTTCAGTGTGACGGCTGTGACTTATGGCTACACCGAAAATGTGAGGACGTATCCTTTGCGTCGTATCGCCGCCTCGTCTCATCATCGTCAGAGTGGCTCTATGCTGCATGCCAACTTCCGCCCCTCGCCGACGACTTGTTCCCGTCCGAGCAGAGCCGAGTCGTGAACTCCAACACCAGCTCCTCCGAACAACCGGCAGTGCAGGCGTCTCCCGTGACCGTCGTTTCCCCACGGCTTCCCTCTCCTCCGTTGGCGGTCAAGAACACCAATTTTGGAATATGGTTTTCGAATGTGCGCTCGCTGAAAAACAAGCTGCTTGACTTCCGCACTCTCCTCCTATCCTACCCGGACACTGTATTTGCAGTTTGTGAAACTTGGCTTGACCCCTCAACACCTGACGGGCTTCTTGTGGATGTGGAAAATTTTACTATCTTCAGGAAGGACCGAGCCTCGAATGGAGGAGGTGTGCTGGTGGCAGTACCCCGCCACATGACCTGCCGGAGGCGCCAGGACCTGGAGCATGAGCATCTTGAGGCTGTATTCGTCGAGGTAAATCACCACCGGGGAAAAGTGCTGATCTGTTGTGTTTACTGCCCCCCAACCTCACAGTCTACATCCTACGATCTCCTCGGCGACTCTCTCAAACGGGCTGGAATGGGCAACTACCTGAAAATTTGTGTGCTGGGAGATTTCAACGCGCATATCGACTGGACGAATCCATCTGCTCCCATCCCATCGGCCCCCTGTGATGATATGCTACTTGATATCATGGAGATCGGCGGGTTCCTTCAAGTTTGTGTGGAGCCCTCCTATATTACACACTCTGGGAAAACGTCCTTCCTAGACCTGGCCTTCATTAACAATACAGCACTTGTATCGAGCTGTTCCCTTGAGTCCAGTCTCCCTGGCTCCGACCACCACGCAATTAATCTCGAGAGCCTACTCAAGATGCCAAAATCCGGTCCGCACGCGAAGCGAATCCAGCAATTCTCGAAGACTGACGGAACGCACCTTCAGAACCTGCTGCACCTTGCACCCTGGTCCCTGGTGACTGAGGAGCCTTGTGTTCACGATGCCTACGACCTCTGGTTAGATCTCTTTTCGGCCATAGAAGCAAAATGTGTTCCCACAAGGACGACGACTGGCCGGCAGAGACCATGGATCACTCAAGATATCATTCGGCTCTCCCGTAAGAAACGCCAGTTATTCAAGAAAGCACGTAGGACAAAAAATCCACTCCACCTCAGCACAGCGCAGCAAGCACAGAAAAGTCTGAAAAAATTAATCTACTCTGCACACAGGGCCTATATGGAGTCGATTGCAGAGAAAGCCATCCAGTTCCCAAAGCTTTTTTGGGCCCATGTAAACAATCAAAGAAAATCATCCTCCCGTCCCGAATTCTTAGTTGACGGAAGCCAGGTAATAGAACCCGGGGCCATAGCGGAACTTTTCAGTGACCACTTCTCATCGGCTTGGACCACCCCTGGCAACCCCTCACCTCTACCCTCCAACACGCCCCGTTGTAGTTCACCACTTGCATCGTTCGATGTGCGTGAGGAAGACGTTGCAGAAGCACTGCAGCGTATAAACCCATCTCAAAAGGCTGGACCTGATGGCGTGCACCCAGCTTTCCTGAGGATGTGCTCCAACAAACTCAGCCCGATCCTTGCAAAACTTTTCACGAACTCTCTTCGGGCCGGCTCTGTACCCCGACAATGGAAGACTGCCCAAGTCACTCCGATACACAAGGGAAGTGGGCTGTCTAAGTCACTCGTGTCCTCGTACCGGCCAATATCAACTACATCCATCGTATGCAGAACAATGGAGAGAATAGTTAACCGACATTTACTGGAACACATTGAGCGACACCAGTTGCTTTCCCCGCACCAGTATGGTTTCCGCCCCGGCCGGAGCTGTGAGCTAGCTCTCGCAACCACGGTTCACACCATCAGCAGTTCCTTAGATGGACGTACACCATGCGAGCTTGTCCAACTCGACTTCAAACAGGCTTTCGATAAAGTTGACCACTCCATCCTATTGCAGAGCATCTCCGACATAGGATTGTCCGGCAACCTGTTGGACTGGGTAAGGTCATTCCTGCTCGGTCGTACCCAGCACGTAGTCTTCGGCGGGCAGAGGTCCAACACCGCAGATGTCGTGTCGGGGATTCCTCAGGGTAGTGTTCTAGGCCCTACCCTCTTTAACATCTTTATCGACGACGTCACCCGGGACTTAGGTTGTACGCCACTTCTTTATGCCGACGACCTCACCCTCGTGCAGCCAATCCGTCGCCCCCTCGATCACCATCTACTCCAAGCGGACCTGGACAATGTTGTCGCCTGGTCAAGCAAAAACAGACTTCCACTCAACATTGCCAAGTGCACTGCGATGCAGATATCCTCATCCAGGCAGCAGCGTTCTGCACCCCCCTGCTACAACCTCGACGGAGTGAACATTTCCAGAACGACCAGCACCAAGTTGTTAGGCGTCAGGCTGGACTGTCGACTCAGTTTCGGCACTCACATTGCTGAAGTGACCTCCCGAGCTCGAAGGATGCTGGGGTTTGTTACCCGTGTCTCAAGAGGAGCCGGGCCAAGAACACTGAGGCACCTCTACACTGCACTGGTGCTGCCGCACCTTGAGTACTGTGCCGCAGTCTGGGACCCCCCTCAGGCCACCTTATCCGCTTCTGTTGAGAGTGTGCAAAGACGTGCCGCGTACACTATCTTGCGGTGGCAGACCCCTCATGTCCCCCGTTACCGGGACATAGCTACGGACGATCTGTTGGCACGTGTGGGTTGGAACTCTCTGGCCCTGCGCAGGAAAATCTCGTCTATCCGGCTCTTGGCAACCTGCCTCCTGCCAGAGGCTCCCGAGGTTCCTCTCGCTCGGCAGCTGCGGCTGAACCGAAACGGTGGCCTTCAACCACTCTTTGCCCGCACTGACCGGCACCGGAATACCTTCGTCATCAGGGCAGTAAATCTATGGCGGTCCCTGCCATCAGAGATGACAGCGGGCCTGAAGGAGAAAGAAGATATCAAACCCATCTGCAGGGGGGCAATACCGCACTAGCGGTCCTAAGCGGCACGCAACCGAGTGTTGTTTTGTTTGTTGTTGTTTGTTGTTTTTCCTCTTTTTTTTTTTGTCGCTCATGTAACTGCGGCACCACAGACCTCCTGGTATGGGCCCCTCGCCTTGTGTGGTGTCGCAACTCCTTCCGAGTTGAATAAATATTATTATTATTATTATTATTATTATTATTATTATTATTATTATTATTATTATTATTATTATTATTATTATTATTATTATTATTATTATTATTATTATTATAGGACTATTTACTCGTTGAAGTTTGTGCAGAGTTGATCTTGTGTTTGCGCAGTTTGCTCTCAGCCGATGTAACATTGACGCTTGTTCTCTTGGTAGCTTGCGGGTGATTGCTGGAGGGGGCCGTCCTTCAGCCGTTTCTCGGTGTGGGTGGCGCTTTTGGTAGAAATTCCGTATAAATCGCCGTGCTTCGTTGTACCGGCGAATGGATATGGTTGGCGTCTCAAGTCTATGGGCTTCAGTAGAGAGGGCATCAGCTTTCTCATTTTCCGCAATTTTTTAGTATGTGCAGGACACCCTGAAAAGCATGTTGCCAGCCCTTTCTTTCAGCCGACCTGGCAGATGCTGCAGTTGTTGCAGTCAAACAAGTATCAAACAAGAATAATCGATCATTTAAACTTGAGAGAAAGTACTTGGTGATTGGCTCTCAATTCATTATTTCGTTAAAGGGACACTGACAGGGTATTTATGCTAGCCATTTTTTTTTTATTTGTACATGCATGACATATGAGAGCCCCACTACCCAGAACAGAATTGCGGCTCGAAATTCATTTTCTTTCCGCCCGAAAACCATAAATGGATAACTGACCGGTTTGAGTCGCGCTTACTTCTCTTCTCTGTGGTCACGTGCCGTCTTCTATGGTTTAGGCACAACCACCAAAGAAAATCGAAGTCGTGGGTTATCGAAAGCACAGTCAATACCACAAATGGACAAAAATATGATACCTATTTTTGTGGTTTTTAAAAGCTGCAAACGCGTTGATTGAAAAAAAAAAAAATGTTGAACAGTCACGTGATTTTTGGTAACGTTCTCCTTTATATTTCTTCTTCCTCCCCAGTCCAGTTTCGGTTTCGGTTTCGAGCAGTTGTGTTTTCCGACTTCAATAAAATATACGTGACGCTGTAGCAAACTATTGATCGGATAGTCTTCTGACACCATAATGGATCGCCTGGCAAGGCACTAACAAGTTTATTAGGGGGTTTCAGTGTCCTTTTAAGGCAACAAATGATTTCCTTTTTGGTCAGACGCTCTAAGGCAGGGGTCGGCAACCCGCGGCTTTGATGCAGTTTCATGCGGTCCCCGCACGATACCAGCAAAGTCCCCCCCCCCCCCCCCCCCGCCCCTCCTTTCCTTTCGACCCCCGCTGTGTCGCCTTCGTGACAACTCGGCCCGCCACTGCAAAAGGTTGCCGACCCCTGCTCTAAGGTATGACCGCATTCGATAACGTCTCTGGTATAGACGAACTCAATTCAAAATTCCTTAGAGCGACAATTCAAAACTCTTATCTCATACTTGCGAGTCTATACCAACAGTCACTCGACGCCGCTGTTCTACCTAATTACTAGAAAATCGGAAAAGTAATTTATATTTTCAAAGCTGACGATAAGCGCTCCCCTACCAATTACAGGCCGATCTTATTAACGCGCATTTTGTATCTACACACAAAATCTAATTTAGAACATAACTGTTTTTTTTTTCTTCACCTCAATATAGATTCAGAAATATTTTTTCTTGTAAAACAGAACTACTCAGCATCACTAACGACTTTCAAGTTACTCTTAATCAGGGATCCCAGATGAACTGCATTTTTCTTGACTTTGCAAAGGCAATTTGACAGTATTTCACTTAATTTTTATAGTAGTAGTTAAGTAATCTGAACATCGATTCTGACGTGTTTAATTGGATTGTAGCAATTTTAACAGATCAATCTCAATTTGTAACTTGTAAAGGCATTAACTCTGCTTTCACATCTGTTTCTTCCAACGCCCTGAAGGGCCCGTTCGCTCTAAAAAAAATAAAAAAACAAGTTTGTGCGTCTACTTTCCCGCACAGCACTCGGAGAGCCGATCACCGCGACTTACGGAGG
The DNA here is from genome assembly GCA_013358835.2 of Ixodes persulcatus. Lineage (NCBI taxonomy): Eukaryota > Metazoa > Arthropoda > Arachnida > Ixodida > Ixodidae > Ixodes > Ixodes persulcatus. The sequence continues at coordinate 345,557 of JABSTQ010010521.1, forward strand.
CAGCTCAGCGAATGAGGGTGTCGAAACATATGATTAGACCGAAAAGCGCGGTCTGAGTTGTGACATTAAGCAATGCAAAACGTCACGCTTGCATTGGTTAATGTCACAACTCTGACTGCGTTTTTTTATCTAAGCCTATGTTTCGGCGTCGCCATTCGCTGAGTTACCTCCGTAAGTTGCGGTGATTGGCTCTCCGAGTGTTGTGCGGGAAAGTAGACGCACGGGTTTTTTTATAGTGAGGGCTTTTGCTTTTTCTCATCTATATCAACGACCTTCCGAGTACTGTCTTTTTATCAATCAAATTATTTGCTAACGACCGTGCCATCTATCGAATATCTAATGACCCTGACTCCAAGCAATTACAGCATGATTTGGATTGTATTTATAAAGCTATTTGCAAGGCTGCCAATCTCTCCACTACCTTCATTTATTTTCTCTCTCTCTCTCTCTCTCTCCCTTTCTATCTCTCGTTTTATTTTAAATGGTGTGAGCTCTGGTCAATGGGACTAAACATTAACAAGTGTAATTAATGTGCATGGCCCGTAAGGTTAGTTTTACTTCTACGTATAACCTTAATAACACACTATTAGAGCTCGTAAACTCTTATAACTATCTAGGAATGATCCTAAGTTCCTTTTGGAACCTACATTATAATCATGTGAGCAATAAGGTTAACCGTATACTTGGTTATCTTAAACGTTTTTTTTTTTCCTCTCTCTCTGGCCCCTTCATTGTTAAAACTATTTATTCGCAAAACCATTAGTGCTTTCAAAGCTTGAGTATGCCACCTTCCTCTGGGATCCCGGTACCGCTTTCTTAGCGACTCATCCTGAATTATTTCAAAACAGATCCGCGAGTTTTATTCCGGCTAATCATAATCGCACCTCTAGCGTAACATCAATTAAAAGCAATTTATTTCAACCCAACCTCGCACATCGCTGCAGAATTTCTAGTATTTGCTGTTTCCACAACACTGTACTCAAAATTAGCTGATAACCCCAGCATCATTTGTTTCCGCAAGTCGGAATCACCCTCACAAAGTAGGTCATTATAACAAATATTTTGCATCAGTTATTCCTAGAGTTTCAAATGAATGAAATCACCTCTGCATTGCTTACATCGATTGTTGATTGTGTTCTTTTTGTTGAAATCTACCAAACCATGCAAAATATTTTGTATTTTCCACTGTTATTATGTTTGTTATCCCACCATTCCCCTCTGTAATGCCTCTGGCCCTGAGGGTACACTCTAAAAAAAGTCCGTGCGTCCGCTTTCCCACACAACACTCGGAGAACCAATCACCGCAACTTACGGAGGCAACTCAGCGAATGACGATGCCGAAACATAAGTTTGACCAAGAATGCAGTCTGAGTTGTGACATTAAGCAATGCAAAACGTCACGCTTGCATTGCTTGATGCCACCACTCAGACTGCGTTTTTTGGTCTAAGCATATGTTTCGGCATCGTCATCCGCTGAGCTGCCTCCGTAAGTTGCGGTGATTGGCTCTCATAGTGTTGTGCGGGAAAGTATACGCAAGGGCCTTTTTTAGGGTGTAAAGTATATAAATAAATAATTCATTTCATCTAGCAAATATTTTCCTTACTCTCAGTGCAGAGTAGACGGTTGAAGCCAAGCGCTCGAGATAACCTCTCTGCCCTTCAATCATCTAGGCGCATATAAAGCTGGATTAAAAATTGAAGAGAGCTACTTTTTACAAATTTTAATCTTTTTTACTCGAAAACACTAACACCCATCGCACTCGTCAATGTGAAAAATGGTTTGTACCTACCCCTAGTACAAACTATAGCAATACATCTGTCAGATATATTCTTCCATCTCTATTAAACACATTGCATTAACGGCAAAATTCGTCGGACTCGTAATTTGATGATCTATTTATTCCGCCCTCTATTGTGAGCATCATTTATTTATTTAATAGTTTCAATTGTGTGCTTTGTTAACCAGTGCATACGTGATAATATTTTGTGTGAGTGTGTGTGAAAGTACACCTCTGTATGTGTGTTGAATAACGGGCATTACAGAAAGTTATTACTGCCGTAGACCCTGCTTTGCCATCATGGAGCTGGGGCCTCGTCAAGTTGTACTGTGTAACAGCTTTTTGCCCCAGCTACAATTATTCGTTTAAAAAAGTAAAATAAAGAATTGAATTGAATTATCATTATCACCATCACCTCTCTCTTTCTCTCTCTCTCTCTCTCTCGTCTTTTTTTTTTTTTTTTTGCTTCTTCGTAGAAGAGGCGTAGATTTAGTGGTTTACAACTACCCAGACCCTCGGAAGTCCCTGCCTCATACTGTTCCTCTTTATTAAAATTGTGCTTATTGGAAGAGGTAGTAAAGGTGCCTATGGCTCCTGGCAAGTGCCACCTACCTTAGTTATGTCCCAAGATTGCAGTAGAAATGTTAATCGTTATTGACCTTGATTAACTAAGCGACCAATTCTCATAAGGCTTTGCCGAAACATATAGACACGCGGGAACTGCAGTGAATGATCAAGAACACGCGTTTGGACCCAAGCTTTCGTACCTCACCCTTGTATATGTATCTCGTGAAACGTCATTTTCAGTGGCACATCGCAGGAAACATTTTCGGTGATTTAGAAGATTAAAAGAGCCAAACAAGACAAGGACAAAGAAGGAAACACACACGACGCAGACAGGCGCTAACTTGCAACCTATATTTTATCCCAGTCAGTAAAACTAGCACACATGCACGAACAAAGTTGCCACTTATTTGTGTGTTTTCTTGTTTTGCGTTTTAACCTTTTAAATCATCATGAACCAACTAGCTCAAGCCGAGGTCTTAATTCAACATTTTCGGGTTCAACCACTTTCAAATGGCTATTTCCCAGGCTCCCACTGTACATCAAAATGATTGCTTCACTGAGTTCCCTGCAGAAATGTAGAACCGCTGAGTTGTGGCACAAAAAAGTCAGTGTGTTTATTCGAGTTTTTACCAGCATCACAACATTCAACAAGTATACTCGTTAATTTTGTGTGAATATACCTCGAAATAGTAAAATCGTGTATTTATTATATCTGCGAAATGTTTTCTTTCAAAAAAGCGTGATTTGTAGGAAACATTTTGAACAAGTGTAACAGTCAACTAAAAAAAATGCCTAGCAAAAAAAAAAAAAAAAAAAAGCAAGGACAAGAAATAAACGAACGGTAGAGGAATATTTCTCATATAGGATAACGAACGACAGCCATCGCAACTCAGACAAAAACCGTTGTTTGGGGGCTGTATAAAAGGCGCCTGTCAGGGCAATTTGGAGTACGTCGCGTCTGGACGAACTATGGCCAATTACGCGCTTCCTGCTAATGAGGCATTCCTCGGGGCCAGACGGGGTCAGCCGCAAAGTAATAAAGACGGGTCTCTCCATTCAAGTGGAGAGAGTGCGAACGATAGGAGTCGCGGTGAGATGAGCGAGTTGCCTGCTTCGAACGGAGCGACTTCAACATGGCGTCGTCTTTGTTCCCGAAATCACCTCATCGCCATTTGAGAAGTCTCGGTACAACACTGCTTAGAAGAAATAAGAAAGAAAGTGCTGTATTTTCCGCACTATTGTCCATTTAACTATTTAACTTCACATCTTGCGCTGTGCGGATTATATAATGATTTGTTTTTTGTTATTTTCCTCCAAGATCGTTTCCTATGACGAGACGTGAAGAATTTTGTGAGTGACAGATTGCGTTACTAATAATTTCTAAACCGGCAAACTTTTTTTCTTTTTTTTTTTTTGCGCTAACAAAGGCGACATTTTTCAAGGTCTGCTGTGTGTGAGAATGTTTGCGTGTGGATTATGGACCAAATAAGAACTACAGAATCTTTTTTCTTTTTTTTTTGAGGGGGGGGGGGGGCGAAATTGTTTTTTGCGGACTTTACACAGGGTGCTGACTATGGTTTGAAAATATGGGTAATTCTTGCTTTATGTCAGATCTTTTGGTACGCTGTGGTAGGCTGTAGCATATTGAGAAACCAAAAAAGGGGCAGCAAGTGTTCTCAGCTAGCACGAGCTCCTTTTGAACAAATCCCACGTATTTGTTTTCCTGCGGAGCACACTTCGTTAATTACTTCTATTAACGAAAATAAGGGAAGAAAGGCCACTGACGAGACACTGATTGGTTTTTACATGTCACTGCCCCGTCAAAGCAATGGGTTGCGATTAAAGTGAACTAACGCGTCCCTTTCGAGAATCGGTTACGAGTATTAGCTGATTTTTGAATAAAGTCACAAAACTAATTTTTTTTGTGTGTGTGTTTTGTAACGTATAGTACACGATTGTATATAGTTCGCTCTCCGCTTCCTATTGCATGTTTTCTAACTGATTCTTGGTATCCATGGCGCAAAGGAGGAGATCCTAAGCCGCCATTTCTACTCTAGGAAGTTTGACTCTGAACAGCGGGTGAGGATCAAATGACGATCGCAAACTGGCTTCCGCTCACCTTGAATATGCCGCGGGAATGGCTCGGAGAGACGGTAGACGAGGTCCCGAAATCCCAGTCACAAACGCCACGTTTCCTGACACACACGACTGCCAATCAGACTGCCATAAGGCAGTCTGATTGCCGGAGCCGACCACGGAAAACACCGGAAGAGAGCTCACTCGTGCCCCACGTGACGCACTGACGACGAAAGAGATCAAGCTCGTTTCCTATTTGCAAGCGGTTAGCGAACGAGTATCCTTCGCGAAAGTGACAAGAATGTTAGCGCGACGTCCGTGACCCTCCCACGGCGATTTAATGAACCGCGGAGGGAACAGTGCAGAAACGCTGGAATTCTCCATAAAGGCGCTAAACGTTCTCTCGCGCCCCGTGGTGCAAACTTTAAACGCGCAAGTCTCTCGTTAGCGTGCAAAAGCGATTAGAAGGATCAAATTGAAAAGAAACGAAGACAGCGTGTAGCAGACAGGAAGATGCGGCAAGAGCAACGTCAGCGGATGGCGTTCAATTAGGTTCAAGGTGCCGACCCTCCCGACGAAACTTTCACGTGTTCGTGTCTGTTCTGACATATACCTTCTCCAAGCGGCCATTTCAAAACAAGCCCCCCGCGTGTGTGTGAACGGGGGAAAACAGATTGAGAGAAACGGCGCTGCAAGCTGCGTGCGCCGGCGATGCATCTTCCCCCTTTGTGCGCCGGCCGGAGAGATAAAAGCAACACGCTAGGAAATAAATAAGAGGGCGAGGGGAGACGCACAAAGCAGAGGCCTAAGGCTCTCCTTTGTGAAGCAGCTACACCAGAGACCCTCTTAACTTTTTCTGTTTCGCTCTGCTGCTACGAGGTTTCCTAAGCGCGCCTTTACGTCTCTCGTATCCAACTCACCCTTCTCCTCCTCCCTCCCGAGAAATCACTCAAGAGCTTGCATTTTTTTTTTTTTTTTTTGTCGTACGTCGTACGCTTTTACGGCCCCCACCTCCCCCTTCGGTGCCTGGCTGCGCCGGTGTCTTCGGCGTGCCGTTCGGCACAGACTGCTTTATTCAAAGTGTCATTTCGGAAGCGTTCTTCTTGTTGGCTGGTTTAACGGCGCATTGTTTTGTTGTTGATTTTTCGTTGTCTTCTAGCCTTACCCTCCCCCGGAGGGGTTGAGGGTCATTGTTAGGACCTTGTTCTTGTTTCTTGTTTTGGTTCGTATTTTTCTTTCTTCTTTTTGTTTTGTTTACACCGCGTAGGCGGTTACTAATGATCGAGTTGTACTTGTCTTATCGTCCGGTCAGGGTTGAAAGCGCGGCGCTGCGCCGAGCGTCTGCAAGCAAGTCACGGTTCGCGAGCGTGGCACGAATGACTTTGCGATGCGCTTTAAGAGATTGTTAATTTCGTTTCCGATTATCGCTGCACGGAAAATTTGACGCTTCGTTGACGAAGCCGGACAGATACACGATTATCCGTCGATTGTCTGTCCCGAGGCACGCCTGTGTCACCATTGCGTACCGTCACTGTCTGACCAAACAGCCCGGAAAGGTCCATTGTCTCGACAACCCTCACGTGGCACGGGAATCTTCGATCCAACGTACACGAAACTAAACTCTCTGGTATTCATTTACCAACGGTTTAAGAAACACGACCACGTTAGAATACAGCTGTAGCCCCGACAGCGTAAGAAACTCGGGGCGTGTCGTGTCCCGATCATCTCATTATCGCTACTCAGCCAATCAGATTGCGGCATCAGTTGATAAGGACTCCGAACCAATCACGAATCTGTCGGTGACCATATGCGACATTAAACATATCATTAGATAACATCCGTGCATACAATATAGTCAATCAACTAGTGGCGTTCTTTAGATGCGAACATGCGGAGCGCATGGTATCACTTTCTCACTTCGAGGCTCAACCGCTCATTTGTGGTCACTGGTAGAGCAGATTGTAGAGATTGTGAGAGGGTAGCGGGGTATGGAGCATGTAGCTACGCCTCGTTTACATGTTAACGTGGTCCGCAGTGAAGGTTAGAAACGCGATCGTGTAGCATTGATGGATATTCTCCTCTCACGACGGTTCGCGCGCGGGCAAGGCGCGCTTGCGTTCACCGCCTTCGCCACAACAAAATATATTCCAAAAAGGTGCAGAAACCCAATCCGTCAGCTTACTCGCCAAACTCAGTGCCAACTGGAGATGTGAATGCAGATACAGTTTACGGTCTGAAAGAACAAAAACGCGCTGTTGCGGAGTTGGCACGAAGGGCTCGTGATTCCTTTGTGAACCTCCTCCAAGAAGAGAGATCGCTCCAGCTGGGAACTCTTCCCGACGCTGGATCGACGCCACCATCGTCCGAAGTTTTTTTTTTTTTTTTTTTTTTTTTTTTAAGGCTATCTGTCAAAACTCTCAGAGAGAAATGGCGTCACAGCGTCACTCAGTACGAACGCACCACCCTTCTGACATCACTGAAATGAAGGGATATCACGCAAAAACTTTCATTTAAAGGAAAGCTAAATATGTTCTTGAAAAAAAAAAAAAGTTAGAGATGCATTTTAGGGTACTTTTATCCCGTGAATCTGAATATCATGTTCGCTTTCCCCGAAGATGTAACTAAACACGAGAAAACACGAAAAATCTCCGACCAGTGGTTACGTCATAAAAGTATATTTCGGCCGCCAAGCGCGTGTCCCTCGTGTAAGCGGCGTGTGCAATTGCAAGCTTGCCAAGTATATTCCACCGCATTAACACTTTTTCCGACCTTTTTATTTATTTTTTTTTTTGAAATAGCAAGAGTGCGCGTGCATTGTTTTGAGTGGTGCTGAAGATGCGCGAGAGCGGAGATCCTGAAAACTCCTTTTATGATGTCACGCCTGCGGGAAGTAGAGGCTTCGGCGGCACTTTGAAAATGATTTTCGGCAGCCTCCGTGCACCAAATTGAACAATATTCTGTATATTCGTGATCCTGGAGGGCAAACGGAGACGATTTAAGTGTTTCTACTCAAATACAAAACCGCTTCAGTTTCCCTTTAAGATCAGCGTCCACAAAAACAAAGCTCCGCCCAATGATCAATGCGCTTCGGCGCATTCGGCATTAAGCGGGGCGTTGGGATTTTGTGGGAGGAACGTCTCGTGTGGTACTTATGCTCCAGCTTGCGATGTACTACAGTGCGGACTTCCGGGGCTCCCATTCGCTGCACTTTTCTGATACGAAGCGTCTTCCGGTTCCACCAAGAACAATGCCCCGTAAGTCGGCGCATTCACCATCAGAGACGGGGCTTTATCGCCTGAGAACACGGCGGTCGCCTTCCCAAACCCCTGAGCGCGGATGTCAACCATAAGCCTTTACACGAAAGGTTTACTATGCTCCGTTTTACCTTAATTAAGTCCAAGCGCAGCCAACAGTGATGAGACCAATCAAAAAACATAAAAAACGCAGCATCACGACATGACATTCGTCATCCCCCTGTACGTTTTCTATAATCGATGGAATAAATCAATCATGTACGGTGAATCCCCGGAGCCTTACACTTTTAGTGCGTGTCAGTTATTCAATGTGTTCGACCCGTCGACAGTACGCGCTCGGAGTGGAGATGAAACAAAGTTTATATTATATGTGTGTTTGTATGCTTGTTCTGGGGAACGTGTAAACGCTATGACAGTGAGATCAATGGATCAACCTGCCGATTAATAAACTAATGCATTTTTAACAGAGTAATTTATTAACCGATTAATGCATCCAAACCCTTCACAGGCGCCGCCTTCATTTTTGTCGAAACCAAGTGTATCTTTCTGTTGGGGCCCTAAACTTGTCAAGCACAAAGTTGGAGCCGGAAGTTCGCGGAGCGCGCCGATTGGACGTCGGCGACAAGAGCGCAAAGTCATCGTCGTGATTGTCCAATCGGTGCGCTCCGTCAACTTCGGCCCCAACTTTGTGTTTGACTAGTTTATCGAGTCCCTGGAGAATATTCCTTCTTATTGACACCGTGTTCCGATTTCTATGTCGCAAATGTCTACGCTAATCGGGATGGGGGATCAGTAATGTACCGAGCTGATTATACCTAAGTCCTTTGTCTCGTATTAAAAAAAGATAAATATTCATGAGTAAATAAGGCATCCCACACGTTTTAATTACTGGTAAGGTACTAAGTAGTTGAAAACTTGACGTCACTTCAAAGGGGTAAATATTTCCTTTTGTCCTCTCTTCTGATTCTCCCATCTGTTCATGTAATAGCATCAAGAAAATGTACTGTTCACGCATCGCTAAGGCTGTACAATATCATGACAAGTAACATGACAGTTTGCTCCACGCACTTCCAAAAGACAGACTACGCGTACCTGCGGTCAGTTAGTTACAAAGGCAAATAAAGAAATGCTCGCAGCATTTTTGAAGCGCGTCTGTGAGCCGATCGTGAGGAGAAGTTAGAACAGACAGTTTTGTCGAGAAGGGCCGCGGAGATGCGAAGAACACGGTATACAGGTGTAGTATACTGCATATTTGATTATTTCGTTTGGCAAAGCAATCAACCAAACTCCTAAAACCGCCGATGGCGTCATTATGCGTTTCTTCCATACCGTAGCGTGCCAAAGCTCCTGGCGCGCGCTGAAAATCATACTTTCATTTCATTTCATTTATTGACCCTTAAAGGGGCGATGCAACAATTTTTGTACTTTGCGCAAATACCGCTTAGAACGGATCCCTGACATTAATGACCTATGAAACACGCATTCATTTTTCACCCCACGCAATAGAAGTCCAAGAAAAAAATTAAAGAAAAACGAGCAGCGTTCACCCCCTCAACTCGCAGCCAGAACAGGCGGCCACGTGATCTGGAGCCGAGTATATGCCGCCAATGTTGATCATAGCCACGCGCTGAGGTTTGCAAAGCACAGGACACGCGCTGAGTTCCAGACATTGTTACGGCTCGGCTATTGTCGTCGTTGCAGCGATTGGACACGGATGCTTCTCGAGCTAGTAATTATCAGCGAGCCCAAATCGAGTGCCCACGCAATGCTCGGGTCCAATCTATGAACAGCATTCAAATATCGTCACATGGGTGTACTGCGATCCCCACGTTACGTCATCAAATTTTGCCAAGGAGAGATTGAATGAAAATGATGGGTTTTGTCCTCAAAATTACACCGCAACAAAGAAGTTTCTTGGCCAGTGGCGTTGCGTGCGAGTGTACTTGAGTCCCACTTGTGCCAGTAGGCTCGTGTAAAGTGAAAAACATTCCAATTGAATATCGTTGCACCGCTCCTTTGAAGGCCCCATTGGGGCATTACATAAGGGGGGGGGGGGGGGCAGTACCGGGAGGCATACATGTAGAACTTTTATACATAAAAAATAAAAATAAAACAGGAATAAGAAGTGGCCTAACAGTGGCCACACAAGAAAAGATGTCGCTGGTTAGGCATTATATATGGATGACACTGCATTTCTAAAAAGATCGGAGTCACTGATGTACACAATATGATCCGGCAGATTATTCCACTCTATTATGGCAAAAGGAAGAAATGAGTGGTTGAACCTGACAGTGGAACCAGGGATGCGACGTACACTAAGGAGGTTAAAAAAGCGTCGGGATGAACGATGGGATCTAATAGCAGTGACTGTCTGAGTTGAGGTGGTGATAGAAGATCTTGTGGAAGAGACAGATGCGTGAAATTCTGCGGCGAGTAATGAGGGTGACAAGAGATAGAGCAGCCTTCATGGCTGATACACTGGCAGAACGTTAATAATTAGATAGGATGAATCGGGCGGCACGATTTTGAATAGATTCTAAGGTGTTAGTAAGGTAGAGTTGATGAGGAGACCAAATAGAAGCAGCATATTCAATTTTCGGGCGGAAAAATGTCTCGTAGGCCAGCTGTCGTAGGGCAGGAGGGGCAGAGTGCAGGCATCGTCTGATATAGCCAAGGGTTCTAGAAGCTTCAGCATATATAGTGGTAATGTGTAGAGACCATGACATATTAGGAGAAAAATTAACACCAAGATATTTGTATGATTTTACACACTCGATTTGTTCAGTGCCTAGAGAATACTGAAAAAGAGATGGGGAGTTCTTGCGGGAAAAGCAGACAAATTTACACTTAGAGTGGTTTAGTAACATAAGCCATTGATCACACCATTTGGTTATGCTTTCGAGGTCAATCTGAAGGAGGAGATGATCGTCAGTACAGTTTATTTGGCGGTATATTACACAATCGTCGGCGAATAGACGTATGTTAGAGGTGATTGAATTTGGAAGGTCGTTAATAAAGATCAAGAAAAGGAGGGGACCTAGTACACTGCCTTGTGGGACGCCTGACAAGACACTGGTAAGGTTAGATTCTAACGAGTTTACAACCGTGTATTGGACTCTGAATGAAAGAAAGCTGCGAATCCAAGACACAATTAAAGGATCAATATTGAGAGAGGAAAGTTTTGAAAGGAGTCAGAGGCAGGGGCGGATTTAGGGGGGGGGGGGGGGGGGGGGGGGGGGGCGACCGCCCCCCCTGAGCTCCCCAAGGTCAACTTTTTTTAAAATAAAATCATTGATATACACCAGCCAGAAGTTTAGTTTTTGGCGACATAGCAAATATTTGGTCAACAAAATAGACCTGGGCAACGTTTGGACCGTGTCATATCTCAGCAGACTCCCGACCCCCCCCCCCCCCCCCCCAGGCCTGACCCATAAATCCGCCCCTGGTCAGAGGTGAGGAACACGATCAAAAGCTTTTGAGAAATCTAGAAAGGTGGTGTCCGTTTGGGAATGTGAATCAAGGTTAGCGTGCAGATCGTGAGAAAATTCAAACAGTTGGGTGTCACAGGAATAGCCCTTGCGAAAACCGTGCTGCTTATGAAAGAAGAAGTTGTTATCAGTTAAGTGATTCATAATGTTCGAATGGATGATGTGCTCTAGAAGTTTTGATGCAATACACGTTAGCGATATTGCACGATAGTTACTGGGATGGGATCGATCGCCGCTTTTGTAGACAGGAAGGACCCGGCCAATCTTCCAATCTGTCGGAATGCAGCCGTTAGACAGTGACTGGTTAAATATTAGATGAAGAAATGAACTGGTACCGCACGTATTTCTGGTCGCGATGCCTCACCTGCGGTTACGCTATGCTAAAGTTGTTTATTAGGAACCATGGAACAGCTTGATCACGTGTTGCAATGCACTAAAACCGCGACGGTGTGCAGTGAGCGTTGAACCTCTACCGGAGCTTGACGTTCACTCCGCGTGGCTCACGTTTTAGAGTACTGGGGACCAGGCACACTGCAAACACCACGATATTTTCACCACTTACAAAAATATTTCCACATGCAATGACAAGTTATGTCATGTTCCCGCAACATAAAAAAAAAACGTTTGTTTGGTTAACGCATGTAAACATCTCCGGCATCTGTGATGCGCGCCTGCCCTTACCAGCGTCAGCGAGCAGGCGCCTGGAAAATCTATCCCCGTCCCTTCCGACATCTTGGAACTACCACCCCGCCATCTATAGGGCGTTGGAGTTGCGGATAATACACCCATATATTTTTAACTCCCCCCCCCCTTCATTTCCGCACCCCAAGTCATGGACATCCCAGCCACACCCGAAAAAAAATTATGTCTACGCCACTGGTGGGCTGAGCTAACCTCTCGTGGCCTTGACTCGTTTCGTTATCTGGCTTAATACTAACCAGATAACGTAGTCCTTTTAGTCCGAGTAAGATGACAAACAGGTCTCTTTTTTTTTTGTTTTCGCCAACAAGGCACACATAGCTTACTGACAAACCAAGCTGTCTTTCGCAGTACCATTTTTTCCCCACAAACATGCTATTCCGCGAGAATTAGGTGACCCTCAACAGACCCTTTTCAAAAGACCATCGAGCATCGTTGGCGGTCGCCATTGCTTCGTCACGAGGTGCCTAATTGGGTCCGAGTCCTCGCCAAACGCTGACGCCACACTCGTGTTCAATACATGCTCAGGGTACGTGATCGAGCAATAGCGGGCAGGCAGTGGCGCGCACCTTTGAAAAGGGTCTAGAGTGAAAAGGGTGCTATAGTCGCTGACAGAATGAGAACGACGGGACGTCTTCTTTGGACGCTTGGCCTCAGGTATGCGCTCGTTGCCTTTCGCCATGCCCTGGCTGCACGTGATGGCTCGAGGTTCACGAGGCACCGATGCGTTATCGGTGCTAGGAAGCCTAGAAAATGAGGCACGACAACTGAAGGACCCTCCTGCCGTTTTCAACCCTTCAGAGACTACACAATAAGGGGTATACGCGTCTCAGAGCACGCAGTGTTTGCTGTCTATCGCCGTTTGTTGCTTAGAGGTTACTTATGTATGGACCATTCAGGAATTGAGAAAAAGGCTTATGGCGCGTCTTGCAGTTGCTCTTGACATTAGAACTTAGAGTATTGTAACTCTGCGTCGCGAGATAATTTCACCAGACGGTGACTTCCCAAGACCTCCCGGTGTCTATAGAACCACTTTCGAAATACTGTCCTCTGTTGCAGCTGTGAAATCCCTGTACAATGGCGGTATAAAACCGCAACGTCACGGCACACTTTATGTCTTTGGTTGGAGCAGAAGAAAAAACAGACCCACAGAAAAAGGTGATGAGCGCAGTGACGTTGCACTTTCGACGCTGTTTGATTGGCTCGTCGGCTCCTAGCGTCGGCCGCGCTTCGACGTTCGCTATCTTATGGAATGACTTGCACGTTCCACGATGTCAGTTGTTCCGCCATTCTGCAGGGTTTTTGACCTTCTAATAATTGGCACGCGAATTTCGAAAGGGGTCTATAGGTGGCGCAACTCGCCGCCCTATTGAAAGGAATCGTCGTTACTCGTCCGCCTATCAATGCGACCTCAAAAAGCGAGAGTGGACGTCCGCTGATGTGAGTTTATACTTGCATCGGCAGTGGTCATCCAGTTCTCGAATGTCACACGACAGTACGAGATTCGATGAAAAGGATGCGCCGCTTCGGTGACAGTGGGCGTATATGACGCCGACAAAAGATAAACCAGCTCTGACAAAACAAAAAATGAAAACAAAAACGCTGACACTTTGTTGTTTCGGCATCCTTCTTTCTCTGGCCTCTTTCTCTTCCCGCCTCGCTTCTGTTTTCCCCAGATCGTGAATTTATGCAGCACGAATTCATTAGAAGGGCGCTAGCCCTCGGCTCCGGGATGACTTGCGAGGCGAGCAACGATCCATGCCGGCTGTCAGGCTACTCGCGTCGACCAGTGGACCGGGACAAGCAAAACCTTTGATCGGACAAACAGACCGCTTTTATATGTGTCGTTTATCGCGGTTACTTGATGACTGGGAGGACAGATAGGCCACCGGGAATCAACAACAGCTTCCCTCGAACCAATTTCCTCTGCTCTGCCTAAGCTTACTGTTTTTTTTAAACATATATAGTTTTGTTAATTTGGTGGTTTTGATAATTGTTAGTATAAAAGATGTTACATGTTTATTTATGAGTAATTTTATTATTTTTATTATTAGTAATATTACTATTATACGCAGAAACAGGATATTCTAACGTACTCTTAACGTAAAAAGTAACCTCCGCTAGAAGCCTGAGAGTGGCGGGTGACGTTTCACTAAGATACTTAGTGGTTCACTCTCTTAGGTATACTCTCAAATATACGTAAGAGATTAATGTCGGAACCAGTTCTTCATCGTCTTGTGTTAACTCTGATGTCCCACAAGGTTCCGTACTCGGTTCACTACCATTTCTTATATGTATTAACGACCATGCGTATCTCTTCCTTTATTAGCTTGTATGCTAACGACTGTGTAATTTATGAAAAAAACATTAATAAAAATTTTGACATGTCAGCCCTCCAAACTGATATGAAGAACGTAACCTACTGGAGCACAAAATGCCTTATGGAACTTAACATTTCTAAATGCAGGTCTATGAGAGCGTCTCGTTAAAATAACGCTTGTCCCACCTACTACAGTACCCATTTTATCCTCCTTTCTGTTTCTACCTATAAACACCTCGGTGCTCGTATTGCCAATGACCTTTCCTAGCCCATGTTGAATGCGTCACTAACAACGATAATCGCTTACTGGGTTATCTCAAAGGAAATTGTTCGCGCACTCCTGTTTCTTTAAAGCTACATTAATTCGGCAATTTGGGTCAGTTGGTTCATGATCGAAGACAGGCACCGAAAACGCAAGGGCAAGAAGAAGACACAACATTTCTGGCCAGATACCTAGATAAGATATTCAGCGAGCTTCACGAGGCTTTTGAAATCAAAGCAAAAGGCAAGATGTGCACAAGTGGCACTTCTATAACCTTATCGACAAAATAATTTGATTTTCTAGAAACAGGTCTACACCGCGCCTAGTCGTGACGAAGATTTTTTTTTTTTTTCACGGCTATATAAGAGATTCGTTTTTTTCAGTAAATATTAGTTGCGAGTGCGCCAGTCTTTACGTCTCTTGTTGTCCTTATGTTTTTTCGGTCTCTGTCTTCAATCTTTAAAGCTAATTTTGTGTAAGACTAATCCGTACTAAACTTGAATACGCAGCCTCTATTTGATACCCTGGAGTCACCCTTGCATCTGCTCTTGAGTCAATTCAAAATCGTTCTGCTCGTGTGTTGTTGTTTTTTTTTTTTGTTTTTTTTATTATTACCGCACAGCCAGTGTCACCTCTATGAAAGCATCTCTCTCATTGTCTAGCCTCTCTTCCCGCAGAAAAAAACATACATATAGCTTATGTTTATTTCACAAGATCTATCACAGGGGTGGCCAAGCTGCGGCTCTTCGCGTGTTAAAGTGCGGCTCGCGGCTCCCTCCTTTAATCCCCCCCCCCCCCCTTCCCCGCCTCCCTCCCCGACACACGAGCACTTCCCCAAAAAGAAAATGGAACGCGTTTTAAATCGAAAGACAGATTGCGGTTTAGTAGTCTTGTGCTACTGCTACCTTACGTACGGGTAGATTGAAAGTAGTTCGAGTCTTATTTATTGCTCTGGACAAAATACCCCCCCCCCCCCTCTCTCTCTGCGGCTCTTGGAAGTTTCGTGGTTTTGTTTGCGGCTCTTTGGCCGGGTCAGCCTGGCCACCCCTGATCTATCACTATAACCCAGCACTTCGTAGAACGTTATTTTTAGAACCATGTTACATATCATCGCGCATAGATCACCAACTAAAGGTACGCGTACCCCATAGTAGCACCTCTATTTTCAATGACTCTTCTTTTCTCAGACATCCATTGATTGGAATCCCCTTCCCGCATGAATAGACTCAATAACTGATCTAAAAACTGCAATTACAATTTTTTAATAATGTTTCTTAGCAATGTTTGTACTTTTTTTGTTTATTCTTGTATTGACGTATTTCTTACCTTGTTTATTTATATTAATGTATGTTTGCCTTGTTGGCGATGTATTCTTGTATTTTTGAATAACTAACCCACTCCTCTATATAATGCCTTCTGGCCCTGAGAGAAAAGAAATTAAATAAAATTAAACGTTATTACTTTTTGAACAAAATACAAGCCCTAAAGAAAGATAAGTGTTATCAGAATAAGGAAAAAAATATAGCAAATTCCTCCGTCATGGATTATGCCAGCGTGCACGTCTTTTCTATGTCTTGGTATTTTATGTGTGGAATTCGCCCATCTA
Source organism: Ixodes persulcatus (assembly GCA_013358835.2). NCBI lineage: Eukaryota > Metazoa > Arthropoda > Arachnida > Ixodida > Ixodidae > Ixodes > Ixodes persulcatus. The sequence goes on from JABSTQ010010521.1 coordinate 361,607, forward strand.
TTCGAAATGTCGTCTAACACACCGGGCGCTTCACGGGGCGTGTGCATTGCATTTTAGGTAACATTATGGATGCTGTCACGACGTGTTTATGGCTGAATGAGGTAGTGTCTACTTCGTCTGAGATACAGAACACATGGAAACTTACACATCACCATGCACGCCAAATGTTGCTTTTCTTTCTTTCACCGAAGGAGCCAACGAGCGTTTTGCGGAAGCAAAGCAACTACAATGAGCAGTGAAAGGCAACAGTCGACGCGATTGTGAATTTTCCCAACGCCGGCGTCGGACATCTTGCAGAAATCGAACTGACATCATTAGCGCGACATCATCACCGAGGCCGCGGAGCAACGTTCCCCAGGAAATCCGCTTTGCAACGATTTGAACGTGCTGTGGAAAACAGAATACTAGGTCGGAGCAGTCTTTCGGTTGATTCTCGCATAAACGAAGTATGCCGGAAGCTTATTAAGCGAACGCACGGTGTGGCACCACAGCCTGCATGCAAGCAGCAGCAGCAAGAGCAAGAAGCACCTCGGGGCTTGAGCTGGCGGCGACGCAGACATCTCTCTACGGAGGCATCTGGCGCGGATGTCCCTCCACTACAGTGCACCGCCACGATGGTTATCGGTCGGATGTGCTTAGTCCGGCTTGATCGATGGCCTGACCCGCAATAAGGTCGCAATTAACGAACGCAGAGGCGAGCCTCGCTCGCGCCCTCCATATGGAGAGGAAAAAAACAAAATGGACGTTCTTGCTTTTCTCCAGGAGAGAGAGAGAGCTCTTCACTATCTTCACTCGCCCACCCGGCGGAATCTCGCCGAGCGAACCCTTGACCAGTTGGCGCCCTTATTGGGAAATAATAGCCGCGTGCCACCATCGTCGTTATCACACGCCCGGGAACAAAGGCGGTAGCCGGAAGCGAGACGCCCGTTGGATCATGGTGCACCCTGCGTCTGACCTTCCTGAAACACGCCGCGCGTGGGCGTGGAGCAGCGGCTCGGTTTCTTTCGGTTTGTGTTTTGGGTCGCCCCTGATTGGTTGGCGGTTTCGTGGCGACTCGGATGAGTCAGCTGTGCGATACGTTCAGTCATGCGCGAGCTGTCAGTATGGGCTGGACTTTAACGACCAAGTAAAGCAATCGGGACGTCCAAAGGAGTTGCTCGGAAAGTGCATGGTAATGGGCAGATTCAGGATACCTCTGTTAACCGAGTGCGGCGCGCAAAGCGCCTGACACGTACGCTAGCTTATGTTTCGCTAGCTATATATGCGGTTAATAATAATAATTTTATTGGACACGAAGATACACGTAGAAAAGTACTGGCCCACGAAAGCAAAAACGTTTTTTTTTTTTCGCAAGGGCATGAGAAACATGCTTAATAATGCGCACACCTTGTTGAGCTATTGGGCCGGCTTAGGGCCCGCTTGCCAGAAACAACGTATCAGCAGAGGATGGGGGAAGGAAAGCACTGCCAAAGCCAGCGCGTGAGCTTGAGAGGGGGAAGGGGGGGGGAAGGGGGGGGGAGGGGGGGGAAGGGGGGGGGGGAGGACTCAAACGTTTGCGCGCTTCAGACTTTGCAGTGCTTTCTTTCACTCAGTCTCAGCTGACACGCTGTTCTAGCAAGCCGGCCCTGGTTTTTCACCGTTTTGATTAGAGGATACTCTTGTTGGCTGTGTACTGATGGCCAAAGACGAAGGCAATCGCGATTATTACTGTACTTTGTCACGGATGACGCATAAACTCAGAACTTAACCGGATGAGGTAGCATGTGGAACCAAACGCAAAGGAAGGGCACTAACATAATTAACAACGCCCTGCGCATTTTTAAGCCCTCAATGGCCTTAAGATGTGCTTTACGGACCGTTATGTTTCTTGTGATTAGCATAATCTCCCCTGAAATCCGAGAAAGTTAATGAGCCAAGTCGGTACCCAAAAGCGATCTCGCAGCCTCCTGACACGGTAATAAGATGCCACATTTCGCTCGCCTATGGATTGATGCCGCGGGAAGACGAATCCGGTCAAAGACGCCCCCTCAGCCTCTCTCTCAAGCCACACAACCGTGGAACAATGTACGACCTCATCAAATGCAAAGAGCGCGCTAAATTTCATCATATTGCCGTGCTGGGCCCGCATCGCTCCAGAGGCACTCGAGCCGCTTCTGAGGAACATAGTCGAGGCCTCCAGGCTGACGACGAAGACTTTCACTTCCGCCAAGGAGTCTAACCACTTCATGAACAACGTAACAAAGGAGACACCTAGAGCTGAAATCAATCACAAAGCAAACGAGAGACACTAGGGGCAATTCATCGCGCCCCAGGAGGCTTTCTCCGGCGAGCTTGAAGTTCTGAACGTTCGACGCGGCACAATGGTCTTCGCCTGACTCGGACCGAAGACGCTGCGTCACTCATTGCTGCGCAAACTCGCAATGGCGACGTCGGCTTCAATTCGATCGCCCCGCCTCTCGGAGACGAAGGTCAAAGCGTCCCTTGCAGTTGCCAACGCGCACGCACACACAATGGAATGCTTCCGTCGTGCTATCAATGCGCGCCCTCGAGTAGTATGGTGTATGTAAGTCAGTTCCTGCGCACGATTTGTCACTGCCCAGGCGTGTCAGCTATCCCCGACACGAGGCTTCCGAACCATCGAACCATTATTCACTAAAATGGCGTGCGACCAGCTACTCCACCTTGAAAGGCTTTCTCCATAAGATTGTGCGAGGTCCAGCCACGAGGCTCTGTACTTACCAAAGCTCATAATAAAGAGGCGTCAAGGTACCTCATAGATAAACGAAAACTGATCATCACCCATCCAAGGACGCAGGGCCGGCCCTCAGTGAAGCGGAGGAAATCTCATGGCTGTTCGTGATTGTTTATAAACATTCCAGTCCACTTCAACGGAACGAAGTCCCGGACATTGCAGATGATCGCGTGTGCGGAAGCGTTGACAGCAGCACCAGCCGCATCAGCAAAAACTCGTCCTGCGGCGAGGTGGGCCTTGGCCGAAAAGAGCTGCAAGGGCTGAGGACGATCATCTCTCGACCATCGCAACGTTCACGACGTAATTAAAAAGGAGCAACTCCGAGGCACCCAGAACGAACAACAACAGCAACGACGACGACGACGACGCGAGACCAAGGTCGACCGACTCCAGAGGCCGCTTTTGTTCTATTTGTTCGCAACCGCTCCTGTTGAAGATCAAATGCTGCAGACGTTCTGCAAGAGTTAGCGCGCACAATGAACGACCTTTGCGAGTTGCGCCCTTTCTTCAGTTCGTAGCACCCACTGGGTCCCAATCAAAGGCACCTATTGAAATCGCCGTGCAAGGTCGGACTTTGGCGTGTTTGTTGTACCCTAGCAGCACCATGGGATGTGTCGGTCAGCGAGCCCCTGGAGACTTTGCGTATTTGGTGAGAAGGCGGTGGGCGACGGAGGTGAAGGGGACACGTCGCCTGTGGTGTTACGCTAATTTTGAGCGTTTGACGAGCGTTAAAGGTTTTTTTTTCCTTCCCTTTTTTTTCGTTCCTGGTCCGGCCAGGTCTTGGCACTTCACAGTGCCAATTTTTGGCGACTCTTTGAGTGACTGGATACAAACAAAAAGACAACTGCACGGGTAATTTTCGATTGTGGGTAATCGATGCGCGAAGCTATGCAAACCCAGCAAGAGGAAGCTGAACAATGGATAATGATCGATCAAGAGGCCGGCTTGAGTTTAACCGCAATGACTTCGTTTGTTTTGAAGGCTATTGATGAAGTTAAATTGTTTTTCATTGCCGGGGAAACGATTTGTTTCTTGCTTGTCTAAGTTTTTTTTTTTTTTTTTGCATTTTTGCAAGCGCGGTTTGGTGTTGATCTTTTCCCTCTTTCAGAGAGGCAAATAAAAAGAATACTGTTATAAAGTAACATATTACAGGCATTCTCTCAATAATAAAACTAAACACTCAATGGCTGTTTGCTTTTTTTTTTTTTTTTTTAGCATTGCTACGTTTTTGTTGCGTCGAAGATCCCGCAATCTCGTAATCGTAGATGCAGATATTTGGCGGTTCTTGGGAAGGTTTCCAAGGATTGAATTATCACCCACAGAAGATCTTGTCATCTTTTATTCACTGATTATTAAAGCTACGCTAAAATTGTGCTTCCTGATACTGGCGATATGCCGTGGAAAAGAGGGAGGTTGTTCGCGTTTATGTGGACAAAAAGTGTACGGCCACGTTCAAAATAAATCAGAACATGCGCAACACGTTCGACTTGCCTCTCGGTATTACCTCATGGGAATACCAAAACCATCGATTAAGCCTCTTCTAATTGCGCTAACGTAAGCAGCGGGCTGCGTTCTCGTTTCTTTTGCCTGAGACTGTACATGAGACACTGTGCATGAAAGTGCACGAGACGAAAATGTCAGTCAGAGCCGTCTCTGTGTTTCTGTTTTGTTATAAATTATGTCGAATTTGTTTTATGCAGCATTATACGGCGAGCAAGTTTTCCAAAATGCGTCTTCGGTGCGTCGGAACGCGAGGGGGAGCACGCCAATCGAAGGGCGACATAGAGAAGGTGCAGGAGTGCGCGATGACGAGGTAGCCAAGCTGCGCCATCATTGGTTCAGATAGGGGGTAAACAAACACACGAGGTGCGCAAGGAGCGGACACGATTTGGCGCCTAATCTGAACAGGCCTGCCGACAAAATGCAAACTCTATCTGTTTTCTGGAAGTGAAAACTGAAATTCATCATGTCGTCGTAGACAAATTCTATATATATATATATATATATATATATATATAAAGAAGTCAGCATATAAACTGACTCCTTTCAAGTTAAAAAATAACCAACTTGCATAATTGTTTTAACGTTTGTTCATGTGATCTAGATATCGATGTGCTAAACAAAACGCCTAACATTTATCGACAGAACCTAAACACGTGCCCAAATTTTCCCCTTCTCAAAATTTGCTAGAGCGTGCAGCAATCTTTTGCGTTCATGTAATTTTGATTCTTACAGAAGTTGTAAGTTTGTGAATGGAGGTTAGCATTTGATTATCTTTCAACCCGCCTATTACGAAGTTTCCTAAGCAAACTTTAAAAAGCTCGAGCCAATTTTTGTTTTAAATGGCAAGATCTCAAAGCGAAACAAACTACAAAACTCGCAAAGACCTGCTTTTTAACATTTTTTGTTCGTGGTATACGGTCCAAATATCTTTTGCGCTTCATTTTTTTTTTTTTTTTTACAAATAATGAAATAAAAGCTTTTGTTCCCAGCATCCTTGAGCCTTTTGTCCTATCCATCGCTAGTCCCACACCAATAACCAACAACAACAATGAGTCAGCTCAACGTCAAGCGCGGAAACTCCCTATACGTACCGCTTTCTTTCGCGCAAGCAAACTACGCAGCCCCCTCAACCCCCAAACCCACGCACACACCAACTTTCCATAACAAATACTCAAAACTAAAATAAAGATATTCGCTCTCTTCGTCTCGGCCTTTTACGTCATCTCGCAAAGACAAAAAAGAAACGGAAAATCAACTTCCATGTCACCACCACGCCTCACGAACCTCCTGCTCGCCGGGATCAACAGTCACCCCCAACAGGCCCATAACCCAAGCGCGCGAGCGGACACCGGCCGGCATACTAACTATTCGTCGTCGTCGCTACGCGTTGATTTCCGCCACGGTTCCTCTTGCTGTTCTTTGCTTCGTGCTCACTCGTTTTCTCCTTGCGCTCCCGATTTCGAGCGGCCAGCCCTGACGAAAGCGAACGCGCGCCTCGCATCTCGTGCCTCGGCTCAGGTCTTGCTCGGCCTTCGGAGGAACGTACGTTCATGGCGGCGGACGTGTATCTCCGCTCACTCCTGAGCAGAGAGTGCTGTGGTAGCTACGCGCGGTCGACGAACCAATCAACAACTTCGCCTTTCATCACCTGACCCCCTCTGGCTGCGCGTGCCTGTGCGCGCAGTCTGGACCGTGATCACGTGGCGAAAGATACACGTATGGCTGGCGCAACGAGCACGTAGATTCCAGCGCACTGCCAGCTAAGGTGAGAACGTAGTAGCTCTCGACGGTTGCCCGCCGCCGCTGACCAGCGACCATTGTCTCAAAGTCGCGTCCTCGCCCCCCCCCCCCCCCCCCCCTCCTGCCTCCTCGCCGTGCGGGCGTTTATTGTCCTTAACGGGCTCCGAGGGAATAAGAACCGCCAGCCGCAATAAATCAAGCTGCAAATGGCGATAACCGTGTACTCATTTGGGGATGTCTGCTTGTTTTGTTGTTGTTGTTGCTCAACGTTTGTTTGTGCCCGGAGCTAGCGATATAGCGATACCTACTAAAGCTCACTCGGCGTCTTTATACTAAGTTCGCCCCTAAGCTGACAGTGCGGTGGAAGGTACGAGACCTCTGGACCAATCAGACGGCTATCTCTCGCCACGTAATCACAATCCCGCCCTATACCCGCGAGCAGAGAGCGGGGTCGGGTGATGAAAGTGAGGCGGTTGATTGATCGGGCAAACGCGAAGTTCCTACCGCACTGTCTGCTTAGGGGTGAACGGACTATAGTAGGTATAATGCTACACATGTGTTTTGCACACACGGTTCAGACGAGCGAGTACCGGACAGAGAACCGATTTGAGGGAGCAAATTATGATTGCGGAAGAAAGAAGCAGAAAGCAGGCTTTGATTATGGCATACTTCTTCCTCGCAGTAAAGTAGACCTCGGTTGTACCTCGAGTTACGCGAGCATCGGCTCCAGCATTCGGTACACTAATAAAGATATTACTGAGGACGACATTATCGTGCAGCCTGATCTGACCGTGATAGATCATGCATGCCATAATGGTGATGACTGTGGATCTACTGATCGGTGTATTTGTGTATGGTGTAAGTACGTACTTTGAAGCGGCGACGTAATAAGAGTGTACTCGATGAGAAGCAAGCGCGTTCTTTCGAATTAACGTGCTAGACGAGGTCAAGGACATAACCTGGTCATGACAAAATAAGAAACAAAAAACTTTAAGTATACCGTTTAGCATACCTTTAACGAAAAAAAAAAAAACAATTTCAGACGAACCTAGCGAATTCCGAGACAAATTCCCAGATAGCCAACTTAGCGAATTTTTAACTGAACTCTACGAATTCCCAGCCGAACTAGCTGATTCCAGACGAACTAGCAAGTTTTCAGGTGAATTCCCAGACAAACCTGTCCAACTTGGCGAATTCCCAGACGACCCTACTCCAACGTAGCGAATTCTCAGGCGAATTTCCAGACTAAACTTGTCCAACTTAGCGACTTCACAAAAAAATTCCCAAACAAAGTAGTCCCACTGAGCGAATTCACAAAGGACCCGTCCGACTTAGCGAATTCTCAGATAAAGTAGCGAACTCCCAGGCAAATGTTTCAACGCTCTCAAAGAAGGAAAGGAGAAAATTGTTAAAAAGGAAAGAAAATTTAGTATATATATAAAAGTTTAAAAAGCGCTGGCGTGGCGACGAGGTATCAGTACAAGGGATTCGACCTCTGTCATCATCCATGAACACGGAATTTGCGACTTTCAAAATTCCTCCGGTGTTTCGGTTGAGGGCTTCATCGACCTAGTAAATATTAATTTGCAGTCAACTTGAGTAGAATTTGAAGGAAAGATTCGCAAACAAAAGAAGGGAGTTTATATAGGCTCCATGCCTTGCACCTGTCCTTGGTGAAATATTTCTTCTTTTTGTTGTAAGGGCTATCAACTTTCAGTTGAACAAGTCCTTTCAGGGTTTTCTAGTGTTTAGGTTTGTCGACGATTACTTGGTCATTTATCCAGACGTGTCCGCTGAGAGCATCATTGAAGTTTTCAAAGACTGTGCAGCGGGACTAACGTCTACGTGGGAAAATACTTCAAAGGAAGGATTACAATTTCTGGATTTACGATTACATCCTCATTCCTCAGGTCTTTGTTGGGCCTTCCAACAGAGATCGGAAAAAGTCAGTTCTCCCTTTCACCAGTGCACACTCAAAGTCAGTTAAGCATGTCATAGTGAGGTCACTTTTCAAGTCCTCATTCTCCAATTCGTGTACGGATTTCTCCGAAAGTAGCCTCAAGTTGCAGCATCAGAGTTTGGAAAAAGCAGGCTTTTCTACGGACCTACTTCGTTCCACCCTTGAGAGATTCATTCTCAGGCCACAACTTCCGCAAGCTGTTGCCAAAAAGAAAAGTCGTGTCGCTGTGATTCCCTACATGTATTATTTCGCGCACCTTTTTAAGATCTATCGCGTCCAAGTTCGACACGAGTGTGGGTTTTCCTGTCGTATGCGCCTTAAACAGATGTGTAAAAAGGTTAATGGGAGCGACTGTCCTAGAGGATGCAATGTAAAACATGCCAAAAAGGTCGTAGAGTGCGAAGAAAGAAAGGTTTATTAAATTCCACTAACCTGCGGCAGTCAGTACATCGGGCAAACTGGGAGATGCGTGAACTATCGACTCAGAGAACAGAACTTGGAAGCATCAAAGGCTTCAAATGATTATTTGCACACAATCGTCGTTCACAGTTGCACGTGCGATGACTGTATTCCTTATTTCTTTGATACTAGAATACTGGGCGGGCACAACAACAGATTTGGGAGAGAAATCATTGAATCATTCGCCATGGGGACTGTCAACAACAACATCTGTTTACCTTCATTATCACTGACGAAGACAGAGGTAGAATTCCTAACACCAGAGATTACTAGAATGCTGATACCTCGTCGTGCCAATATTTCTGCACCTTCATTATCACTGACAATGACAGAGGTCGAATTCCTAGCACCAGAGATAACTAGATTTCTGATACATCGTCGTGACGCCAGCGCTTTTTAATCTTTTATATGTATAGTAAATTTCCTTCCCTTTTAAACATTTTTCTCCTTTCCTTCTTCGAGAACGTTGAATCGTTTGGGGGCGGTTTTTATGTTTTGTGCCATTCTATGCGGCTGCTAAATAAAAGAAGTCACGTTTCCGTCCGCGTCTTCAATGTTTTATCCTTTCAAGTATTCGTTTCACAGACGAATTCCCAGACAAATTAGTCCAACTTTGTGATTTCCCAAGCGACCCTAGCCAAACTTAGTAAATTTTCAGACGAACTAGCGAATTCCCAGACGAACTAGGTCAAGTGGTCTTCATACACAAATACATTGCATACCCTCTAATTCAACTAGGTACGCACCAAGCAGTACAATGCGCGTAGACAAGATGCAGACTCTGCATAAATCAGCAAATCTTAGTTTTATTTAATATTCATTTATACGGTTGGCTTCTTTTGAAGTGTCAACCTCACTGTCAACATTTCAATGTTTATATAATCAATATATGATGTAAAAGTAACCATTTTCTCTCAAAACCAAAACATTTTCTGCAGGGTGCTTTTTTGTGGATCAGAAAATGTTTAAGTTGTTTCGATATCATCGTTGTTTCGATATCATCGTTTCAGTGTTCATAAGGCACTGAGATTGTGACGCATAAACAATCTTACAGTTCCGAAACATATAAATAATAACAATTTCAACACGTCTACAACTTCGCGTGCCAAGGTGAAAGATTTATTCGATATCTTAAAATTTTATTAAGCATTTAATTTGAAAAAAAAAAAAAAAAAAACGAGTTATGAGCTAACAAAAATTTTGCGATGTGGCCGAACCGACAGATCTCACCACCACAATACGACGTGAAACTCTCCCTAGGAACGGCGGATATTTACGGTTATCCTCAGTATATGGCGGTGAGATTGCAAGCCCAAAACACATTCTGAGAACTGTTCCGAATACTTGGGCAGACGCAGAAATTAAAACATTCACATTATCTTTTTGAAAGTAAACATCTTCGACAGAAATCTGTCTGGTTTGGGGAACAATCTGAAAAACGAAAACTCAAACCAAAAGTTTAGAAACAAACAGTTCCCAACGTTTCGGGGTCTACTTGACTCCTTCTTCAGGGGTGACTAAAAATGGAATGGGACAGCGCGAGCTTCGACCTCTCCTTCCTCTTCTACCGAGTTGATGTTGCGTGAACGTGACGCAGGCCATGGACGTAAATAGATGGTAAGACCCCGAGGGACCTGTTAAGGTTCCCCGGTGTGTTCTGGATATGTCATGACTCCAAGAAGAGACGTTTTCGAACATGTGGCTCCGTGTCTATCACGTGCGCGTTCCCGAAGTCGATCCGATGATCAAATACCTTGCAATGTTCGGCAACGGCGCTACGCTCGCGATCGAGATTGCGCACATCGTTTCGGCGCTGGCGCATGCATTCGGGAATTTCAGATTATCTTTTTGCTACAACTTCTGATTTGCGACGTTTCATTCAGCCTTTGCTTTTGCTTTCTATGCTATATATTCTTTTTACTCATTCACGATCAGAAAGTAAAGTTATTTAACTAAAATTACGGTAATCCAATTCTGGTCTCACTGTCAAGGTGAACTTACTCATCTGAAGTTGCCGAAGAAGAATAACGGTCGTTATACACATGGCATTATTAGTACGGTTGACTTGTTCACACAAAGTTGGCAAAAAATGGACGTTGTGAATGTTTTTTTTTGTTGTTGTTGGGATACTGGTTTTACGCTGTAGAGGAGGAGAAGGAAGGCGGAGAAGTTAACCTGGTAAGCGAATGACAAGTGTGTACAAGGGAAAGAGAAGGAGGAATGAAGAGGAAAGTATACTTCGCCTCAGAAGTCCAGACTCAGCCTACGCTACGAGCTAATGGGACTAATCAACCATCTTCGAAAGAGCAAGTCACTGTGACTCTTCTGCTTATGATTTGTTTAGCGAAACATGAAGAGCTCCATGATGGTGCGCGCTTTCTACGCTGACTCATTGCATGGTCCCATCAGCTCATAGCATCGGCTGCGTCAGGACTTAACGTGAAACGAAATATAGTAAAAAGAGGAGGGAAGGTCTTATGTCTACAATGCCAAGAGGCTACACGATCTGGGGCCCTAATCTGGACATTTGGCGAGAAAACCGGCGAGAAATCTGGCGTCCGTGATTGGCCGACGCTGCACTTGACCTTGGCGCCGGCCAATCATAGCCGCCAGATTTCTCGCCGACTTTTCCGCCAAGTGTCCAGATTAGGGCCCCTGTACTGCTCACAGAGAAGTAATTTTTTTAGCAGAAGTCTATAGACGTTTGTGTGAAGCCACGGTTCAAAAGCCGGCCCGGCAACCGTGAATGGAAAATACTTTGTTTGGGTTCCAGCCTGGTAACTGTGGGCACACAACCGATCCAACCATGGAGTTAGGTAGCTTCTGAAGTTAACATGACGACACCGGATTTGAAGCCAGAAGCGTGGAGGGACACGCCCCAACCAAGACCAAAACCAAGCGACGCTCTGGTGGCGTCGTGTCGCCTCCAGAAGCTTCCTACCTTCATGGATCCAACAGACGAAGAACTCGGCTAGTATTGGCTAGGCACTTGGCGGGCCCATGCGAGCTAGCTTTTGGCAAGCCCTCACCGGAACTTCAGGCGCGTTACAAAGGGGTCGCCATTAGTATTCAGTCAAATCCAGATTGACTAAGAGACGATCTACGCACTCCAGATGCAAGACGGCGGCGCCCAGAGGCACACAAAAACAACTTTATAACCTTGCGTTTTTTTTCTTTCTTTTTTTCCTGACGCGTATTTTAGTGCGCTCAGGGTGAACAAAATGCAAAAGCTTTATACTTGGGTCTTCAATTTTGGTTCGGAGGCCTTACTAAAGGTTTGCCCCAGTCAGTCATGGGCACGATACCAGTAAAAAATAACAGTGTTACAGTTACAATTACCTAGAGAGAAAAAGTAACTCTGTTACAGTTACAGTTACCGGTTTCAAAAAGTAACGTGTTACAGTTACAGTTACTGCAAAAACAGTAACGCCGTTACTTTCTCGTTACATTCTTTTTTTGCGTCATTCGCCGTTTCAGCATTTTGATGTGCATAATTTATATGCAATGATTGTTATAACTTAGAATCAACCGTTTTTCAAAATTGTCATCGGCCCGCGTCAGTGAACGTTTTGGTTTATTTTTCACTGCGAAACGAATGAGGACAAAGATGGTCACATAATTAGATTCTGGTATTTACTCGGAAGCAGGCCTAAACATAGCATGTCAAGCAGCTTCCAAATAATATAGGCGGAAAGGGGACAATTAGCTTCAGGTGCTTTACGAGTGTGCGACGACCACCGCGGCGTCTATGTCCGAAACGCCAACTGTGGAAGTCGTGTTCACTAGAGCGGCTTCGAAGAGAAATAATAAATTAAACAAGCGCCGGCTTTCTGCACAATTTGGGGGCGGCTTTCTTGAAATCTGGAAACGGCGAACGACTGGTAGTAAAAACGACAGCACGGACATACCCCAGACATAGCCCAGACGGAATACTCGGAGAAATTGCACGACCACCAACACCCACAGATGGTACGCACGAGAGAAGAGTGAACCACAGTCGGTGAAACAGACATTGTTTGCCGCCCCTACCACCGCGGGCGCCGCTTCCTTTATCTCCCGGTTTCGTGCTGACTCGAATGTCGTACATCCTCGGTCGTGGGCTGAACCAGGCTGTTTTTTGTTTGTTTATAGCGTAGCCACGCTTTTTTTTTTTTGTCAGCGAGAAGTTTGGAGAAAAATACTTTAAGATGGCAATTTCTCCTTGTCCGCGGCAGTGGGTTCAATTTATATAGTAAAAAAAAAAGTAACTGTAACGGCCTGAACAGTTACAGTTACCCAATAAAAAAGTAACAGTGCTACAGTTACAAGTTACCGGTATTAAAGAGTAACGCGTTACAGGTAAAAGTTACCGGAAAAAGTAACTAGTTACCGGTAACGCGTTACTAGTAACTAGTTACTGCCCAAGACTGGCCCCAGTCTATTGGCCGTAAAATAAATAGGTTTAACTATAAATGGGGTACCACTAAATAAGTATACTGATAATAGTTTTCACCTCAACAAAAAAAGCAAGCTTTGCGCACTCTTTATACTCGGCGCAAAGTAGTTCTTTCGAGATTTGGTTTGCGGAAGAAAAAAACGATGCTTTTGGCGTTTGGAGTGTGTACACCTTGATAAGATAACACATCTAAAAGTCACCTACATATATCCTAATTATTCACATAAAAGGGGAAAGTAGTAATGCTCCGCGACGAGCCGAACTTTTTTTACTATGGTTCTTGAGGTGAAAACGGGTATAGTTCTGTGTTGTTGCTAACTTGGGATCCTTGACGTGCATTGCGCGGTATGGCTACTCGAACTCACACTTGTTCCGTGAGCATCAATATTGAAAGGCATTGAACACGAGAGGCCAGATTCACGAAAATCTTTATACTAGGGCTGAACGTCGATTGAAAATTTAACCCGATTAATCGAACCCCCTTAATTAATTAATTAATTAATCGATTAATCGGTCTCATTTATTTTCATGCATAATAAGTTAAACTTTTTTTTTTTTTTGCCCGTGTTGAATATGTGATGAAAAGCGCAATATACAATTTCGATTACGAATAAAATTCGATACATAGATGAGAACAGTTCAAAGACACTCACACTCACAGATCCTTACTTCAGCTGCATGAGGCAAAGAGGTTCGTTGATATTCTCCGGCAATTGAGTGGCCTCCTTTGATTAATAGTCTCTGCTGCGATAAGCAGACACTCGTACGGCATTGAAGTGGCCGGGACACGTGTAACCTTCTGCACCTTGTCTGGAGTTACAAATCTCGCCCCTACAGTTTACTTTAGGTTAAAATTTCACCCAAAGTTTGCCCTTCGTATAGGTGTATTCGTCCATGTCTGCGTGGTGAAAGCAAGCTGTTTTACTTCAGTGGGGTTCGTCACCATTTTACCGATTAACCGATTGAAAACAACTAATCACGATTAAAGCATTAATCGATTAATCGGTAGGTTAATCGATAAATTGGCCACCCCTTTTTTTTTCTACGCGACGACAACTTGGCAATGCAGCTGGTAGGTTATGCACATCGTAAGCCAAGCGAAACTTGTCACCATTTCGTTTTGTAAAGAAAACTTCGTCCTGGGTCGTTTTTTTTTTTTTTTTTTTGTTTTCTGGAGGTGCACTGCGGCCGTTGTTTTAGCTACTTAAACAAATAGCTTTCTGTTTTGTTTTTTTTGTTTTTTATACCCGAACCCAAGTCTTCGCGCTATGCTATTTTTGTTTCGAAATCCAAAATAACTATTAAGAAAACCGTAAATGAGGATGATACCAAAACCAATATTTAAATTTCCGCGCGCTCTTCACTCGTGTCACGTCACAAATGATAGAGACGTTCAGGTCGCGCAGGTAGTCTCAAAGAGAGTATGTCGAGCGTTTTTTTCCTGCTTCTCAAAAAATCAGCTTCCAAACACTTTGTTTTTTTTTTTTTTTTCACCACCAAATTTTGTGTATTTAATTGAAAACGTGGCTTACTGCCCACTTTGTACAGTTTCCGTCGTCATACTTCAGCGTTGCCAGTAGGGGCTCTCGGTTGGAGAAACACGACGAGAAATAAATTCAAAAATTCAAAAACTTCGTGAATTTCTTTTTAAATTTTATTTTCACACAACACTTGCGGGACAGGTACAGCCGTGTCTATCAGCGTGTTGAGACAATTTCAAGGAAATCAGCAACCATAAAAAAAAAAAAATCGCTGGAGTGCCTCTTCAAGATAATTTCGTGAATCTGGCCTAAGGTGCCTGGGATCTGCAGCGCGAGCTTTCGCAAGAACAACTGGTACAGTGGAAAATTGTAAAATATGAGGGCGTAAACCAGTTTATGCAATTTAATCATCAACAAGAAAATAGCGAGCCTGACAACAACACCGAACACAGGATAACACGCAGAACTGGGAGTTTCTTAAAATGGCGCCACACCCAGTGTGATTTTCAGTCACAATAACTGTTTCTTTTTTTTTAATGTAATGAGGATAACAGTTTTTTGTAGACTTCTACACAATGTAGGTAGTAAAATCGTAATCATAATATACAAATACCTTCATGTTGAAATGCTAGCTTTTTTTGTTTGCTTTATATAATTAATTTTATTACCGACACATTCATTAATCAGAGTTTCCACGTGATTTTATTGAACACTCGACGTGAATATCACATTTTAAGATGTAAAATTGGAAACTAAAACTAACACTTCGGATCTGATTTGGTTCGCTCGAAAGATATGAAAATGATTTTAGGGGGAATTGAGACGCCAAAGTAATTTTTTCACAATGAGACTTCTTGACAAAAGAATTGTGTAAAAAAATATAGATTTTAGATAATTTGGTAAAAAAGTGAACAATACCAAATCCAATGTGTAATTGTGGTTCTTCGAAATGTCTACGCGTGGGCGAAAAAAATTAAACGAACTAAATTGTAAAAATATGAGTTCAAACAATTAATTCTAGGTTCAAAAGGTGGCTCGGAAATTGCATTATTACAACATTTAAAACGTGCAGCCAAGTGAAAGCAATAATCTAAAAAGCGTTTTTTTAATATATATATATATATATATATATATATATATATATATATATATATATATATATATATATATATATATGCATAGAGAGAGAGAGAGAGAGGGAGAAACGTAGTGCAGGATGCCGAAAAGTATAAACGGCAGAAAAACGTACTTCAGACGGTTGTTTGGAGTTTTATAACATATTATTTGTAAAGTCAGTCGACATTTCTGCCTGAGACAGCCTTTTTCGAGACTGTTTAAAGTCTCGAAGCTACTGAGACTTAGTGACTATTGGAGCGCAATTTAAAGAAATATAAAAAAGTGAAAGGGGGAGTGCATCGCAGGACATCGTCTATGCGAGTCCTTTCGAATGCGTGCAATATGTGCAAGCTACGCATTCTTATTGTTGAAATTTTTTTTCACAAAACCAGCTGCGTAGAAGGCAAATATTTTTAATGCTATGAGTTGACAGCAAAATCAGTAATGGGGAAATGCCGCTTTAACATTTTATCGGCGCCATAAAAATGGCTATAGAAATATCCTCGTTCAAAGCTTAGTGTCACTTTCATCACCATTCATCTTTTTCCTAAATAATCTAGTAACCTAATTATAACGTAACGAAAGTGCACACACAAGGAACCGCCATGACGAGCTTTCTTTCGGCGGTCGAAACCGGCCGTGGCTGCCACCCCAAACAGGTCCGCTCATCTCGTTTTCCGACCAAGACGTAGGTCATACCTCGCCACTTCATTCATTGACGTCTATTAGCACTAATACGCCCGTCAGTTCAAACAAAGAACAGAAGGTCCCAACCTTTGGCAGCTAATCAACCGCAACGCAATCGCTACAGAGCTAACCCGCAAACACGCTGGACCCCAACAAGTATACATACAAGCCCGCACTACAAGCACACGCGCATTGTTCGCGGACGTGCGAGCTACGACCGGGGTATATTCCAGGCACGTCTTGAGGAGACCGCCGCTCTACCGACTAGGGACGGAGGCAGCAGTGAGCAGCGGCGGAAAGTCATCATCCACCAGCGTGCGTCGGAAAGGACTGGCACAATTAACAAGTTTCGCAACGGCCCCGCTGCACGCACATACCTGGCCGCGAAGCACCTCTTTGCGGATCGGCCGGACGGACCTCCGGATGGGAGAGCCTATCGAGAGCAAAAGCGGCGCCGGTGAAAGGGACGACGAGCGGAAGGCGTGCACGGGGCGGCCATTTGCATTGGTCCTCGCGGGCGAAAGCAGCCTTGAAGGCATCGATGACCAGCGCGCGTATTTGATGAACGAGCTCCAAGCGCCTCGCCAGAGCCACCGACGGCTGGCCGACTCGCCCTTGCCGCTTGGTCCCGTTACGCGGAAGCGTCGAGGGATGCCGGGTGGAGAGAGTGGTGCGTGCCGTCCGAGAATGACGGAAGGGGAAGAAAGAGAAGAAAAAGGAGAAAGAACGATCACTGCGTCTGGATCGTCCCCGCCTTGCATCCGACCAGGAGGAGACTGCATCTCGCCGGCCGGGGTATATAAGCTCGGAGGTTCCCAGTCCTGGACATAAGCGAGCTGACCACCGCAGCAGCCGCAACCATGTGGAAGGTAAGCGAGCGCTTCTCCGTCCACCGTGGTACACAGCCCGGCTGCAGGAGTACGGTGCTGGTTGGATGTTCGGCTTGGGGCACCGGAGCTAAGGATTATAACACCTTCGTAGTCGTCTTCGTGAGACCTAGGGTCCGCCATGTTGAGGAACACGGTTTCGCGCCTTGCGACAGAGGACCTACCAGGACCAAGTAGTCGATGATAAAAAAGCGCGTCATCAACATTGCATCAATACTAAGCCTTCCCCGATTCGGCCTCCAAGCCATATCCCAGCTAAAGTGATAACTTTATCATGCTTAATTTAGGAAACTTGCCGTCTGTACAGCGTTCTAGAAGGAGAATCGTTAACCATAGCTCCTTACAGGCTCTCACGCGCTCTCCACTTGCTCCAGTGTCTTCAGTATTAGACGCATAACTGCATGGTAGAATGCGATACATGACGCAACAAAGATTTATTCCATAAGCATTTTGATTCGGTTATCATTGATGTCTCGGAGGCTTGTTCCACCTACCAGACGACCGAAGCGTACGTCGATGACGAGTGACCGAAGTTCCAGTGAAAGCTCGCGGGATTGTCGTTAAAAAGTGATCGATGTCAAAAAAAATAGTGAAAAGTATCTGCATTGTCGACAAGAATGCCCCCCCCCCCCCCCCCCCCCCCCCCCAATGATTCGTTCCAGCCCCAATGATCTGTTACGGGACAAGGACGTACCCGATGCCTTTTTCGCGCAGTTGCAATCGATAATCTCTTCTTAAACAAATGACCCGCCACTCGTGCCTCGTTGAATAATGCCGCGCGTCTAGTCCGAGACAATAGCCGGGCACGAGTGATGAAAACCCGGCCGTTCCCACGGATGCCTCAGCCTTCCTCGTTGTGCGGTTCCCTTTACAGTTAACGATCTCGACCCTCTGCTTTGCCGCTCTGGTTAACGCCGGCAACCTTCGTGGCGGCGGTGGCTTCGGAGGCGGAGGCTTCGGAGGCGGCGGATTCGGCGGAGGTGGCCACCATGGCGGTGGCGGATTTGGCGGAGGAGGCCTCGGAGGTGGGCACCACGGTGGCGGCGGATTTGGTGGAGGTGGTCTCGGAGGTGGTGGACTCGGAGGCGGATTCGGTGGTCACCATGGCGGTGGCTTGGGAGGCGGCCTCGGCGGCGGCTTCGGTGGCGGTCACCATGGTGGCGGCGGATTCGGAGGTGGCGGACGAGGTGGATACGGAGGTGGCTTCTCCAGTGGCCTCGGCGGTGGGTACCGCGGCGGAGGTGGCGGCTACGGTGGCGGAGGATACGGGGTAAGACCTTAAGTTCTAGTTTTTTCTTTCTCATATGCAGTTTGGTCAAGTTTTGCGTAGAGCCATTTATTTTTATTTACACCCACATTGCTATCGCCAATTCGCGATAATGTCTGTGCACGAGAAAAAGAAGATCATAATATCACGGCCGTGTGGTCTCGAGATTTATGTGATGCAAACCTTCTTATTGAAACTATAAACAAAATAGGCTGGAACAACTCGTCAACATTTACATGCACTTTACTCGTCCACATACTCTAAAAGAATAACTAATTTTTTTGCCCTCTTCGTCAAGAACGGTGTTTCGTGCAAGCATGTTCAATCTCGACAGGCTTATTAAGTCACGGACGTCTTAAGAAAAGCAGGGCGTGGCTTCTTATATTCCCGATTCGTGATTGACTCTTCGGCATTCTTGTTGGCTAATATTGAAATCTCGTTGGCTGCAAATCAATAATGCGATGCACGGGGCTCGCCACGCCCCGCGCTTTTGAAGATGTCAGGGGCTGTAGTTGATCCAAACTGCGTCAAACCCCAAGTAACGGATACCGAACCCGGAGCACGCGTAACAATATCGTTCTTCCGCTTGCCATCGCAGGGCGGCAGGTACGTGGACGAGTCGCCGAAGCCCTACCAGTTCGGCTACGACGCGCAAGGTCCCGACGGCTCCAGCTCACGCCAAGAGACTTCGGACGGAAGCGGCAGGGTTCAGGGAAGCTACACCATCACCACCGCCGACGGACTCCAGAGGAAAGTGAAGTACGCCGCTGACGAAGGCGGCTTCCGCGCGCGTGTCGACACCAACGAACCAGGCACCACCAACGACAGTCCCGCTGACGTGACCCTTCAGTCGTCGGCACCATCGCCCGCCGAGCTGTCCGCTCAGTACACGGCTTCCAGGGGCTACGGCCGGGGAGCCGGTGGCTACGGGGGCGGCGGCTACGGAGGCGCCGGCGCCGGCTACGGAGGCGGCAGATTCGGAGGCGGATACGGAGGTGGTCACCACGGTGGATACGGAGGTGGAGGCTACGGCGGTGGACGCGGTGGATTTGGAGGAGGTCTTGGTGGTGGAGCCGGTGGTCTCGGTGGCTTCGGAGGCGGTCACGGAGGCTTCGGAGGCGGAGCCGGTGGATTCGGGAGGGGAGGCGGAGGCTTCGGCGGACCGGCAGGCGGAGGTGTCACCGTGAGCGCCTTCAAGGTCCACCACGGCGGAGGAGGTGCCGGAGGATACGGTGGCTTGGGAGGGGGCGGGGGTTACCGCGGAGGTGGAGGAGGCGGCTACGGAGGTGCCGGAGGTTTCGGTGGCTCTGGAGGCTACGGTGGATCCGGGGGCTTCGGTGGTGCCGGGGGATACGGAGGAGCCGGAGGTTTCGGCGGTGGAAAGTACGGCGGTGGCGCTGGAGGTGCCGGCGGCAGTGGTGGCGCTGGAGGTGCCGGCGGTGGCTGGAAGTGGTGATCAGGGTGCGCAGTTTGTGAGACTTTCAGTTGTGTGAATGCGAAACTCTCTCGTCTTCCTGCGGTTCTGTTTGTTTGTTTTGTTTTGTCTGCGTGTTAGGTCGTTTGTTCCATAGGTGTTTGTGACGTGTTGTACGTATACGGCTTGGGTCTGTTCAATCTTTTCACGGGGCGCTCTGGTTGACAGCGAGCGATGTGCATAAAACAAAAGTGTCCGGGTGTGGCTGCTTCTTTTGTTTCCTGAATAAACAAGCGTGCGCATGTGAATTCTCTTGTCTGCAACACTTCTTTTTTTACTTTTTATTACTGATACTTTATAGGACGCTGGACAACGGGAGGAACACGGTTTTCAGATGCTTTCTCATTATACTTCAATTCAGTATTTAGTCTGGGTCAATTATTTTGGTTAAACCAATTCCTGGTGAGGTATGGAAAAAGCATTTGCGTAAAACATAAGAATGCGGTTACAACGACAAAATTATATTCCAGTTTCTATTTTTGGCCTAGGCCTCCAAGAAAAAAAAAAGTTGATAATGTACATAAATATTACTTAAGTTCAACTGACGGTGACTCAAAAGATCATCAAGAAATCAAAACGTTTCATATTTACGTACTCAACTCCCATAAAGAACTGGCAGATTTTAGAAGTGCCAAGCTTTTTTATACAAATATAGCAATTTTTAAATTATTCTGTGTATCGATATGCCCTTTAAGTTTCCGAATAGGTCGTAACGGTAAACGCAAGAAGTTCACTTTAATTCTAATAGTATTAGCAACGCTTACGAATTGTTCGTTTCAAATAAGTCATTACAAAAGGGTGCTTAACATTTATTAAATAAATATAAAGTTCTAAATTAAGCTCGCGAACAGTGAATGTTTTATCGCCTCCTTGAGAGACATGCCTGATGCTCAAGATTACAATATTTCGAATCTATTTTCTTTCATTTCGTTAACTCAATTGTCGTAGCTTCAGAATTCTTCGAAAAAGTTCTTTGATACGAACACTAAAACAAATAAAGCACTAAAATTAAAAAAAAAATAAAGTTCAAATGAGTCCTTCTTGCACGCCATTTCGGAACTCATCCCGAGAGTTTTGATACGACTTGCAAACTACACATGCAGAAAAGAGGCGCCCGTTAAATCGCGTAAGCTTAAAGACTCCCGCAAGAATATGGGTTCTATGACAGCGGGGAACACCTTCTTCAATATTGGGGGTGCCTCTCCTCGTCGTATAGTGATAATATATTTCTGCATCAAACCGTCGGACATTATGACCGGGAAGTTGTATACACTTGGTTCGGGGAGTTTAAAAACGCATAGAGTTAGCGAAGCGAGATGGAAACTCAAGCAGGATTTCATTTTACTGGTCTGCGAAGTGTTCAAGTACCTCTATGGCTTCTCTCAAATAACTGTCTCAGATGTTGAAAACTGTTATTTTTTTGCTGCCTTACCCATACGTCTGAAGTAATTGAACTTATACTTACACGGAACCCCGAGATTGAGGCGAGGGGAGAGGACAAACACGAAGTCTCAAACATAGTTGATAATTTATTCGACAAGAGACTTCTTAAATAGTATCAGAACAGACAAGACAGGGAAGAAACTAAAAGAAACAGAAAGTCTACAAACACCCTGTCTCCAGAAATATAGTCTGTCGTCAAATAAACCTCAGCTGTGTCTGAGGCCAGACTTGCTTGTACACGTTACTAAAAAACAAAACAAAAAGTTATGATTTACATTTATAATTACTCAAGGCTAAATTGCAATTAATTACAATTACAATCACTTTTTTCTAAAAGTAAGTGGCCGTTACTCCAAGAAGTAATCCGTTACTTTCGTGGCATTACCGTATTTACTCGAGTAATAGCCGCACTATTTATGAACAAGGCCCTTGCATCTACTTCCCCGCAGAACATATATACAGTCAATCATCGCGTTGCGCATAAATAACACAACGAATAACTATAGATCGCGAACACGATTCTTCATACAAATGCAATCTTCACAGATGATATATTCGCGCGAAGACGTTATCTCTGTCCTGCAAACCGCTGGAATTATGCTGTCAATCGCGGTGATTGGCGATTCGCTTGCTCCGAGGAAAAGCGAACCCTCACGTTTTCTTTATAAACAGTGCGGTTAATACTCGAGCAAATACGGCACTTCAAACATTACTGTCCTCGAGTAAAAAACAAAGGGAAGAGGGTTATTCGAGTGTCTATAGTTGCTGTCAGTCCCTATTATTGACTTTGAGTATTTTGAGCAACAACTGGCTCTCGAAAATCTCGTCGGACATCTTGCCTCATTTCTTGATAAAGAGGTCGACTGCTTCGCTGGACACCCTTTTCTACTGAGGCACTGGATGGGAGTGTCATATTGTGCCTCACGAATGCTCGATGCACCGTACTATGCTTCTCCAGCGGAGCGATGTAAGTGCTCTTTAACCCGAAGAAGAGAAAAGCTTCGACGTTGCACCCGGTGCCTGATACTGTCGGAATCGCGAAGCTATAGAAGTCGTCATACAACTGGGGTGCTATTCTGGTCGCAAACGGGACCTTTCGAGTTGTGACGTATCGAGAAAGAAGGGGCGGAGCCTCAAACTAGAATGATTCTTGTTTGAGGCTCCGCCCCAACGGTCGGGTTCACGCACGAGGTCAGCTGGAATCTGACGATCCCCCTACGTCGCGATGACGTGTCCACGCAGTTGGGGCGCAGAAATCCCCGCATTTCCCCCTGTTCTTTTTGTTATCTTCTTTCTTTCCTCCGGGAGTTTGAACGAGCGAATAACGGAGAATAGGATACCTTCCGGAATATGGAAGGACACAGAGAAAAATAATATTATCATTTTCTAAAATACGAAAGATTATTTCAATAATTATGACGTAAAGTAAATTTAGCTAAGATATCTCAACTTGTTTTCTCGAAATCTTTCACTACGGTCTTTCAAAACAAACATGGCGAAAACCGCGGTAACGACCTTGTGGTGTTTGTGTCTCGTTTGCGTCGTTGCTTTCCCTGTTTCTGCACGATACGGATGGAATTACGAGAAGAAAATATTATGTGAAGGTACGCTGCGACACCGATCATCCTTTGTGAAGCCTCTGTGAACATTAAGCTGCAAATGAAATTTCCTGTTTTCCTGTCAAGGAGACTCCAAATGGATACAGAGCTGACGACGACTCTGTGGTAATATATGACAAATCATGAGATTGACGCAGAGTGCACCGGTTGTGAACATGCTGTGGATGATGCAGGAAAGTTTCTTCGGGCAGTTTTAATAGTGCTTTGCTCCCTTTGCTCACTGCAGTGATTTCGACGGTAGTCCCCATAAGCCATGCTCTTTGCTTTCGGCGCTGAAGAAATGGACGCGACAGCATAATCTGGGGCGGTCTTTTTTACTTACTTTTTTATTTGCAAAAAAGCTCGTGCAAAAAAAAAAAAGGAAAAAGAAAACGTTTTTACACGTCCCTACATAGGTACTCGCTATCCCATTGGCTTCATTGCGCGTGACGATTCAACGCTCTTTGCCATGGGAACGTTCGTGAAACTATAAACCTCTATTTGCCGCTAACAGTAACTTTTCGAGTTCGGGTTGTGACGACAAAATGACGTAAGAACAAGAATGCACGAGAGTATTTGCATTGTTTTAACTCGACAACCGTATCCTTGGCGTGATAAACTGGAAAGAACATGGCCGCGATGCTCGTCGGATCGACCGCGGCTGGGGTTTGACATGCGATCGGGAACTTGATCAACGCGCGCACGAATGCTTTATAATGCTGTTGGATGTGCCCATTTGGTGGCAGGACCGGATTGAAAAGCATTGTGAGCTGGCGTTCAACGTCTCCGGTATTGGCGACGTGCGCGATCAAAAGCGTCGCTCTGGTCGGCTTGCCACGATTGGCCGAATGCTGACTATGACGTCAGCAAAGGATTTCCCATCGACGGAAATAAGAGGAATGTAAGAACTTTAATCTTGACGGTGTTGGCAGTGTTTCTTTGAGAGCGGAATGATTTCGAGCTTCCGCCATGCTGATTACAAACACCATCGAACTTGATGTTCGCGAGGTAGTGACGTCACGAGAGGACACCATAGGAGGGCGCCACCAAAACATCTCGCGGCTAATAGCACCTGGCGAGATGCAAGACTTGGCTTCTATTTGTGTCGGTGTTATGAAGCTTGAAAGTGGTGGTGTTGTTGTGGCTCGTAACGGCAGCCTTGCTGAGATTATGAAGACGGTAATAGACCTTCATTCAGCGTTGCCATGCGTCAAGATTCAAAACCTCACCTTGTCACAAAGTGACCAACGCTTCTGCGAGCACGGAGGCAGCAGCCAACTTTCTGAGAAAGAATTGTGCCGCCGGCACGACCGCCAGTGATCGCCCCAACGGCAGGAAAACAAACGACAAGCTCATTGAAGTTTGTGTAGCGCCGACTGCTGATTTATCGGACGACAAAGGTGAATTATGTAAAACGCAATGTAAGTTTGCCAGCGTTTTGCAAAACCAACGCGTTTCGTTGAAAATTTAATTTGTGGAATTTGTTAACGCCTTGAAAGTTTGACGGGGACTGCATTGTGAGGACAGCCACACAACGCTTCACACAAGTGTTTTCTGAAGTGTGTGCTCTGCCTGCATGCATATGTAGCGTCTCGGGTCGTTCTAGACTTGACTCGGAAGTTAAAATGGTCTAAAACGGTTGGTGAGAACGCTAACTTTTTATTTATTTAACTGATTATTATTTGTCTAACTTTAGAATAATGATGCAGCATCGATGTCGTCGTCAGTTCAGGCCGCTGGTCCCATGACGTCTCGCTGCTCACTCCGTCTCGTCTCCGCCCAGTCCTCTGTCCCGACTCCTTTTTAAACCCTCGTGCTGAGAGTTACCTCGCGATGGCGTGAACTGGTGCAATCGCGAGGCAATACGTCAGCAGTATGAGACAGCAGTATTGGCAGTGCTATGGTGTGATTGCCAAGCTGTTATCTAATGTGGTGCAATGGATGTTGCGCGGACTTATGTAAGCGTGCGGCAACATCCGTCGACGACGCAGCACTTGAGCCGGGTAAGGTAATCTGACGCTCTCCGGGGCCGCTCGATCGAGCGGAGAAAAGTTCTCTCGGGAGCCGCTGGGTCGGTGCGTGCGTACGTGACCACAGTACTCCCTCCCCAGAGAGTAGGCGAACGTTTAGAGACCACCGCTATCCGAGCCTAGGCTTTCGACTCGCCGCGGGCGCGGGAGTGAGGTGTGTAGTAGCAGGTGTAGGAGGAGATGCGATGCCCAGACGCTGTGGCACGTGGCGGCCGGAGCGTGTCTGGATCTCCGCTTGCTGGACGTTCGGGTGATGATGGTTTGGGGTGGACGACGAGAAGAGTTGATGCGAAAGATAAGATTTCGATGATAGGCGGCGATCACTTAGTTCTTTCCGTGAGCGCCGACCGTGAGTGGCGTCGGTCGGTGCTACAGAACCTTGTGTGGGCCGTCGTGGAAAGTTGGGGGCGTAGCCCGTGCATCACGTGTTGGAGTCTCTGTCGGACGCGCGTGATTTTTCCGTATGAGCCAGGAGCGTCAGAAGGGCCGCAGAGAGTCGCTCGCAGTAGCGTGCCCGTGCCGAGGCCCCGCATTGAGTCGGCCGCGTGGTACTCGCGTAGAGCAGCAGGCGGTGGGACTTGGCGGTGGGTGGCCGGCGGTGAGGCGCTTGCGGTGATTGGACTTGCGGTGAGGAGGCGGCGGGGATGTACTCGTGTTGGGGTGTCTGCGGTGAGCTGAGTGCACTGCAGAGAGTGGCACGCGGTGAGTTGCGTGGTATTGCCGCGTTGGGTTGCACGCATTCAGTTGCGTTGGGTTGCACACGGTGGTTTGCTTGGTTGTTTGGCACGCGGCGAGTTGCGTGGTGTTTCCGCGTTGGGTTGCACGCATTGAGTTGCGTTGGGTTGCACGCGGTGATTTGGTTGATTGGTTGAGTGGCACGCGGTGAGTTGCGGGGTGTGGCCACGTTGGGTTTCACGCAGTGAGTTGTCCCCGTGGACGTGCTCAAGTAGAGCTGTCCGTGGTGAGTTAGACGCTTTGGGTGCAGAGGGGTGCATCGTTGAGGGAGTAGCAGCGAGAGGGATGCGGGTAGATTTCTTTCTTTCTCTTGTGTGGTGAAAAAAAGATGTGGCTCACCGGCGATGATGGTGACGAAGGCGGTGGGTGCGATGATGGAGTCGCGGGCCGTGGTGCCGAAACTTGGGGCGGAAATGAGTGACGCGCCCCGCGGACAAGATAGTGGCTGGAGTGGTGGGGACACTGGCTGTGGCAGAGACCGTCGTTGCAAAGCGCTCGCGGAGCTTCGCATTTGCGTCGAGCGGTACTACCACTGCCTTGTCGTGGGCCATGTGGAACAGGAACCGTGTCGGTGATGATGTTCGGTTGAGCCGTTGTCCATGAGTCGACGGGCCAGGTGGTGGAAGTAGCCTCCGGGAGATGAGGGAGATGAGCAGGGCCGGGAGTTTCCGTTGGGTGCGGGGATGGGAGGGCCGGTGTGATGATGTGCTTGCTTGCTGAAGAGTGCTTGTTTCTTGTTCGTTCGGGTCACCACTGTAGCGTCTCGGGTCGTCCGGGTCACCACTGTAGGTTATCACGTCCGGGTCACCACTGTAGCGTCTCCGGTTGTTCTAGACTTGACTCGGAAGTGAAAATGGTCTAAAACGGTTGGTGAGAACGCTAACTTTTTATTTATTTAACTGATTATTATTTGTCTAACTTTAGAATAATGATGCAGCATCGATGTCGTCGTCAGTTCAGGCCGCTGGTCCCATGACGTCTCGCTGCTCACTCCGTCTCGTCTCCGTCCAGTCCTCTGTCCCGACTCCTTTTTAAACCCTCGTGCTGAGGGTTACCTCGCGATGGCGTGAACTGGTGCAATCGCGAGGCAATACGTCAGCAGTATGAGACAGCAGTATTGGCAGTGCTATGGTGTGATTGCCAAGATGTTATCTAATGTGGTGCAATGGATGTTGCGCGGACTTATGTAAGCGTGCGGCAACATCCGTCGACGACGCAGCACTTGAGCCGGGTAAGGTAATCTGACGCTCTCCGGGGCCGCTCGATCGAGCGGAGAAAAGTTCTCTCGGGAGCCGCTGGGTCGGTGCGTGCGTACGTGACCACACATATAAAGAGAGAAACACTGCCTATATGGTGCATAAAATAAAGGAAATTTCGCTTATCCTGATAATGTTGACTATCTATTGAGTGCTGTTGATCGTAGTGGCGTAGCCAGGAACTTTTGAGGGGGTGAGGGGGGAGGGAGGTTGAGGTGAATGAGATGTTCATGACTTGGGGTGCGGGGGGGGGGGGGGGGGGGGGGCGGGTGGATGTTGTCGAAATTTGTGTGTATATTCTAGGGCCCGCCGGATTTGGGGAGGGGGGGGGGCAAGCCCCACAAGCCCCCCCCCCCCCTTCTTGGCTTCGCCACTGGTTGATACCATATGGGGAGCATCCTACATTCACAGGCTACCATAAGCATGTGCATAGCCACTGAGCTCGTACCACAATGGCAAGATAGTTGCTGACATTCTTCATGTTACGTAGCAGTTCTTTCTTTAGCATATGCTCGCTTTTCGTTCACACATCTGCTCTGCTTTCGCTCGTGGTTTATGCTTGATGGTGATAAGTCAACAGTGCGTATTTGCTCTGCATCACCGGCAAATTTCAAAAATCCAGTTAACACTACTCTTTAATTTCAATGAGTTACTGTCACTTTTGAAACGACAATCTATTTAATTGGTATCATAACCTTTACATTAAACACACGTGTTGAATGTAGGACAATGGTATCTTTATTGTTTTCTTGGTCACGGAGGTGACAACCGTCCACAAAATTGCACTGGCTAAATTTCTCGTCTACAGTGGGTGACAATGTCGCCATACTCCGGCAGACTAAAGTCCTGCTGTCTAAACAACTAACAATTCATTTTAGGACACACCTTTTCGTAGTTAATGGCAGGGCATCGAACAGTGTTTCTTATGACTGTCCGATGACTGACATGCAATTCCAGAGGCTTGGCGTGAAAAGGTAAAATATCTAATTGATACAATAAAATGCCATCAGCAACCCATCCAGATTTTTATTGCGTGATTGACAGTAATTACAAACCACAACAAATGGTCAACTGTAGACATAGACAATAAGCGTGCACTAACTTCGAAGCGGCAGAAACCCTGGAGGTTTAACGTACTTACCACCATGTTGTTAATGGCAAAGTGGTGTTTGCGGCAAAGTGTAGGAGGCCTTCAGAACGGTGACGGTCTCCTTCAGACCGATGATGATGGTAACGAAGGTTCAGTTAGATTCTAGGTTCCGTCAACGCACCCCACGACGTCAGTGTGCTTGTCGTGGTGGCGACGAAAGCCTTCTTCCGCACATGCCTCAGCTTCCTCGTTCCAGGGTTTTGTCGACCCAGCCGCCTCTTCCCAGCCGGCTGACAGCGACACTCGTGACGGCCGTCACGGCTCTGATCACCATCCACTGGGCATTAGCTATGTGATCATCGGTGGCAACCGCGCTCTTGTAGTTTCCCGCTGCGAAAAATCTCAGTGCGATTCAATTAGGGCTGCTGCTCGACGGTCATCATCTGTCATCGTCGCCGTCTCTCGTCGCGCAGCTGCTCACACTGCGATCACACGGTGCTTTTCGACGAGCGGCATTGTCGTCAGAAACAGTCGTCGTGCATTGCGAAGGTAACCGCGGGTGCTCGCGGAAAACCCGTCAGTGTACGCGTTGGTCGAGCCATCGTTGCGCAACAAGCATCGCCGCCATTTTCTACGCTCTAGAATCCTTCCCAAAGCTTGTTCCCCCTCGTGCAATAGAAACAGATGTTAAAAGCACGAGCACATCACCCCGAACGATGCTTGCACGAACGTTGGCTTGCACTGCGCAAGCGCGCCTGCTCGACAGGGACGTTGAAAGCCCGAAGCACGTTCTTGTAGCTCCTACACCCGCACTAGCTCGCACTCATAGTGAAACAGAAAGTAGGGTGTGTCGAGTAATACCGCAGTTAATCTAGTTACGCGACTTCCGCTATGTGCTACGTAGGTCGGACGTGGTCATACGTCACTTTGTCGTCACGGTCCGAACTCGAAGAACGACAGTTACGGCAAACGGTTGCTTTCGTGTTTCGCGAACGTTCCCATGGGAACCGCGTGGAATTATCACGCGGGCTGTGGCCAATAGGAGCGCGCGGCTCGTAGGGGGGAGGAGTTTTCGAGAAACACGAACGTGACCGTTTGTGACCAGAATAGCACCCCTGGCCAATCATGGAATAAGAATTGATTTTTGTAAATCTATCTATACCGGCAAATATTGCCAGACGGTAGCAAACGAGGTTAGTAAGACAGGTTAGTTAGTTACACGTGACAATTGAATATAAATGACGTTTCTGTTTATATTACTCTTCCTTTGGCTCTGAACAGGTCGGGCCTCGTTTGAGACGTTGGTGAATAAAAGAATGAGACTTTTTCGACATAAATATAAGTAATAAAAAATAAAAACACCAGGACACTAAAAAACAAAACAAAAATTAAGTATAACATTGGTTAAAACAAGGTTATGTAAATGTGCAGTGCGCCGCGATATGAAAGACCCACTCGGAGCGCGTGGCCGAGTGCTCCGAGTGGGTCTTTCCTATTGCGGCGCACTGTACGTTTACCATACGTACCTTTCTTGATGTCGTTACAAATGCACAAAACAGGGGCTGGCAGTAGTGTATGTACTCCAGTGTTCTCGAGATAGACGTTCGCTGAGGCCACCGGCAGCGAAGGGCAGAGAAAAAAGCCCCACTTGCGAGTTTCATTCCCTCCTCGAGCCCGGAATCTCCAGCCTACGTCAACTTCCTTTTTGTTTTATTATTATTAGTAGTAGTAACAGTAAAAAAATCTGAGATCAAAATAAAATCTGTTAAGCTAAAAAAGAAACAGAAACGAAAAACATACAATTATTGAAGTGCTCTCAAAAGAACTAGCACACAAAAAGGGTGACTGAGATGCAGATAACCTGGCTAGAATTCACAAATGAAGTGGGTCAGCCTATGCGGAGCGCAAGTTCGTCTGCTACTTGCGCAGGGGTTGCGATGACGCCAGAACGCCGAGCCCTCATTGGCTGATTGAAAAAAAAAATAGTGGGTACACCACAACTCCACAAGGCATATAGCATTGGGGTCTACCCACTATCCATTCAATCAAAGCCAATCAGAGCTCGGCGCCGTTCTGACGTCACCGCAACCCCTGCGCAAGAAGCAGACGACTTGCTCTCCGCATTACTATGATCATGCGTAGCGCTCCGTGATTGGTTCTTCGGTGTTCTTATCTGCTCATGCCGCAATGTGATTGGCTGCCGAGCGATTAAAAAAGATGCCACGCCCTGCGTTTCTTAATTGCTTTCAGTTACTATATATCAGCATTTTGTCTGGGAGACTCTCCTGGACAATAAACTTTTGAATTTTGAATGATACTGATCTCAATTTCAGTTAACAATTGCCCGCACCTCTTCGTTCCCGCAGCTGAACTCTGGGAAAGCCAATCCCCGCAATCTACGGAGAAAGTTTGGCAAATAACGCGACGTTAAAAACCACCCCCAACTAATCAAATGGAAAACAGCAATCGCCTGTTGGTAGGATATACCCGTGCAAAACAATGACGGATACTGAGCGGACCTGCGTGGGCCGTTGCACAAAAATCTCTGCGCCGAGCCCATCGACGAATTCCTCCGTGCTCTTTGTAGAACATACCGAGACGACGCGTGTGCTCGCCGATTGCGTAGAAATCTTCAAGGGCAGTATAATAACTCCGTCCCGAGCACAATGGGACTCAAACGCCGACGCGGTCGTAATTCAAGTCGCCCAAGCGTCCCCGCAGCGGAAACATTCAGCCTGCAATTGAGGTGGCACCCTTCATAAATGCCGCTTGCGTACGATTCACCCCGGTATACTTTTATTGCTGTCGCATATATTGTTTTAATTCGTTCTGTTCTCATTCGATGTCGGCGGGTCATACATTTATGCAAAAACCTGCGTGTCTTTATAAAAAAAAAAAAAGTATATACTTTAATGCTACCCGAAAAAGGAGTCAACAAAACCTTTGGTGACAAGCTAAGTATGCGGTATAGATGCTCTGAGAGCCCGTGGAGCAAATGTTTGCGCTATGGAACCCAGGGATTCTGGGTTCAATCCCTACACTCTAAGAAATGCCTGCGCGTCTACTTACCCACAAAACACTCGAGGAGCCAATCTCTGCGATCTACGAAATCAGCCCAGCGAATTATGAGGCGGACCATCTGTTTAGACCTCAAAATTAAGTATGCGCTGTGGCATTACGCAATGCCAGCATGACGCTTTGCATTGCGTAATGCCACAGCGCGGACTTCATTTCTTGGTCTAAACGGATGTTCCGCCTCATCATTCGCTGAGCTGATTTCCTAGATCGCAGAGATTGGGTCTTTGAGTGTTTTACGGGTAAGTAGACGCGCAGGCATTTCTTAGAGTGTACGCCTGCCCGTTTCGATTTGGATGAGCATCGTACCGGCGTGCGGTCGCGTATCAAATAAGTACTGCGTGATGCACGTTAAAGACCTCATGCTAGCTGTTGTACGTACTACACTGGCTAAATTTCTCATCTACAGCTGGGAGATAGGTCGCCCGTTGAGGAAGACTAAGTTCAGGCTGTTTAAACATACCCACACCCCAATTGTTTTTTAGATTCTCCGATTTTAGTTTTTAGTTCGAGTTTTTTGCATTTCTGCAACGTGCCCTTCATGGCGGCAAACCTTTTACTGCAATTTTAACCTGTCACCATCTATACACCGTTCCAATGTTTAAAAAGTCAGAGTCCAGCTTGAGAACATCACAGAGCAGCATGTGCATGGGCATAGCTTCGGAAAGCGAGCGATACACTTTTTTGGAATGGCCCGCCTCTTGGCTTAAAACAGCGCGACAAGACAAGGAAAGTAAAGACAAGACTGACGACAGCGCTGACTATTAACTGAAAGTTTATTTCCACCGCTCCCAGTATATATGCACATCGGCAACCGCCAAATAAACAGAGTGCGAAAGAAAAAACACAGACATACATAGTTAGATTCAGTGGCGTACCAACTTGTTTTTGAGTGGGGAGGGAAGGCAAACCAGACCCCCCCCCCCCCGCCCCCCCCCCCCCCCCCCCCCCCAGGGCCAGAAGGTGGTGCCCCTGGTTTCCCTTGGGCGCCGCCGGCCAGTGTTTGCCCTTCCCGGTGGCGGCTGTTTCAGGGGGGGGGGGGGGGGAACACATGCTTCTGAGAACTGGGGGGGGGGGCGACCGCCCCCCTTGCCCCCCCCCCTCCCCCCGGTTGGTACGCCCATGGTTAGATTATACAGTACTGTGTCATAGTCGGTCCTTAAAATTCACCAGTAAAGAAGCAAATTTCTTTATCGGACAGGACAACGGAGGGCATGCTGACACATTTGTCTTTGCGTTTATTTATTTCGTAAGCTTCTATTATATCTCGAGTTAGTTTGTCACCGTTCCTTTTGAGTATTTTGCCTTTTTGGTCATCGGGGGTGGGAGCTACGGTCACGGCAATGAATTCCCACATGACCGGAGACTTGTTTTGTTACATTATACGGATGTTCCCTTAATCGGTCATGAATGCACTGTCCGGTCTGTCCGATGCAGAGCCTGTCACACAACAGAGGAATGGAATACACGACACATTCTCGACAGTAATGAAAGGCTGGCGGGGATTTTTCATGCGATGTTTCCTCTCGTTCCCGATCTTGTTAACGTTCATGCACAGGGCTAACAAACACTCTGGAGCAGAAAAAACGACTTTAGCTTCTGCCCTTTTCTGTGCTCTTTAAATTGCGGGAAATCTTGTGCAAGTACGAAACGACGGTCACTTTTTTGCTACGGGTTCTTGTGCATCCGTTACCTGTTGTTGGACGCTTCTTCAAGTTTTTCAGCAATTTTTCAGCCACGGGAGTCAGAATCTTCTGTGGGTAGCCGGCATTCGTAAGTATGTCTACTTGTTTTAAAAGGCTATTCGACATGCGGTAGTGACACGATTTAGAAATGGCGGAATTAAAGCATGAATTCACAATTTATTTCTTCACAATCTTTGAATGTGTTGACACAAACGAGAGGACCGGCTTGTCACTTCTGGGTTCTAAGGTTCAGCATACATGCCCGGCTGGCAAATACAGGCCCAGATATAAACATCTGATGAAATTGTCGACTCAATTCGTGCGCCAGTTGCAAGGGTGCAAGACCGTCTTTAAAAATGCCCAAAGTGCGAGTGAATTCGTATCCTAATTCTAGTTGCTCGCAGTCTACGATAACTAAATAATCGTCTACAAATCTAAAAACCTCTGCTGCTCTAGTGCCTTGTAGACGATCCGCAATTAACCTGTCAACATTGGCTGAAGCAAATGTCACTTATGATCGGGGCGATGCAGGACTCAAGGCATTTGAAAATGAAATTTGTTTCCTTACTGGTGCATGTTAGGGACCGATTATGACTTAGCACTGTGTAATCTAACTAATAAGACGCTGAAATTGTATGTATTTTTGTGTTCTTTTTCTTTTATAATATGTTTACTTGACTGTTGTCCATGTGTATACATATATATACTGGCAGCGGTGGAAACAAACTTTCAGTTGATAGCGCTGTCGTCTTTCTCGTCTTTACCTTGCCCTTGTCTTCTCACGATGTTTTAAATTAAGATGCCCATCAACCAACTAGCCCGAACATAACTTTTAGCATAGCCTCCTCGATACTCACAAAGCCTGGCAGTTCGGCGACGGAGCCATACAGCCACCGACCGCAGATTTAGAGCGCGAGGATCTGGTAGCACAGAGCATTTCTCGGGGAGCCTGTATTCAGCGCACAGCTTTTGCAGCGGCCAGGACCCGAAACATGGTTCTCAGAACCGACGAGAAAAAAAGCGGTAGCGCGAAGAACGCGAGGAGCACGAGCGGACATTCCATCGTTCGGGACAAGTGTGTTTCGGCGTCTCGCCGCAGGGGGGCACCCGTTACATGACTAAATTTCCTCTCATCCGTTGTCTGCAGCTGTACCTTTTCACCTTCGGCGACCGCGTCTCGTGGCGATCTGTCAGGCTTTGTCAGTATAGAGGAGGCTATGCTTTTAGCAAACTTACCGCCACGCGCTTTTCAATATTAAGATAGCCTTGCGCCTGGGAAATTAAGAACTGTTTAGTTTGAACTGCTAAATGTCCAGTTCGGACAATCCAATCGAAAGCTGTTTAATCCGAACTGCTTGAACTTAATTAAGGATAGTTCACACAGAATCATTTGCTTACGCTCTCTTACGCTACGCTATAAAAGTCCTCGAATGTGGCGTGCAATGCTACTCCTTAAACTGGTTGCCACGCTTAATACGAAGCACAAATGTCCCGGTGACTCCCAAGGTAACCAGACGTAAGCTTCCGTAACGTAACGTAACGTAACGTAACGTAACGTAACGTAACGTAAGCAAATGGTTCTGTGAGAACCAGCCTTTATGCTCGCACGTTTTAGCAATAAGCTGAGACTATAGTTCGTTACACGTTGCAATGAACCGCTGAAGACACCACGGGTCATCCATACCAATCGGATGCCGTGTGAGCGTCACGTGACCTTCGAGAGGGCATGTAGTCACGTGATACTAATCGGAGTGCTGGATTGGCTCTGTATGGCTGTTGGCGTATGCTGCACTTCGTAGCAAATGAAACAAAGTATAATCGATATACAAAAAAAAAAATACAGAAGGAGAAGAGTCACATAATGTCTATGAAGATGTCCGAACTGGCTTCCAGTTGAATATGTGTAAAATTGAAATGGTACAAAAATGCGTTCGCATAAATTAAAAAAAAAAAATAAGGTGAAATGCAGTTAGGCGTTGACGAGCAAGCAACGAATGATGACCTCATATTACCCACTCTCTCTCTCTCTCTCTCTCTCTCTCTCTTTTTTGTTTGCGCACAATATTACGTTTATTTGATCATTAATTCCCTTATTCCTGGCATTCGCATTGTTTAAGCGCAGTTCCTGCGTTACTCATCATCTTACGAGACAGGCCTGCACGAAACAAATTAAATTGTCTCTTTTAATAGTTTTTTTTTTAATAGCGTACTGACGTTTATCCTTACGTTATCGCTAAAATTTAGCATTAACTTTAGTGTCGGTTACGCGAAAATATTTTTGAATAGCGTTCTTCTCCCGAACCCAAAACATGAGCAAGTCGCGCTTGCAACGACACCAAAATGCAGTCATAGATTTTCTTGCTCGACCGCAATGCCGTAAAAAAAAAAAAAAAAAAAAAAAATAATAATAATAATAATAATAACATTTACGATTTGTTAAAATATAAGATTGTGGCTCCCATCTCCTCGGCAAGAGCGGTCTCGACTGACCTTCGCCGATAAGCTTTTGTTTGTAATCCAGAACACAAGCATCCCCCGCTTGTAACGCCCCCAAGATGCAGTCACAGCTTCTATTTAATGTACAAAATGCTGTAACTCAAGAAACAAATTTTCTTTTTTTTAATGTTTAACGATTTAGTAATGTATAAACATGAGAACACGATGCGGCCGCGGTCGTTCGGTTGTGTCCGCCCTCGTCGCCTCGGCGAGAGCGGTGCTGACCTTCGCCGAGAAGCCCTTGCTCGTCGCAAGTTGCTGGCGATCCTTTCTCACCTTGATGGGTCTTGAAAACACTTGGTGGTATGCTCCTTCCAAAGGATTGCATCGTCGTCGTGTATCAAAAATGGCAATCGCGATACGATGGGCTAGAACCGGGGGTGTGGCGATCCCGCGATCGTCAGTGACTCCCCGTGGATCGACAAGGTGGGCACAGGGGTCGCACGGAGAAGACGGCAAAATAAATAGCGGACTCCATATAGAATATTCGTAGTCTCGGGTATCACTTCCTCGGTGTTCATAACGTCCATTCCGAGTATATTCTTTATTTTAGGCCGCAGGTACACCTGAATCCGTTTACCACAGAGTGCCTGCTGTGTCCGAGATTCTAAAACCTTCGCGACGTGCATTCCGTAGCACCAACAACACTGTTTACCTTTCTTGCCAACACGACGAGGGATTACGGGCTGTGAACTGTGAGTTCTATTTAACACCTCCTTTGATCTTCTTCAAATAACGCCGAAATTTCAGCCCTACGGCTTTGTTATCCAAAAGGTGTCAACCTTTTGGATACCATGGGCAATTGTTTCCTCGAAAATTTCCCAGTTGAATGCAACCTTTGTGAACGAGACGAACGGTCACGGTGATCGATCCAGCGACCTCAGACCTGGACGCTCCTGGTTGCAGTAAAAGATTGCGCAAAAAAAAAAAAAAAAAAGGCCTGTGACGAGATAACGAGGTTGCTCGACATCGGAGTCGTTGCGATTAGACAGCGCGCTTCTTTGTATACGTGGGTGCTCATTGTGATCGCACGCGGTGCCCGAAGCGTGAGTGGTTACCTCATTATTCCCCTTAATTGCTGTAGATTCTTTAGGACAGCGTCACCACTTCCTGGTGCGGCCCGCCGCGTGAACGCACGGCCTGCGTTAATAACAATGTGGAGCACCTTATTGTTCGAGGTCGAGGATTCTGATTCGCACGTTGAGACGATCCACACCGTGAGACGTGGCTTACTTTCAGAGACTGTTAGTTAACCTCATCTCATTCATTCCGGGTCCGGCGAAAATTGTCCGTTTAAGCACGACGAGCAGCCAGAGAGAAGGAAACCGCCCCTTTATTCTTCTTTTCCGTGCGAGAAAAAAAGACCTTTCATCCCACCTTCAGCAGCGAATAGCTTAGAAAGAAACATATGACAGAATGTCCCCAATTGTGGATCAGTTCATTGAGGTTGAAATGTTTTAGAAGAGGGTCTTTGCATACACTCAATAGTCAGGGCTACTTGATAGTGATACTACTTATTAGAAAACAAATGTCTGGCCTTGGGTTAACCGAGTCGTTCAGAGCAAAGAGGGTTTAAAGTTAGACAGTGATGTCTTTCGCACTAAAAAATATTTACACCTTTAAGGGGGTAAAGGAAGTTTGTCCCAGGGCTAACACCCCAAGAGTGTTCCCGCAACACCCTTAGAATGTTGGTGAACACCTTAAACATAGGTAGGGTTCGGAGTTTTCGGTTTAAACCGATAAAAGTACGCCGAATCCAATTTCGGAAATTCGGTTTTAACCGAAAGGGTCAGTTTTTAGGTCGGCGTTTTAAGTTTAAACCGATAATAACCGATAAAAGTATGTCTAATCCGTTTTCTAAAATTCGGTTTTAACCAAAAAAGGTCAGTTTTTTAGGGGTTGCGTCGAGGTGGGGGGGGGGGGGGGAGGGGGGGGCAGAGGGAAGGCTTTGCGAGCTTCGACATTTGTGTGACGTCTTCGTGATTGCCCCCTTTCAAGGTTCAACATGCAACAAAAGAAGTCTTGGATTGGCCTTCACGGGATATCTGTGTGTGTCCTTTCTGTGATCGGGCTTAGTGTGCCAAGTTCCCGGTCCTAACAAAAAAAAACTTTCGGATGTAGGCTAGTATAAGGTTTTTCACTTCATGCACCTCGGAGGACATCGAGGAAAGCCGCTAAAGCGCGAAACACATGTAAGACGAAACCGTCCGATCCGACGTGCGGACTGCCGGAATGACCTTGGGGGGCGAGGGTTTTCGTAGCACCGGAGAGCGTTGAAAACCCTCGCCTCCGACCGTCGTATCGCCTGACCGGACGTCGGATCGGACGTCGGATCGGACGGTTTCGTCGTACGTGTGTTTCGCGCTTAATACCTTTCTTAACACCCTCTCTCAAACTTCCCTGTGGTTGAAAACATAAATACTGTGGATTTTTTTTTTTTTTTTTTTTGCCATTCCGCTGGTTTTTGTACGGTCATCACCTCAGACGGTCACGTCGTTAGAATGCGAAGGAAAAAGAAGCACGCTGAAGATTATGCCCGCGAATTCCGCAATTGTGAGGTGTGTCCTGACAGACGTTGTAGCGAAGACCACGCATGTATATGTGCCATTATTCTTTGAGTGATCACAAATATCACAGCTACAAGGATCATCTGATCCGGTGTACGATGGTGTTTCTTTCATATTCACCGAAAAAAAAAAACGGTAAACTTTTTTGGGAATAAATATACACCGAAAAAAACCGAAACTTGAATATTAAAATAAACACTGAAAAACGTATGCCGAATTTCGAAAAAATAAAAACCAAAAACGCGGAATCCTAAACATAGGATGCTGGCGATCTTAGCAGCCTCCTAGCAATATGTTTACGTGCAACAAGTTTAGAAGTAAAAATCACCACGTGCAGTTCCCACATGCACGGAAACAGCCAATAGAAACCATTGTTGGAGTAGCACGTTACTAGTAACGACGTTACTAGTAACGCGTTACATTTTTTGCTAACGCAGTAACGTACTCGTTAGTATTCTGAATGACTAACGAGTAAAGTATTTTTGGTACTTTTTTACTGTATCGGCTATCAAATTAGTTTCTCGTTACTCCTTACTTTTGTCTAAAACTGGTGAAATACATTAGGTATTTAGAAAAGGTCACGACGCCTGATCTAACGTTTAGAGTAGCAATCTTGTGCATAAAACTGGAGACGTTAGGGGAACTAAATTTAGGTCACTAAGCTCAATGGAGGATCTAGCTTCTCTGCTCGAGGGGCAGTTACTTGCGCTCGAGCACGCAATGCCCAGGCAATGCCGTATCTTGCTGCTAAGACTTCTGAACCTTCGATTTCCTAAAACGGTGAGTTTTCCCACTTATCAGTCCATCTATTCACCCATCCATCTCGAAATCCTGCACAAGCTTATCGCTGCACGGAGGCAGCATCCGTCACAGTAAACTTAAAAAAAAAAAAAAAAAAAAAAAAAAAAAACCTTTCTGACCAAAAGAGACATCCGTTAAAAAGCGACACTATCTCGCTTCTCGAAGGCGAAAAAAAGCCTTCGGCTACCAGCTAATTCTGTTCGTCCTCCTTTTTTTTTATATATATATATAGTGTCACCACCCACAAGGCTTGAACAAACGACTGCGTTACAGCCCCCCCCTCCCCCCCCCTCCCCCCCCCCTCCTCTTCCCCCTCTGCTTTGTGCAGCAGAGGTGGACAGCGGGGGGAGGGGGGGAGAGAGAGACTTTTGTTTAAAACAGTGGACAACTAGTGGCGAAGCGATGTGCTCGTTTCTCTAATTACAAAAAAAAAAAAAAGAAACACCCTTCGTGGAAATTTTTACTCTCGCTCTCCCCCTCGCTGCCTGAAAGTTCCGGACCCACTTTTGTACACAGAAGAATCTTTCGCCTGATTAGTCTTTACTTCCCTAAGGTCATAATAAAAAAATAAAAAAAGAGTTTTAAACCTGAAAGAAAACTTACAAACACGAAACCTTCTTTTTTCGCGGAAAATCTAAAAGTTATTGTTGGTAAGAGGCAGCAAGTGATTACAACCAGTGTGCTGGTAACCGGTGTCCTGTCCCACATAGTGAAGTAAGTCACTGTTACTAAAACCGGCGTAAGGATGAGGGGTGTTGGTTGGCTGGCTGTGTTCTAGCAGTCCCCGTTAGCATGCTGCCAAACATATGTACTCGAGCACAAAAGTAACGTAAAAGTAACGTTCGTTCATTTTGAAAAGTAACAGTAACGGTATATCGTTACGTTTGTAAAAAAAGTAACGTAGCTCAATTACGCGTTAATTTTTACCAAACTAACGAGTAACGCTAATTTCGTTACTTTTTTTTTTTTTTTTTGGTAACGGGCACAACACTGAATTAG
Source organism: Ixodes persulcatus (assembly GCA_013358835.2). Taxonomy (NCBI): domain Eukaryota; kingdom Metazoa; phylum Arthropoda; class Arachnida; order Ixodida; family Ixodidae; genus Ixodes; species Ixodes persulcatus. The sequence goes on from JABSTQ010010521.1 coordinate 401,143, forward strand.
AAACTCAGTAAATCGCGCACGATAAAGGAGTCTCGACCTTGATGACTGTTCCGCCGCCCCATATACGAGTACTCGACAATTCAAAGACACTTCGTCGCAGGTGCATGACCGTCTCAGCGATTACGAAAGTTACAAGTATGTCGCATTGCTCCCATCAATATTTCAAGTACATAATATATCTAATATATTATTCGACAATATCGCAAAAACAATCTCCGCTAAAACTGTTTAAAGAGGGTGCTGCAGCGCGGCGAACACCCTTCAAAGAAGGTGTTCGCCTCACATCACTGTTGCGCCCTTTTCCACACCCTTTTTACGCCCTTCAAACCTGAAAGGTGTTCGATGTAACAGCACAAATTTCACGTTTAAAAAGGGTGAGGTACTGAATGTAAGGGTACTAAAAGGGTGTAGCAAGGGTGTAACTTGTAAGCCTCAAGGGTGTAACTTGTAAGAGTTCTTAAGGACCTGCATATACTCCGACGTTGAGCGCAGCAAAACGCAGCGTAGCGCAGAACGTACGCCTTTCATTGACCGGCGAACAGGAACTCGATATCTGCGACCAATCAGTATCCATGTGCGCTGCGCTACGCCGCATTTGCTACGCTTAACGTCGGTGTGTAACAGAGCCTTTAGTGTGATCTGAACGCACAGCCACACTTCAACATCAATTTGCATCATTCTCTAAAAAAAAAAAGGAAACAAAAAAACAAACACGGTATTGAGGAACGCTTAATCGGTAACCTAAATTCTAAAAATCAAAACCGAAAAAAAAAACACGAAACCGATTGTATTAGTTGTAACTGAACCGTTATTGTTTTCGGTTTGAGTCCCTGATTCTATCTGCGCGTTGTTGAGATAGCACGATTTCAGCACTGGTCGCATATGCTCATCTGGACGTCCCAGACTGCAATTTCATAGCCAAAATTCACGTGATCAGTCACGGTTGCATGATCATCAGCTTTGACTGTCAAGACACCGAACACGTTTAATTAATCCCCCAAACTATACGCTCCATACAAGAAAAAAAAAAAAATCCCTTGCTCGGCATTTTTGTCCGTTCCGCCCGTCTTCCAAGGACAAACTCTGGGCAGAAGACAAGAAGAACTCGGCCAGACGATAGCCGGGCAACTCCTCCTCGGCTCCAGCCACAAAATCACAAAGGAACATCCACATTCCGCGATGGCCCGGCACGCGTCAGGCATGCAGAAGAACATGCGCAAGGAAGAAGAAGGTTTCCGAGGAGCCACCGTCATCACGTACGCGCGCAGTGCATTCGTCGTTTCCACCCGCCGGAATGCCTTGATGCTTCTCTTTCCAACAGGCGTGAGTATGCGCAACGGGTTGGGCGGACCAGCAGCCAGCTCTTCCGATTGCGGCGTGACATCGACCGTACAACGAGCGTAGGAGAACCCCCACAAGGAGCCCGCGAGTCTCCCACTTATTACGTCGCTTTGTTTCTTGTCGTTGTTGCAAAGGCCGTTCGGTTCATCCTTGGCGAAGAGCTCGCAGCGATTCCGCCCTTGCACTGAGCTCATTGGACCGCTCACTGCTGGAAAGATGGCAGCGCTATATAAGTCCAGGACGGGATCGACCATGGCCACAGTCTCCAAGTTGCCGTTGTTCAGGACGAGTATCTGCGACAAATCAAGCTGACAGAGATGTGGAAGGTGAGTGGATCGACTTGGCTCGGGTTGGCTTCTCCGGATGGATTATCACCGTGGGACGCAGGAGGAGTTATTTACCCTGCACGCTTGTGGATATTTCAGGTCACTGTAAACTATCCTAGACAGGTCCGAATGGAGACATATAAGATCTACACAGAGTCACATAGGCTTCACGGTAAAACATCTGTTATCATCCTGAGTGTTAAAAGCTTTCACAACGCACGTGATTTCTAAGTTAATCAAATTAAAATATCAATATATTTTTATTACGAGGAGGGGATATTTATACATTTTCATAAAGTTACAAATAAAGGGTAATTTTGCACGAGCATGCACAAGTTTCAGTTCCAATGCTAAAATAAAAGGGAAAATGTAAAATGCTAATATAAAGGGGAACCTTTTGTTCCACCATAGTTTAGTTTAGGTATACTTGCACTATATTCTCACTGACTCCGAAATCAGTGTAAGTACTTATCAACTATGCGACGTAATCACGTAGTTGCATAGTGAAAATTATTGCCGCTCATTGCCTCTTTTCTTTCCAAAGCTGTCTCCGGGTAGAGCACTCCGAACCTCCATTTTTTGTATTGCTTTTCTTTTTTGTGCGCCTCGCTGTACCAATAATCGGTAAGACCGTGAATCGTATTCTGGACATTTATGAACGAGCAAAGCTCCATTCTAGCCTCAAATTAACTCGACCGATAGGAAGTGCTTCGGATAGTATAATTATTAGCGCATGATATGCGCAATTTTAGTTTCGAAATGGGAGTGGATCCCGGCTATACAAGTTTATGTGCACAGTCACGGACAACTTAAGAAACGTGGTGAGTGACGAGTCCCGAACATCTTGTTATGCATCCGTAGGAAATAATCAATCAATCAATCAATCAACCAATCAATCTATCTATCTACTTATTTATCTCCGTTTGGTGTGGCATTGCCGATAAGAACGCCGAAAAAACGAATCACAAAGCAAAAAGCGTGAACATAAGTCACGCCTTGCGTTTATTAAGATGTCAGTGACGTGTTCCAGCACATTTTTAGCATAATAATAGACCCTTTCCCAAGTTGTGAAATTACGCTTAGGTTATGCGCGGCCGCCATTAGTTGGTCCCATCGCTTCAGGCGTGAAGCCCTTAATTGGTCCCGAGTTCGCGCGAGCACTGACGACGGCACTCGTGTGGAATGCGCTTCGATTTAAGTGCACTCCGAATGCTAACGAAGCGCTCGTGTCCAATGCGTGCTCACAGTGCGTGACCAACTAATGGCGGCCGCACATAATCTATACAACATTTCGAAATTTCGAAAACGGTCTATATTATTATCTTCAAACGATCGACCAAAAGTCCCCCACCCCGGAAAAAAAAAAAAAAAAAAAGTATCTCGGATTGCCCTGCAATTGTGTTGCTACGTGAAACGGATCTTGGTTTAGTGCTAGTAACCTCCAGACATCTTTCCCTAAGCTGTGCCTCCGAGTCTCTGCACCCCTCTCCACCCCATATACTCCACCCGCTCCTCTCTACCCCATTGACTGAATTTATGTGTAGGACACGTGACGTCAATTTTTCCGGTAAATCTAGCGGGGAAACTGAATTTGCGCATATGTCACGTGACAGCGTGTCACGTGACGTCATATTTTTTTTTTGCTAAATTTTGCGGGGAAACTAAATTTGTGTATAGGCCATGTGACGTCATTTTTCCCGCTAAATTTAGTGGGAAATTCGTGGTTACGCTTTTTGAGGCTTCACTTCACCTGAAAACCCAACCTATAAACGTTTCACGCTGAAAAAAAAAAAAAAAAAACCTTTACAATTTGTTTATTTATGCGCACAAAGCAGTAAATTATAGACGATGCGTTTATGCGCATGGCTAATTGAATACTGCTTTTGTAAGGCATTTTAGAGTTATAATTTATAAATACAGAACAAAGGTAGTTTTTTTTTTTTATGAAAGCAATCGACGGCGATATTAACCGTTATAACAAGTGATTCCCTCATGATGGGCTGTGGATATAAATATGACAGTAGTCGTCGCTATGTGTTCGTCCTCTGATTGTTACTATCGAAAGGTGACAAGCTCTAGTAAGTTCTCCAGTAATGATGCAATGATCACGGGAAATCAGGTAGTTAGTGACTGCTGCAGCCAGACGCCCGCAAACATTCATGTGATTTCACTTATACCTGTTTTCACCTTAAGAACCGAAGTAAAACAAGTCCGGCTCCTCGCGGAACATTACTAATTTCCCCCTTTATGTGGATAATGAAGACATATTTAGGTGAATTTTAGATTAGATATATGTTATCTTTTCACTATGTACACGTTCCAAACGTCAAAGGCATCGCTTTTTCCTCCGACAACCGAATCTCGTGAGAACTATTTCGCGCCGCGTAGGAACAATGCGCAAAACGTACTTTTTTCTTAAGGTGAAAACAGGTATAGACACCTTACTAAGTTGCGATTGTACTCGGACTCACAGTCCTGAAGGTACCTAGCAACCGATCAATAACTCACATCTGCGCATAAAAAAAAAAAAAAAAAGATTTGAAAAATGAAAACAAACAAAAAAAAGGTGAAAGGATTATCGCATGCCATTCTAACTGAGTTTCCCGCCATCTTTCACTCCTCAAGGTAACGATCATCTGCGTGTGCCTGGCCCAGTGGGCAAGCTGCCAGTTCCCGTTCGCACAACAACACTTCGTGAGTCACCATGCCTTCCTTCCTGTATTATTAATATTACAAGGCACCATTACAAATATAAGTGTGGCATTCGGTCAAATCCTCCCCTACCCCAATCCAAATCGGATGCATGCATTACATGCGCACACAATTGACTTTCTCAGTTTACGTAGGCACTTTGCGTAAAAAGGAACCCCATAGCGCAACACATCTTGATAAAAATTTCAGATATTGAGCATTACCAACTTCTACGGCTCACATAAACATTACGCGTAAACCTTGCATGTGTCCCGTTTCAGCGAAGGCATTTAAACACGGCATTATTTCATTAGGAAAAATTAAAAAAAAAGACTGCGAATGAAGTCTGTTGCGCAATTTCAGGGGCTTAACGGCGAGGTCGACGTTCCAGGAAATGAATCCACGCGTTACACGCGCTCTGGATGGGCAATTAAGCAAGCGCGACCGCTACCGCACACAGATGATCTACAAAGTCACGTCGGAAGAACACACGATGTCCATCGCTCCCGCCTCGCTTCCTGCTGCGCCTATGGACAAGAGAACTCGTCACGCGTGGCCTGGATGGACGCCTGCTCAAATATGAGGACCCAGGGCATGTCACCGTGACGTCACGGGCCTGGCAATACGTGTAGCAGGATTGGCCAAGAGGCATCATGATCTCGCGTTTCCTTATAGAACGCCACGCCCTGCTGGTATACATGACCATTCCCGATTTATATAGATGGCTCGCAAGTGACGTCATCGCATGATGACGTCAATGCCGAGAAACACAAATTCGATTGTTCGCAATATATGATCCAGAAGGTACGTGCACAGCAGCCAAGCAGCAAGGCCACAGTGATGGCCGCTGATGTAATGTCAGTGCAAGCCGTTTTGGTTTCGCCTGATGACTTCACGAGGTAAGTGAGTATTAGTTAGGATTGCTTTTAGGGGGCATGATGACACAGCATTCATACATGGTTCTGGGACAAACCTGGTGTCGTAACGTACTGACTTCTAGTGTGTCGATCCTGATCTAGAATACCCGAGACCAGTGGCATAGCCAGAAAATATTTTCGGGGGGTGTTTCAAGGTGCTGGTGCAATCACACACACACACAAAAAAAAACAAAAAAACATATAAGATACTGATAGTGCTCTAATTAATCTCCCAAAGCGAAAAAAACATTTATATATCAGGTACGATTTCGGGGGGTGTTCTGACACCTAAACACCCCCCCCCCCCCCCCCTCCCCTGGCTACGCGCCTGCCCGAGACTGTGGTAAAAGCTGGGAAACTTGGTGGAAGAAAAAAGACAGGGGAAAAGAACGTTTCGGGTATTCTACATCATGATCAACATCCACCAGCTCGCCTGCGTACTCACTGTGTTTTCTTCAATGTATCTTTTGGATAGCGCTCCAAGCGGCCTGCTCTGCTGCTGAGATGAAACAGCGCAACCTCTGTCTTAGTAATACCCTTTAGTAATATCAAAGTGCAGCGGGGGAGTGGTGTTAGAGGCTTGACGCTACTCCATGGGGCCAAGTATACACATGTACCCACTGCGATGCACGGCCAAAGATATGCAGTCTGGGGCTGGTAATGTGTCGGCGAGATGGCTTCGTCCAGCCCAGTTGCACAGCTGTCCGGAAAAGTACAGTGAACGAGGCCCTAAGCACAAAGTTGGGTTGATTGCAGGGATTTCTCCAGGGTCGTCAATCCCAGTTTGTAGGGTGTGTGTACTTTGTGAAGGAAAATCTTGGGATACTGGACTCAAGCCGGGAGTCTGTTTGGAGGGGGGGGGGGGGGGGGGGGTATAAATCACTGGTCGCTTGGAAACGTGGACAGCTGATGCCCCAAAAGACTCAGTCTGATTGCCAGCGTGTCTGACATGCGTGACTGCCCACAGGCACCCCAGACCCGGTTCCAGCCACAGCCCGTTTATACTCCCGGAGTGCAGAGCTACGCCCCTCAACCGTACAGCTTCGCGTACGACGCAATCGGTGCCGACGGCTCGAGCAGCCGCAGCGAGTCCGGTGACGCGAGCGGCCGGGTGACGGGTTACTACACGATCACCACGAGTGAAGGCTCCCGTCGCCGCGTCAGTTACGTGGCCGACGAGAACGGCTTCCGCGCCACCGTGGACACCAACGAGCACGGCACCGCGGACGAGTCGCCAGCGGACGTCGTGTTCCGGTCCACGGCACCCAAGGTCCACGGCGGAGTCACCTCGCGGGCATCGAGCGCCCAGCCCACCTTCTCAGCTCCGCAACAGCAAGTGTTCGTGCAGCAACGGTACCCGTTCTCGAAGGCTTAGCTCCCTGGTGAGGATCGGGACTCTGGCTGTGGCCGAAGCAGCACACGCGCGTCTGCGCTGTTAAGCCTACCGCGATGGCGGCGCTTGTATAACCATCCGGTGTTTGAGATAAGAATAAAACGAGTGGGTGGAACGGAAGGTCGTCCTATACGATGAGTTGTGTATGGGCGACGGCGCGCTTCTGGGTGAGTAGGCGGGCATTAGCAAAGGCGAGTTACGCATGGTGGGCTCTGCCGTCGCCCACGAGCGTATGCTGATTTGCGCCTTGTGACTGCGGTAAACCGGTAGTGTCTGCCGACTCGGAGCATGTTCCAGTACTCTACGAATCCGAATCATCACATTTGCAGTGTACGCCGAGACAGACATGTTCCTTCTGTCGTTTTAAATGTGCGTAACGTAATTCCGCAGGGCTGCTGGTTATTCCTTATTGCTTGCACTGAACCTTTACGGTGTAAAAAAACACGTCCAGCAAGAAGAAAAGAAAGAAAGAGAAAAAGGAAACACTAAAACTGTTTTGAAGTGTTTCGAATGATGTTGGGTGCTGGTAGGCGACAAAACAACATAATTAACAATGCGTGATTGTATACTCTCGTTGGCGCAACCGACTTTTAGTCTGTGTGGCATGTCTCATTTTGAGGTGAGACCTGCAGAGGGCATACGTTGTAAAATAAGATCACGTATAAAATACAAATTGTGTGTATGTGCGTGTGTGGCCTCCGATATGAAGAGCAGTGACGTAGCCAGGAGAGGGCTTATGGCAGGCACGTAGCCAGGGGGGGTGGCCCATGGGGCCCGGGCCACCCCGAAATCTTCCGTTTTGCTGGGGCCTCCTCCCCCCCCTCCCACTCATACAACATTTTGTCTTGGGCGCCCCCCCCCCCCCCCCCGAAACAAAATCCTGGCTACGTGCCTGGCTTATGGGGCTTCAGTTCTTCCCCCCCCCCCCTCGCGCCCCAAGTCATAGACATCCCAGCCACTTCAACCCCGCCCCCCCCCCCCCAAAAAAAAAAAAAAAAAATTTAAAAATTATTTCTGGCGTTTTTGAAGAAGAGCTTTGATAATTGTGTTCGTTGTATGCTCAGGCAACGGGAAGGGGTCTGGTGTCCCCGATGTAGATGAGAAATTTATCTAATGCAGTACCACCGTTATCCTGGCACCTCCAACGTGCATCACGCAGTAGTAATGCACGACGACTGTGGTGTCAAATACTTTCCAAAGGGAGGCCACTCCGCTCATTTGACGCAGAGCGATGGCAGCACCGCTTCCCTCGTGGCTTGGCTGCTCCAGCCGCTTCGGCCGCAGACTTCTCTCCCCTCTTTCTAACTGCCTCCTCTCTCAAAACCTCTCTACCAATCACGTGGGCGCCCGCTCAGCAACCCGGATTTGAGCAGGGAACGCGAACGCACGTACAACTGCGATGCGATGCACCAATGCCGACGTAAACGGAAAGGACACGACACGAGTGTAACCAGGTAATGACTCGATCATTTTTATGACCGTTGGATGCTATGGCGACTGGCACATAACCAAATACCGAAGTGTTGATTTGCCTGAACCGATGTAAACCTTGGTTATTTATGGCTAATCAAACTCATCGACACCCTCGCAATAATTAACGTCTCCGGGAGCTTCAAAGCTCTTTGATGAAATTTCGAAAACCCGCTTTAATACATTGTGACAGGGTGTCAAAAAAAAATTACATTCTTTTTTTTTTATCTCAAAAATAAACTAGGCAGCGCCGAACGCTCATTCTCCGCTCAAAGGTAGCGCTAGAGGTCACAACCAGATGCCAAAGTTTCAGCCCGATCCGATACCTTATTCAAAAGTTATAAGTGATTTTCTGAAAATTTCAATGGGAAAATGGCGGCCGACGGTGTTCTTGAATACATGGGGCTCGATGGCACCAGAAACCGAAAACGGAAGAAAATGGGCTCCATTTTCCCATTGAAATTGTCAGAAAATAACTTATAACTTTTTATTAAGGTATCGGATCGGGCTGAAACTTTGGCATCTCCTCTAGCGCTACCTTTGGGCGGAGAATGAGCGTTCGGCGATGCTTAGTTTATTTTTGAGGTAAAAAAGTGTAATTTTTTTGTGACACCCTGTATATGTACCTGGTAATTCAATAAAAGGCTATTTTAAAGTATTTTTTACATTAAAAAAAAGAACGGCGCCAAAATCTTCGCTGACGCCACGTTGATATTCGAATAAATGTGTTAGCATTTCACGCAGCGGTTATATATACCAAATCTTGGTGAATGCAGCCTCTCAGCACTTTACCGCGGGGTGATCGTACCCGAAATCTCTCTTCTCCATGGTGCAAGCAGATCAGGTAACTTAGCGTGATCATGAAGGACGTGCTCGCGATGCGCGGAAAACGACAGAGCCATTTCGTTGTTGTGCATACATGTTGTGCATACAGGGGCGACGACACCGTGCGCTTACGGCCCGGTGACATGGTAACTGCGCGTAAAGAACGGCGTGGAAGGCTGAAGAACGGAACCGCAGCCCGTGTGCGTCCACACGTCTCCAAAGCCGGCGGCAGGAGCTTCCGAAGGCGTCCAAAGCGCGCACCCATACCCCGGCCGCTTATTTCGAGAGGCTAGGCGATAGGACGCATATCAACGGTGGCCGCAAGGGATTGGCTGGTTATAGAAAGTGACGGCGTCATAGGCTGAAAGCTGGCCAAATATAAAACAAAACTTTTAGGGATTGTCAGCGTCTGCAAAAACTTGGCGGCAGGCTTGCCACGTGGCGCTAAACTCAACTAAACAATCTTTCGAGAAAATGTCGTTCGACGAGCAGATTGCCACCGGAGTTGTCGTGCCTTTGGGTCCACGCAAATAGATTGTCAATACACCCGGTGCGTACATTGAGCCGTGGTACAGAGTGAAGGGTACATGGTCTCGGTAGTCACCGGGTTGTCTCGTGGGTTGAAGCTCCTTGACTGGCCGAAGAGGGGTTCGGGTGTCTTTAAGATGACCGAGGACCATTCCGAATCCCCCTGGGCAGTGGTGTAGCCAGGGAAAAGAAAGGGATGAAACTTAACCCCCTCCGGGCCGGATTAAGGAATTTCGGGGCCCTGGGCTAAGGCTGTTCATGAGGTCCCTAAATGTGATGATAATACTTACTATGATGATGCATGGTGGTGGTGATCATAACGACAATCACGGCAATATGTATATTTCACCACCTTATGAAATACAAATATTGTTACTTTTATGATGCACCTTAGAATGTTCAGTGATGGAAGCAGCATTTGACTTTTTGTAGCACGTTCTGTAGCAAGAAAAATATTAGTTCGGAGCAGCCACTGACGGTTTTGGAGTAGATGCCAACATCTGTTAGCACCTACTCCAAAAGTTCATCTTTGATAATCAGTTCATCTTTGATGAGTTCATCTTTCATGAGTTCATCTTTGATAATGACTGAGACTGAGGGTTCCACTTTGAAACTCGAGCATATTACTTATTACCGTTTGTGATAAGAATAGATAGGGCATAAAAAGAACACATTCTTTCATTTAAAATGGGTATTAAAAAACGGTTAAAAAGTGAATCCTAGCGCAACACTTCATTGGGATAAATCCTCTCTCCTCTCCCCATTCTATACTCGGTAGTTTGTTCAGACTCTAAATATAATTTGTGTAAAATGCCAGCAAGAACCAGCATATCCGCTAACACGTCTACTAATAAAAATGCGTCTCGTAAGTTTAATGAACATACCAAACTCAAGGCTCCAATATCATAAACTGAAAAAACAACCGCCCAAGAATATTATAAAAGCCTACATTTGTGATTCAAATGTGACACAGCTCTTCAACGGCATATGAACCTTTGACGTCATGATGGCGCTGAAGACAAGGACAAAAGGGAGACTAGACAACACAGAGCGCTAGTTCAACTGTTTATTTTGAAAAAAAAGGGGGGGGGGGGACATATATACAGTCAAACCGCTTCACCTCAGCCAATCCCAGGCCTCACCGTCGCACGGAAAAACGCTATCTCTTTGTCTAACAGGTCAATGGAGGCAACGCTGATGGAGGCAACGCAGATGGTCAGGGAAATAATAGAAGCAGACTTGATAAAACAGTCTGGAGCACAATATGTCAGCGTTGCCTCCATTGACCTGTTAGACAAAGAGATAGCGTTTTTGCCGTCGACGGTGAGGCCTGGGATTGGCTGAGGTGAAGCGGTTTGAGTGTATATATGTGGCCCCCCCCCCCCCCCCTTTTCAAAATAAACAGTTGAAGTAGCGCTCTGTGTTGTCTAGTCTATCTTTTGTCCTCGTCTTCAGCGCCATCATGACGTCAAATTCCCAGTACCAACTAGCCCAACAATCTGCATTGATATGAACCTCACTTACGTCGAAATTCGCTGCTCTTTCGAGCTGCACAGGAACTACCGTGACTATCGTATTTATTCAAACATATATATATATATATATATATATATATATATATATATAACTGGTAAGAAAAAACCCTTGGCGAAAACAGCAACAACGGACGATTTAATCTTGACGTTTCTGCCGGAGTCCGGCCTTCGTCAGGATGAACTTTTACAGATGAACGCGGGTGGTATTTATACAATGCTACGGTCGGGTCCAAATTTCGGCGGGATGACGGTTGGAGCTTTGGTGAGAGGGAAGCTTAGGGCAGATCGTATCCAGGTGAAAAAGCTTGACGGTCGGGGCCAAGTTTCAAGGACGGTGGGATGACGGTTGTAGCTTCTTGAGAGGGAGCGCAGGGTGACTTTGTGTCCGGGTGGGCAGGGGTGACCTGAATAATAGCGTACAATAGACGAAAGTTAACGCGCAAACTAGAGTGCTGTCTCAAAAAAACAAAAACAAAAAAAACGGCACTGTCACTTGTGTTGTTTCGTGGAGCATGCACGAGTCAGACCTGAAAGGGAACAATGTTAAACCTAGAACAAAAAATATATGAATATCAAAACCTGGAAATAAAAGAGAAAAGTTGATGGTCCAGTTCCGGCCACAAACACAGTACCACTGCTAACAGTAAGGTCTGGGACCTGAAAAAATGTCCCCTCATCGCTGTTGCTATTCGTCTGTTAGCATTTTAATCGATGCCAGAGTACCGGGGCTTTCATTTATTCCTTGTTTAATTGTGTTGAATCAGTAAATTAGGTAGGATTCACGCTGTTCACGTTCGCGATTTGATTTAAATCCAGATTCTAGGAGCGTCACTGACAATTTATAAAACGAGTGTTTTGGGAGAGCGAGATGTTTGGATAGAGGCAATGTCGGAAGATTTATGGCGTGAGATTTGTGATTATTAAAGCGCAGTCTAAATGCCGTTCCAGTCTGCCCTATGTATTGCATTTTACATACCGTACACTCGAATAAGTACACGACATTCGACGAGGCACATGTTAAGTGCCCTTTAATTTTGATCGAGAACTGCGAGTGCGTGCTGTTGGCCGTGTTTGTGTGCTGCATCTGTTTACAGATCAGACATCCTGGGTGCATGCAAGGCCTACATTCGTTAGGTGGTGGCGATGAATTGATCCGAGAATTTACTAGCGCGTCTTTGAGGTTACGCGATCGTCGGTGGACTACCCCAGGGCCGGTTTGCTCACCTTGCGGCCGCGGCTGCGGCTGCGGCCAAGAGGGATTTTTCTGTCACGTGACCAGCTCCATGGGGACAAGGAAGTACCTAGCGTCCCTGCCTAATGGCGGAGAAATCCGTATCGCTTCGAGCACAAAAACCTAATTTCGCTCGCAGAAACTGACTGCAGGGACTTTCAACTGGAGTCCAATTGACCGCCCTTTTATACTGTAGGAGCGGCAGGTAAAGTTACGGCCAAGGAGGCTAAATATGAGCCAAAATAAATGTAAAAAACACGCGAGATAGAAGCGGTGGCAGTATATTTATATACCGGCGCCAGCGCCGGCGTCTCCCACTTTCTGCTGTGGTCGAGAGGTTAAAGCGCCGGTACTTTACGTCGCGGCGTGAAAGGCCCGGGTTCAAATCGCGCCAGAAACTTTCTCTTTTTTTTTTTGTATTTGACTGCACTCTCACTAAGAATGTAGACAAGGCCCTATGAGCTCTATAAAATCATTGGGCGGGTAGTTTTGACTCACCAGTTCGTTGTTCATGGCCTCGGCAGAGCGCATACATGTCTCTGGCTTTCTTTACCAATTTCCGCCACGCCTCCTGCATCTGCCGTACACGCCGCGGAAAGCTGACAATATCTTTCCATGCCCGTCTCTTCATTCGCCAGGTAACTGTGCTGCTGAATTCCTCTAGAATTTGTTGTTTCCGTTTTCGAACTGCTCTAATTAATTCCATTTGTTGATCCAAATTCTTTTTAGGTGTTTGCGTTAGAGAGAAGGTTTGCGATGTCGACGCCTGATTTATTTTTGAATTCGGTTGTGATCGTCTGCTATTCTAACTAAAATTCAACAAGTAATGTGTTAATATCACAAAACGATTGCCACAGCAAAAAGTAAAGAGTAAAAATATACCTTTTATCACATTCCATGCAAGTAAAAGTATGAACTCTTTTATTTCGGTTTTACTACTTTCTCAGACGTTTGACTTGCTGCCTTGCCTGTAGGATTTTGCTCAATCAATGCATGCAGAGCTGCTAGTCTTTTTTTCTTTTTGCTTATTTTGTAGAAGTTTTTTTTTCTTTAATTGTCACAACTGCAGTTTTTATTAGTACTAAATAGGCTTTTCCTGTTATTGAAAGGAGTCGTAGCAAGAGCGTTGCATATTTAAAAACATAAAATTGCAGTTGCTGGAGAAAGTATGCTTGTTTCGGCTCCGTTTGTGTGAAAGCCATACCGATGTTGTTACCTTGGTTTTCTTTTAATGAACATTATGAAACGATTGGATTAGCGCGTTAACTTGCCTTGATCTTTATTTTTTTTCTTCCCTGTGTTTCAATTGAACAGGCAGGACAAACAGTAAAAATAGAGTAAAGTGCAGTAGTGCAAGTGGATGATTCGTAAAAACAGATCACAATTAAAAAGTGAGACACGCGCAAAATACACACAAAAAAAAGTTGCTAGCGCGATTTGAACCCGCAACTTTCACGCCACGACGCGAAGTACCGACGCTCTAACCTCTCGACCACAGCAGAGAGCGCGAGCCGCCGGCGCTGGCGGAGGTATATAAATATACTGCCACCGCTTTTATCTCGCGTGGTTTTTTCTTTATTTTGACTCATGTTTACCCTCCCTGGCCGTAACTTTACCTACCGCTCCTACAGTATAAAGGGGTGGTCAATTGGACTCTAGTTGAAAGTTCCTGCAGTCCGTTTCTGCGAGCGGAATTAGGTTTTTGTGCTCGAAGCGATACGGATTTCTCCGCCATTAGGCAGGGACGCTAGGTACTTCCTTGTCCCCATGAAGCTGGTCACGTGACAGAAAACTCCCTCTTGGCCGCAGCCGCAGCCGCGGCCGCAAGATGAGCAAACCGGCCCAGGGGCGGATGGAAACGCGCGTTTAAGGCGCTCGCTTTGTTCGAGAATGTTATAATGTCGTCTTAAGATATTATTTACATTAGGATGGTTCATGCTATAAGTTAGATATAAATTTGTGCGTTGTGTGTCGCTTTGCGTGGGGCGCGGGCTGATAAAGTCTGCTCGGTTCAGTTGCTTGGCTTTTCTGATTGCATCGTCGATTATGCGCGGTGGATACTTTTGTTTCTCTAGCACTGACTTTAAATTTTGGCTGCTCGCATCAAAATCTGTCTCCTTGGAACAAATTCGTTTGAAACGATGAGCTTGGCTATAGGGAAGGCTGTTTTTGCAAAGGCGTGGGTGGTCGCTTTGATAATGCAGGTATTGCTGTCGATCTGTTGGCTTACGGTACAGGCTCGTGGCGAGTTTACCTTCGTCTATTTTAACGTTGACGTCTAAGAAGTTTATTTCGGTTTGAGAGTACGTATGTGTAAAGCGGATGCTCGGATGAGCATCGTTGTATCGACCTATGAAGTCCACCAGCTCCTCCTCAGTGTGCGACCAGACAATAAATATATCATCTATAAACCTTGTGTATATTAGCGGCTTTACGGGACATTCAGAAAGGAACTGAGATTCTAATTTTCCCATGAATACGTTGGCGTAGTTCGGGGCCATTTTGGTGCCCATCGCGGTTCCGCTAACCTGCCTAAAGTATTTATTGTTAAATTCGAACGTGTTGAGTTCTAAAACAAGCCTCGCTAGAGTAGCGACGACGTGTCCATCTGGGGTATCCGGTTGTTTGTGGAGTTCGTACATGTCAATTAAAGAAATTATTCCATCATCGTGTGGGATATTCGTATACAGCGATGACGTACATCAAGTGTAACCAGATAAGATTCTTTTTGTATGCGTAAATTTGATATTTCCCTTAAGATGTGAGTTGTGTCTTTAATGTACGAATCGAGACTTGAAGGTATATGTTTAATTAAACTGTCTACATATCCTGATATGGGTTCGGTTACTGTACCTATTCCGGATATGATCGGGCGCCCTGGGTTACCAGGTTTGTGAATCTTAGGGAGCATGTAGAAGCGGCCCGGGGAAGGCTGTACCGGTTTCATTAATTTATGTTCGTTAGCGGTTATTCTGCCCTCGTCTAAGAGATCCTTAAGGACCGAGGGTGCACAGTCTGAGTGTGGTGCACTGTAGGGTCACCTGCGAGAGGTTCATAAAACTTTGGGTCATTTAGTTGGCAGTATCCTTCCCGGATGTACTCAGAAGTGCTAAGAATCACAATTGCTCCTCCTTTATCGGCTGGTTTTATTGTTATGTCTGTCCTATTGCTCAGGGTTTTTAAGCTAGCCCTTTCGGATTTAGTGAGGTTATCCCGTTTTCCCGCCTGCCTGCGATATTCCCGCATAATGTCTTTTTGCACAGCGGCTATGTACAAGTTAAGACAATCGTTACGGTTAGCCTTTGGCGTCCAGTCGCTCGTTGCACGCTGCTGAGAGGTGTTGGAGCTAGAAGGTCTGTCCAAGAAGTATTCCCGCAATCTTAAATTTCGAGCAAAGTTGTCGAGGTTGCGTAGTAATTGAAATTCGTCAACAAAACCTGTGGCGGGACAGAAGTTCAATCCTCTCGAAAGGAGTTTTTCCTCTTCTGTTGATATGGTCACTCCAGATAGATTAACAATGGACCTTTTTCCAGTAAGCTTCTGCGCATGCGTACACTCCCGATGTCGCCATTTTCGCAGGACACCGGGACGCGGTGCCCTGCGAAAATGGCGACAGCAACATTGTCAGCATCTATCTTCGCGCGTATTTCGTCTATTTTGACGCTTTGTTTTTTAGTATCGGTAGTATGGGGTATAAAAAGCACTGAAAGCCGATACAACGGCACGATGCCAATGTGTTTTGACGGGCGGAGGCATGTTGGGCTGCTCTTCTATTGTAGTGCGCAGACAACTCTACAGACGGCGCTCGTTACTCGAAAAAGGTCCATTGTGGTGCCACAAGGGGCACTAGTGCTTGACCTATCGTCTGTTGTGCTAATGGCCGGTTGAGTATGTTCACTATAGTTAAATGATTTCGTAACCTGAGGTAAAACAGGGTTAGGAACCTTATCGCGCTGTAGCTTACGTAGCCTGATTGTTTCAAGGTCATGGCGTTTCTTTTTATCGAATTCAGATAGGGCGCTAATTTCGGATGTCGATAAGGGGCCATTTGAACGGAGAAGTGTAGCGGTCGCAGTAGTTAACTGTTTTACTTGTTTGTCACTATGATGAATCGCTATTTGGACCAATTTAAGGGAAGCCTCAAGGAGAACCTGTTGCCATTCCGATCGGTCATGTTGGTCGAGGTTTGTGCAGGCAGGAGGAAGGGAAAGCGACATGCCCTTCGGGGTAATGCCTGCGTTAAGGTACACTAGCAAGGTTGATTTATGAAGTTCGTGCCTAATGCGTTTATCTGAGAGCTTTCGTACTTTAAGAAAAGTGGTACTGTAGTTTGGAGCGGAGGAACTGGACTCACCGAACTGTCGCCAATCTTCTTTCGGGTGCGGGGAGCTCTCCGCGGCGGGCTTTCGCAGGTTGTAGCGCTGTCTTGGGGTGCTTCTCGGCTGCTGCGGGAGTCGCTTGGGTGCCACACTCTCGACAGGTGTCGGGTACTCATCGACGTAGTTGACGCTCTCGCTGGCTGCCGGGCACGGTGCTCCCGGGATCCCCACAGGGGCAGCTGGGCTCTCTGGACTGGCGTTGTGGGACCTGGGACTCTCGGGGTGCCTGGGTTCCTCTGATGGGGCCATCCTTGTGCAGTTGGCGGTGGCGGCGGCGGGGATCTCCGATGACCAGCCTGGCGACGTCGTACTTGTTCCACGTTGCAAAATAGACTTCAGGTTTGCCGCGAGGAGGGCGACTCCCGTGAAGCTCGGGTGCAGCCCGTCAGCCGCCAGGACTCGAAGAGGCGGCAGCGACGTGAAATCGTGGTCCAGGAAGGTCACCTTGCCTGGTTTCCTGCAGTAGTCCTTGACTGTGTTGTTGAATTTCCGGGCTTCGGTGTTGAACCAGTGGACGAAGCGGTGGTTCGACTGATCCAGGCGTCGATTGGTGTGCCGAGGCAACACGAGGGACACAACAAGCCTCTGGAGCTCCGGACGTGCTCGCAGCGTGTTGTTGACCAGGCGACGGCACCGTCGTAGCGTCTCGTCGGTGCCGTATCGTTCCAGTTCGCTCGTCCCTACGTGAAAGACGAGCGTAGTGACCGAACGTGGGAGGTTGGCGAGCTCCTTCTCGATGTCGAACGTGGATGCACCACGGATGGTGATGAAGGCGGGTGCGGCTCTATCGTAGGGGTCGAAGTGCTGGTGGAGATATCGGGTCTGCGAGTTCCCGATGACAGCGGAGGTTGGCAGGTGCTTGGGGTACATCCGCGTTAGCTGCTCCACCTTGGGTGCGCCGGGGGCCGGTCTGGATACAACGGGCATGGTGGCGGGAGGCCGAAGGCGTGGGTATAACTGGTAAGAAAAAACCCTTGGCGAAAACAGCAACAACGGACGATTTAATCTTGACGTTTCGGCCGGAGTCCGGCCTTCGCCAGGAAGAACTTTTACAGATGAACGCGGGTGGTATTTATACAATGCTACGGTCGGGTCCAAATTTCGGCGGGATGACGGTTGGAGCTTTGGTGAGAGGGAAGCCCCTTATCGACATCCGAAATTGGCGCCCTATCTGAATTCGATAAAAAGAAACGCCATGACCTTGAAACAATCAAGCTACGTAAGCAACAGCGCGATAAGGTTTCTAACCCTGTTTTACCTCAGGTTACGAAATCATTTAACTATAGTGAACATACTCAACCGGCCATTAGCATAACAGACGATAGGTCAAGCACTAGTGCCCCTTGTCACGTGGCACCACAATTGTTAATCTATCTGGAGTGACCATATCAACAGAAGAGGAAAAACTCCTTTCGAGAGGATTGAAATTCTGTCCCGCCACAGGTTTTGTTGACGAATTTCAATTACTACGCAACCTCGACAACTTTGCTCGAAATTTAAGATTGCGGGAATACTTCTTGGACAGACCTTCTAGCTCCAACACCTCTCAGCAGCGTGCAACGAGCGACTGGACGCCAAAGGCTAACCGTAACGATTGTCTTAACTTGTACATAGCCGCTGTGCAAAAAGACATTATGCGGGAATATCGCAGGCAGGCGGGAAAACGGGATAACCTCACTAAATCCGAAAGGGCTAGCTTAAAAACCCTGAGCAATAGGACAGACATAACAATAAAACCAGCCGATAAAGGAGGAGCAATTGTGATTCTTAGCACTTCTGAGTACATCCGGGAAGGATACCGCCAACTAAATGACCCAAAGTTTTATGAACCTCTCGCAGGTGACCCTACAGTCAGTGTTGTGCCCGTTACTGAAAAAAAGTAACGAAATAGCGTTACTCGTTAGTTTGGTAAAAATTAACGCGTTATTGAACTACGTTACTCTTTTACAAACGTAACGATATACCGTTACCGTTACTTCTCAAAAATAACGAACGTTACTTTTACGTCACTTTTACGTTATTTTGTGTCCGAGTACATGTGTTTGGCAGAGATGTGTTCGCTTACAAACATGCCTTCGGTCTCGTGAAAGAGAACACTTTCACGAGACCAATCGAAAGTCAATCGGCTTTTAAAAACTACAGCATGCGAACGGGGACTGCTGGAACACAACCAGCCAACCAACACCCCTCATCTTTACGCCGGTTTTAGTAACAGTCCGGTTCATACTATTACCAGAGGCTGATTTACTTCACTATGTGGAACAGGACACCGGTTACCAGCACACTGGTTATAAGCACTTGCTGCCTCTTACCAGCAGTAGCTCTTAGTTCTACTGCGAAAAAAAAAAAAAAAGGTTTCGTGTTTGTAAGTTCTTTTTCCAGGTTTAAAACTTTTTTAATTTTTTTTTATTATGACCTTAGTGAAGTAAAGACTAGTCAAGCGAAAGATTCTTCTGTGTACAAAAGTGGGTCAGGAACTCTCAGGCAGCGAGGGGGAGAGCGAGAATAAACAATTCCACAAAGGGTGTTTTTTTTGTAACTAGAGAAACCAGCAAATAGCTTCGCCACTACAAGTTGTCCACTGTTTTAAACGGATGTCTCCCCCCCCCCCCCCCCCCCCCCCCCTCGTCCACCTCTGCTGCACAAAGCAGAGGGAGAAGAGGAGGGAGGGGAGGGGGCTGTAACGCAGTCGTTCGTTCAAACCTTGTGGGTAGTGACACTTTAAAAAAAAAGGAGGACGAACGGAATTAGCTGGTAACCGAAGGTTTGTTTCGTCTTAACGAATGTCTCTTTTGGTCAGAAAGTTCTTTTTTTTTTTTTAAGTTTACTGTAACGGATGCTGCAGGTTCCGTGCAGCGATAAGCTTGTGCAGGATATTTTGAGATGGATGGGTGAATAGATGGACTGATAAGTGGAAAACACACCGTTTTAGGAAATCGAAGGTTCAGAAGTCTTAGCAGCAAGATACGGCATTGCATGGGGATTGCGTGCTCGAGCGCAAGTAGCTGCCCCTCGAGAAGAGAAGCTAGATCCTCCATTGAGCGTAGTGACCTAAATTTAGTTCCCCTAACGTCTCCAGTTTCATGCACAAGATTGCTATTCTAAACGTTAGATCAGGCGTCGGGACCTTTTCCCAAATACCTAATGTATTTCACCAGTTTTGGTCCAAAGTAACGAGTAACGAGTAACGTAATTTGACAGCCGATACCGTAAAAAAGTAACGAAAATACTTTACTCGTTAGTCATTCAGAATACTAACGAGTACGTTACTCCGTTAGCGAAAAATGCAACGCGTTACCAGTAACGTCGTTACTAGTAACGCGTTACCTCCAACACTGCCTACAGTGCACACCACACTCAGACTGTGACCAGTGATACACGCGCGAAGTAGAAAAACCTTGTTTAAATAGCGTCCCCTTTTCGATAAACGGCATATCTCTAAACTGAGGCTCTACTTTCTATAAACCGTGCTTCAATAAAACGTGCCCGTTCTCTAAAACACGTTTCGACGAAATGGCATTCGATCAACCGTAGTAAACCCTTGCGTGGGATGGGGTACAAGTTCACCTAAAAATGGTGCAATGTCCATCGTGTCCGCATTTTATTTCAGCCCGTGTTTCGGCCTGGTAGCGAAAAAAAAAATGAGGTGAGCTTTTGTCCGGGTTTGAGAAAAAACGGGTGAGCTTTTGTCCGGTGAGCTTCTGTCCGGTGAGCTTTTGTCCGGTGAGCTTTTGTCCGGTTACCGCCGTCACCGCCTCTCAAAAACTGTTGGTGCATCTCAAGAGCCGGGTCTTTGATACGCCTATTAGCTGGCTGGAAAGGATGGCTTCGAGAGCTTCACCGATATTTCTTTTTGCTTGTTTTAAACTTGTCGTTTCGGAGGAAACTTTGAGTAGAGAACAGTGAATGTTCGGTCTTTCGTTGATGGTACTTTGGCCCTACCAAGTGTGGCAGGCTGATGGTCGTTGAAGTTCTGAGGAGGCGATGGAGACTTTGCAAGTTCTTTGGCGAACCAGTTTATTTTACAAACTATGTGAATTTGTACAAAGTAGGGGACATTGGCATATTGGCATCGAACAGGTCTAACAGATATCCAAATCAGTCCAAAATCGGCCTCCCTCGCCCCGTCCGAGGCTTTTGAAGGCACTCACTTCCTCGCCCTTAGGGAAGTTTCAACCAATAGTTACAAACTTTTTCGAAGTCACATGGCGTCAACCTTCCAATGTTCGGCTGGAGGCCGACCCGACCGTACATCAAGTTTGCAACGGCCACGGCTGACAGCTCCGTAACATCGGTACAGCCTTGTGTTCCAGACATAGTGACGCCACACCAGAGCTCCTGGCCCGAAACTCGATCGTCACCAGCGTTCCCTTCTTCCCCACACCCCCGCGCAACCGTGGAAGGACCACCCGGGGAGGGGGTCCCTCGCGACTCCTTTACAGGAAACCAAAAGACTAAAAATGAACAAAAAATTACATGAGTACACTTAGGACTGCTTACGTGTAGGAAGGCGAAAGCCAGTCAAGGACGACTTCTAGGACGACCTCAAGGACGACCTTAAGGACAACGTCTAGGACGACGTCAAGAACGACGCTTAGAGGACGACGTCTAAGAAGACCTCTAGGGCGACGTCAAGAACGACGTCTAGGACGACTTCTGGGCGACCTCTAGGACGACCTTAAGTACGACGTCTAGGACGACGTCAAGAACGATGCCTAGAGGACGACGTCTAGGACAACGTCGAGAACGACGCCTAGATGAGGATGGGCGGTAGGGTGACCACCTTCCTGCTAGCGAAATGTGGGACACGCTGACCCGGAGGGGATGGGGGGTGGGTGTTGTGGTTGTAGTTGAAAGAGAAGAACAGTATTATATTTCAACTGTGGCAACTGCAAAAAAAGAACTCAGTGCACAGTCGAGCTGGTGGAAGTTTACCATGATGCTTTTTAACCCGAGACGGCCAGAAGGAGGAACGTTTTCCCCCCTCCTTCTGCCACAGTTTCATGTTAAAAAGAATCATGCAAAAATAACTGTCCGAGGAAATTTATTAGCAAACGCCACGAAATGTGACTCTGCTAACATATTTAATATCATGTCTTGTCCAAAAGCATATTATACAGCTCCAAACTGTATTGCGACAATTTCTCAAATAATTTTCTCTCCCAGTGATATATTTTCAGTTTTAATGCTACGTATGTTAATAAATATATCTAAGTTGAAAACATAAAATCGACTGCAGCAGAACTCAATGCATCAAAATGAAAGAATTAAGAAGCAGTAAATCTTTCACGGCATCTTGTTTCCCATCGATTCTTATTCTTATCAACATGCTCCTACACAAATTTCGAACCTTATGTTGCTGTTTTTGACAGTTGTGAGTTTCTTTTTTCATTGTGTGGTCGTTCCCCCCCCCCCCCTTCCCCCCCCCCCAAAAAAAAAAAGCTTTTTACAGCAATTTTTTTGCATTGACACAGCACAATTTGAAAATAATTACAATATTTTTATTCATTTATTTTTAACTTTTGGCGAGCAATTTTCTCTTGCAATATTTTGTCATCAAGGGAAGAGAGGCACAACCGCGCATGCGCGTCAGTTCTCCTGCAAGAACGGCGGTCGCAACCCGCAATGCTTGGATAGAAAATGGTGCACCAACGCGATTCACACGTTTACCAGCGACTTCCGCGCGTCTCCGTGCCCCGTTGTTCGGCAGCGCCATGAAAGGCGTAGTGAATTTTACGACAGTGTGAAATGCGGGACATTTTAAAGATTTGGAAATTTCTTGCGGGACGCGGGACACGAGCCCTCAATGCGGGACGGGTGGTCACCCTATATAATGGGCGGCCAGGTTTGCCCGCGGAAGCCGCCGTAGAGGTAGACGCTGCTGCCGATGTCGAGGCCGGAGATGTAGACGCAGTCAACTCACAGTCCATCGCACGAAGCACACAACGAGCAGAGATGAAGTACGAAGCGCACCTTTTGCACACGGCGCTTTGGCAGTGATATCACGCTGATGACGTATGATGACGCTTGATGACGTATTTTTACGGCCATCTTTCGGGCACAACGCCGTCGCCGCCGCCGTTTGTTTTTCACATACCAAGTTAGGTCGTCCTGGAGGTATAGGACGACTTCTAGGACGACCGCAAGGACGACGCCAAGGACAGGACGAAATCGCCAAGGGCGATTTCGCTGCACGCGATTTCGCGTGCAGCGAAATCGCGTTTTTATGCCCATTTACTCCGATTTTTCGTTCAATGGGACAAGTAAGGCTTAAGAATAATGTGTAGCATGTATGTTGCTCGTGTAGCCTTCGGCAACACTAGTTTACGTTCTAACCCACCATTGTCCGTAAAATAAGTCGAGGGGGCCCCACTACAAGAGAGAACTCTGTGGTCATCCTTCCGTCTGGTTTCAATTAGAAGAGACTTCAACGGGACTGCCACCGTCAACAGCTTTGCCCCCTCCCACAAGGAGGGTGTGAGGCAAAGCTTACATTTCGTTGCTCTAGCACAGTCTTTTGAAATGAGCCCACAAACACCAGCTCATCTAGAGAAGGGAACTTTATGGCATCCCTTTCCTTTCCTCCCCCCCCCCTCAAAAAAAAGAAAAGAAATTTAGTCTTAAGTCACTATAGGCTTGATCTAAAATGGCGCGTAAGAATCTACGCCTGCACTAGCAATCTAAACTTTTTGTCAAAACTGTATTTCAGAAAGGTTTTTTTTTGTTTTTTTTTTTTTTGTAAAATTACAACGCGTAGCTTTTTTTTTGTAAAAAAAAAATAGGGCCAAGAATTTTGCCAAGGTCAACAGTGGGGTGCGAGCGACGGAGACCACCAGGTTGAGCTGCTGGGTGCGTTTGGCGCGCGTAGTGATAGGTGGCGACTGGAGCAGCGTCCGAAGGTGTAGCGACCAGCGAAAGAAAGCAGATGATACGCAGACGAAATTCGTTGGCAGCAAAAGCGCTGTCGTCATGCAAACGCGTTTTTGTTTTCCTTTACGTTTTGCTTTTATTGTCCGCATTTATTTTTTAACCAAAGGTACAGTACAGAAAGATTATGTTCATTTTAATAAACCACAGTGGTCGCGAGCAGTCTCGTTAAGGAGGTAGCGCCATCTATCAATGCGCGCGCCCAACCCGCCCCGCTACTCGTCTTGGTCGTCTGCGTCGCCACCCGCCGTTGACCCTGGCAAGTTTCTTAGTCCTATTTTTTACAGAAAGAGAGCTACGCTTTGTAATTTTACAAGAAAAAACCGACCTGTGAAATATACCTTTGACGAAAAGTTTAGATTGGTACGTACATGCGTCGATTTTTACGGTCCATTTAAGATCAAGCCTGGTGACTTGGGACACCCTATATATGTGGCTTACAAGATCATAGCAGCACCCCTGGCGAGCACAATTAAAAATTTGTTAGGTCGCGTTTCGTTTGCATGTTATTATGCTCCTCTAAGGTGATCACGGCCGCTATAACAATAGGGACAAAGTACCTGAAAGGAACGCACTCATAGCGTTTCCATAGAACCCTCAGTCCACGACTTGTATAATTTCGTTTATTAATTTTAATGTCTTTCGGTCCCTCTGTTAGCGTGCATAGACAGACACTGACAGACGTTTCGATTCGTACCTATCTCGTGCATTACCCGACGCTACAACGCCGCCTTTATATAGTCGCGTCTCTCAGACGATACCGTCAGTATTAAATGTCGCGAATCGGGGATGCGCTCGCGCCTGGGTCCGGACATTTCATCGAACGCCGTTTCATCGAACCCCATTTTTATCGAAAGTCATTTCATCGAACGCCGTTTCATCGAACGCCGTTTCATCGAAGCCGCTTGATCCAACACCGCCTAGTTAAGCAGTAGGAATTTGGGATCTAGGGAATAGAACAGAATGTTAAGTTGGGCTAGTTGGTTGTTACCTACTACTTTTGTCCCGTCTTTCGGCACTTCCTTCCAGATCCAGTCATCTAGGGGAAGAGTAGCAGCCCTTTCTTTTCCTACAGAGAGGGGAACTAATAATAAGAAACTTGATTTTCTCCACTACACCTTTTTTATAGTAACTACTGACTTGTGCTGCTAATACAGCCAACAATTCAAACAGGAACACCGCCCTGACATTTTATGCAACCTGCGATCATCGGTGCAGTGACGAAGGTCTGCACCCGATTTACTCAAGGGTGTATCCACGTCCCTTCAAGGGTGTATCCGTATTCTGTTTCAAGCACGAAGTCTTCCTTGAAGCAATGACATGTATCCATATCGCATAAAACAAAAAAGAGGCGTGTCTTTCTTCTTTGTTTATTTTTCGTCATCGGCAGAACAGTGCACTTACCGACTTCTCAACTTTTGCACTTAGAAAGAAAGCTTTTCATAGGATAGAATGAAAACGCAAGTGAATAGAAAAATAAAAAGCCGCCGAAAAATAGTTATAGTTATTTCCGGATCCACCATTTATGCGTGGACAAACAGGAAACAAAGTATGTGGTGGAGTATGTAACGGCAGAGCCTGCCAGTTAGTCTGGCAACCCCGTCGCCAGCAACCAGGAGCACGTTGGGACGGGCCCGGAGGGGCGCCATTATTAAACACGTTCGCTAGATGGAATGTTGCTCGTCTGAGTCCCTCATTATCGGGCGTTACATGGTGTCAGAACAATCCTGTCCACTGCCCCAGCACCGACAGAAGCGACTACGCCAGCGATGGAAGGATTCAGCCTCCAGAGGGACTTCAACTGGCTGGGAACCTCTCACAAAACTGGAAAAAATTCCGTCAACGAGTGGAGCTGTTCCTGGAAGCCACGGAACCAGAGAAACCACGCTCGGCGAAACAGAAGGCCGCAATACTCCTACACGTCGCAGGACCAGACGCCCTGGAAGTGTTTAATACTTTCCAGTGCACCGACGCTGAACGCGGAGATTACGACGTCCTCCTCCAGAAATTCGAAAGCTACTGCACGCCACGCTGCAACGAGACATACGAGCGCTACATCTTCCGATCTAGGATGCAAAAAGAAGGTGAGCCTTTCGAGAACTACTTTCGGGACCTGCAACTGAAGGTTCAGTCGTGCAACTTTGCCAGCCTCGCCGACTCTATGATGCGCGACCAAATCGTGTATGGCACCGTCGACAAAAAACTACGGGAGCGCATGCTTCGAGAAGAAGGCTTAACTCTGGAGAAAGCAGTCCAGTTCTGCAAGACGGCGGAACTAACGGAAACGCAAAAAAAGGCCTGGGAAGCGCCGGAACACCTCCTCGAGCCAGTTGCGACCCAACTGAAAGAAACTAAAGGCAAGAAATGCAGTAGGTGCAATCGGCAGCACGAGCCGAGACGCTGCCCCGCGTACGGGCAAGTCTGCTCAAAGTGTAAGAAAAATCACTGGGCCGCGTGCTGCAGGTCGCAGTACCACGGACCGGCCGATCAGAAAGCAACAGACGGCATCACGTGCGACCATGACGACTTTACCGTGCTGGAGGTGCAGGCGGTCACGGGAGACAAGGCCGACTGGCTGGTGGAGGCGTCAGTCGCTAACCAAACCGTGACACTCAAGGTGGATACCGGAGCGCAGGTGAACATCTTGCCGCACTGTGTTGTTCAAAAGGCTTAACAAAGCGGAGCAGACACAACCGAGCGGGGCCATCTTAAGAAGCTATAGCGGCGACCAGATCGTGCACTTAGGAACTGTGTGTCTTCCTGTAGAAATCAAAGAAAAAACGGCAACGATTGAATTCTTCGTTGTAAAGAAAGCTCGGCAGGCACTTTTGGGCCTTCAGGCAAGTGAAACCTTTGGCCTCGTGAGCCGTGTGGACAGCGTAACTGAAACCTCGGACCTAGGACGAAAGGTTCTTTCGGACTGGCCCCTGCTCTTCAAGGGCCTCGGCTGTATGAGCAAGCCATACAAGATGGTCCTCAAGGACGGTTCCCAACCTGTGATCAAGCCGGCACGAAGAGTACCACATATGCTGAAGGAACCACTCAAGCGGGAGCTGGACAGAATGGAAGCTGCCGGGATTGTTGCCAAAATGAATGAGCCAAGTGACTGTGTAAGCCCACTGGTCATTGTCCGCAAGAAGGACGGCAAGATCAGAGTCTGCATGGACCCGAGGCATGTAAATGAGTGTCTTAAGAGAGAGCACTACCAGATGCCCAAACGAGAGGACATTGAGGCAGACCTAAAAAATGCAACAGTCTTTTCACGGCTGGATGCCACCTCGGGTTTTCACCAAATCCCGCTCGATGATGAAACCTCAAAGATTTGCACATTTAGCACACCCTTTGGACGCTATCGTTACAAGCGGCTGCCATTCGGTCTTGCAGCGGCCCCTGAGGTTTTCCAAAAAAGAATGTCGCAGGTTTTTGAAGACCTGCCTGGTGTCAAAGTGTACATCGATGACATTATCATTTGGGGAGCCACCGAAACTGAGCATGAGGCACGACTCTATGCAGCTCTACAGGCTGCCCTTCGGGCAGGACTCACCCTGAACGTGGAGAAATGCAGATTTGGCATGAGGGAGGTGGTTTTTCTCGGAGACAGGATTAGCGCACTGGGCATTCAGCCCGATCAGAACTTGGTGAACAGCGTAGTAAATATGCCAGTCCCCAAAAATGCAAAGGATGTTCAGCGCATGCTTGGTGTTTTCACCTATTTCAGCAAGTACCTGCCTCGGTTCTCTGATCGAACCACCCTTCTGCGGAACTTGCTCAAGAAGGACTCGGTATTTGAGTGGACCCCCAACCACAACATTGAGTGGCTGAACCTCAAGACTTCGTTGACCACAGCACCCGTCCTTGCATTCTACAATGAGGTACTGGAGACAAAAGTGTCTACAGATGCGTCCAGCTATGGCCTGGGTGCAGCTCTCTTCCAGCGCCATGACACAGAGTGGAGGCCGGTGGCTTATGCGTCAAGAGTGCTCACAGAATGCGAATCTCGATACTCTCAAATCGAGAAGGAGGCACTGGGCAGCACGTTTGGCTGTGAGCGTTTTCATGATTTCATATATGGACGGCCCATAATCTTGGAAACTGATCATCAACCCCTTATCGCCATCTCAAAAAGAGATGTCGGTGACATGCCACCTCGCCTCCAACGCTTTTTTCTCAGATTATTGAAGTATGACTACAAGTTTCAATTCGTTCCGGGAAAGCAGCTATAACACTAGCAGACGTATTATCGCGTGCACCGGCTCCAAGGGACACACAACCGGTACGGGAGGAACATGATGCCGAAGTTCATGCAGTGGCAACACTGTCGGAGCTGGTGAGCAATACCACAATGAGCAAGCTCGCAGCTGCGACAGCCAAGGACACTGTTTTGGCAGAGGTAATCAGCTGCCTTCAGGAACACCGGCCACTGCCTCAGTCATGCCCTTACAGGTCGTGCGCCGAAGAAATGTCAGTTGTTCAGGGAGTGCTTCTTAAGGGACTTAAGGTGGTTATTCCAAAGAGTCTCAGAAGGGAGATGCTTACGAGGTTGCATGAGGGTCATTTGGGAACCAACAAATGCAAATCAAAAGCACGTCTTTTAATGTTCTGGCCTGGAATGTCCTCGGGCATTGTACAAATGGTCAACAACTGTTCAACATGCAAGCATTATGCATACCAGCAACCAGCTGAACCACTGTCGATGAGAGCAGTGCCGCTTCGCCCATGGGTGCGCGTTGGTGTGGACTTGTTTCAGTATGGTGGGCACACATACCTTGTTGCTTTTGATGCGTTTTTTAACTTTCCGGAGGTCGAGCAGCTCACGGACACCACGACGGATGCAGTGGTCAAAGTATTATCAGCAATCTTCACAAGGCATGGACTACCGATGGAGGTGTGTACCGACAATGGACCCCAGTTCAGTTCTAATGAATTTAAGACGTTCGCACTCAGATATGACTTTCAGCATGTAACTTCAAGCCCACACTTTCCGCGCTCGAACGGGCTAGCAGAGAAAGGTGTACAGATCGTCAAAAGGATAATGAAAAAGTCCACTCATGCACTGGAAGACTACAAACTAGGCCTTCTGAACTACACCTGCACCGCTGGAAGACGGCCGATCTCCAAGTGAACTCTTAATGGGGAGAAGAATCAGATCGCGACTACCTGACTTCACAGAACAGGCCCCAAAACCAGTGCACAAGCGTCAACAGAGCAGCGGTGGGGGTAGACCACTTCAGCCATTACATCCAGGAAGTGTGGTCCGTCTCAGGGGAGAGAACTCCTGGCCAACGACAGCCAAAGTCCAAGAGTGGGTTGCGCCTAGATCATATCAGGTCATCACTGAGAGTGGCAGAACGCTACGAAGGAACAGAAGGCACCTCCTCCCTACCCCCGAGGACTTCAGCACAGAAGAGGAAAGGGATGATCCAGACCAGAAAGAGGTCCATCTCCACCCGTCCTCATTCCCAAACGAACCTATGGGAATGGACCCAGCATCTCCAACTTCAGTGCGAGTGACTGTGCCGCCGTTGGACTCTGCCAGAGCGACACTACAGCGCACCTCACCCCCAGTGCGAGTGACTGTGCCGCCATTGGATTCTGCTAGAGGGACATTACAGCGCAATCGGCGTCCTCCTCAGAAGCTGACATATGACGAAGAATTTAGGCAAGAACCGTGACTATTGTTTCAGCCTTACCCTAAGATAAGGGGGGTGTAACGGCAGAGCCTGCCAGTTATTCTGACAACCCCGTCGCCAGCAACCAGGAGCACGTTGGGACGGGCCCGGAGGGGCGCCATTATTAAACACGTTCGCTAGATGGAATGTTGCTCGTCTGAGTCCCTCATTATCGGGCGTTACAGAGTACAGTCACTTACCTTACCTGAAAGCAAAAACAAAAAGCTAATCACCACCCGCTCAAGTGTTGTTATGTCCTGATTCAGTAACCAAACGTTTGGTGAAGTAGTGGCCAGAATAGTAATTTTATTTCTGGTGATTCGACAGTAGCGTGAAAACAACTCAGACGAGAGAGAGTAAATAATCTAAAATGCACTATAATGCTCCAAATTTAGGTGAAGTAAAATTCGATGAAACGGCGTCAAGCGATTCGATGAATGTCAGCTCGATGAATCGGCGTTCGATGAAAGATCCACTTATTCGATCCCCCTCC
Organism: Ixodes persulcatus; assembly: GCA_013358835.2. NCBI lineage: Eukaryota > Metazoa > Arthropoda > Arachnida > Ixodida > Ixodidae > Ixodes > Ixodes persulcatus. The sequence goes on from JABSTQ010010521.1 coordinate 430,868, forward strand.
CCTCCCCTCCCCCCCCCCCCCCCCCCGCCCCCGTACCCCAAGTCATGGCGTCATGGACGTCCCCTTTAATGATAACAATGATAACGAAAATAATCCCCGGAGATTTGGAACAAGGGGGACAAAGGACAAACACAAAACTCCAAGCACAGCTATTCGCGTCTCCAGCACGTTGCTCGCCCTCCAGCGGCGGAAACGGGAAGCGCTCTAGTGAGGGTCCCCCGATTCTCCTGCTCAGCGGGCAAGGCGGAACTGCTCGGGATCATGGTCGCGAAATGTCATTTCCGAAAGCAAACAACACTCTTCACTGCCCCAACGTAGTGCTGCAGCCGGTTTGGGATTGTATCTTGCTAGAGAGTTTTAGTATTGCGTATAGAAGCAAGCGCTGTGCGTTTGCGTTAGATTTGCGTGCTCCACGTTGCGCATGCGCGTCATCGCCATGCACCAATTCAAGACCGCTATTTTGGGCTACGCTCCTGCGCAGTTTGGAACACGCAAAGCTAACGCAAACAAACACAGCGCTTGCGTTCGCTCGTATACGCAATACTAAAACTAACTGCTGTTTGACCGGCTCCAACGCCAACGTAACGTGCTGCAGTGTGCTGCAGTGAGCAGATGTGCAAGCAGGTAGGCGTTCCTCGAACTAGAAAGGCTGAGATTGGCAGAACGACGGCGCTTAAAAATGAAAGTAAATAAATGTTATAAAAAATTGGTATTAAAAAAAATTATTACTCCTTTTTTTTTTTTTTTTTGGGGGGGGGGGGGGCAATTGGTGTGGTGGTTTGGAAGGATATTTGCGGCGATTTTGAAATTTTGACGATTGTCAAAATTCGCGACTTTGATAGCACCCTCGCTTAATCTAATTTTACATGAATTTCTCATAGTTAGAATGTTTTCATTGACTTTAGACTATTTATTTTATAACTTGCTAATTAAAAATGCTGCACTTGGCACCAGTGATGATAATTAGCGCACTTTTGATTATCATACTTGCTCGTGCATTTAAAATTATATCATAAGCAACTAATTATTTTAGAGTTTGAAAAATTGCGTATTAAAATATCTTAATTTTAATATTAGTATTATTATTAATACAAATCGCGGCAATGTATCCCCCAATAAACGCCACGATCACAAAAATACGCCATTCAACCATAATAGACTTTCCAGAAAGGTGTCATTTTTTTTTAGCATATGAAAAACTCTGACATTGTTTTCAAGGAAGACAAGCAGTCAGTCAAACACTGGATGCAATATAAACTCCTATGCATCACGCATTGATTTAAAAAAAAAACACGCACACTTCAGCTGTCTGACTCGGATTCCGTCTTTGGGTTTTTGTAGAGAGAAGAGCGTTTCTTAATTTATACCTTTTGTGGACACATTGTAAAAATTGGATTTATTATGTTGTTCTTGTGCTGAGTAAAGTGTTAAAGCAAATAGTTACTAAAATACCGAAAAACACATTAAAAGGCCCGCAGTTCATTATTTCACATGACAATTATCTGAGCGAGAAAAGGCAGCGAGAACGCACAAATATCAGCACTGCTTTTTTCAGCAAACACCAATATTCTATGTTATCTTTAAGGTATATGAAAGACCCTGTATTTAAAAGGACACTAAAATCTCCAAAATATTTTGAAGTGCGTGGATCGAACACGTATGTTGTCACAAAATAAAGTTTTCGCGAACAACTTCTTTAAATAAATAATTAAAGTGTGAGACACATCTTGAGTTATGAAAGAATCTGAAATTAAGACCTATACCGAGAAATTAAATCCAAAATAGAGATTAGTTTCGGTTTCGCTCCAGAATTAAAACGTGATTCCTGGCGTAAATATTACGCTAAACACCGTTTTTGTTTTCAGGATAAAGAGGTGACCTGCCGTCATGACACCTTAGCTTCCTCGTATTACAAGAAATAATTTGTGTCGCTCAGTGAAGCCAGCACTCTAGACAGACTCGGCAACGGCACGCATCTCCGACCCTCACTAAACCCGCAATTTTGGAAAACGAGTAACGCCACCTATAGTGAATTGGAGTCGCGAATAGTGACTGGTGCGCGACCGAAAAATCCGTCTGGTCCTGGCGGTCCCTGGTTCGATACCAGGACCAGGCGGATTTTTTCGGTCGTGCATTAGTCACCTAGATGTGCTTGGAGTTTTGTGTTTGGTCTTTGTCCCCCTTGTTCCCCTTCTCCAGGGATTATTTTCGTTATTCTTGGTCAGGTCGCTTCCACCTTTGCATTTAATTGCATTATAATTATAATTCCTGGCTACGCCGCTGCCCCTGGCCCCCTCCGGTTAGGCTTAGCTCCGTTCACACTCTTGCATAGAGATCATATACTAACTCTAGAGGAAAAGGTCCGCCATTTTCCCATGCATTCTGGCTGCCGCAAGCGGCGGAGCATGCAGGCAGACCCTCGGGGTCCCAAACATGGTTACCATGGCAACCGAAGCCTGGCTATCCCCGATCGCACCTCCGGAAAGGGAGTCTCATACCATTTATTCTGCGAAGTTTCGACGACAGCATTCGATTTCACGAACTTCAACAATCCACGAACTTACCAGTGGAAAGGTATTCACGTTCCTTTCGAAGCTTTCTTTTTGCATAGCGCGCACATGTACGGCCTCGCGTCAACGCTAAACTAAACCAGATAACCGACTCCGCGGGTGGGGCGCGAGAGGGCGCGGCCGAGGAATACGAAACCGCGCAAGCACCAGATTTCCGAGATTTCGACAGAAGGGAAGTTAATGCAACGTAATGAGTATATTGGTTTTTATAAGCATTAGAATAGCTCAGAATTTAGTTTACAACGTTAAATTATCACTGTTTATATTGCTGAGAGTTTTCAGTCTTCGCGATTACCATTGCGACTGTCGTCCTTCAGCTGGCAACATTGCTTTCTTTTTCTCGTGTTCTGTTGCTCTCTTTCGCGATCTTTCACTCGGGACCCCGGGTGTCTGCGCACGGGATTTGCCACTCCTCCTCACCCACCTTTACCCCCCTGCACTCTTGTGACCTCTTAAAATTGGGTTCCTTGAAACCTCTTACAACGAGATGATACACTGGCGCCATCTATTGGGTAGCAGTGTAAACTTGGCGGTCCGGCATATTTTCTATTTCTCTCGAGCATTATTCTTTCTTTCTTGGCTCGAAAAAATTTTGTCAACGTTATAAACGAGCCTTTCTTATAGGTATTACGCACATTTGACCTCGGAAATACCGCTAAACTTTCGCTCTTGTGAAATGCAGTTCCAGGGTCACCGCATAGATGGCGCCAGCGTGCCAGTGTGTTCTCTCGTCCTAAGAAATTTTAAGAGGTTTTAACAAGTCTCGTCTCTCTCGGTCGTACTCGGTTGCAAGAGTGTAAATGGGCCTTAAGGCGATATCTCGAATCGACGGCCGTATTTTTGTAAAAAAAAGGTCGAGAATGAATGAGGCCGACGAGGCGCGTGACGTCAAGATATCATGTTTCCTCCTCTCTTCGTTTCGCCCCCTCAAGGCGGCGAGGCGGAGAAGACGCGAGGCCGTTCCCTCTCCTTCTCGGAGAAACAAGACGTAAACACATGTGTGAAATGCGCCTCCTTTTTAAAAAAAAAATACGGTCATCTGTTCGATAAATCGTTGTACGAGTGATGTTTGGATGTTTGTAGCATCCCGTTGCACGCTTTTGCCGCCGTACTTCGTGGAATCCAGATTTCGGTTCAGCATCCCTTTAAAGTCTCCCGTATGTTGAGGGGAGTCCCTACAAGAAGGTAGGAGGGGGGGGGGGGGGGGGTTCTGACGAGATATACTAGATGCACATAAAATAAACCCCACTGCTGACTGCCCACGCTGTACCTGTTACCCTCAAATTGCTAATCCTCAAATGTCACATCCCTGAAAACAAGCTTTTTTATTGCAAGATATAATTTTGATTTCACTAATGCTGGGGCTGTGGAGGAGGGTATTACCATTCGTTAAAATCAGTGGGGGGTTCGAGACCTCCTGAGACCCCCCAGACTCCAAGCCCTGAAGCGTCAATGCCCCAAACGGAGTCAAACATTAGGGTGGAGTCCTCGAAAAACTCACTGAGGTCTGCCTCGGGTTCTATTCAAGATGCGGTTGTTAGTGGTCATAAAATGTCAAAAAGGGTGATCTTCTCGGAGCCCAACCAAGGGCGTCTGTTGTAAAGTGGAGATTCGGGCCATTTGTTTCCTTTGCAAACGAAACAACAGCGCCGAAAAACACAGAGACACAGACGAAGGGGAACAGGACAAGGCGCACTCTCAACTGAAGTTTATTGAAATTGACAGGCTAATATAGCCACACACACAAAAAAAAACTTGTTAATTTGATCTACTTAGTCCACGTTTCAGAAATTCCAACTCATCTGTAGATACTCACACTTACGCAGATCTGAAGATCTCCATAACTTAAGCAGATCTGAAGATTTGCGTGACACGGACGTGTCACGCAGATCTTTTCCCTATCCTAATTTCAAATGCCTCATGTAATTCTCGCGACACTCTATCTTTGTATCTAGCCAAATTCTTAGTGTTATTAAAGGCCGGGGTGCACGAGCATCTGTTACAATGAATTGCAAGATGCCCCTAAGGCGTCGTTCTTGTAGGGGCTGCGTGCTCGCGGGTGCGATCATTAGCGCACCTGCCCGTCTGGCCCACGTATGTCATTCCACACGTCATGGGGACTTCGTAGACGACGCCAGCAGCACACTCGACGTACTTATTTCGGTGTTTAGTAGTGCACGGTTCTGAAGACGGCTGTGGGGAATTTATCTGGAGACAAAGTCGCGCCATCTTATTGGGCGCTGAAAAAAAAACTACCAGAATATTGTAGCGCTGGACAACCTTTTTTAGATTGTGCGTGACATCGAGCATATATGGAATGACAACAGGCCTCGAAGTCGGTCTATCGCCACCTTTAAGGTGGCTTTCAACCACCTTAAAGGACACATGCAAAGAAAAAAAACATTTTTTTTAAACGGCTTAGATGGAAAAAGGATGTCATAAAACGATTTTACAACGCAGAAAAAAAAATTTTAGAGCTATATTTACGGCGCGAGATGATTTTTTGTCAAGCGCGGTGTAACGCTCCTCCTTTCCACTTTTCTCTCTCGCGCCGTTGCGCTCCGGGGGGAGGAGAGGTAAGCCGCTTGGATTGGCTTGGCTGCTCGGCTAAACAAGGTGCCACTTCCGTTCAACTTCGGCGCGCGCTGTGTTGTTGGCAACGTTGGTTGTTGGGTTTGTGTTTTGTGTGCTGGTCGTGGAAGCGGTGGTAGTCTGCTCCGCGTCTTTTACGATAGATCCCGAGTTGAAGCGCAGACTCGTCGGCCGGAGCAGGCAGCTCGGGCTTTGCCCCTACGAGGACACGCCTCGCAGACCAGCGAACCCCCCCCGCGGAAAGCTCCGAGGCCAGCAATACGCTTCTCGTGCGGTTTGCCTCGATGCACGACAGCGGGTTCTCGTCGCCCGTCTCGTCACTCGACAAATCGTTCAGATTTGTCCAGTGACGAGATGCGATTTGGCTTTAAAGTCACGCGTTGGGTTCGCTCGCTGCGTGGCTCGAAGGCCTCCGGGGCGAAGTGACGAGAGCACACCCGGACATTCTTCTCGCCAGACGTGCCAGGCGTACGCCCGATCGCCTCTAGCCAGATCGCTCTCAAATGCTCGTCCGCCGGTACCGCATGTTTACTGAAATCCTCCTGGTCACGATCACGAGAACTGCAGCCTTTCGTCGAGCAGCGGCGTCGCTTTCGTTGAACCGGCATGTCAAAAACAACACCGCGCCGACCGCGCTCCGTCAGCTCCGCGCCCCTTCGCAGAAAAAATGGCTGACTTTGTTTGGTTTCGTATGCGTCAAAACGGAAGTGATGATTTTCTTATACTTGAAGTTTCTCAAAAGTCAAAATATTCTGTTACAAAATAAGTGCAACAAAAAAATGAAGAAAATAAGTATTTTTCAAAGACCATAGAAAGCTTTCGAAAGAGCGCAGGCACCACGTGATAAATAAGGGCCAGTCACGTGATAAATATGGGCCACTTTTCCGCGGGGCCCGCGGGCGCCAACTACAAATTCGTATTGCGCCGTAAATATAGCTCTAAAAATTTTTTTTCTTCGTTGTAAAATCGTTTTATGACATCCTTCTTCCATCTAAGCCATTTAAAAAAAAAAATTAGCCTTCTGCAGACGCTCTATCTACCCTCAAAGCTGCCTTGCGCACTATGCCAATATGACTTTCGTAAGGAAGTGCACAGGCTCGAACTAGCTATGCCGCGTTTCACAACCTTCGAATGGGCGGAATCAAAAGGTAGGATACTCTTCTTTGTTCGAGGCGCATACTACAAACAAACATGGTCCCCTAAAAACGCTAGTTCGAGGTCCAAGAATTGCAGTTTACCTTTTTGCGGTAATTCATGCGTGAATGTCAACCCAGAGCAACACAATTTAAACATTTCTAGCAACTGAGATACTTCACTGCTAGGAGGCCCCGCCGAGTGGCTGAGGATAAGGAAATCGTCGACGTATCGAAAGATCTTAACATTGTCATTGTTCGAAATGTTTAGTGCAATGTTTCTTCCACAGCTTCCTAAAAAAATGTTACACAACACAGGTGCAACACTGGACCCGATGAAATACACTTTCTTTGCACGTAAAAGCTTCCTTCTAATGACACAAATTAACGTAAGTTTTAAGTAAAATCCAGATGCTCAAGAAAGCTATCAACATTGATGGCCGAAGGATTCTGGAACGCGACAACTCCGTTCTGGTCTATGCATTGCCTCACCGCCGAGAATAGGGGTTCATGAGGAATCGAATAAAACGATTCCTCGACGTCGATGGAAAACCCACCGCGCATACACCGCCCCCCCCCCCCCCCTTAATCCCCCCACCCCAAAAAATCAATGACGCATTCTGAATTCCGCACTTTGACCGCGGGTCATGCCGCTCCAGCTCGCACAAATGCCTGCGCAGGAAATTACCCATGCGGAACTTCCAAGCGCCTCTTTCCGTGACAATAGACCTGAAGGAAATTTCAAGCTTATGTGTTTTAGCAGTAAAAAAGATGTCGAAGTGCAATTTCTTGCTAGACCGGACACTGTTTAGCAACCCCGATAGTATAGTTCCAATCTGCTGCATAACTCCTCACGTGCATAACTCCCATGTGGAACTGCTGCATAACTCCTGGAAAGACTCGCTTGAAATTCTTGTCGATGGCCTAGCTTTCCTCAGCACCGGCGGACGGAGCAACGACGAATCCTCCTTCCTTATTAGTAGTTACCAGCTTGAGGCTGTGTTCCGAAAAGTAGGTGACGATGTTGCTGGTCTTGAAGTTTCTCGTTGATTGGCCTGCCATGCGTTGGAGAACGTCCACGCCGTCGGCCACGCATCGTTCTTTGTGCTCAGGCATAGTCAAGCCACCCATCCATCTCACCAAGGACAGCTTAGTGACGGGGCACAATCTCGGTTCCTGGCTAAACTTTGGTCCGTAGTCTAAAGCAGACGTAATGTTTGGTGGTAAAGTTGTACTTCCATAAAATGGTGACATCTTAATTCTTGCTTCATGACGTTGGAGGCGGCCTTCTTCACCAGCGAAGTCCGGGCTTGCTCCCAAAGGACATCTGTGTATTGTCCGAAGGTGGCTTTTGTCCTGTTTCCATTCGTCTGTGTCCCTGTTTTTCGGCGCTGTTCTTTCGTTAGCATCTATTGTTCTGCAGAGCGGAGCGCTTGCTCTGCAGAGGAGAGGTGCACATGCACAGTGTGGTCTAATGTAAATGGTGGATTGGGATAGATAGATGGATGTTAATGGCTATGCCCTCTGTAATGGGCGGTATAGCTTGCGCCACCTAGCCTAAGCCTAAAAAGATAAACATGATTCCTCCCGCCCTTTTTAGCCAATTTTCTCCCCCAACTATCACCAGGCAGTGTGGGATTATGGATATCTCCAGGATGACCTTTGGCGAGGACCTATCACAATGGATCAGGAGGTGGCCAGACGGGGAGGAGCGAAAGGAGAGAGGGTGTTCCCTCGCCCGGACATTAACGCACCTCCCAGTCTGTCCAACGTACACTCTGCCACAGGACAATGGGATCAGGTACACCACCCCACAGCAGTGTTGGGTAAAGTACATCTAAAAGGTACTTCAAGTAAAGTACTAAGTAAATGAGACGTGATGTACTTTAAGTAAAGTATTAAGTACACTGGGTGCAACTTACTTGAAGTAAAGTACAATGTACTTTCAAAGTAAAGTACAAGTATTTTAACACAATCTTTCATGATGTCCTTTCATTCCCCTATACAGTGATTTTTTTTAACTGGTATGCATTGCCCATGGGGGTAAGCAGGGGTGCATGACCTATATTTTTAAAAACAGCGGCGAATATTTGATGAATACAAGTGGCCACAGAGTACTTATTTTCTGGAATGGTGCCAAATTCAGAAGTCCCTCTTCGGAATTTGGCGCCCCTTGCACTGGATTGCTGCACCCGAGGGGGTTAAATGTATGTAACAGGAGAGAGCATGACGTCAGCCCCGTACCTTCCGTAAGCAGTCCTCTCATAGAGGAGTGTCCTCTGCTTAAAGAAAAAAACAGTGAGTGTACAAGCGAGCTGGTGATAATTAGTCATAATGTGACACCTGAGATTGGGATGTGAAACAAATAGGGAACTTTCAAATAGAAGGTAAAGACAAAAGAGAATGTCTCAAAGCATTATGACGCTCTCCTCTGTTGTCGTTTACTTCGACTTGAAAATTTAATATTTCCGCACCACAGTCTCAGGTTCTACATTATGATTAATTTTGCTCTCCTAATATTTTTAACCTGCTCGCTTGCGCTGACCAACCGAAAAGTAGCGAGAGTTCAAAAAGCTACGGGAAAGCCGCCCCCAGAACTAACTGAGCGATGCGTTGTCTGCTCACGTTTCTGGTGAGAGTAGAATATCCCTCCCAGGATTTCTTCGGAGTTGACAAAGCATCATTTCGCGATACAAATTTAACAAAACCAAATTTGGGGAATCTACTTTGAAGTCGAGAATTGTACTTTCCTCGGAAAGTAGCAGAAAAAAATACTTTAAGTAAAGTACAAGTACATATTCAGAGAATGTACTTGAAGTAAAGTACAAGTTTCCTAAACCTACTTCAAGTAGTACTTTAAGTACAATGTACTTGAAGTACTTCCCAACACTGCCCCACAGGCGCAGGCAACATACCCGTTGCGGTGTTTGACCTCACATTTCGCTCCCGGGCGTCCACCTCGATTAACAGCTGCACACAATCGCGACAACTTGGATGGTGCCGAGAACACTACTGGTACGTTGTACCTATACTGGCAAGTTTCTCGATAACGTGGGATACCGTGTGAACATAGGGCAAGACCACAGGTCTTGAAGTTGGCCTTGGTCTTGCCTCAGAACAAAACGGCCCTAACACCTTGACCAAAGATTCCACAACCTCCACGAGAACTCCCAAAGGGAAGCCAGCAGTGGACACCATTTTGATCTGCATAAAAAACTGTCGCCACAATCAGTGGCGTCACAAGGGGGAGCGGGGGGGGGGGGGGGAGGACCGCCCCGGGTGCAGCGCTCCGGGGGGTGTCGCAGCGGGTCACGAAAAGGGGGGGGGGGGGGGGGGGGGGTTGCGCATTGCGGAGGTGTTGATTGCGGCGGGCGACGAGCCGGGGGGGGGGGGGGGGTGTCACTACGTGCCACCGCTCCGGGTGCCGCTCACCCTAGTGACGCCACTGGCCACAACTATGATGGCACGACTTCAACAAGGCGGTGCGGAGACTAGACACTGCAATGGCTCTCTTTACAAGCTTGGAGTGTAAGGAATCGGATTCATATCACATGAGCGAATGACGCTTTAGCGAATAACGGGGGTGCGTGTTAATCCAACCCCCCGCGCTGCGCTTACGCCGCTTCGCGGCGGCAGTCTGCGGCGGCTCATTAAAAAATGTTAACCCATTTGGCCTACCCGAAAATGCCGCTTCGTGGCGGCCGACTATTCGCTAAAGTGTCATTCGGTGAAACGTCGGCGTTCGCTAAAACGTCATTCGATTAAGTGAGTGCCTCCCATGCGGAATCATAGATAAAGAGCCCCTTCTTAGACCTAGGCTTATGGGACCAACACAAATAGGAGGGCTCAGCCCAGTGGCATCACGAGGGTCAGCGGCACCCGGGGCGGTAGCCCGCCGCGACACCCCCCCCCCCCCCCCCCCCCCCTCTCGCGCGGCCCGCCGCGACACTTCCCCCCCCCCTCTCCTCCGCTCTCGCGTGGCCCGCCGCAACTCCCCCCCCCCCCCCCCCCCCGCTCTCGTGGCCCGCCGCGACCCCCCCCTGAGCGCTGCACCCGGGGCGCTCCGCCCCCCCCCCTTTGTGACGCCACTGGCTCAGCCTCAGACCCAAGATTGAGGACCAAAAGTTGTCAGCCAAGGTCTCCGAGCTTTTGATTTTGAATTTCGCGCCAATCAGACGTGGCCGATGAAAATTGCCGCTAGCCGCCGCTAGCCGCCGTCGACGTATGCAAAGGGCTTCGGTATGCAAAGGGATTCACCCTATACATAGGTTGCACTGACGTAATTTGGTCCTCCTTTCTGGTGGCCGAACGTCCTCGAGCGTAGCCTTTACTGTGCATATTCTACGAGCAGTACACGAGCGTCGCGAGCGAGCGGAAATGAGTGAGCACAGCTTCATTACACTTCGTTTCACTTTATCTGCGAGCGAAGCCAAAGCTAGAAGCGCAAGACCAGCGCTTTTTGCGTTTCTGCCCAGCTCGCGCGCTCGAGCAAAGCCTGAAGGCACGGAGCTTTCGTGCTCGCGCTTCCAGCTCGGCCTTCGCTCGCACATAAGGTGAAACGAAGCATAACAGCAGGTTTTGGCCACCAGAAAGGAGAAAGGATATGACGTCACGTGCAACCCATGTATGCATACCGAAGACAACATAGATTTAATTAGGGGTGTCGCGAACCGGCCGCGGTTCGAGTTCGACCAGGTTCGACTTTTTCGAACTTTTAGTGAAAAGTTCGGCGAACCTTGTATTGAGGTTCGACTCGTGTGCGCATGCGCGGCAGGCTGGCCAGTTGGCTTCGGATTGGATGGTGAAGGCTAAGGGATGAATCAAGGGCAGCGCTGATTGGTTCTTCCAGTTAATACAGTACAAAAAATTAAGTTATTAACTTCTTCAGTAATAAGAATTGATTTTTTTTAATTACAACTGTTCATAAAATAAAATAACCCATTGCATAAAAAAAAAAAAAAAAAAAAAAATTCTTCAAACCTAGACATGCCTGTATTAAAGTCTGGCCACAGTGTCCACAAAGTCGAACCGGTCGAATCTGGTGAAAAGTTCGAAGATTCGTCAAACCGGTTCGACCCAGTCGAACCCCGAAAGTTCGACCTAAAAATCCGGTTCGACAAAAGTTCGCGACACCCCTAGATTTAATAAGGTCATTGGGTTTTAGAGACAGCGAAGGAAAAGTGGATTTCAAGACAGTAGCTAGAGATTACCAAGCAAAGATGAAGTGAATGGTGGCAGAAAGCGAGAGAAAACTAGGCATTCTCTTATTAACTGATGGCAAGGGGGATTTATAGCCTCACTTTCTTTTCAGTACGGAGTGAATATAGTTTTCACATTTAAATATTCTAAGCTTAAAGGGTAAAGGCCCGTTCACACTCTTGCGACCGAGTGAGACGAGATCTCTTAAAACTTCTTAAATTTTTTTAGAACGAGGGAACACACTTAAAGGGGCACTGACACGTCAAAATCATATTTTTTTTTATTATCCGAAACGATTCAAAACGATGCCGGGACATTACCCTCAAAATTCGAAACTTGAAAATTCAGTATTTGTGAATTAAAAAAACAATTTCCAAATGCCGAATTTGAAGTTCCCGCGCGATCCGCGCCAGTACATTGAGTCAAATTTTGCGGTCTCCTGCGACTCGAATTTTTCTCAGACCTCCGCCGTTGCCACGGCAACCCCAAGCGAGATGGAGGTGATATCACGCCGGCGCGGGAAAGAACCGGTTTCTTTCCCCACTCGCCGTGTTGCTCGCCGACGATGCCGCCAAGTTTTCCGAGGGAGGGTACAAATCTAGGAAGCAACATCACACCGAACTCTGATTTCTGGTATTTCAGAAAGAGAGGCCGTAGTGCGCTCGCAATTGCGTTAAAAAACATGTTTTACGATTGCCGTTATTAAATGTTATAGAAATGTCACCTACAAAGCTTCTAAAATTCCTGATTTTTGACGTCACCGATCAAAAGAAGCGAGGAGGTGAGCGCGGGAAATTTAAACGCCAAAAATAAAAAGGCGCACGCGCGCGCGGGGAAATTTTTTTTCGCGATGCGGTTTTTTTTTGCGTGTCTGTGACTACAACTTGCATCGTTTTAGACAATAAAAAAAAATACGACCTTTGGGTTGTCAGTGCCCCTTTAAACACACTAGCATTGTGGCGCCATCTATGCGGTGACCCTGGAACTGCATTTCAGAAGAGCGAAGGTTTTGCGGGATTTCCGAGATCAAATGTGCGTAATACCCATAGAAAGGCTCGTTTATAATATTGACAAAAGTTTTTCGAGCCAAGAAAAAAAGGATAATGCGCGAGAGAAATAAAAAAATATGCCGGACCGCCGAGTTTACACTGTTACCCAATAGATGGCGCCAGTGTATATTCTAGTACACCATATTGACGCAAGAGTGTGGCGAGTTGTCACGTGGTCTTTTTTTCATATTTCGCGGGCTTCGTTTTCAGACGGACGCCGGGGAACAAAATCGCCTAGATCGGCGGCGAACAGCCTTAAGACAAAATGGCTAGGTGGCGTAAGCTACCGCCCGATCCAAAGGGCTCAGCCGTATCTCTGAGCCGTATTTATCCATCCATCCATCCATCGGTATACGCATCCGGTGCCGTCTCATCCTTTTCCCTGCAAAAAAATGGCGGTGCTTCACAAAGTTTTGTTGACATGGTTCTTGTTCACCGTCTTTTTCACTCTGCTTGCGCTGAAATTAGACGAGAAAATCGAGTGGAACTGGTTTATCGTGTTTGTCCCCATGTGGGCATTCGACATCAAGCTCTTCCTCCTCCTCGCGTTCCAACTCATGACCATGTGCAAGCGGAGGCACGACCCCCCTTCCGCGATCCGACGCAAGGTTTGGGCGCTCTTCTGCCTCTTCCTCAAGTCCGCCTTTCAAGTGTGCCTCTGCACGCGACTCCAGTTCACCTCGAAACTGCCGTGGGTGTTCGTGGCGCTGCCGCTCTGGATTCTACTGCTGGGTGTGGCGTCCAACGTGCTCATGCATCTCATCTCTCAGCGGTGAGGCGCCCAAACCCCTGACGAAAGGACACCGCGAGCGGGCACGAGTGGTCGTGCCAACACACTGCTCGATATTCGAGCAATTTCTTTTTTTTTTTAAGGTAATACTCGAGAGTAGCGTGCAACATACCTGTTGTGCGATGATCAAGGACAGACTTTGCTGGTCTCACCGCCGTCGTTGCGAAGAACTGTGCCATTGCTTACTATTTATTCCTCCCAACTTCTAGTCATCATTCCAGTATACTAATAAATGAGTACAGGGTTCCACTGCGACACCTTAGCAACCGTGACAAAAAGTGGTGTAAATTCACTTCGAACTATTTTATTTACTTTCTTTAGTTGGCTGTGGTATGCCTTATAAAAAAAAAAATATTGCAAAAATGGGGAAAACAAAAGTTGGACAGTATAAATTAATGTAATCAGTAAATTATTATTGGCTCCAAGCAGCGAATGCATATTTTAATTTAGAATCGACAATGTTTCTCAAACCATTGGTTTAAGTATCTTCCACTCAACAAAGCAGTGGCAAATGTGTGCCATTTTCGGACACAGGAATAGTTTTCTACTAGTTATTTGGGTGGTGCAAGGACCGACAAAAAATGATAGCATCACGCATCCTGGTCAGTAATCAACGGTAGAAAGAATATCCGTTCTTGTTGCTGCCAAGAAAAAAAAGAAAGAAAAAAAAAGTGCAGTCACCAGTTATTTAGTAGAATGCATAAGAACTCTTCTAAGGAAAGGTCCACAATGCTCTTCATGTACCATTATTCTGATGGTCATGTTCCTGCCTGCTAAGCAAGCTCTACAGTATATACTGTAAACGACTAAATTTTCGCGAGGACCTAATTTTCGCGAATCGCCTACAATTCGGGAAAAATAAGTCCCGCGAACAATTCGGGCAATATGTGAACGCTTTGGACGCTACACTCGATTCGCGAAAATTAAAACCGCAAATAATTTCAATTTTTCAGCTTTGGCCCGATTCGCGAAATTTTGAGCCCGCAAAAATTAAGTCGTTTACAGTATATATATATAACACCTAATAAACCGGGCCACACCAACAAAAGGCTCACCCGCTACTGCAGCACCACTGCTGCAAGCCTCATCACACCAAGGTAACTTAGAAAGAGAGGCCACAGTTGAAGTATCCCAACTGAACATGAATGGTCAACGGCTGATTAAATTTCATTTTATTTTCGATACCTTCACGAGCGACAGCACAATTGTGGGGACTGCTTTGAAGCAGCCTCCTGGGAGAAGCAGCACAAGCGACAGAAATGTATCTCCTAATGACTAACTCTGCAGGGAGCATCACCGGAAAAGGCAGAGGAGCAATCCGTAATGTTACAAGGCATCCCAACCACTTTTCTCCTCGGGGAGGGAACTGCTCGAGACTTCGCTGCCATTACGACCAGTTCCGAAACGTGCTCCATGAGATGCTTTTCGTCGGTTTCAAAAGAAACTTGCTGCACACAAAATGAATGAGACGTGTCCAGAGACACCTTTGGTGACTATCCGTAGTCTTTGCGGTACCATTTGTTTCTAAATTTGAACACCTGCACATGACAAAAACAAGGCCAGCCTGACTTTGGCTCCCACCTAATCTCTGCACCCTTTTGAACTTCACTCGTAGCTCAGTTCAACACAGAATCCTCCAAAGGAGGTACGTCGGAATATGTACATCCTCAAAACTTCCATCCGAGAAATTCGTTATCTTGCAAAACATTGTACGGTAGGAGAGCATATCAAACACAACTTGATGCCAAAATCTATTTGCGACACACTCTTTGCTTAGCACGTCTAGCAACCCTGTTAATTAGGCTAGGAAGGGGGCCAGTGAATGCTACCCTATCTTCAATCTTGAAAGTTGTATGCAGCATTGTAGGAAGCACATGTACAAGAAGGTTGCTGAAGAAACTGCTCTTCCTATACTTGTTTTAACCTCAAGAACCGTAGTAAAAATCCAGTTTCCGTGCAGGGCATTACTAATTTCCCCCGTTATGAGGAGAATCGACATATGTAGGTGAATTTTAGATTCAATATCTGTTACGTTACCTTATCAAGACGTACATGTTTCAAATGCCCAATGCGTTGATTCTCTCTCGGACAACCAAATCTTGTGAGAACTACTTTGTGCAACATAAAAGCAATGCGCAAAACTTATTTTTTCATTTTTTGAGGAGACAGTGTTTATGCTTACTAAGTATATTACGTAGCTACATTCCTGAACCTGTGCCTTTGATAGCACTGCACATAACTTGCAAGATGGAGTATGAATATAAAGACCGAGAACAGTGGAAGCCAATGCTGCTGTAAACCGACGAACATAAGCGTACATGATTCTGCAGGTACAGTAGTTTCCACCTCAGCTTCAATAATTCCAACAGAGTTGCTCTGACGGGCACCACGTGGCATAACTGAACATCACTATGTGGCGTTCAGTTATGAAAAGTGAGTACTCTCTTTTCCAAAAACACACCTCAGCACTCCTCTTCCTCCCAAGGTAAGCACCAGAAACATTTCACATTCCACAGCAAACAATGTCATGGTGCAACAGCCTTCACAACAGCACACCCCAAACAAGTTCCCTTCACTGACCCACTAGAGAATGTCTCCTCTGTATAAAGTACATGCAAAGAAAAAAAAAAGAAGAAAACTTTGAAGGGCTTTAAAAGTACCAGCTTTTCTTTTGACATCCACTATTGTGACCCTTGATATGACAAAAGCACCTATGAAAACAACTTTTACCTATAGATTTCTGACACTTACTTCCAGATGCACCCACATGCAGTGAATAGGACAGCAAGAGTGCAAATAAGGCCTGAAAAATTATATAGAGTGGCCATGTATTGCTACAGCCTCAGTAAACCACAAAATACTGGAAGACAACAGAAACGCCTGTAAAAAGACAACAAAAGAATGCAGCAGGACAAAACTGCCAGCATTCAACAAAATGACAGCACAAAAGCTGCTCGCCCATTACTATCTACACCACAAAGCCCTCAGAGCTTCTACCGATCCCACATATCATTTACAGGATTATACTCACAAACTGAGTAGAACACATGTATGTATCTATGTATATATACACTCAACCCACACGATGAAATTCACTCCTGTACCAGACATGGGCATATATACATATACATACATACACACTGGAAAAGCACTTTAGTCACTACCACAGAACACAAAAATGGCTTCTAGCACACCGTGTCTCTGCATAAAAGAACAAAAGAAAAAAAAAAAACCAAGCAGATGCCGGGACCAAACACAACTGGGAAACAAAAGCACAGTTCTCTGCATTAAATTAAACTCCTAGGTAAAGAAAATAAACCAACCTAAGAAAGCTCGCCATATGAACAGTGCGCGGCAGCAATAGTAAATGTCCACGTGAGCAAGTGTACGCCCGCCTGCCTCGTGATATGACTTGTTTTCCCACCCGGAATGATCCCGCCGCCGCGTCTCCACACACCAGAGTTCAGATCCTTTTCATTTCCTTCAACCTCGTCCCACCAAGTTTCTGTCGCCACCGCCATCGTCAGTCGTCACCTCAGACAAAACAAAAAGGCGGAAAAAGAAAGACAAAAAAAATAAAAAATAAACGAAACAACTAAACCTCCACACTTGACTAGCGGGGGCAGCAAGACGAGACCACAAAGCGCGGTTACAGGCGCCCCTCCCTAAGCGCTCCTGACACGTTGCGCAGGCCCTCCGACTTCGTGAAGTCGATCTCCGCGTATGAAAAGCCAGCGCCTTCCTCCGCGGCACTCTCCGCGACCGCCGCTACAGCCCGCGGAGACCGCTGCACCGCTCCTGCCGCCCCCTCCTCCCCACTCGGCGGAGCCAGGTCGAGCGACGCATAGTTCAGGACCCTCTCTGCCGGCGCTTCCACGACGGCGGCCCCGCTTCTAAGGGAGATGTTTTCATAGTTGGCTTCAGGCGGCGGCTGTGGCTCGGACGGGTCCAACGTTGCCGCGTACGCCACGCCGGCGTCGCCGGACACCGGGGCGGGGTGCACCCTGGACGTCGAATAGCCACCCCAACTGCCGTTTGCACCGGAGGCTGCGCCAACGGGGTCCATGCTTGCCGCGACGGTAGGCTTGACCGCCTGCGTCCACTTCCACGTCTTGCTCAGGTCCAGGTTGACATACTCTCCCAACTGCTGCGCCTCCGGCGACTCTGGTCGCACCGGCATCGCCTTGCTCTTGGGAATGGCACCGTTGGACGATGGCCTCACAAAGGACGCCCCCTTCCCGCCAGAGATTTCGATCGGGACGTAGTCGAAGTTCACTTTGCCGGATCCCGCTCCGTCAGACGGTCGACCGGGAGAGAGGCTCGCGGCCGCGTTGTTCTCTTCCTTGAGCACGTGCGCCGACGGCGCCGAGTCTCGTCTCGCCGCGCTCAGCCCGGCGTAGCTCGCGCGCCCCTTCGGACAGTTCTCCTTCCCCGCGTCGGGTTCGACGACAGACTTGCGCTGCCCTCCGTTCGAGAAGACAGATGCGTCGCGGCGAGAAAATGAGTGCGACGGGTAGTTCTTGTTCAGTGAGCTCGGGCCGCTCTCCCCGCACTCTGCCCCGCTCATCAGCACGTAGTCGTTGTCCGGCGGATTGCCGACCTTTGTCGCCCCCGGACTGCCGGCGGTGCTCGGCTTTCGCGCACCTTCCGCCGCGACCGACTCCTTCCTTGGAGGTGTCGTCGCAGTCACGGCGTCCGGACCACCGCCCCGACCGGAGTTCAACTCCTGCGAGCTCGGGTCCGCACATCAACATGTAGTACTTGTCCGAGGAATTGGACGGCTTCACTGCTGCCGGGCTGCCGGCAACGCTCAATTTCCGGGCAACTTCTGTCGCGACCGCTGTTGACTCCTTCTTTGGGGGCGGCGGCACGGCCGTGATGTCCGAGTTGCTGCCGGAGCTGCTCCGATCGTAGTTGATCTCCATCAGGTCCTCGTTGTAGTCTGAAGTCCGCGACTGACGTGGTGTTGCCCCGTCCGGCAGTGCCGGCACGCTCGACGACTTCTTGGCCATCTGCGCGTCTATGTGGCGCAGCATGCCCAGTTCCACGTCCGTGTGCTCCTTTTGGCGGCGACGCCGGAGGGCGGCCGGAGCCACCTGACTGCCTACCGAGTACGCTCGCACTCGTGACTGGTCCAGGTGGGTCGAGAAGTGGTTCTTCTTGCTGCTGACCTGCGTTCACCAACGCCCCATTAGTTCGCTATGCTACGCAACTATTTCTTACAATGTACAGTTACGGACGCCGACCGATTTCTCGGACTTCGCGGGGACTGAAAAAACGTCCGAGTACTAGAGCGGTCCGAAAAAAGGGCCGATTAAAAAACTTGCCTTTACGAGCTAAAAGCCGTTGATAGTGACTTGCTTCGGGTTACGCTTCTGCTTGTGTTCGGACACTTTCTATTAGCTTGAGAATCACTGCCTTCTTTTCTAGCATTATGGTCGAGTACTTTCCACGCTTCTTAGTGACACTACAGTGGCTTAAAGAGGTAGTGTAATGAACGAAACCGGAGAAGCAACACAGCAATGGAAGACGGCCGTGTGTGGCGCTGGCGCTTGCAGCACCATCATTCCGGCTATGGCTCCGGCTTGGCCGCTTGGCCAGCTTGGCTCCGGCCGATTCGCAGCTGTCGACTACACTGTCGTCTGCTAGTTTCACATTTTTATTTACCTACGAACACAAACCATGTCCTGGGAAGTTCACTGGAAACAAATGTTTTTGAGGTATTTATATTAGTTATGAAGCGTGTTAGGGTGCCTCTATCTGCCTGTTAGGAGGCACCCTAACGGAGCTGCGGATCGAACCGCCACCTACACCGTCTTCCAAGGAGCGACCGTTCCCGATGCATGGTGCAGGCTACGCGGTAACTACACCACCCCCTTTAAGCCACTGTAGTGACACTTCGCGGTGGCGGAAGAACAGATAGGGCCATGACGTCTGAGCCAGCGTAGTCCAAAAACATGATTCATCGAGACGAGATGAGAGGCGCAAGTTCACGACCTCAGAATGGCGAACAAACAAAACAAACTGGTAACAATGATAATGATAATGATGCGCAGCTAGAGGAACGAAAAAGCCGCAGCATGGCGTCAGCTAGCTGTAGGACATACAGTACTCAAGTAGCGCTGCCAAACCAAGCCAATCTAAGTGCAGCCAACAGAGAATCTAAAATGGCGGCTTCTCGGTGGTGTTTCCCACTGATCGCTCGCGACGATTTTGTCAGAAAAATTGAACTTTTGGACTCCAAGCTGTTCAAAACACCGGTCGTGAATAGGCACTATATTTCTATCGGGCATGTCACGGTTCCTCTTTTAGGTTCGAATTATCGGTGCCTGAGAAAATCGGTCGGCGACTGTAATAGAATCAGTGAATCGAAACTCTTTGCTGTGCCCGAAGCCCGATTTACTGCGTATGCTTTACAGTCCTAGCGTGAATATTAGTCAAAATTTTTCTGAAATAGACCGACGTGTCTATTTCCTCGGGAGGCAAGCGAAAAGCTAGTCATTCCAATTCGGTAAAGAAGCCTAAAGAATGAGAGGCAACAAATGGACACAAAAATACAACCAGTGCCAAAGCAATGGGAATGATGTTTTACGTTTTTAAACTTCCGGCATAACCTGCATTATTTACATTTCACCGCAGTCAGAAAGCCATAAAAGAAAAACAAATTGAGAACCTGAAGGTGCTGTAGACCGTCACAATAATCACAATGACAAAAAAAAATGCAGAGAGAATGTTAGTTTGTTGCGTGGCTGATCTTGAGATAAAAACAATGAAAGAATTAAGATTCCGCTAACTGTTTACTCCAATTTCTGCAGCAGAGGTTCCTTCGCACAACGTGCGCTCAAGTTCAGAATACAACAATCAGAGTTGTCCTGCAACAGGTGCGAGTCTGCCACCTTCCTCCGAGACATGACACGCTACAATGGGTAACGCTCAAATGGAGAGACCCCCACGGATGCTCACCTGCTGTCTGCTCCCAATAGAGTATGCACGCACAGGTTTGATGTATGCCTCCGAGTCGTCCTCGGATGGAGAGAAGTAGGACTTGACCTGAACAAAGAAGAATGCAAATGACGCGCATTTCAATCGGTCAGCCGACGGTGGCCAGAGAGAGGACTCTGCCAGAGCACCCGTCGTACCTTGTCCAGGTGGAAGCCCTCTAGACTGGTGGACAGCGGTGAAGCTGAATTTGGCACATCCTGTAAACTGTGGGCAGAGCACCAACTGCCACTGAAGTCCGTGCAGCTGTCTCCAACTAGAAAATTAAGCAAAACAAAAAGGCCTCCTTTCGATTTCAAATTGTGGATTGCTTTGTAATGGAAGCCCCTGTTCCCAGAAACTTGCCCATCCGTGCATACCCCGTGGCAGAGCATGTTAGCACGGGCAACAATATTACTGGACTGGGGTGTAATGCGGGAGTCGCATCATGCGATGGCAGGTCTTGTGACCCTACGCCCCACGCCGTAACCGCATTGTGCGATGCCGGAGTGTCTTGCAACATGATGTCAGGCCCCATGACATCAAACCATGTGATATCATAGCATCACATGACACCACGACTTGACACTGCGACATCACGTAATGACATTTCACACGAGCACGTCACGTAACATCGGGTCACGGACCACCGCAACTTGACACCGTAATGTCATATGGAGTTCTATGTCTTCTAAACAAATATAAATGATCGCTCCTTAAACACTGCATCCCACATGTTGTAGGAGATAAAGGCTGCTGCCAATTTTTGTTCAATATATGTATGGTTGCAAGCTGAAAGCTACAGTCTCTGTTGGTGCCTGCCCACGTTCGGTTATGGGATTACAGACCCTATTTTGACATACTCGCTCCCTCTCTCCCCCCCAATTTTTACTGGTTATCTATTTTGAAGCTCAAGTGTCAAATATCTATCCCTAAAACGGGAAAGAGAGAGAGAGAAGAGGCAGCTTACCAGACTTTGGCAGCGAGGATGACAAGGGAGCCATATCCATGTACGCCCCGGAAACGACGGAGAGTCCCATCGTGGCGGCAGAAGACGAGGGTATGGCGTGCACCACGGTGGGGGAGGTGCCCAACGTGGCACCGCCCCCCTGCTTGGCCCCACCTCCTTGATTTTGAGGCTCCATGGGAAGGTACCCCGGGTCGGCCGAGGGACGCTCCAGCGAGCTGCTCAGGCTTAGAGACCCCACGGGGCTCATCGGAATGTAGCCGTCTTCTAAGCCAGAAACAAGAGGAGCCATGCTGAGAAGACGCGCAAGGGCAACCAAGCTCGAACCGGAATTCCAGAAGCCAACTCGGCCTGAGCCCCAACACTTTCTGTCGGGGTCCTAGCTCGATCGGGCCTCAATAGGACACTTGCTAAAACCCCCTAGCGTCCCGGCTCGCACTCGATGAATCATGGCAATGGTGTTCTTACGGTTCCCTAGTGATCTGCAATTGCGACCAATTCGTTGCTTAGACACTCTTGAGTGTAATTCGGAGTCACCCCCTGAACAAGCATCGTGCAGAGTACAATACCTGTCATATCACTTTTAAAATTTCTCGTCAATGTCGGCATTTTTGATACTGTGCATGCAATCCACAATTCAACATGATAGTATTGTAAGAGATTTCTGCAGCTCAGTCAGGTCGAAGGGTGCATGGCATGCACAGTATCAATAACGCTGACATTGATGAGAAAGTATAAAAAGTGATACGACAAGTTTTTGGACTTTGGGGGTTACATGCGACAGATCGGTATGATCAAAATGCCGGAGCCAGATTTTTGTTTTCTTCTTAAACCGTGAAAGAGCTTAACCTGACCTGTCTGACTGCCTCCAAAATACATGGGAGGGGCATGTGTCTTTGTAATTGTGGGGACAAGTCGTGAAGCACTTCCGAAACTAAACTATGTTATCAATAAACAGAAGCATGCGTGAAGGTGAAAGACATAAAGGCATCGTCGTAAGCAAAAACACATCAGCTACGCATCCTGACGTAGCCTATATTGCCAATTCAGTTGCAAAATGTGCTCCGTTTGCGAGAGCCCCGACGTAAAGATGGACGCAGACCCAAGAGGGGGATTGGTGGCCGAGTGTGCCAATGCGCCGCAGCTCGAAGCGTGTGAAGCGAATGCTTGTGCTGCAGAACCCTGGGATCCTCGGTTCAATTCCCACACCTGCTGCTCGCTTTGATCTGGTTGAAGGTCGCACCGGCGTGCCGTTGGGTATCGCTACAGCACAATGCACTTCAAAGACCCAGGCTCGCAGCGGTACTGCACTGGCAAAATGTTTAGTCTACCGCCAGGACAGCAGACACCCATCGGGGCTGACTAACTTCCGACTACCTACACAGACGCTCCACACGATTTTACAGATCCAAGGCGTCGGGAACAAAATTACGAGCCTACCGTTTCCTTCAGGAATGGACGAGGAGGGAGACATGGACATCTTGAGGTAGTCGTTGGACTCCGACGTCTTCATCGTCGGATGGGGAGTGTCCACTGCATGACTGCCCAGCGTGGTGGGACGGTGAACAAAGGAAGACTCGCTTCCGGAAACTGCGTTGAAGGCGGGGAAACGACATTAGCATAGCAAGAATGCACACAGACAACAGTTTCAGATTTTGTAACCCGAGCGAAGGACGTCTGAAATGTTAGCCAAACCACTCCATATTGAGACAGTTACGCATTCCAGCCTCGCAGTGGCTGCAAGGCAAATGACACTACCACCTACCGTAAAATAGCGAGCATGCGCCCATGTCGCAGTTAGTGACCACCACCTACTTTTTAAATTTTTTTAAATATGTAGACGAAGAACACATCAAACGCCCACCCCAGCGGACCTCCGAGCCCACCGAGCTAGCCTAGGCACTAATCTGCGTCAACCGCCTCTCCAAGGCTGGTATGAAGCGGTAAAGCTCGACGCAAGAGCCCCGGCACAAAACAGGCCAGTCGAGAGCGGCACGGCTGCTTCAAGAATGAAGGGTCACACCAGACCCTGCGCTGTTCCTATAGACAGTTTTCTGTTTCCTGTCAATCTCAGTCACGTGTGTATACGGGACGAAAAAGAATAAAACATTTCAACCTGAAATATGCGAGAAAATTTAGATGAGGCAAAACAAGAATGTGTGACAATTGTGCTTTTTTCATAAACACCTTCCAGCGGCGTGGAGAGATCAAAACTATGTTTTACCGCATACCAGAAGTGACGACATTCAAGATGGCCAACCTGCTAACGCTACACGACGTCTTTTGCTTCGGGGTGGCCAGACCCTGTCACCAATAGATGTCTGCTGCGACCATAACCCCCAAAGAAAGAGCCAAAAAGGGTCAGCTACGCTCTTGAAAAGGAACCTTCCGTAAGCCACAACAGACGATGATTCATTAAAAACACTTCCATCCTCTCCGTACTCGAGAATGTCTCTCGGCAAAACATACTTTCCGTCGGCTTTGGCTACTTTAGTGATTTGTTCGGACCGAATGACGCTCCATAAAATATTTCGGAGCAGGTAGAAGGTTAAACCGTTGAAAACAAACGCAAAAAGGCCTGCACGCACTGCCGTGTTGCGCGGAAAACAAACGGTCCGAATAGACTTGGAGACCGTCTTTTGGTTCGAGCAAAGGTGAAGGCGAACACGCCACCTGGTGAGGCCATCATCAGGTAGTCGTCCACAGCCGCTTCCTCTTTGATGGTTGGTTCCTTGGGTCCAGCCATGATGTCCACAGGCAGTGAGTGGCTGTATCTACTGCAATGCGAAAAGCAAAACACTGGTTTTAAAATAAAAAAAAAAAAGTCCCAATGTAAATATTTTTTAGGGGAAAATGAAAACGGAGGTCTAAATAGACATCAGTGAGTAGCAGACAAGTTTAGCAAGTGAAAAATAACATTATTTACCCTAAAAGTTTCAAAATGAGCAACAGCCCGACCAGGCGAGCGTACGAATGCAACGCGGAAAAGTAGCCAAGGCAAAACGGGGGTAAAAAGTGCTTACTTAAAGAATTCGGTCGGGCCGTCAGGCTCATCCATGGAAAGAGCGCTGCTTGCACTTTCAAAGGAGCCAATCCTAAAGCAAAAAGAAAACAATTGCAGGTGTGGCCTCCAGACACAAAAAGAGTCCCTTTGGATTTTTCTTTTCCATTTTCAGTCCATCCCTAAAGTTATGACAGCAAAGTTTAAACAGAGACTCTGGGCAAGAATCGAATGCCGAGAATCGAAAACGACGACATTGTGGTGTACTCCATGATTTGGTTGGCAATGAAAATTTCCATAGCAAAGCTTTGTGCCGGACAACCTATTGTTTCCGATTGATGAACCGTTCGGAGCCTTTTTGGCCCTTTCGCGAATGAGCAACTAAATAAATGCAGCCATCAATTAGAAAAAGAACAGTATTAAGAAAAACAGACTGAAGAAACATCATCCAGGCCTTAGGTAAAGCCTACTCAAGTTAATCTTGCACAACCTTTCAACAGACAAACTCCACAAGTCTGACTTCCTATAGAGCATGGAAAAAGCTAACAAAGAGAGACAAACTATGCTGAGTCTACAATCTCTGCTGACTTTGAGACCAAATGGTAGTCATGCTTCTGCATTTATTGGTCTTCCGTAAACCGCCCAAGTATAAAAAAAAATTACACTAGCTTGATTATGTTGACAAAGAGCACAGAATGTGTTCCTCACAAACCACACATGTCGCATGTGGTTTGCTAACAGAGCTTATCTGAGCCAAACAGGCCGCCTAGCAGGAACCACACACAGAGTGTGTGCTTTGTGCTAGGTTGATGCGAGGCGTTCTGGGCTTGTCAACTTCTTGCGTTTGTGGTGCTCGTGCAAACCGGCCTCTGCGGATGCCTTCTTTGAGGTGGGCATGTGCACCTGGCTCTGGCGCACTGCACCACGTCACTGAGGCGAGCGGTCACGCATTATGCATTACGCGGCGCTGCTCTCTCCAGCACAGCCGCACTCATCTGTTCTCTGTTTTGTAGTCTTGTGCGAATAGTGGATTTTGAGTTCGAAGCGAATTCGAATCGAATATCGAATAGTTTTTCCACACCTTTGACTACCCATTGCGTAATGCTTAGATGAAAACCCAGCTAAACTTGTGAAGGTTGTTCCACTTGTTCATTTACAAGCTAAGTTTAATCTATCTATATTTACAAACGGTGAACTAAGAAGGTCTGATGTCTTGGGATGGCAAGTAAACGACACATTTGACATAAAATGAATCCTATAGAGATGGCCAACTATACCTAATTGAGTGAATTTACAAATCTTGTTACATAAAATGTTTGCTCTTTAATCTCGAGTTAAGAGAGAATGAATCATGCATGATGAATGCAGGCTCTAAGGGCATCTCTGCCCAACATAGTATACGCTTGCATAACAGTAAGTTTAATTTTGAAACTTTTACTACAATGTAGATATACACATTCACAAAGTTGCCATTTATTCCCAAATACAGCCGGCACGCGTGCACCATCCGGCTTTGAATGTATGCTTTTCTTCCAAGCACGCAATGGTGATATTCATACTTTTCCAAGTGTTTATCGCGGCAGGTTACCCAGTTGAGTGTGCTTCTTACCGAGCACCGACGTAATGCAGAGAAGCAACACCCGCGGAGCTCGCTTTCGCAGGTATTGCTTCTCCGCAGTGCTCCGGTGCTCGCTAGGAAGCGCACTCAACGGGGCTAACCCGACGCAATCAACACTTCGAAAAACGCGAATAGTGCAGTTCTTCTCGAAGCGAATATCGAATAGTGTATTATTCGAAACTACTATTCGAAATTCCGAATATTCGCACAACCCTACTGTTTTGTGTTCCTGGCGCACTTGTGCTACGTGGCTCAGTGGCTATAGGATCCGATTGCCACAATGTAAACCCAGGTTCTAGCCCCGCTGGGGCGTCCTGCTCGAGTTGTCTTTAAGGGTCCTATGGGATTGGAAACTTTATACAGGGCATTTTAATTCAAAGAGATTGATTAAAAAAAATTTTGTGAAAGGCACAATAATGCAGTCTGTGCAGGAATGTTATACGGCCAGGGGGACATAATATAGGGGAGTGATCGCTATGACAAATCAAATAATTTACTAAAATGTGTTAATTTACTTTGTAATTATTAAAAATACACGTATGGTTTCAACTAGAAACTTGCCGAGCGCCATCTAAAACCGCTAAGTCAGTCAATTTTGGGGAGACGAAGCACGTGGGAAGCGCAGTGATGCGCTCAAGTTACCACTCGTGCAACAGTCACAAGGATAACGGTGTGAAAACGCGAATGATAACATCGTCCGCATTTTCACATTGCTGGAACTATATGTTTATTCTTAATACCGTATTTACTCGCATAATGAACGCACCCCCCACAACGGGTACCAACATTTGGACTTTTCTATTTACCTCGCATAATGAACGCACTTCCAATTTTAGGGCTCTGCGAGTCTCGAATTGCGTCCAATTTAGCTAGCCACCAAGCCAATTTTCTTTTGCCGCCAAGTGGTCAGGCAAAGTCAAGCCAAGCCAAGCTGCTCTCGTAATAGCTGCAAGAGCGTAGTTGCGGAAGTGATCAACCATGAAACCGAGCGGCGCGGACATTTTTCGCCTATCGGATGCAGTGATGTCAACAAACACGCCGTCGTCTGTGGTCCGCTTTCGGACAGTGAAATCGTGAAAGTGGTTATGCCTAATTTCACATACTCCGGGTAAGTGCGTTTATTTAATCCATAACAAAACAGCGCAGCGAGGTGCACCCTGCGAGGTAGGTTGAGAGTGTCTGGTAGCCCCTGGTAACAGCCGTGGTCGGCGGTTGGACCTTGTACGAGTTCTTATAAGCGTAGTCGCGGTATATAACTGAGCGCCCCGCCGGATACTAGCGATATATCACCTATGCTCCGTGTCACTAGCTGTGTGCAGTGCAGGCGAAGGCCACGCCAGGCAAAGAGAGAAAGGGCGAGCACTAGGAAGGTGGGACGGGACAGGAGGGCGAGAGGAGAAAGGGAGAGCACTAGGAATGTTACAGAGGAGAGGTTTCTCTCCTTGTCCCCAGCCTTCCTAGTGCTTTCCCTTTCTCCCCTCACCTGGCGTTGCCTTCACCTGTACTGCACGCAGCTAGTGACACGAAGCATAAGAATGATCGCGTTGCTTTCCGTGCTGAGTGAGCTTCGTAGGGCGCTTTTCCTTCGGCAAAAGGCATGCCGAAAGTGCGCTAAAAAGGTAGGCAATTTATAAAGCATGGTTACTGTGGCACACCCCTGACCAGCCGTGGGTGCGCCTCCATCAGTGCAGACTTGCCACAGAACCTTGCCGTGTCATATTTCCACCTGATATGACATTTGCTCGAAGTGCGTAAATGCAAAAATTTTACCCCGCGTAATCAACCACCCCCCCCCCCCCCCCCAAATATGTGTCAATTTTTCGGGAAAAAAAAAGTGTTCATTATGCGAGTAAATATGGTAATTAAAAAAGCTAATCAACACATTTTAGTTAATTCTTTTGCTTATTGTAACGATTAGTCCCTTACGTCCCTCTATCCACATTATTCTACCTTTCGTTGCTTTTCTCAAATCAATCTTAATTAAAATCAAACACCCTGTATATAACCTTCAACATTGTCTAACAAGCCCAGTACGACGGTCCTCAGTGATGAAAATCTCATAGAATTCAGCTGATGAAACACATTGTGTTTTAAAAAGTTCCTCACTCACCATGCGGACTTTGTTTGTAGATAGGTCGTGTCAGATTAGAGTCGATGTTGTACGCTCAAAAGTTCATGAACAAAACAGAACATCAGGGCCACCATAAACAAAGTTTTAGAGAAAAATACCCCTCAGAACTTCTTTAAGCAGTCTTCGCGTTTGCAATCTCTGCTTTACAAAACGAAATTGCCAGGACTTAAAGGGATCATGAAACTTCTTTTTCTCACTTTGGCTCGCTAGTGTCCGGACGGCCCCGCCCCCTTAGCCAAACAAACAACAAGAGTAGGATTACCTAGCTCTTGGCCACGGTTAACCCATTTAGGTCCCTTTAAGGCGGCTGGACACCCTTAAGGAAACTCAACGGAGCCAACCAAATGGAGGTGCTCCAGACGCGTGAACCTACGTGAGGGAGTTGTTGCGAGAGGGCATCCGGTCGTAAGAATTCTGGGGCCTGGTCGCAGACGAGTCCGCGGGTAGGCGGGACGCCCCGCTGAAAATCGCAATCCGCACATTCAATTCGCCACGTTTTGCACCCGTACGAAAAATTCAAAGCACCTTTGGTATATCCCAGAGGCACTCTAAATGCATAGCATTTATAGGTCTTGTGCCATGTTTTGGTGTCGCTCGACATCGCGGAGCCATGTGACGTTACGGTGTCATGCGCTGTCATGGTGTGACGGGAAGGCCATCACGCCGATGATATTATGTGAACCCCGTGCACTAAATTTAGCGGGAGGCATCAAATTCACTGAGGCTCGCCTCCTTCCTTCATCGAGGCTAAACGCCACGGATACGAAAAACGTCAAGAGCTGACCCTATAGATGCTACGCATTTAAGAACAAAATCAAATTAAAAAAATGTTGACGTCAGAGCGCACCATACACTTTGCCTGCAGCGGCAGGTAATGTGCAATCTCCCGAGGAGAAAAGACATCCAGGTCATTGCCACCAGGTTCCAGAATCCTAATTTTATTTTTTAAAGTTATGTTTTGTCGACGTCATCGCATAGATGACACGGAATTGTAAAAAAACTGACAATTGGCATCTCACCGGAAGACCGGTGGCCACTCAAAGAAGTGGTTGCGAGGGTGAAACGTGACGCAGCTGCAAAGTGTGCACTGGCACGCATTTGCTTCGCCGAAATTAATCAATGGCAAACTATCACATTTCAAGCCAGTGAGAAAGAAGTTGAATGCAGCACTACCTTGAAAGACAGGGACTGAGGGCTATCCAAACAAAAAACTCCGCAGAGCTTTTCTTTTATTTTCAGTATTCAGTGTGCAGTATGCATTAATGACTATCAATTTGCTACGACCACATAGGAGAAACTAAGTTACTACTATATTTGCATAACAAATCAATCAGTTGCTCAGCATTTACCCAGAACCCATAGTGACACCTTTGTTATGACCATATCAAGCTATTTCTGTCACCAAGGCTATGAAGCGAACAACTGAACTTAATTGTTTAGGCCTAAGCGAGTCCTATGGTCAGTGACCTTCAGGTATTGTGACCTCAAGGACCTCGAGCCTCTTTGAAAAGCGGCTATGTAAAATGTGCCCACTAACAAGCCTGGTCGACTCAGGAGATCCCAAACCACAACACGTGACACGCCAATTTCAAATCGCCATTGTTAGGCCATTGTAATAACGCCTCAACATACCTACCTAAATTAAAAACAAAACATCAATCGTGAGGAGGAGAGAAAAACTGAGCGACCTCAGGATAGAACCCTAGGAAGCGATTCGTTCACCACAGCCACGGACAGAACAAGAATGTAGGGAAGGAGCTTCCGGTTGCCCCGCCCCTAGTGCAAGCCCGTCTACACCCATAGCCGCTTGACCAAACTAACACGCCATAAGCTCCCAGGAGGCAGAACATCGTGGAATGCAGACTGCTCGTACTGGAGGCAGAACAGTTCAGACACCCACCCGCCATTCTAAAGCTGGCAGCGACGACATTACTCTATGTTACACTCGTAAGCTAAATAACTGCAAATTGAAAATGGAGGGCGTGTCGAGGAAAAACCAGGCCTCACCTGAAGTCCGTGTGGCATTCGCTGTTGTTGCGGCTGCGCGAGGTCGGCATGGAGTCGGACCGATCTCGGCTGGAAGAAGGCAGCGGGACGGCCGTGGTCCCGTGGGCGGGCCGCTTGTGCGTGATTGGCTTGCTGTTCTCACTCGTTGACGAACTTCGTGGCCTGGACAGGGGCCCCAGCTCCTCCCTGTTCCGCGACGCCTTCATGGCCCTGGGTGACCGGCAAACGCGTCGGATTAGCGATGAGAAAAACGTGGGGGATCGCTAACCGAGTAGCGCACACCAGCTCGGAGCACGTGGAGCGGAAGTTCGCAGCCGCAGAGCCCAGGGATCCTGGGTTCAATCCCCACGCCTGCCCGGTTCGATGTGGATGAGCATTGTACTGGCGTGCGTTCGTGTACCACTACTGCGTGGTGCACATTAAAGACCCCAGGCTAGTGGTTGTACTGCACTGGCTAAATTTCTCATCTACAGCGAGTGACTCGTCGCAACTTTGAAATGGCTGACCAACTACACGCTGTCTAAATATCCACACAACCCCAATTATTATTATTCTGAACAGGTGGAATACACAAGGTTCTAAGCAGTGTTGTAGGCATTACCAGAAAAAAATAATGAAATATGTTACTCGTTATTTGCAAATCAAAATAATGCGTTACCGACCTATGTTACCTCAAAATAAAAGGAATGCGTTACCGTTACAAAGTAATGCACGTTACTTTTGCATTACTTTTTTAATTTTAAATGAACACATTTTACTCTTTGACGTTACAGGTATGTATAAGCGCAATATTTCAAGAAGCATTATGTCCATAAAGAATCTGAACATAATTACCTTATCTTTTTAGGGTTCCACCTAAATACTCACAAAAAAAAAATAAAGCAAAGAAAAACACAAAATAACGCAAAACATTATATTACCTAGTGCCTAGAAACACAAGAAAACTGAAATGTAATTTGTTTAAGTATTTAAGTCTTGAGAAGAATGTGTAACGCAAGTATGTTACCCGTTACTATTTTAAAAATGTAACAAGTATGTTACTATGTTACCTTTAACACCGCTACTTGTAACATGTTACTGCCAACACTGGTTCTAAGGCAATACGGGACCGTTACTGCCATTTCTAAAATTTTTGGTTCCGAAAGGAATTAACTGCGACGGAAATGGCGGATCGCCTTACATAGCAGCCATTTTAAATGCAAGAAAAAATTAACCTTCAAGGTGTTCTGAGGTATTTCATAATTAGGAATCTCTGTTTTCAGGGTTTAGTATTTGTGTTCGTATCCAGGGGTGCGTTTTCAGAGTTTATTTTATCCCACAAATTCTGCATCTTTTTTTTTATGCCGATATTCAGTTGTTGAAGAAAAACAGGACACTGGATTCCCCAACCCCGAGGGAATGTTCACGTGACCCAAACACCTGAAAAATGTCCCGGTTTCGATAAGCGATGGAAACAAGGTAAGGGTTGTGGATCCCAAGGAAGCAACAGCTTCAGAAAATGTTTGTTGGGGGTTTGAGTCCGGGAACAACACAAAATGAGGCAAGAGATAAAGATTCCTTAGAGCGACGCTTGGGGTTTCTCTTAGTCGCGGACAGCTCCCATTTCGGGTTTTTCGGTTTTTGCCCGGTTTTGATAACACAGGCTCGGCGGTTATTCTTCTGGGTTCGACAGTACGTACTGAAAACACAGAACCCCAATTGTAACCAGACTTGTACGGCACTCATCACAAGTAGGTAATCAAATTACTTGTAGTCGATTACTTTTGGGAGTAATTTTGTAACCATTTGATTAATTTATTAGGCAGTAATCGCATGAGTAATCCGATTACTTTTGGAAGTACAGTAGAATCTCGATAAACTGAAATCGCTTAAACGGAATTGTCGCTTAAACGAAACAACTATCGCGAAGTTGTTTGGTTTTGTATTCATGCAATGTAAAAATATTCCCGTTAATCGGAACTCAAATTCTCGCGCCTCCGGGTAAACGGAACTGAAAACGAAACTATGTCGCCGACATATTTTTCGCTATCGCAGAAAAGAAAAATAACTCTTGAGCAATAAAACAGTATTATAAATGTTCTTAATATTTATTAGCTTTATTGCCCAAAACTAGCATGTACGCATGTTTTTTTTTTAGTTGTCTTTTCTCATTTTTACGCATAGGTGGCTATGTTGGGTAGGCTTGGCTCAACAGGGCTTCTGCTCGCATCTTAGGCCTAGTGTCCTACTGGTCCTACTTTCTGCGATGGCGGCCACGAAGCGAAAACACCGTGCGCTCAGGTTAGAAAAAAAGATTGAAGTCATTAATGATTTCGATAGCGGTTGCTTCACGAAAACGGCGCTTGCAACGAAGTATGCCATTCCCAAAAGTAGCCTGACAAGGATTCTTCACGACAGGAAAAGCTGCGGAGTGCGTTCAGCAGTACGCAATTTGGACCAAAGAGGATGAGGCTGCGACTCCCCGAACACGAAGAGCTTGAGAAGTGCTTGGCGTTGTGGCTAAGAAGAGACCGGAGTAAGAACCGTCCCGTCATTGGACCCATAATATGAATATACAAAAGCAGCAATTCAGTGTTTTTGTTCATTATTTTGCCTACTGCATTCACTTGCGGGTGTTTACAAATTGTGCACTTGTGGAAACAGCATTTCAGCTGGCATTCAACATTTTTAGTGTACCTACACTACATACTCTCAGTAAATGAAACTCCTGATAAATGGAACAGATTTTCCTGGTCCCTTCAGGTTCCGTTTATCGAGATTGTACTGTACTAAAATTACTCGCAACCGTAACTTTTTTTCCCCTCTCGTTCTTAACGCCGTCCATTGTTCGCACGAGCTTCCTACCCTCGAGCCCTCTAACCAAATCTCCGACAGGAGTACGGTTTACCAAAATTGGTGAATTAACGGAATAAGTAGTGCCTAATTCTGGTACTCTAATTCAATAATCAACAGTACGAAACCCGTTTTTAAACCGGCAGAAAAACTGTCGTTTTGAAAATATAAAGTAACCGGAGAAGTAACAATCATCTTTCAAGTAACGGCCACTTACTTTCCATTTCAAGTAATCTGGCTGAATACTTTTTAGGCAGGAGTGATTGTAATTGATTAATTTTTTCGAATAGCGTCCACGAGACTGTTCGAAAACCAACCACTAATAGCCGATTCACACGACGGATCGAATCGCGATTTTAGTCCGCAGACCGTGCACCACATGACCGTCACGTCATCGATTCCTGCAATCCATGCCTTGTCCGCGGACTGATAAAATCGAGCGCCTTTTCACTCGCGGATTTTCGGCGGGATATTGACTTGAAAAGCGTTTAGTCTGGCAATGGTACAATGTTTTCTTGCATTTTGTCTCTTCGGACGATTAAAACAAGAGTGGCACATCATTGCGTTTTGTGCATTCGCTGGTTCATTTTGTCGTGTGATTCTTGGTTCCACACATGACAAAAACTAGAAACTTTGTCAGGCTGATGCGACGCAGGTTCCGGTACTCCTGTGGGTCCATGTCAAGAAGCTTCCCCTAAAACTCGTCTAGCACGCTGCGGTAATTCTTAACGTCCAATTAGCCTTTCACCGAGCAAGATTTCCTCGTGGCTGTGGTGTACATAAGTGCAGTGCACGAGCACGGAAAGCGTAAAGGCACCTCCAAACGCCCCTCCACGAACCCGGAACATCGTCGCTTCTAAGCCGAAGCCTTCTCGAGCAGGACCATGTCTGCGTCACTGCCAAGCCTCGCATTGGTAAAGCTAGTGGCGCTTTGTGCAAAGCGCGCTTTGCACGAAGCCTATAATGGTGTTTTGTCTCGGTTTGCACGTAACAGTGGTGTTCGACTGTTTATCGCGGTAGCAAACGTCGATTTCTCTCTTGGACAACGGAGCCACGGTGCAATGTTGGAGTTTCACGACACTGTGGGGTGTGGAACAGATTCAATCCGCCCTAGCTGGCACCCGCTCGTCATCTCCCTCGTGTGGATGCGCTTGGAAGACGGACTAATCACGAACATGTCGCCACGTGATCAATCCGTCCGTGGATCAGTCTGTCATGTGAATCGGCCGTAAGCAGATGGAAAGTGCTCACCCCAGGATGGTCTCGTGCATGTTTTGAGCAATCACGGTGTCCTCCGAATGCATCCACAGCTCTCCTGACCCTGTCACTGAAGAGCGGCCAAGCTCCATGAAGAAGAAGCAGTCAGAGTGGCCGCACCGCCGGATGCTCATCAGCTGCACATCATAAGGCACCAATTCTCGGCAAAACAAAGGCGTAGCAACTATCTAGCACTTGGACAAAAACAGCCAATAAACAAATTGCTTGATCAGACAAGACTAAAAATCTGTGGAAGAAAGATGCCCCAATATTTTGCTGCCTACCCGCGTAGAGTGATTCTTAAAGGTACACTGACAGGGTATTTATGGCCACCAAGGTCTTTATTTGTACACGACATATGAGAGCCCAACTACCCAGAACACAATTTGCATCTTGAAATTCGTTTTATTTCCGCCCGACAACTGCAGATTGAGAACTGGCCGGTTTGAGTCGCACTCACTCTCTTCTTCATGGTCACGTGCCATTTTCTATGGTTTAGACCAGGGGTGGCCAAGCTGCGGCTCTTCGCGTGTTAAAGTGCGGCTCGCGGCTCCCTACCCTACCCCCCCCCCCCCCCCCCCGCACACACACACACACACTGCCCCGCCTCCCTCCGGGTCACACGAGCACTTCCCCAAAAAGAGAAATGGAACGCGTTTTAAATCGAAAGACAGGTTACAGTTTGGTAGTCTTGTGCTACTGCTACCTTACGTACAGTTGGACTGCTTTTGACTTGGTTAGATTGAAAATAGTTCGAGTTTCGTTTATTGCTCTGGACAAAAGTTAGCGCCTTGCGCCCGCCCCCCCCGCCCCCCCCGCCCCCCCCCCCCCTGCCCCCCCCCCCCCCCTGCGGCTCTTGGAAGTTTCGTGGCTTTGTTTGCGGCTCTTAGGCCGGGTGAGCCTGGCCACCCCTGGTTTAGACACAACCACCAAAGATAATCAAAGTCGTGGGTTATCGAAGGAACACACTCAATACTAGAAATGGACAAAAATTATGATACCCATTTTTTGTGGCTTCTAAAAAGCTGCAAATATGTTGACTGAAAAAAAAAAAAAGAAGAAAAAAAAGTCGCACAGCCAAATGATTTTTGGCATCTTTCTCCTCCTCTATAGTTCTTCCTCTCCAGTCTAATTTCGGTTTCAGTTTCGAGCAGTTGCATTTTCTGGTTTTATTAAAAATATATATGTCACACTGTACCAAAATATTGATTGGGTAGTTTTCTGACACCATAATGGAACATCTGGCAAAAAATAAAAAGAAGTTTTAGGGGCGAAGCTCCTTAGGGTCTAGCCTTGTCCGTCCGTCCGGCGTCCGTGCTCACAAAAAAAGAAAAAATGTTTGCACAGTCGACAGGATTCGAACCTGTGCGGGGAGACCCCAATAGATTTCTAGTCCATCGCCTTAACCACTCGGCCACGACTGCGGGACGAGCAGGGGGCTCTGAGATGTGGTAGTAACTCAAGAGCTGGGGATGTCATGGATGAAACGTTGCATGTAGCTGCTCAATACAATAAAATCAATACAAAAGAGGGCGCTGCGGTCAAATGTGTATATAATCGCGTTAAACGTTGCATGCATTTCACCGACCATAAAGTAAAGCAGTAATAATGAAGTCGAAATGCAACCCGGAACTCAGCACTACCTATGAGCAATAAAAAAATTAAAAAATTGACCGCATCTCCACGTGGTGAATGATGTTGCTTGGGGCGAAGCTCTGGTGGTGCTTGTCTGCGTAGACGCCGAGCCGCAGCATGCCGAGCCTTTTCATTCATGTCAGTAGGAGAATGTGTGGTTTTCTTCTTTTTCTTTTTTTAAGCAGACAGATGGGATGGCATCTCAGAACCCCCTACTCTTTTTTTTTCTTCTTTTTCTTTTTTCATAATTTTTTTCATGTTTTTTTTTTTCAATTTTTTTTTTTGCCCTACACGAACACGTGAGCACGTGATCTCACGAGCAGAAGCACGAGCACCCGACGCCGGGCCTACGGCGGACGGACATACGGACATGGCTAGCCCCTAAGGAGCTTCGCCCCTAAAAAATTGACCGCATCTCCACGTGGTGAATGATGTTGCTTGGGGCGAAGCTCTGGTGGTGCTTGTCTGCGTAGACGCCGAGCCGCAGCATGCCGAGCCTTTTCATTCATGTCAGTAGGAGAATGTGTGGTTTTCTTCTTTTTCTTTTTTTAAGCAGACAGATGGGATGGCATCTCAGAACCCCCTACTCTTTTTTTTCTTCTTTTTCTTTGAGCCTTTTCATTCATGTCAGTAGGAGAATGTGTGGTTTTCTTCTTTTTCTTTTTTTAAGCAGACAGATGGGATGGCATCTCAGAACCCCCTACTCTTTTTTTTCTTCTTTTTCTTTTTTTTTTTAATCTTTTTTTTTTCCAATTTTTTTTTTCTCCCTACACGAGCACGTGAGCACATGCTCACGTGCTCGTGAGCACGTGATCTCACGAGCAGAAGCACGAGCACCCGACGCCGGGCCTACGGCGGACGGACATACGAACATGGCTAGCCCCTAAGGAGCTTCGCCCCTAAAATCAGCACCATCAGCACTACCTTTGAACAATAAAATCAGTATCATCAGCACCACCAGAGCTTCGCCCCAATCAACATCATTCACCACGTGGAGATGCGGTCATTTTTTTTGGGGGGTGTCAGTGTCCCTTTAAGAGGTTCCCTAAATAATCGGAGCAGAACCCGATTGATACGTTTTCGGTTTATATGTTTCTGCGACTGCTGAACTCCCAAAGAGGTATGTGCATCAACCTCCCGTTCGACGCACATCCCTTCCATGTTCGTACGTACCTCCAGAAAAAGAAACCCACACAACGCGTTATGCCGTGGCTGCCCTCTTCCGTTTTCATTTCAAAGTCTGAGCTCTCATCGAATTTTACAGTTTTGCAAATGGTGTATGCATCAAGCTTCACCACTTCACACCGATGTGCTAAGAGTAGCAACTGATGCAGGAGAGCTTCTGCGTTAGATCGATGGGCTCGAAAATTTTACTTAATCTTCTCGCTCTATGGGCTTGGAAATTTTACTCAATCTTATCGGCGACTCCAGTGCAATCAACAGCACTTAGCGGCTAAAACAGAAAGCCACGGCAGCAAGTTCGCTTGCCAGCCTTATCGAGCAAATCTGATATTCGCAGTGCCTGGCGGTCGAAAGATGAAGCCGTGAAAGTAGGTTAAAAAATGTGACGAAAATTGGGTCGACATTCTTCGATCGCGATTATAAGCAGACACCAAGTTCCGAAGAACGGTGCCTTCTATAGCAAATAACGATTCTAGCAAAAAAGTTGACCTGTATTCAAATATGAAGGTTGCCAGCTGCCCATTTTATTGTAACGAATCGGAGTGACTCCGACGGCAATAGCAGGCAGTACTATTAACTCTCCCAATTTTGCCATTCTTCTTGCACCGTAATCTGGAACCCAATGGTTCGGATGAAGCAGCAACCCCCGTCTACTACGTTGCCTCCAAGCGCACATGTTAACGGGGCGTCGGGGGAGAGTCCAACTCACGGGGAACTCGAGAGTCTCTGGGTCCTCGTCGTCGGTGTGCATCTTCACCAGGGTGAGGGCCTTGGCGGTGAGGCATAGCCGGTGGGGGCCAGTGATGTTGCGGCTGCTGCCCAGGCCCTTCGGCTTCACGTTCACCTGCCACACGTGTTCTGAAAGGACCAACAGGGTCCGAGTCGCACTGCAATCCAAAAGCAAGCGCACCGAAAAAGTGCAGAGCAGTTCAATCCGTCACACTGTTGATTGAGCAGACCGCACAAATCGCTTTATCCTCGGGGATATGTAGTCGGGCGGTGGACGCACAATTTAAAACGTCTAATGCGTGCACTTCCGTTGGTCAAAGATTAAAAGCACGACGGTATTTTTCAATGGCCAGGTTAGCTACTGGCTAAGCTCATTTCCTCGAACTAAATGAAGCATTCTGAATCACCGAGAGGGTTGTACGAACTGACGACGACGGTGACAGCACCAATTGCAGCTTTCTCACGATATCACTACATCACTGAAATGCACATCACAGTGACCTTTGGAGCTTTGTCTTACAAAAACAATCTCAATCTCACCTTAAAGAAAAATCAGTAATTTTTATTTTTAGCCTTTTACCCAAATCATGCAGGCATGACTTGAATTTAAAAAAAAAAAAAAAAAGTTTCACATGTTTGTCAAATAACGGAGGTTTTGTGGGAAGTTTCTCTGGCCCAATAAACTGTAAAGTTGAGATTGTTCAATGACCCATATAGGTAGTATGCAACATCCCCACCACTCCAATGCAATTTAGTCACATTTTAAAACAAAATGTATTTTATCAGCAAAATTCCATGAAAAAACTCAGATTCATTCGTCATGTTCGATCGCTAGGTTCAAGCATTACACGTAGCTTAAAGTCATAAAGGCCCCCAGGGCCCATGTAAAAACAAATACGAGAAACGCTATGGATAGAAATCAAACCCACAACCGAGCAATTCCCTGCCGGATACCATACCGGCTGAGTTAAGCAGCGCAGCTGCGTGATGAGTGTAGCACAACACAGCATGATTTCTAGGGGTGGAATATCTTTGGACGTTTTTTCTTCCCCCGAGAGAAACTTGGAGAGAAAATACAGCGACTGTAGCTACAGACACATTTAAAAGAATGTAACTGCATTGGTAACATCGTTTGAACAGAAATATCTAACTGTAATGCAATTACTTCTTCTAAAAACAAACTTTCACAGCTCTCCTTTTTGGGCTGTAAGAACGTAACTATACTTTGTTTCACCTTGTGTTGTACCGCAGAAAAGGCTACAAGCGCGCGCTCCTTGCTCTATGGCACACCTCGGCGGCACAAGCTCTCGTGCACCAAGGGCAGCTGCCAACGCTATGAGCTCGCGCTTCTAGCCTTCGCTGCGGTACAACATAAGGTGAAACGGAGTATAGTATTGTTAACATCATTTTAGCAGAAGCAACTCTAACGATAATGCTACATGTCTTCAAAAGAGCAACTCCTACAGCTCCGACTTCCAAGCTATAAGAATGTAACTGTACCGTTAACATCACTTTAGCAGAAGCAACTCTAACCGTAATACAATGACTTTTTCTCAAGAGCAACTTTTACAGCTGCATTTCCCAAGTAGTAAGACACTATGCTGTTAACGTCCTTTTAGCAGAAA
This sequence comes from Ixodes persulcatus, assembly GCA_013358835.2. Taxonomy (NCBI): domain Eukaryota; kingdom Metazoa; phylum Arthropoda; class Arachnida; order Ixodida; family Ixodidae; genus Ixodes; species Ixodes persulcatus. Next base: position 470,163 of record JABSTQ010010521.1, read on the forward strand.
CCACTTTAACCATGCTATAACTTCTAAAGGGCAACTTTTACAGCTCCGCTTCCCAGATTGTAAGAATGTAATCATATTGTTATCATTATCCGAGCAGAAACAACTCCAACTGTTACGCTAAGACTTCTTCCAACGAGCGACTCCTACAGCTCTGCCTCCCAGGTTGCAAAAATGTAATCGTATAACTAACATAATTTGAGCAGAACTTTAATGCCAAGGCTTCCTCTCAAGAGCAACTTCTACAGCTCTGCCTCCTAGGCTGCAAGAATGGAACCGTATTGTTAACGTCATTTTAGCAGAAGCAATTCTAACTATACACTAAGACTTCTTCCAGAGAGTGACTTCTACAGCCCTCCGCTTCCCAGGTTCTAAAAATGTAATCCGACCGTTCATATCACGTTAGCAGAAGAAACTATAATGCCGCAACCTCAATGAAGCAATTTTCGCGGCTTCCCGTGCAACGTGGCGTCGCTCTTGCCGCTCACCGAAGAGGGGCTTGGGCCTGGTGTCCCCGTCCAGCTCGTGCGACCCGTGCTGGAGCCGGAGCATCTCCGTGAGCCAAGCCTCAAGGTCCTCCTCCGACTCGGCCACCAGCGCGTACGAGTCGTCACGCGTGTGCAGGGTCACCACGTGCCGGTGCTTGGCGTCTGCCCGCCGGTTGATGTTGAAGCACAGCCGCAGCACCACCGTCCGCTTGGGCAGCGCCCCGGCCTTCCACTTCTTCTCGCTGTCGTAGCACTCCAGGCGCGCCGGGCCGGCCTCGGACTCTCGTCGCATCACAAAGAACTTCTTCTTCATCGTCTGCAGGGACGCGCGAGACGCGTCACCCACCGAGGCTGCCGGGCCGCCCCGAGCTCCCATATTTCCTCGATCGCCCCTGCCCCTACTGAAGTGTCCATTGAGGTTAATGGGAAACATAAACCTAAATTTAACTGTTTAAAAAAAAAAAAAAAATCCATTTTTTTAGGTTTGAGGTTTTCAGTTGTAGAAACTAATTGTACACCTTTATGCTAAACTTGATAACCGTACACCAAATAGTTACATTGATACAAAATATTTTCAACACATTGTGAGGCAGGAACATATTAAAGGAGCTCCATGTTTGGATGTACTTATCTCAGTTCCACTTTTTGCTGCAAATTTTATAGGATGAAATCTTTTGTTCGAAGGTAAAAGTATTCCGATACCACCATCAAGATGTTTCTGAACTGGAACTTACTGGGGAATCGGCCTATCTAGTTTAGTTCAAGTTGATGTCCCCATTGAGAAAAGCTATGTTTTCAAAAATTGACACAAGACAGATACGCATATCATATTTTGAGGTAATAACTCTTCCTAAAATATTTACATTTGAGTTATAAAAACTAGACAGCCCAAAGTGCACATCCTCCACTTTATATTCAAGCAGTAAAAATGGTGCTTAATAGCTCTATTTTCATATCATAAATTTCTTAACAAAGGGTGACATCTTCTTGTGCAGATATGGAAAGTTGTCCCAGAGAGCTGAAAGTTTGCACAATACACCTACATCTGACAAATCTTCCCTGCAAATTTCATTCCGATCACTTGAGTAGTTCAGATTCAGTTGAGTAGCACCAATTCTGAAGATCGGAGTCATCCATCAATCAGTAATTATGTGCCGAAATCTTTTCAGCATGTGCGTCATCGTTTATTAAGTCTTTATTATGTCAATAGTACTGAGACCAGAGAGGGCTCCTCCCTCAACTAGCAATCGAAAGAGATAGATTGAAAAGTTTGAGATCCTCTGTTCTAGACGCAGGAGCTTGTGCATCTAACCTTTCCCGAGCAGGAAATAAATAGTGTGCACGATCGACTCTGGTGCCCAAGGAATTGAGAGTGTATTGAGGTTGGGTTCCATAATCGTCAACATTCTACAATATTTCTAAAGCAAAGTGAGCCGTCAACAATACCTTGGCTCATTGTGATTGGCGGGGTATACCGATAACAATTACGTCCTAGCACTCCCTGCACCTAACGGCAGATTGAGACATCTGACAAAGGATAAAATTAACCCAAGTCAACTACGTCGGTTAAGAAGTGTTACAAAAGCTTTGCAGGATACAAAAAACAACAATCTCAGAATCGCTAGGCTCCTGTCTGCTGTTGCCGTGACGATACTCATCTACTCAAATGACTGCCGGGACTAAACAATGATTTCTATCGTAATAAACTCTATGCAAGGTTGTTTTGGCAAAGAGAAGAATAACAACCAACGAGGATAGGCGAACAGCCTGAACTCGAAAGATGAAATTTCACGGCTTTTAAAGTCCAGCATGAACTTCCCACCTGAACAGGCGTTATGACTAAAACTTCACGACCTGCTAAGTTAACGAGCCGCGTGACGAGATGAACACGTAGCAGTAACCTCGAATTTAACGAGGAATATCTCGTTCACACTTTGAGGTTGTATCTACACAGCTATACATGGATGCTATATTAATATAACAAATAACATGTTTTTTCTTTCATTGAGCTCCAAACATGAGTGACACGAGAGTTGGTTGTTTTTGGAGGGACACCGGCCCTCGGACATCACCGAGTTGCACCCACCTTGAGTTTCCTGAGATAGCCCGTCTTGTGGATGTCGGTTGCCTGCTCCGCGAGCGACACCAGCCCGTTCCCACGAGGGGGCACGTCTTTGGCCTTCGCAGACATGACTGGCATCAGTCTGGTCCCATACCCAATTGCCTGCCGCAGAAACCGGAAAAACGCGGCACGTTAAAGCAACGCGGCACCAGACACCCCCCCGGACGTTCGCTTCTCTGCAGCGTGCGCGGAAGACGGGAAAGCAGCGCTGAGGCGTAACTGGAACGCCGCCGCATCCCGCAAACACGGACGGCAGCGACGTGCGCTCCAGTTAAACCCCCGCCGGCGCCTTACTTTTGCTCGTCCCGCATTCCTGTTGTGCGGAGAGCGGGCCAAGGCTGGGCACGTTACGTGTTCTCGGGGGGGCACAATCGGCGCTGGCGAGATAGGGGGCAAGCTCGGGAAGAACGAACTCGAGCGACGAGTGGTTCCAGAGGGGGAGGGCAGGAACAATACCGGCGAGAGAGCGACCGCACCGACGCCACGGGGAAAACGCAAAATCGGTTATCTGGGCAGTTTTCGCAAGCCACCTCACGACACCTGTAACGCTCGCTCCGAAAACGTGCGCGTCGCGCGCGAAAAACAGCGGGGGGGGGGGGGGGGAGGGGACGGCATATCAGCGTGGTTATCTGCACGCTGGATTGTACCGCCGCTGATACAGAAACTTCTGCCCCTTATCAAGTGCGGGAGGAGAAATACTTCGAGGCATTGTTTCACTGGCTTCTGGTTGATCTAGAGTTGTGTCTCTTGCTCGTTGCACTGGCACGCTTAAAAGAATGGTGTTTTCTTGAAGCACCGCTATTTCTCCGCTCAACTGACCCCTCGCTTACGTGCAAAAGGGAAACACAACTAGGTGCTTGCAACCGAAGAAAATTCATCAGAAGAGCAGGGTGGACTGTTTAAATATCTAAAAAAAACTGCTTACAGATGGAGCTCATTCAAAGGGAAACTCAAGCAGTTCTGTATTTGAGAAAAAAAACACTCAGATCATCTTCATTTGGCCTCCAGGATCACGAATATCATAATTGTATTACAGACTATTGTGTCAAGTAGCCACAACGCTGCTTTGAAAATGGCGCTGAAGCCCCGCCTCCTCCTTGGCACGTTTGGTGGGAGGAGGGAATCGCAATGTTATGCAGGGATCTCAACATTCCCGCACCTTCCGCAGGACTTGCCCGAGCAGTCAAAAGCGCGGCACACACTCCCTCACAAGCAGCACGTGCAAGGCAGTTGAAACTCCTGGGTACGACGTCACACCCAGAGGTTTGTTTTTCGGTTTCTCTAGCGTCTAGTGATACGTTCGGGTCAAATGCTTGTGATATTCGAATTCAAAGGACCAAAATACGCAAGAATTAATTTCTAACTCGTTTTTCTCAAGAACCTCTTTAGCTTCCCTTAAAGGGACACTGACAGCCCCACAAATTATTTTATTATATTTTGCCAGGCGATTTATTATGGAGTCGGAAGACTTCCCAATCAATATTTTGCTACAGCGTCACATATATTTTTAGTAAAGTAAAAAAATGCAACTGCTCGAAACCGAACTGGGGAGGAAGAAGAATAGGAATCACGTGGCTCTGGAGCTTTTTTTTTTTAATCAATGTATTTAGATTTTTTTTTTTTTTAAGTCACAAAAAATGGGTGTCTTATTTTCTGTCGATTTTTAGCATTGAGTGTGTGCCTTTGATGATCCACGACTTTTATTATCTTTAGTGGTTGTGTCTCAACCATAGAAAATGGCTCGTTACTGCGGAAAAGAGAGCGAGTCCGACTCAAAACAGCCAGTTCCTGATCGGCGGTTTTCGGGCGGAAAGAAACCAAATTTCGAGCTATAAATTGGGTTATGGGTAGTTGGGCTCTCATTTGTCATGTACAAATAAAAACCTTGGCAAGCATAAATACCTTGTCAGTGTCCTTTCAAGACCAATTTTAACACAGACGGATTTAAGACAAATTTAATCAGCAGAACCCCACTCATTGGCTGGCACTGCCAGAGAGTTCGTACAACAGTGCTCAAGGTTGCAAACCCAAGTTGGACAGTCCTAATATTCTCTATTTCTAATTCATATTTTTATGAAAACAGCCAAAAGAAAATAATGGAAAACGAAAACAAAAAAGCTTGAGGTGTCACCTAAGCATTCCTTAAGAGTTGTGAACGCGAAAGCATGCAAGCTCCTCGTCCGCTCCCTTTGTCGTCTGCTCGTCCGCTCCTTCTGTTGTCTGCTGCGTTCTAGCGCGTGCGCGCTTCGGGATCTCAGAGGCCATGGCGCAGCGGCCAATGGGAGCCCCGTCGACGCGTGACAGCCAATGGAACCGAAGGCGCGCGGAAACTATCTGCCGTTTTCGCGCTCCCAACTGATGACGTCAGCTCGCTCCATGAGACAGTTAACGCATGAAAAGCACAAAAGGTCTACGTGCAGCCGCAAAAACGTTCCCAGAAAACAAAACAATCTTTTCCAAAGAGACCTTTGAAGCTTCAGTATGTAAGAACATACTTTCGATGTTCAACTTGTAAATAATTTATTTATTTATTTGAAATACTGTGGACCTGTCGGTCTACACAGGAGGGAAAAAAAACAACACTCAGAAAATAAGGAACTCAATCATGCACTCATTGTGTAGCACAAAGCATAAAAGCTTTATGCTTTGATTTTTTTTAAATCGGAGCAAGAAGCCTTGTAAACAATAAAGAACAAACAGATGACCGTGACAACTACATAATAACAAAACCAAATAAAAAGTTTGTCTTTTTTCTTTGTAGTAACACATTGTTATGATCAGCTTGCACCTGCCCAACACGGGAAAACGTAAGAGGAAGTCAACATGTTTGTTTCCCAGTCACCTTTGAGACTTGCACACTCGTCTTTACATTTGTGGTGGCTAAATGCCATTAATGTTGCACTGCTACAATGGAAAATGAACATACAGGGTACTTTCTTTATAACTCAAAATATTCCTAGAAAAAGGACAATTGAGATAAGCAATTACTTCATTTAGGATAACATTATTGGCTGTTGCGGACGTCAGGGCACAAGTGTAGCAAGGTAAATTATCATTTTGTCTGAAATTGGCAAATTGGTGTTTAAAAACATTTAACCTTACCTATACACCTCTCCAAAAAAATGCTCCTAGGCCGCCGCCATGTTGCTGATGCGGCTGGTGCGACTCTCGCATTCCCTATCAGCTAGAAATTTTCTGCCACTCTCTTGAGTGTGGAAATCCGCTCAGCGCAATTCTTTACCTATGTTTTGCAGTTTTGCATTCAACGTTTTTAACGCCTCTTGAAAGTTTCCACTGTATTTTTCTGATGCATGCTGCGTACCCGTTGTGTGTTATCTTCCTCTGTGAAAAATAGGGCTGGTAAGTGCCTGCCATTCAAGCGTTTCTGCTCGACATTCACGGGAAACAGAGGAGGGGAGGGGACGTCAAAAGGATCTCAACACGATTTTGCGAACGATGACAAGTGTTCTCTTCTCTACCAGAGATAATCGTAGTAGTGTCCTTGTTAGTCATAGCCAAAAATAGTTATTCGGGTTTCAGCCAGTCGTGTCCGTTCCTTTGCCTTGGTGCTTGTGTGAAAAAAGTAAGCTCTCCCCAAAACGTGCCCCAAATCAAAGTTATTTTGGATTCTGTCCGATCGTCAAGATGTGACTGTCGTCTACTGTGACTGTGTTATTTGAGATTTCTCTCAAATAAATTCTTTTTAGATAACGCTGCATTGTGTGGTACATACAATATATTGTTCGAATGTTAACACTAGCTAAATTGTATGTCCGTGTCCTGTCCATCGATAAACACGTTATTTGTGAGCGTGAAAAATGCATGCCTTTCGGCTATCTTCTGTTGTAAATTATTTTCGACAGCTAAGCGCTTTGTCGTTTGATACGCGGCTAATCGGGTGGCGCCGTCAAAACCTGTCGTGAAAAAAACAATGACAACTAACATTCCAGTCGCATTCGTTCTGTTGCGCGCATACCCAACAAATTAGTACAGCTTTTCTTTTTTGTTGACTTTTTTTTTAATGTGGTACAATGCTTTCTCAATGCCCTCGGGAAAATACATACGCCATGAAACACAAAATACAGTAGGAAAAGACGAGAATTTAGCAGTCTGCAGCGTTTGAAACTGCGCCTATCGAAATCACAGTCACTCGGTTAGGGTTAGCAGCGACGCCGGTGAGAGTCTAGCCTCTATCCCAGTGACTGGGCTCAAAAACGGTTTGTTTCCCCTGGGGTCGGGTGTTTTTTGGGAAGGTGTATAACTGGTGACAGGTTAGGAGTTCAGGGGAAGTTCCTTCCACCTCTTTCCAATTTAGCAAAGCGAACAGTGGGAGGAGGCGACCTCCTCTCCAGCTTTCACTCTGGTGAAGTGGAAAGAGGTGGGAGGTGCTTCCCCTGAACTCCTAACCTGTCACCAACTATAGTCTATTTCCATAATGCCAGCTTGAGACTCATAAAAAACAGAGCAGGCATAACTTTTTGTTTCTCTCAAAGTAAATTTCCTCCCTCATGTCATCCGTAAATGTGCAAGACCCCTGAATGCCGTAATCCTGGAAATTGATATTCTGGAAGCTGGATTTCTGTATACTGTAGAAGCTCGGGGATATTCCGGAATAAAGAACAATAAGCCGTGACAGGTGAATAGACCAATCTCACAGGCCACCTTTGATATGCCGTCGCTGTCGCCACGCATAATGGGAGCGCATCTCTGCATGCGTGCAAACCCCGCTGCAAGTATGAGCATGAGACGGCACAAGCTGTCTCGTGCGCTGCAGCCCGACTCCTGTAGACCATAGTTATGGTGGCATCGTGCAAGCGTAGAATGCTTAGCAAGATCAGTCTGTTTGATAGACAATAAAAATATGAATACAGCAATGGACAAGCACAGAGAAGTAGAAGTCGGCATTCCTTCTGTAAACACCTACTTGACCTTAATGTGCCATTTTGCATTGTCGCATCGCATTCTGAAACATGAGGAGGAAAGAAGAGAAGCGGACACACAAGTGCGGACACACAAGTGCCGACACATATACTATGGTCAGATAGAAGTTAGGATTGTGCCAGAAGCTCCTCCCACATCCTCATTATCGCCAGCCAGTATTCCTCAGCAACATGCAAATAGACCGCTACCGAGGTGCGGCCACGAAAATGGTGCACTGACAGCACACAAGTCATCATGACCACTGCCTACCCTGGTTGGTCTGCAGAACGATTCAATGCCATGGCTAATACTTGGTGATGTTTATTTGGCACAATTTCAACTTTTATCCGACCGCAGGATGCTCAGCTTTTTTGTTTACCTTTCCCGAAGGAACAGCACTCTGGGCTGCCCATTAACGGAAGCAGCAGGAAGCACACTTACAAGACTAAGGTGAAGAACTAGTGTCGTAGAGACGCTGTGGGGGTCCTGTCACCTGCAGGCTTTTGCATGGTAAGTTCAGATGTTGCCTCTCCTGCAAAGATCGTAAGAATGTCCTCACTACACACACTGCATTTGAACAAAATGGTTTCTACCCGTACCGACCGCTGAACTCTATTACAGCGCCACAGTTCATGGTGTCTGCTAACAAAGAGGGCCACCAATCAATTAATCGCTAGCAGCCATGCTGGCACCAATGGAGTCATCCAAGTCCCACGAGGTTTTCTTCACAAACATCTCACTGCACTTGACAAGTAAAAAAATCATGGCATTCTTCTTCGTGACGACTGTTTCCGCAGCTGACAAAACAGTGGAGGTAACTTGCTAGGAGCTAGGAACAGAGCAAATGTGGCCACTACCGTCCATCTCTCCTAACAATGTAGAGCAGCCACTTCGTAGTCAGTTGTACTCTGTTCTTGCCACCCACTTCAGTAACTTCATTGGCATTGCTCTAGAAATTAGAATGGGTGTAATAGATGCTTGCGGAAACACACAACAGTGTGCAATTATACTCCTTAGAGGTACTTTTTGTTGATGGTCCCAAACAGCTTCAGTGATCAGCATGACAATATATGATTAAATTCAAGTTTCCTTTAAAAAGAACAAAACTAATGTGGGATTTCTTGGATAGTTTTACAAGCAGCACACCAACTTCAGCTGAAACATGGAGCAGATGTTGCCTTTCTAGCACAATACATAGCTTGTATTGACGTCACATCAGCTACCACTGCTCTGTACCATGCTCCTGTGCCCATACTTTCTGAAGCATACATTTGGCACCATCGAATTTGTTTTTCTGGGCAAGGATAGGCAAGAACAACAAATTCAATGGTATGAAATTTATGCTGTAGAACGTACGGGCAAAGGAGCAGCATGGTACGGAGCAATTGCGGCTGGTACAGTGCCATATGACGTCACATGCAAAACTTGTTTATTTATCTATTTCAAATACTGCCTACCCATGCGGGTTATAGCAGGAGTGGATACAGTAATACATAAAGAAAAATACAGGTGACACAAGAAATTATACATAAAACAATCATTCTCACAGGTGCAACTACTCGTCAGCAAACCCGCTCATCAACTTTTCTTCAAATTCTTCAACAGAAGTGACGTCCGAAAAAACATTTGGGGGTAATCTGCTCCATTCTTCAATCGTTTTGACACGAAACGAATATTTAAAAATACCAATGTTCGGCATGAAAGGGTCAACTGACAATTTATTGTTTAGTCGTGGAGACCGTCTTCCAGGAGATCTGATATAAGTTTGCGTGTCAATATGGAGATACTTAAAATAAAACAAATAAAAAACTTCAGCCGTGCAATTCTTCGTCTTGACGCTAAGGAGGATAATTGGGCTTCCCTCAACGATGCAATGTATAGTGAAAGACTACATAAATATGGCACCATTTGTGTTTTTTTTTTTAATAGAAGATTTGTTGTACAGGAGGGATAGTTTTGCTGCATGCCTGTAACTGTCCCAACGTTGTCTAATAAACAACAGTTGCAACTATTACAGAACTATGTAACAGTGGAGGTTTTCTGCATCCAATTTCAATGACCTTTTGTTTCCGCACAAGATCCGAACACGTTAGATTTACCCATTTCTTCCTATGACCTCATAGAACTAGACAACAAAGTGCCATTGTAGCTTCGACCTCTGTATCAAAATAAAATAACGCTGAGGATTGCTTTATGAGCGAGTTTGTGTATGATTGTAACACAACAATGGAAAAAACCTTCTTCGCTGTCAAATACCAACCTACCAAGGAGGCAACCTACCCTACCATAACCCCCCCCCCCCCCCCCAAAAAAAAAAAAAAAAAGCTTTTTTGAAACAACGCACAAAACGCGATTTTCTGGACAAATATTTCAATAGATGGCGACTCAAAAAATTATAACCCCTCGCAAAGAAACACGCATCTCAAACGGAACTCGTTTTTTACAAGCCTTTCGTGGCTGACACATATGACGTCAGCGCTTACGCACACCACACGAAAGAATAAAAGACAAAAAAAAAAGAACACAAACTCTTAGCGTAAACAACACGACTGACCTTGAGCGATAAACTGTTAAAAAAAAAAAAAAAAAAGCTGCGTTAGCACCGCCGACGAACTTTAATGCCCGCGGCGAATTACAAAAAGGTATGCCGAAAACGCGGCGCGCGCGCACACACACTACCAGCCGCCCTCGAAACGCCAGTTCTCATTGAGGTCAATCGAAGGGAAAATCACGTAGCCCATTTCCGGGTCCATGTCAGAAAAAGAAAACAAACGCACCAAAATATGGACCGACGGACCGAACACACATCCCGCATACCCGGAGACCGTGCGAGCCCGGCGACCAAACCGTGCAAGGCGGAATGGCAAAAATGTGGCCCTATAAACCTGAAACCGAGCGTGAAAAAAATAAAACAAAAAAAAAGCTTGCCAGCGTTTTGCTTTTATTATTTTTTTTGGCTGCAGTCTCGCCGCCGTAGTACCTCGTACGGTCGCAGCCGTCGCCGCTTCAAAACGTAGCCGACCTTTCTTTCTTTTTTTTTTTTTTTCCCCTAGTTTGACGAGACCGACAAAGGCCGCCCCGTGAAAACTTCCGGTGGCGATCCGACGTCTTGGGACCTTGTATCGCGAGACACGCGGAAAATAAATAACCTTGATGCAACACACAAGCATACAATGAATTGCCTAATAAGATTCCCAGACAGCAATGGCGATCGCGTCACGTGGTTAAAGGGAAGAAAAAATAAAAGCGCTCATCTCCCTCTGCCGCGCTTTCTATTTTTTTTCCCTTTCCTCCCTTCGTACGTTTCTGCGCGGAACCCCTCCAAGACGAGAATTCCGAGGCCGAATGAAGACTTTGAGGCCGTGTACATCGAAGGATTGTTTCCCGACGGCGGCACCAAATGCCGAGCGTTTTCCAACGCCGTTAAAACAAAGCGAAACACCCCAAAAATAACAATTAGAAAAAAGAACGAGCTCGAATGCTCTCTTCCGCAAAACGAGGGTGGTCCATGATGGCAAGATAGCGAGGCACACGCACCAAATACTCGCTATCGCACACTTACCGCCCGTGTCTCGCTGCCAGCGCGGGTCCAGCGGTGTTCTTGGACGTTGCCTCGTCGGCCAGCCAGATCAACGCAACCTTGCGCCGATTCTGGCAGTTTGTTTCGATGCCGAAGGAAATCACGGTAGCAGGGCCGCCGCTCAACCACGATCGCCTCCACGTCTGTTTACGATTTACTTCCGCTAGCGGACGCGTAGCGGCGCTGCTTGTGCTCTTATTTTTGTTTTCTTTGTTTGAATTTTTTTCGCGTCTAGCGTTTTCTTTTTTTAACCGTCTGAGCCGCTATCGGCGCTGCTAACACTCTAAAAATCGTACAAAATAGAGGCGAAGGGAGTCGAAAGATGCGCTCCCGAGTTTACGTTTCTTTTGTTTTGTTTCCGGAAGCGTCGCGAGCCGTTTTACGGCTCCATCAGCGTACGCGGTGGTGCAAGTGACGCAGTTACTAAATAAACGACCGCGCGTTAAGTGGAAAGGGCAACGTTACGGCCACGACTACTTCCACGAGCGGGCCTGCTTCTTCGCAGGGGTTGCGATGATGTCAGAACGCCGAGCTCTTATTGGCCGATTGAAAAAAATAGTGGGTAGACCACAAGGTCTACCCACTATCCTTTCAATCAAAGCCAATCAGAGCTCGGTGTCGTTTTGACGTCACTGCAACTCCCGTGCTAGAAGCAGACGACTTTCTCTCGGCATAGGGCGACTGAAATAACCAGGCTCGATTTAAGATGGGCCATAAAAATTGCTCTCCACACATAGCAATCTAATTTTTTGGTCAAAGGTGTATTTCACAGGTCGGTGTTTTCTTGTAAAATTAAAAAGTGTAGCTTCCTTTCTGCAAAAAAGGGCCAAGAAACTTACCCGGGTCAACGGCGGACGGCTACGCAGACGGCTGGAGTAGAGCAGTGGGGCGCCCAGTCGAGCGGTGGATTCTTGTGCGGAGTGCAAGTTTGTCTGCTTCTTGCGCAGGGGTTGCAGTGATATCACAAAACCAAGCTCCGATTGGCTCCAATCGAAACGACAGTGGGTAGACCTCAATGTTAGCTGCCCTGAGGTCTACCCACCTCGCTTCCAATTGGAGCTTGGCGCAAGGAGCAGACGAACTTGCGCTCCATATAGTCTGCTGCAGGTTAGTGGGGCAAGCTTCTCTCACAAAGCCCTCCACCCTTTCCACTTTAGAAGAGCAAATGCTGGAGAGGAGGAAACCACCAATCAGAACAAGCAGAGAGCTTCGAGGGAGGAGCCTATCTTGCTATTCTAAAACTGCGGCAGACCATGGCCACACTAAAGCCACGTAAACTTACAGGTGAGATTGTTGCGAAACCTAGGAAGTATGACCAAGCCTCTACCCGTCCAGTTCGCGCACGAAAGGGGACTTGCATCTGAAACTGAATTCCATCAAAATTCAGCCCTCAGACTTGGCGTAACAAATCTACCGCCTACCCACGTGTTTGTGCAAAGTCATCGTGGACCTCGGCCTCGCAGCGTTTATATTTATTGATGAAAATTAAAATCTTTATTGGACAAGTTGATGAGTGTGACAAGCAATGAAGCGGGCGAAAAATGTTTGTTCCCAAGAACAATACAATGGGCCTATTTGCTCGCAGCCCGTTCTTTGAGGAAGCGCATCACGTACAAGTCGTCGACGAGTTCTGTTGATCGTAGCGACCTGGGGTTTCTGCAGCCCAAGTAGGGACACCTGAAAGCACAAGAAGATACCAGAAATCTGAGGATCGCCGCCGTCAAGAACCAGTCAACACACGAGGGTAAGACCTTGGGGCACCCTGTCAGGGTGCCTTGATGTGTCAAATAGAATTACATCTAATGTTTTTCCAGCACGCAGAAAACGTGTCTACAGTGGAGCGTCCCCAACTTGGAGACTGGCAGTGCATGGTCGCAACGCTGGACTCAGCGAGGTGTCTAAATCACTGACGTGCTTGTGCATTACCAAGTGCAAGGAACGCTTTCCGATTTTTCGCTTCCTTCTATTCGTGGGGCTTTCATAAGCAGGCCAACTTTTACGACAGATGTCTACGAGTTGAAAGACCAAGCGAAAAATACAACTAAGATATCTGTAACTTCCTTTAAAAAGAAGTTGAGCGGTTTTGAATTTGATTAAAAACACTTGATTTGTTTTAATCCAAAACAAGCATCATGGATGTCACAAAAAGTAGGCCGTTCCGTGCCCGCATCTCCTAGAAAGACGCCCTTGAAGTTGCAGTGAAACCACACCCTACTGTGGCAGTAGTAGAAGGCAGTAAAAGGAGAAGGAAAAACATGACCTCACGAAAGGTTCCTCGCGCATGCTCCTCGACTCGCAGAGCCAGCGTTGTACATCGTCAATACCGAGCTAGTTGGCGACTCATGCTTCTGAAAGATGCCAGCTGAATGTAGAAAGGTACACGAAGAGAGAGAGAGAGGAAAGATGACAAACACACTGTCGGACAAGCAACCATTTAATGAAGATCTTCTTCCACACCTATTAGTAGTTTCATATCTCGGAATGAATGGGTGTGGAAGAAGAGGTTTATCCTCAGTAAATGGTAGCTAGTGCAGCAGTTTCGAGCATCCTTCTACATAAGATGCAGGCACCTCGGCGAATCCAAGGAGCTTGCGCAAAGCGGAGACGAAACGAGGTAAGGATTTCCAGCTGATAGTTGAGCGACAGATGCAATCAGAATTGCGCCAGCTCATTTTATGACATCACGGCTCGACCAACCAATGACGTACGGCGGGGGCGAGCAGCTGCATGTTTGTCTATTTTTTTCACGTTTAGTGTTGTTTTGAGAACAAATGATGGTGATATTTCTATTCTTCAGGAAGTACTATGCCAAAAAGAAGATCTTTTTTTAACTGTTTCCGCATCTTTTTAATGCTGCCAGGTTCAAGCCCATCCACAAAAAAAAAAAAAAAAAAACTCGCACCATAAAAAAAAAAAGAAGAAACGTGGCATAAATATATACGATAGTGTGAACAATGTTGCGTTGACAGCCACCACAAATACATTCCTCACTAAGTGCTGATATGACATTCCGGCGATCACTGCTGCCCTCACCTTCTCAAAACTTCAGCGAATCAACCGTTCGCCGCGTCGGTTGTCAAACCCGGAACCTCCAATGGTGGCAACTGGATTCAATCTTTCGCGGGTACCGGTTGATCTTCAAATGGCCTTGCAGAATCCGTGGCCGGTGTTGGAATTTGTGTCGTGTCAGGTACTTGCCAAATCTGGAGACGGTAATTAGGCGGGTTTCCCCGGGTCACTGCCGACAGTTTCTTTTTTTGGTCGCCGGTAAATTTGTCGTCCACCCTGTCTTCGGGCCTCTTGGGTCGCCGCCGAGAGTCCCCGTGTCCACCTCGGCTTGCTGCAGCGTCTGTTAGGTCATCGCCGAAACAGTCGTCCGGACGATAATCGGGGTTGACTCGCAGGACGCACGTCCGACTTTGTCGTTCGACCCTCGCCAGTAGCAACTTGGGGACGTAGCTGCCTGGTCGGGTCGCTGCCGGAAAGTCTGCTTCTCACGTTTCTCGCTCGTCCCATGCCACTCTTCCTGTTGTTCTCCATTCTTGTACTATTTGGAGAGTGTGACACCTAAACGGGGCATGCCGCTCTGCCTTGGAAGCTAATTGGTAGCACCACTTATGACACCACCAGCGTTACATCGTGTGGTGAAGCGCTGCCCGCTCGGACTTCTTCTGTGCCTTCCTTCGGCAATGTTTTTCCATCTCACTCCGGAGTAAAGGTTCGGCACCTTGAAATATGAAAACCTACCTGCGGTTGCTCCGCAAGTGCTTTCGCGTCGTTCAACCCGCAGGAGTTGCTCGGAGCTTGGGTTCGATTGACCGTTCCGTAGTTGTGAGCAGCAACAACGGCAACACGCTGCCATGTTTTTTGTTTATCTGCACTTTATATGCGAGTTCAATGGTCCGGAAATCACTACGGGACAACATTCATTGGTGCCGATAATTGATAAAATCTAGGCAGAAAGTATTGTTCGCTCCTCCTATTATCAGATAGCCCTTCCTTTGCCGACAAATTGGGCAAACGTACCGGGATCGAGATGATCGCGGTGGTTTTTGCTGGCGCGTGGAGGGAATCCGTGCCCTCGATTTCGTGGTTTTGTGTATAAAGGTTGGCATTGAGTGTGGCCCCGAACGTTTTGTATAGCGCTGTGCTCAGGTGAGCCGACATTCATTAGAAACTAAGGTTGGTGGCTGCACAGGATGTCTATGCCAGTCCAGGTGTGTTCACCACAAAATAATTTTGCTAGAAGCCGCACCTTGGCACCACAGTTTGCAGTTATACCTTGTGGGGATTCCTGTGGTCTCCCTTCCCCGATGGCTGTGATAACGGCCGCGGGTCGGAACGCTTGGCCGCCTTCGCCGTGAGCTCCGACCTGTTCGTGAAGCGGAGGGTCCCCTGTCTTGGAGGGCCATCCCCTCACTCTCTCTCTCGGGGGGATCTCTTTCCGTTCCCCCGCTCGGATGCGGATCACTGCTGACAGGCGAGGAGGTTTTCCCGCTTTCGGGAAAGGGACTCGTCCGGTGACCGCGAAAGAGATAGGACATGTATCGGCGACTACTCCGATGCTTCCCCGATCTTGGCTCTCCGGAACCCCGCGTCTGGCAGGTAAAGCCCTTTTCTTACCTTGCCGACGCGGGGGGCATTTTGGATGGGGACATTGTAGTTCCTTAAGAGAGCTTTAATAAATGCTCTTGGACTCTGTCCTTACTCTGGTATGTGTGTCGTCTCTTTCACTATATTCGAGAGAGTGAGACAAGGAAGACGATCCATGGCACCGACTAAGGTAATTTATCGAACCAACCTGCCGTAATGTAGCCCTAAACGTCGTCTACATTGCCGCGGAGATGTGGGGACCGCGCTACTAGGTTTGATGGCTCCTTTGAGATAACCGCCACTGTTGAGATGACCCTTTGGTTGCTCTATTGGTACCTCTGTTGGTGGCAATATCCCACAATCTTTAAGGGTTCCCTGAGCTCCTAAATTTCCTCGGTTGTCCCTCGATTTGAGCAAAGTGTTCTTTTAGTTGAAGTCCCATCTTAAAGCACTCTGAACCATTTATTGATGCATTCCTAGGTACCAACACTCCACTGTATGTGTATATTGCCGCGAGCGCAGCTGACCAAGCAGGCAGCGCGCTCGTGGCCTAACGGTTATCGCGCGTGCCTTCCGCGCAGAAAGCCAGGGTTCGATTCCTGGCCGCGGGGACGCATTTTTGTGTACTCTGACGTAAATGTTCTGGTAAATTCGAGAACCGTGTTGCTTGTTCGAGGTCAGAATGTTCCACACGCAGAACCTTCTACGCCGATTCTTCCAGAACCCCACGCGTGTACATAAGGGGCTCCGCTTGGCGAGCCGCGGTTAGTTTCGCCTCAGCGTTCGATCTTGCTGCTTCGCCGCCTTCGACGCCCGCGACGCTCTCTTGTTATCTACTCTTTTCTTCTGTTCCTTTCTTTATTTTTGGGCACAAGTTCGCCCCATTAAACGTTCAGTTTTCTCAGTTATTATCGCCTCATCGCTTGTCATTCGTGACAATATGTGTACTAGTGTTTACTACACGGTCTGTAGGCTTCTCCACTCCTTTATTGCCTCGATGCCGAGAACATGACGGGTTCTTTGGCTCTCAATAAAGAGAGATGGGCATTCCTCGAGTACAAGAACCCCTGCAGTGGCATGACATGCGCCAAAGGCACTTCCCACTTCTGCTGCAATTTAAGTGCCCCCCCGAAGTGAATAAATATGGAACTTTACCTCTTGATTTTTCTTTGCCGCGAGCCACCTCGAAATATCTACCGATACTGAGATCAGATACGTCGTCTTGAATTGGCCACCGCAAAATTTGAGGCGTTATTCGCAATGATGAGTAAAGTGCATTAAAAGTTGCACTAGAGTCGTCGAGAGTCACTCCAAGCCAACGTGTTTAACTTCTCGGAATGTAGTTGCATGAACCTAGGAGCGCCTCGGCATATGTTCTTGCTAAACAACAGGAAAATGCCAGTGGAGAGAGCAAAGCGGACTACAAAAACAGAGTAGCCTCAGCCTAAAAGAGAAGACACTTCACAGTAACACAAAATGAATGAAAATGCCTCAGATTCATAAAAACTTGCAGACGAATTGATGTTCGCACATAAGACCCCGCAGCTCAGCTAACACCCCTTGTGGTGTTGCTGCCACGAAACGTCGTATGAAGAAAAGATGTCGGCAAGAAGTTGGAACTATGAATCGGTAAAACATGGCAAAAACTAGATCTTAAATATTGTTCACTGATATTGACAGTTGGGCTCTGTAAACCACGTGCCATAGGATGTTGCATGGCATTGCGCTCATGTGCTGCTTTCATGGTAACGGTGTCGTCATAACTTCCATGGTGAAAATGTCAGAGACACATGCGACGACAAAAAGCATCAAGTTGTAACCATAAAAGCTAGGAAGACAAAATCTGCAAGGTCATTGCAGGTGGTCCAAACAAGTTTGGAAGGTGGTTTTCAACTTGAAGGAACTAGATCCTACTAAAGTATACTTCTTTCTATCTTGGTGGCCTGTTGACCCTTTACGTACCATGGGGAAAAGTGGTGATTTTCGAAGGATGGACCAAAGGTTTTTGATTTTAAGAACTTGTCATCATTTGGCTTATTGATACAATAAAATGTAGATAATAAACGGCTCTTTAAAAAAAAAAAAAAAGGTTTACACTAATGCATGAAAAGAGTTAGCCAAATTTGAACGCTTTACTCGGAATTTGTGCAAATATGAAAACAAAAAGATTGAGGCAGACCTAACCATTCCTTATGAGTTGTGAATGCGAAAGCATGCAAGCCACTCGTCCGCTCCCTTTTTCGTCTGCTGCATACTTTTCGTCACCGGTCAGCGCATGTGCTTCCCTGGTGATCTTGGACGCTCCGCGCTGATGGACACACAGCGCCATGGGGTGTGCGGTTGTGGAAACTGACGAGCGCAGCGGCCAATGGGAGCCCCGTTGACGCGCACCAGCCAATGGAACCGAAGGAAACTATCTGCCGTTTTCCCGCTTTAGACTGATAACGTCAGCTCACTCCATGAGACAGTTAATGCTTTCGCATTAAAAGTTCAAACATTGGTGGCTATAGCAAGTCATGCTATGACTTTAAAAAATCCTAGATATACAGAGTATGCCCCATACACACTACCATTACTTAGGTAAGCTAGAGACCTCTAGCTGATACTGTCGTATTTTGGTCCATCGGCAAGTATACTTTCTGTGGCATAATGCCATTCGGAGAATCTGTTGCATGCAAAAATGCATGACATTCAAAATTGTTTCCTTTCTCTTTTTTTTTTTTGCACAAAATTTTGGTTAGCAATAGCACTGCTTTAACTTCTCCTCTGCTGTTGTTTTTATGGCTTGCGGCAGACATAAAGTATGTGCCCCGGCTCAGGACAGCCCCAGAAGCTAGAACGACGCTCTTCAATGAGTACCTGTCGATATTCTGCGCCTCGAAGATGGAACGTCGCTGTAGAAGCTCAAATCAAATTATCCACCCATCCACAGTCCTCACTGCTGTTGTCATCGACACTATCAGCAAAAGTAGTTGAATCGTTAGATTTAGCCCGTCTTTGTAGCTGTTTCCAATGTCAGCAGGATGCCATATTTCACAGGTGCCACCACCATGCACAGATTTACCTATTTTTTCGCGTATTACCCGCATCAAAACTTTTAAAAAATCCATGGCAAAGTAGGGGTGCGGGTAATACGCGAATTTGGACGCGAGTGTGGCTCAGGGCAGTACGCGCCGAGCCGCATGGTCGGTAGGAACGTAAATTCCCCAGAATCCCTCTTAGCCGTTGCTTCCTAGGTACTTTCTCCCGTCTCTCCTTGTTTACCTTCTTTTTTGGAGTTGCCATCTTTGCATTGTCTGCGCACCAAAACGCTGGACTGGCCGCGCACCAACGAAGCGAGAAACGTCAATCTTGCCATCTTGGTCGTCCCGTTCCGTTCGACATGAGCTGTGCTCAGCGGCAGTCCTTTACGGCGGAGCAGAAACTCAAAATAATCAACGTTGCCGAAGAGATTGGGAACCGTGCGGCAGGCAAAAAGTATGATGTTGACGAATCCTGTATACACGAGTGGAGAGCAAAGAAGCAGGATCTTCAAAGTGCAAGCCGTGACCGTAGGTCCCTTCCGTGGTCCCAGTGCTGGAGCCTACCCCCAGATTGAAGCCAAGCTGGCGGAGTTCATTGAGGAGAAGAGAAGCCGCGGCCACGCCGTATCAACAGAGATGGCCCAGATCGAAGCTCTGAGGCTGGCAAGAAAAGACGGCATACCGCGGGTGGTTTTACCGATTCACGAAGCGCCAAGAATTTTCCATCCGGAGGCGGACGACCTTATGCCAACGACTTCCTGACGCCTTTGAGGAGAAGTTAGTGAATTTCCAGCGCTACGTGATTGGGCTCCGAAAGCGACATGAGTACTTGTACTCGCAGATTGGTAACGCGGACCAAACTTTCGTGTACTTTGAAATGCCACTGGACACAACTCTTCAGAAAAAGGGCTCCAAGTCGGTGAGCATTCTGACGGGCGGCAACTCGAAACTTACGCTGCACAGTGATGTTGTGCGCGTTAGCAGACGGCACGAAGCTACAGCCGTACGTGATCCTTAAGTGCAAGACGCTTCCCACTGGTTTGCTCTCCGGGATAGTTGTGCGTGCGGAGGACAACTGGATGAACAGTCATCTTGTCGTCGACTGGTTGAAAACCGTGTGGGAGAACAGGCCGGGCGCGATGTTAGCGCGGAGGTCCATGCTAGTGCTGGACGCGTTCTGGGGCCACAATACCGAGGAAGTGAAGACCCGTCTCGCGAATGACAAGACGGACCTCGTCATGATCCCAGGCGGGATGACGTCCGTGCTTCAGCCGATGGATGTTTGCTTCAACAAGTCTATTAAGGCGCACGTAAAGCGCATGTATACGGAGTGGATTGCTGAGGAGCAGTACGACCTCACGCCGACGGGCCGGATCCGCAAACCTGACATAGCAGTACTTTGCAAGCCGATTCCTGCAGAGATCATTCGCAAGAGTTTTAGGAAGTGCTGTATCAGCAATCGCCTGGACGGAATGGATGACGACGCTCTCTGGGACAATGAAGATTCTTCAACTGATAGCTGCAGTGACTGCAGCGATGAGTAATGTTCCAATAAAGGTACTGTTTTTGGTGACTTTGACATTGCTTTCTGTGGGTAATTATGCGGGTAATACGCGAGGTCTTTTTTTTTTTTTTTCTAACAGTCGTAAGTTGAGGGTGCGGATTATATGCAGGGGCGGGTAATACGCACAAAAATACGGTATTCCTGACTACCTCACCAGCTTGGGGAGAAAGCGCAAAACACAAAATAGAAACTAAAGTTGTAGTTCATCGGCAACCTACGAGATGGTGTAACGTGCTCCTTCACGCCAAATTTGAATATTGTCGGCGCGCTGAAAGCATTGAATATGGGTGATCAATGAATGGTCTATGGGCACGACGCAAAAAGAGTTAATTATTTGCAAATTCAATGCTTTATATCAGAAGAGGCACCAAAAATGATCAATGCTATAACGTGTTTACTGTACCTGGGGTGCTTTGTTGTTCTGATGTAGTGGGCGATGCTGTTCTTGTCATAGATGTGACCGCAAACGGTGTTCTTCACGGGGTGTTCGATGTCGCTCTGGGTGATGGGATCCTTCCACTGTCGGTTTTCTTCCGAGACCAGCATGCTGTCGTCATTGGCTGAATCTTCGCACGAACCACCTGCATGCAGTAATCGCAACAGGTTGAGTGAACCCGCAAATGCAAACAATGTCCACATGCCTAAAAACAAATGGCCGAGGTCACGCAACTTTATCGAATGGCCACATTTGTCCAGTGATGAAAGTGCCATTTGTCTTTTTGTTTCAGGTTTTGTAGTTGGCAAAATATAGGTTTGTAGCAGCCAGTGATACATTTGCAGCAGATGCCAACATCTGTTAGCATGTCACTCGAAAAGAAATAAATGACTGCATCGCTAAATGAGTTTATCTTTACAATGATTGCGGGTTTTTCTTTGATACTGAAGCATACTATTTA
Source organism: Ixodes persulcatus (assembly GCA_013358835.2). NCBI lineage: Eukaryota > Metazoa > Arthropoda > Arachnida > Ixodida > Ixodidae > Ixodes > Ixodes persulcatus. The sequence goes on from JABSTQ010010521.1 coordinate 491,346, forward strand.
CTACCTTCCGTAATAATAATTAGATCCCTGCATATCCGCGGATTACACGTGGATCATCCACGGATATCTGCAGTAAACTGGCGGATGCGGATAAAAATTAATCAGATTTGGTGGATTGCGGATCGGATGAGGATGTCAGGGGCTGCGGATATCCGCGAGTCCGGATGTACAGTTTTGCTGAAGAGACCCATAAACCTGTGCGACCGCTCAGTGTGGAGTGAATAAGTGAATGATAATATGAAGTGCATCGTCGAATGTATTACGGGAGCAAACTATACTCTCTCTTTAGATGAAAGGTGCCAATCGGGGAGAAAGTGGTTCTTTACGTCAAGAAAGATTTAATTCTCAATAAAAAGATCACTTCAGAACGTTCTATCTCGCCAAAAATGCTGTCCCTAGAAAAAGCAAAGAATGCAGGAGCATCATTCATCCCGGGAAAGCGTGTCCTTGTTTGGCAGAGAAAAAGAGGAAAACGTCCTTTTGGCAACGAAAACCCAAAACATACAAGCCACAAGAAAGTAAAAGAGGCCTGCAAGTGGCTTCTTTGCCTACAAGTTCACATTTGAGGAGGCTGAATTCAATCCTCTGGAGTGGGGGAACTTGTGCCGGCACGAGTTTCCGCACCTCACTCTTGTAGCGCAGTTTGTGCACGCCACCCCAGCATCAAGTGCACCAACGTAGAGAGACTTCTCATTAGCGGGTATAATGAATTTAAGAGTGGCGAGCCAGTCTGAAGCTGTTCATGTTGACAATATTTGTTTCTCCTACACAGCAACCTTGACAAGAAAAACGTTGCGTGTGCGAGTTTTCTTTTTCTCGACATTTGGCACCAAGTTGTTTTTGAGTCTATGGTTCTGAGCCTGCAGTTTAGGATTTGTGTCTATAACTGAAAGCGACAGAGGGTGTTGTCAGTATTGAATATTGTGCTATTTTCCCAGTGGTATACTTGTGCCTTGGCACATATACACGGGTACTTTGCTGCAGTGAGTGCTTTTCCTCTCCCACTTTTTTATTGTAGGGCTTCAATAAAATGACACAAAGTTATTAGTTTGTCCCTTTGTTAATTTTCATGTTTATAAAATATTTGTCTGCTTGAAATGGGTTTTACAAAGCAAAAAGGAAAATAGATATTAAAATTTCCTTCCCTTTGAACGCATCTTCAGGGCAGAGTGTCAGTGTCATGAACTCCCAAGACGATCTCATAACTGCGATCATCTCTTTAGCGATGCGGAGGGTCTCCGGAAGGATGATCGCTTAGTTTATAAATACAATAAAACAGAATACAATAAAATGACTTTCACTGTACTGTGACACAAAGAGTTCTTTGTACAAAGGTAAGCAGACGGCTTATAGAATACCATCAAAGTGCTTTTATTTAATTTTTATTCATGCTTGATTTTATAATGTAAAATGAAAGCGCGGATTGAAGGTCAGATGCGGTTCCTAACTTTGTGGATGTCGTCCGGTTGTGGATACAAAGTGTGCGGATGTGGATCGGATGCGGGTACAATTATTTAAAAAACATTGCGGATGCGGTTCAAATGTGGGTATGAAGTCTGCGGATGTGGATTGCATGCTGATGATCAAACTGTTATCCGTGCAGGGCTCTAATAATAATAATAATAATACATAGGATGCAATAAAAACACATAACTTTCTTTTTAGAAATGAGGCTCAGGTCAGTGCAGGTTCCATTTATAATAGGTATGAAAAGAAATGATTGGAAAAATGAATCGTAGCACAATACTTGAGTTGAAATGAAGCCCCTCTCTCTCCTCTCCCTCTTACACTTGTAGTTTATTAAGTGTGTAAATACAATTTCTCTGAAATGTCGACAAAAAATGGCATAGCCGCTAAAGTCGATCTACGAAGATATATCCCCCAATTTTCTACCAAACTAAATATTCTATTATCATAAACTGCAAAAACAACCACCTATAAATCCCATGAAAATCTGCCATATCTCTTTAAAAGTGGCACTGCGCTTAAGTGTTGGAGCACGTGTTGGGTTAGAGCTTGCTGCCCTTTGGTGAAATGCTGAACAAGACTACCTCGACTACCGTATTAATAAAACAAAATAGAGACCCACATTTTTTTTACCTTTCTCGGCACAGCTTTTTAATATTAGAGGTCAATGTACAATCAAGACCAAAGAAAGTCGATTTGTAATAGTACTGCACTTATTGCACTAACCCGGGAGCCCGTTGCACCTGGCGCACCGGTGCAAAGTGGCGAAACTCGACGCATACGCGACGGTGCAATGCGGTGAGGCTCGATGCACATGCAACAATGCAAATCGGTGAAGCTTGCCCCATGTGCACCGGTGTGAGGCAGCGAAGGTTGACACGAGCGGCTCAAGAGCCACGGTACACTGTAGTCGCGGTACAAAGGCACGTGGCAGACATTACGATCAACCGATCTCGTCGGGAGTAAAAGACTCTGGTTCCGTCTCATCGCAGTAACCGCTGTCAAACTATTTTGAAAATTTTTCTCGCAAATATTTGCTCCTGGCATGGCCAACACCAACTGGAAGTTTGGACGAGAATGTGGCCAACGCAGTTGACGAGCATCCTTTATTTTTCGTTTTATACGATGTGGGTGCAACCTGCAATTTTTGTACACCGAGTTTGCACGCTGTCCTTCTGAAATGCCGCCATTGCTATGCAGTTACAAGTACGAGCAGACGACGACCTCGTTGCAGCGTGTCATTACCCCTGCATCAGAAAGTAATTCTACTAGTACAATACATATTCGTTAAAGTTTTCGCACACCTTTCCAGTGCTAAACACCGGGTGAAAATCGGTGCGTCGGTGAGCTGCGGACGCAGACACGGCACCTAATATTTGTGGAAGAGAGCTACTGTGCATGCTCAAAACAAGCTCCACGGCCAAGTCAACAAAAAATGGCAGCATGCAGACGGTGATTATTCAAGCTGTCTATATGGGAAGGAATGTTTTGCATGCCCTAACTTTTATACAGGGCGTTTTTTTTTTTCTTCTTTCGTCTGGGCTTTACAGATTTGTTTTAAAAAGGTTGTGAAAGCTGCACCAATGCAGTTTGTGCAAATGAGTTATGTACTGCCAGGAAGACATAATATAGGAGGCTAATTGTCACGACAGGTCGGCTAATTAACTAAAATTTGTCAATTAACTTTTCTTTTTTTTAGTGAAGTAAACGTATAGTAGTTGATAGGCAGAACATAAAGACGCAAGAAAGTCTTGGAGCGAGCGGGAAGCACGGCAATGCGCTAAAGTTACCACTGATGCAACAGGCGGAAGGCTGGCTGTGCAAAAACACGGACGATAAGAGACAGAAAAACTGTGCGGGCATGTTCTTCCACTCCAAGCCTTGTGCCTACTGCGCGAGTGGTAACTCGAACGCACCACTGTGCTTCCCACACGCTCTAGGTCTTTCTAAATTTTACCAATGTAGTGCTTTTCGATGACGCTCGGCAAGTTTCCAATTGGAACCATATGTTTATCTTCACTAATTAAAAAAGTTAATTAACAAACTTTAGTTGGGTAATTGACTTATCGTGACGATGAACCCTCTATATTATGTTCCCCTGGCCGTATAACCCACCTACACAAATGGCATTGATGTGGCCTTTCCGGCTTTTTTAAAACAAATCTGAAAAGACTAAACAAAACACCCTTTATAATGCTTTTAAATGTGCATTTTAAACAAAAAATAATGCAATAATTTGCTGGACGACCCATTTAGGTACATCTCCCGTATTAACCAATCACCTTCTTCCACCACAGGCACCATGTTGAGAAGTCCCTTGAACGCCACGTGGTGCTCGGGATTGGGCTGTCGTGCCCTCGACGCTTCGTAGGCCGTGTCGAGCACGTCCTTCATCTTGTCCGGGGCTACATTTTGCCTCCTGGCCTGCAAGCCACATCACGTGATGACCAAAAAAGCAACAAAACACCCCCTTTTTCAACACCGAATGTCCACTGAAAGTCACAAAAACAAGAGCGAGCTGATCGGTGGAAGAATCACTAACCCGGTGTATTTAAGATAACCCGTAGTCACCGAATGCATCCAGAGTACCACATTTTGTTACATCTGTAGGGAAAGAAAATGAAGCATGTCGACTGGTTGCAACGCTAGCGAAGTCCACCAGTCTGTAAAGTTTCAGACACAAGCATGTGACTCACATAAATCAATGCAGAACTATGGACGTTTTTCTCATTGGTATTCAGTTATTCTGGAGTAACACCTGGGTGATGCTCCAATACTCCGCAGCTCAGAGCACCTAGAAAGAAAACTCTCACTGCAGAACCCAGGGATGCTGGGTTCAATCTTCACCCCTGCCCGTTTAGATTTGGACGAGCATAGTACCGGCATGCAGTCATATGTATCACAACTGCATGATGGACGTTGGAGATCCCAGGTTAGCAGTCGTAGTGCACTGGTTAAGCTTCTCCTCTACAACCGAGATATTGGATGCCCATGGGGTCAACTAATTTTCTGCTTTCTAAACATAGATACACCACAATTGCTTATTGAAACATCACCTCTGTTCAGCTGCATGAACATTGCTCTTGATGCCAGATTTCCTCAATTTGTAGGCATCTTCCTAACATTTAGTGCCGACTCAAACTAAGATGCTTGAACACAACCTCGTGCCGAGAGGCACCATTACAATGGTGCTAGTTCGATAACACTGCGTCTGGAACACTTCGCCAAATGGTGTGTCTGGCGTCCCATACAACCCTTGCCTGTTCACCAGAGAAAGCAGCAAATTATACCATGAAGGCCTAGAAGACAGTGCTCTAGATCAATAGCCGCGTTTACATGAATGCGACTTAGTCGCATTTAATGCGGTTATGTAAATGCCATAATGCGCTAAGGAAGCGCATGGAATTCAAGTCGCTAGACAGAGGTGGATCGAGACGGCAAATGCGCATTCATTCAGTTGATGTAAACAGAGGTCGCATTTTTGTAACCCTGCTGTTGTGTTTTTTTTGTAACCCTGCTGTTGTGTTTGTTTTTTCCCATTTTTTGTAACCCTGCTGTTGTGTTTTTGTTGATGTTTATTATTATTTTTGTGTTTATTTCGCCCACTCCTCTCTGTAATGCTTCGGCCTTGAGAGTAAATAAATCAAATGAAATTGCCTTTTGGTACGGGGAGAATTATGGGAAGGCGCTCACTGTGGGAGCGAGTGAACAGCTGAGAACATAGCAGCGGCCAACCTCATCAGCGGTGTGGAGAGCGGTCCCATGTGGTCGCTCGCAGTTTTCGCCCGAGAAGAAACGCGAGCTTTTATTGCCATCATAAGTAAGCGGAATATAGCTGAATTGCTTGGTGAGGGCGGCCCCCGTCCAAGCCTTGTGAAGTACGGCTTGCACGTTTGAGGGAGTCTCTAAAGGCTTCGACGCAATCACGAACGACGCCAAGAGCTCCGAGCACTGCATGGTAGCACAGAACGAGCAGTTCCTACCTCGGTGCCATTCCTGGCTGCGCCGGAGCCCTTCGGCCTTAAGATTTGGTTGGTCAGGTCGCGGTCGGCGAGGTTTGGCGAGGCGAAGCGCGGTGGCGTCCTCAGGGCGTTCGGAAGTGATCTCGCTTGCCAGGGCTTGAGCACATACGATGCCTCTAGTCCAGAGTGGCCCGGCTCGGAGCCCAAAATGCTTGGGTTTTGATGCTTCTTCCGTCTCGTAACTTCTTACACAGCATCGAAGACAGCGGGCAGAATCTTTACGCTCACCAAAGGCGTCAAAAAGCCTTCACGTGCGATGCACCAAAAAACGTGGTCAAGTAGTGCAGCTGGTGCTAGAAACGCAGCTTTAACTTTGAGCTTTGGCACGGCGTGGCGCCACCTTCATGTTTGGGCTTGTTGCGCATTCATGTAAGCGTTGCCGCGTCGGCTTCATTTGAAGAACTATTAGACTCGATGCGCTGAAGTCGCATTCATGTAAACGCGGCTAATGTGATCCTCGCCGTTGGTTGGACAAGAACAGCACACTAACAAGTGCAAGCATCCCTGCATTCAAACTCGCAGCCGTTTAAATTTCTTTCGGCTCGTGGGCTGTGTAACAGACTACAGCTGAACAAATGACTGTCACCTCCTCCTCTCTGCTGCACAACACAAGGGCGGCTTTGGGGACCACTACCGACGTCAAAACAACCTTGCTGAGGCACCTAAGTGATATCGCAATGCTGGAAATTAGTTGGCACGACAAAAATGCTATAAATAGACTAATCGGGCTGTGTTTCAGGCACCGAGCATACGCTTTGTGCCAGCAAACAATGGAGATTTGAAGCTCGAGATTCGCGGTGCTCCGTGACCACCCAATGACTCCAAGCAGGCACAAAAAAAAAGATGGCTGTCAGCACTCGAAGTTAACTGCAATAAAATATACACGGACCAGCTCTGAATATCTTCCTTCACCAGTATTGTCATGTACAGTCCCAGTCGCACTTCACTGAATCACGTAAGGGAATTTTAATGCAGAAAACAACTGAAGTATAAAAGCACTCAACCGTATTTTCATTAATTCAAGAAGACAAATACTTTGACACTGGCATGAAAGCATGTATGAGCTTATAGCTAAGCAAACGAAGACGGTGCAGGGCAGAACGGCAAATCGATGTGCAGGAAAAATGTTTCGGGCAGAGACCGCCGTGAAGTCGGTACAAGAAAGCTATTTGAAAAAGGGAGTTTTGCTTGGTGCAAAAAGGGCTGAACAAAACATAGAAAAAGCAATAAAGCATTACTGAATCTAACTAGCATGTTGCAGGCTTCATTCCTCCTGTAACATAAAAGAATAAAAACAGTTTTTTTTTTTGTAAAGTATGTTATTTTGATTGTGAGGCTGGTGGTGCCATGTGATGATGCTTCATGTCAGACTACTCCACCGACGCCCGTTTATTTAACCATGACGTCGAAACACTACAGCCGAATGCCGCTCAGACTGGACACAAGCGATGTGTCGGCACTCCCTTTGGGCTTGGTTACACTGATTATCCATGCGAACAATTGAGTTTGGGATGTCAAAAGTACAGCTTGCACGATGTGCAATGAAGAGTAGGATGCACGGCCGTAATGACATTGGCAGCATACAACCAACACCTGAGCATTTGACCAGTAGCCCTGACCATGAGAAGGTTAACTCTTCTTGATCATTTTCAGTATCTTGAGGAAACACAATGGTAAAGAGAGAAACTGCATAAAAAGGGTTCTGAAAGAGACAATCAGAATCGTGTTTGTAGGCGATTGTATCAGCCAACCTTCAATCACACTACCAAAACATACCGGGCAAGTCCCACTCAAGTTTTGGAGACAATCGCGAAAAAAATGGGGCATGGGCGCTTGTCCGGTAATCAATTATACATGTAATGTGCATATTTTCTATATCTTACAAATTTGGAAATGGGCGCTTAGTGCAGAATGGGCGGATGCGCGGTATTTTACGGTAGATGAAGCAACCCAGAAGATTTATACTTTTTTAAGAGTAGGGAAAAGAAAACACTGTTGTCTTTGTTTTAGAGGTGTAGACTGTCTTGAGTTTGTTCACTGTTGTCAGCTGTAGAGTGGAATGCTCTGTATGGAATGGTCTCGGGTGGGTTGTGAGTGGAGGATGCAGCACTGAAATACTGTGACAGGAGGCTGCAGGAATGTGCAAAACGTCGGGGAAAGATGTGTGTGGAGGAGTCGGGTCTATAACAGGCTGTGTTATAGAAAATTTACTCGGGTGTGTATGAGAGGCAGTGTGTGTTAGTTCTTTTTTAATTTGTCATCTCCGGTTTCAAATGTGGGACTTGAAACCAGCTCGTCTGCTGGCTTAGCTTGTCTTCTATCTTAAACTCTTTTTTAAGCTGGTGCACTAATGCACGTGTACCAGGAGAAAAAGCGAGAGGTTCGTGAGTAATAAATTACCTGTTGTTTAAGGGTATCCGCCGCTTCTACATAACTTGCCGCATCATGCTCCTCCTTGATCAGTGCCTTCATATGTTCCTTCAGGAGTTCGAGGTTCTCCCTCGCTTCGTCAGCTGCGGCCACGAAGAAAATTGTGTTACTCTCTCCCCACCAGTGATCGCTCCGGTGATTTGCATGTGACAATATGCAGTGAAAGGTGAAGCGTTCTAGTGAGTTGACTGTGTCCTCCTCAGTTAGCTTAGCCTTGCGTCATTGGTCGACAAGCCTCAAACACATGCAGCATGCTCGCGATGGTACCTTTAGCAGGCGTTTAGTCGTTCGGTGCTCGTGAAGTAAGCACGAGTGATCGAAAGCCTGCCAAAGATACCCTCGCGTGCATGATGCTCGTGTTTGAGCATAGCCTCCTTTATTCTACAAAGCCTGTCAAATCGCGAAAGACTGGTTTGTGGCTTGTCGCTGTCGTTTGTTTCTGTTTGTCGCGTTCTAGTGGGACTCGGGAAGGAAGCGAACACGCAATGATAGACAGCCAAGCTTACATTCGCAGACTTCAAGCACGTCGGTTGCTACACTGCGAATCGCGTCCATCCCTTGAGCTATGTTACATTTCAGCCTCTTGAGATCGTCCACCGACATGTCTAAAGCGGCGAATGAAGTCATTGCACTTGGTAATGAACGCCAATGATCGCTTTAGTGATTTGGTTGATTCCCGCTTTTGTACAAAAGCAAGCGGAAACCACACGAAAACACACAAAAGCCGAAAACCGCGAAAATTGGAACGACCGTAGTGGCCATCTATCACTCTGCCTCACTGCAGCTCTGTTAAAAATAAAAAGTTTGAAATAATTTATTATAAAATAAACACTTTATGTAAATGTTTTGCTTAATTATAGTAATATAAAACACTACTCGTAATTTATATAATTTTAAAACTGAAACGTTAGTAGCGCCTTAATGTTTGTTGCGATGAAATAAAAATATTATCATCAAAGTCAAAGTAGCGCAAGCCAAGCAATCTCATTACAACATCGGGCGCATCGGGGTTGATCCGCTGATCGGGGCGACTCGCAGTAGCCGCGGTACACTGACATGTCTGATCGTCGTATTTTGTGTTGTGATCGCGTACGATGAGACGGTTTGGCTCGCTGGCCGGCGCGTAAGATGTTGGAGCCACGATTTTGTATTCGTCACGATCATCAGCGTTCTACTCGCGTCTAGGAGTAGGCGACGGCCTCACATCAGGGAAATCCGCATCCTAATATCAAACCGTCAGAGCAGCACAGAATCGCAGGGGAAGGGAGGATATCCTGTCGCCTTGTCGTCCCTGCGGCGGCGTCCAAAGTTTGCGGCCAAACAACGCGACGACCACCCCGCCAAGATGCCCGGAATCATGAGTGTCGACGAGTTTGTGTCCGAGACGCAAGAGGACTACAACTCTCCGACCACCTCGACGTTCGTGGGCAAAATGAATTACTGCCGTCAGAGCGTCAACCTGCTCGAAGAGGTAAAGCGCTAAACATGTCTCTCAGTCGTAACCCGCGCTCGCGTCTTAGTTGTAATGGTCATTTGGTATATCTTTCATAATTTGTCAAACGAAATTCCAAATAAACTCGAAGCTTAAAAAAAAAAAAAAAAAAAATGCCGCGTACATGAGAACGTTTGAGCGGTATGAACGTGGTTACTCCGAAACATACCAAAAAAGAAATGCCCCTTTCTTTTTTTTTTTTTGTTGTTGAAGAAAACGCAGCTTGCGTAAATCGTCCAGTTTCGAAATAACTTTATTATGACAATTGTTGTTTGTTTTTAAGAATGGTCATATGCGCCCATGGGCGTAACGCTTATCGCCGATCACAACTTACGGGTGTTTTTGTTTTCTTTCCTCGCGACGATGAATTGGGTTATATCGCGTGTCTCAATGCCGATCTAATCAATGCCGTCCACTCCGACAACTCGCCGACGCGAGTTGCTCATTTTCACGTGGCTGTTGTCCTTACGTGCACCGATACTGAAAGTAGTTTTCTTTTTCTGGCGAAATTGAGTCATTCGTGTTTAAATTTGCGACTGCGTCAGTAGGCAGCTTTTTGCTGCTCTTTAAATGTAGCTGTAGTTGGTTACACAGCTAGAATAGTGTGTTCTTCCAGTACCGTTCATTGTTTTTTTCTTAACTTCTTTTTTATGATCCTGTACATGTTTGGAGATTGACTAAATATAAAATCAGTAGAGTACTAAAAAAATAGCAAAATAACTCTGCCAGTTTTTTTGTTTTTTTTATTATACATAATTCAACTTCCTGAACTGCAGACAAATGTTTGATAGACCCCTACGCTTACTTTTCCTCTTTTTTTTTTCCCCCTTTTTATCTGCTATGTTAACTGTACTTCCATGTCTAGCACGCACATTTCATTTTCCTGAGGCCGCACATAACACTCGAGATGTCTTTTTGTTCGCCTTTGCAGACGTTGGACTTTGACAGGGACGGCCTTACAAAGATGAAGAAAGCTGTGAAGGCCGTTTACAATAGCGGAAACAGTAAGTTCTTGCCTCATGTCTGTTATCTTTTGCCCACAATGAAGCATGCATGTTTTTAAGTGTAGAGCCACTGCACAAAACCTAGCGACCAAACACGGACAGACCTTCCTGGCTGATCACCTTTTTTTTAAAGGACATGCTTGGAGAATGTAGCTAATAGCTGAATTTCACAAGCTTTTCCACTCCTGACCCTGAATAGCATTATGGGTACACAAAAATAAACATTGTTATTATTATTATGATTATTATTATTAGTAGTATTATTAGTATTATTTCTTTGGAAACCACAATACCATGATATTAGAATAATTTGCAGGATGGTTTAGAAAATGTTTAGAAAACACTTCGACGTTTGTTTAGGTCTTCTGGAAATTTAAAATGTTGAGTTTGTTAATGTACTGCAAAAGAACTGAATTGCTAGGCTAGTTGGCGGTTGATCGACATAACAATAAACAGCACAAAAAGAGGCAGCAAAGTCTCAGAAACAGACAAGACAGTCACTGACTTGCTAAATGTTTATTGAAAGAGTCCAACGTCGCTTATCATATTTTGCATGCGCAGGTTCATCTTATCGTGAAAAAAAAAAAAAAGTGTGGAACAGCGTTAACACATGGAGGGGAAGTTATTATCCTCGATAAATGACGAGAGACGAGTAAACACACCTGCCAAAAATCAAAATTGTGTATATATTTGCAAAGGCTATTTATTCATGATTAAATTTAACTCTTTCGTTCATCAAGTGTACAGACGCAACACCGATGCAAGAGTCTTGGTTCTGTTTTTTAGTCTGTTGGGATAGGTAATAATTTTTTAGAAAATATAAAATTGCATTGCCCAACATTCATCAAATACTTGACTTAAATAGGGGTTGTGGTAGTTTGAACAGAATTTTGCCTCATCATTCATAGCCTTCACAGTGCAAAGAAGAGTCATAATGCTTTTTTAACAGTTTTGAAGCAAGGGATGACATTGCATTACTCAATTCAAAGCAAAACAGTATTCACACCCCACCATAAAACACTGCTGTTAAAATTTCTAACCCCTAGCGATGGTCTGTCATAGCCCTTAGTGATCAGATAAAAATCCCTAAATTCCGACAATATTTTTTTGGGGGATGGGGGGGGGGGGGCTATATTACAATTTCATTTTATCTTCAGATTGTTCTCTTGTATGTGTCATCACGCAAATCGAGTCCATATAAGAGAAGTCCATATTATTCGTACCTGACACTATTTCAGCTCACGTCGACAACGAAGTGTACCTCTCCAAGGCACTCGAAAGGCTAGGTGCCAATGCAGTAACGAAAGATCAGGAGCAAGACATTGGTATGCTGTTGCTTCTCACGTTATGTAATCTCCCTCCCGTCTCATTTATTGTCTTTGTGAACCTCACAAAGTGATTTGATTAATTTTAAAACAAACTAATGGCCATAATTGAGATCTCATTATGCATAGAATAGAGAATTGCAGTGGCTTGCAACATGCTCTTCAGGTTAATAGGATTAAGATCTCCACAATTCAACCCCAAATCCTTCATCCACTGCCATCTTCTTTTCTATGTAGATACCATTACAGCATTGCATTTTGCACTCGGGCAAGCAATGTGCTGCGCGCTTTGTAATGTAATGTTTGCTTAACCTGCTTGGCAGTTTTGGGAAAACAAGAAAACAATTCCCCACTTTAATATCTTTCTCTCTCCTGCATTCTTTAACTCTTCAGGAGCGGCATTCCTTAAGTTTTCGGTTGTGACGAAGGAACTATCAGCACTTATGAAAACGCTGGTGAGCTTGATATTGGTTTCTTCCATTGTTTCTTTACTTTTTTACCTTTGGTGTCATGCAGAACCGAAATATGGATTTCGCAAAATAAGGCCGCAGAAATTTTGAATGGGACGCTACAAACTCCAAAACATCACTCATACGTCGATATCTCAAACGGATGGCCGCACTTTTGGGAAAGAAGGGTGCGATCAAGCGAGGGCTATGACGTCATTGTCCTCCTGAAAAATTTGAGAATGAGGGGAAGCGGCCTCACTTCTCTCCTCGTCACTTCGGTTCACCAGCTTGACGGGACGTAGCAAGGAGAGGGGGAATGAGAATCGTGATGCAACTTTTCTTGTCGGCCTCGTCGGCCATGTTCAATCGCGCACTTTTCCAAAAATATGGCGATCCTTTTAGAGATATTGCTGTATGAGTGATGTTTTGGGTTTTGCAACGTCCCGGCTATCCGTCCAGGATTGTTTTCTGAGCTCGAAATTTCGATTCAGTATCTCTTTAAGAAATACATGGTAACAAAAAACTGATGTAATCATTTCTTTTCTTTTTTTTTCAGATGCAAAGTTTGCACAACATTATCATGTTCCCATTGGATAACTTACTAAAAGGAGATTTGAGAGGCGTCAAAGGGGTGAGTGTTCCTGCAAAGGCAGGCAGTTATGTTATTTCACTCAACTCTGTATGTGACGAGAAACTTTTTTCAGGACCTCAAGAGGCCGTTTGACAAGGCGTCTCGAGATTATGAAGCCAAGTCGTAAGTTTCTCTACTCTTTCCAGATGTTTAAAGAGGCCACACAATTATTTATACACATTGGCTAGTAAGCAATGCAAAGGTCAAACTCTACCACTGTTTATAAAATGGGAAGTGAATAGTACACCCAAAACATTTATCAATATTGGATTGCATGACTTAGGTAGCCTGCAGCCTTGCCAAATGCCACTTTTCTAGATTGACAGTGACTTCAAACTAGCAAACTTAAGGCCAAAATTGTATTCTTTTCTTGTCGAACACCGACCACAGTTGGTAATCAGATGGTCATGGAAATTCTGAATCCTGACACTGATTCGAGGTTATGTGAGCTTTGCTTTCCATCCTTTCAGAACAAAGATCGAGAAAGAGAAAAAGCAGCAAGCCAAGGAAGCAGGCCTCATAAGGACAGAGATTTCAGCTGCAGAGGTATCTTAGCCCATTTTTGTTTGTCCCAACTTTTTTTTTCTTCTTCCAAATCTATTTCCAAACACTGCAGTGAAGCCTCCTGTGCCTCTCTGGTCGTCTTTTTTTCCAGATTGCAGATGAAATGGAAAAGGAAAGAAAAATGTTCCAGCTTCAGATGTGCGAGGTGAGCCAGCATTGCAACATCCTGCTTGAGATGCCCACCTGTGCGAACTGCTACATTTTATTTGTGCATTAAATTATGTATGAATGTAATTCACATTGCTTGCTTTCCTTTCCTTGTGCAGTACCTACTCAAAGTGAACGAAATTAAGACGAAGAAGGGCGTGGAACTGCTCCAGCACCTCGTCGAATTCTACCACGCGCAGAACAAGTATGTAAGGTCTCGGCCTTCCTTCTGGAAAGTTTAATGTCGCAGTTCACCGAAAACAAATTGGGCAATATTGTTTGCCAAGTAAGCTCAACAGCATTAGCATTTTCATAATTTAAAGGGGAGTTTTTAGGGATAGTATCAGGAACCTGTGTCCTGTATACTGTACTGCTTTAGTCGGGAGTGGCTGTTTGACCTGCGCTGCTGTGGTAGAAGCATTAGAGGAATGTTTTTTGTGTTGCACAGTTTCTTTCAAGACGGCCTGAAGACCATTGGCCACTTCAACAACTACATCATCGAGCTGTCGAGCAAGTTGCAGAGGGTGAGGCAGAAGCAAGACGAGGAGCGCAAGAAGCTCATCGATCTGAGGAACACCTTACGGAGTTCGCCGTCCCTTGACATCAAAGATGTGAGTTCAACGTTCCTTTAGACCAGCAACTCCTCACCAGGCTTCGATTAAAAAATTTCTTACCAAACTCGTCTGCCAAGATTTCATCATTCAGGCACTACCGTGCCTGTACCGTTGTCTGTTTACAGCAGAGCATAGAATTGGAGTATGTTTGTAGCAGACACGGTCTTTTCTTACAGGGGTGGAACAGCTGCGCCATTTGTGCCATTTTGCGCCAAACGCATTTGTCCGCGCCATCCTGCGCCATGTGTCCGCGCCATTATGTGCCAAATCGTAAAGCGTGCGCCAAAAAAATTGTATTTTGTCTTGGTTTCGGTTTCAATCGATTCGATTGGCAACAATGAGCGCGTTTAGCTTGGTCGGCCTTGCAATCCTTTGTTCTGCTTAAAAACTCGGAGGCCCAATTCCAAGCGCTACACTACTTGCGACTGGATTTTAATTGTTCAACCATAAGCGGTTAAGCAAGTCGGCTAAGGTGAGGTGGAGTCGTTAAACGTCAGATTGACTGAGGATCTGCGGCCGGGGATCCGGAAGTCAGCCAGTTGAAAGCAAATGAGCAAAAGATTCCTTTTTGTACTTCATCATTAGAAGTTGGAACTGCATTCCCGCCAGATAAATCGTGATTTGATAGAACTGAAACGTGGTCCGATCTGAAACCTTGCCGGCCAGCAGCTCTCACGCGAGTGGTAGATCTGTTCAGCGTACTTTAACCTTGCTCCTGCTTATCGCTTTGAATATGATGACTTCGTTAATCGTAGTCTGCTGCTTCGATATTGACGTGCACAATAGGATAAACTCGAAATTCGTTGCCCTGTTCTTCCACGCAACTGCACGTCCGCTGCTTACGCACGTCACATGATGCGAACATATAATTACTATGTCGAGCACGTGTGGGTTGTGCGATAAGCAGTGCTGGTTTGCATTTTGAGCAGCTAAAATCCACTCGGATAATATCAAGGACACTATCTCCAGAAACATACGGTACTTGCTTTTTGCTTCTCACAGCGCCGACTGGCACAACTCTTTGCTCACAAAGTTTCCAGTTTTCGCATCTGTTACACTGTTATCCCATCTATTTAGGCCCCTAACCACTCATGTTCACCTGTGCTGCTAAGCACAATTGAAATTGCTCCCGTGCTTGTCTAAGACACAAGCTGAAGTCCAATGAAAACTGATCTGAGCTGCTCCTTGCCTGCTCCAGAACGTAGTTTTAGCTTCTCCCAAACTGCTCCAAAACAGCTGTTTCAGCTGCTCCCGTGGCTGCTCCCAAGTGCATTTCATGAGTTCCACCCCTGTTCTTATGTTGTCACAATTTATGTTTGTGCAGGTTGGTGCAACTGGCTATAGCCTGCATCAGCTACAGGGAAACCAGCACTACGGCTACACCAAGGTCGGCCACCTCCTCAAAAAGTCTGACGGAAAGATGCGTCGTGTCTGGCAGAAGCGCAAGTGCGAAGTCCGGGACGGTTACCTCTACATCTCCCACTCGGATGTGAGCCATGCACCTTGCTCTCTGCCTGGGAGCACTGAACTTGTGCAAAGTAGTAATGCGTTCGATGGCATCCGCCGGGGAAAAAAAAGATGGGGCTGACCAATTGGCTGGTTGCAACCATACTGATGCAAGGGTTGTTAGCAAGACCACGACGATGTCTCGTACAGAAAAAAAGCCCGACAATCCTTATATCTTGACAAAGGCGATCTGCTCCTGTTCACTTGGCACTACTCCGTGGCATTTTCTCGTGTCACCGGCGTAAACTTTTATTCTATTTGTGCAGGAGGTGCAAATGCTTTTGGGTTCTCTTTTTTTTATACAGGAAACGAAAGCTCCTACGAAGCTCAACCTGCTGACGTGCCAAGTGAAGGTAAATAGTTAAAGGAATGCTTTGACCAGTCGTAAACCATAACGGTGCTGATTTCTCTCCTTTTATTGTTTTATTGTGCAGAGCATTCAGGAGGAGAAGCGATGCTTTGACCTAGTCTCTTGTGAGTGTTTCTCCGGTATTGGTTGTGCATTGTTCGATCGATGCCGTCTTACGCTACGAATTTGTTTTTCTTCAGACAATCGAACCTACCACTTTCAAGCGGATGACGACTCCGAAATGGAAGCGTGAGTAATGCAGTGCTTTCTGTTGTCTAGTGCCACGTGCGTAGGGCATACATTTTTGGCACATAGGTGTCTGCAGAACAAATAGGGATAGGGGGCGCTAAAATGATATCGCAGGAAGAAAAAGGTAGACAAGCACACTGCTGGGATTGTCATCTCCTCTTGTTCTGTTCAGTTCTTATTGCTTTAAAGGCATTCTGAATTGGTCATTTCACACTGAGGGATGTTAATGGGGCATTCGTGGTAGCGCACGGAAAGGGCCTTTTAACCTTATAACACTACTGCTCGAGCCCTCGGTTAAATATTTTACTCCCAGCTGATTTGCCGCAATATCGAAGATTCAACGGGTCTGCTTGTGAAAAGACCCGGTCATCTCAGACACGCTAAAGGACGCAGCTTCCCGATTGTCTCGCGCGACTTTTCGTAGCTTCCAAGTATTTAGGCGGGCCATCAGAAGCCTCCCGAAGCGGAAAAAAAAGACTATGCGTGGTTCGCTTGCAACGTCGTCGCACCGTGCCGGCGGTTGTTCCCGCTCGTTCTTGCCGAGAAAAACGAATTCAACGGCACAAAGCGCATGCCGCCGAAGGTATGCGCTCGGTAGCGAGACCTCCAGAATGGCCATTGATGCCCAGGTGGAAGGCGGTGTTGGTGAACTGCAAGGAAGGCGCACTTCGCAAGGCATTCACGGAGCCCGGCCAGGCCGGGGGCGGAACGGGCAACCAGAGCCTTCTCGAGTTCCAGCAGTCCATCATCCGCCAGGTCCAGCTCCTGCCCGGAAACGACCGCTGCTGCGACTGCAGCTCCACTAAAGGTGGGGAAAGGCACCTTCCGAGCCGGCACCTGCTCAGATCGTAAGATTTGAAGCAACCTCGGGGCCGGTTTGAAGGTCGTCCCGGCACTATATCCCACACCACCTGGTGACGGTTACAAACACACGGAGGGGAAGGAAATTGGCGGGAGGAGGAAAAAAACTGAAAGCCGTTTACAACTCCTTGTAATGCCGAATTAGAGCGCAGCTCTTGAGGAGGAGGAGGGAAGGGTACTGAGAGGAGGCTATGCCCCTCCTCCTCTCCTGCTTGCCTCCCATTTAGGGGAAAATGTTCCGCTAAATTTATCGGGGAAATTTTTCCGCTAAATTTAGCGGGTAAATTTTTCCGCTAAATTTAGCGGGGAAATTTTTTTGCTAGATTTAGTGGGGAAATTTTTTCCGCTAGATTTAGCGGGGAAATTTTTCCGCTAAATTTGTCGGGGAAATTTTTTCCGCTAGATTTAGCTGGGAAATTTTTTCCGCTAGATTTAGCGGGGAAATTTTTCCGCTAGATTTAGCGGGGAAATTTTTCCGCTAAATTTAGCGGGGAAATTTACCCATAATGCACCGCGCAGTTACGCCGACACCGATGCCGACGCTGCTCAAGCCGGAAACAGGCGCTCTAAAATATTACTTTCGGTTTTTATGCCAGGTAGCGCAAGCTACCGCCCATCATAAAGGGTACGGCCGTTGGCGTCCGTCCATTCGTTTTCGTTTGAGCATAACCAAGCACGTCGTTGCCGCTTACGACGAGATTAAAGCCCCCGTTTGCATTTGTCTTACGAGTGGCGTCGAGCGCGCCGGCGCACGAGGTGCACGCCCCTTGCGTTTCTGGGAAACAAATACGGCCGCGCGGTACCGAACCGAGCGGCGCTCGGAAGCAGACAGCAGCACGAAACTCGCTCGCGGAACGGGTCTCGCACGTTTGCACGGTGGCGGTCGTCGGTGCCTGCGGGAAAACGCGAAGCGTGAATTATATTGAGAGGCTTTAGACGAATTGGCACACCGGTGCCACCTGTTGGGTGGCTTTGGAACACTTCCATTCTGAGAATAACTAGACCGAAGGTTTTGCATTATTTGCAAGATCGAATCTGTGCACTGTCTACGAGAAACGGTCTCTCGTAACTAGGGTTGCCACACCCCGAGTTTTCGACTGGCACGGACAGTTTTTTTTTTGATAGCGGGCCAGTCACCGGTATGTATCTAAAACTGACTGTCATTTTCCAATTTTTTTTAACTATCCAAGCACATTTTTTTCTTTTTTTTTGGGGGGGGGGGGGAGGGAAGTAGGGGGAGGGGAGGTTCCAGACCATTGTTCGAGAAACGACTGCATCGTTCGAAATCTCTAAGCGGGGGTGGTTGCAAGCGGGCAAGTGAAAGGGAAATGGGAGAAAGCAGGAAGCGGGCACCTGGTGAAGGTGCGGGAAGCATGCTACTACACAGGACCGCCCTGTCTCCTGTATAGCTGTCTGTGCTTCTGGGGGGAGGGGGAAGGGGGGGGGGGGGGGGGTTGAATGGTCTTACAATTCTTAGCAATTATTGGCACCCTAAGAGACATGAGCGGCGCTATCGCTCTTCTGGAGGCATGCGGTTTAGAGAAGCTTGTTTTAGCGAATGCCGTTTTACTGACCTCAGTTTATTAAATCCCTTTATAGAGAAACCCAGTTTAGAAAAAAATGGTGAATGTTGCGAGCTGCCGCCTCTACGGTTGAGCGAAAAACAAAAGCTTTGTCCGGAAGCCAAGTCGAAGCAACAGCAGCAACGAAACTTGCGTCTCAAAGCCACGGGTGTGGGCCTGTACCTTCGTAACTCGTTCCCGTCGTGCACGTACGTGGACAGAAAGACCTCGACCTTTCTCTGCAGAAGTATGAAAAGGTTAACGAGGGAGTGCGCTCCGTGTGCTGTGCTGCGCACACTCGGCTGTCGGGGCGTTCCTTTTACCGATCCAATGCACGGAATGTTAGAGTGACCACGAAGCAATTTTTTTTGGAATTGCAGATCCGACGTGGCTATCCACAAACTTTGGCATTTTGACCTGCATCGAGTGCTCTGGGGTGCATCGGGAGCTCGGGGTCCACATTTCCAGGATCCAGTCCCTGACGCTCGACAATCTGGGAACCTCGCAACTTCTGGTGACTTGACGTAACATGTCTTCTCTTGCTTTTTGTTTCTTCTTTCCCTCTCTTATTACAAGTTTTTCTCTTGTAGTTTGGGAGATTAGATGGTTGGGGTCTGGAATCGTGAACCCTACGCCCTTTATGAGTGTGGGTCTGAGAGCATCTCAACGGCTAGCGGAAAATATATATAAAAAAAAGGCGGGTTTGTGCAATCGGGCAGAAATAATGCGAGACGAGGTAAATTTTAAGAAAGCCACGACCCTTAAAAAAATCTGAGACCAAAACTCGATTAGCATTTGCACAAAAGACATAGAAGGAATTACGAACAATGTTTCTACATTTTTGTGTAGCTTAGTAAGTTGGATGCATTTTTATAGCATTTATAAGTTTCTTTCATGTGTTTATTTTGACGTATCTTTTTGCCTGTCACTGCTTTTGTTGAGCTGAAGAGGTTCTCGAAAAAAACGAGTTCGAGGTGAATTCTAGCATATTTTTGACCTGTGAATTTGAATATCACAAGCATGAGACCTCAAGATATCGTAGAACCGAGAGCTTCAGCTACGGCTGTCGGCACGGTCATAAACGCTTGCAACATTTTTGACTGCTCGGGTAAGGCTTGCGGAAGTCGTGGAAATGTTGAGATCTCTTTATAATGCATCACCTCCCACCGAACACGTCAGGAAGGAGAGGCTCCAGCACTATTTTGAAGGTGCTGTTGTGGCTACTTAGTTCATCAATCTGAAATATAATTTGGATATACTTATAAAGCTCAGTCTTCTCTTTTCAAAGCAACCATTAGTTCTAACGTAGGTTCTACATTTTCATGTTCAGAGGCAGAAACAGCTACTATGCATGAAAAAGGTTTTTTGTGCACAGATTCAGGCACACTAATTTTTATAAGAAGAATGGTGCAATAGTTAATTGTGCTTTTTATGAAGTGTAGAGTGCAAGTAACTAGCCAAAGGCTGTGAACAATTTTTGTAATCTAGAAGAGGAAAATGAAGACTTCATGAAGCCGTTTAGAAGTTGCATAAAATTTGCGAAAACATAATTAAGATATCGCAATTAGAAATAGATATTTACACTCTATGTACTATCCTCAAGATAATATACATAAAAATTTCCGTTATGAATGAGAGACCTTAAGTAGTGCTAAAAACTGAGTGCACAAACTGAGGAAACAATACAAAGCTTTCAAAACGAGAGAAAGGGCATTTGAAAGTTCGAAAGATTTACTCTAATTTAAACATTGACTGCAGTTAGTACATGAAATTCTGACGTAACATAGGTAGGGTGTCCAGGAGTCATCCAGAGTCAATAAAACCGTCCGTCACTGTATGTTGTAACTTTTCTGGCCTCTCTTGTGCCATGTGCCATCGCACACCGTTACATTAGCTGCTCTTCCCACATCAGCGTTTCGGCTTTTACAAGGTTTTGGATGGCAGTTTTCGCGGCAGCGGCATAAACTTTGTTACTAGCTAAGGCCTTGCGGCGTATTGGTGTTAGCAGGCTGAGAATTGCTTCGAAGCGCGGAAGTTTACGGCTTTCAAGTTATTGAATGCCAAAACTTGTGTGAGCTCCCACTGTTGTAGCTTTGCTTTGCGCTTATGTCTCCATGTGATGCAACACGTTTTGACGTAAACATTCGAAGAAGGAACTGACTCGAGGCACTCGCTCTTGTCTAAATATAGTTTGAGAAACGATGAAAACCTCTTGCATTTCCCAGCCGCACTCGTGGCAGGGCAGATCGCATCGCTCAGAAGTGTCGTCAGCGTGCCGGTGTTGCACATCACTGAACTCGCGGAGCCATAGCCACTTGTCCAGCAAACATTTTCGAAAAACTCTATCTTTTTTTCGAAGCGCCGACACACATGAGCGGAGCGTTGCAACAGTGGCCGTTAACGCGGTTAGGCTTAGCATGCCTCGGTAAAACTGCCTCCGCTGGTGTTCTTCGCTTGCATTTGCACCGCCTTTCTTGAAACTTGTGCTTGCTCTGATAGTTTCGGACTCGAGAATCGCGGTTATCAATGTCGTCTGTCAGAGAAACATAGAAAGCGCCACTGTCCCGAGCGACAGCCTCTCTTAGATGGCGGTATTCGTGCAGACTTGCTATGTTTTGAGCCACCGCGAGTTGGTCGGACACGTTTTTGCCTAATTTCTCATCCAAGTTTTGTTTTAATTTTTTTTTACTTGCGAAAGTAGGATGTCTGAGGATAATAAAACGAGCAAAATAAAAAGAACCTTATATTTCCAAAATAATTAAACTTGTTTTATTTTTACCCACATCTCCCCTCAATGACTGCATATGTTTTTTGATAAACAATGGGAAGTATTATTAAATTGCACGTGAAAGACAGCCAAGTTCTCACTGACCAATATCCATAACTCGAAAGTAGATAGTTAATGCCCGTGTGTGTGATCTTCCACATTCCTCTAGCTGGCAAGAGTGATGACAAACAATGGCTTCAACGAGACTATGGAGGCTACGATGGCGCAGTCGAGGAAGCCCAGTCCAAGTAGTCCCATGTGAGTTTGTTGTTCCTAGCAGTTGCAATAGAACATCTCTCTGCTAACAATGTGGATGTAGTAATGGCAAAGCAAAGCTGAAGTTGCTCGTTGCACCAGTGCAGGCATTTTAGATACTGATGTAGAGAAATGTCTAGAAACTGACTTTACTACCTATATGCAGCGATGGAAGTGGTCGCGC
The DNA here is from genome assembly GCA_013358835.2 of Ixodes persulcatus. NCBI lineage: Eukaryota > Metazoa > Arthropoda > Arachnida > Ixodida > Ixodidae > Ixodes > Ixodes persulcatus. The sequence continues at coordinate 513,224 of JABSTQ010010521.1, forward strand.
GATTTGCGCCAAACTGCACCATGAACGAAGGTCTGTTACATCTTGCGCCAAAGTGCTATTTTTGCTAAGAATTGCGCCACACCTGCATCAAGATGGGCAAAGCAAAAAATAAAAAAATATATTATTGATTGACCCTAATATTTAGGGAAGAGGAAAGGAAAATGGTACAAATATTTATTTCAGAGTGTCTCTACTTATGCAAAAATGTTCCAAAAGCCGGGAATCATGATTAAAAACAAATACCTCCGACTTGCGTAACAATACCAACAATTATGTCTCCCGTATGCCATGGACGAGGACGTCGGCAGAACCAGCGCTACAGATGAAGAGAAGGAAGAAGCGAGCCTTTGGTTGCTGGTAGCTAGTCGGGTGTTCCTAGCTGCACTGATGATGTCTCCCGTAAAGGAGACGAAACGTCTACCTGTAAATTGTTGGTATTGTTACGCAAGTCGGAGGTATTTGTTTTAGGGGCGAAGCTCCTTAGGGGCTAGCCATGTCCGTATGTCCGTCCACCGTAGGCCCGGCGTCGGGTGCTCGTGCTTCTGCTCGTGAGATCACGTGCTCACGAGCACGTGAGCACATGCTCACGTGCTCGTGTAGGGCAAAAAAAAAATTGGAAAAAAAAAAGATGAAAAAAATTATGAAAAAAGAAAAAGAAGAAAAAAAAGAAGAGTAGGGGGTTCTGAGATGCCATCCCATCTGTCTGCTTAAAAAAAGAAAAAGAAGAAAACCACACATTCTCCTACTGACATGAATGAAAAGGCTCGGCATGCTGCGGCTCCGCGTCTACGCAGACAAGCACCACCAGAGCTTCGCCCCAAGCAGCATCATTCACCACGTGGAGATGCGGTCAATTTTTAATGTCTCTACTTACTACATAGTTTGTTTTATCTTAGGTCAAAGTGCAGTCGAAGGCTCTAACACACACAACCACAAACTCATACAAAAATCGCAAGTCACGGGGCATTCGCTGCGGCTGCACTTGATTCATTTAGTCGATGAAGGACCACGCACAGGAAGATGGACGAATGCCATTGACACTGGTTGGTTGACTCATAGCAGCGGCTGCACTTTAAATTAAGGTGAAACAAAGTATTGAGATCGCTCGTCACCCGCACTGGTTGGTTGACGCGGTGGGGGATTGATTGGCGACATTGTATAAATTTGCAGACAATGTGAGGAGCTAAAAGCTGTGAAAAAACATTGCCAAATTGTAGGATGGCGGCTACTTTGATAAGACAGAACCAGGGTCTTGTACTCCTCATGAGATCACTTACATGTCTGCCGCATACCTCTGTGCCGCCTCTCACCAGTGCGCGTGTGCCGAGCTGCACCGCTTTGCACCGGAGTGCTAGGTGCAGCGGCTGGTATAGGTGAGCATTTGGGTTAGCGCGATATGCTCAGTAATTGTGCTCAGTACTATTCCAGGTCTATTTTTTTTTTGTCTTGGTGGTAAGTTGATTTTAGGGGCGAAGCTCCTTAGGGGCTAGCCATGTCCGGCATCCGGTGCTCATGCTCGTGAGCTCACGTGCTCACGTGCTCGTGTAGGGAAAAAAAAAAAAAAAAAATGATGAAAAAAAAGATGGAAAAAAATATGTTTGCGCAGTCGACAGGATTCGAACCTGTGCGGGGAGACCCCAATGGATTTCTAATCCATCGCCTTAACCACTCGGCCACGACTGTGGAACGAGTAGGGGGCTCTGCGATGTGGTAGTAACTCAAGAGCTGGGGATGTCATGGATGAAACGTTGCATGTAGCCGCTCAACGTCTATACAGGAGAGGGCGCTGCGGTCAAATGCGTATATAATCGCGTTAAACTTTGCATGCATTGGCTCAACGTTTATAGACAAGAGGGCGCTGCGGTCAAATGCTCAAATGCGTATATAACCACGTTCCATACCACACATTCTCTTTCTGACATGGATGAAAAAGAACGAAAGGCTCGGCATGCTGCGGCTCAGCGTCTACGCAGACAAGCACCACCAGAGCTTCGCCCCAATCAACATCATTCACCACGTGGAGATGCGGTCAATTTTAATTTTAAAAATCTGCACCGAGAAAAAATAATGCGGGTCTATATTTGAATAAATGGTAGTCAAGGTTGTTCCCGTGCAGCTGTCGGTCAAAATAACAGCAGACTTTGACTTCATTATGGTTCCATTGCCGCTAAGGAGCAGTGTCACTTGCACAAGCGTAGGTTTCCATAATATTTAGGGGTGGTTGTTTTAGCAGTTCATAATACATATTAAAGTCTTGAGTTTGGTAGGTTCATAAAACTTCGGGGGCGCATCGTTTGCTGATAGACGAGTTGGTTTTCGCGAGCATTTTACAGAACTTACATATACTGCAGGCTAAATAAACTACCGGCTGTAAAAGAGCGAGGGGATAGAAGCTTTATCCTAATGGAAGTGTTGCACTATGATTAATTTTTCATCAATGTTTAATACCCATTGTAAATGGAACCTTCTCTGATGAGCTTATTTCTAAAAAGAATGCTTTGTGTTCCTTTGGAGTCCTATCTACCTCATTACAAAAGGTTAAAAGTAAGATGCTCCAGTATCAAAAAACCTTCAGTCATTATCAAAGGTGAACTCATTTAGCGATGCAATCACTTTTTCATCTTCAATGGATGTGCTAACTGGTGTTTGCATCTGCTCCGAAACGACCAGCGACTGCTCTAAACCAATGTTTTGCTTGCTACAGAACCTGTTACAAAAGGTAAAATGCAGCTTCCATCACTGTATATGCTCTGCCTTGGTATTTATTCGTTTTGCCATGCCTACCCATTTCATCTTGTGGGCCAGTCCTTTCTCTGGCAGATTCGGGGCTCTGGCCTCGTTTATGTAACTTCTTCTATTGTGTGATGTTGTTCTTTCTGTATAACCTTTCCCAATTTATTTTTTATGCGCTGGGATGTGTGACCACCCCTGCACGCTTACCGAGGTGCAGGGATGGTCAAGGAAATCTGGGAGCTTGGGGAAACCGGGGGCTCTTAGGAACCCAGTTTGAAAACGCGCGTCTTACGGCATACTCTTGAGGGAAATTTTGAGCTAAGATAAAGGAAAGATAAAATATTCAAGTGCCCATTTTGTCCGAAATGCCCAGGGAGGAACGATGCGAGTTTATTCGTGCAAAGTACTTGGAGCGCAAGTTTGCCGTGAAGACGTGCTCGGACGAGAATGACCTGTTGCAAGACTTGGGGCATGCTGTGATGGCGAGACACCTCTACCAGCTGCTACAGGCCTTTGCAGAGGGAGCCATTCTCACCGCCGTGCTTCCAAACTACGTGAGCACCTTCTGCTCTTTCTCTGGCCGTAGCACATGCTTGGTTGACTCTATACAAAAGCACAGTAAGGATACTTCTACACTCGGCATCAACTATTTGTCAAGGGCAGCATAGCTTCCACAATGTTCCCATGCCATCAAAGCTGCTTGTGCGAGCGCATGCAAATGAGGCGGAAGCTCTCGCAGCAGTGCAGGGCTGTGGCACTTTAGAAGCCATGCTAGTCTTGACGACGTAGCACAAAATAATTGATGCCGAGTATAGTAAACCCACTTCTTGTATTCACCTTATGTCCCCAAAGGCCCGGTGATTGCTAATCTAGACCTTGACAAATTTCAAAAGGAAAAGAACTATAAGGCAAGCAATGCCTGAAAGGATGTGTAGCTTAGTGTCTTCTTTGGACGGGCATAGTTTCCCGTAATTTCGAGGTAGCCTGTAACTTCTGTCGGCTACCGTGCTGCAAGATAGCACCCCGAACCAACTTCGACGGCTGAATTTCTGTGGTTCATTGGACTAAATAAAGCAATCACAGGTGGCACGTACCGCCGCATATCTGTTCCACACTGGCAGTTTTGAAGTCAACCTTTAAATTCTAAGAGGGACAATACGAAAAAAACTGGTTGCTTCGTTGCACCGACTTTATCATGCTTAGTAGTATCAGGAACGGTAGGGGGGGGGGGGGGGGGGGAGTGAATGCCGGAGCGCATGGCTTTGGAAACATGCTCTGCTACCTCGAGGCTGATAAAACTGTTGCACACATTGTGTTGCGATTAGTGTGAATGCTGCATAAACACCTTGCCCTTTGTCTGCAGCCAGCCAAACTTTTCTTCGGTTCGTAAAAGGTCAAGACAAGCCTGAACTTAAAGAAAGGCAAATGCCACTGACCTTTTTTTCTTTTTTTTTACTGCCATTTTTAACAGTTGGGTGTGTGAAGCAAACGCTGCACAGTGCGTGTCTCAGTCGAAATGTTGATAAAACACTTTCCGTGTCTGCTTCCAGCAAAACACAGCCGACACTGCGCTTCACGTGGCTGTTGCTCAAGAAGATGGCACCTCTCTTCACATTGTAGATTTCCTGGTGCAGAACAGGTAGAGCCCATTCCTTTTCTATATTTCATCTTTGTCATTGACTCTCATTGCATTTGTGTCCTGTGAGCCTGCCTCGTACAGAGGTTCCCCGATTCGCCGCTCACGGCACTTTAATTTAACGTGTTGGGGCGAGGCACGCCCCGGCACATTGTATAAGCCTAAAAAGTCAATTTCGAGGAAAAGCCACATTTCATCAGCAAGCCCACACATCTTTACTCGGAGAAGATTTGGAACCGAAATGCCACATTGCTACTTCGAGGTTTCCTTCAGAATCTCTCATTGATTCTCAGCCAACAGTAAGCCACTCTACCACTTCGGTTGATTCAGAATTCTAGTTAAATCCCGCTATGTTCAGGGAGTACTAGTAAGTTTCAAGTGTTTCCGCCAAGAAAATGCTTCAGCATCTTGATACTAAGCAGTTTAAAGGAGGACACTACCTGAGAATGTCGACTTTTAAACCGCTCACTTAATCAGCGTGAAATTTGCAGGTGATGTTTGTAGTCATATAGAAGGAGGGCAAAGTTTCAGCCCTGTGAGTCAATTTTATGGGCTACTATACCCCCAGAACGAAGTAAAGCATAGCTTGGCATAGAGTGTGCTCAATTGATTTATAATTGAGAAATAGTGTTGATAACCACATATTTTGCTGATGGTATGCACACTGAAACGCCAGTTGCTGGTTACTGTGAAAAAAAAAAAAAATTCACAAAATTGCATTTTTCAATTAAATAAAAAAAAGATTACTGAAAACAAAAACAATTTTTCTACATTTACCAAGTTTTGCCAGTTACAATTTATCATATTAAAGGAACATGAAAATGCAAAATCTGAGTTCATAGTAGCTGGCTTGAAACAATAGTGAAGCTTATGCCAATAACTTGGAACGGAGAAAAACGCATTCAAAGTGCTCAATCCTCTACCTTTTCTTTAGCATCTGAGAACTGAAAATAATTTATAAAAAAATAGCTGCCGTATGCAGTGTAAACAAATAAAACTTTCTGGGAATACTCTCTAGATGTTTGCGTATGTATGTAATATGGCATTTTTCATAATCAACTTTTTTTGCTGGATTCTTTTTTTGTTGAGTTTTTTTTTTTTTTTTAAGGGCATAGATGGGACAATTTTTTCAGTGATTTTTCCACAAAATAAAAAATAAATTTTGCACAATATTTATGTCGGACACAATTTAGGTGGAGGTCACGGCACGCTCTAAGCCCCGCCCATTACTACTGGATTGGCTTGGCTGCTCGGCTGAACACGCTAACAAGCCCAGTGTCTCCCTTTCGCGACATCCGGTGCATCTAGTTTGGCATCTGACACCGCCCACTAGTTGAGTGAGCAGACGCGCAGCAGCAGCCTCCGGCATTGCGTGCTATTTCAGCACCGTCTATCTTTGTCTGCAAATCCCGTGAAAGGCGGACACGAAAACTGCAGTTGCCGTCCGTTTTCGCCTCCATTCGTCGGCTATTCTATCCCCGTCTAAAAAATTCTGCAATACTCAGAATACGCACCACGGTCCAATATAAGTGTCTGTCAGCGTCTATCGATGTGCACTAATAAGCAACCGAGAGGACGAAGAAGATCAACAAAATAAATATGCAGTCCTTCCAGCTTTACTGTTGTTACCTTTTCATATAGCATCCACGAGCAAGGCGGGTGAGCGTCATGGCGCACAATTAAAACGCAACGTAAAAATATTCGCTTTGATAGGCCAGGTGCACTGCAAAACTTCAAAGCTACTTGCATTTCGATGCGAAATGACGAGAACATAGACAAACTTGATATGCGAGCCAAACGCCCGATTGCCTCCAGCCAAGTGGCTCGCAAATTCTTACCTGTGTAGGTATCATCTCGGTATTAAACCATGGTTGCAACCACAACTGGGTATCATCTCGGTATTAAACCATGGTTGCAACCACAACTGTTGCACAATTCACAGAGCAGCGGCGCCACTTTCACGGGAGCCAACATCTTTACTCGGCACCGACACGCGCAAAAGAACAAGTCAAGCCAGAACAAGCAATATTAGTTGACGTGAGACGCTAGGCTTAGGCCAGTCCCACTACGAACCCAAACACCCACACAGCGCTTTCGAAGACGCATGCTTGCAACAGTTGTTTGCTGCAAACCAAGCCAGTTGAGAAGATCTTCCTCAAAACACCATGGTGAAAGCAGAACGACTCGCACTCATAAAAATAGACGAGCTCAACGAGCGTAGCATGCCGCAAACGCCGGCAGCCATGTTTGTCGTCGTTCGAAGCCAAAGCCGAAAGGCAATCTCGGGATATTTTTGAAGACAGTAATGACTCTATCTAGATTATTTGTTTCTCAAACATAAAAATATTGTCGATATAAATACTATTACGGCACGGAGAAACAATTTTATAACAAACATTTCACATGCCAATCATCTCTCCAACCAATGAGAGCCAAGGAAAGGTGATTGGTTTTGTAAGCACTGGGCGGGCCCTGTACTCCGTACACTCCTAAGCTGAGACTGCAGTGGAAGCCACGTCCTCGTTAGACCAGTCGCACGCCTCTCTTTCGCCCAGGGTGTCGAACCGAACCCGAACCCGAACCGAAAACCGGATCAAAACCGTTATTTTTGACCGAACCGGAACAAAACCGAAACCGAAATCGAACGCTTTATGTTGAACCCGAAACGGAACGAAACCATAATCTGATGTAGTGGTTACCGGTTCAGCGAAAACGGTTCAGGGCCAATTGTGTAAATAATTGGTCTAGATGGAAAACGTCGCGGGCGTATATTTTTCTTATGTTGCCAAGACTAATCCTACATACTGTGTGATATTTTTACATTTTGTTTTTATTGCATACGTAATAAAAATACAACATCGTCTGTAGAGCTTCGACTTTTCTTTGTTTCTTGGATTGACCTTGGCGGCGCGGTAGTGGCGATTTCAAAGCACCGCTTGGCCGTTTGGCTACGAAATGTCCAAGTGTCGGAGAGGATTGCGCCACTTTAGGTATGGAGGGCAACGTGTCCGCGAATGTTTGACCTCAAGATGGACCGTAGTTGCAGTCGATGAGCCATTCAGCCAATCGAGCACCGAGAGCACATCAAGAGACCTTCCGCTACAGTGCAGCGACACCCTGGAGGAAAAGGGGGGGGGGGGGGAAGTACCGCGCTGCATCGGCAGTATAGCTTGTAGGGTCGCCTGTGGTCCATTTCAATGAAAAGCAATCCTTTCTTAACCTGCTAAAAAATTACCTTACAAAAAAAAAAAACAAAAAAAAAACAAAAAAAAAAAACATGTGTTATTGGAGGCAACGTTACTCGGCGATGATTCGCCGACGCGGCGCGCCCTGGAAGGAGGCCAGGGGGAGGAGGAGTTGTGGGGGGGGGGGGGGGGGGGGGAGGGAGAAGAAAATGTGTCTGTTTATTTTTTTTGGTAGATTTGTCAAACTTTGGTGTCATTACCGGAACTTTGTTCGGTGGCTGACAGTATCGAATGCGAGTACTGTTAAAAATTATCACGAATTAAACGTTAACAATTCATGCTCTGTAAGTGGTTCTGAGTCCCTCAGACCGGGTCATATGCATAGAGCGTTGTTGGTGAGAAAAAATCAAAGTGACTAGACAAACCACCGCCACGAGATCTTTAGAGCAGCGTTTTTCCGCCGGAACCCGAAGCGCTGTCAAGACGTAGTCACATTTCATTTTACGTGCGTGTTCACGTGCCCGGTCATTGACACATCGGCCAATCTGGCCGATGTATACACGATCACAGCTTAACGGGATTCGATAAACTACCCCAACTGCACACTCGTCGTCCCGGCCTGTTTCTGTGTTTTACGGCAGATTTGTTTCCTCTCGTTCCTCTGTCAGCCACTCTGACGCATAGCTGTGACATCTTACTGGGTGCCGAAAACATGTAGCATGTATAAATAATACACGGGTGTGCAAAGCAAAACAAACCAAAACATATGGAGGGCAAGCAATCTAGCTAGATACCTTTTTTACTGTTTACAAACTCTCAGCCCAGCACGTGCGTGTTTTTTACTTCGGAAAGCGAGCAAAGCACGCGCTATACGCCCGAACACTAAAAAATGGCACCGGCCAGAAGCTTTTTTTTTTTGAAAGGTCTATAGACCCATCCCAAAAATACGCCCTCTTCTGACAGTTTTGAAATACTGCACAGCTGCATGTGCAGAAGACACCATAACAATAGAAAGCCGATCGCTTATATGTAGTTCACTTAAGAACAGAAATATACAAGCAATAGCCTTGCCATATTAATGGTGTCTTTTGCGCACGTCACTGTGCAGAGTTTTCATATCTGCCTGAAAAGAAAGTAGTATTGGGATGGGTGTATTGCAAGTAACTCGTGCTCAGCAAAGACTGCAGGAAGTGCTCGGTCAATATTCAAAGGTCAAGTTAGGAACCGGTTCGAACCGGTTCGCGCTTTTTAAAACCGGTAACCGGAGTGATATTATGTGAGCTACCCTAACCCGGAACCGAACCGGAACAAAATACAATGCTCCTATACCCGAACCCGAACCGAACCGAAATAATGACCGGTTCGACACCCTGCTTTCGCCACATCATCACATTCCCCGCCACACCCACGCGCGGAGAGCCGGGTCAGGTGATAAGAGAGAGGTGGCTGATTGGTCCGGCAGGCACATAACTCCCACCGTAGTATCAGCTTAAGAAATTGCGTCTAGCAACGTAAATATTGCTAAAACTTTTCCTCTTTTTTTTTTCGTTAAAAATTAAGAAAAAAAAATGTCCTATTTAGGCCTTTTAAAAAAAAAACCTTTTTTAAAAGGCCTAATTTATTTCATTTTAGTGTTTTCTTAAGCTTGATGGATTCAGAAATCCATACATTCTTATAGAGTTCCATCAGCGTTTACCTATTATACTAACTTATTAGTGCTAATTGATTTCTCAAGCCTCATGAATAAGGATGGACGTACGCTTGGGCAGCCCTCTTTCGTTGCTCTCCTTGACAGCTGTGCCGGCTTACCTCAAGGTTGTCCCACTTGGCTGGGCACCGCATAGCTTAATGATAATGGCGTCGATAGATACCTACTTGCGACAGCTCTTGGCAAGCTGTTCGCCGAGGCAAAGTAAACCAACAATAAGAAAGTTTGGACTCGCTCCCGATGCGTAAACAGAGAAGCACTCGTGCATAAGCATAGAGAGTGTTGTCTTACAGCTCAGAAATGAGAAAGTCTGATTATAATGTACTTAATGCAAAGGTACAAGCAAGCTGGACAAGAATGACGATAATAATCCCTGGAGAAGGGGGACAAAAGGATGAAAAATACACAAAGGACATATTGTTGACCCAAGGAGCACCGATCTCCCAGTTTTACATATTGTCTTTAAATTTCAAGTGGGCAATTTCTCGGGAGTTTACAATTATACTATATTGTAACATGTTTTTTTTTTGTTCTTTTTTTTATTGAAAAAAATTTTAATAGCTTTTTTTGTGCTTGCGAAACAGGTATTATACATGAAAGAGTTGCTTTAAAAGATCCCGCATGTTGTAGAGTGCTGTTGTTGTAGTTGTAGAGAGATTATAGACAGTGCTGTTTATGTGAAGTGTTCCGTGAAGTATAATTTGTGAACATCCTCTTGTCAATGAAATACTTTGATAAACTGGAAGGAAAGCGTCTTGTATTTTGCTGCCATGTGTGTGCCTTATATCTGGGCTAAGTTCATACATTTTAAAATGTGAACTGATTCGTGTGCATATAGACATTTGTACCATAACTATGCTCCGCGACAACTTTTCTTGGCAATGCAGTGGAAGGTACACACACGCGTTTCCTCTCTCGTTTTGAGCGCAGGTAAAGCTGTGCGCGGTCTCTCCTCCTCTCCCCATTTCCGGGGAGAGCAAAAAAGCCCGCGTACACTCAAAATGGGAGAGGGAACGCAGGCCTGTACCTTCCACTGCATTGCCAAGAAAAGTTGTCGCGGAGTATAGTTAATGCATAATCCACATGTGCATATAGATGAATATATTGTTTTTTGGCATTTTTCTAACTTCATTTTCGGTTGGAAAGGTTTGTCCCTATGCATATGGATTATTTACTCCGAGACCTTGAAGGGGACGAATATGCCCTTAAGTCAATGCTTATATACATAAATATTTTTTCCTCAAACCTCAAACTGCTGAAACGCACATTAGACATTGGTATGCATTTCACACAGGAAAATGTAATACAAATTTGCTTGCGGCATCAATTTTTTAATTTGTTTTTATTTGGAAGCATTTTGATTTTAAAGCGAGAAAATGTCATGTGGCAGTGTTCACGAGTACTAGTAACAATGCCACCTGGCATTGTTACTCGTAAACAGTGGGCACCTTGAAAATGCTTCGGGGATTTTTAGTACTTTTCAGAGGGAAATGTTGAAAAGTAATTTTTATAAACTTTTCTGGCCACATGATTTTGTGGTAGGTTATGACATTCACAGCAAGCTGTTAAAGTAGGAAGGTAGCAATATGAGAGTGTTACTTTCATGTGTGAAAACTTACAGGAGCTACATTTTCGTAACTTCATGGCTACGATAAAAAATAAAAAAAAACCTGCTAAATACAGTGATCTTTATTAACTAAATGATCCGTAAAAACAGAAAAGGTGATATAGCCCTTAGCTTTTATTGCTATATTTCTGAATAAGTATTCCAGCCCCGATTGTTATTATTTTTGGCACAAGCACACTCAAATTTCTCTTGAGCGAAGTTAACAGACCCAAGGAAAGTGTTTAGGGCAACTCCATTTAGTCTGTTTTAACAGAGGGAACAATGCAACTCTCTGGAGTGTCACCGAGGGAGCTTACAAGTCGGATATTACAACATAATGCCATCTAAATGTGTAGGGTGTCTGAAATGCCGAGGCTCTATCTAAAATAGGCCGTAAACATTGGCGCCTGCACGTAGAAAACTAAACCTTTTGTCAAAGGTGTATTTCACAGGTTGCTTTTACCTCGCAAAATTACAAGATGTAGCTCCCTTTCTGTAAAAAAGATTGCAGGAGGACACTTTAAGAGCGGAACATAATAGCTAAATATAAATCCCTGCTCGTTTCCAAACCATGCAAGCATGTCTGCTTGGCCTATTCGGTAGCGTGTCTGGCTCGCAACCAAAGGGTTGTGGGTTCGATCCTGCTCCGCCTAATATTCTTTGAATTTTTTCAGTAAGGCAAATTAATCGGAACTTTCCCGTCCCACCGACGCCGGCTTTTCTGCGACTCGAGCTCCTTAAAGCTATCGCTTTAATAGGGCCAAAAATTGCCAGGGTCAACGGCGGATGGCGATGCAGACGACCGAGTCGAGTGACGGGGCACATTTGGCGTACATATTGATTGATGGCGTTGGGAGCAGCGTCAGAAGGTGTAGCCGACCAGCGAAAGAAAGCAGACAACACGCAGGCGAAATCCGTCGGCAGCAAGAGCTCTGTCGTTATGCAACCACATTTTTTTTGTTTTGCCATCATTGTCTGCATTTATTTTTAAGCCAAAGGTACATTACAATTCATTTTAATAGACCGCAGTCGTCGCGGGCAGTCTCAATATTTTTTCAAAACTAGCTGGAACAAGGAGGTAGCGCCATCTATCAATGAGGAGCGCAAGTGTGTCTGCTTCCTGCACAGGGGTTGCAATGATGTCAGAATGCCAAGCTCTTATTGGCTGATTGAAAAAAAAATAGTGGGTAGAGTTCAAGGCATCTAGCATTGAGGTCTACCCACTATCCTTTCAATCAAAGCTGAAAAAAATAGTGGGTAGAATTCAAGGCATCTAGCATTGAGGTCTACCCTCTATCCTTTCAATCAAAGCGAAACACAGCTCGGTGTCGTTCTGACGTTATCGCAACTCGTGCTCAAGAAGCAGACAACTTGCTCTTCGCATATGCGCGCCCCGCCACTCAACTCAGTCGTGTGCGTCGCCGTTGGCCAAAGACCCTGGCAAGTTTTTTGGCCCTGTTTTTCTTTAGAGAAAAGGAGCTATGCCTTGTAATTTTACAAGGTAAAATCCACGTGTGAAATACACGTTTGACGGAAAGCTTAGATTGCCACGTGCAGGCACCGATTTTTACAGTCCATTTTAGATCGAGCCTCGGCACTTCAGACAGCCTATATACTAATACGACAAACAAAGTTCTAGATATACCACATGAACAGATTCTGCTCAATTTGGCAGGCGACAAGCGACGCAGTCAGCTATGTCAGATACTGCAATTTTTGCATTTGTCTTTGAAAAACTAAGTACTATATGGTACTGTAATATCCCGAATGATAACCCACCCCCCTTTTTTGACATGATTTGGTATTTTTTTTCACAAACACAGAAAGATAGCCCATTTCTAGTGGTAATTGCAGTGCCCTGGCAAGGGTTCTAATGAGCAAACATTGCTGACTGGGAAGGACAGTTGTCTATGCTCCACTGCCCCTAAATAGGTAAATATGAAAACAATTTTGGCAGGTCACAAGGTACAAAAGTAGCATCTTTAAAATGTTTCTCGATCGCTCACCGCAAGTTAGCCGACTCATCATTTTCACCCAATCTGCTCTCGCGTTTAGGTGGGCCATTTCTTGGGATATTATGGTATTTGTTTTCAAGGTGGCTGCCACGTGATTTCACAGTCATTGATAGAGTGCTTGAGAGTGGTGGGTGACGCAATCGTTTCGTCGCTGCCACACCCAGCCCCAGCCTAGACATGCAGAACAAGGCTGGCAACACTCCAGTCCACACGGCGGTGCTGCACAACCAGACGGAATGCATCAAGCTCCTGCTTCGAAGCGGGGCAAGCGTGGACGTCAGGAACGCCGACAACAAGACGCCGCTGGATCTTGCCAGGGAGCTGAATCATCACATCTGCCTCGAACTGGTGAGAGTTGCATAGTTGGCAGCAAAGGCTGGTTCACACTTTCTCGACCGGTCTGCCGGGGCATGCATGCAACATCGGTGCACCTGTCATCCTTCGGAGTGGAAGAGGTTACGTTTGGAGGAGATGAGGATTTCATTTGGACACGGAGACGGTTCTTACTAGTGATGGACCGAATCTGCCGAACTTCAGATTCGGCAAAGTTTGGCAAATGCCGAACTTTTGAAGGAAAGTTCGGCAAAGATTCGGCAAAAATTCGACAAATGTCTGCGCACGCGCGAGAACGCGACGGGGCACGGGGCCGTGGATTGCAAATGGACGCCGTGCAGTCGCGCGGTTACTATCGTGCAGTGCACGGTGGTGCAGCGTAGTACAACCAGTGGTTACGGCGAGGTGTGGAGTGAGTAGGCAACACGGTAACTGCGTTTGTTAGCGAGTGTGGTTCTCTTCAATATTTTCTGCCTCAAGAATAGAAGATCGACCAGTAATTTACGCAGTCCACGACGCAAGTAACAAATGATGCGGTACATTCTGGATGACGTGATTTTCATTTGACATTTCCAGTGATGCAACGAGGTAGTTGAAACATTGGCCGACAATTGAAACATTGGCCGACAATTACTTTAAAGCACTCCTCGTAAATATAACAACTCTGTTTTCGGTTCAGAAGTAGTGTGTGCCAAAACAAAATAATGAAGCTTTTTTCAATTAGCGTTATTTCGCGATTTTCCTGTATCCATAAAACTAACCACAATTATAATGCTCGTACGTTGCACATCCGACGTTTCTAACTTTTCCTATCTTCCTAAACGTTCGTGTGTGTCCTAATACCAGAAACTGGCATTTTAAAGGTTAAAACTGAGACGTTGGTAATATGGGACGCACACTTTCATGCAAAGCTGACGTCAAGTGACTCAAATCGCAAGACATGCATATTTACAATAATATTATCTCTTCTGGTGAAGGCTCAGCAACCGTTGCATTCGTTTTCGCACACAGAAAGGTGAGTCTCAGAGAAAGCACTGAACGCAGCGTTATTGCCCTCATTTTAACAATGTACACACACACACAAGCAGGCTTGCGCTAATAATGCCTCAAAACCGAAACTCTCGTAGCGTGATTTATGACTGCGCCACGCTCGCTTCTACCCAACCCAACCACGCCACTTCTGCAAGGACAGTAAACACACAAAACAGTTGACAGTAAACACACAAAACCGACACCGATACAATTATCTTTTAGAATATCACCTTATTTAGTATTAACTGTGTCAATATGCATTACATGTTGCATTTAAGTTAAGAAAAAATCAACGTAAAACCTTTTTTCGCCAGAAAAAACTGAATTTCAACGTTAAGTCTGGTAACAATGTATTTTTGCCGAATCTTTGCCGAATCCCAAGATTCGGCGCCGAACTTTCGATTCGGCAAAAGTTCGACCCATCACTAGTTCTTACACAATGTACTAGGCTGGGATTTCGCATGGAGCTGTTTTTCGCCGGTCCTGGTGATGCAGTGAGATTTAAAACTAAAAGCATGGTTTGAAGTGTTAAAGAGAAACTGAAAGACTGGGACGGTTGGTAAACTCGGCTGCGTCGCTGGTCACACTTGGTGATAGCTATCACAAGGATGATAGATAGCACCATCGAACATTGTCTGCAGATGCCCTTGACATTGGTTGTCGTATGCACTGCAGCTGCAGCGTAACTTTGATATTAGCAAAGTGGTAGTGAAATGCTTGTGTGAACATCAGTGCTAGAATGAGAAAAAAATTTAAGGTGAGGGTTCTGAGCTTCTACACAGGGGTGAGTGTCAACACGGCGATACAGGTGACATCTGCGAGTGGTGACACCAAGTACAACCCCAAAGAAAAGAATGATCCTAAAAAGTTATTTGCTTGCAACTTTTTGTACATAATATTTATTTCTTTATATGAATGTACTTTGAAGGCAGGCATTACATAAGGAAGGAAAGAAGAGGGGCCACATAACAAGAATTTTAACAATGGAACCAACCAAGGTAAAAGAAAAAGAGTACTAGCAACTGAAATTTTAAATTCGTGCACTTTTTTGCGAGCAAAACGTGTGCGTAAGCTACACCCCATTGCAGGTTAAAACAAAAGGTCATCGCATACTCTGTTTTGCTTTCCTTCTGCCTTCTCTGCGTTCTGAAATCGCAAACTGTTATGCTCGAGTCCCACTAGAGCTACAAACAGAAACAAATGACAGCGACAAGCCTCAAACACATGCAGCATGCTCGCGATGGTACCCTTGGCAGGTGTTTAGTCGTTCAATGCTCGTGAAGTAAGCACGAGTGATTGCACGCCTGCCAAAGATACCCTCGCGTGCATCATGCTCGTGTTCAAGCATAGCCTCCTTTATTCTACAAAGCCTGTCGAATTGCGAAAGACTTTGGTTTGAGGCTTGTTGCTGTCGTTTGTTTCTGTGTGTTGCTCTAGTAAGACTCGAGAATTAAACCAACGTCAACTTCGTTTTCGGTTCTCAGATAATTTCACGTGTCGTCCATCTCAACGCTACAATGCATAAAGCAGACGCTGGGGGTACCACATATTTCCGGACAGGTCTATAAAAGCATACTCCTCAAACACTGCACGGATGAATAAAGCTAAACTTGCCCTTATTATTGCGATTCAACCGGGAGGCACGCGAGTGTGTCGTATGTGTAGCGCTTCCGAAACCACCCAAAGCTCCTGGTTGATCAAACGAATGTACATAGATTATATATATATATAAAAAAAAAGCATTTCAAATTAACATATACATAAAAATTTTAGAAAAAAAAACAACAGCCTTTTCATTTTGGTGAAGAAGGAAGAGCAGCGGAGCTATACTATGTGCCGCCACCGCTCATAGGTGGCGGTAGCTGTCCAGAGGGTTGTGTCGAGATTTATTTGTCCACGGACACGCAACTGGGGAAACTAGCCCTTAAAAGCTCCGCTGTAAAAGCAGGGCGAGCTCCTTCTGCCGACCCCTCTGCCCTTTGCACTTAGCAGAGCGAATACCGGAGAGAACACGAGACGAGGAGAGGGATGACTTACTCCCTCCCGGACGTTTGCTCTGCTTAGTGAAAAGGATGCAAGGCTTCGCGGGAGGAGCTTGCCCCGCTTTTCTGGATGTGCAACAGGAGTTCCCGCTCAAACGAAGCAAAGTCGGTCTTTCACTTTTTTTTCCTCTGCCGTTGGCCACGCAGATTGAGCACTCGCTGCAGAACAAAAAGACACTGTTTGAGAATGTCAACATCGACTGGGGCCTCACGCAAGAGGACGGTTCCACCGACTTCAGCGACGACGACTACCCAGAGGACCGAGTAAGTCCGCGTCTTGACCGCCCGAGCTGCGTTCCGTCCTGCGCAGAAACCTTTTTATGTACTGGGCGAGGGCTTAGGCTAGTTTGTGCGAGCATATTGGCATAACTAAAACCCGAGTCTGAATAGACTACCTACCCCTTTATGGAACCTCTTTGGCCACGGAGAGGAGTGGCACGGTTTCGATGGCCTCGTCAACGAAGTAGTGCATCTTGGCACTCGATTAAAATAAAGTTGGCGCTCGCTTCCATTGTGCCCGTTCATCTTCGTGAGAACTCACGTTGCGACACGGACCTCTGGAGGCCGCAAGGACTTGCCTAGACTTGGCAGGAAGTAGGAGTAAGACCCACCGCGCCCCATACGTGTCTGGCGGCCTGGCTATACTCCAGAGTGCACCATGGCACTCCCGGGTCGCAGATCCTTAACCCCTTAAGTGCCAAATTTTTTTTCCAAAAGTACCCTAAAAGTTCCACATTTTTTTTATTTCGAATTGTTACTCCTCTAGTATTACACATAAAATTTGAAAAGTTTATTACGCAAAAATCAGCAGAGGCGAAAAAAATATTTGCCAACTAATACGAGTGCTGCCATCTATGATCAGCGCCGCAAAACTACTCGGACGAGCCTAGCTTGTCCGTGGAATTGAGGGCAACCGAAAAAACCACTGGACAAGCTGAGCTCGTCTACGGCATTTTTAGCCAGGAAGTGGCCGACGAGCTCAGCTCGTCCAAGGCATTTAAGGGGTTAAAGAAGCCTAGGACATTGAGATGATAGAACGGGACAATCGGCTCAGTACAATTCTTCTTCTTCCTCTGTTCACCCGTGCGCAAACTCTGGCACGTCCGGAGCCCCAAAAAACGTGCCCCAGCATTTTATTTGCATTGGTAGGCAACACCGTACATTTAAGGAAAGTCAGATATTCAAAAATGTATGCGCTCTATTTGGTCGTGACAGGATGTCGTGAACCGAGGTTTGCAAATCGAAAGCGAAACGGTGGCCAAAAGGTATCGAAGACGCTTGGTGCGGTATAACGCCGCCAGGATCGCTTCAATTATGCGAGAGGTCTGTTGCAACAGGAAAACGCGAAAAAGCAGGGGCAAGATCTGTTTGTCCCTCAAGCTTTACTTTTGTTACCTTCATACAATGTGTGTGTGTGTGCGCTCTGTTTATGTCTGAAGATATCCAAAGACCTCTTTTCACGGTGGCATCTACCTTTCTGCTGATTTATTTCACCTTACCTCATGACCCTTGCAACACTTCCGGCACTGACGGGAAGTAAGACAAGGACACGTGGTACTCTCTTTGATATTGTGACTTTGTCTTTGTCTGGAATATGTATGTCATTCCTCGACATCTTCGCCCTTTTATATTTGTGAGTGTCGATCCCTAGTTTGTCAACACACCAGCAGCTTATGTCAAAATAAGACAGATTGCCTAGTGATAGTCACAACTCTGTATGGTTATACGTCTAGTAGACCCTTCACCGTCTCCAAGTGTCGTAGTTACTCGTGTGTGCTGTCTGAATAAATCCGTTTATATTTTTACTGGGGTAGTGCTACTTGCATTCTGATGGATAATTTGGCACTGTTCCACCACTGCAGCTGACCTCGGATTGGAAAAGGTCAAGGCCGTCGAGCGTTGTCAGCAACGAGTCGACGCGCCCCGAATCGGCCAGTCCACAGCCATGCCCCAAGCCCCCGCCTCCGCCGCCACAGAATCGCAAGCCAGTCAGTAAGTGGCATTCGTGCAAACGTCACAATATTGTAGCACAGGGGTTCTCAAACTCGGTTCTGCGAGCTGGTCTCATGGGTTCAGCGAGCACCCAAATTGCAGTGCCCCCCCTCCCCCCTAGTTGAACCTTCCATGGACTGAGTTGGTGTTGTGGGCGAAGCAACCTCACCCTTTGCACTTATATATTTTACATTGTGCTCTAAATTAACCCCTCTGCCTTCCTATTCTGTCTGTAGTCCTCCATTTTGACTTATTCTGTCAATGCGATAAACTCATGTTCACTATGTAAAATGCTTTATTACCCAATATTATCATTTGGCAACTGGGAAGGAAGGGGTGGGGGGTTCCTTGAACTTTTTTGAGACTTGCTAGGGTTCCCTGGGACGAAAATGTTTGAGAACCCCTGTTATAGCATAACTGAGTGTTTTGCTGGCATTTCTCATTGACTCAATTATTACTACTACAGTCGAACCCGGATATATTGAATTCATAGGGGTAAAAAAAATACTAGTTCAATATATCATTAATTTGATATACAAAAATATGTTAAATTAAGCTCGAGTAGAAATTTCCTGACGTCTCTGTCAATACCAAAGGTCGCGACAAACGGGAGCTTACCAAATAGAGCATCGAAGAGCCGCTAAATACAGTAGAGCAAAGTTGGCAGAGACTGCAAACACCTCCGTGCTTACACGCGCGCTCTTGATCCATAGACAAAAAGTTAAGCAAGCAGCAAAAAAGAAAGCTCACAAAATTCAGGCAGCAAAAAAAGAAGGGCAAACAAAGAAAGAAAGAATAAAAACGGGCAAGGTAAGAATGGCAAAAAAAAAAAGGCAAACAAAGATCAGGTGTTCAAAGTGCAATTGCACAACCGTTTTCGACACACTCAACTTGCAAAAGACTTTTTTTTTTTTGCTTATTTTATTTTGGGGCTAGGGAGTCCTGCAGCATCAGCAGCAGCATCATCAGTGTTCGGGGAAAGGGCTCGAGCTATTGTTCCAACAGCGAGCACTCCCTGCTCTTTCTATGCGCGCATGCATGCTCTTCCCCTTGCTTTTGCCATCTGCCACTTTTTTTTTACGATTCATTGAGACTTTCCTTTCCCACAACTGCTCTTTCCCTGTGTATCATCCCGCATGTGTGCCGGCTTGGGGGTTTGCCTGCCACGCAACGCAAGCGATGTGCTCGCCACCGGCATAATCCAATCGCGGGAAAAACATCCGGCGGTGGGGCTTTGGCTTCGTTCGCTATATCGAGTGTCCCCGCCACGGGAGTTGGATACAAAAAGACAACGTTCCTATACTATTACATGTGATTTTCAAGGGGATGTTTGAACTGTTTTATATAAACAATCATTTGAAATACCCATATAACCTGCGACTGTACACTGTTTATGAATAGAGCCCATGTGTCTACAGAAGGAACCTTCCAAATGACAAGTCAAAGTGCTCGTTATTATGTCTTTGTTACATTGGTCGTACTGTTTATTATTCCTATGCGAGACTCTTGGAACGATGCAAATGCCCTACTTTGAGTTCCAGACGGCGTGAGCGCGATCTTGTTTTCTTGTATAAATGTATTCATGGATTAATCGATTGCCCAGATCTCACATCTGCTATTAATATTCACGTTCAGAGTCGAGTTTTGCGGGTTTCTCCAACTTTCCATGTTAATCACATCATCCAAACCAGTCCCATGACCCGTATTCAACACTTCTACAATACCCTCAGGGGAGCAAATATTGATGTTTTTATCCCAAATTTTGTAGCTTTTAAGACTTTTGTAACTAACCTGTGAATATTTTGTTGTGCATCATTACCAAGGCGTCAAGCTGTTCATGAGCACAGAAAATAAACAAATGAAATGAAATGAAATGAAAAGTTAATGTTCTCACATAAAAATGCCTTCTGCACCATGATACTGCACATTTCTATGCCAATAATCTTTTTTTTTTTTGCCATATTCAGCTTTAGGCAGCAAAATTTATACTGTTGGGCTACTGAACAGCAGTCCCCTTCAAGCGAGCCAATACTCATCTGACAAGTTGATTTCACGTAGCGGCACAGTTCCCGGTGATGCAAACATAGTATACCGTAAAATCTCTAGAGATGCCCCCCTCCCGAAAGATGGCCCACCCCTATGTTTTGCATGATTTTATATTATTTTTTTTAAACACCGAAAGATAGCCCACTTCTAGTAATAGTAGTGCTGGGATCAATGATGACCTCGGCACATTAATGCGGCTAGTTATAGCTATGGCGGGATATAACCGATCGTTGATGACTGGGAACCAGTCATCTTTGCTTTGTTGCCCCCTCGCCACGATAACAAGCTTGGAAGGGAAGCATAACCTAAGCAAATAATGGTTTCAACTTTTTAGGGGCGAAGCTCCTTAGGGGCTAGCCATGTCCGTCCGCCGTCCGCCGTAGGCCCGGCGTCGGGTGCTCGTGCTTCTGCTCGTGAGATCACGTGCTCACGAGGACGTGAGCACATGCTCACATGCTCGTGTAGGGCAAAAAAAAAAAAATTGGAAAAAAAAAAAGATGAAAAAAATTATGAAAAAAGAAAAAGAAGAAAAAAAAGAGTAGGGGGTTCCGAGATGCCATCCCATCTGTCTGCTTAAAAAAAGAAAAAGAAGAAAACCACACATTCTTCTACTGACATGAATGAAAAGGCTCGGCATGCTGCGGCTCGGCGTCTACGCAGACAAGCACCACCAGAGCTTCGCCTCAAGCAACATCATTCACCACATGGAGATGCGGTCAATTTTCTCTCGCGAAGACGCGTGTGTAGAGACATTTCTTGATTGTACACCGAAAGTTAGCACACTCCCTATTTTCACTCTATTTTCTCTTGATTTTAGGTGGGCTATCTCGGGATTTTACGGTAGTTTGTTCCTGTAATAGTTTTTTGAGTGCATAGTTTTTTACTATCTAGGGCATAAGTCACTTACGACTAAGAATCGTTGAAGAAAACAGGAGTGGGAAAGCCACCAAAGCTTCCGCGAGGCTGCCGTCCTTCGGTGCCGTGGCACACGTCTTCATTGATAACGGAGACCAACCAATTAGAAGTGTCTGTCCAAAATTGCCAAAATACTGCCTTAATAACATACCCCTCGACCCTGTATCCTCTTACAAGTATCTTGGCATTCATATTTCTCATGATCTGACTTGGACCGCCCATACCACATACGTGATTAATAATGCTAACCGGATGTTGGGATACCTTCGACGTAATTTTGCCCGAGCATCTTCGTCATTAAAACTACTGCTTTACACCACGCTAATCCGCTCTAAATTGGAATACGCCGCGTCAGTTTGGGATCCCAGCCAAGAAAACCTAATAAACTCACTCGAAATGGTCCAAAATAATTCTGTTCGTTTTATACTTTCTAACTATAACCGAACCGCGAGCATAAGTTCAATGAAGTCTAGCCTCAGCCTGCCATCTCTCGCATCTCGCCGTAAAGCTTTTCGACTCAGTCTCTTTCATAAATTGTTTTACCATTCACATCTGCACGACGAACTTATTTTACCTCCTCAGTACATCTCACCTCGGTTTGATCATGCTAATAAGGTTGGAATTCCATCAGCCAGAACTAACGCTTTCTTTCAGTCATTTCTGCCACGCACATCTGACGAGTGGAATCGCCTTCCTGCTTCAATAGCCACTATCGAAGACTCCCATCACTTCAAGAGCGCCTTAGCTAACATTGTATGATTATATGCCATTTTTTTGTTTATTTGTATTACCATTTTTGCTGTACTCTGTTTGTTTAATTTCTTCTTGATTGTTACCACTCCCCTCTCTAATGCCTTTGGCCCTGAGGGTATACTAAATAAATAAATAAATAAATTTATTAAAACAAAAAAGGGACCAATAACGCAGCCACATGTTCTCGCGTCGTTCCCTCACTTTCTCCCTCTTTCTTTTTTCGTTTCGTTTACGCTCATGTACTCACTCTCTGCGAGCGTGTTTGTTTATGGTAGACAAATTGAAGGAAACACTAAGAGCAAATGCCTCGGGCGGTTGCAGTTCCGGGACTGAATGCGCACGGGTCGATGAAGAAGCGGGCGGCCCCCATGCCCCCCCAGGGGGGCTTCCCCACCGGCCAGGGCCCTAGTCACTCCCGCACCCCGTCGGACCCCTGCTTCTCCCAGAACGCCCTGGGCACCGTGCACAAGCGCAACCCTTCCATGGACCTGGCCTCGAGCTCGTCCATGGACTCCTCCTCGGAGATCAGCTCCTCCAACCACTCCACCCTTGGCTCAAGTAGGGCTCCCCTCCTTCGCCCGGTCATCCCTCTCTCCTTTTAAAGGCAATAGCATTTCTGAGCGAACCCCTCCGCACTCTCGCTTCCGTGGCTTGGTTTGTGACCAGCAAAGCAGGCGGCACAAATCCGTTATATACCTGCTCCAGTTGTACATGCAGGGGAGGGGGTAATATGCCCGAAGAATTTGATACGATATATATTAGCTTTTAGGCATGTGCGAATAGTGGGTGTTGACTTCAAAGCGAATTCGAAGCAAATGGTGGTTTTGGCCGAATATTTTTGAATCAAATATTGAATAGTTTCTCCAATCTTCTCACTACTGAGCGCCATGCTAAAACAAAAATTCACCTGAACTTCTGAACGTTGTTGCCAACCTTCCACTTCTCCGCTTCTAAGCTCTGTTGATTTTAACATAGCTATATGAACTGTGGCATATAAACGAAAGATCTGTCGCAGCCGTCCTGATCAAGGGGATTTATAAATCTTCTTGCTATATGCAAATATTTATTCTATTATATCAAATTTTATGAAAAACAAAACATGAATGATGAATGTGGGCTTTTTAAGACATCGCTGCCTAAAGTAACTTGCATAATTGCGGTGGTTAGCCCTTTTGAGCGTGCTTCTCACTTAAGCCTCTGTGAACTGTGGGGAAGCAAAACCCGCGAAACCCGCAAGCTCTGCAGATATGGCATCCCCACAGTGCACAAGCGCTCGGCGAGAAGCGCGCTCACCAGAGCTATTCTGCTGCAATCAACACTTCAAAAAGTGTGAATATCGCAGTTCACCTCGAAGCGAATATTGAATATCCTATTACCCCGAAACAATCATTAGAATAATCTGACAACACTGTTAGCCTCTGAATGGCTAATATAGCTACCAAGGTCCTATTATGCTTATACACCAACTCATGTTTACAAACAAACCGGAGCACCCCTAGCGGACGTTACCGGCTCCGCGCATGTGCAATAGGGGTGTGGGCAAGAAGCTCGCCGTCGCCCATAAACAAACCATCGAAATGCGATGTTCTCGGCGTCGGTGTGAGTCTCCGCGCTCTTTTTCGCGTTGGAATTGTTGATTTTACGTCTTCCTGGCAATGTCTGACTACTTGAGTGGAATCAGCGAAATTAACGAAGCTCGTTACACCGCAAAACCGCAATGTAACATGCGGCGATTCATTCCGCGTGGACGCCGCAGAATGGACGCTAAAGCCTCATTCGCATGATGAGATTTCGTTCGCAGTTTTAGTCACGACGTCGCTCCAGCTGCAAAAGCGTGAACCGTAGCGGAGATGGTCGACGTCGATACTGAAAATCGCAAGCAGAATCGGACCAAGTGAATCAGGCATAAGAAGTAGGTGATGGCCACTGGTAACATTGATCAACGTCTCCTTGTATCTACTGTTTACAACGAGCCTGCTTACCAACCTTCAAACTTAAGCCTGTTGAGGCCTGCACTTACTTCTTATCGCAAGTACCGGGCCAACATTTGGTCTACGGGCCGGTGTCGTCTAAAAGACCAGACGACAAGCAGGAGCATTTGAAAAAGGAGACGACAGTTCGAACGATCAGGCGGCCGTTCGAACTTGAAGACACACTGAACCTAGTCAGCAGGTGGTCCGTACAACTTGACGGTTTTCCGGCGTTCATGTTGGAACAAAACAAATAAATCTGATGACCACAAGTATCCGTGAATTCAACCCAAAGTGCTTCCCGCCCAAGCAATCGTGGTCTGACAGCGTCTGGTTTTCCATTTTCCCGGCACATACTACATTCTCGGACGAACCGAGCACATGAAAACTGATCTTCAAACGTTTCTCGACTCTTTTGGTACAGCCCCAGTCGCAACGTTTTGACGAGAAGGCAGGTTTTTGTCAGGTTCCTTTCAAAACGACGCAGGAATACTCGTCTTACATGGGGACTTCCGCCCACAGCCCCAGACCGGAAGTGCATTCGACGCGCCACCACCACGCCGTGACGTAACAGAGAAGAGTTTGTGTATATTGATATAGCAAGAGGTATTGCAACGCAAGGTGCGATATTTCCTTCCCTCCTTTGCCTCCTTGGAGGGAGGCAAGGCGGTAGCTGCCTGCCTCAACACTAGTGGGGAGGGGGGGAAGGGGGGACTGCTGGCGGCTCCGACAGAAAAAAAAAACCTAGAAACGCAACCAAGTTGAGCTTTTTTTCGGAACATCGTAAAATGCCGTACATGCCTTATAAGTTACATATCTCTAAAATGAGTTGATCTAGTGGTTTTCGATGGTGCCCAGCAAGTCTCTTATTGAAACCATGCCTTTAAACATACTAATTTAATTAAGAAGTTCATTACTCGAAACTAATTAGTAAACTAATTATTCTAAACACTATTAATATTTTTTCAAATGGGCCCATTGGCAGAGACCAATATGACATTTACCTTTTTTCGGTGCGATGCATACTATTCACACAAACGATTTGGCTCATGTTTCAAGAAACGCCCTGTGTACTAAAAAATTCTAGGATTTTCTTAGTTACCTTTGTCATGTTTGTTTTGTATTGGTGTGCCATTATGTCCTCAAATCTAAACACTCTTAGGGGTGCATTATGCAGTAGTAGTATGTGTTCTCTAGCACGAAATCTGGTAGTCACCTTATAATTAAGCACAAGGGAATACAGGTTTGGCAGGGTTTATTGGTAATTGGGACGTTTTCTTGCAGGTTCCTCCCGCCAGAACCTTTCCCAGGGATCAGATGCCCACAGCTCTGTTCTAAAAGGGTAACTAGACTTTCTTCACTTGTGCTTTGCACTCTGTCAGGACGCAGAAGTATGCTCAACATTTTCTCCACTGTCATGAACGTTTGAAATGGTTGTACAGTAATCGCAAAAACTTGTCGCAAATGGATTGTTGCAGTTGCATCCTTTCTGATGCACCATTACCGAGGCTCCATTACTGCATCGACCATATTGGCCAATATGGTTGATACAATGAAACATCAGATCCTATTTTCAACGCAGACTAACTTTCCTCCATCAAAACCTTCATGCAACAAATTTGACTCCTTAGGCACAGTGTTTCTGGTTACACCTTTCACAGATGCATTGTCACACATAGCTATGACAAATGTAGAAAATGTCTCTCCTTCCATTTGAATTTGTAAACACAAAACTTGATAACGTTTTTGCTATTTGTCGTGCACACAGCTAAGGTAAAGTCGCAGCTAGCACGACTTGAATCTGTTTCCACTTCCCTTTCCAGAATGGAGGAGCGGCCCACCTTCGGCACCCTGCAGAGGCCAAAGTGCCCTCCACCACCCACGCCCGGAGCTTTGGGTGCGTCCAGAGACGTTCAAGGGCCGCTTAGCGAGCCCGTAAAATAATGAGAATGTGGCACCTGTTAAGCATCCATTTTTGTTAATCTGCAAATACCACACCACTGCAAAGTGGTGTGGTATTTGCTCAAATGCACCAATCATTTTGCATTCATTCAGTGAGGTTCTCATGCTGGAATTGTTTCTCTCTATGTAGGTTTTTATTTTTTGACGATACAGGTCGAATTAAAAACAACAGTAGTTCTCAAATGGGGGTATGCAAACCCTTTGAGGTCCCTGGGTGCCTTTTTGGGGTCCCCGGAGCTCTAGACTGTCAATCGAGCCGAAAAATTAATTATTTTTTTTATCGACGCTGACTGTCTTACAAATATAAATAGACCATACCATGTACACCTAGTGGGTAGGGTCGATTATCCTACGAATAGGCCAACGATTGTGTTAGGGCCCTTACAAGTGCTTGGTCGATTTCGCTAAAAAGAAAATCGCAAACATCCCCGGAAAAATTGCCTCATAATGCACGCGACTGAGTCGGTGCGCCGGGACGCTCCCACGCAGCGGCCGTGGCCAACAGCTCCTTGGACGCGGTGGCCCCGAGCAACGGGAGGCTGGGCTCTGACGCCGGGGGACCGCAGAGTCCGGAGGTTGCGGAGCCTCCGGTGCCTCCGCCACGGAAGGTGGGCCACGCCCTCGTTCACCTTTGGTACACTGGACTCTGTCCCAGGCCCTCCGCTGCCAAGGTTCATCGTCTCTCTCTCTCTCTCTGCCCTCTCTCTCATCCGCATGCTTCTGCCAACACCTCCCATGGTCACTGGCAGGATCAGAACGGCGGGGTAACTCTTTCTGACGCCTGGCCTCGTGCCGGGGGCGGGACAACCGAGGATACTCCCTGCCATTCTCACCTTGTTGGCGACTACGGAGGCTGAACTTTCGACGTCGCCTAAAGAGGCATACGTGTCCAATCCGTGCCGAACTTTGCCTCTTTAGGCGACGTTAAAAATTCGGTGCCACGGACTTCCAATCTAGGAGGTGTTGCCTCTGCTCTGTCTCACTTGCTTTCCCTCTCCTCTTTCGACCCTGAGGCCGCTCACACGCTTGCCGAGCTAGTCGGCCGCCGCCGGCCCCTGCTTCGCTTGCCGGCTGCACGTCTACTTTCTTCCGCGAGCATTTGTACTCGCATAGTAGTTTTTCGGAATGAACGCATACTTTGTTTTCTGCAGGTTGGCATATGGTAACTTTCTTGAAACTGGCCAGATTTTTTTTTGCGCAATAGTTTTCGAGGCGTCGCCATTACTGCCGTCTGTCGGTTCTGTGGCGAGGAGCTTCTCTCGTCAAGAATGTCCGAAAGCAGTCCAAAGATATTTTGGTTTGTCTACTCATTGAACGTTTCTTGCCTAGTAGTTCGATGCTCGTTAACATTGTTTATCAATGTTAAAATCTGGTCGCTGTGTTGTCTAGGTACAACTATAAAATTAAACTCTGAGGATCACTTCTAGTCCCGTTAAAAGAGATTCCCGATCATTCTGGATCCTTCAATAGCTATGCAAAACTGGTCCCGCTAGGTGCTCGAAAGCGCGGGCATATGTACTCGCTCGCATAGTGTATCTGACTTCACGTAATGTGCCATTCTAGACAATGAACCATTTGTTAATTGAAGCTTGCAAGGATTCTGGCGAGAAAGGCGTGTTTCTTCACACTTAATGCATGCATTGCCGCAGCTTGGGCGTGCACAGAAGCATGTGCATGTGCAGCATCATCAAAGCATCACACTGCTCCTCACTTTTCCTCATATGCTGGGCCCCAGAGTTCAGACTTAGTGTTGACATGGACATTTGCATATGAAGCACAATAGTATGGACATATTGCGCAACAACTTGGAGTTATGAGATAGAAATGTTTTTAACATTCGTGGACTGACATCAAGAGTGACACCTGCAGTATGCAATCTTTTGCGTTTTACCTATTTTATCTGTTACTATACATTTTGTGGTCAACTAGGGTTGTGCTTGGGACATTAGTATGTTATCCCAACCAAAGTGTGGTAAATTAAACCCTAATAAGTAACGGAATATTTGCTAAGAAAGGAAAGAGATAAACAACAAGTGTAGTGTTTCAGTCGTCTTCAGTTGTAGAGATAAGAAAAGTCAGTAAGTGTCTGTTTTCAGTACTGGTTGAGTTCTGAAATAATTGGCAGTCTCTGAATTAATTTCAAGGAAATCAAAAGCAATGCTTGAGTTGGCATCCCATTTCAGATTCCCCCTTTGAAAAAGCCCACTGATGGACAAGCAGACCAGCAGGTGAGCGAAGTAAGGAAAACAAATTCTCTTGGGGTTTGAGTAGTGTTTGCTCAGCGCACTCTAAACTCCATTTATTAACACTTGGGAAAACCTGTCCGTGGTTTGGTTTTACAGTGTCAGCTGTACTGGGCTTGTTGTACTGGGCGAGTGTTGTGTTTGCGAAAACGAATGGAGCATGCGCGCGTTTATTACAGCTGGCCTTGGCGCCGAGAGAAGGCGAGTATAGCAGTGACACTCTTGCCTTATGCTGATAATAGTTGCAGTTGAGGCACAGCACGTTGGGCCAATCGCGATTACGCTGGTGGTCATGTGATTGCCCTCCTCCTCTCCACCCGCTCTTTCTTGTCTTCGATTGCCCGTTCCCTCGGCGCTCTAAGCCTTTGCGCGCAAAAATGGGGCACCCGAAGCATACACCGGAGCAAGCAGCGGCTGCTCGACAGCATAAACGTGCCCGTGACAGAGAACGTCGTCGATGTGTAGTCGCCGGCGCTCTCACCCTGGGTGTTAGGATGGAATGCATTCGACATCAAAATCTTGCTGTGCGTGAACGTGAATCGGCACGTAGAAGAGAATGTTGCCGGGCGAAGAATGGACACGTTGGTACGTACAAGCAATTCGAGCAGCACGTCCACAAGAGTATGCTTGGTGCCAGCTGTTCTGTGTGCGATCGGTTGCGCTTTACACGAGACCCGGTGTCTTTGCGGGTGGCTTGCCACGAGGTTCTTCGGTCGTCGTACCCCGACGGTGACCTACTCCCTTCAAGGCGTGTGCTACGTGCCTATGCAGTGTTTGTGCACAAGTATGTAGCACACACGTAACAATTACCGCGCAATGGAAAAAAAAAAAGTAAAAATATAACGCATTGCTACGTCACCGTGCGATGCAATATCATTGAAATGTCGCACCAGCCAACGCTGCACATTCGCATCATGTCACGTAATCGTCCGCCAAAATTTTTGTAGATAGTAATACCGTAAAACCTCGAGAGATGCCCCACCCCTGAAAGATAGCTTACCTCCATGTTTGGCTCGATTTTCTATATTTTTTTAAACACTGAAAGATAGCCTACTCCTATTAAGAGTAGTGTTGGGGTCAATGATGGCCTCGGCGCAAATGCAGCTAGTTGGCTATGGCGGGATATGAGCGAACGTTGCTGACTGGGAAGTACAGTCATCTTTGCTTCGTTGCCCTTCACCACGGTAACAAGCTTGGAAGGGACACATGACCTAAAATTTAGCATTTTTTCCACTTGGTTGTACACCGAAAGTTAGCCCACTCCATATTTTCACTCGATTTGCTCCTGATTTTAGTGGGCTATCTCGGGATATTACGGTAATCTTTCCAATGTTATTACTATAATAATATTATAATATTTAACAAGCTTGGAAGTGACACATTTGTGCAAACTTTAGACATTAGTACTCCTTACCATTTGTGCAAACTTTAGACATTAGTACTCCTTACCATTTCCATTTCTAGTTTCACCAACTGCGGTGCACAATTTCAAAGTTTTCTGTGGTTTTGTACGCAACTTTCACACCCACACAGAACCAATATTCTTATCACGTACAGTGTTTTTTGTCTCTTTTCTTTTTTCCTGTTCTAGAGAGCTACTTAATTGGTTGCCACGTTCCTGTTTCATGTGTCAGCACGACTCACATCCCAATGTACTTTTCTGTTCAATGTCTGGTGATTCAGATATTCCGCAAACTTGAAAAAGCCACCACTTCCAAACGTCTCTATTCCGTTTTTCCGCCAGTCCAACGATCGCGTTCCCGCGAAGACGAGACGCCGGTGCCGGGCGCTGTACGACTGCTGCGCTGACCAGCGGGACGAACTGTCGTTCGCCGAGGGCGAGATCATCGTGATCATCAGCGAGATCACCGAAGACGACCAATGGATGGAAGGCATGATCGAGGGGGAGCCCCATCGCAGGGGAGTCTTCCCCACCAGCTTTGTTCACATGCTGTCGGATTAGTGCCTCTCCCCTTCCCCCAAGTGAGATTATCCCATCCCCTTTAATCTACCGAGCACTTACACCCCACTCTCGAATCCTTTTTTCCATTTCCCCAACAACTTATTATGTATTCCCCAAGAGAGCTGGTCTCTCTTTAGGAGCGAGCAGTGGGGCAAGGCGCTCGTTTGTACATAAGGTTCCTTTACTCCTGTTATTTCTTTTGTTCCTTCGTAAAACGAAAAAGCGAAGAAAAAGAAACAAAATAGATTACCGGCGCAGAGTCTTCCAAGTAGCGAAACATTTGCGTGAGGTCGTGGCAAGACTGCCTCCATACCGACCTTTGCTCGCAAAGTGGGAGTTGGTCGTCATATTTATAAGTGCAGACGACGCCCGTTTGTCTTTGAAGGCACTGGCCGACGCGGGCCTTCAGCTGAGGGTTAGTGTGTCAGCTCAAATGCATGCCAAACGTAACACCGCATCACGCTTCCCTATAGACGTCTTCGACTGCCTTTCCCAATTAGACAGTTGGTGGCATAGCTAGCTCCACTTTGCGAAACGACTTCGCTTACAGTGGGGACAGACGTAGCCTTGGGCACATTTTTTGCGAAGTTTAGTCAACTTACTCCCTGGAAACTTAATGACTGATTTCCACATTTTGAATCGTGCCGATTTTCCCAGGACTCTACCCAAACGACAGAACAAAATGTAGCGTGTACATAGATAGAATTTTTTTTTCTCTATAAGGATGGAGAATATGAGATATATATATATATATATATACTTTTGAAACTGCTCAAGTATGTGATGGTTAGTCAAGGCGTTTGTACAGGGTGTTCCGTGGCTTGACGGCGAGGGTTTTGCGACTTTTGGTGCGAATTGTTGCGTCTCTTGTCCTTTTGAGGGTCAGTTTTAAGAACCAAGACTCGTTTTATATTTGTTGTGTAGATGGAAAGAAAGAAGCTCATCCACTCCTCTTGATTTTAATCATTCAGCATCTTTGGTCTCACACAAATTGCCTCAGTAATACAGGTATCGCACGTCTAAAGTATACAGTTCCGCATCTGTGGCGCCTATTCGTGCGTTGACGTTGCGGCTCGCGTCGTACCTCAAATGTTTCCTTTTTTTTTTCTTGCAACATAGTTGGACGAGCGATTTTTGGTAGCGCTTGTTGTACAGTTGCAAGTTTGGGTGCGAGAGTGTCGGAACAGGGCAAGGTGGAAATGTTTCTTGAGCAGTTTCATTTAACGCAAAAATTTCTGAAATGACGGAGGAAAACACGCTAAGTTTTAATCCCATTCTGCGTGCGCAAAATCGTTTTCGGTTTGTCTTAGTCGAGTGCCATGCTCTAAGCTATGCGCAGACTAAATTTACGATTATTTGCGTAGATTGTGCTGAACACGGTGCTCCGGGGTATGACCTCCTAACACAGCAGAGCACACCCAGTGATTGTAGGTACGAGCTTTTTGTTTCCCGTAGACGGAAGGAGCTGCCGCGGTTGTGCTTATTGTTGAACCAGTGTTCCAGTTCTACGAGGAACCCGACCGATGAACACAGTTTGATCGGGGTCCCTGGTCTAGTAGTACTCGAGCAAGCTTCCTTTTTGGGGCACACATCAACAACTCCATCTGCACAAAGAAAAAAAAAAGGGAAGAAAGGAAAGAAAGATTGTATGCAAATCCAACTTTTTCTTGCAAATGATGGAAAGGAAAAGCTGTGATGCAAGTACAAGTATTCTAGTCGGAACAAGTGAGCTGCGTAAACTCTTGTGTTTTGTCCTTCCATCTCCCATGTAATCCTGGTACATATATATATATATTATATATAATGCGCTATATCACATGCTACTGCCAAACGGATTTTATACGCCGACATCTGAGAACTTGCTGTACATAGCAACTCGGACAGCATTTACGGTGTCCAACATTTCCACTTTTTCACTGCAACGGCATTTTTCTAGGCCGAGCTGTTTTCGGGCCCTTACCAGAGCCGTGTTGGCAAGAATGACAAAGGGCTAAAACAAAAATAAGAGAAATGGTTGTAGTACTAATACGAAACTTGTTCATGCAAGTTTTTGCTGTTCTTATCGTCCTTGTGTTTGTGTTTTTGTTTTAAGGGTACAGTTCTTGTGTTGGTAGTGTGTTTACCAGCTCTTTGTCTGTGCGTGTGTATGCCATTGGCAAAAAAAGGAATTTGGGAGACCCAGGTGACCACAAATCAACCTTTGTTTCGTTGTAGTGCTTGTGTAGACTATGCAGAAAGCAGTGTGTACTATGTAAAACCTTGTGAACCTTACAATAAAAAAAGAGACAAGCCAATGAGATTGGTGGTGTGTATAACGCTTGTTTTTGCAACGCAATACTGCACTGCAAAAACAAATGTTCAAGAGCACTACGTATAGGTGCTGCGTGAAGTAGTGTGGACAGAGGGAAGAAATACAACTAGATGTACAAACCAACTTTAGAAGTAGGTTTTTCTACGAAAATATTTGATGCTACTTTGGCACTGAAGTTATGTTTTAAACAAATAGACATTGATTTGATTAGATTTACTTGCTCTCAGCCAAGGACAAAATATCCAAACCTCTCCATCTTTTCAAAATGCTGTTCAATTGTCAGCACCCACGACCTTGTGGCAGGATTCACATACGATCAGTTTTATAGGCTATTGCACGCCCCAAATTTGTTTATTTTATAAGCATATTCTATACACTTCCCTAATGTCTGGCAAAGGGTTCTATTATGGTTCTGCAACAGGTCAGAGCTTTTCAGTGCACGAGACCAGTTTTTCTAACTCAAGTGTTCATGCATCATATTGATGGCATTTTTAGATGATGCCAACTAATGCTGCACATATGAGTTGATAAACTTGTGGCGGAGGCTTTAGAAAAGCGTTTTGCTCTGTAAGGGACGGGGCTTCCCAATCATTGTTGAATGCTTGGCGATCGGTTACCTTTAAACATTTTGATTTGTAGCCCTGAACTTTAAAGGGATACTGAACCGAAATTTGGATTTCGCAAAATAAGGCCGCAGAAGCGTTGAACGGGACGCTACGAACTCCAAAACATCACTCATACATCGATATCTCAAACGGATGGCCGTACTTTCGGAAAAGAAGGGCGCGATGAAGCGAGGTCTCTGACGTCACTGTCCTCCGGGAGAATTTGAGAATGAGGGGAATCGGCCTCGCTTCTCTCCTCCTCACTTCGGTTCACCAACTCGACGAGACGTAGCGAGGAGCAGAGAGAATAGGTAGGAATCGTGACGTGCCTTGTCTCGTCGGCCTCGTCTGCCGTGTTCAATCGCAAACTTCTTTTCCAAAAATACGGCGATCCGTTGGAGATATCGCTGTAGGAGTGATGTTTTTGGGTTTTGCAGCATCCCGCCTATCTATCCAGCCCTGTTTTGTGAGCTCGAAATTTCAGTTCAGTATCCCTTTAAAGGAAATTTTAGTCAGAAAACAAGAAGTTCTCCACTTGGTTTCCTTCAGTACACTGTCCTCACCCACGAAAGCCTTTGTGCTATTATGAAAGGCAGCATGATTGTTTCGAGAATGCCGCAGGGCATGTCCAGATGGTAAGATCCTGGAAATGTTTGAAGACCCCATAAATGGATTTGTCGCAAGAGTGCTCAATCATCGTGTGGGGATTGTTTCGCATGTCCAGCTACACGTCCCTCTTCATTTACCTAAGCTTGTCCCTTGTCGGACTGGATTTCAGTGCCGAAATTTTTTACAACTCCTTTTATCACCGTGGATGCTTTGTCAGCTAAGCTGGCAGCAACTGTGGGAGGCTGATCTTGCAACACTGGCTTTCGAAAGGTTTCTCGGTGACATATCCTATGCTAAACTTCTTCAGCTCAAGCATGGTAGTGCAGTCTTGTAATGCACAAGTGTCGTTATATCAAGATTTGTCAGCGATGTCGGCAACATCTGGGAGGGAATATGCAGGGCTTCACTTATGACTTTTATACGCAGGCCAATGATTCTTTGCGGCACACTTATTACTGACTATATAAACATGAAACGCTGCATAGCTTTCTTTTTGTTATACATATATAATCGGCACATCTCAAAAGTGCTAGAATTTTATTGCTTTGATAAAAAGTACAACGAGCAGTTTGTCACACTCTGAAATTAAATAATGGAAAGACTTGGGTTTTACGAGGAATTACTTTTCGCAAAGTTTGCGATTGAAAAAATTATGCGAAAAGTTAATTGCCGTAAAATACCGGGCAAGCGCCCACTTAAAATTTTGAGATAATCATGAAAAAATGGGGGATGGGCACTTTTCCAGTCATCACATCTACATGTAAATGTACTGTGCATATTTTCTCAGATCTTACAAATTTGGGTATGGGCGCTTAATGTGGTATGGGCAGATGCACGGTATTCTATGGTAAGTACATTATTCTGTGGTAATGAACATGTAGCATGTTACTCTCTCTTGAGAAATTCTGTGCCTGCAAAATATTCCCAAAACCTACACTTCCCAAAATTTGAGAAATATTAAGCCAGCCCCCAAAAATGAAGTCGATTAGAGTAAGCTTCAACAGCCATCTATTGTTATCTATGCCACAGTGCATCCATAAGTGGTTTGAAGGTGCTGATCCTGACTCAACAGCCAGCGAGTGCTCGCATGACCTTTCCTTTACAGGATTTCTTGTTTGCCTAACCCACAAGATAGAGGGAGCTCATAAGTGACACTCGAAGGCACAAGACAAAAACTGCTTCTGCTGTACGGTCATGTCTCGGTAATATATGGACGCCTCCATTCCCTAAAGAAATCCCATTATGACGTATCGGCACGCGACTGCCCTTACCGAAAGTATGGTGGTGAGAGTGTAGGTGGCTTTCGTGTAACCCAAGCAGTTGGAGACGAGGAACTCCCCTTATGTACGGACCCTCTTTTGTGTGTCCCATACGTCCCCTCGCTCCCCTCCCCCGAAACTCTGCCTGCCGCTCAAAATTTGTACAAAAGCATCATTCTTCTCTTTTCTACCCGTGTCTTTGACAGCATTGCGTGCAACTAGCAAGTCAGCTGTCTCCCTCCGTCGCGCTGATTGGCTCGCTTGTACCGTAGCCTTCGCTGTTTGCCAAGTTACGGTGAAATGGAGTGTAGGAGAAAGTAGCTCTGTGTGTTCAGAGCTTCTTTCTCATTCCCCAAACATTGACGGGGTCTACAGTAAGGTGACCTGGCTTCTTTAGGGATCATTCCTCTTTGTTCCCGGTTGTAGGTCATACACGACCTAAAGCAACAATACCGTAATATCCAGAAAGATTTTTGGCACGATTTTCTATTTTTTTTAAAAGCACAGAATTTGCTTTCGCTTTTAGGTGGGCTATCTCGGGAAATTACGGTAGACTGCAAAGCGGTAATGGCCCATTTTACGTAAAAGACAGAACCAAAAAAAAACAACCATCTTTTGGTGCGCAGTTTTTATCGCAAGACCCACAATGAATGTTTGGGTGCACTCTGCGACCTCTTGGGTTCACCAATATCTCAAAGATTTCTAAAGTTTTTATTTTTTTTAGTTGGGGTTTTGGCGTTTATAATGACGAGACAAAAGACGCCTGTACTTACCCAATCTGTTTCCGAAATGGTTGTTCATAGTCTGGACCGCAGGTTTGCGCATTAATGGGACAAAATTGCATGGCGGAAGTTTGGTCGCCAAATACTTTGTCTATAATGCCATCCATATTGACGGGGTCCATGTTAGTAAAGCATAAATGTACTACCCCCGTCAAAAAAAAAAAATATGTTTGTGTATATGAGGCATAAAGTCGGTCTGCCTTTGAGGTGTGGCAATACTGGGTCACGTTGTAGATGAGAATTCTGGCCAATGCAGTACGACTGTTAGCTTGGGGTCCTTAACGCGCATCACGCAGTAGTGATACACGAACAAACACCGGTATGATGCTCATTTAGATCAAAACGGGCAAGGGTGGGGATTGAACCCAGGATCTCTAAATTCTGCAGTGCAAGCTTTCGCTCCGCGTGCTCAGAGCCGAGGTGCTCTAACACACTTAGCCATCGATACCCCTTTGTTGAAGCTCGACATGTCACTTTGGTATGTCAGATTTGTACTAGTATACATGTAACAATTGGCCCACACTAATAACTGTATAATAATGATGCTTAACTGCAAGGAAACGACAATGATTGTCAGCCTGCTCAGGTTAGTCTCCTCTCAGAAGGTCTGCTCGCTATTTAATTTTTTTTGTATAAAATGTCCCGCGCAAATATTTTTTTTTTTTACAGCATTTTGGAAATTTTGCTTTGTATCCCAGATTTTTCAATCTTATCGCAATCTGAAAAATGTCCAACTAAACATTTTTAATGCCAACTTCACCATATTTGCGGAATATAATTTATTTAGTTCAAAAGCAGTTGACCATAATTCGCACCAGATACTGAATAATATTTTTCAGTGGCTGAAAACTCGACGCAATTTGCAACCTCCATTGAAGTGACACACAAATCTCGGAACGAGACTTCTTTCTAGCGAGTATTGAAGGTTCTTACGTAAGTAAGTTAATGAATACATAACAAGCTCAACATTGATCTTGGATAGTGTATTCTTGGTTCCCTGTTTGTTGTGTCAAGTAAACATCAATTTACAAAAAAATATGTGCGCGCAGTATCAAAAAATAGCTGAAATCTTTCTCAGACTAGTGTTCATTTTCTCCAGTGCTGTAAATACAGGGTGTCACAAAAGAAAATTTACACAGTCTTTTTTACCGCAAAAATAAACTAGGCATCGCCGAACGCTCATTCTCTGCCCAAACGTAGCGCTAGAGGTCACAACCAGATGCCAAAGTTTCAGCCCGATCCGATAACCTAATCAAGTTATATCTGATTTTCTGAAAATTTCAATGGGAAAAATGCGGCCGACTGAGTTTTCGAACACATGGGGCTCTATGGCACCAGAAACCGAAAACGGGCAAAAATGGGCTCCATTTTCCCATTGAAATTTTCAGAAAATCACTTATAACTTTTGATTATGTCATCGGATCGGACTGAAACTTTGGCATCTGATTGTGGCCTCTAGCTCCTTTGGGCGGAGAATGAGTGTTCGGCGACGCCTAGTTTATTTTTGCGGTAAAGACCGTGTAAATTTTCTTTTGTGACAGCCTGTACATAAAGCGAAACCAAAAACTGAGAAGTAAAACAAATTACCTCCAAAACGCTTGGGGCTGGTAAATTCCGGAATACGTCATAACTAACAAACCAGAAGAAACCAACCAAACCCGAAGAGCGAGGTGACGCACGGGCACAATGCTCCGGGGACATAGGGAAAAAGGTATTATAAAAGCCAGGTGTTGGCTGGGAGTTTGGGCATCGCAGCAAAGCGTGGGAACAGAATATTGGGAACGAAGTAAAAAAAAAAACAAAAAAAAAAAAAAACAGATCACCTACAACGGAAGTAAGGAGCAGGAGAGAACACAAGGAATAAAAATAAAATGGGAAAGGTAAGCGCTGCACTCTCTCTCCCCAGTCCGCTAGTCCGTCGTGGCCTTCCCCCCGCCTCTATCACGCTCCCATCTGTTCAGTGACCTTTCAACACAACCTTGAGCCTGTGTCACGCGCCAGTTGAATGCTCGCTGGCGCAGGGTCAGTGGCCACTCAAACGCAGGCAGCCGTCGTGCCAAGGTAAGGCAATCTGCGAGGTCAGACACGCGCGCGGAAGGTATCGATTTGTTGTCGCGTTTCGGGGCTTTGATTTGTGGACATTCGCATCGACTGAAAGTTGCGTTGCAGTCGTGTGGAAGTCTGCAAGGGTATGTTGTAGAAACAGTAAACAACAATGGAAGCGTCATTTTAGAACGGTTTCGCGCCTAAATTCTTCGGCTACACATACCCTTCCACGCGATTTTATTATGGAAATGAATATGGTTGAACGTGCGTAGTTTACGTGTCGTTGGGTGGTATATAACCATAACAAACGCGGAAGTGGTCGCACGCTGTATCAGTCATCGACAGCCATCACGTACCTATGGTCTATTAATAAATAACGCTTCGACACGACTTACGAGCGTTATTTGGTGGGTTTTCATCCGAAGTTGTGTAATGAACGTTGCTGGCTTACGGGTTAGCACTTTCTAGAAGGGAAGAAAAAATTCAGTGTCAAAAGAACTTGCTAGGCGCGCGCTTTGGATTTTTTCTCGTTCTACACCTACGGGAAGGGGCTCGAAAAATTGATAGGGCAGCTGGCCCCACAGAACCCTTCAACAGCACATCGTGGTTCTGGTGATTGTGCAACCGCTATCGGCGGCGCCTTCCAACTGATAAACCCCCCCCCCCCCCCCCGCGGGGGTATTGTCAGATGTGCTCCTCCTCCATCGTTGCCTCAGCCTCTTTTCGCACCTAGCGACCTGGCCGCGAAAAAAGAAAAAGAAAAAACGCTATCGTTGCTTTGGAGCAAAAACGGAAGCCACGATGAACGGATGACGCACCGCCCGCCCACTTCGCGATCTTCGGAGAAGTCGCGTCAAACCGCTCGCCACCAGTCGAGGTTGCTTGCTAGCTGCTTTGTTTACTAGGAAACACCGCGGGGAATACTGCGGCAGGCGAGTCGTTCGTCGCTACTGCCTTTTCCTCGACCTCCTCTCCTTCCGCCATGCGAGGAGATACAAGGTGTTGAGAGATATAAAATAAAATAAATAAAGAAAGAAAAATAAACTCGTAGCGCGCAACCCGTCGCCTCTTCTCTTATCAATCACGTCACGTCGCCGCGAGCCGCACATTATCGCGCAAGCGAGCTCCGGCGAGGGATGGCCCACCACTCTTCCCAGCCGTTGCGCTTTAATTGACGCTGTCAACGAAGCTCGGCCGCTATTCGTTATTTTTGTTGGCAGGCGCCGAAGAAACCGTACGTGCGGGTGCCCCTCCGAAGTGGCGGAATTAAAAATAAAAAAAAATAAAGTACCGTTTTCAATTTTTTGAGCGCTCGCGTTATCTGCGAGGTAAGAGGTTTTGATCTAGCCGGCTGACGCTTCTTTCCCGTCCTCCCTCGTCAGGGTGAGATGACAGTCAGGTGAAGAGAGCTGGTGACGGACCCCACGCGGCGTCATGAAGCAGGGCGCGCGCGTCTTGGCCCGGAGCGTGGGATCGGAGACGCCGAGCATCATCGCTCTGGGACACGCGGAAGCGACCCCGGCTGCCAAGCAAGCGCAGCGGCGAGTTGTCACGCCGCTGGCGGACGCGCGGACCTACCCGAAGCCTTTCCACCAGATACCTGGACCAAAGCCGTCCTTGCCTCTCATCGGCACAAGCTGGCAGTACTTCCGATGGGGTGAGTGCCCACTTTTAGTCGTCCTTGCTTTCAAACCATTCATGCGCTAGTGTCAAGATTTTTCAGCTACCCACCTCTTGTTGGAAAAATTGCGGAGTCATGGTATTGGTGGTGCTGAGAATTTGATAAATGTTATGCAGCGAGCGGAGTTGTCCTCGTTCCACCTCTACAAAAAGAAAAGTTTCAGCGGATAATATATTTTGTACCCGACCCATAATATTGACTCGATATGCCTGTCTCGAGTGCACTGAGCAAAAACTTTTTCATTGTTATTTCAAGCGTGTACTGTAAACGACTTAATTTTCGCAATGACCAGTTTCCACGACTTTAAAACTACAGCGAAAAATAGATTGTGCGAATAAATTACCCTTTTTACCAAATATATTATAAACGAATACATAGCCTACCATTTGCAATCGCAAATGCTTGTGCCCACAAAACACTTCCAAAATGCACACTTCCCGAGGTTCGCGAAATTTTGAGCCCTGGAAAATAAAGTTGTTTACGTGCGTTTTGTTAACAGTAGACAGTTCTGTCGAGCACGAGACACTTACGAGTGGCTTCAGTATTTGTAATCTTTTCCACAGAACCAGTTCACAAAATAAAAAAGGCGAGATTAAAACACAAACGCATCTTATCCCTCCGTTATCTCGGAACCTCTGCTTCCAATATTTCAAGTGTATCAGCTCGCCTGTTATCCCGTTAAAACCCAAGGTTCACACCTGTTGTCGTTTCGCGACTCTTCAATCTGTCACCTTAAAATTAAAATAAAAAGTGTTTGCAACCAAGCGAATTATTTTATTGTTTCGAGGACTTCTGCCTGTGCCACTGCATGCGGGAGCTCTTTTTGAGGGTCAGGAATATTTTTATTGTTTTACCGTCCGCCACACGACAGGACGCTACAGCCTATACCAGCTCCACGAGGCTTGTGCCGACAAGTACCGGCGGTACGGCGACATCATGAAGGAGGAGTACCAGTGGCAGGTGCCCATCGTGCACGCATTCAACCCGGAGGACTTTGAGACCATATTTCGGCACCAGGGTCGCTGCCCCATCCGTCCCGCCAACGAGTTCGTCCGGAAGTATCGAACCGAACACCCACACAAGTACAGCAGTGTCGGCCTCTCCAATGCGTGAGTAGTGCCATCTTTTAAGAGCATCAGTCTTTGTGGTGGGAGGGGGCAGTGACCTGCAATACAAGGTGTTCACGAACATAGTAGGGAGCCGTGCTTCCAGCACTGGATAAATAAATTATGTGACTCGCCAGTACAATGCTAGTGACTAATTCTAAAACAGAACTCCCCCAATTTTTTTTTTTTAAGTGCCTTGATAGGTATTTTACATACAATGTCTCGCTCCCCTCAAAACAGACGAAATATTTGGTGCATATTTATGCCACGAGATACATTTTGAGTTTGCAGTGACTCTGAAACTACTAATTAACTTTTATGTCAACCTCCAAATTGTTCTCAACTCAAAATTTATATTGAAAGTAAATATTGTGTTTTTATTTATTTTTATTTATTTTTTTACAGAAAAAAAAAATTATTGTGTGACATATTTATTTCATTTAGCCACTTCAAAAAAATGTTTTATGGGAGTTCAGGATCCCTTTATGCACACTTGGGGTTTACCCAAGACGACCCATACTGAGATAGCACATTTTTAAACGCCTCGGTGGGATTGCACTCTGCTTATGCTTGTCTCTTTTGTTTGTATATCACACTTGCATATGGTACTGCTTTAAGTTGTATGTGTCAGTTTTCGTCCCATTTTCGTGTTTATTCTTTCCGGTTGTTTAGGTACCGCTTTATTACTTCCACCTTCCTGGGTATAATTTCGTTCTTGCTTCACTCGTAAAGCGTGCTCAACTTTGGTTGTCCGGTCAGCGTCCGCCGTCTCCGATGCCCTGTACTGTTAACCTTTGCTTGGCAGATTTGCTTCTCTTTATGTATGTAAATTCCTTTTAATAATAATTATAATGGCCATACTTTTAATTGTTGTTGTTCTTATTATTATTAGTAAAAGAACAGTCAATTGCAGGTTAAGGATAGCAGGATAAGCCCCTCAAACAAGGCCGTGCTACATAGATGTAGTTGAGTGGCAAAAAGGTAAGAGTTGTCTTCCTGGCAACATTCCTGCGCAGACTCGGCGAAGAGTGGCACATGTTACGTACGGCCCTGGCTCCGGTGCTTCTGCAGATGAGGAGCGTCCCGGGATTGGCGGCACAGCAATCCGAGATCTGCGAGGACTTTGTGAGCTATGTGCGCCTTGTCAGGAACAGCAAGAGCCAGGCCATTGACAACATCCAGGACACTCTCTACCGGCTTGCCCTGGAATGTGAGTCCTCGCTCACTCCGCATCGCTCGCAGATCATCCCGCTGGGATGCTCGCTTCACAAATAAAGAGAGCATGTTGTCGAGAGGAACCGTTGAGCGTAGTGCTTCCGCAACTGCCCATTCTCTCGTTTCCCCTTACGCGCAACAAAGGATACGGAGAAATTGTGGACCAGTCCTTTAGACAAGGCCAAAAGGGTTTCGTGCCAAAAGTCTTCTCTACACTTTGAGTAAACGTCCAAGAGCACTCGCTAGTCTCGACCCCGAGCCAGTATTAGAGGATCTGTCGTTGTGTCCGCGGGTCGTACAAACTTGCATACTAGTATGCATGTGTATCTGCTCTCTCTCGTATCCTGAAACAAGCACATTAGAAGCCACCTACAGTCTCCTACGGGTGAAAAATAGCGAGAAAAGCTCCCACAAAGTCCTCCGCTCTTTCTATCTTTAGCAGAGCGGATGCTGGAAAGGAGAAAATCCTCAATTGTGGGCGGGTCTTGTCCCGCTATTCTTAACCTGCTACAAACAGTAGCAATGTTATTACTACACGTAGCAACTTTTTTTAAACCTAAATCGCTCGTCAATGCAACTAAGGGGCTGTGTATGTCAGATCAGAGATGACGCAAACCACCGGTAGAAACTGGCTGTGCAGCTGTGATGAGCGCTTTTTTCGAAAATGCCGTCCTAACAGTTTCCTCCTCTCTTCTCCTTTGCACCTCCAGCCATCTTCATGCTTTGCCTCGACACACGGCTGGGCTGCCTCAGCCGCAGCGTAAACTATGACAGCGATGCGGCCATTGTGATCACAGCTGCCAAAGACCTCTTCTCCGCCTACCAGAAGCTGTACTACGGTCTGCCCCTGTGGAAGTTTTTCAGCACTGCGGCATATCGCAGCTACCAACGGGCGGAAGAAACGCTTTACGAGTATGTGGCAGTTCGGAAATTAATTTTCCTATCCAAGTATTCCTCGCATCAATTTGTCTTAATGAAGATTTTCTTTGCTTGCAACTGCCATCTTTTCATGACTACAAATCGGTTAAAAAAAACAAGGCTCATTGTGGAAACCAGAACCGTGTATTTCTCAATCGGATGAAAAAAGAAATTAAAACGGAATGCTTTAGATTAGCTTGAAAGAAAGATGGAAATACAAAGGAAAGGTTATCAATCTTGATACCTCACTTTTAGTGTACATCTACATCATATGCGCTATTGCAGCCTTAAATGTAAACATGTTAGAAGAATGCCTGGTTGGATTAAAATTATGATAGTAACTACCAATTAATCCCTAAATGTAAAGAAATTCAATGTTTCGAAACCAACTCTTTTCTCTTCAGGGGCGACTGTGGCCACTGAAAAGCAGCAGGTTCTTTTTAAGCAGCCCATTGAGAAACAAATTATAATGCAGTAAACTTGGTAATTTTGAAAGATACTTTCAGGTTGCAACGTAAACAAGCAAAGTCTCATCACTGCCTCTTTATGCATTATTCACAAAGCAGTCTATGCTAACCCTAATGTTACTGCGACATGAGGACACTGTTAAGGCTGGTAAGTTATAGAATGTTTTGTTGGAAGTCTTGCACTTGCTAGCGGTGTGAATGTTGGGGAGAAACATCTAAGAACGGCTGAGAAACACCGTTACTGACCCTGTTGTCTGCATGTTTGTGTTTCAGGCTTACACTCAGTTACCTTCAGAAATATGCAAACCATGACTGCAAAGACTCTGCTCATGCACCCTATGCAAAGCACACATCACTGCTCCATGCCCTGCTCAACACTGAAGGACTCTCGGAAAAGGATGTTCACCTCACGATTATGGACTTCATCGCTGGTGGCGTTTTCACGGTGGGACATGGACTTCTATTGTTTGAGCTTCAAGCATTGTCCCTCTTATATTTTTTTTTGTCACTGTGGATGATACTACACCCTTTCTGAGAGCCAAATACTAAGTTAAAAGATTGTTAAAAAATATAGGATCATTATATCTTTAAAAGACGATAATAAACAGACAAGCACACACAACTCAGAGACGTTGTGCATGTTTGTGCAGCTTTTATATTTCCTGGTCTCGTGCTCATTGTGGAACTAGTTCATCAGCTTACCTGTGTTTCTTTTCCTTTTATTATTATATTTGTTTTTTCTCCTTGTTT
This sequence comes from Ixodes persulcatus, assembly GCA_013358835.2. NCBI lineage: Eukaryota > Metazoa > Arthropoda > Arachnida > Ixodida > Ixodidae > Ixodes > Ixodes persulcatus. The sequence continues at coordinate 557,107 of JABSTQ010010521.1, forward strand.
CATTAGATTTTTCTGGCAACTTCCAAATCCTGAATGTTTACCAAAGTGGTAAACATTCAATATTTCAGAAAAGACATTACTTGATTGACTGGTTGCCATAATAGGGTAATAGCTGCAGTGCTATAGAGATGGCAATGGTTCACCAAGCAGGGCGCGCATTCATTTTGAGTAAACTTGCGTCTTTCCTTGAAAATTGTCAGAAAAAGTTGTGGTGGTATCTTGCCAAACACTTCTTTTTATTGAATACCTTAAAAAAAGATATTACCATCAGGTGAAAAACATTATCGAATTTGTGTCATGAGAAATATAATTTACTTCTGTGTTAATGTTTTTCCCGAAATAATGCCTGGCCCCCCAATAATGGTGTTCCAAAGGTTCACCTCCCTCCAATATTGCTCATTGATAACCTTGAAAGCTTCTTAATGGAATCCAGGCAAATAACTATGATGATGGTTTGGTTCGCATGTTTCAAGACCACCAATGCCCTGTGCTTCCTGCTGCACCACTTAGCCTGCAACCCCGGTGTCCAAGAAAAACTTCATGGCGAACTCCAGGCGTCCAATGGAGACATTAGCAGCTGTTCCTACCTTCGAGCCTGCATGAAGGAAAGCTTTCGGTGTGCATACTTCTCCCCCGATAGCCCAATGTCAAGTGGTGCAAATACGGTGGCAATGGATCACCGAAGGTGGTCTAAATTAACAAAAGTAGCATGAAGAAGCTTGTTGTATAAAACTGGGTCTAGTATAAAGCAAAACTGTGCATCATAAAACCGGTTGTACCAGAGAAAAGCGTGTACTATTACGAAACAAGTGTTCCAAAATAGCAGACATTTGTAGCTTTCATAACATGTTTGCACCTCCAATTTTTTTTTTTAATTATTATTTTGATTGTTCAAGTTGTCCCAGCATGTTGCAGCCCAACATGGTGTAACATACTATTTATTTCAACCTTTCACCAGATTAGTCTTTTCACATTACCGTACTTATTCGAAAATAGCTCGACCTCTTTATGAGCAATGCCTGTGCGTGTATTTCTCTGCAACGCTCAAAAAGAGCCAATCATTGCGATTTACGGGAGAGGCCCGGCGAATGACAAGGCACCGAAAACGTCGGAATGCAAAAATGAGATCTGTGTGGATCGCCGTTTTTATTGCGATAGCATTACTAAGCTATGGAAGATTTTTAGCTAAAATTATTGGGGAAACTGTTTTCGTGGCCAGGAAACAGGATACCCAGTTTTCCCGAAAAAATTAGCAAAAAAAAAATTGACATCTTGACCTATGCACCAAATCAGGTTCCCCGTGAAATTTAGGGGAAAAATTGACGTCTCAACCTGTGCACCAAATCAGGTTCCCCGCTGAAAAATAAAATAAATGTGCTCCAGTTGTTGGTCATCGAGAGCGAACACTTCCCAGTGTGAAGGACGGTAAATGCTATCACATTTATAGATAATCACCCCTGTGGTTTCTACAATTTGTTTTTTCCAAACATTATTGTTTTGTTATTTTTGGCTCCTTTCTAAAGTCTTAATGATTGGTCTCCAGGGGTTCTGCGGGAAAGCAGACACACGGGTCTGTTCATAAAAAGGTTGACCTACCTTCGAATAAATAGTGTAGTCTTTTTTTCTATAGATTTATGTGGCAAATTGTTATACAAGCATTTTAGTTTAGTTCATGCTCTCTGTGGTTCTTTCCTTCTTTTTCAGACTGAACCCCACTGTTCCTGGGGTAATGCGAATCTTACCAGAAGATGTGGTGCTCTCTGGCTACCATGTTCCAGCTGGGGTGAGCGACATCTTCATACTCTTAGGTTAACAAAATAGGAAAGAACTCTTCCTTAAGGGGGGATATGGCCTGGGAGGGTCAACTTTTGAACCGTTCAACCAATTTGGTTCAAATTTTGAGGGTTATTTCAGCACTATGAGGAAGGATAATCTGCAAAGTTTTAGCATTATCGGTCAACTTTACAGTATGCGACTGTGCTCGCACTTCAGAAAAAAGACACTTCACTAAGAAGTCTATCGTAGAAAAATAATATTAGCTGGTGGCAAACTTCTTCCTTTAATGTGAAGAACAACACCCACAGTGCAACCTAGATTAAAAATAAATTGCGAAATATTCAATTATGACGAAAATAACATCCCAAAATTAAAAAAAAAGTAAAATTTTTGTGCTTAAAAAACAATTTTTTTTTTCATGAAGGAGTAGATTTTTTTAACTGTGAAGTAGTCTATCTTGTTCCCCAGAAAATTTCAGTCCCAGAAAACCTTGAATGATGTCCCTCTGTATTCAGAATGTCAAACGATAGCTTTCCTAAAACAAGAATGCCTGTCAAAAAGTGAAACTGAGAAAAATGCGTTTCAAGTTTCAACTTGTTTTTTTTTTATTTTCGGACGATGCCAGAAACTCGAAATCCACCCTTGTCATTGGTGGCACCTTCAACTACATGAGCATGGGGAGGGCAGTGCGTTGACGCCCCCGAAAAGATTCGAGAGCTTTGTGAAACTGATGCCACAGTCTTTTCCAACGACGCCTAGACGTACCGCGAGTTCGTTCTCTCGAAACTTGCCGATTGATGGTGAATGCGTTGTCGCGACGATGTCTCCGCAAGTCGAGCAGCTAACAACAAACTGAAGGTTGATGCCAATTCCTTCTTCTCGCAAGCTGAGTAGTTTTCCGTGGCACTTGGGGCAGAGTAAAATCGCAACAAGAGTTTGCACGGCGGACACATTGAGGAGCCGTCCAGGGGCTTTTCAACGGGAGCGTCTGTCGGCTCCGGGTCGTGCGTAGTCCCCGCGTCAAAATCGAGCAGGCTGAGCTTCCTCTCGAACGTGGTCAGCACATCAGATTCGGAGATGAAGCTGTAGGCTCTGATGTCCGCCAAGCACCAGTTGAGCTTGAAGATCGTGACGACGGCGGCGGAGACGGCGACGATAGTGCCGGCGGAGACGGGGACCCGTCTCCGCCCTTCGTTTTTCCCGTCGAGAACGCCGGCCAAAGCTACTGCGAGTGCTAACTTTGGAAGCAGGCATTCCTCGGCAGAAAAACTACCGGGCACAAAGAGGGAAAACGAATCAAAACAGCGGCGAAGTAGCGATACGATCAGAAGCGAAAGAAGCTGCCGATAGCGCGCGCATGAGGCGAACAAGGAGCTACGTCGCCGAAGTCGGCCAATCGTGAGCCCTGTTTCGGGTCGCAACCAATGGGATTGCTGGTATCATAGTTCCCACTTTTTTTTTCTGCTTGTATGTACGGGGTTCTCCCGGGCCACAGATAGCCTCAAACGTAGCAAGCTTCTATGGGCAGAAACTAGAAGAAACGGCGTTTCCAACGAGGGTAAGATATCTCGGCTGCGTCGAACGAGCGCGGAGTAGGCCTAATTTGAAAATGCCGAACTTCGCTGTCTGCTCGCTCGGCGGGTCGCTGCGCGCGGCCGCGAGCTTGCCCAAAATAATTTTTTGCGAAATAAATACTGCACATTTATAAATGAAACTTTCTGAAACTATGCTTCAGAATATAGTGAACCCAAATATAATATTTTTTGAAAATGCATTTTTTCGGAAAAAAGTGGAATTTCGGGGCCTTTTCCCCCCTTAAGCCGGGCAAAGCATCTGAAAACAGTTGTGTAGTGCAGCACCACATGCGATGCCACAATACAAAAAGAGGAAGGTCTTTAAAACGGCAAATCTCGCGATCCATAATGTCGACAAGTTTGCCTGTAATACCATAGTTATAGAATCTTTGAAATGATGTTAATGTCCTTAAGTTACTTTTTCAGTAACCCCACAATATGTCAGATACCATAGTTATGCAGTCGCCACTCCGTAGTTGGAATGATTCTGGAATACTTCCATACTTCCGCGACCCCGGAATGAAATGGGAATGGAATGGTGGCGGCAGTGCTGGGAGGAATGGAATTGGATGCCTTTTGCCGGGAATTGAGTGTGAATGGAATGGGCTTGACTTTTATGCGAGCTGTGATGCTCTTCAGCCATTCCAGGAATGAGAATAGGCCTGGTGTTTTCATTCCTAGGAGTTGAGAGGAATGGAATTTTCGAAAATACTCTAATTCCCTGGAATGGAGATGGAATGGGGGCACTCATAGTGGTCGCTCTTTTCTGTAAAAGCTATATAGGGTGTTTCTTTTTAAGCTTAACAAATTTGTTTAATATAAGCCGTGAAAGCTACACTAATGTGGTTTGTGCGGGCGAGTTATACGGCCAGGGGGACATAGTATAGGGGGATAGTCGTAAAAATCAGTATTAAATGTTGAAAATAAGCATGTGGTTCTAATTAAAAACTTTCCGAGCACCATCGAAAATCACTTTCACCCGTTTTCCTTTCTAACGCACCGAAATATTTTTTTATTGTTACCGAAGTATACATTTTCTGAAAGCTTATGAAATTCTTGAAAAGTCGTGAACAAGCAATTTATAGAAGCATGTGGGAAGCACAGTGGAGCACTAAAGCAGCAACTCCTCTATAGGGTGATGCCTGGCAAGAAAGTACGAAGAGCATGTTCACACCCTCTCCTAACCTCCTTGCTTGTTGCACCTTGCTGCTAGGGGTGCTCATATTCTACTGCCCTCCATCAGTCTGTCGATGCCGCCAACGCCGTGCAGGCGCTGCTGGCCATGCTGGCTGTGTGGAGCCAGGGAGATCATTGTTTGTTTTGACGAAAATAAATAAGCGCATGGTCTTCGATGTTGCACGGATAATATTTAAATAAGAATTAATATTAATCGTACACTACTTCCAAAGCACTAAAGGGACCTGCTGCTGGGTGTGTTGGCAAGCCGGTAGAACAGGTGGAGTGAAAGCGCACGCTGCAAAACCCAGGAATCCTAGGCTTGATCCCCGCCACTGTACGTTCCGACTTCACTGAGCGTTTCACTGGAATGCGGGATTGTAATCACTGTTGTGTGATGAACGTTAACTACTGGGGAGGCATGTATGTGAAAGGGTGCATCAAAACACATTTTTGCTGCTTCTGCTGAACTCCCGTTTAAATTTATGTACTGTTTCCCAGCACTTGTGAGAAACGATATGGCCAGTGCAGCTGTACTACACTAGCCAGTATTTCCCAGCATTTGTGATGAAATGATTTGGCCAGTGCAGCCATACTGCACTGGCCAAATAGCTAATCTACAGTGGAGACACCAGATTCCCAACATATTTTATACCAAAGAAAACTGACTTTTTTGAAACCACTCAAAATACACAGATCTCAAATTGGTCGGTCGCAGAGTAGCATTCCTTGAATGGGAGAAGGGAAGCCAAGACCCTGGACCATGACAGTAAAAACAGCCTGGCTGGCCCTGGAGCCTTGGGGCCTGCCACCCAGGTGGTCCAAGTTAGTAGCTCCCCGAGACTGGAAGAAGGGAAGAGGACAGCAGAGCTGCAAACTTGGATCATCTGGGCTTTTTGGCGAGCTAGCGGGTGTCACATTAGGCACAGCCATGGAATTCTCGGTAGCCTTCTGTGCAACATTGGAACCGGTTACCCCAACTTGTCTGCAAACTTGTGACAGATATTAAATTAATACACTGCTGTGCTACGAGTGCCGCGAGCGTGCCTTACTGTTGCGTCCTGTTCTGCACCTCCAACAGTAAAAAGAAGCAACCAGGAGCCTCCTTTCACGAGATGCTGGCCGACGTCGTGTCGCATGAACAGTGGCTGAAGACAATCGGGCGTAAGGATTCATCCAACTATTTCATTCTGTGTGGCAACGACTTCAAGGACAGCCGCTTTGAGACAACTACAAAAAATCGGCAGTTGGTTCAAGGAGCGGCTCCAACCAAATTTGAGGGATACCCTTCTTACTTGAAGCCAGCACCTGTCAAGCAACTGAGCACCCAGAGCGTAAACAAGCGAAAAAGAAAATGGGTCACAGTGCATGGACCTAGGGCTGCTGGCAGCACCTAGTTATGTAGATGACGACAGCTCTTCCGGTGTTGTGAGTCTTGAGGTGGATTGATTAGCCTACTGCAAAAAGACCCGGGCATGGACCACCAGACTTGTCACAACTAGGTTTGTTTCATTGTTCTTGTACCATCGGAAGTAATGAAATACACTCTCTGCCGAGCCTTGTCACCAGTGAAAGAACCGCCCACGCAAGGAGAGAATACGGGACACAATCCCTGAAGAGGAATTCCTTTATTCCATTCTGCAAATGGAGACAATAATGCCGGAAGGAAATTATGCTCCAAACACAAGTGGAAAGGCTGAAGTAAGCAGTTGACAAGTATAAGGAGGAATTGCAGCAATTGAAAGAAAACTGCAAGGTTGATTCCTCAAGGTTGTGCAGGAAGCCAACGAGCAAAACCAAGTCACTCTTATGATTCTGAATCAAGTCTGATCTAGAATCAGAAGATCAAGAAGAGGCCAACCTGGTTGGAAAAAACTGTTCGACACTATAATTCTCAGAAACCTATCAATTAAGAGCTACAAGTACGTCCTGCAAGAACTATTGAAGCTGCCTCGCCAAAACACGCTGGAAAATTATGTTGCAGAGGTTGACTTCAGTTCCGTTCACGGTTACAACCATCTATGAACCGAGGTTTAAAACATAAAAACATCTCGGGTCAAGAGTGTGCGGCCTTGTTGTTGACGAAATGCTTATCTGACAACTCCTCGACAACCACGAGCAGCGAGACGCCTTCATTGGAAACGTGGACATGAGTTTGGAACTGGGCCACTTGGTACATAGTTATGACGACTCTCTCGCCATTGCTCTATTTTTTGCTTTGTAGATTGTCTGTAGGATTCAAAATACCAGTGGGGTATTTTTTCACTAAGGGATGTAGCAGCAACCAACCTGCTACAGTGGTACTTCAAGTCATATGGAAGTTTGAAGAGTTGGGCCTGGAGGTTGTAAGGCCCTACAATTGAAATGTAAGTGTCTCTGCAATGAACATCCTCGGCAAAGGAACTGGAAGCTGCTGTATATGCCATCCAGCCAAAGCCCAGCGGAAACTTTTCCTCGCTTTTGACCAGTCAGGAGTCAGTTCCTCGCAAGAGAGTTGGGTGGCAACGAAGAAATTTCTTCGAGTTGCTCAAAGAAATTATACAAGATGCAGGCTGGAAGCAGTGTAAAGCCGGTGAGGTTTGTAACAAGAAAGCACATCTACCCACAAATATTGAAAAAATGAGCGTGCAAAGTGCTGTCCAGATATTTTCACCTCATCACAGCAGCATTAAGTTTCATGAACGACCAAGCTGGTCACGCGTGTGATGTGGACTTCACATCCCACTGTGAAGTTTATGAAGACCATGTACAGGTAGGTAGTTCCTCCTCATGGATGTAAGTAACTGCAACTTCAATCACCCCAACACGAAGCAGTTCTGCAGCCCCCATGACGAAAGACTAGACTTGCTTGAAATTGTATTCATTGAATACCTGTTGGAGCTGAAGAACAACCTGCCTCAAAATTTCCTAACCAAGTAGACCTACCATGCCCTTGTTCTGACTAAACACACTCGAATGTTGAGTGCATCCGGCACCTTCTTTGCAAGGGAGCAGTTCGGTTTGTGTTGACCCGAAAGCTCCCTAGTGATGCACTAGAAGCATTGTTTTGGATTTCTGAGATGAAACAGGCAGGATACAATGACGCCCTTGACATGAGAGCTACCGTGAATGGCCTTGGGAACTAAAAACTGCCCTAATTGCATCGTCGCGCCAGAGCAACGTGGCCAGTTTGAGCCTGTACCGAACCAACACTCTGGTCACCGTTGACAGCAATGCAGCCAAGACAACCATCGGCTTCCCAGTGGTAGTTGAAGAAAAACTTCGGGAACTCTGCCTTTTGCCAAGGCCCCAGCACTGGGAGCGTCACCATGGTCGGAGGCTTTGTAGCAAGAGCCATTTTGGAATACATCAACAGTGACAGCTGCATTGCTTTTGTGATAAAACCAAAGTCAAATGCACCTGTGGAAACCTGCACCTGCACCTGCACCTGCAGAAAGAACATTGTGAATCCAGTGTGGAACGTGCTGTGAAAGTCACGATGGACTTTCCCATTTTGACGTGCAGATATGACGACTGCTCTTCTTCGAACTGATCTGCAGGAAGTTTGGAAAGCCCCTTCTCACGAACTATGCAGCTGACATTGCAAACAAGAACACTGTTGCAAAACTGCATGGTGCAAAGCCCTTGTCAAGGAAATTTGTGAAACACACCTAATTTGTTTTGAATAATCACTTCTCAAAACTTTGTGCTGTTTGTGTTAATGTGTTTGTATGTTATGTTATGCGTGTTTGCGTTAACTGTTTGCACTAATAAACATTTTTTTATTTAAGGAACTGTCAATGAAATCAAGCCACCGCATCAGTGCAGTTAATTTTAAAATGCTGTCGCTGCATACGGCTAAAACGGCATCACACAAAAAATTTTGATTCGGAGCTCCTTCAAATCACTTCGACGCAGCTTATATTCACTTGCCTCATGTACAGCGTTACCTTTATTCCCTATTCGCACCTCAAGTTTACTTACAGCTGATGTTTTATTCCAGACAGCCCGCGGAAGAGCCTGAAAGGCTGTTGCATATACGTCACCCTGGCTGTGCAACAGGCTTGCGGCTTCGCCAGCTCTGGGGAGTGAAGCCCCTCTATACTGAAAGTACCGCCTTGCCCTCTTTCCCCTGAGAACCTCTTCCTCTTTTCTCCTTTCCACGAGTGTCTCCCTCTTTCATTTCAATGCTAGCGCCTCCTAGCCTGTCCTTCTGCCGAGCGCAGTGTTTACACCACCGGAGAATGCGAGGCAGCAACACGGGAGGGCACAAACGGCGGATGGAAGTGGCAAACCGAAACCGGACAAACGCTCGGCCAATCAGTGGCCAATCAAGCAAGGGGAACTTTGAAGAGGATGAGGAGGATTTTTATTGAGGGTGAGAGTGTCGAAATGATCAATCAATGGCGCTACTTTCAGTATAGAGGGGCTTTACTGGGGATAGGGTTGGTGCGCTGCCTGGTGTCGCAGCTTGGAACTATGCGTGGCAACCTTCCCGTAGTTCCGGTGCAGTAGCTAGGCTACTTGCGAAATAATGCGCCCACGCGGTTTTTTTCGTCCGTTATCATAGCCCCAGCCTTGTGCCTGTCGCACGAGTGGCAGCTTTAGTAGCGCACAACTGCGCTTTCCATGTGCTCAGTCTTTCTAGAAATTACTGATGTAGTGGTTTTCGATGACACTCGGCAAGTTTCTGATTGGAACCATATGCCCGTTTTCACTAATTAAAAAGTTAATTAACAAATTTTAGTTTATTATTCTACTTATTCAGACGATTAGCCCCCTTGGCCGTATAACTCATCTGCATAAACTACATTAGTGTAGCTTCCATTCTTTTTTTTTTAAACAGCAAGTAAAAAATTGTTTAAAAAAAAATATTTTGGGTTCTGTGGTGCCTCATTATCTTTGAATCTTCATATCTTACGTATAAAAATAATAAGTACCAGTTATGATTGCAAAAATAGTCAAATGTGCGTTTGACGACCTTCCGACAACCTGGAACGCCAAGAATGTGAGCTATTTTTCTGTGCGCGGTTCTTCAAATTGTGACGTCGCTTGCCATCACATTTACGTTGACAGGTAGGCCTAGAAATATCCTCTCCATTGCAGTCTTTTGTAGCTTCAGTTTCTCACAAAAAATTGTTAACAAAATATTGATGATAATAATCCCCGGAGGAGGGGGGACAAAGGACAAACAGCTAGGCGACTGGTGCACAACTGAAAAAATTCACCTAATTTTGGTATCAAATTACGGACCTCTTCATTTCCAGTAGAGCGCTTTACCAACTGAGCTAACCAGGATTTAGACATCGGTAGGGCAAACAGGTTTTAACAGCTGTCGCCATTATAATAACAACTTATATTTTTTCTTGCCTCGGAGGAGTATCGCTACACATCTATGGCAACATTCAAACACAATTTTTCTCTTTATGTAATCTTAAGGCATCTTGACAGTTATCACACAAGAATTCTTGTTCTTAACATTTTCTATTGCAACCAAATTTGGCATGCATAAACTTTAGAATATGTAGAATGCAACTATCTCTGTTTGATTAAAATGCATATTTTATATATACTTCAGAAAAAATTAAGAAACTTGTGCTAACCCCTTACATATTGTGTTTTTGCGATTTTTAATTATTTAAAAATAAAAAAAAAAGTCTCGAGCACATTATTTTTGTTGTTCATAGCGCTCTGACACCTAAAAATAGTGAATTGGTTTATTTTACTAAGCTCTTTTAGCGTGTTGCCATGCCCCACATGTGCACAAGAACATGATTTTTTCTGCATGTGCATTGCATCCAAAACATACAAAGACAATCTATATCAAGTCTAGCACCAGATTTATGAAAAGGTATACCTCGCATACCTTTGCAAGTATGCTGTAATACTGCATCCCCTCTTACTTTGATATGCTCATTTTTAAAATTATGGGAGCTCACTGCATTCTAGATCAGTCTCCTCCCGTTATACAGCTTGTACACTAATGCTTCGATCCCACTTTGGACAGTCCGCAAAAATCGGTTTCTCAACGCATTGCGCTGGGATTTACTACAGAGGTGCGGCTAGCTGGTGCACACATACAGTTCAAATATCAAAGGTTAAACTTGCCTCGTTCAAGAAAGGAGGAGAACCTGTTTCGGGCAATCTACAGCACCATTTCCCGGAAGATGCAGGCGGTGTTCGTCGACTTGGAGACGCTGCCGACAGATGGCGTATGCATAGAAATACTTTCGCTAGATCGTCTGCCATCGAAACCCGAATCGGCGTGTCCCATCTGTTGGCAGCGTCTCCAAGTCAACGAGCCCGAAACGGGTTCTTCTTTCTTCTTTCCTGAACGTGGCAAGTTTATTTTGTCGATATTTTAACTCCATGTGTGCACCACCTAGCCTCACCTCTGTAGTAAATCCGAGCGCAATGCGTTGAGACACCGATTTTTGCGGATCGCAGCAGGATCAAAGAGTCGATGTACACACTGTGCACGCTGTATGTTATTTCATTCCACACACTTCACCAGTGCCAGAACCCCCATCTGCAGTATCCTTCCTTCTTTTGGCAATGACATCGTCAGGTCCCGGTGTTTGCAAACTCGCTGGTTACGTGCCACCTGGAGAAGTACTTTGCGGAACCGGAGGCATTCCGTCCTGAGCGGTGGCTAGGAGCCGAGAGGACGCAGATCCACCCGTTCAGCCTACTCCCGTTTGGTCATGGAGCACGCATGTGCGCGGGGCGCCGCTTCGCCGAGCTCGAGCTCATGACTGCCGCTGCCAAGGTAGGCCTTCACATCCAACTACGAGGGTAAATCAATATATGGGGTGTTTCGTTTAGGCTTTGCAGACCGTTAAAAAAAAAAAAAAGGAAAAAAAAAACTACATTATTGCAGTTTGTGAAGCCAAGCCATCCAGTTACATCTGACTTTTCTTTACATATTTTTGCGTGAATGTGTTTTATAGACTAATTTTCACGGAGTTCCGTAATGTTCGGCCTGTAACGGCATTGAAAGGCGTTGTGCCCGTTGGGGACCATATAAAAAGACTTCGACCCACCGGCAGGATTTGAACTTGCCGTCTCGAAACTGTGCGCCGAGAGTTTTGCCGACCGAGCTATCGGGGATCGGAGCATGCAAAAACAAAATCATTCGTAAGGCGCCACGCGTGGGAAGTGACTGCGAATCTTCGTTACGCGCTGCCGTTCGGATGCCCCTTCTCTCATTCCCCCGAAAGACACTTATTAGTCTTTGTCAGCGTGATCTAGCTCGTATAATTTTTTTCACCATAGACCTGGAGCATTTCTTTACGCGCCCTTCCCTTTTCTGGTCCTTTAACCCGCAGAAAACGCGAGACTCCGTGCCGTTCTCCTCGAATATGCGTTTGCAACATCCGCATCACGTTCACCTGCGTTGGTTCTGATTTCTTAAAGAGCCTAGATCGAAGAAAGAGGAAGAACTTGAATCACGGAGAGCGTTTGATTTAATGGTGGAGGCCTCCTGCGCTGATGGTTGCATGTGCGCCAGCTGCGTTGCAGGTGGCAAGAAGGAAAGCGGGCGGAAAGGCGGAGATGCTTGCAGACGATTAACCGACCCAAATGACTTAAGTCAAGAGAGCTCAATCTTTCTGTATTAAAACATTTATTCGGATGACTGCCTGTATTGTAAACGTGGCCCATAAACCATGTGACCCCAATCGACAGTTGGAAATTATTGGAAATATAAGCTCTCTACGACTTCTCACTGACAAGTGCTGCAATCTCGTGGCAGGACATGGGTGCCGAATTTGTTTGTAGAGTGTGCAAATGTAAGCGAGCGACCTTTCGCTTCGCTCCCTCGTAAAAGCAATATCCCGAAAGATGTTCAAAGCCCTGTTTTACAATGTTCTTCCAAGTTCAGAAGAAGCATCCCAACAGCAGTGACAAGTTTCCCGTGGCACGTTTTGCTCTTCCAGGTCGTGCAGAACTTCGTCGTGGAACCCTGCTCGCGCACGCTCAACACAAGTTACGTGTTTGTGGTCGTCCCTAGCCATCCTGTGGGACTGAGGTTTTACGACAGGGTGGACCACTAGCCTCGCATTTTCCAGATTTTTTAAACGTTTTTAAGGATCGTTCCAAGACGAGCGCAGTCTTTACCTGCATATGCAAGGAAGCCAAGCCAAGCCCGGTTGTTGCGAGATTTTATGTGGGGTATTTAATGTGTGCCAGTAGTGCTGTATGACGTGTGGAATCGGTGGATACTTGGACCCTTGAACGGACTGCGTAGGTCAATAGCTCGAGGTTTCAAATGGCGATTTACCACCGAGGTTTAGCTTTGAAGAATCTATATTGGTGATAATTAAGAGCGGTGTTGCCCAAGCAAAAAGCTCTGGCATTCTCTCTATGGCAAATACTTGCGGACCGTGTTTTTAAGTTAGTTCTCCAGTATTTTCTAGAAAATCCACAAACTGAACTTTGATTGTGGATGTCTGATCAAGGGGTCCAATGATCCAACAGGTTCATGTTTTATAGCCTATAATGCTCAGAGACAGGTGTTTGTACCCTCACATTCTCTTGAATGTGTTTTATATGCTTTTTTTTTTTAGCAAAGAACTTGCGTATACTGTTCACGTGGCACAGTTTACACAATGCGTGTTTGCTAAACTTGTGGCAGCGATTTCTGCACAGTGAAAAAGTTGTTTCCAAAGGTTGTGATATTTATGCTTTTCTCGAGTACATGCCCGCGTAACTTTTAGGACGAAAGCGTTTTGAGGTGATCTCTATCCACTGCTCCTTTCTTTCTCTTGAAGACCTTTTGGATTTTAAACAATGCGGCAGTTAGAGCCAATGGATGATCCTTCCAGACTGTTCTTTCTTCTTAAGATGCTGGTTTTGTTGTGTACAATTTCTGCCATCCTCGGTCTGTTTGATTCTCTTTAACTATGCTACGACGAGTTTTGTTTTTAGATTATGGTTTGTCAGATCCATGTTTTATGAATGTCTGGTTGCCATATGTTGAAGGCCTTTCTATTTTGTGGCAAATGACTGCTTGCAAGAATGCGGACTTGTAACAATTTCTCACGTTTTTACTAGCACTGTCGCACCAAGCTGTTCCACGAGCCGAAGGAACATTCTATTTTGACGAAGGCTTAGACTAATACAAGGCCACACTTAGTTCACAAAGAGACCACACTGATAGCTTTAGATGTAAAAGTTCTCCCAAAGACTGTCTATTTATAATGAGGAGAGATTTATGTAGCGTTGGGAGGGCTCAATGCCTTAGTAGCTCTCCTAACACTCGCAGGAGTATGCAAAGATTTACTGTCATTCCAACTAAAAAAATAGTATTTGCGCTCAGATAAGCCGCATCTAGTGGCGATAGCTCAACTCATGCATTTCTCAGGGATGAATCGACGTTCTTTTTATCTTTAATGCCAAAAAACGACTGCATTTCAGCTTTGCAAGCTAGACCAAAGAAGCTCATTAAAATCTTAACTTGTCGGAGACTATTATGAACTCCTACGCTCCAACTATTCTACCATTTATTCAGTTACCGACAGATCAAGGTATTTAAAAACGAATGTGTTGTAACAACGGTTGCGAGAACTAACACGCCTGTGTAAAACCTTTCAAGGTTGCCTGAATAGACAAACATTATTTCAAGAATTCAATAAGCAATAAACGAAGATCACTCGATAGTAATCAGGATTTTAATGAGATTACTTCAGCTCTGTCGTTTGGATGACAAGTGGTGCATTACTTGTCTTCTGAATGTGGCAGACGGAGATTAATGTATATGCCCAGGTTTACCAATATACTGGCAACTTTGCGCCACAAATTTTTATTCCTCGTTTAATGGAGTATTGCGTCGACGCTGCAATGTCGCATTTCAAACCAATAATTTTCAAACTGTCATTGCTCAATGTTTTGATGCCGGTGGAGTTAGTTAGATCTCCACTCTTTCTCCGTTGAGTGCCGGCTGTGCGAACTTGTTCTTTAAGTAATGTAAAAACAAGTCATAACATTCTGTCTGCCATAACACATGTACTGCAATCAAATTTTTCTCGTGTTTTAAGCCACAAATTTGAGATGCCCTTTTGCAATCAAAGGTGATAACACTGCGGCTACTTGCAGATCTGTAATTAATTTTGTACCAATTAAACACTGTGTAAATATTGCAAAGCACGATTAAAAAAAACAAAAAGCATGGTCGTCTTTTTTTGTTTAGTTTAGGTATATGCGTTTTGAGACCCACGGATATTATGCTCGAATCAATGATAGGATCTGCACCTTTCACAGCAGATACACAGTGATCATGACTACTCTTGGCCCATTTTCTTTTAAATTTGGGGTGTTCAACTTTGTCGCGGGAGGTTAGTGGCTGATGTGGGCTAGCTCAAGGAAGTAAGTAAAGCAAAATTTGTGTTACCGTTACGAACACCAGAAGTTGTATTCTTCCTCCTGCCAATTTCTATGGGTTTTGTACCAGTGTGCTGTGGAGTATCGTCCAAGACAGTGGTTCTCAAATGGTGGTCCGTGTACCCTTTGGGGTCCCTGAAGGTCTCCTTAGGGTCCCTGAAGCCCTCAAATGTCAATTGAGCCAAGCAATAAAACATTTTTTTTTATTGATTCTGGCTATCCCACAAAGCTATACATGGGTTGCACTGACGTCACATGGCATACTTTTGACCACCATGTAAGAGGAGGAGAGGGAAGCTGCTTTTGAAAGAATTTCGAGTGGCTGGTTGATGTATAATCTTCTTCGCAAATCCGGGAGGCACAAAAAAGGATCCTGATAAGAGGGGAGCTCCCTCTTCTCTGGTGGTCGTCGGAGCGCTCTTGAATGGACGTCACATGCAACCCATGTATAAATAGACCAAACCATCTGTGCCAAGTGACTAGGGCTGCTGATAATTCTCTGTTTCAGAGCTTCAAGGTTGACTTTTAGCATTGTAATCGTCCAATCGTACCACATTAAGTTTTGAAAACCACTAATCTCGGACACTGGCCAGATTGCCCGTTTGCCAGAGGTGTCGCATAGTGCCACTAATTAAGCTACGCTTCAGAGTAACGACACTTCATCCGTCTTGGGGCTTAAAATCATGGTTGCCAGTTCTCTGAAGCTTTACCTGAAATCGGAAACTCTTTTCCATCCTCCACAAATGTCTAAACAGTTCGCGACAGAGCAAAGCAAGATTACACAAGCTTCCTAACACCGAATCTAATGCTGAGGAAGTCACACTTTTGAATTGTGACAATCGGCAGTTGTGTGATCGGCAGTTGCATTCTGCTCTGCACAAGCACCAAGATGGCGGCACCCACAATGATATTAGGGAACAGAGAGCCGATACCCTAAGCATAGCTCATTTTGTGGCTCTAGTGTCATATATTTTCTAATGCTGACTGACTTCCTGCTATACAAACATCTACAGATGCGATCAATGAATAAATTTAAATGACACTCAAAAACACCCGACATGTCTGTGTATGTATACGACGGGACAACCATGCAAGTAAAGTCATACTCTAGGGTAGGGTACTTTTTTTCTTTTTATACTTGCATGTTTTTAAAAATGTTCGAATTTCAGCAAACACAACACAATGAGGCACTCACAGTCAAAAACCTCAGTTCAAGTTGCCTCCTTCTTGGAATTGACTTGTTTCCTTCCGTATGGACAGAGCTGGAGATTAAGGCACGAGGAGCACTTTGGCGCCACGGGCTTGCACACAGTCTGCCCGAATCCGACCAGAAGATGGTTCACCTCGTCCCACAAATCTCTGTTCAAAAAGAAAAAAAAAATAAAGCAGCAGTTGGACACATTTTAACATAGATTTACTAAGCAGGAGACATGGCCAAATGGCATTTCAGATTTTTGAATAATGATTTCAATACCCAAGTATTTTAATTGAATTTCAAAAGTAGACTTGCCTATTTAGTATATTTCTGGATAATGCCGGGCGCTCTTACATTTAAATCAAGAGTAGTCAAAAATGTATTTTAAATTTTCCGGAATTGTCCAGAATACTTGGAATATTTTCAAAACTTAAATCTTTTTAGTTCCATTGAGCATGTTTCCCAGCATGGGAAACATGCTCAATGGTGCCGCTTCTTGCCGTTTTATATTCTAAAGAAAAACTGTACCACAGTCATTACTGAAGTGTACCAAAGGCACAAATTGCTCTGATGTACCTGCCATAAATGAAAAAGTGATTAAAATGAAGTTATCCTTCAGAATGGACATGTGGGGTGAAATCTTAATTAAATTCATAGTTTTGTTATTGGAGAATTGCTTAAAAATCAATTGCTAATTTTGTACTGTAATTTAAATGAAAACTAAAACAGCACCAAAACAGTGTGCAGACTATCAACTGAAAGTCAGCACATTCCATTCCACCTTGTATCATCCACCTCCACCCATCCCTTCAGCCACAAGCATAAAACATAAAATCTATACTTAAATTAAAAAAAAAAAATAATAATAATAAAACTTGGACAGACATTTAAACTCAAACTTCCGCGAGGCAGAAAAACCTCTCAATTACCCTCACTCCCACTCTTTGGGGGGAGAGGAGAGAAATAAGGGAGGACATGGCTTCGTGCACTCCACTTCTAGGAAGCTTAGTGTCAAATGCTCGAGAGGGGGATGTGTGAAGAAGGAAAAATGGGAAGAGGGAAACTTGACAAAAGTGGGAAGTGCATGCCATGCGTCGTTATCCAAGAAAGAAAACACCGTATCAACACCATTCAGTCATTCAGCATACGAGTGTTTGGAGTTTCTGACTTGCTTCGTAGCTGGTCATTGCTTCTTTTCAAACTAGTGCAAAAACCGTTAAAGCCTTCATCCCCGCATTGTGTCAGCAAACATTCCTCAAACTGTCCAGCCAGTTTGAGCCATGTCCAGTGGGTCGCTGAGCAGATTCCGGTATACAGTCAACTCCAGATAATAGTTAACGTAACCATTTCTCTTTTCGCCCTAAACGATCCTGAAGTAAAAAAAGTTGTAACAGACGGCAGACGCCGAAGAGGATAATGGCGCCCTTCCTTTCCGATCGGAAAGCTGAAGCGTTCAAAAGACTAGTCTCACCAATGCTAACCGGCCGGTTACTCGAGTTGTAAAAAATATTGCGGGCAGCAAAAAAAAAGCTTGGCAAATGCAAGGAAATGCCTTCACCTCGGAAGCCAGGCTTCCAGTGCCTTCCTCGTCTGCTCGGGGGTCTTTGTGGTCTGCGGCAGCCAGCCGAGCCAGTTGGAGATGCGGTGCACGTGCGTGTCCACTCCAATGCCGACCGTGCGCTTCCAGCCACAGCTCATGGCCAGGTAGCTCATCTTGGGGCCCACCCCTGGAAGCTTGCACAGCCCCTCTATGCTGTCCGGAATGTCTCCGTCGTACTCGTCCAGCAGGACCTGCGACGTCCTCTTCAGGTGCTTGGCCTTGTTCTGCATCACCCAGATTCATGGAGCTATTTCGAGGTCTTTGTCGGATGTACCGTTTGGGGCTCTTGCAGAATAGGCTGACACGGATACACTGATATTGGACATACTGCGTCTTCCAGTCTATAAGTCGTGCCGCCCTTATAAATGGCTGTTTTCACAAAAAAGTCTATGTAAGTCGCACATAGTTACGGAGTGCTGTAAAGGATAGCGCATAGAGTCACTGAAGCCGAGGACCTTTGCCGCCACTCTTTGGACTGTCTTTGGATGCCGGAAGAGCAGGCTGTCGGCAAATGCTCTGCCGTTTTTCGTTTGTTGTAAGTGTCGGTAGGTTCTACATCTTGCACAGTTAAGGCCCATACTTATAAAAAAAGAAAATGCACATAAGTTGCGCCATTGCATAAGACACACAGACCAAAATTTGGGGGGAAAAATGTAACTTATACACCTGAAAATAAGGTATATGAATTGCTGAACTTAAAATCTTGAGCATTCATTTCCTCTCATTGAGTGGAAAGGAAAATGGAGAGCTCAAGCACAGGTTAAACTGGTAACTTCACCTTGTAGAAGCTGACGGGGTAAATCAGCTCTTCCAACTGTTTCTCTTCAGCAGCCGACATGACTTCGGGGGTCAGTCCAAAGTCCCGCAGACGGCCCACTGCGGCGTGGGTCACCTCGTCCTTTGTCTGACTTGACAGCATCAGTGACACCAAGAGCTGGTATCTCACCAGCTGAGGAGCATTGAAGAGACCATGAAATTAATTGAACTAGTGCTAAAGCTAGACAGCGACAGAAGTGCCCTATGGCCAGAGTCATCTATACTGGGAGAGTTTGGCACTCTTTTGAAGATGCTGACAGTTCAGCAACCACTGCTGTAAGTCGGGCAGTTAGGAGATGGCATCTTGCCTCCGCCATATTGCAGCATAGAATTTCAGGCACTCTGGATTAGGCATGCCAGGCATGCGGTGACCCGCCATCGTAATTAGTAATGAGCTGCAAAGGCAATCAGCAGCTCAAACTTGGTTACCTGCTACTATCTCTTAAAATTATATGATCTTAGATTTATTCCTGTTTTGTGAAAAGTGAATTTTGAATACTTTGACTATTAAGTCTCAAAAATTACCACAGCCAAAATTCAGTGCCGTGACGGGCGCTATCTAGGAGAGGTGCTGCAAACCCGTGCGCTCGATTGCCAGATTATTTTTTGTTTGAAAAAGCATTGTTTTGTTTAAAACCAAAAGAAATAAAGCTTATTTGCAAGTTCTGTTTATGGAGATCAATGACAGATGACTGGTGCTTGAATATAGTGATCAATTGCAGGCATAACAAAATGTCAGAGTTCAAGAAATTGTGTTTATAAAACAACTACTAACCGCATATTTGAACTAGCACTTGCAGAGTGGAGTAGCCAAGAGCAAAAACCTCCATATTGTGGCCTGGCGGGCGACACTCTCTCAGTATAAAGGGCTCTGCCTACGGCTATGGCCGTGTCAGCGCATCTGTTTTAGAGTAGTTTTGGTCGATCCTACCACGTGACCTTTGTCTGCTCACACACATTTTAGAGCACTAGGATAGTGCACACTTGGGTTAGTTGGTAATGCATTTCGAATAAAAACGGCGCGAAAAAAACTATTAACGAGTAAAAACAACTGGATAAAGCTTGGTCTGTCCAGTCTTCTGACTCGTCCTACGTTTTTTTATTATTTCTTTTTTCACTGTTTTTATTCTAGAACAGTGATTCTCAACCACAGATGTTTCAGGGTCCCCATCTGGACTGGTGGAAGTGATGGGGGTCCCCATGCAGGGGGAGGGAGCGGTATTGAATGATTGCAATGACAAAAGTGTAAATGAAGGAAACTAAATGCATGCAAACCAACTTTGCAGCCCTGAAATATAAAAATAACCAACCCTACTCACTCAGTGTAAATGGTTTCGTCTATTTAGCTTTCTGGGACAGCCAGTTAAAAAAAAAATAGTAGTTTTAAGCGCCGTTCACACTCTTGCGACCGAGAGAGACCAGACCGGTTTTTAAGCCTCTTGCGACGTTTTAGGACCGGATGCGCCGCAGCGGAGCTGGTCCTAAGAGATCGCAAGAGACTTAAAAACCGGTCTGGTCTCTCTCTGTCTTACTCGGTCGCAAGAGTGTCAACGGGCCTTTACTGCTCAGCTCGATTAATTTCGGTTAAGGCCTCAGGGACTGCAAGAAGGTCTCCAGGAACCCCGAAAAGTTCACGGACCCCCCTTTTGAAAATCATTGTTCTAGTGCCTTCAGCTCAGTTGAGCATTGCGTAAGAGCTACCACAAAAAAATTTCTTACAACTTTGTCAGGAACAACTTCAATTTGCTTAGTATTCTAATGCTGCAGACCAACAAAGTTCGTCCCCTTTGCACTTGCACAGTGTAGCACCACACCCAATGAAGAAAGATGACTACAGGCTGTCACAAAAAAAAAAATTTACAGGGTTTTTTTACTGCAAAAATAAACTAGGCATCGCCGAATCCTCATTCTCCGCCCAAAGGTAGCGCTAGAGGTCACAACCAGATGCCAAAGTTTCAGCCCGATCCGATACCTTAATCAAAAGTTATAAGCGACTTTCTGAAAATTGCAATGGGAAATTGGCGGTCGACGGTGTTTTCGAATACATGGGCCTCTATGGCACCAGAAACCGAAAACGGACAAAAATGGGCTCCATTTTTCCATTGAAATTTTCAGAAAATCACTTGTAACTTTTGAATAAGGTATCGGATTGGGCTGAAACTTTGGCATCTGGTTGTGGCCTCTAGCGCTACCTTTGGGCGAGAATGAGCGTTCGGCGTTGCCTAGTTTAATTTTGTGGTGAAAAAAATCCTGTAATTTTTTTTTTTTTTTTTGTGACACCCTGTACATGAGGTGATTAATATGTGCCCAGTAAGGTATTACAACCTTGGACTTTTATTTTTACTCAGGTTCCATCCATTATAAGCTTTAGATTACCTGAGCAGTGATGTGTTTGTCATTTGGCGTGTGTGGCTTTGTACTACCGTAGTGTCATAAAAGGAAGGAACACCGAAAGAATAAGGCATGGGTTGGCCCCTCGTCCCTCCCATGACTTATTCTTTCGGTGTTCTTCAAATCAATTAACAGGCTCGTCAGTTTACATCAAAGGAACTTTACAAATTAGAGGGCACTGGTAAACTACAAGGATTAAAGGAAAGTGACATAAAGGTCGATGACAGGACAAAACGTCTTTCCAGATGTTTTGTTCCTTTATGTTGCTCTCCTTTTCTCCCCGTCATCAAAGGAAGGTTCACCTTTTCTGGAAGTGTCTGGTCTGGACACTTGTCGCAACCCATGGTGTCCACGGGCGCCTCTCTTTCCTGCCGCATCTGGCGGATGTTACTCAGGACTTGCTCCCAGTTGTCCGGCTTCCAGGTGAAATAGGGAGAGGCTCCTGTCGAGTGTTCTTCTTTCAGAGCACCATCGGAGTACTCTATTTTGACGGGCACCGACCTCGCTTTACGTTGGGAAACCTTCTTAGATGATGTGGCTTGTTCAAGTATGTCCTCTTTGACCCTGGGCTTGTCTTCACCCCCGTTGGCTTGGGACTGGTTCGATTTCTTTTTTGTTTTCACCGCAGGCACATCGGATGTCAGCGTCGAGATCCTTTTAGCAGCAGCTGCCCCTGAACGAAGCCGTGTTTTGATCATGGCTGGTACTCGGAATAACAAGAGAATGACAGTGCTGGTTGGTTGCGGTCTCCCGTGGCCCTGAAAGTACACGGTAATAACTCGTTACGATAACGAGAGGGGCATCGAAGACAAACAGACGACACATGGTGCCAGATAAACGGTAAAACAGACATCAACTCTATTAATCGCTCGCGACCCTGCAACGAATCAGCTGAACGTACCAGCTGAAATAGCAGAGTTTGTGTCCTGGTGACGGTGGTATCAAACAACCACTGAAACTGAGCCAGGTGCCAGGTTTGAGCCGCGCGCTCGGTATTTTGAACAGCTACCGCATAAGCACAGGCAACGGCGCGGAAGACAGACGACAGCACGCGATACCAGCAGTACCGCAAATCGGCACCGGTTAATACTCAGAATCAGAATCAATATTACATCACTATTAAATCATTAGGGCACGTACTTACCCGTTTGACGTTTCTGTCTGAAAGCACAAGGGAGATTTAACGATTTACCGGATTTACCACTTCTCGGACTTCTCGATTGTCCCTCCATTCAATCTTAACTGATTTACTGTAGACAAACAACCTATGCCTATGTTCTATGTATAGTTGCATTAGGCGATTACTTGCGCCACCTAGCCGCTATGAAGCTAGGTTCAAGTAGCGCCAGCAGCGCCCCTGTGCCTGTGCCTGTGCTGCCTGTGCTTTCGCGAAGAACGAGTGGAACTGGGAGCACTTCTCAGAAGCATGGCGGCTGCTGTGAAGGCACGACGTTACCGAAATTGTGTCCTTCGCTTCAACTCTGACCGAGAGTGTATCGCCTGAATATTGGTAGCGCAAAATGGTAGGGCTCTTTCCCATGTGACCGACTTTGTGGGAACTACCTGCTGTCTGCGTCAAGCACGTAATGTCCAATTGATCGCGGGATGGTTACTCATCGAGTGTTTTCGCAGTTGCGATCGATGGTAACATACCTTGGAGTCTTTCTGCAGATTGACGAAAAGTGATTCGTCTACAATCAGCTAGGAAATTACTGCCTTGCATGACGATGCGCCTGCTTTCGGATTGTTGTCAATGCGGCCTTACTGCGCGGTAGGTAAATGGCCCAGCGCTCGCGTGTGTGCAGTCTGGCATTGCGAGCTATGCAATCAATATTCGCTTTATCAACACGCACTCATCGTGACGAAAAGTGAAGTGAAGTCGCCCCACCTGATTAAGACAGCTGTAAAGGGGCGTCCTTCGCTAAAGTTCGATGCTAGTTTGCCGAAGAAGTCGAGTAAAATAAAGGTATACTAGTGAACGTTGCAGCATGCAGTGTAAACAATCCCAGGGTCAGCTTAACCAAAATAACTTGTTAATAAGCAGTGTCGTTTGTTGCAATCTGCGACTCAGTCTTGGGAGTCTAGCCAGATGTCAATGTAAAATCAAAACACGTTTGCTTGAAACTGGAGAAAAGAGGTATTAAATGGCATTCTTTGGGAAATTGCTTTGACAGTGTGTTTTTGTCAAGAGCCTTCAGTGTGCTACAGTGCAAAGCTAGACTCAAACCACGCAAAATGTCTTTTTATTAGTTCGGAGTATGCCAGCGCAGAAAGGCATTTCTAAGTTGAAGGAGTGGGCTGGTACCTATACTCAGTCGCATAGAGTTGGGTTCGAACGGATAGCAGTCGAAACGAAACTCCTCCAAACAGATCTTGGCAAAATAGTTGTCGATCGATAGCCCCGACTCTGCCATGCAACACGTCGTTTTACATTTCCACTGCATACCTCCTATTGCCGGTTGCAAATCCCACACCGCTCTGATACGCAGGACAATCAACCATCTACCGTGAAGTCCACTCCCAGCAACAACCAGAGTGGAGTGGACAATGCTGACAGCACAGCGGAGGAAGGAGAGGACGAAGAGGCGTCCTCCCACAACTCCGAGAAAGAGTTGCGGCTCTTCGAAAAGGCAAAAGCATCAATGCCTTGGCATAAAACACGCATGTCGCAAAGGTTGGAGCGAGTGGCCGCAATAATGTCTTCTGTTTTTCCAATGCAGGCAAAGCAACTCTACCTGAAAGGAGCCCTGGCTGAGAGATCCGGTCGCATGTACGACGGTTAGTGTACCCAGCTGGCGGGTCCTTGGGAACTTCTTTCCCAAGAAGCCGCAACTGAAGTTTGGCGTCTTGTTTCCAGCCATCTCGTACTACAGGCAGGCCCTGCAAAAGGTACCGGACATTGAGTTCCGTCTAACAGACAGCTCCTTGTGGTCTTTCGGTGAGTATTGGAATCCTTGCACTCAAGTTTGTTACATTCACAGTGAAGCAGCTGTCCTGCGAGTGTGCAAATTTTCCACATTTTACAGATGAGGAAAGCGACAGTTCAGATGTGGAGTAAGTATGTAGCGGAAGTTAGAGCTAATCATTATCCAAATTGCAAGATGTATAAAAGAAGGTAGGAACTCAGAACTCCTTGTTTGGAGTGATCTGCCCCAACTTGTTGAAAAGGAAGCATGTCAAAGGACGGTTGTTCTTTCAGTATCAAAGTTATTGGGTAGGCGCGTCTTTTTTTCACCTTTAAAATTCCTCTGCCATTCCCATTAACCACCGGGTTCTTCATTCCTTGTCCTCAGCTGCAAAGCCGAAGAGTCGCCTTGCAGCGACGATGATATGTTGCCTCTCCATCACCGCATCAGAGTTAAACATCCGTCGGCGGACATTTGCAACGTGGCCTGCGAACAAAGAGTATGCAGTTTTGAGTTGCCGTTGATGCACTTGGCGACCAAAACGTCTTTCGACACGTGTGTTGGCTCTTTCTGCTGGCGGTTTTTCTTACATTGCACAATCTGCGTGTTTGTCGCAGGCTACACATCTCTCCGACCTTCCGAGGGAGGTGTTCATGTACATCCTACGATGGGTGGTGTCTTCGGAGCTGGACGTTCTGTCCTTGGAATCTGTGTCCAGGGTAATTCCCTCATTGACATGCTCGGCATTTTCTTCGCTTCTTCGCATGTTTTACTGCGGTCAGTCCTAAAGCTAATCACATTTGCAGGTGTGTCGTGGCTTCTACCTGTGTGCCAGAGACCCCGAGTTGTGGCATCTGGTGTGCGCAAGGTAATTTTGGCAGAGGAAAGAGTTTGCAACGCTATTCGCATGTGTGTGATCTTCACATGGCACGAAAAACTGGCGAAACGAAAATTTAAAACCAGGACTTTGAATTTGCAAGCTTATTATTTAATGCAGGTTGTGTAGAGAAAAAAACAAAACAAGTGGTCATATTATCCAAGTCAATAACAGTTTGAGCAGTTGCAGAATATGCACGATGAGAAGAGGCGGTGCCTGGCAGTAAAATTGTTTTCGTATTGTTTAACTTGCAACGCAATTGCGTGGTGTAATTAGAAAATGGCAGCGAAGTGATCACTTTGTCTCAATCAAAGTTTTTTCCCGAAATGTCCTCGCAGAACCTGGGGCAGAGATTGCGGTCAGCTTCTTCAATATCAAAGCTGGCGGGAGATGTACATCTACCGGCCACGTATCTGTTACAACGGTGAGTGCTAGTGCACAGGTAGCTCAGGTAAAGCAAAATACATGGCATACCCGAGTGATTGAAAAGGGCTGGAGGCGAGATCTGTGTATGCTTCGGATCACGAAAAAGGATGGGCTCCAATTTGAGACGATCGGGTAGAAATGCGGCTGTACCTGAAGTGCTGCAGGCAGTTCCTAAGAACAGGATGTGGCTAAACTTATGGTAAGTTCATCTTTTGAAATGGATCCATGCCACTGTTCGTTGAAGTTAAACAACAAGCTCGCCTCCATATCGCTTTCTTGAGGAATATATCCGCCTTGCCCGCAGGCGTTCAATTGTGTAAAGATAAGACGAGACATTTTTTGTGTCTGTTTCCTTGGCTTCTTGGCATGTTTTAGAGCGCAGCTCTTAGGCGCTTGTTTCCAGCTTGAGTGGCGTCGCCGTCGGCGTAACCGCGCGGTGCATTACGGGACGCGTGACGTCATCAGTGATGGCATCGGCATCAGTGACATCACTGATGACGTCATCAGTGACGTCATTGTCATCGCCACTGATGACGTCATCAGTGACGTCACTGATCACTGATGACGTCATCGGCATCCACATCGTCATCGTCACTGATGACGTCATCGTCATGTGACCTCATTGGGGTCACGTCACCCCTGTGAGGTCACATGACCCCAGTGACGTTACGTGACCCCGGTAACTTCACGTCATCCCGGTGATGTCACGTGACCCCCGTAAGGTCACGTGACCTTCTTGAGGCGGCGCCGCTTGGAGGGAGGAGTAGCAGACAGGATGAGGAGGTGAGGAGGAGGGAGGAGGGATGTACCTTCCCCTTAGTACCCTTCCCCTCCTTCTCGGCGTTACTGGTTACTGGGAGTTGTAAGCGGCTTTCATTTTTTTTTTTCCCCTCAATTGTGTAAATTCACTATGTTTTTTTTGTTCAGGTGTCTACATCAACAAGACGACATACGTCCGGCACGGAGAGTCGTCCTTCCAGGACTCGAGCTACCGGCCCTGCTTCTTGGTGGAATATTTTCGTTATCTGCGTTTTTTTCCTGAAGGTAATGGCCAGGGATACATTTTTTTAAGTTTTTGTTCAATTAAAGGAAGGCACTCATTATCTCATGTTGCAGTATGAATATACTACGAGCATGTGGTTTCGCCAAAGGTCTCGTTTGCATGCACTCTCGTGTGCAAAGGAGGCACTAAACAAAGTCATGCGCTCGCTTAATTGTTTTACACTAAGGATGAAGGGGAGTGTAGTAGAGCCACATATTCCACCAAAAACAGACCAAACCAAATTAGATTTTTGTGTTTAGACGGCGTAAAGTCGGTCTGCCTTTGAGGCATGTCGACGGTAGTTGAGATGAGAAATTCAGCTAGTGCGGTACGACTTGTAGCCTGGAGGTCGTTGACGTGCATTACGCAGTAGTGATACACAACCGCACTCCGGTGCGACGCTTATCCAGATCGAAATAGGCAGGGGTGTGGATTGAAGCCAGGATTCCTGGGCTCTGCAGCGCAAACTTTCGCTCCGTGTGCTCCGAGCTGAGGCGTGCCAAAACACTCGGCCACCAATATCCCCACCAAAAATGAAGAAGCATTGCTGCGAGGTCCTTGTGAGACCCCTTTGGTCCCCGCTGCACGCAGGTGCTGTGCTGATGCTGACCACTCCGGACAACCCATACCTTTCCCTGGGCAAGCTGAGGTCCCGGAGGCCTCTGTACTCGTCGGTGCTGACGGGCAAGTTCTGGCTCGAGGGCACCAAGCTCAGGGCCGTGCTCAAGAAGGCTGCCAGCGCCAAGGGCACCGGCCGCTCGGCTAACAGCAGTCACCGACGCAGCAGGCCGCTGGTGCTGGACCAGCAGCCGCATCCGGAACAGGTCTTCCACATGGTCGGTATCTTCCTCGACCTCTGGAAACGTTTTGTCTTGCAGAACGAAACGGTTGCAAATTTGACTTGCTGGAGGAACGACTGGGCTTTTACACCGACAATTTCGGGACTCTGGGATTGGGGGGGGGGGGGGGGAATTTCGGAGGCTCTGTTAAGGGACTGTAAGTAATTAGGATACAATGTAAGAATGCGAGGGAGCTGGTGAAGGTGTTAAACTTTTGAACTCAGAAGGATGGGAATAAAACTTAGGCTTCCCAGCAGCTACGTCCAGGAGTCGAGTGACGTGGGAGCCGTTGCTTGCAAGTCTAAAAGGTCCGAAGGTCCGAATATTATCGTCTAAAAGGTCTGAAGGTCCGAATATTATCGTTTTATGTAGAATTTTACCAAATTTGGAATACAGCGACTTTAAGCTCTGAATATTGAAAACGGAAATAACTCTGTTGGACACTGTGGTACAAAATAAACTCTTACAGAACACCCTCAGAATTTTGCCAACAATAAACTCCAGAAGCACAGAACCCAAGTTATTAGCCATCTTTCTTCTTAGCAGGTGGCTAGTGTGTGGTTTGTTGCAGCATAGGAGTTCAGGCATATAAAACCGGGCTGAATGCTGGATCCTAAGCTGCCTAAATGTGCAATAACCCCGGCCATGTCATAATTTTTAAAAAAATTAAAAATCTTTACAAATTAGAGCACAGCTCTTAAAGAGGAGGAGGGGAGGGTATGGCCCTCCTCCTCCTAAATACTCTCTGCTCCTTGTCCTCCCCTTCTTTCCTCCTTTTCTCCCCTCCTCCTCTGCCCTACTCTTTTCTTCCCCCCTTCCTCCTCCTGCATACCCTCCCTCCTTCCAGTTTCCCCTCTAAATTTAGGTGAAAAAATGACGCCACCTGACGTCAACAGCAATTCGATTCCCCGCTAAATTTAGCGGGGAATTGAATTGCTGTTCAGGTCACGTGACGTCAATTTTCCCGCTGTATCTAGCAGAGAAACTGAATTTGTTCATAGCCGACGTGACAGCAAGTCATGTGACGCCATTTTCCCCGCTAAATTTAGCGGGGAAACTGAATTGCTGTTGAGGTCACGCGACGTCAATTTTCCCGCTAAGCGCGGTTACGCCGACGCTGACAAACACGGAGACGGGCGCCTAAGAGCGGTTCTTTAAAATGCAACCATACTGTTTTGAGCAGACAGTAGTAAAACAGTGTACAAGATCTATCAAGTAGGACAATGTAAATGAGTGCAGAGTTTTCCAGCTGCCAATTATTCTTTCGTTGTTTGTCAGGAACTGGAGTTGAGGGCTGTTCGTGGTCGTCCCAACATCCAGTTGGCTTGGAGGAGCTACGCCATCCACACCTTCTGGTCAGTAGTGCCACGGGATGTCTTGATCAAACCTTGGTTTTCAGATGGGGCAAAGGCAAGAGCGGATTTAGAGGGTGGTGGGGTGACTGCCCCCCCTTTAAGCTTCCCAAGGTCAGCTTTTTAATGCGAAAGCATTAAAACTGACCCATGGAGCGAGCTGACGTCATCAGCTTTGAAACCACGCCAAACAGCACCTTAGATCCCTTCTCCAAGTGAAGCCAGCTCCCAGCTATGAAACCACGCGAAAAGCCTAGCCAAACGGCACCTAGTTTCCCCGATCCCAAAGGAGCAGAGTAAAGCTGATGGATTTCGGCTAGAGTCCCATTGGCTGGCGCGTCGATGAGGTTCCCATTGGCCGCTGCGCGTCAGTTTCAACGACTGCCACCCCATGGTGCTGCGTGTCCGTCAGCGCGCCGATAACACGTAACGTCCAAGGTCAGAGGGGCGAGGAGGGGGCACGCTCTGCCGTCGACGCAAATACGCTGCAGACGAAATAAGGGAGTGGAAGAATGACATGCATGCTTTCACATTCACAATTCATAAGATGTGCTTAGGTAGGGTGACCAGACGTCCCATTTTGGCCGGGACAGTCCCGTTTTTGAGGTCCGCTTCTGCTGTTCCGCCTTTTTGTCCCAATAAAGAATCATGTCCCGTTTTCGGAGGAGTGCATAATTTTGAAATTGGCACCGAGCGAGTTGAAATAAACCGAAACTGTGCCTACTCATTACAAGTATAAATCACAAAAATAACCGTAGGTACTTTAAAATATTTACCCAGAGAGTAAAATTTATTGCATAATGGTAACGTTTTGAAATAAGAGCAATCATTTCGTTAAAGTTTTTCTCTCAATCCCAATCTTTAGTATGTGCCCCCCTGCTGGGATGTCCCGTTTTCTACCTCGAGGAATATGGTCACCCTATGCTTAGGTGTACCTCGAGCCTTTTTTTTAAATCAATGATATACACCAGCCAAAAGTTTGATTTTGGTGACATAGCAAATATGGGGTCAACAAAAATTGACCGCATCTCCACGTGGTGAACGATGTTGATTGGGGCAAAGCTCTGGTGGTGCTTGTCTGCGTAGACGCTGAGCCGCAGCATGCCGAGCCTTTCGTTCGTTTTCATACGATATGGTACAATACGATACAAACTTTATTTTCACCACTAATACAAGTGGTGAATGGGAGGCCGGAGAAAAAGCTGCAGAAATGCAGCTTGACGAGGCTCCGGGCCCCCCATTCAGCAGCTACGACGTAGTACATATAATACAGTGGTCAAAAAAGAGAAAATCAAATGAACAAATTGATTATTTGGCTGTTGGACAATTCGTTCAGCATAGACGGCAAAGCATAACTAATTTTTTGTTTTCCATAGTTGGTCCTGCATTTCGGAATTTGCCAGGGCTGGTGATTTCTTGATGAATAATAATCGCTTTTTTCTTTTAAATCAGACAATTGAAGAATTCTCCATGTCAGAAAGAGAATGTGTGGTATGGAACGTGGTTATATACGCATTTGAGCATTTGACCGCAGCGCCCTCTCGTCTATAAACGTTGAGCCAATGCATGCAAAGTTTAACGCGATTATATACGCATTTGACCGCAGCGCCCTCTCCTGTATAGATGTTGAGCGGCTACATGCAACGTTTCATCTATGACATCCCCAGCTCTTGAGTTACTACCACATCTCAGAGCCCCCTACATCTCAGAGCCCCCTACCTCAGTGGACTAGAAATCCACTGAGGTCTCCCCGTACAGGTTCGAATCCTGTCGACTGCGCAAACATAATTTACCTCCATTTTTTTTTTCTCCATTATTCATCAATTTTTTTTTTTTTTCATTTTTTCTTTTTTGCCCTACACGAGCACGTGAACACTTGCTCACGTGCTCGTGAGCACCGGACGCTGGACGGACATACGGACATGGCTAGCCCCTAAGGAGCTTCGCCCCTAAAATAGTTCTGGGCAACGTTTCGGCCGTAACGTCATATCTCAGCAGATTCCCCCCCTCCAGCTGAACACCTACTGCCCCTCCTATGCCTGACCCATAAATCCGCCCCTGGGCAAAGGTGCACAGAAATCCAGCTTATATGCACACGGTACAATGCTTTCTGGACACAGCACTGCGGCAAGATTGCTTTCCTGTGGCCACCCAAGTTTTTCAGATTTACTCGGAAAACAATACCCATTCGCAGAGTGTACTAAAACAAGTCGAGTGGTGCAAATTGGCGGTTCACCGAGGCACTTGGTGTAGGTGCACAAGCTACAAAACAACAGTGGTGCTGCCTTCAGTGCCTGCTTACAAAGGGGCATTCACCTCATAATAATGGCGGAATCGGTGCAAAGCAGCAAGCCCAATTCTGCAATAGTCGTGAATTAAGATTGGCGCGTTTTCCGCTTGCCAAGCATGTCGTACTAAGACACCCATCTTTTGGGAAGCTTCACTTTCTAAAGCATGCCACCGCACGCACAATGTATTGAATCGCACATACAAATCGACGATGCCGTGGAGCATCTGAGAAGATGCTCCACTTCCTTTTGCACACATCTTCTCAGCCTCTCATTCGAGTATCGGTTTGGCCCCAACACCGTCCCCTTCCTGTACACAGTGATTCGTTGTAGAGCCAAGTTCCTGGGATGGAACATTGCTAAAGTTCCTCGTGCCCTTTCCTTCTTTGCAATGTGCAGGTCGGGACAAGAGACGGTGGCCAAGTTTGACCTGACAGCCAATGCCTTCCCTCCCCTCTGGTTCTCCAGGGTCAAAAGCTTCACATCCGTTTCAGAGTGTCCACTGTGATCACGATGCCGGGCAAATGTGCAAGTCCGAACTATCGCCACAGTTGCTTCCCCGCGGAGGCAGAACGAGACTTGTAGGCGAGAGCATTATGTAGAGCCGATGCCGTCAGCCTTAGTTTCTCGCCATCGCTTCTTCCCTTTGCTTTGTGGTGTTTCCGTGGCTGCCTTCAAAGTATATATCGTTGGTTTGTTGTTTTACGGAGGAAATTTTATGTGGGCACTATATATAGTGGTTGATAGTTTGTTAAGGGGTATTTACACGGGGGAGATATCCCTCCCCTTTGCTCCCTAGAGTGCGCATCACGTGGTAACGCCGCGCTGACATAGACATCCCATGGGGATGGGGGAGCTTTTGCTCGGGCTCGGGCTGCACAAACGGTCCTTGCCTTGGCGAAGGATCTCTTAGCAATTGGCTGTATTTTGTTCACATGTCTGGCAACTAGATTTTGCTCTGTGTGATACCAGCGGTGGTATCACCTAACCTGTTGTGGCTTGCGCTGTTGCAAATGTCATCCGAGGCACCCGAAGGAGTCTTCGATATTCATCAATGCCGTCCTCAAGCCGCTCCTCGTATAACTGGTTTTGGATTCTGTGTTCTTTGTGTTGCATCCACCCATTCAAGTGGCATCTTTTTTTCTAGCAGGAAGCAGTTTGTCGTCTTGTGTATCCAACAGTGCCGCCGCCGCCATCGTGTATCGCCGTTTCATGTACACCTCCATTTTTCTACTCTCGTCAACGCACACCGACTCCGTTGTCGAGAGTGCAACCGCTAAATGCGTTCGATAACACTGACGTCCCTCTCGGCTCCCCACCGTTCGTGTGAATGGCTGGAGTCTGGAAGGGAGTCCCGCTGGTTAGGCAGATCACCGACGTCGCGCGCATCTCTACCCGAAAGCATCCCCCTTGTGAATGCCCCTTTAGAAACAGTGTAGGACTGTTGCTGTAAAATCCATGAAATAAACAATGGGGCGTCTGTATGGGATGTATCTTGCACTCCACTGCTGTGAAAAAAAATTGATTGGGGCGAAGCTCGGGTGGTGCTGATGATACTGATTTTGGTCATAGGTATTGCTGCTTGCTGTCGGCGTTGATGCTTTGCCGCCGCTTCCCGAGCTCTCAACTCCGGGTCCGCTTGGCGTTTTTGACGCTGTGCAGCAGCTTCTCGCGCCCTGGTCTCCGGAGCAGCTTGCTGTCTACGTAGGCGCTGCATGCCGAGCTTTTCGGTCCTTTTCATTCATGGCAATAGGAGAATGTGTGGTTTTCTTCTTTTTCTAAGCAGACAGATGGGATGGCATCTCGGAACCCCCTACTCTTTTTTTTCTTCATAATTGTTTTTCATCTTTTTTTTTCCAATTTTTTTTTTGCCCTACACGAGCACGTGAGCATGTGCTCCTGTGCTCGTGATCTCACGAGCAGAAGCACGAGCACCCGACGCCGGCCTAGGGCGGACGGCGGATGGACATACGGACATGGCTAGCCCCTAAGGAGCTTCGCCCCTAAAAAAATTGTAGAGCCCTTCCACTTCACGAAGATGGAGGACCAGCGAAGCTGTTATCTTTAAGTCTAGGATCGGGCCTGGAGGACGACGTCTAGGACGATGCCTAGAGGATGAAGTCTAGGACGCCGCCTAAAGGATGACGCCTAGGACGACTTCTTGGACAACCTCGAGGACGATGCTTAGAGATGATAACAAGGGATCAGGACCTCGCTATCTAATAACGCCAAGGAAGGCCGACTCACACTGGTTGCTCCCTCTTTGTTTTTATTTATTCATACTTGACCCCTCTCTTTGTTTTTATTTATCCATACTTACCACGACCAATGGGAAGTTTTCTGGCGATATGTGAGGACACATTTTTTCCCAGACCCTAGCATATAACAGCTTCGCTGGAAAAAGGGTTGCGCCGGATAAGCCACAATCAAGTGAAAAAGCTGTGCACAGGGAGATCAAGCAAGGTTGAATGAAATGATCATCCAAGCCGAGCCGTTTCGCATGGCCAGCTTGATTGCAGGGTCGGCGATTTCTCACATTCAACTCCTGACCAGCACATTAAAGTGATTTGATAGAACTGCACGCAAAGAGAGAGTTCCTGTACTAACTTGGAGCATTGGAGCTTGAATGCTGCAGCATCTTGCAAGCAGAAAGTTAGATAGTGCAAAGATAACAACAGGAGGTCTATTCAGTGTATGCATAGAGGCACCCTGCTCAGGGCTGTTGCATTTGGAAAGTAGTGCCTATAAAAACCTACAAACCCTTTGTGTTTACAAACGAGAGCGATCTCTTGCCTCCCAGCAATTCTTTTTCGTCACACCTTCAAAGCTTGTTCTTGTTCTAGGATGATGAAGTGCTACAGAAACATCTGGCGATTCATGCTCCACAGCCTCGGATTGGCCCCGGTTGCCCACAGCATCTGCTGTGGCTGGACGTAAGGTGAAACGGAGTATAGCAAGGTCCCTCTGCAGTGCTATTCAGCATGTATTAACATGGAACATTCTTTGGCCACTTGCTCAGCATTTCGTAAAGCCCAAGCGACTGCAAAGCTTTACACCGATTGGTTAGAGGAACGAACGAAGCTGGTTAGGCTAACGGGAGAGGAGGTGGAGCTGTTCACGTGATTGAGCGAGGGCACACTGACTGAGGAGTGATGTATTGCATCATCCCAGGAACTGCTGCAAGTGTGCGTGGTATGCATCAAGTTATCTCACGAAGAGCGCTGTTAACGTAGGCACTTAGCTGCTCGGAATCTCAGTGATGATCGACGCGAACAAAGATGTTAAGACATCGTTGTTCGAGTACCCTCTCTACACAGACTAACATCAACGTGCTTGGCCAGTGGGTAACCACTAAGCAACTGAGTCTCAACGTTTTACATATGCAATATAAGTGCCTAGCAATTTTCCACACATTTTTATGTAATCATTCGTCTTACAGGAATACCCATGAACCTCGAAACAAACGTCTTCCAAACCGATCCTTTAGTGAAGCACCGGGAGAGCTGGTGATATTTCACGAATGCTTCAGAGAGCAGCGTTGGGATGGGGATTGCTTGTTCACCCCATTTGTAGGGACACAAATGAAACGACACCTAACATGGACCCCAAGACATTTCCTAGTGTGGAAAACTGGATGGCAATGCATGAATCGGTGAACTTTGAGCTTATTGTCAGCTTGTGCTGGGCAGTGGAATGCAGGTTCACCTCGGACAGCGTCGAAACAAACTATACTCCGTTTACGTCCTTGTTAGACCAGCCAACCGTTGGCCTTGCACCACGTGATCAAGTTCTCTGCATATACTCGTGTGCGGAGAGTGAGGTCGGGCGACGAAAGACTGGCGATTGATTGGGTCCGACGAGCACATAGCTTCTATTGCCCCGTCAGCTTAATGATGAACAGTGTAGTACTGTGCTCTATTTGTCGAGTTGTGTTCAGTGCTATAAAGGATAGAAGATCGCATGTGCTTGGTTGGCATAAAGGAGCCATTCTCTGCTTAGTGATAAAACCACCAGTAGGAAAATGTTTGGTATTTTTTTAATGGCTTTATATTACAGTTTACATAGCAACACATTCAAGTTGTGTTAGTTTTGCATTGATAGTAGAGCAGCATCTTTGTACCCAATTCCAGCAGCAGTGACTCGGAGAGACAATCTTCGAAACTTGCCCATCATACACATACTTCATCCCTACAAAGCTTGCAGGCTGGCCTGGACATTTAGCAAATGGGTGGTCCCCTAACAACGCTAGGGCGTCGCTCCACGTGCACACCATGAGCGTAGAAAAGGGAAATTTACACGCAGCCAAGACGACCTTTGTCAGTCGCTAGTACCGAAACCGTCTCCTTTTACAAAAAGGTGTATCGTATACGGGCAAGTGGAACATGTCTATAAAAATGCTCGCTAGTTTATGTACACGGTACCAAGAAAAGCATGAAAAAATAGCATTAGTATTTACATGTTTCTGCAAGGGGGAGTACCGTCACCCCCCTGGATTTGCTCATGTGTCCCCGGTAATCAAGTTGGGAGGAATGGTTGGGTACCTTGCATGCTAATTTTTTTTTTCTTTATTATAATTGAATATTTTAAAACATTTTTTGAACTAAGACTAGAACCATTTGCAAACAAACCAATGTTTCGGAGCGTGCCGAGACCCAAACCGTATAGGCATTTCTCCCGAGTAAAATTTTGCGTGCCTCGATTTCACTTTATTTCCCAGATTAAATGTTACGGTCAACTTGCAAGGAAAAGAAAGCTCAAAGTTGCTTGAACAAGGAAACAGTTTGTGACAATAAATCTCGTGGGTTTCGATTTTCTTTTTATCTTGCATACAAGGTGGCAAAACACCAGGATGCCACGAGTTAGAAGAAACATCCTATGTACACATTTCAACAGGTTCCAAGAAACAAAGGCCCA
Organism: Ixodes persulcatus; assembly: GCA_013358835.2. Classification (NCBI taxonomy): domain Eukaryota; kingdom Metazoa; phylum Arthropoda; class Arachnida; order Ixodida; family Ixodidae; genus Ixodes; species Ixodes persulcatus. The sequence continues at coordinate 592,638 of JABSTQ010010521.1, forward strand.
CAAAAAAAAAAAGACAAACGCTGTACAAGAACCCATAAACCGAGAAAGGTCCCACGTCAGTTTTCAAACAAGTGTGCTCCTGTAGGCATTGAAAGTAACTCGAGGTCAGGTTGAGACGCAAACACCTACAGGATGTGCAGCGCAATTGTACAGTGCCAATGCTTGCTACTCTTGCTGGTTAAGGCATCTTTAAGAGTTTTGTCTAGGTAGCAAAACCAGGTACCAGGGTTTTTATGTCTTTCTCTATACTACACAGCAATCCTGTTCAGAGCACCTCAAGCAGTCTCGTCGCCGTACCACGCGTAACCGAGAAGAGGATCAAGCGAGACTTCTAGCAGTGACAATGACTGTCGAGCAGAAAAACTCCTTTTCCCAATGGCCCGCCGACTCGACGCTCTATCCTTCCCCCCCAAAATGTGCATTATCACATACTTTCCACCAAAATGAGGAATGACCATTTCGGCGTAACCGAAAGGATTATGTCGCGACATCACATCTAATTCTGCAAAGTAACAAAAGTGTCTGTTCACTCACGAAAACGGATTTCTGACCCAAAGTCCAGTGTTCCATGGAAACGATAAGAGTGAGGAGAGGAAATAAACCAGCACCAGCGAGTTAATGACAAAAGAAACAAGGTAGTACCAAGAACAGCTAAACAGACCGATGGCTCTTCATTCCCTACATACAATATACCACGATACTGTTATACATGAGCGTGTACTGTGAAAAACCAGCTGATGTGCATTTTGATGTCGGTTGCATCTAAATCAAACCACAGAAAAAGCAAAAAAAAAAATAGCAACAAGATTTGAGTGGACAAAAACTAAGAAAGCTCAATCTATAAAAGTAGTGAATCGTGAGAATGCCGAAATGACGCCTGCAACCCTTCAGTCTCTGCAGCTACGGCTACTCCACAGTTCTGCTTTTGAGCAATCCTTCAAGATAAAAGCTATGTACTGTACACAATGTAGCTATCCACTGCCACACTACCAGCAACTGCATGGGTAGAAATTGGCCCGGCCTGTTGCATGGAAAACGAGCCAGCGCATAGTCTATGAAAATGCATTTGGTGGTGTGGTAATCGGTTGGTTTAGGACACCAACCCTGGGAAACACTGCTGTCCTCGGACGTTATAAATGCGCATGCAGCGAAAACAAAAACCAAGATGATTGGATAGCCTACGAGGCGTGCCACCATATCAGTATAAGGATGTCTTTTTTTTTTTTAACATGAAGAGTTTTATTTTGGTCAATTAGGCCAATTTGTGTAAAATTAGGCAACTGTATTCATGAGGCAGTGGCGTATCGAGTTCTGCATTGTTTAGTCGATGCTCGAGAGGATTTTGTTTTCTTCTGCGACGAAACTATACAATGGTCTTAGTATGTACAGGACCCAAGAGCTGAAGACTTGGCAGCATCTTGGTTCTACTGGATTGGGGCTGGTCCTCGAGACTGCCACCATCTCCATACTGTCTGGGGGTGATTGAGAGTCTGGCATAGTCCACTGCACAAACAAGCCCCATTTGGACAGCTTTTTTCTTTTTAACTAGTGCAATCAATCTGCATGACATCATCTAACAATGTTAAGACTCATAATCACGATTGTACGTCATCGTCAAGTGTACAATAGGCAAACGAGCGAAACTGGATGTAGTAGATTAAGCCGCGTTTCGCGACACCTCCGACAAATTGGAACTGAAATGAAGAAAAACGTTTCCATGCCCCAGCCTTGCGTTTGGCCAACGCAGCTTAATCGGAAAATGAAAACTGGCCTTGTTTCGGGGCGCCATAAAACGGCAAGTTTGTAAGTATGACAGTACTACAAAAAGTAATCAAGAAATGTAAAAAAAAAAAAAAAAAAAAGATTTCTACTGATTAACATAGGTGTTTAGGCCTCATCCAAGTGTTCGTAATTCTGCCTTATAAGCTTTTCTGTCTCTTCGAAGGAAGAAAACCCCATGCTAACCAATAACCGAGTCCATGACTCAAAACGTAACACAAGGTTGCGAGATTAAAAAGAAAAGAAGTAGATGCACCATGCAGTTTCACATCGTAGCACAAACTTTGCTTGGAAATGCCGAGTCACCAGTCTAGAAAGAAAAAAAACCTCACCACATTTGTATAAAACATGAAATATGTATACATATATATATACACAATGTAAAGACAACTGGCACATTTCCATCTAAGCTAAGAGTTAAAAAAAAAAAAAAGGAAGAACGGGTGCGACAAGGGCCGAACCTGCAGTCACCGCGACGGACAAAAGAAAACCAAAGGAGCGCCTTATGTACAAGCTCGCGGTAGCCTCAAGTTCCAGAGGACACGTGCACGCCTAAAAAAGGATATAAAATGATTTCGGCGATCCCCGCCGCCGGCCGAGAGAGCCGATTGACTCTCGGCGACGCATCAGCTTTCAGAGTTTTCGAGCAACGTATGGATGCCATGGCGTGCGGCATGGTGGAGTGTGAGGAGGCTTCTTTTCGGTGGCACGCGGATGCCTCAGAGGATGCCGTTGGTGAAGTACTGGAAGTTGTCGTAAAGCCTGGTAGTGAGCGAGTGCATGCTGCTCTCGACCAGGCTGTCCACGAGCATCTGGAGCCGCTCGTCAGTGCAGCCCATGTGGAAGCGGTCGCGGAGGGCTCGCACCGCGCTTGCCCCATGCCACTGGAAGCACGGCAGCCGGGCGTTGGACTGCAGGATCTCGACGAGCGTGACAATGCGCTCGTGGTGCTTGCGTGCAGCCACCAGGCCCTGGAGAATCAGGATCTTGAAGTAGTTGAACATGTTCGAATCCAGGCCACCCATCACCTGCGAGGGAGGTCCGCGCGGAAGGAAGTGAGCGTCCCGGGCGGACTGGTAATGGTGTACTTCGTGTCGGCATAATGCGGCAAGGGTGAAAGCTACTGCCTCCGAAAACCGGTCGGAGAGATGAAACAAAGTTCACTACTACTTTCCGCAGAAGTCCATTTTGGCAGTTTTATACACCGGAGCGGCAGAAGACCAAGAATTAACTTCGGCCACCTAGGTGTCTTGGATTAGCGACCAAAATCTCCGTTGCACGGTGCCTTCTCCGCAATAAGCCTCCGTCAGATTGCAGGCACTTCGGAATGACCGAGGCAGCTGCTCCGAAGGAGGAGCACAGTTGCTCCAATGCTTTGCCTGGCGCAGCATTGCGCCAGGCAAAGCATTGGACCGAGCAATGAGCGCATTCTTTCCGGTTATGCCATTCTAACTAGCCCAAGCGCGCATGGGCACCGTGACAGGGGCCATCTACTAAGACACGGAGAAACGACGTTGCAGCAGTTAGTTCTTTTGTGCGGCACATTTCGGAACCTTTCAAAGGTATAATGAGCTGCCCATGGGAAGGTAACCAGGAAATTACCATGCTTTCGTTTCTAGCACGACTGAAGCCCTCTGCACCTAGTTCTGACTAGACATACTGAAAATATCACCACCCTTTCTGTGTTTGAAGGTATAAGTGACCACAAGGCAGTTTATTATGACCTAGCATTTCAAGCATCTTGAACTATCAAACAGACTAAAAAAGATTAAGTTGTGACAACAAAGGAAACTACAAGCACTAAATGTAGACCTTTCTAACTTGGAAACTTCTGATGCAGTGTGAACGAAAACTGATGTCGTTTTAAGAACACATTGTTAGAACTTATAGAAATTTATTTTCCGAGCACTATTCTAAGTTTCCGAACAACTGACCCCTGGCATTTGCAGTCACTCAAACCTTTTTGTATTAAGAGTTTTACCACTGAATACAAAACCGTGCTGGGGCACCAGAAACAGTTTCCTATCGGGGAAACTCTTCCATCCATGCTAATCAATAACCAGAGTCAATTCCGGAATATAGTCAGTCGTGCACCACGCTCTCCAGTAGCACTTATCATGATTCTGAGAACATATCAGACAATAGCGAGAGTGCCATCATACTAAATAATGTGTTCTCTGCTCACTTCACCACTCCTAGTTTTTGGACACTGCCGGTGCACCCACTGCTAGGAACATTCCTTTTCTAAACCCTATTTTTGTTGATTTTGAAAGAATTGTTAGCATTAATAAATCTCTGAAGATGTCTCCATCTTGCGGCATTGGACGACACCGAAATTCAAAAGTATTGCAGCGTACCGTATCTTCATCGAGCCTTTTCTTAACAAAAATATTTCGGCAATTGCTACATACAGCAACGGTTCCCGACAATTGGAAGATCGGGAAGGTAATTACGGTCCACAAAAGCGGTAACGAAATCGTCACCACTAAATTATAGAGAGATATCCTTAACCTCTGTGCTCTGAAAAAATACCTGAGCACATAATTACACAAGCTATTATCAATTCACCTCAATTCTATTTCATTCTTTCACAACTGGACAACAAAAGTCTGCGAAACGAAACTTTATCTAACCAATGGCTTGCTCATTAACCTCGACTCTGGCTTTCCCACCGACGCTGTGCTTCTTGACATTGCCGAAGCTTTCAAAAAAGTGCTGCATAATCGTCGCTACTAAAACTTTTCTCAAACATTGATAAGAACATTCTTTCTTGGATTGAATCCTTCCTGTCACATTACAAAGTGACCTTAGATCAGTTCATAACTGGTATAATGACTGAAAAATTAAACAATAACAAATGTAAATGCATGCGTTGCCCTCGTTTTTCCCTAGTCGCAATAACATTATTACTGCAACCAGCAAATACATTTATATAACTATACCTCGGTGTTTTATCGAAAAAACACCTCTCCTGGGATACTCATTAACTTTGCCGTGAGACGCTACTTTAACGGGCACAACAGAACCCGTCCAAAACCGTGGTGCACGTTTTGTTCACTTTAACTACTCCCGTTTTTCCAGTGTGTATTAAATGAAATTCGAACCTTCCTTCACCCTACTTTCTAAACAAAAAAATTAAAAAATTTTAGAGCCATATTTACGGCACAAAATGAATTTGTAGTTGGCGCCCGCGGGAGCCGCTACTGGTCATGTGGCAGACCTGTGCGCCGCCGTCGCAAAGTCGCCGCCGGTCGAATGAGTTTCTCCGTGCCGCCGCCGGAAGGCAACACAACACTCCGGCACGCCACCGCCATCGATTTCAGACCGACGCACGGTTCTATCACGTGGTGCTTGCGCTCTTTCAAGAGCTTCCTTCAGGCTCTGCAAATTACTTGTTATTCTTTGCTTTTTCGTTACACTTCAAACGAAGATTAATAAGTAACTTTTAGAGCCCACATGAAGCCCCCGAAAGAGCGCAAGCACCATGTGACCACGGCGGCCACTTTTCAGCGGGTGTCGACTACAAACTTGTTTCACGCTGTAAATATAGTTTTAAAAATTAGTTTTGCACTGTAAATTTGGTTTATGACATTTTTGTTTTCCGCCTAGGCTGTTTAAAAATTATTCTTTTCCTTGCGTGTGTTTTTAAAAAGAATACTTGATCGCACGATAACAACTATTCTTTCTCAAAGTGGAGTTTCAATATCACCTCCTGTTTTGACGATTCGCACCGCACAAACTTCTAGAGCCTGTTCTGACTTCATACCAAGAGACACCCTAACCGAGGTCACTACATTGTGGCCAGCACTCCCTCAGAATACTTTGAGGCCCCCACCTAAATATATTTTTCATTGTACTAGAGTATTTCCTCGATCGTAGGTCGTTTTGCATATCAGCAAATAAAATAAACTATACTGTAGGCGTGCATTGTATGGCAAACATGGGAGAACGGCAGGGCGCCTCTTTCAGATTCCTGGCCTCCAGCACGCCCCTGGAGCGCCTTCTAGCGTGCTTCAGCTGCACATGCAGGAGCGAGGCGCACGAGATGAGCAAGTTGAGAAGCTTGTGCTGGAGGCGAGACAACCGACACTCCTTCCTGTCGTTTTCGCTCTGTCTTTCGTCCGTACTGGTGCTGTTGTTCCCTTCGTCATCGCTGCTACCATCCCAAAAATCGTCGTCGGCGTTACCCTACGAAATCTCGCACTTCGCAAACGACCACATCAACCACACTTTTTGCACTCGCTCGGCGATCGCGTCGCACGTCGTGGGTAGGGATTGATCGCACACTTCTGCAACGTACATTGCAAGTGTGACCTTCAACTCCGAAAAGCATCTGGACGTATCCAAATCTTGGCCCGCGGAAACCTCTTCGTTTGCCATCGCAGTAAATCCCGCGCCGTTGCAGATGCCACTGGCACACCACTTTCTCTGGAGGGTCGAAATTGCTTCCCGCAGCGCAGTTGTTGGTTGCTTTCGGAAGAAGAATGGCCGTTCACGAGTATTGAAAACTTGGACTACCTGGACCACGCGTGTCCATGGAGAGAAATGCATAATTGGCACTCAAGCACGGTCTCGACACTCGGTCATCAAACAATGTGCGACCGTGCATCGTGTGAAAACAAGTAGTAGGGAGTGAGGCTGTTCCAGTGGCTGTTCCAACGTAGCTTTTACATCAAGTGCCGCCACCCCCGGGACTTGGGTGTGCCGCTCAGCACGGCGTATTGCGTGCCATTCACCGCCATGCACTCAGGCTGATTTGCAAATAGCAATCACCGTAATCGTGATACTCGTTCGCGCAGATTAAAAAAATACATAACTTGTAAACCAAGCACACAGATTGGCGTTATGCTACAGGTACAACCGGCCGAACTCCGAACAAGCCAAGGTGTTTTTAATGTTGCAATTGTTTCGTCTTTGTCAGCAGTGGTATGCTTCGGTTCCGATTATATATGTCAACTCGCCCAATTCAGACTTTAAGACTTCAGACTTCACAAAAAAAAAAAAATCTTTTTAAGCTTTTGTTGTTTTTTTTTGGTGAAGAAGGAAGAGCAGCGGAGCTGTAGCTTCTGTTCTCGGTGGTGCGAAAGAAGAGCGATCTGCTCTTCTTTCGCAAAGGAATCTGAAGCACTTAATGCAGTGGAACTTTAGGCGATAGCGGCCTTGCGACGGTTGCAGAACCATTGATTGCTGCTCTTTTCGTTTCCGCTCTTCTTTCTCCGAAGAAATGTTGCCGCCACCTATGAGCAAAAGGCAGCAACCAATTGTCTGGTTGCCGAGGCTGGAGAGGTTGCCGCGATCTATGAGTGACAGCGACAAGCAGCAACCAGTGTGTTGTGTCGACATTTGTGTACACCTTTTGTACAGTTTTTGTACAGCTACCGCCATCTACGAGTGACGGCAGCAACCAGTGTGTTGTGTCGACATTTGTGTGGTACCCGACACTATCCTGGGGAAACTAGCCCTTAACAGATCCGCTGTAAAAGGGCCGACCTACAATCATGTAAATATGGTAACAACCATTTGCACTAAAAAAGCTACTTTCATTCAAACACTTCTTCCTCGAGACCGTAGCTTCCACTCACGTCCACAAACTCCTGGGTGAGCTTGAATGGGGAGCTCTCGAAGCCGAGGTTCTTGGGCGACGACGACAGGATGAACCCAAAGTCTATGTGGATGATGTGCCCCTCCCCATCCAGCAGGATGTTCCCATTGTGCCTGAAACAGAGCAGACGCCGAGTTTGTCTAGTCGTCGCAGCAAGCAGTTTTAGACAGTAGACTCGAGCAAAGATCGGCCATCCGGCTTGATGCCGTGGCAAGTGGTTCCGGAAAGAAGACTCGAGCGAGGAGGAGGGGAGGTCGACCTCACCTGTCCTTGACCTGGATGAGGTAGGAGACGAGGCAGTAGGCGGCGCAGCTCTCGACAAAGCTGCGCTGTGCACTCAAGAAGCCCTCGCTGGTGGGGGCCCCAAATTCCTGAATGAAGTACTCGAGCAGGGACAGCTGGGAGTGCTTCTTCACCTGGTGCAGGGACATGGTGTTGAGGATGGGCTCCACCAGGCCGCTGTCCGCAGAGGTCACCAGAATGCGGTACGGGCGCAGCCACAGATTCACCCGCTCCTGCTGCCAGATGTTCTAGAAACGCGACCAGAAAAACATATCGGGTGGCTGTAGCGTGCCCGCTGCCCACCGAAAGACGGATTCAGCAGTGGGCCGCACGAATCGAATCAATTTAAAAAATTAGTCTTGCATGACAGAGCGCAGTGATTTAGAACGAAGGTCCGGAGACATGCAATTGCGTGGTCGTAGCGCACCCACCGACCGCAGAAAGCCGTTCATGGCGTGGACCATGGGAATCGAATCTTTTTAGATCAATGCACCTTTTTACAGTTGGACTCTGCTCAAGTCGGCACCTATTTTTGAGCGTAGTTTGTCTTTTTTGACGATTATGTTTTGAGCATTGGTAGCATCAGGTATGAAAAGAAATGAAAACCGATACAATGGCACGATGCCAAAGTGTTCCGACTGGAGGGTGACACGTTGGGCTGCTGTGGTTCGCAGAAAACCCCGCAGCTACTTGAGGGAAGTCCATTGCAAAAGTGGGTTTTACATGCTAGAACACAGCGACATAGGATAAAAGAGAGGCTGTCGAGGAAAAAAGTCGCCTCAACTGAAGCTACAAGTAAGCCTCAATATTTTCTTTTGAACCGAGATGAAGTCTAGCCCCTTGTCCAATGCGAGTCTCAAAGCAATACGAGAGTCGCAAGAGTATGCAAGTGCCCTTGTATCACAATGAATGTGTCACACGGAAGGTTGATGTTACAATAAACATCTGGCGGGAGATGAGTGGGTCAAAAAAGGTGTCGCAAACAATGAAGTCACAAAAAGAAGCAAGTGTCCCGAGTGATGCGAAAGTGACAACGAACGAGTCGGTTGTACGTACCTGTAGCAGTTTGAGCAGCTGGTATGCCATAAGCTCCTGCCTAAGGTCGTCCCCACACTTGACAATGGCTGCTCTCAGCTGCCAGCCGGGCAGGTGGCTGTAAGGGGACGCTTCTCGGATGCGTTGCACCTTCTCTTCCCAGGGCTCCTTCAGAGCTGCCGCAGAAGGGTCATCGGGATCGCGCTGAAAACGAGGCATGGGAAGGCGTCGTTACGCACGCGGTGGTATTAAGCCTCCCAGGTGGGTGAAAGTGTTATGTGGTGCAAAACGATGCAAAAAGAGGGACAAAAAGAGCGAAAGCTTAGCCACTGGCAACATCTGCAGAAGGCAGCAAGTGACCAGCATTCTTCAAAGGACATAAGCAAGGTATTTATGCTCAAGTGATTTTTTTTAATGAAATGTACAATATACGAGGTCCCAACTAAGCAGAAAAAATAACTGCAAACTAGGAATCTTTTTTTTTGGTTAGTTGAGAACGGGTGTTCACGGCTGTTCTTTGTTCTATCGTCATGCGCACCAGCCCCACAGTGCAAGAAATGCTTTCAAAATTGCGGGCCATATGAGCATTAGTCAAAGCAATCAAATGTATGACAAAAAGTTTTACGACCACAGAAATACCAAAAATGTGTGGATTTAAGGAAACTGAGCACACGGACATGGGGAGCGACTCTCCAGAACCATGCAACTGCGACATAAAGTGCAACACCGATCCTCTGGCTTTCGTTTGACTGCTAGTTTTTTCGGCAAATCTGCTACTCTGCTGCAAAATAGTCTTCCGCGTTGTCTCGACCGACCAAGCTCGCTACACCAACGGTCGACACCCATTGAGGACAGACGCCACTTCCCACCTTGACGGTCGTCTTGGGCACGTGCGAGTTCTCCGAGAGGCGGCGTCGCACGTCACTGGCGACGACAAAGAGGGGCTCCTTGCTGTCTGCGCTCGTCCCGCTGTCCAGGGAGAGCACCGACAGAGTGTCCCGCTCCTGCGCTTTCTGATTCCGCAGAAACTGAAAATGAAGCCATCGCCGAGCTTTGCGGACACTGCGATTGTCGAACCACGGCGGCAAAGGCGCCTGTCTCCTCGCGGAGGACACGACTTCGTTCATGCCTTAAAAACGAGCGGGTCTCGTCGTCCTCCGGAGCATTCGACGTACGAAGCTATACAGCAAACCTCATTTGTTTGTTTGTTTTTTAAAAGAAAAGGTAAGAGTGCTTTTAAAGAGGCCTTCGCACACACTGGTCGCGCAAAACCTGGTTCTAGTCTCTCTAACAACCCCGTGTTCTCCGAGGCCTAGAAAAAAAAAAAGCGAGCTCGCCAACTACGGAAGTTTGAGACTTCCGAAAAAGACATACAAACATAAAATTGCATTTCTGCGAGTGGGGTGTTTGCTTTCAAATCCACATTTCTTCATAAATATGACGGCCTAAAGTTCTAAATCTGAAGGCAAAATGCAGATGCAAAAATTGGGATGTCAGTGCCTGTTTGCACTAACAGAAACAGACTATACGCATGTGAAATAAAATGTCTTAAAAACCTGTCACTGCACACAACACGAATATTAACACACGAAGAGTAATATTCCTGTACATACAGCATCCTCTCGCACATACTACACAACAGACTGAGCAGCCACTACCTCACTTTCTCGACAACTGCTACTACCAGGAACGACTATTTCTTAGCATCCATAAGATGACACCAACATCATGGTGCACCACACTCGTCAGCATTCGTCTCCATAATAACCTTCACCCTTCATACATGGCTCGCATGTGACGTCATCCAAAGAGCGCACCGGTGGCCACCACCAGAGCTCCCCTTTTGCCAGGATACCCTTTTCTGTCTCCCAGATTTGCATAGCCGTCGCTATTCTCCTCCCAGAAGATTGTAGAACATTTCCCCCTTCATTCAAAATTCCTACAAAGACAGCCTACCTCTCTCTCTTTCATGGTAGCCAAAAGTATGCCACATTACGTCAGTGCAAGCCATGTATAGAACTCTCCATCTCCACCTTACTCGCCCCCATCCCTCCCCAGTCACACCCCAACAGCCTCGGGTGGAGTCAGCCCTCCCCACCTGGAGCTCTCCAAACCAACCCCACGGCCACTCTGAACCCGAGACGTCGAAGACATGCTCTGAGAGGAGTGGTCAAAGTCTGCCGCACTTGGGACAATAAAACATTTGCACTCTCTCTCCCGGCGGAAGTAATCGTCATTTCCCCACCCATGCAGACGTCCGACCAACTTCCGAATCCGTGCTGCTTCCAAAAAAACCGACACTGGAAAAAGAAAGCACGGCGCACCTGCGCGGAGATCTCGTCATCCTCCTGGGTCCAGCACTCTGCGTCGTCGTCCATGCCACACATGGAGAAGACTGGCTGCACCCCAAAGTAGTCCGGCAGGTTCTCCTCGGACCTCGTCAGCCGCAGGGGGTTCAGGATCTTGGCCGGCACGGGGGACGTCTGGATGTCTTCCACCGCCACCACCTCCACATAGATCAGGTACGGGGCCTGCGGGAGCGGAGCGGAGTGGGTCTCGTAAAACAGCCCCAAGACATGGGGGAAAAGAAAAGAAATGTGAAATGTTCATTTTAAATGTGTGGCATTTGGAGGGCCAGCTCTCGGCACTTTCGTCGTCAGAGTCTGGAATGTAGCCTCAACAGAGCGTGCAGTGCAAAGCGTGCAACGCGAATGCCAGCTTTTCGTGCAAGGTGGTCTGCCTGACAGGGCCTCTGAACGAAACATCAACTGCCACTGACGCCTGCGGGAAGTTCCTTTTCGAGTTCTCCGTACCTGCCTCAACTAGTGTTGCGAGTCGTTTGAACCAAGCTTGTGTTCAGCGTTGAAAGAGTTAAGAATTGGTTGCTTCATTAGGAAATAAAAAGTACAGATTCTAAGTTCGGAATATCCGCCCGGCTAAAGGCACCCAACCATTGAAATATTTTATCCCGGTCAACTACCAACAAATGCACTTGGGCAAGCGAGCACGCACATAAACGGCCGGTCAGTCTCTCGAAGGCGCAGGTTCGAAAGTAGGGCAAGGAAACGCCGCAATCAAATGCTTCTGGTCGTGGGGACCCACCTTGTCCTTGGAGTTGAGCACCACGGCCGCCTGGGGCGGCACCCTGACAACCAGGTGGGGGAAGCTGTCCGAGTGGAGGGGCAGCCACACCCGCGCCGGAAGGTTCAGGTTCACCATCGACAGCTCTGCCTGAAGCCGCTGGGCTGCACGCCGCCATGGGTGCAAGCATTAGAGCGTTACAGGATAAGCCGTAGCCGATCAGTGCACCAGCGTGCACCCAAAGCACGACGATAGGCAACGAGCGCATGCAGGAGGCTGAGCACAAGAAAGAGACACCCAGCCAGTCCCATCCTGTCGGAGACTACAGCAGTTTTTCTCTAGCTAATTGACAGTTGTTGACGAAATGTGGTTGATTGGGTCCCGTGAGCTCCGCTTTTGAATGCCCAGAATGTTTTGTCCTCCGCGAGCAGTCCACGCTTCCATGAAACGAGGTACAACAGCAAATGCCTCACTTTTGAGCTCTTTTGTAGGCACGGCTTGTAGCCTAAGGCCCAGGGAGATGAGCACTTTTATGAACTGGTTCTGGGAGGTCAGACGAGGAGCCTGGAAGGAAAGATGAAAAAAGCGGACGGTCAGGATGTGGAACACTTGGAAGGGCCTGGACGGCCGCTGGCCGTGCCATTAAAATTGTGTACAAATATTTCCCGATTTCTATTCTTTTTGTCTTCCCTTTAATTTATCCATGCTCTCCCAACTAACCTGGCTGAACAGATTCCTGGAAACCTCAATAAAGAGGTGAAGACAGGCACCCTTGGATTTTCTGTCTGAACACAAGGGCCACCGTTTCTCACGCATAATTACTTTCTTGCACATGTAGTTCATACGGTCCTGAACCTGGTGCGACATAATGCGGTCTGGCATTGTATAATTTCTTGAGTACTAACTCAGTAAAGCCACTCCTGTCATTATCCACAAAGGAGCATATTTATCGACAAACAAAAGCCCAGTGCCAAATCGGTTTTATGACAGAATTTGTGGACTACTTTCAAGAAATGAAGAAAGTACACATTTGGGAGCGGATCCAGCCGCCTTTCAAGTTATCAAAAAAAACAGTTGGTATTTGTGTCTGAACCTCTTACTGCAGATAACCTGAGCCCAGCTAACGAGACTTTAAGGAGCGGATTATCTTTTAGCTGTCTTTCAAGAACAGAAAAATTACAGGCTCGACCATGCCGACAAAGACCAGGGAGCACAGAGTGTGTCCCGCACAAACCCCACGACATGGGTGGTGTGTGCTAGGTTTTTTGATTATTCTTATTATCTATTTTGGAGCACAGCTCTTAGGCACCTGTTTCCGTGCTTCGCGGGGCATAACCGTGCTAAATTCAGCGGGAAAATTGATGTCAAGTGACCTCAACATAAATTCAATTTCCCGCTAAATTTAGCGGGGAATCGAATTGCTGTTGATATCACGTGACGTCAAGTTTCCCGCTAAATCTAGCGACTGAATTTGTTCATAGGTGACATGACAAGTCATATGATGTCATTTTTTCCGCTAAATTTATCGAGGAAACTGAATTGGCGTGAAGGTTACGTATGGTCAATTTTTCAGCTAAATTTTTGAGGGAAACTGTGGGAGGAGGATGAGGGGAGGGTACAGAGGAGGATGAGGAGCAGAGAGGAGGGACCATACCCTCCCCTCCTCCTTCTCAAGAGCTACGCTCTAATTTCGCCATTGCAGAGATTTATAAACACCTCATTTTTTTTATTATATTTTTTTTCTCTAATATTTGTTGTTCTCACCTGTACGCTTGAATTCAAATAACATAATTTACTCTTCTAGACCAGCTCAGTGGCTGTAGTATTCGACTGCCACCGCATCGACCCAGGTTCGAGCACTGCTGGGGCTTGAACTTTATATATAAACATCATAGATAACTTTAACGTCCGTAACACTACCAGCGTGTCACCCGTTCATGCCGATGTTCACGTAGAAAACAGCTCTAAACACATTCTGCATTAAAACCGGACTGATGAAAGGGACAGGTTGCGTATTGGGATATGCGGTGTGAACCGCGACGTGGTGCAACAACTGGGTAGACGCACCGTATTATCACAGAAGTAGGGAACTTCGATGCCAGCAGCGCTTCCAGGGTGGAGTCACGTAACTGACACGAAGAGGTCAGTCTGACGCGGCAAGGCCACACTGGGTCCTGCTGCTTTGCAGCGGGTGGACTTAGTTTACACGCAGAAAAGCCGCGCTTTCCGGATGTTTTTGGAGAATGCCGACACATTTCGGCATCAACCGGAGTGACCGAAAGGTCGACCCGAGACGGCGGGTGTCCCCACCCCGGGCACCGCACTGGCGTGGAGGACACAGGAGGTAAGAAGAGCCCCACCTGGCAGTGGCACTCTTTCCTGCTGAATCCCCGGAGGTCGCTGACAATGCCATCACAGCTGTCGTGGCACGTGCAGCCGTTGTCGAAGGCGTGACCGGAGCCCAGGTCGCCCAGCGCTGTTTTGCGGCTCCCGTCCGGCATGTGGCGGCCACCGCCCCCCATCCCTGGGGAACGTGCGGGCGTTACGACGGGGAAGAGACGGCCAAACGATGCTCAAAGTCGTGCTGAAGCAGGTTGGAAGAAGAACTTAAAATTTTAGCTCCCAAACATAGTTCCTAGGAATGCAGGGGTTCCCATGGGTACCCCGCCTGGGTCTTACAGCCTAATTTAAGCACTATTTCAGCAGGCCTGAGCCTCCCATTCTTGCACAACTATGAGCCAAACACTCCCTGGAATATGTGCATTATTATTTACAAGGTCTGTGGGCTTGTGCGCCGCTTCATTGGAACAGTGCCGAGACACAAAGGGTCTCCTCACTACCAATCGAGAGAGATCGGAGTTCCGCAAGACTGAAAAGTTTGAGAACTCCCGAAGTAAAAGAAACCTCCCGGAAGCCGACAGCAACGTTTCGACGAGGGGCTCGGCTTCTTTAGGCCACGAAGTAGAAAAATGTTGGCTGCCCCTTCTTCTGGGAGTTTCCTTTCAAAGATGCAACACATAAAGAACTTCTGCTTTGCGTCGAACGAATTTAGCCGGTGAACAGAAAAACCTATATGCATATGCCACCTCATAATGCCGACACGAAATCAGCCTCTGGTAAACAATGTATTACACTCTCGACGTCACATCTCCAACTTGAGAAATGTCAACAAAAAAAAAAAAAACATTGCTAAAATAAATTTTTAAAAAAAATTAGCTTTCTTTATATTTGACATTTTCTTCCTCCCAAACAAATACAGGGATGGAACTGGGCAAAGCAGCTTTGGAGCAATCTTGGGAGCAGAAAAGACTACAGTTTGGAGCAGGCTGGGAGAAACAAAAACAAGATCTTGGACCAAGGTGGGAGCAGCGTACGAGTTTTAAGAATGTTAAAATAGAGGCTAAATGTCACCTGGTTTTCAAAACTCAAAGAAATATGGCATGTAGATAACCCCGTGTTAACTTAACGGTAGTTTCAATTAACATTTTATTTAAAACATTTTTCACAAAATTACATAAAAATCACACAACACATAAAGCAAAACTGCACGACAGTGTGACACGTGATGGAACCAACTTGCAAAGAGGTACAGTTGAACCTCGATTTAACGAAGTCACCGGGACCCGCTAATTATTTCGTTAAATCGGAAACTTCGTAAAATCGAGGAAGTGAGACCTCGCGCATAGGCTGCGCGGGGAATCCGAATTTGTTCGTTAAATTGTAAAATTCGTAAAATCGGGTTTCGTAAAATCAAGGTTCAACTGTAAATATAAACAAACAATAGCTTTCAGCTCGAACCTTGCTCCGTCACTGCTCGCTCGCCTTTGTTATGTTCCCAAGTTTTCTGTGCAAAGCCTCAGGGTGGCCCAACGCGGGCTGCGGGCTTGCAATACACCTTTCCACAAAAGTGTATTAGGGTGCGTTCATTGCTGTGCTTGAATGTTATGCACGCGCAGTTTCTGGCTGGCCACAGTTATGAGCGAGCGCTGGCTGGACTGTGATTTTTCATGTGTGGACTGAGATTTTTGTAAACAGTGGAAACGTCTAGTCATACAAGTACAGCCAAGAGGGAGGCACGCCAATTTAAATACATTTGAGTTTATCGCGATATGGCGATGCTGCTTGTTCCACTATTCAGATTAAGTAACTCCAGGAGCGCGAATTCTCGGCAGAGACGGTGAAAGTCTGGAGCTCGCACTTGTAGCATCATCTGCATGTGGACTTAGACAAAGCAGAGTGACAGCGAACGGCTTGAAAGAGGTCTGGTAGCAGAAGCACTACAATGAGGGATGCTGTAACAACTGTCTTAAGCTGGAACGAAGTATAACGATGGCAGCGACCTTTGGATACAGAGCTTCGGATTCGGATCCACTGGCGTTCCCTTTGGGCAGGAAGTTCCAATGTCAATGTTGCCAAAAAAAAAACTGAGACGGCCAATTTCGACGAGGCTCGTTTATAATTTCAGTTTGGGCGCACCTTGGTGCAATGTTTTTCTTATTTATACTTTGGTATCAGTGCGGCGCATGAAACGTCATTAGGTGCACAATGGCACAACAGTTCCAACCCTGCAAATAGCGGCAGAAGACAGAGTCCCTCAAACTTGGCAGGAGGTCACTCACCTGACCTCAGTTCACAAAAAGCAAGTGCAGCTCCACACCCCTCCCAAGACCCACAACTGACCTGTGGCATCAGAGAGCGACCGCTGGTGCGTCTTTTTCGTCGAGACCGCCAAAAATGAGCCGGACTGCTGGACGGAAACACGTGGCCTGGAAGGAAGGTACACGCCGTTCACCCTCCAAAATGGATTTCCCGCAAAATCGAAGCGATCCTAGCAGCGTGGTGCCACGCAAAGCATCTCGGGAACCCATTGGCCGCAGTTTCCGTTTCAATTTGCCAACCTCTAAACATCCTGTCGCAACCACATGCGGTGCTCGCATTTTCGAATGTACAACTTTCCTTAAATTTACAATACTGTAGGTGTTGCCTACCGATACAGATAGAATGCTGGGGCACATTTTCTTGGTCTCCAGACAGTGCCAGAGTTTGCGCACACATAAACACAAGACTATGATGGCCCATGGAAGGAGTATACTGGGCAGGTCGGCCTGCTCCATCGTTCGATGTCCTAGGCTTCTTAAATTACCTGCGAGCCGTGAGGGTCATGCCGCACTCTGGAGTGCAAGCCAGGCCACCGGAAAGGTACGGGCAAGACGCGCAGCGTTACGTGCAGGGATTCTTGGAAGCAATCCACTCTCAACCATTTCGGAATCCACTCTAGCGTAAATTAGGGCTCGGAGTGACTCTCGTCTTCCCGTACCACACGCAAGTAATTGCCCGAATGAGCTCCAAATTAAAATTGCGGTTGAAGTCGTTGGTGTAACCTCCAGGACGTACCTGAGGTCCTCCGAGAGTATTAGGTGTTTGAGCTGAACCCCCTGGGAGCGCTTCCTGGGTGGCGCATTGGGGTCCGAGCAGAAGGCAGAGAGCAGCCAGACGAGTTGCAGGGAGAAGTCCGTGTCTTTGCTGCACCTGAAATGAAGGTTGCATGCAGCATCCCGTGAAGGTGCGTCCCACGAAACGCCTCCTCAGTTCCCACGACGTGAATGCCGACGTCGCTCAATGCGAGTTACAGAGGATTTTTCTACGTCCCCATCTATCAACAACTCTTACATCTTGAAGTTCTTTAGCCAACCGACAATTGTCGCGTAAAAAGTGGACGACATGGTTTACACGAATGTGCACTCGAGAGAGAGCACACGAAGTTACAAGCACAATTTAGAAGATTCCCTCAGCTCTCGCTACCCTTCTATCGAATTGCCAGAGGCGTTTTGATGCTCGCCGAACTTCCTCGACGATGACGGACTCGCCTTGTCCAGCTGCGGGAGTTGCGGTATTACTTTGCGACTACAATCCGGACGCCCACGACGCGCTCGCATTGGCATGTGGACAACGAGGTGCGTGCACGAAAGACGATGCCGGCGACCTACCTTTGGACTAGGTAGGGGCGCAGAGAGTCGGCAATGTCGCTGTGGTGCACGTACATGCTGACGATTTGTGGAAGATAAAAGTCCACGTCGGCGTCGCTGAAGCTGAACATCCTGTTTCCTGTTGGAATCGAGAAGGAACACAAATTGTGCCAATGCATGCAAAAACCACCAGGCAAAATGGCACTTGCTGAACTTAGCCGTGTCACTCGCAAGGACTTTTGTCCTGGTTTAGGGCCCTTTTTCTAGGATTTGTTGGTCCAAGCTCCGTCACAATGGTCCCCGTTCCAATACTGCCTTTGGAGCCCGTGTAACTAAAAAGCTATTTGAATTGTGCAACATTGAAAGCTTTAGGAATGTTCTTATAAGCACAGTCAAGTTTAAGGATAAAGACAAACAGTAAGAGGGCTTTCTGCACAAAGCTGTCACAAAGCTCGTTCACGAACATTTTCTAGTAGAGAATGCCCTATAAAACGCATTCAGTGTTAAAAGGAGGCAAAACAAATTATGACTCATGTTCACTGCCATGCACCCAATAACTAAGACATAATACAGCAGAACCTCGTTGAGATGTTCTCAATTAAGGCGTTTTCCCATTCGTCAAAATCACAACTGCCAGTCCCATTGAATTCCCGTAGGGATATGTGTATCAGTTTCTCATTTGCTGCGTTCACTTTCCCAGCGGTTACATCCAAAAACCTCCACTCGATGCACTCGCACCACCTGGCTGTCCTCTTTGCCTCTCTGCACGGTGCTCCTTGCCCAGGCAGGCATGACCTTGGACTAAGCTTGAAAGGGATTCGGGCTTTTGAAATATCCTTCCCATCTTTCCATCTCTTTCTCCAATGTATGCATGCATGTGCACGCTTCTGTGACGCTTGGATTTCCTGGATTTGCTACTTTCACTTTGCGTATAGTTTGAAACTCGTAACCGTGCACTGCGCAAAATAACATTCGGTGTTCTGCACTGACGCGCGCATAGAGCTTTGCTGCTCTGCATCTCTTTCTCCGATCTCTGCATCTCTTTCTTTCTGATCTCTGCATCTCTTTCTCCGATGTATGCATGTAGGCGCATGCATCTGTGATGCTTAGATTTCCTGGTTTCGCTACTTTCACTTTGCGTATAGTTTCGAATTCATAACCGTGCACTGCGCATAATAAGCTTCGGTGTTCTCCCCGAGCTCCTAGCATCGGCATGCTAGGAGCGGCGGATGATGAGGGAGAGCATCTGTCTTAGCTCGATAGGCATAGAATTGTTGCCCACTCTTAGGTCAACATCTTTTGGTTATCATTATCAATAAACCACTAAAAAAAAAAAAAAACTTGCTTTACTTTTGTGTAACTATGTGGTTCTCCAGAACCGTGAAAGTTCATCTGAAATGAATTACTGCAGAGGAGTTGCTCCCTGTCTTACCTAGACTTTTAAAAGTGTTATTTGGTTGTTATGTTTCTCTGGACCGTACAAGTCTCCGCAATCACCGGAAAAATGTACCACCGAGGCTCTACTCTAGGTGCTCAGGAATGCGACAGTGTGAATAGATCAATTATTACTACTCCTCATCATCTGAAGTGCTTACGAACGGCAAATGGCCTATTGTTGACAGCAGGTTAAGAACTCAATAGATGCTCTGCCTCCAACAAGAGTTATCTGCTTTCAATAACACTTCATCACACGCACAGACAAAGCTCAATGGAAAGTCAACGAGTGCGTGTTGGAGGCGGAGCATTTCCTGGCTTCTTAACCCGTCATGAACTATAGGTAATGGTGTACAAATACACACTGCGGGCACATAAGTGCAGGTTGCCGGAGGTAGGCAGCTTTAAATGTGAGTGTCCGCAAAACGGATCGACGTTGTAAGGAGAAACAGCCTTACCGATGTACGCAAGCACCCCAGAATCTTTTGAACGGAACAGGTAGTCTATGGCCAGGGGCATGTCAAACAGCGTGGACTCAAACAACCGCAGCAACAGCGACTGCTTCGGAGCAGACCTCTGTTCCTCGGACGTCGGAAGCAGCTCCTGAAAATGCAACAATAAAAGCAAGGTTGGCGAAAGGAACTGGTTGGATGATCAATGAGTCCCAAGAAAAACTGAATTAACTCGAACGGTCAACATAATATTTGCTAACGAGGCTATGTACGAGCATCGTTTGTAAACAAAATGTTTCACATTTTGTCACACGGTTTGTCGCACATTCCATATCCTGGAATTCCCAATTGGAAAAGCTTTCAGATGCTCCCACAACATCTGTCAAGTTTTCTGGAGCATTTACAGAACCCCACAAAACAAATAAAAAACTTGTTTGAGTATGGCAGACAGCTTGTGCTCTGGCACCAATAAAGCTTGTGCCAGTTGTCATTGTAGGAAGCCAACAAACAAGTCGACAAAGTGGCACACATTTTGATATCAGTCTCAATATTCAAAGTTACCGATTTAAAAGGTATCCACTAACAGAGCTCAGTCAGTACTCAACAAGAACGAGACCGCACCAAGAAGCACATAGATGGACACCCCTTGCATAACCTTTTTGGGGACTTTTGAGCAGTCAGTGTGAAAGTTTCGGAAAAAAAATACTACCCTAACATTTTGGCTCGATTTGCTATATTCTTTTTAACACCGAAAGAGAGGCCTTTCCTAGTAATAGTAGTGCTGCTATCAATGATGGCCTCGGCGTAAATGCGGCTAGTTCGCTATGGCGGGATATAAGCAAACGCTGCTGACTGCGAAGTACAGTCGTCGTTGCTTCCTTGCCCCTCGCCACCATAACAAGCTTGGAAGGGACACGACCTAAAAATATAAATTTTTTAAAACTTTTCTTGATTGCACACCGAAAGTTAGCCCACTCCATATTTTCAGCCGATTTGCTTTTGATGTTAGGTGGGCTATATCTCGGGATTTTACGGTAGAGTTCTCAGGCAGCCTAGTCTAGTTACAAATAAGTCAAGTCCCTCGGCAAAATTCAGCCATCATTCCGAGGTCCTCCAGAACATTCCTTTCCTCGTTCACACAAAAAAACTGAACCGCAAAAAATGCCGCAATAACTGCAGGTTGGGTGAGTTGGTTGAACATATTACTGACTTCACAGCACACAAATATCGCACAAACACTAGTATTTAGGACAAACATACAACATACACACAACACTGACCCAGTGATGTGATTGGCCTAAGCCATTTTGGCGCACGTTTCGGAGCAACCAAAACAGTGTTTTGGAGCAGCAAATGTGGCCTTTGGAGCAACCAAAACAGTGTTTTAGAGCAGCAAAAGCGGCTTTTGGAGCAGCCAAGACAGTGTTTCGGAGCAGCAAAAGTGGATTTTAGAGCAGATATTCTTAGGAAAATAAAAATATTCGTTTTAAGTGCTGTACAAACAAAGGGTACTTTGTGTTGTGTTGTGTTCTGATGTGACGTGTTGTGACGGAACTCGCAGCTTCTGTTTTTACTGCTCAGACATCCCACAAGTGTACAGTGCTGTAGGCATTGCCAAGCAATTTCGAAAAACCGCTTGCCACCGTTTTACTGGCTCCCGACGCGCCAGATTTTCGTCAAAAGTAAGCAAACGTAAAACAATGAATTGCAAGCATCCCAGCTGGTGTCTCAGTCCCGCAATCATGTTCGCATGCACGTGAGGCCAACTTCGGCAGGCTTGCTGTTGGGCATGCTTCGTCGCGCGAGCGTAGACAACGGCTGTCCGATCGAAACCGAAACTATGCTCCTCAGCTCAGTCGCTAACTTATCCTCAAAATTGTACACAAAATGTAACTTTCGAGCATGCGACAAAAACAGTCCAGTGGAGCGTGCTTCCCAGGCCGGCAAACAAGGTACAAGCTAAACACACAAAAAATAAAGAACCTGAGTGCATCGATGCAAGACATTGCGAGCCACCCTCGAAACGTTCTTGGAGCGCTTTGTGCAATGTCTGAACTCGAGACAAACAAGCACGTTGTGCGGGTTCAGCGTGCAGACATTCCCTTCTTTGCTTTAGCTCACTTCTCTTCACCAACTTTCTTTCGCGGCAGATTTTTCACGTACCAAGGTTCCTCTCGAAAGAAGGCCCAACGAGAGGAATCTATAGGTAATCAATACTTTGACAGAGCAGTCCTTGAATTAAAGATAGATTTTTGTAGTAACGTATGATTTAAACACGAACAGGAATGTTGATGAACATGCGGCGGTACTTAGTTTCATTTTAGAAAGTACCATATCTGCAGTGATGTGGGGACGGGAACATTCGACGTCGCGCAACCACGGTGACTGAAAGGCAATGACCAAATATAGTTTTCCCACGGCCGTTGCTTCAGCTCACAAAGTAACTCCTGCCGCGCAAAAACGTGGTTTCGTTTCACAGCATGACGGCATGGCTGGTACCCGGCACGCTAGCGTTGAAGCGTCGGAGCGTCTGCACACATCCGCGTCTATCGCTGAAAATATAGAAAAAAGAGACGAGAGACGAGACCCACAAGACGAGAGCGCGGAACGCGAGACGCCGGGAAAACCATGCAAGACCGGGTGGAGAATTGATGCACGGTACTTTGTGTCAGGCTTGCGCCACATACCCACGCCAGCTTGCGCCACATAACCCACGCCTGCTTAATTCATAGAGTTATTACAATAAACGCTAGAGGCTCAGCTGGCGCAAGTGTGCTGTTGCATTTTGAAGCAGACAGCAAGCAGGCAGAAATTGACTTCCGGTAATGCATTTCTATGGAAAAAAGCGAGTGCATTTCCTCTCTGCGCTTGATTATAAAAGCAAATATCACGAATAATTCGTACGTACTAGGCACTTTGGAACATTTCCCAGTCACGCAGACGAAATAATTGGTCAGTTACAGCATTTTTATTTGAAATTCGTGGCATGAAAAACGGTGTTAAAACCACTTCGTACGTGTATTTATGTCCACTGTCGGACACTGTTAGCGCGAACACGGCGTCGGCGCTTTCCAGCATGGGGGATATAAGTGCCAAACGAACGAAGGACATGTGGAAAACCAAGAGAGACGGCAAGAACTACGCAGTGACACTGGATAAGGAACTCCTTGTGCTTGCAGACGATCAAAATAAATTGAAGGTCACGTAATATAGTCCGATTTGCAATAAACAAGTACTGCTTTATTCTTTCTGCTCATGAATATATGTTCGAAGATGCTTGTTTTGGGTTCAAATCATCACCCGCACGCTCCAAATCTTGGCAAATAGGGAGAAGCCAGAGAACAGGTGCCCGATAAAAACTGCCCGACATAGGAAATAATAAGAAAACACACCTTTAGTAGCCCACGTACTTTATTCTTTACGTTTCGAACGTTTTTTTACCCACTCGTAAAGATGCACGACGGGGTCATTTTCATATAGTGATAGGACGGGCATATTAACAATATATAAGCACCAACGGAATGCTGGCGAACTTTGAACATACTCTACATTCCTTTCGATCGTTATTTTGCTTAGAATCGTCGCTCGTTTCTACATACCTGCCATGGAACAGAGGATTGGGCCTGAAATATAGCGAAGTTTAACATCGTTCAGTGGTAAAGAAAAAATGCTGTAACTAAAGCAATTACACTTTCACCATATTAATAAAGATACATTCTATCCGGTACAACCGAAATAACAAAAGTTATTCATGTTATTTTCCGTCAAAGAGACAAAATTCACGCGTGTTTTCCCATAGGAATACACAGGAAGACTGGAAAAGTAGACTGCATGCTGTCTGCTTCAATTTGCAACCGGAAGTCCCGTAGACACTAGCGCCAGCTGAGCCTCTAGCGTTTATTGTAATAACTCTATGGCTTAATTACGGTACTCAGTTTAGTTTCGAATTTGAAAGGCGACCGAAATTGGTCCTTTGGCGCAGGCTTGGCGCAGATTACCCATATTTTGGCGAAATGTAGCAGGATGTAGCAGGGTTAGCCCCTTGGCGCAGTTTGGCGCAATTGGCGCAGCAATCACATCACTGCTGACCCCAAAACTCTTTAACAGATGAAGAAAACAAAGATGAAATATAAAATAGAGTTGGGAATACAGTAGTGTGTACATTGTATGTTTGTCCCAAATGCCAGTGTGTGTGTGATATTTTGTGCACTGTGAAGTCAGTGAAACTGGGTGCTTTACTTGGAAGGCAGCGTCGTACCTGGAAAGGGAACTCTGGACCCACCCGTTGCGGGGACGTGGGCGAGTGGACCTCGTCGATGACCCCGGGCACGGGCGGCCGCAGGGTCAACGGACACGGCGGAACGGCCGGCAGCGCCACCACGTCCGCGATTACCCGGGCAGTCCGATCGCCGTCGTCCGAATTGAAGATGCCGCTGTCGTCCGACGCCAGGCTCCGCCGGTCCGCCGTGTCGCCCCCCGCGGAGTGTGAGGGTGGATTGAGCGCCCGCATGGCAGAGTCCAGGCTCAGGTTGCGCTGGTGCCGGTGCAGATGGCGCTGGTGCGTGGTGGAGGCGGAAGGCGGCGGCGTGACCGGGTGCGCCATCCCCGGCACGGCATGGCCGAGCAGGTCCAGGCTGGGGTGCCGCTGGTGGCGCTGGGCGCACGACAAGGACGGCTTGGAATGGACTAGGACCGGCGAGAGTAGCGTGTGGTTCAGGGAGCTGGCGATGGATTCCTCACTTGCCATGGCCACCGGTCATCTGGGCAGCAGAATTGGAGTTGCCACGAAGTTATGCAATCGTGTCTCTTATCAATTTTCATTTAAGGAAAAAGTGGGAATGCGGGAGGCATGCGCAGCTGGCGGAAAGGCCACAGAGCCCGTACACTGGACAGCCTGCGGGCCTACCTACTATGAATAAATTAAAAACGTCCGACACACAACACTGGCGCTCCTTCGTATTTTACCTTTAGTACAGGTCGCTGCTGACTGCAGATCTTTCTACCCAAGTATGTGTGCTGAATGTGCACATTCCACTATACTGTAGTAGCTTTGATGGTAACCTTTCAGCCGTGTGGAGAAAACTGGACGACTGCATGTTTGGGCTAAATAGGTTGCCCACTGTAGCTTTACAGAATATTGCAGTAGTGAACAAAAATGTCTTAAGGTGAAGGTCTGTACACATTTGTCGCATGGTGTGTTCCTTCGCGTAACTGCTCGCCAACATACTCGGTGAGGCCTGCTATACTGAACCATCTGAGACATCACATAGTCAGCCAATTTGTAGAAGTGTTGAGAGGTAGCTGTGTCCTTTAAAACACTTGACTGTTTCTCTGTTGTATAGAAGAAATTTAGCCTGCACAAAGAGCCTGCCAATATGGAATCTCAAAATTGCCTCACACTCCATTAGTTTTGGCTTATTTTCAACTGGGGGCTGCAACAGGTGGTTTAACGCACAGAAAAGAATTCATACGAAACACAGGCAAAAAACAAATGCGTGCTAACATATTCTAGCTGTGAACCAAGTGGTGGACTGTAAAACAATCGAGGCTAATCAGGGTGTCGATCCAAAACGAAACCAAAAACCAGAGCAAAACTGTTCTTTTTGACAAAACCTGAACAAAACCGTAACCAAAATCAAGCATTTAACATTGGACCCGAACGGGAACAAAACAGTGAGCAAAATCAAGTGTTTGATAATGAACCCAAACCCAAACGAAACCGTTATCTCACGTGGTGGTTACCGATTCCTTGGGAAATGATTCGGCGTAATGAAATGTGATCCGCACCTTCTTTTGGGTTGTAGCACGAGGCCACTTAAATATTCGCGATGGCGAGACAGCTCAATTATAATGAAACAAAAAAGAATATGTGCAGCACAACTTCGTATCCGAGGCGACGTGGAGGTATACACTTCCATACTTTGTTTCACGTTATGATGAACCGCAAAGGACGCTATGAGGCACCGGAGCCAATCCATAGCTCGGAGGATGTCCTGTACCCTTCCGGTTAGGCTGTGCGACACAGGGAGCGCAAAGTCATGCGACAAGCTACGAGCCATGGATTGGCACGAGTAGCTCGTAGCGTACATCGTGGTTGATCTTAAGGTGAAACGGAGTACATTTGACTATGCCAAGAGGCTAAAGAGCTATTCTTTGTGTGTGTCATCTGTGTGTGTCCTGCGCTTTTCTTTTCTTGCTGCTAACTTTAAGCAATAGTCCTCAAAGAGAGTAAAAGCAAACAGAGACATCAAAATCAAAACAAAAAGCTGAAGGCTGTCAGCACGTTTGTTCTGCGGTGGCAAAATCTAGAGGCGCCAAAAGGCGAAGCCGCGACCTTCACTCCAGTGCCAGTCGCCAGGACGCCAATCGGCCAGTGCAGCCCAGAACCCTAGACATTGCTTGAAGAAGTTTTTTGTGTGCAATTTTTAAAAAGCAGCATCTCTATTTTTTGTTTTAATCATCTTTACACCTCCCTTCTTCGAGCAAGGCATTCGGGCGTGCAGAGTGGTTGGTTGTGAGCATGGTGCGTGCTACCGTCACAGTGTCACTGTGCATGCTGTCTGATCGTCACGTGTGAGTACTGTACTTCGGTACCGTTTCTGAGCACCTGCATGACTGTTTAATTTGCGTAGAACGGTGTTTGTGCTAGAAAGTGAAGGTCAAAAAACGAAATTAAGAATATATTTGTTTTGCTGTGCTCGTTTCCAATGCCCAACTTGTAGTGACTTTTTTTTTTTTAATGCAGATGATGTTATGTTGCACACTTTGTTTTTGACGACTGGGAGCTATAAACTTTTCTTTTTAAGAACCATGGTGAAACCGGTAACCAAACAGCTATCTCAAATGCATCACTGAACCGGAACTGAACCAGAACAAAATGCAAAGTTGCTGAACCTAAACATGAACTGAAATAATGGCCAGTCCGCCCTGAGGCTAATAAAGACATTCCAAAGGATTAGGGTCACTGATGCAAACTAGATGATGGGGAAAGTTATTCCAACCTTTATAATGAGGAGAAGAAATCAGTTGGGAAAAGTACTAGCGGAGCCAGAGAGGTGACATATGCAAGGGAGTTAAAATGTTGCTGAGATGAACGAAGAAGATAGCAGAGAATGTTGTGAGAGGTGATAAAACATCTCATGGAAGAGATAAAAGATGCAATATTCTGTGGCAACTACTCAGAACGGCAAGGCACAGTGAAGCCTTCATAGCCAAGACACTGGGGGTATGTTTGTAAGTAGATAAGATGAATCGGGTAGCTAAGCTCTGAATGGATTCAGGGTATCAGGTGAGGGAGATTCGAGGTCGAGGCCAGGTTGCAGCTGCATATCCTATCTTTGGGTGGACAGATGACTTGTAGGCCAGCTGTCACAGATGAGACTAGATAAAACGGCACAAAGGACACAGGAACAAGTGGAAGATACATACAAACTTGTCCCTGCGTCCTTTTTTGCACTGTGTAATTAATTCTCATCGGGCATAGACTCACTCAACTACCACAACCTTGCTACAGCTGTCAGAGAGTGCGACAACAGTGAAGCTTGTTCTCGTTTTCCCTATCCCAGTCCAACTGCCATGACTTTAGAATTTATTTCTGGATAATTGGTTTCAGGTCTTGGTGTGGCAAGCCAAGAGGCGATTTTGGGCACTCTTTTGCAGAGCCAGCAAGTAAGTCCGCTTTCTCATTGCCAAAAATACCCACGTGGCTCGGAACCCAGCAGAATTTGATCAGGTGTCCTTGCTGAAGTGCTCGGTTTAACCGTACCCGAAGATATTGCACGAGAAGATTCTTGCTGTCTGCTAAGGACGAAATGGCTAGAAGAACACTCTGGGAGTCGACAAACAGAATTGCTTTCATGATATTGTTCTCCAATAAGTTCTCAACAGCCATTAAAATGCCGTACAGTTCAGCAGTAAAAATATTTGCAAAAGTGTGGAGTTGTTGTACTTTCCTGAAGGCAGTGGAATAAACCGCACATCCAACAAAAGTTGAGGTTTTCGATCCATCAGTGTAAAAATGCAAGTAGTCCTTGTATTTCTGTTCCAAATCGGCAAACTCCTGCTGAAGAACAAGTGGAGAAATGGCTGTTTTTCTGTACTTGGATAGTGACCAGTCACAAGAAATTGGCAGTATGTCCCAAGGCGCAACTCTCTCATAGCTCCTCAGCAAAGCAGCCTCACTAAAGGAAAGGTGCAGCGATGCTGCCATGCTTTGAACTCTGAAACTCAGGGGCCGAACAATACTCGGCTTGTTTTCAAAGAGTCGGAAGGATTTAGAGGGTTGGAGGGCATCAAAAGAGGGATGCTGAGGATAGCTGAATATCTTGTAAGCATAACAAAGACTCAAATATTGCCTTCGTCTTTCAAGGGACATTTGATGTGTATCAGCATACAGGCTAAGTACAGGTGATGTTCGGAACGCCCCGGTGGCGAGTCGGAGCCCGAGATGATGGACAGGGTCCAACATCTTTAGGGCAGACGGACGCGCCGACCCATAAACAATCGCGCCATAGTCCAAGCGGGACCGCACCAAGGAGTTATAGAGTCGCAGGAGGCACCGTCTGTCAGACCCCCAGGTCGTATGCGACAACACTTTGAGAATGTTTGATGAACATAGGCATTTGTGTTTCAACTCTTTCAAGTGGGGTACAAAAGTGAGCTTTTTATCAAATATTATTCCTAGAAACTTGTGGGCCTCCTTTACAGATATAGCAATGTCATTCAAGTGCAACACTGGATCTGGAGACAGGCCACGGCGGAGTGAAAAGGGAACACAGATTGTCTTTTCGGGGGAGAATTTAAAGCCATTTTGATCAGCCCACTTGCTCATCTTATTGATTGTGAGCTGCAGTTGTCGTTCACAGCTGGACAAGTTACAAGAGGAAAACAATATCTGCACATCGTCCACATACATAGAATAGGATACAGATGGTGGTATAACCTTAGCCAGACTATTAATCTTTACAGCAAAGAGTGTAACGCTCAATACTCCACCCTGAGGGACGCCATTTTCTTGGAGAAAAACATCCGACAGGATGGAGCCCAAACGAACTTGGAAGGTCCAACCCGTCAAGAAACTTTGAATGCAGCGAAGCATGCGACCTCGGACACCATACGAATACAAGTCTCGAAGGATTCCATATCTCCAAGTCGTGTCGTAAGCCTTTTGTAGGTCAAAGAAGACAGAAACACAGTACTGGCGATGGACAAATGCTTCCCGAATAGAAGTTTCCAGGCGGACAAGGTGGTCTATCGTGGAACGGCCCGCTCGAAAGCCGCACTGATTCCTATCGAACACACCCTCTGCCTCTAAAAAGTGTACAAGACGGCGATTAATGAGTCTCTCGTAGGTTTTGCCCAGGCAGCTTGTCAATGCAATTGGGCGATAGCTCGTCGGTAAGGAGGGGTCTTTGCTGGGTTTCAGAAGAGGAATTATGTGTGCCATTTTCCAACAGTCAGGAAAACAGGCAGCATCCCACAATAGATTAAAGAAGGTGAGCAAACTGTTTAGAGATTCAGACGACAGTCTCCTTAGCATCTCGTATTGAATTCTATCCGGCCCAGCCGCAGAGTCTTTTTTGACGCCGAGAGCCAGTTCAAGCTCACACCGTGTGAATGGCTTGTTATATGGAACACCCTGAGCACCAGACAAAGAAATGGCTTGTTTTTCTGCTGCTGATCGAAACCTCTTAAAAGATTCACTATAATTGGCCGAATTAGACACTTCCTGGAAGTGTTTACCAAGAACATTTGCTTGTTCCTTAAGCGATGTTGTTGATGGAAAAAGGGGTATCCTAAAAGACCGATAGTCTCCCCTGATCTTTCTAAGACGATCCCACACTTCCTTTGAAGAAACGAAACTACTCAAAGAGGTGACATACTTTCTCCAAGAACTGCCTTTAGCTCGCCTTTGCGTCCAGCGAGCTTTGGCTCTTCTTTTCTTGAATTCAAGTAAATTCCTAGGAGTGGGATAACGTCTGAAGATGCACCATGCCTTGTTTTGCGCCTTGCGTGTTGTGGAGCAGTCCTTATTCCACCATGGCTTGCATCTCTTGGGGAGTCGTTCAGAGGTCTGGGGGATACTGTGTGATGCGGCATTTATAATCGCTTCAGTAACATACAGCGTGGCATCTTCAGGGCTCATGTTTATAAGAATAGACGAATCGATAAAAGCCTCCAAACAAAAAATGGACCAGTCAGCCTTTTCCAATTTCCACCTTGGGAGTCGTGTCGGAATAGAAGGAATTGGCATTGTACTTTCTAAAACAATAGGAAAATGATCACTTCCAAAAGGATTATTTAAAACCTTCCATGAAAAGCATGGAAGTAAAATTGGTGATGCAATGGAAAGGTCAATAGATGTAAATGATTGATGTGCTGCACTAAAAAATGTGGGATCCCTCCCATTAAAAAGACACAAACCAGATGATAATAAAAAACGCTCTACGACGCCTCCACGTGAATCCTGGCGAGCACTACCCCACAAAGGGTGGTGGGCATTAAAATCGCCTAAAATTAAAAAAGGTTGAGGTAATTGTTTTAGAAGTGACTCAAGTTCACTGATATGCAGTGGAGAGTTGGGCGGCAGATAGAGAGAAACTACCGTGATCAAACGGTCAACAAGAAGGCGCACCGCTATAGCCTCTAAGGGCGTAGAAAGGGGGACCTCCGAACAAGCAACACCATTCTGCACCACTATTGCCACTCCTCCAGACGAGTTTGAGGAGATTCTGTCTTTTCTAAAAACTTGGTGCTGACGTAAAATTTGTGTATTAGTGTTATTTAAATGTTTCTTGCAAGCTGAGTGCAATGGGTCTCAGCTCATCCATAAAATAATTTACATCATCAATATTTCTGAGTAGGCCACGGCAGTTCCACTGCATAAAGTGAAAATTGGTCATTGTTTTAAAATTGAGTTAAAATATAAATAAAGAAGAAAAACTGTGAGAGTAGATAAAAAGTTCTAAATAAAATAAAAGTTCTAAGGCTGCCATACGTGGCGAAACTTAATGCGCAATGTCACATTGGTGGTATCACCGGTTTTTTGCCCTTGTGCTTAGTCTTAATAGTCTGCCACTCCATGTCGTCTTGGTCAGACGCATGAGTGGCGACTTCTCCACACTCATCCATAGCCTCAGTTTCCTGAGGCGAGGCTTTTCCTGCAGGTTTTTTCAGGTTCGGGGAACGGGGCGTCATGCCCCGCCCGCGACCACCCCCAGCCAAAGAGGCAGAGGAGGTGCTGGGCGAAGCGTTGCCCAAGTCCACCCGTTCCTGTCCCTTAGGTGCTGCAGGTGCGGCACGAGAGCCATGCCGCTCCTTCGATGATGCTCTCTCCAGGGAGTGTGGGCGAGAGTGTCGACCCTTCTCCCTGGAAGGAGACTGCGGAGGAGGGACGGTTGCAGTAGCCACCGGCCCATCCTGGGTCTGGGAAAC
This sequence comes from Ixodes persulcatus, assembly GCA_013358835.2. Taxonomy (NCBI): domain Eukaryota; kingdom Metazoa; phylum Arthropoda; class Arachnida; order Ixodida; family Ixodidae; genus Ixodes; species Ixodes persulcatus. Next base: position 623,702 of record JABSTQ010010521.1, read on the forward strand.
AGCCTGAGAGGACAAAGGCTGTTGTCCCGTTGGAGTGCGAAGGTTCGCACTCTGGCTGGGAGGGTCCGTAGACCGCCCAGCTGCGATTGCATGCCCCGGAAGCTGAATCTTCAGCTGGGGCGTGGGGGACTGCCGCGGCTTCCCATAGTCCAGAAAGGACGTTTGGGTCGCCACGGCTACCATCAGTGGCGCAGGTCCCCGCTGCACCACCTGCGAGTAGCTGCCCTTGCGCAAGAATCCGAAGCGACGGCGTGCCTCTGGGTAGGAGAGGTTTTCCTTAACTTTAAGTGTAAGCACCTCCTTCTCCTCCTTCCACGTTCTGCAGGATCGAGAATATGCAGGGTGGGGATCACCACAGTTCACACAGTGTGCGCTGTTGGTGCAAGAGTCTGTGGGATGGTCATTCTTGGCACATTTCGCACAAGTGGCTCTTCCACGGCATTGCTGGGAGCCATGGCCAAACCTCTGGCATTTGAAACACCTACGAGGATTAGGCACATAGGGCCGAACCTTGCAGTGGAGGTAGCCAGCTTTCACGGCCTCTGGAAGCGTGGCAGACTCAAACGTTAAGACTATGTGCTTTGTTTTGTGTTCTGTGTCATCACGACGAATTGTGATTCGACGTGCAGCTATGACTCCTTGGCTACAGAGGCCCTCTACCAGCTCTGCGTCGGATATGTCTAGCAGGTCGTCCTCGGAAATTACTCCTTGGACGGTGTTCAGTTTGCGGTGAGGGGTCACAGTGACTTTATAGTCTGACACAGCGTTTAGACCCAAGAGGGCATCACTCTGCTGCTTTGAACTGATTTCCACAAGGAGGTCTCCGGACGCCATTTTCTTTGCATTGAAGTTTTTTCCAACCACTCCTTCTAGTGTCTTAGCTACAAGGAAGGGGGACAGTTTGCTTAGTGGCTTTTCATTTTCAGAATGAAGAACTAGAAATCTTGGGAACTTTTCAGAAACAGAGGACTTTTCAGAGTGGAGCGGTACTTCGGTGCGGACCCTTTTCGGGGCCCGATCAGAAGGTTTTTTTGTTTGCAGACCCATGAAGATGGGGAAGAAAGTTCAGTGCCCGGGTGCACCGCCCACCACGGAGCCCAACAAGGGGGTAGGTAATGTGCCATAGCAAGATGGGCTTGGCTGACACAATTACTCTACCAGTGCTGCCCGGGCATTATACCCTAGTGTGGTTGCAGGGACAGGACCTGTTTCCACTCAAGGTTGGCCCTTGCCGCCTAAGAGTTGAAAAAGGAAGGAAGAGAGTGTAGAAGAAAAGAGAAAGAGGTGGGAGGAAAAGTGAAAGAAGGAAGAAGAGGGTAGAAGAGGCGACTGACTGAATCATCCTGGTCGGGCCAAGCCAGGACACCCGTCTACGAGAAGCAGGGGCCGAAGCGGTGTATTGCCTCACCCGGGGGGCCCCGAAGGGTCCAAACATACCCCGGGCTCAGCTCAACCACCAGGGTCCCCTTTTCCCCGGACACGGGTACGCCACGCACAGCCAGGCGTGGGTGGGCGAACCCACATGGCTCGGGGTTCGTAGTGACGCCACTCACCAAGCACCTACCGAAGTAGGTGCCCCCTGCGTGCGGGTATGGTGGCCCACGTGGCTGGGGTCCGTGGTGGCGCTACTCACCAAGCACCTAACACCCAAGGTGTAGGCGCCCCCTGCGGGGTTTTGACGACTGGGAGCTATAAACTTTTCTTTTTAAGAACCATGGTGAAACCGGTAACCAAACAGCTATCTCAAATGCATCACTGAACCGGAACTGAACCAGAACAAAATGCAAAGTTGCTGAACCTAAACATGAACTGAAATAATGGCCAGTCCGCCCTGAGGCTAATAAAGACATTCCAAAGGATCAGGGTCACTGATGCAAACTAGATGATGGGGAACGTTATTCCAACCTTTATAATGAGGAGAAGAAATCAGTTGGGAAAAGTACTAGGGGAGCCAGAGAGGTGACATATGCAAGGGAGTTAAAATGTTGCTGAGATGAACGAAGAAGATAGCAGAGAATGTTGTGAGAGGTGATAAAACATCTCATGGAAGAGATAAAAGATGCAATATTCTGTGGCAACTACTCAGAACGGCAAGGCACAGTGAAGCCTTCATAGCCAAGACACTGGGGGTATGTTTGTAAGTAGATAAGATGAATCGGGTAGCTAAGCTCTGAATGGATTCAGGGTATCAGGTGAGGGAGATTCGAGGTCGAGGCCAGGTTGCAGCTGCATATCCTATCTTTGGGTGGACAGATGACTTGTAGGCCAGCTGTCACAGATGAGACTAGATAAAACAGCACAAAGGACACAGGAACAAGTGGAAGATACATACAAACTTGTCCCTGCGTTCTTTTTTGCACTGTGTAATTAATTCTCATCGGGCATAGACTCACTCAACTACCACAACCTTGCTACAGCTGTCAGAGAGTGCAACAACAGTGCCAGCAGCGTCCCTTGTAGCCCAGCGTTCTGAGAGCATCGGCAGTCGTCGGGTCAACGTGCAATGTTTGCGACTCCAACTAACTATAGTTGGCGCCACTCATTTTCCAAAATGGCAGTTATAGTGAGGGTCGGAGATGCATTCCGCTGTTGAGCCTGTTTAGTGTGCTGGCTTCACTGAGTGACACAAATTATTTCTGGTAATACGAGGAAGCTAGGGTTTTATGAGCGCAGGTCACCTCTTTACCCTGAAAACAAAAACGGTGTGCAGCATAATATTTACGCCAGGAAGCACGTTTTTTAATTCTGAAGCCATACCGAAACTAACCTCTATTTTGGATTGAATTTCTCGGAATGGTCTTAATTTCGGATTCTTTCTTAAATCAAGATGTGTCTCACATCATAATTATTTAGTTAGAGAAGTTGTCCGCGGAAACATTATTTTGTGACATACATGTTCGATCCAGGCTGATACTTGTGCGTTCTCGTTGCCTTTTCTCGCTCAGAAAATTGTCATGGGAAATAATGAACTGCAGGCCTTTTAATGGTTTTTTGGGTATTTAGATGATTAATTGGTTTAACATTATTCCCAGCGCAAGAATAAGAGAATAATTCCAATTTTTACAATATGTCCACAAAACATATAAATTAATAAATGCTGTTCTCACTGCAACAACCTAAAGACGGACTCCGAATCAGACAGCTGAAGTGTGCGTGTGTGTGTGTGTGTTTCATAGCAACATGTGAGGCATAGGACTTTATATTGCATCCAGTGTTTGACTGTTTGTCTATCTTGATAACGATGTCAGAGTTTTTGATATGCTAAAAATAAAATAAAATTATACCTTTCTGGAAAGACTATTATGGTTAAATGGCGTATTTTTGTGATCTTGGCGTTAATTGGGAGCATACATTGCTGCGATTTATATTAATAATAATAATATTAAAATTCAGCCATTTAAATACATAATTTTTCAAGCTCTAATATAATTTGTTGCTTATGATCTAACGCGCGAACAAATATGACAACCAAAAGTGTGCTAATTATCAGCACTGGTGCCAATTGCAGCATTTTTAATTACCAAGTAATAAAATAAAAATAGTCTAAAACCAATGAAAACATTCTAGCTAATCTAAGAAATCCATGTAAAATTATGTTAATTGTGGGTAAAATATATTTTGCTATCAAAGTCGCGACTTTTGACAATCGGCAAAACGTCCAAAGTCGCCGCCAATATAGACCAATCCATTTAGCGCTCTCTGGGCGGCACCATTTTGTTCGACCGCAGCGCCCTCTCCATACATCCGGGAAATTCAGCGGGTTCGGCGGGGTAAAACGAGAGAGAGGGCACGCGCCCGACTCCACTAGCAGACGACAAACCGGGAGGTTGCCGTTCTCCTTCTTTGAGCTGTATCGGCGAGCTGTAGGGAACATCGAACTCTCGCTCGTGGCTGCCGTTGTGAAGTGGTTCGCGTTCTTAGAATAGTTATGTCTACTCCAAAATCATCCTATAGCTCTCTGTTGTTCTATAACTGTAAATGATCAACTAGCATATCTTTTTTCCGTTACTTAAATAGCAGTTGAGTCAGCCGGCAGTACTACCCTCAACTACTGAGTGTATTGCGGCAGGAGAGCACGTTTTTATTTATTATTTCAGACTTCCACTCATGGTCGCTAAAGGCCTACACCAGTACGAACTTTGTACAGTAAAGAAAGGTACAGCAACCGGATTTACTTTTCTCCAGAGAAACCGGCCAATCTGACACAGTTTTTCCTATTTTTTTTTTATGTGCACGCAGGTAACAGTGCAATTGGACCCTGTGAGTCTTTTTATCTAGCATAGTATTACACGATAATTGGCATACCAAAATCTGCGCTTAAAAGTTCCCAAATGACGCGATTTTAAACACACATACCTGCCAAGTTTTACGATTTTATCGTAAAGTGTCCGATTTCCAGCGCTTTCTTACGATTATCGTATTAACAACAACATTTGTACAATTTTCCGCACCCCGTGTGAAAAAAAAAAAAAAAAAAGTTTCTGTTTAAGCTGCACCTCGCCTGTTTACAAGTTGGGGTTGGCAGCACTGGTACATCGACTTGTATGCCAGGGGGCGCAAGCTACCGCTCAAGTGTTGTAAGGGGTGGTATAGCCCAGGTATAGCCGCTAACATCCATCCATCCATCTTAATCCAAAACTGTTTAGGAAATCTCCTTTGTTGTGGCGACGTTGGTTGTGGCGAACGTTGTGCGTTGTGTGACTGGAACTTTTACTCATGATCTCTTGAAACCATCTTTGCTACAAGATGTCTGGAAAAAAATATTTTCAAGTGTTTATTCCCATCTATTCAACCGACTTTACATTTATGAAGACGTCGCGCAAGGGCGAAAGGTACGCATTTTGTAGTCTGTGTCGCTGCGATGTCAACATTTCGCACGCTGGTCACCGGGACATTCTGTGTCATCTGAATACAAAAAAGCACAAGGACTCTGCAAATTTAGTTGAAACCAACGAGAAGCTTGGAGGATTAGTCGATCAACGGATTACGACATTACCCGAGCAGAATGCCTTTTACGGCATTTTTGATCAAACACAACGTGCCGTTCACGGCGGTTGTTGTGGAGACGTTAAAGAGCAAGAACTTAGCTCTTTAACGTCTCCGTTAAACCAGGCACAGGCGAAAGAGCTTTCAGCAAAGTGAAGAAGGCACACACGCAGTTCCGCTCCTCCATGTCGAAAAAGACCCTTGAACAGTTGTTAGTTGTGAGATGCAGCCAGTCCGGAAAGTGCCATGAACAAGTGTTCGACAAGAACTTCCTAAGGAAAGCAAAAACTGCAACTTCCTCAGTGTTGGCCCAACCTTCTACTTCTAAAGAATAAGACATTTCGTGCAATGTATGATGTGTTTGTGCCCTAGTTGAGGCATTTTTCTTACCTAAACCAAGTTTTTGAAGAATAAAACAGTTTTCGTATTTCTTGACACAATTGTAGTGTTTTTTGGCATCCCCTGTAGTATTTTCAGCATTGTAGGGTTGGCAGGTCTGAACACAGTTTGCACGCCAGCCGGACGCTAGCTACAGCCCACTCGGGGGAGCAGACGACATGTGGGGTGAGAGGGGGAGTGCATTTTTTTCTTTTACCCTCTCTGCTATGACCCTAATGGAACGGTCTATACTTCCAGACCAAATGCCCAAGTAAAAAAAAAAAAAGAATGAAAATAAAAAAGAACACTTTTTAATTACCAATTTTTTTATAACATTTAGCAACTTTCATTTTTACGGTTTGTCATTTTGCCGATCTCAGCCTTTCCAGTTCGAATGAACGCCAACCTGCTTGCACGCCTGCTTACTGCAGCACGTTTCTTTGGCGTTGGAAGCCGGTGAAACAGTAGTGAGTTTGAGTATTGCGTATACGAGCGAACGCAAGCGCTGTGTGTTTGCGTTATCTTTGCGTGTTCCCACTGCGCGTGCGCGGAGCCCAAAATTGCGGTCTTGGATGGCTTATGGCGATGAAGCGCACGCACGTGGGGCACGCAACTCTAACGCAAACGCACAGCGCTTTCGTTTGCTTCTATGCACAATACTAAAACTCTCCAGTAAGATACAATCCCATACCGGCTGCAGCACTATGTTGGGACAGTGAAGAGTGTTGTTTGCATTCGGAAATTACATTTCGTGAGCCATGATCGCAAGCAGTTCTGCCGTGCCCGCCGAGCAGGAGAATCGGGGGACCCTCACTAAAGCGCTTCCCGTTTCCGCCGCGGGAGGGCGAGCATCGAGCTGGAGACGCGAATAGCCTCCTGTCAATAAATTTGTGCAAGCTACGTCATCTCAGTAGCGTATTTCGTCTTGCAAATACTGGACCTTTCTCAAGTGCATTGCGAGTTCTTAACTGGCTTCTCAATTATATGCCGCCCACTTCAAGGCAAGATGCAGCTTATAATCTCTGATGTGGATTGCATTAAACCGAAATAAAAATGCACTTGCAGAGAGGAACTAGAACATGTCCGAAGGTGCAAAACATTGTTTACTTTTATAAAAATTAAAGCACGGCTAACAGAGTCATAACTCTGTAGTTCGCAATGTTCATGTACCAACCACAAACTAGCGCACCTACCCTGCACTTCAGATAACCCTGTCTAAGTAAAAGATCCAAATCATACCTCATTCTGAACAGCCACAAGGCAATTGGCCGTGTAACATGTTTAGAGCTTGTGTTTTCATTCAATCATTAACTTTGAAGGGCACAACAGGGTTACACCTAACTGAAACAACACTCTGGGACTACCGCTGTTAGATTTGAACCTTTTTCTATTAATGCATATGTTTTATGAAAGTAGTAGTGCCAAACATTGTGGCTTCTTTTGAGCCCGTCTACATTTATCCAACACCTTCAGTGTGCACAAACATATTCCAGGGGATGTCATGAGATTGAAGATAGAGTAGGCAGGCGAGCTGGTTGTGTTACACCTATTTTAAAAACCGGAGACGACGGACGAAAAGGGGACAAGACACAAGACGTGTGTGTGTTGTCCCTTTTTCGTCTGTAGTCTCCGGTTTTTCAAAAATGTGTGTGTCATATGCTAATTCTTTTTGCACGGAGAAGCCTGTCTGTGCTTTGTGCTCCAGTCAAGTGGGCTAAGCATTGTGTTCAACTCAAGAAGGATGCATACAAAGACAACATACGCAACATACCAAATAGTACTGGAGTATGGATTGGAATTGAAACCTTTTGCAAGATGGAAACGTTTGTCCAGAGCTCATATGACATGACTGGAAATGGGTTTCAATTAACACTAAAATATCCATCAAGGTATCATTAAATGGAATGATACCTTGATGGTATCCATACCATCAAGGTATCATTGAATGCCTAGATTTGCACAGAAATGTGAACGTCAAGAAGCAAACTATGAACCGGCTGTCTTCAGAGTTATAAACAACTGGTCAGGAACTCGCTACTGACTGAATCCCTTGCCCCCTCTTTTCCTCGGTCAAGCAAGATGACAACACAAAAGCAGTCTAGGGCATGTCTTAATAATAAATCTGCCAAACCGAATTGTCTCGACTACCCATAAACCAAAAATATACCGATTAAAAAAGAAAAAGAAGCTTGGAACACACAACGCATAGCCACTGGGACATGAAACAATAAATGTGACTTCCAGAGCCTGACATAACATTCCTTCGCAATTATCTTCTTGTTTTTGTGCGACTATTTAACAAAAAAACATTGATTGGGCGGCATCTTAATACCATAATCAAGCACTTCGCGCGAAACATATTAAATCTTTAGTGCTGCATCTATACTCAGTTTCACGATAGCTTGGCTAACTGTGGAGGCTACAGCCCCCCGACCCAAAAGAGCGTCAGAGTGAGGCACGTGATCTCACATCATGGGAGCTTTTGTGTCACTCCGCCAAATGCGAGGCCCAGAGGAACCGGCTGTCGTCTGCTGGCCAAGAGTAGTCTGCTGCGAAACCAACCAACTTCGGATAAACATACACCGCCGCAACATCGCCGTCCGCTAGAGTAGCAATCTCTTCTGAAACAGTTCATGAGGCAAACCTAAGCACAACTTACCCGCAAATCTGTGGCGGGTGCTAATGCCAGGACGACGTTTTGAGCGGAAGCAGTCGATTACAGGGCTGCAAACGTTCAAACATCATTCAAAAGCCACGCTGTTCTTGGAAATAGCTTGATCCGAATTAAGAATCATTGAAAAGTAAGATGCCTTCGTTTTTCTTACATGTCGTGCAGCGTAGTGTAGCTAGAGATGCAATTGCACGAGTTCAATTGCCGTTAAAAGAAAAAGAAGCCTAGAACTACTTTTTGTCGCAAACGGCACTGCTGCTGTGGTGGTAACGAGGCCTCCGTGACTTCGACCATGGAGTGTTGTCACGTGCCTTGCTCCAATGCCCTTCTTGGGTCGTGGGGGCCACAGCCTCCACAGTGCACCAAGTTATTGTGAAATGAAGTATAGCAGCATCCAACCGAATGCAGGTTTTCCTTCAAGCACTGGGTATCTTTGAAGACTCTCTGTAGACAGCAGAGAAGTTTGGAATGCAGTGGAAACTAACGAGCAGAGGTCAGACTCCCTCTATCGTGGCCAGAGGTCAGACACACTCTCCAACCGATAAGGACCATGTATCGGACAAGTTCAGAGCCAGCAACACATCACCAGAAGTCTGACCCAGCACAGCATGAGTAACAGAGATAAGATACCAAATTGGGCTGCTAAGCATAAATGAGCAGTGTCAGGAGAGAGACAGCACATTGTTTACATTCTCAAGATATAAAAACTGACTGGGACCACCGGGAAGTCTCCACACAAGAAGGTGCAAAAAATCCTTAAACTGGGCCAGCTTTAGTTGAGTTGCACAGACCAGCATTCACACTATTCAGAAAGCAGTGAACAAATTTTGGGGTCTTTTTGGCTTATCGACTGGGGCGACGCCCCGAGAGTTGCGGGAGAATCCAGGAGAAGCGGAGCTCACGTGACCGATGCGGGGCCAAGAAGCGCGACGTCACAAAAGACGCGTCACCGATTGGTCGGAACGAGCGACGTGCCCTCGGTCACGTTTTGGTTCGCAGTTTTTAGGAATACTGTTCTAATTTCAGCTTGAATAACCATGAAAAGTATAAATCGGACCGGAGATGATTACTAAACCGTAAATAAAACAGCATAGTTATTTTTTTCTTTGCTAGGCTGGACGCGAAACGGGCAACAAGCAAACTATGGGCAAACGAAATAAATAAAAAAAAGAATGCAGCGCGGAGCATGCTAGAGACGTCGATGTCGTGTTTCCTTTGGGAGCACGATACTCGAAGGATTCTGCAAAGTGGTAGTCATGCCAAATTTGTGCGCCGTAGATGGCTGTTCAAACGGTCGACTGAAGACTAGTAATCGTTTTTGTTCTTAGACGACGGAATGAGTGGACGTCAGACTCCGGTGAAAGCAAAAATGGTGCGGTTTATTTTCTCCTTCTTGGGAGCGTCCCCCGCGGAGGAACCGGTTCCCGAGTCGCTGCCGCTTTCCCCTCGGTATTTCCCCCGCGTCCCTGTCGGACAGGGACAGGGCCTGTCCTTCGGCAGCGCGCCGCTCTCGTCTCGCCCGTGCGAATGTTGCTCACAGCTCTGCTGCTCGGAGCCAGCGGGCCGATCGTTGCCAGCTGGGCGGTCACCGTTGGCCTCGGGTGATAGCGAAGAACGCCACACACATACTCCCGTTCCGTTGGTGTTAGGTCACTGAAAGGAAGCCCGAACCGAACTCGCTCGCGAGAGCGGCATCGTCGTCCATGTTGACAGATCCGAAGAAACGATCGCGCCACCGCAGTGCTATAACCCACCGCGGTAACCAGTTTCGATCTCCTAAAAGCTACCGATACCGACTATTCACACTTGACGTCACTCCCTACGTCACCTCCGTTTTCGGAGGCCCAGAAATGAGAATGGAGATAGTTCAGTTTCGGTTTCTTCAGTTCTTTTGTAGGCACAGAAATACGCGTCACAAATGTCTACAAAAATTGGGCAGCGTGCCACGCTCCCAAGGAGCCTAAAAACACCATTTAAAAAAATTAAATAAAATCGCCTTCATTGTCCCTTTAAAAGGAAAAGAAGCCTAGAACTACTTTTTGTCGCAAACGGCACTGCTGCTGTGGTGGTAACGAGGCCTCCGTGACTTCGACCATGGAGTGTTGTCACGTGCCTTGCTCCAACGCCCTTCTTGGGTCATGGGGGCCACAGCCTCCACAGTGCACCAAGTTATTGTGAAACGAAGTATAGCAGCATCCAACCGAATGCAGGTTTTCCTTCCAGCACTGGGTATCTTTAAAGACTCTCTTTAGACAGCAGAGAAGTTTAGAATGCAGTGGAAACTAACGACCAGAGGTCAGACTCCCTCTATCTTGGCCAGAGGTCAGAAACACTCTCCAACCGATAAGGACCATGTATCGGACAAGTTCAGAGCCAGCAACACATCACCAGAAGTCTGACCCAGCACAGCATGAGTAACAGAGATAAGATACCAAATTGGGCTGCTAAGCATAAATGAGCAGTGTCAGGAGAGAGACAGCACATTGTTTACATTCTCAAGATATAAAAACTGACTGGGACCACCGGGAAGTCTCCACACAAGAAGGTGCAAAAAATCCTTAAACTGGGCCAGCTTTAGTTGAGTTGCACAGACCAGCATTCACACTATTCAGAAAGCAGTGAACAAATTTTGGGGTCTTTTTGGCTTATCGACTGGGAAGGTTAAAGCCCCCCAGTTTCAGAAGACAGTAAAGTTGCCTGTGGTTCTTGAACGAGATGCCCTTTATGAAACACCGACTGCCATTATGCGTTCTGGGCCCCAAACCCAACAGGAGTTATTCACAACTTCAGCGAAGCAGGTGACAAGAAGTGTTCAAATAATGAAGCACTCTGGTGTGTGCTTCACAATCAATAAGCGAACACAACAAAATTGGCATGTAGTTGCTAAGCTGACAGGACGTGGAAGTTAAGTGTTTGTTGGACAAATCAAATGCCTGCCTTTGATCACCTGACTTCGCTGCCTGTGCATGGAAATGGGCAAAAGCATAGTTATCTGGTGAAAGAATGACAGACAGACAAGTGGTCCGTCTGTGCAGCTTCTACCGCTGTTAGCTTGGTGATAAATGGAGTATAGGTGCTGTGCGAGGGTCAAAAGACCAGTACTTAAAAAATGTGAATAGAACGATCTCACCAAGCATTCATCGCGTTTGCGCCACCGCCACAACTTTAGTTCGCAGGAGGCAGGCGGCAGTGCACGAGACAGCTCGTGCCGTCTCGTGCTCTGCACCTGCAGAGCTTTATCGAGGTTGTTGCACGTGCAAAAAGACCAAAGTTCCCTGAATGCATTACAACAGCAGTGGCGTAGCCAAACTGGCTGGTGAGGTTGGTCTATTGGAAGTAGACCCTTAATATTTTATGAGTAGCATGCGGGACAAGAAGTTAAATCCTATTCCTGATCACTACACTCGAGACATTGCAATGAGACAACCATCAGATGTTATCAGGGTCCATACAGGTTTTGAAGACAAATATTCAGGGGTTTTCAAGGACCTTGAAAGCCCTGCAAAGATATATATATATATATAAACAGGGTGTTTCACGAAACGTGGACAAATTCGATATTGCGAAAACTACACGTTGCAACAAAAAAAGGCTTGTGTCGTTTCGGTCCTGGGCCAGGGGCCTATTTAGGAAAATTATTAAAGCCCAGGATAATTAGATTGTTAATTATTTTTGCATAATTAACTTTTTTAATATTGTGTTTAAGGGCATGGTTTCAATTAGAAAATTGCTCAGCATCATCGAAAAACACTAAATCAACAAATTGCAGAATGATAGAAAGCACGCGAAGCATTTTACGACTTTACGAAAAACCGCACAAATTCGACGGGTTTTTAAGTTTCGGTTTGCTATCAGAGCGCATCTCGGCCCCGGCGGCACCGCACCCCGTGGAGAAATAGTGCAACCAACTCCTCGTGCGCTGTTATCGCGCGACGCAGCAGAGGCTGGTTGCACTATCTCTCCACGGGGCGCGGTGCCGCCGAAACCGAGATCCGCTCAGATAGCAAACCGAATCTAATTATCCTGGACTTTAATAATTTTCCTAAATAGGCCCCTAGCCCAGAACCAAAACGACTTAAGCCTTTTTTTGTTGCAATGCATAGTTTTCGCAAAATCGAATTTGTCCACCTTTCGTGAAACACCCTGTAAATATATATATATCAGGGGTGGAACTCATGAAATGTACTTGGGAGCAGCCACGGGAGCAGCTGAAACTGCTGTTTTGGAGCAGGCTGGGAGCAGCTAAAACTACATTCTGGAGCAGGCTAGGAGCAGCTCAAATCAGTTTTCAGTGCACTTCAGCTTCTGTCTTAGATGAGCACGGCAGCAATTTCAATTGTGCTTAGCAGCACAGATGAGCATGAGTGGTTAGGAACCTATGTAGATGGGATAACAGTGTAACAGGTGCAAAAACTTGGCCTTAGTGAGAACCAAAAAGCAAGTACCAAATGTTTCTGAAGATAGTGTCCTTGATATTTTCTGAGTGTCTTTCAGCTGCTCAAAATGCAAACGCGGCACTGTTTATAGCACGACGCACACATGCTCGACATAGTAATTATATGTGCGAACGACGTGACGTCCGTAAGCAATGGGCGTGCAGTTCCGCGGAGGAACAGGGCCACAAATTTTGAGTTTATCCTTCTGTACAACTCAATATCGAAGCATCAGACTGCGATTGACGGAGTTATCATATTCGAAGCGATGAGCCAGAGCAAGATTAAAGTACGCCGAGCAGATCTACCCCTCGCGCGAGAGCTGCTGGCCGGCAAGGATTCGGATCGCACAGCGTTTCAGTTCAATGAAATCACGATTTATCTTGCAGGAATGCGGTTCTAACTTCTAACGATGAAGCACTAAAAGGAATATTTCGCAAATGTGCTTTCAACTGGCTGACGTCCGGAACCCGGGCCGCAGACCCTCAGGCTGACCTCACCTCGGCCGACTTGCTTAACCACTTATGGTTGAACAATAACAATGCATTCGCAGGTGATCTAGCGCAACCCGACCCCCGAATATTTTCGCGTGCTTCCGACTCGGGATACACAGGAAAAATAAACGGAACAAAAAATTGCGAAGCCGACCAAGCTAAACGCGCTCATTGTTGCCGATCGAGTCGATAAAAACCGAAACCAAGACAAAAAAAAAATATTTTGGCGCACGTTGTGCGATTTGGAGTACAATGGCGCGAAGTCTTGGCTGTGGCGCAGTTTCCGCAAAATGGCGCAGACAAATGCGTCTGGCGCAAAATATATATATATATATATATATATACATATATATATATATATATTAAAGAAGTGTCATACCTGGTAGTTTTATAATAGCGCAACTTCTTTAACACATTGCAAACGTTTTATTACGAGCTCGTGTATCTTGCATGCATTGTTCAGCGTCTTACGCCTGCTTGTCAACTGACCACTTGCGCATGGCGTCCAGTGACTCATGGACCTATCCACTGTCGTCTTCATGTTACCACAGTGCTTCTCAGAACTGAAATGGTTTTCCTATCACCGACTCTCCCACAGACGAGGTATCAAACGTTTTCCCACAAGGTAAGACACAACCGCTGCAAGTTGCACTTGCCAGGCATCACGTACACAACCTCAGTATGTCCATGTGCACCATGTGCAGCATATGCAGACAAAAAAAAATGCTGCTGACTATAACCACAAAGTTCAAGAGTTTCTAGAAACTTGAAATTCCAGGGCTTTTGAGAACTAGAAAATTGCATTCACAAATTCAAGGGTTTTTGAGGTTTTCAAGGAGCCGTGCAAACCCTGTGTGCAAGTTCTGCATTCTCGTGCACTGTAAATAAAACTGGAGAATGTTTGTCTCTGGTATCTTCGATACAGCATGGTTCATTTCAAAGGCTCCTCAGAACACCGGAAATATTGGTAATATATGGGGTGGAGACGAACGACAAAGAAAGCTGCCCTCAAAATATATGGCACACGTCTGGATAGAGATTTTTGGCACAACAGCCGCTTCTGCTCGGGTCATAAGAGCGAATGAACCACCCTATATGTCACACGAATGAGAAATGTATGCTACTCAGAGATAGCATTTTTCCGCCTTACACGTGAACACAATGGGAGTTCTTCCGATAAGATAAGAAATGAAGAGGACAGGAGAAAATATATTGATACAATGCGTATACCAATCGACATCCAGAGCACTTCCCAGGATACAAATTTTGCTCTCTCTCAATCTAACAAGCACATAGCAAAGACGACCGATACAAGGCAGGCTGTGTTATTGAAAGCAGCCCATCCATACTGTATTTTGTTTGTTGTTTAACGCGCCATTAGAGTGCATAAAAATAATGTAAGAAGAAAAAAAGGAAAGGCAAGTTCACAAACCAGTAGATGGTCGAGCGTGTTGGTGCCTAATTTACGGTAACGAAAGAGGGACATGAAAAAAAAAACAGACAACGCAGGCCTGTATTGTCTGTATTTTATGTCCCTCTTTAGTTATCGTAAAAAAAAAAAAAAAATAAGGCAAACCAGTCGTCCATATTTATGGAGGAAAACTGCAGACGAGCCAGAAATATTTGTCGCACTTGTTTGCATAGTCGTGTAGTGCAGCGTTCGTAATACGATCCTATGTCGCGATGAGCGGATGTAGATGACGGCGACACGGAACTTTTTTACGTATGTGTTTTTGTTTTCTTCCTTTAAAACTTGGAAGCGGAGGCATAAAATGCTTGCACTGCTTTAGGAAACGATCGAAGTGAGGGTAGACAAGACGGTTTGAGAGTGTATCTTACGTATAACCTGGCGGAAGACGAGATTCGAGAAACCGAAATGCAGGCACTCAGCAGTTATGACCTACTTCGACGCCAAACGGCATCACACACAAGCACCCACTACGGATAAAAGTCGCACAGAGGGCTTAGGAAATGCTCACTTTTAGTGACCTAAACGAGCTCACTTTTGCCGGCGTTCAGAGTGGTGCAGCCGTAATTACATTTGCCCGTCGAGTATTGCGGAAATAAGGCTTAGGAGGCATAGGAGCGCGGCGGAGGCGATAAACAGACACTTTTCCTCGCCAAAAACTAACGAAGAGATGGCTCGCCGACTGAAAACTATATCCCTTAACAATGCAACCAGCAAAACAGTAAAAAACGTGTATTTCCAAACTATCCAATAGAAAATTAAAACACGCCAAAAACTTTTTTTTTTTTTTTTCGGGACTGCCCAACCCCGTTTGACATCTGTGCATCGTGCAATGGATGCCAGCGACAAACTCTACGATATGCGCGGTCAAATTCGAAGCTTTTCTCGCCGCCCTTTGTTATTTTCCGCGTGAAAACGGTTGCACACGACGGCACGATTTGTAACATATTCCCACAGCGTCGCTTCTCGCCTGAAGACAGGGTCCTCCGTGGCCCAACTGTTTTCGTTCAACCGAGCTGTCATCCTCGAGTACGGGCGGTGCTCGGGCACCGACAGCTTTTAAAGCCGAACAACACGACGCCGAGCAAGACAACGCACAGAAGGGACTTGGCACTTCGAAAGCGCTAAATTCCTCAGCGGAAAGCACCGAAAACCACAAAGTGTATTTACGAGAAGCACGCACATACCTCTGTCTCGCCGACTCCTCCAAACGACGTAGACGGCGCCTAAATGCCGAAGCTCTCGCTGTTCGCACTGCACGCCGAAAATTGCGGGCCACCACTCCCAATCCAGGGCGCGTCCGCCGCGTAGAACATCACAGGCCGTGTGAATGATCAACGTTAACTACAAGGATATGCCAACATGCTTCACGATGCTGACCCACCCGTCACCGTAGCATATCAAATCGCCATTGCATGACGTCATTTTTCGTTTGCTTTGTGTTTAGTCTCGTTTTCCAACGCCCCGCCAGGGGCAAAATGGGCGAAACGAGTGAAGCCTCGAAACCAGACGGCATAGCAGAGCAGACGCACGACTGCAATCTGCTCATTTTCGTTTTGTGTTTAGTTTCGTTTTCGTCTGAGCTTCTTCTCGCTCTCGCGAAGGGGAACTTGGTTGACCCTGCGTACTTTGGCATCTCCGAACCGCACACGCTAGGATTCCCAAACGCAAACAATCAGTTCTCGCACAGCAGCTCTGAATCGCGCGTGTAAAAATAAACATTTCTCTCTAAGGCCGTTGCCTCTGTCTCAATGCACCCCTTGTGTTTTAGAGCTCCAAAAGCGCCAACTTTTAGCGGCTACAATTCCGCCATTCATATTCTCCAAAACATCTCCGTAGCTGTAGTTGAAGGACAAGTTAATTTTTATGTATTTTCTTTTTTTCTTGCCGGCTTTCTCTTGGAGTGATATCAATTCTTGTCTGAAGGAAACTGACAGCTTTCGCTGCGGGGGAGTTTTCTTTGAGGGAAATGAGCTTAAAAGTAAGAAAAAATAAATGTTATGTACGGGGCTCTGACTCAGTACAGGAAGTCCTGAGTCTCAAAGCTTAGCTCCGCTATTCGTCATACTTCTGTCGTTGAGCATTTCAGGGGGTATGAATGACGGTCACTACGTGCCTACCCATTTTGAGTCTGCACAACTGTACACACACAAATATCAGTATGAAATTAAATCTGTGTCTATTAACGTTCTCACTATCTTCGTTTTTGTACTGTACCTCTTAACCCCCCCTGGGAGGCATCTCTCATATTTTGTATGCCTAGGCCGTCCATACAGAAACAGAAGTAAAAGTAAACGATAAAAGTTGCTCTTATCAACGGTATGTCGCAGCGTGCCAAAACTGATCAAACAATAATCCAGGCCCGTCAAAAAAACAAAAAAAAACATTTGTTTTGATGATTTTTTTACAGATTTTATTGTTCGGCGGTGTCATTTAGAGATGAGAAACGGTATTCATTCATTCGTTGCTCCTTTTCAGTGCCACACACGCACGGCTAAGTGTATATGTCTTTCTAGTTAGTAGGGCAACGTGTTGTGTCCGTGTGTTTCTTTTTTTTATATGGGACTGAAACATTACACGTTGCTCTTGGCCACGCCCACGTTCGCGGTGGGCAAGCGAAATTATGCAGTGCATGGAAGGTTGTTCCCTCGTCGGTTTGCCCTTGACGATGCCTTGACTAACCTGTTGGTCGGTCGCGCGAATTAAACATCAACCTTTCACGGCCTATCCGGGGCTATCTGTTGGGCGCCTTCCTGTTAGTCACTGCGCCGCACGTGCATCCGTCTCCTGATTGTTTATCTGTCCTCATTTCTTTGTTGTTGTTTTTTGTTGTTTTTTTATAGCGCTATTTGTTTTGTTTGTTTTGGTGTGAAAATAACACGTTCATGTTTCACCACGGGCGTCTCGACGCCAAATTAACAATTTGTTAGAGGAACAAAAATATCGAGATAAAATATCTAATTTGTGTGCGCGTTTTGCTTTTGTGCTGCACTGCTGTTGTTGTGTTTGTTTGTTTTTTGGATGTACAGGGTTGGTTTACTAAGCTCACATATGGAATGGCTAAACAAAGAAAGCTCGAATGCTGGACTTGTGAAGTACGATCGAGACTGGGATAGAAAGTAAACGTCAAGGTGATCTCAATCTTAAATGATTATTGAGGTCTCGCTAGGGTGATTTATATCAAACCTTTCCCGTGAAAAAAACCTCAAAAAAGTCTCGAAAAAATCTTATTTCGGCAAGATATGATAAAAGATCAATCCCGTAGCCCCAGGAAGCCCTTTAAACTCCCATTGTTTATATTGGGCGCTTTGTTAAAAAAAAAAAAAAAAAGACATTAAACAAGAAGAGGTGCTGAAGTAATAAGGAGTATTCACTGGGCGCCATATTTGTGGGTGATCTCTAGAGCGCATGCTCTGAACGAGCCAACATTAATAGGCTGCTAAGACCGGCACTCTTGATGGTGCGGAATGCACGTTACAAAAGAACTGTGGAAGCTCGCCATCAGCACGCGCTCAGTAGTCGTGCACACAGCTATGGCCGCCAGTGCGTTGTGCGTGCTCTCAGTTCAGGTTCCTCAGTCTTGAGACTGCATGAGGAAGAGGCAGGGGCGGATACAAGTGTTTCGAGAACATTCCAGGTCAAAATGTCCATCGAGACGAAATGTACATCGAGTTAAAATGTCCAATATTAGTCATTTTGACTTTATAGGCCTTTCATATCGATTGACGTTTTGACCTGGATGCATCATTTTGTCTCAATGGACATTTTGAACATTTTGACTCGATGAACATTTTGGCCCTCCAAACAGCTTACCTCGTTGACTCACATTTTAACACTGGTGCTGACACCAACTTGTATCCATGTGTGTAGTATACATACGCACGCGTTCTTGCACAAACGGTCATAAAATGACAGCCTGCGCAAATCTGTGCAACCTTTCTATTATGTGACAAACCCTATTTTTCTGTGCTGGACGTTTAGAAGGGAACAGCTTTTTCTATTCAACCCGCGGGCCGTAATAAAACCATTATGGCCCGCTCAACCTCCGCCAGAACGTCCCCAGTGGTTGGAACAAGATGCCGAATGTACAAAGAAAAGGGAAGCTGCGAGCGATTTTCGGAAAAATGGCAATGACTAAATGGGGCGCGTTCGCTGACTTCATTTTCACAAATTCAGTAATTTAAAAACAATCACGAACAACTGGTCCTGCGAATCATTCACCCCACGCTAATTATACGCAGTACATCGATCTATAAATCTTGAAAATTAGTTAGAGAAATTTTCTAAATATCAAACTTCGCGAAAGAACTCTAATTCACAGTATCTACGGTCTCTGTTGGCCGTTAGTTCAAGATATAGCGACCTCGGCGCCGGTATCGAACTGCTGGAGTTACGTTCTGGCACATTTTAGTAATGTTAGCGCTCAGAAAAACAGGTTCGTATCCGCTCCCAACGGCCTGCGCATTGGTAGTACTAGTACCTATGGCTTGATAGAACTAAAAATGCTAACATAACTACTGTAAAAGTCTTGCCCTTTAGATAAGATCATATCAAGAAAGTGAAGACCAATATTAGAAAAGAACGAACTTGAGAATACAGTCCTGGCTCCAAATGATGGGTGACAATTTTCTCACCACTGTACTAATTTTGAAATTTGGAACATTAATGTGCTAGCTTCGACTGAAAGTGAACGAGCTGTACATGATGACGTTTGTAGCGGAAACTTTTAAGATAGAGCTCCAGTTCAAATGGCACATTGTTGCCTCAAGCAACGTTACATTTCACCACACTAGGTCCCCACGGACAAAAGGGTACAATAATTAAACTGAACCTCCTCCATACTTGGCGGAACGGAGGAGGCGGGGCTGGGGCGTTCGTTGAAAGACAATTCGTAAAAGGGCAACTCGTAGCAGGGCTATTGGTCACGTAGGGGAATTCGTCATACACTTCGTCACTAGGTCAACCTCTCAAACACACAAAAAAAAAAAGGTGGCCTGGAGCTTATATGCGTAAAGGTGGGCACGTTCGCGTGCCTACGTTTGGAATTCGAATTTTGCAAAGCGTGCCAAATGTTTTGGTCCTTACAGCCGCACCCTGATTGTAAACCTTATTTCGTGAACTACTTTATTATATACATATGGCGACGATGTACCTCTTCTATAATTTTATGCACTGCAATTTCTTAGTTCAAAATCACAACTACGATTCAGCCTGCGATTCAAAGTTTTGCCAATCACGGGTATTTTAGGCGACCTACCAGACTTCGTGACAACCTTTCGATTCAGGTAAAATATATGAGACTGAGATAATCAAATGAACGCGTATGTGTCATATAAGCAAGACGTTTTGTATGTTAATGTATATTTGATTTTACTGTTGCGTCGAAATTAAATAACGCAATGTCTTATTTCTGGTACCTGAAAATGAAAGTGGACTCGTTTCACGGTGGAAATAGTGCCGATTGCCAAAACAACGCGGAAAATATATTCTAAATTTAGGGGTTCAACTGTTCGAACCGGTTTGAACCATTATTTTTGCCCCCGGATCTGAACCGGAACTGAACCGAAAGCCGTGAACCCGAACCGAACCGATAAAAATTTCGGTTGGACACTCTGGAACTCAAAACATCTGAACCCCCCCCCCCCACACACACACACACACACCTACACACCGTCGTGCCGACAAGATGTTAGTTCACTGTAATGCGGGCATCTATGCCGATTAGAAAGGTTTATTTGTTAAAGAAACGTGTATGACATTTTTGTGAGTGATCTTTCTAACGAATAAAAGCGGCCTCGAAGTTCCCAGGCAGCACAATACGTCGGGAGGACGTCGAAATAAGGTCCTAGACGTCGGGCGACGTCGAAGTCCTTAACAAACTTTTTATCGACGGCATTGGTACGTCCACATGAGAGGTTTCGATAACGTCAAACACGCGACGTAGTGACAACGTCATAAGCCTCACCTCGACGTCTTCAACAGTAATAGACGTCTGTTGGACGTCTTGTATGAGAAGTTCTTTGAACGTCGAGTACGAGACGTCATAACAATGTCCTGAATAACACCTTGACGTCTTCGACATTAATCGACGTCAGTTCCACGTTTTCGCCGGGAAGTTATTTAAACGTCGAGCACGAGACGTCCCAACAATGTCCCGAGCAACACCTTGACGTCAACGACATTATTCGACGTCAGTTCTACGTTTTTTTCGGGAGGTTCTTCGAACGTTGAGCGCGAGACGTACCAAGAATGTCTGAGCAACACCTTGACGTCATTGGTATTAATAGACGTCAGTTCTACGTTTTCCCCGGGAAGTTCTTTGAACGTAGAGCACGAGGCGTGCCAACAATGTCTTGAGCAACACCTCGACGTCGTCGAAATTATTCGACGTCAGTTCTACGTTTTGTTTCGGGAGGTTCTTTGAACGTTTAGCGCGAGACGTCCCAAACAATGTCTGAGACGTCCCAAACAAAATTTCTCGTCAATGTCAGCATTTTGATACTGTGCATGCAATCCACCTTTCAACCTGGCTGAGCTGCTGAAATCTCTTACAATATTATCATTCTCCTGATTGCTGTTTGAGCAGGAATTGCTTAAAAAGCCGAGAATTCACAACAAAAACCAGAATTTAGCTCGGAGTCAGCGGGGCTGTTTACAGCATTTTTAACGTTTCTAACTTAATATCAGCGTCTTTGAAGCTGTAAGAGAATTATAATAATGTAAGAGATTTCTGCAGCTGAGCCTGGTTGAAGGGTGGACAGCATGCACATTATCGAAAACGCTGTCATTGACGAGAAATCTTAAAAGCGATATGGCAGGTCCTTGGGCACTATAGGACGCTTGTTTAGGGTGACCACGAATTACACCCAAGACTGTATATCCATGGAAGTGGCCGAAATTACAGATCACTAGGGAGCTGAAGGAACACAGTTCCCATGATTCCTGGAGTGCGGGCCGGGGCGCTTGGGGGATTAAATACCGCCCGGATACGCATGCTTTCGCGAACATACCTTCGAGCAACGAAGCCAGATCCGGTTGACTCCATTGTTCCTCGTTGACCCAAATCGAGACCGTTATCAATTGACATCCCGTTCAGTCTCGACGTATCCTCAGTGTTTTATGGTCATTAAATGGGACCTTATTTCAACGTTGACATAACGTTATCACAGACGTACGCTCGACATTTTATGCGGTTAAATGGGTCGTTATGATATCGCTAATATGACGTTCTCAATTGACATCTTGTTCAGTTTAGACGTATACTCGACGTTTTAAGGGTCGTTAAATGAGACATTGTGTCAATGTTGATATAACGTTAGCACTTGACTTCCTATCCAATTCAGAGGTGCGCTCGACGTTCTAAGGTCGTTAAGTGGGACGTTATGTCGACGTAAAATCCACGCTTTTTTCCAGACATTAGCCTTTCCACATTACGTCGAAGGGACCTGACGTTCAGACTTTCGACGTTCTTTCGACATGTGGTTCCTGACGTCGTCGACGCTCTTTCAACGGCTTTTCAACGTGTCTGTGCTGCCTGGGTTGCTTTTTATATTAAAAAGAACGTTAAAATGCCCAAAAACAAGCCTGGAGGCTCACATTAGCTTGCGCGGCGTGCGTCAGGGTTACTCACAGCCTCTCTGATTCTTGCTTTATTCGGATCTGTGAAGGCGGCTGTAGAAAAAGGTTTTGCATTCACCAAAGTAAATGACGTGCCGTCCTCTTAGCTGTGCACGCGCGCACAGTTCTGCTCGAAAGAAAATTCGAAATTTGCACAACTTCTGAAATTGTCTAACATGGCCCGGTGAATTCAGGCGATTGATTATATTTGTTCTATCTAATTTTTACTAAGAACTGTTTACAAATTTGTAATCACTCGCCGATTAGCGCATCACACATTATGCGCATTTTTGTCCGCAAAATTAAACATACAAACGGTTGCAATTCATAGTAGGTGTATACCTCATCCTTTGGACCGTCACTGACTTACTATATTTAAGACTTCGATCGCGAGAGGGTCTCGCACGTTTCGGGTCGACCAGGTGAATAAGCAGGGATTTAATTGAAACGACTCCGGATGCCAGCCACCATTTCTTCCTACCAGTTTCCTTTGTGAAAATGTTTGTTTACTTGTTTACAAAAATTAAAAAAAAAGGAATCAACTTACTCACAAAACACATTGGAACAAACACGGAGTCGCTTTCGCTGAAGGATTTCACACGCGAGAGGTTCTCAAAATTTGCTTTTTCTAGTTTCAATTTGATGAGACAATTCTTTCTCAATCTTATTTTGCACGAATTTTAAGAAAAAATACACCCTATTTACCATGGTAGATATTGCAGTTGGATAAAGCGCTGGATATTCAAGTTTTATCATCCAGCTTTTTATACCGGGGTAGAGAACAGCACACTACCATCCCAGCGCTTCGACATCTCAGCGCCAAAATTGTTTGTTGGCGCGACTACGCGTGCCACGGTTTCGAGTTTTGGCAAAATGGCCTACGACGAATATCACTTTACCAAATAAACACAACGGGTGAAACAGGCTTTGCCGCGCGTTACCAAAAGAGCGCATGAAGCTAACTGACGAGCCGAAGGGCGCGGTCTGTCCCTCTGTCCTACCCGTGACGTTACAAACAATGATGATGATAGCTAGAGAAGCGCCCCCTGTAGTTCGTGCACGCCGCCACTTATGTTGACGGAAAGGTGCACTCCCAGGTGGACAAAGAACAACACATAAAAGACGGGTGTAGCACGATTTCCCCGTGTGCAGAACCCCTGTCACAAAAGCCATGCGTCATTACAGCACGTTTCGAAAACCCCGAGTTTAATCACCACGCCTCTTATTCCCCGCGTGACAAAAGAATTGTTCCATGTTGTTCCATGTCTTAAGCTAATCCGTTGAGGGTCTACAAAGGCTCTTTTAAGTGAAAGGAACAACAAAATACATAGCTTGCGTGTGACGTCGTTCGCGGTCATGTCAGTATTTTATGCGCCGCGAGCGTTCGGTTCGCCGTGTTAGTTGCACACCGCAGAAGTTGTAGTTCGAAGAAACCAGTAAGTACAAATAACCATCAGTACCCAGCTATGCCGACACTTGCAAGCTATGTATAAGGATAACTTGAACCACCAAAAAACTTAGAATGACGTACAAGTGAACAATTTCATAAATCTGCATTACCAGCAATGCACAGATTTAGACTTTATCCACCTATATGAATACAAATATTTTTTATTTATTTTTTATAATGACGTAAAAAAGTGAAAGCCGTTTACAACTCCCTGTAACGCCGAATTGGAGCGCAGCTCTTGAGGAGGGGGGAAGGGTACTCAGGGGAGGGTATGCCCCTCCTCCTCCTCCTCCTCCTCCTCCCCTCATTCTTTAATCTCTTCCGGGGGGGGGGGGGGTCACGTGGACTCGGGGGGGGGGGGTTCACGTGGACCTGAGGGGTCACGTGACCCCCGCCTCCCCCCGAGGTCACGTGACAACGGGGGGGGGGGGGGGGCTCGCGCGGTGCATTATGGGACATTTCCCATAATGCACCTCGGGGGAGGGGGTAACGTGACCATGGGGGGGGGGTCACGTGATCTCGGGGGGGGGGGGGGGTCACGGGACCCCCCTCCCCCCCCAAGGTCACGTGACCCCGGAGGGGCCCGCGCGGTGAATTATGGGACATTTCCCATAATGCACCGCGCGGTTACGCCGACGCCGACGGCGACGGCGACGCCGCTCAAGCCGGGAACGGGCGCCTAAGAGCTGCGCTCTAAAAGCCGTTTACAACTCCTTGTAACGCCGAGTTAAGGCTGAACTCCATGGTACGAATATGCTGCGAATAACCGACGAATTTTGGCCGGCGGCTTTTGCTCTGCGCGTGGAATCAACACAGTGGCTGCTACGTCGCGCGCAAAGCGAGCGTGCCGTCGGGCGGCGTTCGCCAGTTATTCGTCACATAATTCGTCCCATGGAGTTCAGCCTTTAGAGCGCAGCTTTTAAGGAGGAGGAGGGAAGGGTACTGAGGGGGGGGGGGGTCATGTGACCTTGGGGGGGGGGCGTCACGTGACATCGGGGGGGGGTCACGTGACCTTGGGGAGGACGTGACCTCGAGGGGGGGGGGGGGTCACGTGACCCCCCCCCCCATTCCCGAGGTCACCGAAGGTGCCCGAGGTTCCCGAGCTCCCGAAGGAACTCGAGGTCCTCCCGAGGTCCTCCCGAAGGAACCCAAGGACCTCCCGAAGGAACCCGAAGTCCTCCCGAGGTCCTCCCGGGCGCGTAAAGGCTGAACTGCATGGAACGAATTATGTGACGAATAACTGGCGAACGCCGCCCGACGGCACGCTCGCTTTGCGCGCGACGAAGTAGCCACTGGGTTGATTCCTTTTATGTAATGCCCTCCTGGGGGCCTTTGAAAAAATGAATAAAATGTATGAATAAAAGGCCATGAATGTGTTTAGCGCACGCCTGAAGAACGGGAAGTTGTATCCAGTTATCCATTACTTGCGCGAGTCCCGGGCACGGCATGATTACGTTACACAAGGCCGCGTGCATACTTACTGTTGCTTTTTTTTAAATTTTTATTTACAGATACTGCAGGCAGCAGAGCAGGAGAGGGTTACAACGATTGTGACACTAGCAGACGCTCAAAGGATTCAACATTTGTACTTTCAATAAACAATGACGACAAGCAGTTCCACCGCTCAATTGTGTTTGTAAAACAGGATCTTTTTTTTTTTAAGTTTAGTTCTGGCAAAATATGGGCCTATTACCTTAGAGTGGTTTAGTTTTGTTGATCTGTGCGGCGCTGGAAATAAATAGGGTTCACTTCGTAGGCCAGAACTGTTATGTCATAATAAATAGATAAACCCTAACCTAGCGACTTGACGGCGCAGGTGGAGCGGCTCAGGTCCAGCTGTTGAGTATATTAGTTACGGATGATGATGATCGTAAAAGCAGAATGCTCCGCCGTCAGATTGAGGACCCGGCCACCTGACACGGGGGATTCCGACATGGGTTTCTTTCTGAAACTGGGGCTTTTTAAAGCGGGGCAAAAAGGACAGGGCGTTTGCCGCGGAGCATTTGACACGAGGTTTTTGACATCGGGTGCTTCCGTGCACTACCCATAAAAAACACATACAAGCTGTAAATTCAAGAAGACTGTTCGTGGTTTGCTAATATTTAAATTGTCATTCCTGTTAAGTGCTCGAGTAATACATAGTTATATCTGAAAGCGAATACTGTGAAAACACTTACCACCGTTAAGGGCGATTTACACACTTGCGTCGAGTTCGACCGAGTGCAACTGAAACGGCATGCACCGACGGTTTGCTATGGCAACAGCTGCGTCGCCTCCAACAAAACCGGTTTTTAGACCGTTTTGTTGGAGCCGAGGCAGCTGTTGCCATAGCAACCCGCCGTCGCAAGCCGTTGCAGTTGCACTCGGTCGAACTCGACGCAAGTGTGTGAATACAATTTCAGTGCTTTGCTTAAATAATTTGGAATTTGGTGTCTTGACCTTTCGGAAGTAAAGAACAAAATACTGCTTTTGCCTGCATGTCCTACTTTTTATTTTAAAAATGAATAAAGATTGAGGTTTTAGGCTCCTCTCAACTCCGTCACCATCTTCCGAGTCACGTGCGCTGTGACGTGAATGGGGGACGCGCGGGGTTACGGTGAAGCTTTCTCTCTAGAGCCAACAGTGAGCAGCGAGAACTCACCCGCTCGCGACCACTTGACCACGTGCTTGCGCAGCGCGATCAACATGGCGAAAGGAGGAAAGTTTCATCCGGATCCGGCCATCCCCGTCCGGCTGTGCCTCCGTCCCCCTCGCCGTTCGTGGTAGCAGATAGAGATGACGGTTTTGTTGACCTCGGATAGATGGCGCCACTAAAACTCCGTACAATAAAAGTTTTGTCGATGATACAATTATTTTGACGCATTTATATTTATGTCGGAACGACAAGATTTATAGAAAAATTACCTTTTATCGAGCAGGTATTTGCACAACTTCCTATCTTTTCACAAGTCCCCCATTGACGTCATGCCGCGAGGTTCTATTGGCCGCCGCTCGCGGCTGCAGGTAGGAAAATATTTAAATTTTGCCTCGGGATTAAGCGGCAGAATCGCAACATTTCGAAGGAAGGAGATGTGTTTTCTGTCCTTTGTGACAAGATAATCAATGTCAATATAAAATAAGCAAATTCTTTCAACGTTAAAATCGTTGCACAGCTCCTTTAACGCTGCCCTATGACCTTGTTTTTGCGAGTACTAGTATTGACTACAAAGGTACCTCGTCGTATTTGAAAAAAAAAGAAAAAGAAAAAATGAAAGTGTAGTGTTCTTGATTTAGCGAAATCCACTATACACGGTTGGCATACACGGTTGGCAACATTGGTGTATCGAAAATGGCGGATTAAAGGAACATTATGCCCAAGCTGCAATCCCTCAATCTGTGTAATCCGTAAACACTCCAACACCACAGAAAGCATGATCGGCCGTGAACTTGTCATAGAGGACAAACAGAAGGCCTTGAAATGCGCGACAAATATAAACGCAGGATGCAGTCTACATCTTTCGCGATCGCTTCCTTCTTTCGCAAGCCGGGTTCATGTTTTCCGTTCGCTGCAATTTCCCTTCCATTGCACGATCGAGAGAGTATAATGCACACATGGCTTGCACATGACGTCATCGAAACCGTGTTGTGGTCACTTGTTCTTGTCGAAAAAAAAAATTCGATGGTGCGAAAAGTATGCTTCAGAGAAGTTATACGCGCTCAGAAGCAATGTCACCGCAATAGCAGCTGATGTGACGTCAGCGCAGTCTCGTGGTCTCGTCTGCCCAGAGGACCGATGGGCGCAACGCTTGCACATTGCAACAGCGGCCATTGTTGTGGCCTTACAGCTGAGCGCTGAACTTCTGCAGCCCGAGTGTCGAACCGAATTTTTTATCGGTTTGGGTTCGGGTTTACGGATTTCGGTTCAGTTCCGGTTCAGTTCCGGTTCAGTTCCGCTTCAGTTTCGGGGAGCATAACTAACGGTTCAAACCGGTTCGAATCGGTTCGAACCGGTTCGAACCGCTAAATTGAGAATATATTCCCCGCGTTGTTTTGCAATTGGCACTATTTGCGCCGTGAAAGGAGTAACTATATAGTCTTCATTTTTATTTTTTATCGTTTATCCACTTTTTTTAGGTATTAAAATAAGCAATTTTGTTACTTAATTTCGACGAAACAGTAAAAGACAATCTAGGTTAACGTACAAAACGTCGTATTTATGCGACTCAGCGTCCATTTGCTTACCACAGTCACATATATTTTACTTCACGAAGTGTGGTGGGTCGCCTAAAATACTCGTGATTAGCACAACTTTGCGTCGCAGTATTAAAAGTGCTCTTAAACTAAGGAATTATTTGCAGTGCATAAAATCATGAAATGGGAACCTCGTCGCCATACATATCGTGAAATATAGTTTACGAAATGCGTTTCACGATATATGTAATGACGACACCACTGAGCAAAAAACAATAATATTCTCAAAATGTCACAAACATTTTCGGGCAAGCTTTTTCAGTCTGCCTTTTTAGAAACACTGAGCGGCAATCAAAACGCTTGTTTTCCTAACCAACATTGTTTATACTCAGCACCGTGATGCCGGCAAAAAATCATGTGGAAAGGAGTGATCAAAATTGTTCACTCGAATCCATATGCGCCTTCGTACTCAGATCGAATCTGACCTAAACTAGCGCGTACCCAAGTAAACATTTTCTTATACGGGATAAATTGACATAGCCAGGCAGTTGAGGTTTGCTCTTAACAAGATGCCGTTCAAATTAATTCGCAAACATGCAACACCCTTTTAACTGATGATTCTTTGTTAAACAGAACAAAGCAGTATTTCGACATGGCAGCTGCTCAATTGGTCACTTCCTGACGGTCACTGCGTGCGTAATCGTCATAGTTCCACCACGCGCCCCTGTGTACAATGTTTTTTGTCCAGCCCACAGACACACAAAATTTCAATTTATAACAAAAAAGAGGCAATAATAGACTTCTATATGTTTGAGAAACTATATATATTCGTCAGGAACACGGTTATTTAAATCAGCCTCAAAATCATGTTTGTTTATGGCTCTCCCAAATCACTTATACACGTGCCTATCAAGGATAAAAACGGCAGAAAAGATTTGCAGGACATCTTTCAGATAATTTGAGGAGCATGTACTTATTATGTATTTTTTTTTTAACGCGACAGGCCATTTATTTATGCTGTCAAATCTTCAGTTAATATTTAAATATATTTTACTAACATCAATAACTTTGACTGTATGAAGTTCACATAACCGCTTGAGACTGACACGGGAGTATACGATATCCGAAAATACGTCAGGTGTTGAGCCGATTTGCGGGAAACGTGCTTTTCGTAATTGAGCTATAGACGCTTTGCAGCAGCTGTGCATGGGCGCCGCCATTACTGACCTTCAGTTTTTGTTTCCTCTTATTTTGATCACTTCGCTCCATCATTACTTACCACAGCAGGACAGGATTTATTTCCCTTTTAGATTCGACAGTGTCCTCCCCAGCATTGAAATTCCTTGGGGATCGCCTGCTGTACTCTATACTCCCAGTATTTTCTAAAGGTTTAGAAAAAATAATTCACTCGCGGATTGTAAATTTTTGTGAAAAACATTCTCTTATAACAGAATATAAATTTGGCTTCCGGAGAAATCGGTCTACAGAAGCAGCATTATTAGTTCAGAAAGAATGTATACTTAGAAACTTCGAAGAAAAGAAATTGACACTTGGAATATTTATAGATTTCAGCAAAGCTTTTGATTGCATTAATCACACTATTTTGCTAGAAAAACTATTTGCTTATGGTATCCGAGATCTTCCTCTTGCACTTATAAAATCATATCTACAATATCGCTCTCAGTTCGTGGTAATTAATGACCAAAAATCGACCCTTTCAAACATATCGTCAGGAGTTCCACAAGGAAGTATCTTAGGACCCCTTCTTTTTCTACTGTATATTAATGACTTAGTAAACATTGATCCAAGTTGCAAATATATCATCTATGCGGATGATACTAGCATATTTTTTTCAGACAGTTGTGAGCAGAGCTTAGGGAATAAAGCCAATGCATTTCTTTTAAAGTTAAAAGCATGGTCAGAAATAAATTGCTTAAACATAAATGTATCAAAAACAAAAGCAGTCATGTTCCGACCACGTGGTTCGGGTGAGATACTTCCCACGCCCCTCAACTTTTGGATTTTTAAATATTGAGTTTGTACATTGCATTAAAACGCTTGGAGTTATTTTTTCCGAAAACTTGCTATGGAATGATCACATTAAATATCTTTGCGCTAAACTAGGAAAAGTAGTAGGAATTATGAATAAACATAGACATGTTCTTCCCACGAGTGCAAAAAGAGTGCTATACAATTCGTTATTCTATTCCCATGTGTGCTATTGTAACTTAGTCTGGGGCAATACATCCACGTCAAACTTAAACGCGATACATTTACTCCAGAAAAAGGTCGTAAGAATAATTGCAAATGTTCCTGACATGCATCCAACACAACCATTGTTCAAAATCTACAAAATTCTTAACATACATCAAATGCATGATTATCGATTAACAATCACGTATAAGTATGCGGCAAGTGGACGTAACAATATAATCTTTGAACTCGCTGATCTAAAAGAAAAAAGTTACTATTACTCATCCAGACATCGCCAGCCTTGGCAGATTCCGAAATGCAGAACCAATTATGGTAAGCAGAAAATAAGCTACACGCTTCCTATGTTATTAAATGATTATTTTATTCGGAATATAGATGTTATTCGGCTTTCGAAAAATAATATCCTCGAATTGTTTTTTTTAAATCTTGATCATGCATATGTTATTTATGTTCATATATAAATGCACAAAAAATGAAATGTTCATTGTAAATACATTATGTGTCGTGTCGTAGCTGCTGAATGGGGGATCCGGAGCTTCGTCAAGCTGCGTTCATGCAGCTTTTTCTCTGGCCTCCCATTCACATGTATCTGTGGTGAAGAATAAAGTTATTATTATTATTATTATTATAAAGGAGGCTACGACCTCCGTCAAGCTGCTGCTGCAGCTTTTTGTCTTGGTCCCCCGTTTCAGTGATGAAACAAAATAAAGATTTTATTATTATTATTATTGGCATTTGTGGAGGCTCGTCAAAGCCCGCTTTGGCTAGGTATCTCGGTAGGACGAGAAAAGGTCAGCAATGGCGGCTGTACGTGTGCAAAGCGCCTATACACTAACACACAGCCCTGACGTCATGCCGCTGCTGTGGCGCTGGTATGCGGAGCTCAAGTTCGTCTGCTTCTTGGAGAGCGGTTGCGATGACGTCAGAACGCCGAGCTCTTATTGGCTGTTTGAGAACAATAATGGGCAGACCTGAAGGCATCTAACATTGAAGTCTATAGCCACTATCCTTTCAGTCAAACTAAATCAGAGCTCGGCGTCGTTCTGACGTCACAGCAACTCCCGTGCAAGAAGCAGACGACTCATTCCGGGACGAGCAGTGCCCACACATCGTGTGTGAACTGCGTATTTGGCCACACCTCGCGCGGGCTTGTTTGTAGACGGCGCTGGACGCCATATTCGAGGGCACTATTTAAAGCGCATGCTCAGAAGAAGCTCACATTAATAGGCTGTAAGACCGGCAATAGTGATGTTGTGGAATGCACGTTGCAAAAGAACTGTGGAAGTTTGCCATCGGTACGCGCTCAGTACAACCTGCTTTTCGTTTTATTTTATATGCTAGCGAAGCACAATTAGCTACAAGTGGGAGCATATATCTTGCCCTGAACTTGCAGCCCACGCGCACGCGTGGTTGGTAGGGACGTTGATGAAAAGAGGAGGGTTGTGATATCACGTCTTATACGTGGCGACGTCACAATGCATCTTCTGACTCACTGGAATGTATACGGCGGAGAGCAAATCGTCTGCTTCTGGCGCAGGCGTTGCGGTGACGTCAGAACGACGCCGAGTGCTGATTGGCTTTGATTGAAAGGATGGGTAGACCTAGATGCCTTCAGGTCTACCCACTATTTTTTTTTTTTTTTCACTCGGCCAATAAGGTCGCGGCGTTCTGACGCCATCGCAACCCGTGTGCAAGAAACAAACAAACGTGCGCCACACCACGACGCCGGGTGCGTTCGGTTCGAAAACAGTTTTTCTAGGGCACGAACGAAGCCGCTCAGGCTCGGCATTTCTCTCGCGGTGAAGCCTCGCAGGTGATGACCTGGTCTGCGGATCCGGTGTATACGTTTGCCGTTCTTTTCTTTCTGCTTCTTTTCCCCAGTTCGCTTGGTCGGTTTTACCTGTGTACCAAGGCCAACTTTATGTAATATAATTTGTTTTCGTTTGTTCGTCATTTTTTCTTTTACTTTTTCTCTGTTACTCTCTCTCTCTCTCTTTTTTTTGTTAATGATATTTTGAGTTTTGATATCCTCATAAAATTTCAAACATTAAAAAAAAAACTTAGGAAAACCCGCCTGGCTTAGACTTTTCTTTTTTAATGTAATATAGGTGCGATTGCACTAGTACGCAATTCCAACTCTAGTGCACATCCCACGTGCTTATTTTTACATGACATATGAGAGCCCAACTACAAAGTACACAATTTGCGGCTCGAAATTCGTTTTCTTACCGTTCCAAAACCGCCAATCGATAACTGGCCGGTTTGAGTTGCGCTCACTCTCTTCTCCGTGGTCACGTGCCGTTTTCTGTTGTCTAGACACAACCACCAAAGATAATCAAAGTCGTGGGTCTTCGAAGGCACACACTCAATACTAGAAATGGACAAAAAAATATTATACCCATTTTTTGTGGCTTCTAGAAAGCTGCATTTACGTTGATTGAAAAAAAAAAAAAAAAAGGTGTGCACAGCCACGTGGTTTTCGGCATCTTTCTCCTCCTCTATAGTTCTTCTTCCTCCCCAGTCCAGTTTCAATTTCGGTCTTGAATAGTTGCGTTTTTTTTTTTACTTTAACAAAAATATACTCGACACTGTGATTGGGTAGTTTTCTGACACATAATGGATCGCCGGGCAGTATCACATCAGGCACACCAATCTCTTGTTAAAAAAAAAAAAACAACAACACGAAAATGAAGTTTAATACGAATTAAATGATTGGCAAAGAGCACTTGGTAGATGCCGCTAAAGTCTCGTTTGTAATCCCCATCATTTTTATAGGAACCTTGACAGGTAGTGACGATGTATGTTTCGCTTCCGGCCACCATGGGAGAAGAGGGAAGGAGGAACTCCCCTCTCACCGGGATTCCGAGTCAAGAGGCCCAACGCGTCAAGGGGTCCAACGAGTCAAGAGGTCCGCCAATATTGGACCTCTTGACCCGTTGGACCTCCTGACGCGTTGGACCTCTTGACTCGCCGTGGATCTCTTCACTCGTTGGACCTCTTGACCCATATTGGATCTCTTGACTCGTGCCTCGATGTGTCAAGAGGTCCAACGCGTCAAGAGGTCCAATATTGGATATCTTGACTCGTTTCATCTCTTGGTGTGAAATATGTGCAGGCAAGAGGAGTACAGACAAAAAAAAAGAAAAAAAACAACGAGGAGCTTTTTCTTATGATGTGAGAATGCCTGAGCACTAGCTTTGCCCGAGTTGTGTTGCCGGAACGGATAGCGCGCTAGTTTCACGATCAAGAGGGCCTAGGTTCAAAACCGGACCTAGGTTCGAAACCTGGCTTACGTTCGAAACCCGGATGGTTTCGTTCTAACACGACCAGATAGGTCACGTGACCAGGGAGATCACGTGAGATGTCACGTGACAGATTTTTTTTTTATTGTGTTGAACAAGTCACGGATTTAGACGTCGGATTTTGCGACGGCTTTTTCGCTGACTGGGCAAGGTAATGCTCACGCATTAAAAACAGACAACAGAGATGCTAACAAAATAAGGCGGAGAAGAAAAATGCCGGAAAAAGAGCAAAAAGTTAAGCCGTGAAGACTTCCACAGGGCAGGGGGGATCTCACGAACACGGCTTTGATAGATTGTTCCTGGCCGGTGATGTAATCAGTGTTCGTGCGTATGACCCGTGATTTGCTTGGTTTCTGAAGCGACAGATACGCGCGCGCTGGGCTGTGGGGATCGCATGCCGAGCTCCAGATTTTTAAACACCGATAATCATTGTTGTTATAAACTCTTAAGCTTAGAGCAACATTGGTTTGTTGGGGACCTGCAGCCCTGCAGGGCTGTGGGCCTTTGCTTTTCTACCACTGACCACAAAGCCGTAAATCTACATCTCCCGTGTTTCTCTCCCCCCGCAAATATCGGACACATCACCGGAAAGGTCTTAACATTCCACGATTTGAGATGCCTTTTTTGTTTAGGTAGTGACTACTTCGACATCCGGGTTCAAAATAATTGCAAAACTACTTTGAACACATCTTTCGTCACATACAAAAGTAATTGTTTAAATTTGTTCACGTCCCGTCAAAATAGCTTCCTTGATATTTTGAAGTCCTTGGTCTTTGAAGAATTTGAAGAATTTGAAGAAACAGTTTGCCCTAGCGCAGCATGAAATGTAAAGTTAGTCATTTTTCCATTCGCCATGGCCTAGCACTGGACACACTAGATCTATCGGCTTCAGAGATCGACGTACTTCAGCATTCCCAAAAATAAAGAGCAGTAAAGGAGTTACATATCGCTAGCATAAGTATTTGTGGCTGCTCCGCGTTTTTGAGTAAGCCAACGGCTCAGATTAACCCGCTAGCTTGCTGAGGTCGTAACGTTTCAAGGAGACAATGCTTACATTCATTTGCAACACTCTATTTGACGCCAAGTGACGTAATTTGGGCTCGTTTAAAGACGCCCTCCAATGATATTTGAGCTTCTTCCCTTGCTGTGTTCTTTACCTCTTTAGTAATTCGGTGAACTCACTGAATAAAAACTAAAGCATAAAACAGTAGCGCATCATATTTTTAATAGAACATACGAGAACCCAGGACTGGACAAAGTTACCCAAGGAAGTATTTGCGATCACAAATACTGAGATGCGTGAAAGTGGCTTGTGGCTTGTGAAATTGAGAATGGGCAAAGAGTTCAGCAGTGTGCACTATGCAGCAAGCACTTTCGAGGTGAAGCTTCGTGTATGCGGTTGGAGCGGAGGTGTTCGGTAAGTGCTCTGAAGTTATTTTAGTGAATCTCCACAAAAGTGTGTGTGTGTGTGTGTGTGGGGGGGGGGGGGGGGGGGGGTCGGAGGGGGGATTTGTTGGCGCACGTCAGAGATCGCCGCTATCTCGCATTTTGCTCGTAAGCAACAGACACCAAAAGTTTCCGCAGAGAGTGATGCCACGCATCCGTGGATTACATCATTCATCCATTCATTGTTTTCTTCAGCTCGTGCAGGTCTGAAGTGAGTGCCGACGTTTGGAGAACGAATCCGATGAACGTGTAGCAATCCTTATCCAGCTTTTTGATGCTGCAGTAGAACACGCGTCCCGACTCAAAAACTCTTTCGCTTTCGAGTAACAGCCGGGATGTTTCGTGGGCCTTGTCCACGAACGCATTGATGCTATACATACAGGCAGCACAACTGAAAAAAAAAAAAAGAAATACACAGTTGTAACAGGGTGCCTGGTCGAGAAGTTAAAAAAATTGGCTTACCTTCAACGGTAGGTCGCACTTCGCCAGGATTCATTGCGGTGCGCGAGACAACCGCCGAAAACGACAACAAGTTGGTTGAAGCGACCGGTTCCCTGCTCGCTTGCAACCGGCTCACCGGCTCCCCGGAGGCATTCGTACGGTAGCCGATTTAGGAACTTGATGGGGTCGAGTAGTGAAACAAAACGTCGGGTTAAAGGAATCCTTAAACACCCGTAGTATTAAAAAAAGAAAGCACCGAGACACGTCACCCTTGCGACCCTTGACGCAGAGTGCAGGAAACGGTCACGTGGTCCCCCATCCTACGTCACGACGATAGGCCCGTCAGGTGGCGCCACGCCATGTGCCCGCGCGCTCGAGCTAGTGTTCATGTTTTCAGCCCGTGCCTTCGCGGCTTCGCGTTTAGAGCATCTGGTTTATAAAAATAATGAACAATGAAACGTTTAACCACCAAATCTCCTGGTGAAAGCCAAAAGAGCGAAGGAGTGCGAGATCTGTTAAAATGTTTCGAGTATTCTTGTAAACCAACTTGCCTCCTCCAAGATACAGCCGAAGGCCCTAGTTAAATCTCCAACTTTGTTGTTCGTGTAGCATTTATGCTTTCTAGCACTGGTGACATAAGCAAGCTCAACAGGCTTGCAGGGACGGTGCGACCGGAACTTCGTTTGGGATGCAAGCGGCCGTTCATGTTTGCCGACAACACGCGCTCAAGCAGGGCGACTGGCCGCCGCCATGTCTCCGCTCGTGCGGGAAAGCCCGTGCAATTACAAGCTTGTCGAAGCTATGTTCACGCGCATGCTGCACGAGCGTGCGCGCATGGGGCACACAAAGACATCGCCGAAAACGAAATTCCGCCGTAGCAGATTCAACGCCAAGAGCGCGTGCACGAAAACGCTATTTCACGCACTCCAAAAAAAAAAAAAAAAGAAAAGGACTTTCAACTTTTCCACTCTGGTGGAAAAGGAAGACCAGCGAAGCTGTACTGTGGTGGGACGACCTCAAGGACGACAGCTAGAGGACGACGTCTAGGACGATCTCAAGGACGACCTCAAGGACGATCTCGAGGACGACGCGTAGGACGATCTCGGAGACGACGTCTAGGACGACCTCAAGGACTACTTCAGGGACGACTTCTAGGACGACCTCGAGGACGACGTCTAGGACGACCTCAAGGACGACTTCAAGGACGACGCCTAGAGAAATTCAGCCTTTCCACTCTGGTCAAAAGCAGAGTGGAAAGACTGGAAGGGTTGCCGCCGTCGCTCATAGATGGTGGTAGCTGTCCAGAGTTTTGTGTCGACATTTATTTTGTGACGGACACGGAACTGGGGAAACTAGCCCTTAACAGCTCCGCTGTAAAAAGTGTTATGAACAAAATGGCTCTGGATGTCATCACCCTAAGCATGAGCGCACATGAAGGCACTCTACTGCGAATATTTGATCCGCTAGTACACAAGCCAGGGAGCGAACCTGCCGCAAAAGCTTTGCGTTATTAGCGGCGAGATGTTTCGGTGGCGCCCTCGTTCGGTTACCTTTCGTGACGTCATTGCCTTGTGGACAACAAGGTCGATGGTGTTTGTAATGGGCATGGTGGAAGCCTGAAATCATAGCGCTCTCAAAGCAACACTGCCAACACCGTCAAAATTGAAGTTCTTGCATTCCTCTTATTTCCGTCGATGAAACATTCTTTGCTGACGTCATAGTCAGCATTCAGCCAATTGGGGTGCGCCGACCACAGCGACGCTTTCGATCGCTCACATCGATTTTGCAAATGTCGCCCGAGCTCCCTGGTCAGGCTTTCCTCGTCTCGCCATGCGCGCGCGCTCGTGCAGTTGGCGCATTGAACCGTTCAAGGCAGCATGCTAGTGCTTGTAGCTTGGGCTTCGCTCCTGTGTCAAGTGAAACGGGTTCTGTGTTTTCAGTGTTTATTTCTCGTGAAATCTGGAGGGTGTTTTCCTGAGTTTATTTATTTTTATTTTTTGCCGTAATTTTGTAGTTTATCGGAGTTTATCTGGGTTAGATTTCTGATTCTCCGACATTCGGAGTTTATCTTTGCCGCGTGGCCAGTTTTTTCAAGATTGCATTATAAAAACAAATATTATCCGTGCACAAACATGCCCTAAATTCGTAAGAACTCAACTGGAATGATATTTCTTGAGCTGGGTTGGGCATTCACGCCACTGCCATCCAAGAGAAAACTTGCAAACAAGTGTTGCTTTAATAAATGTCGATACTTTGAAATCACTAAAATCTTTGACTATGTTCTGAGTAAAGCAAATTTCCTTCTTGTACCATTTCTCCCCTTGCAGCATCGTGGGGTGGAGTGGTGAGATAAAACCTTTAGCTCCCCCCCCCCCCCCCTTCTTATCATAGCTTTCACCATTATAAAACACAGCCCGCCTTCTAAGAACTCCAAAATAAAAACTGGAGCTGTGGCGTTTGTCCTGACCCAAAATTACGACTCATCGTCATGGGCACAACTTGACGGGATAAACCTTGGATAAACTGTGAACCCCCTTTTGGTCGAGATTTAAAAGGACACAGAAGAGGCTTCTCCTCTGGACCACTGACCCTGTGCTCTGACCAGGCTTATTTGTAAAATACCGTCATTTTTTTCTTCTTTCTTTTGAAGTTTGACACTGAAGTTTGGAGTTATTCGGATAAATTTGAATTGGCAGAAATTTTGCTAGGGAATGTTTTTCGGATTGTGTCGAATTTATCCCAAGCGAAAACTCGCGCCACGGATTCCCAGTCTCTCTGCCTCTCTCTCTCTCTCTGTGTCTCAGGCAGACTGACCAATGTGTAGAAACATTCACAACCTCCGATATCTCCGGATAAAAAGAAAACAAAATAAGATGACCAACTAAACAAACGCTTGAAAAAAGCGTTAAAAACACAAAAAAGAAGAAAAAAAAAGAAAAAGAAAAACGGAGGTGATATTTTTGAGCTCGCATTAATAGGCTGCCAAGACCGGCAATCTTGGTGGTGCGGAATGCACGTGGCGAAAGAACTGTGGAAGCTCGCGTTCAGCACGCGCTCCGCAGCCGAGCACACAGCTATGGCCGTCAGTGAATACTCCCTATACCGTCAAACCGGGTCACGTACCTCGTGCACCACGAGAGAACGGTTCACTCGCTAAAGAACAATTAAGTGGATATGCCTCGTTTCCGGGGAGTACTTACGTAACAAAAGACGACGAGGTCGTAACGAAAACGCTTTCTGACAGAAGCGTTGTACACAAAAGTGGAACAAAAAACTAAAGACCCCCAGGACTTCTTCGGCACCAATAAGCGGCTGTGACGTCATGCCGCTGCGGTGGCGTTGCTGTCGGCGCATGGGCAGACGTTTTAGGCGAATCTGCTGCTTGGTGCTGCCATACGCCGACTTGTTTGTAAACAATGTGTAGGTCTGCCCGTGATAGAATTCGGTGTACGTCGAGAAAAGCTCGAGGTACACCTAAGCATTTCTTATGAGTTGTGAATGCGAAAGCATGCAAGCCGCTCATCCGCTCCCTGCTCGTCCGCTCCCTTTGTCGTCTGCTGCGTACTAGGGCGCGCGCGCTTCGGGATCTCGGAGGCCATGGCGCAGCGGCCAGTGGGAGCCCCGTCGACGCGCGCCAGCCAATAGGAACCGAAGGCGGAAACTAGGAGCCGTTTTCGCGCTTCAGACTGATGACATCAGCTCGCTTCATGAACCAGTTAATGCTTTCGCAATAAAATTTCTCATTGCGGTTGGTGTCTATTTCGAATGTTGACAGGAAGCGCGCTTCGAAAAGATGAGAGCATCCAGTGCTGCAGCCCCGCCCTGCTGCGAGAGCGCATGCCTTCGTCTTGTATCTCATTCCCATGCACTCACGCAGCTAGCTTTGACAGGATTGGAGCACTGCGGCAAGGAGGCAATTTATTTTCTCTATTTAATTCACTTCTTTTCCATTTTTTATTTCTGTGTGTGCACAAAAATGCAAGCGTGGTGCCCGACAGAGGTTATGAAACTCTACATTCAACAATGACAGTTTAAACATTTAATGAAGAATGCGTAATCTCCTTAAAGAGATACTACAACGAAATTTTCGCGCTTATTTCTTGGTCTATACTTGTTCAAGGGAGCTGTATCACATCAGACACACCAATCTCTTGTTGAAAAAGACAAGAAAGGGAATTTTAAAACGGAATAAACGATTAGCAAAGGGCACCGGTGGATGCCGCTAAAGCCTCGTTTGTAATGCCCGTCTAGCAACCTTGACAGGTAGTGACGATGCTCTCCGGTCACCACGAGAGAAGAGGGGGAGGAGGAACTTCCCTCTCACCGGGACTCTCCTTTGTGTGCCCAGACGTCGCTATTGTCCCTCTAGATTAGATTAATCCGTCACTCAAAATTCGTACAAAAGCAGCTTTGCGGTTAGTTGCGGTGACCCGGCACGCGTTCGTGTAATCACTACTGCGTGATGCAGATTAAAAACCCCAGGTTAGTGGTTGTACTGCACTGGCTAAATTTCTGATCTACAGCTAAGAGACAGGTCACCCGCTAAGGCGTACACAATTTTTTTTTTTTTTTTTTTAGTTGCGGTGGCCCGGTTGCTGGCGTGCTTCGACCGCTTCTGTGGCTGGAATGGCTGGGACATCCTGTCGACGTCAGCATCGCCGCAGCTTTATTAGTCCCGAGAACACTTACGTCACGATTGTGCCGGATGTCACGTGCTCTCCACTGGCTGCTCTCCAAGCGCTTGCCAGAGTGGGCCGTTTATAACGAAAAATACAGCCATCCGGCTCAAAATACAAAAGGAAATTGTGGATCATATTCAGCCTATTTCTGAAGACGACGGGTATATTTCAAATTTCGTTGAGGATCCCTTTAAGAAAGCACACAGTAAAGCAAAAATCAAGGTCAGAAAATATCAGTCACGGTATCCATACTGTGATACCGGAATGAATGTCAATAGGGAATTGTAGTAGACCGTTTTTCTCCTCCGCTACGGTATCCCTGAAGAAAACGCCGCAGCTGCGCATGCGCGCCGCCAGCCTTATCTGCATAGTTCAAGGTCTTGAGGCGGATTACGGAGCGCTATCCGGGTGCTTAGCGGGCTGCGGAAACGGTCTACTACTATTCCCCAATAACGAATTCAACGGGCAAATCTCTCCTCTGTTCTTCACGTCAGTGGGACGAGGAGCCAAGGAGCTAAGCAGCGCAGTGGAGAGGGGACGAAACGGCTCGAGCTCTGATGCCAGTGTGACGTTGCTTTTGAGCCAGCGCGCTAAAAACAACAAAGGTTTCGCGCAACTATAAAATTAAAACAAATATTACGTTTTTTTTTGTTTTTTTTTTCTTAGCGGAAGATTTTTTCAGGGGGTGTCCTCAGACAAACAAGGGGTGGTCTGTGACACCCCCTCCCTCCCCCCCCCCCCCCCCCCCCCCCCCCGCCCCGAGAGGGAAAGTAGGGAATTCACTCTAGGTGAGGGGTTGCGTCGTCGTTGCCACATTTGCGGTAGTGATTTCCTTTTCCGTGTTTTTTTCTGTTTATTTTCGTGTCGTCTGAACGGCTGCAGTCTTGCGTGATCTCACCAGATTATAGAAGTGTCAATATGCACGTTAAAAATTTCTGGGGGGTGTTTGGGGAGTGTATACCAAAGGCCCGTGTGCTTCGTGTAGGAAATCCTTCTCAGTTTGAAGGTGTGTTAGGGGTATGTCAGGGGGTGTTAGGTGTGTGCACAAATCAATGTGCCAGATGCATCCCATATCATGCTACGCAGAAAAAAACGACAACTAGAAAGTAAAAAGTCGCAAACTTTTTTTTTTTCTTACACGAACCGCGCCAGTATAAATTGCCTGTGGCTGGCCTTGTGAGAGGGCAAGCGCAGATCTCTTTCAAAACTGCATCAGATGCAAACCCGGTTTCATCTGCACGCTACACCAAAACAGCAAAAAGAAAAAAAAAAAGTCAGTTACATTTTTAGGAACAAGTGCAAACATCCATCGTTGTCGGTGCCGCGAACATTTGCGGAAATGAAATAGAGCGTCGGCAGAGGATTGATGCCATTAGCGATGTTCCTTGACCCAGAACTCAATCGACAATCTAACAGGGTCGCTTTCGATTCGAAGAGTA
This sequence comes from Ixodes persulcatus, assembly GCA_013358835.2. Lineage (NCBI taxonomy): Eukaryota > Metazoa > Arthropoda > Arachnida > Ixodida > Ixodidae > Ixodes > Ixodes persulcatus. The sequence continues at coordinate 664,890 of JABSTQ010010521.1, forward strand.
CATTGAGCAGAACATCGGCAGTATTAATAAGAAAAGAAAAAAAAGAGGATAAAATAAAACAAACAGCCGATTTTTAATGGGATTTGTGTCTTACGACATGACCAGGCACGACACCTTGGATACATTTTCGTTTTGTTTTATGCTAAAATCATTCCGTTTGGTATTGCACTTTTGATGCATCTTGCATATGGGACTCAAGCAAAAATAAAGCGGCAAGAATAATAATAATAAAAAAAAAAGTGTTTCTGTTTTTTTGTTTTTTTCTTTTCGGCAGCTCTTGGAGGAAAATCGGGGTCGGTTCTGAGAAGTGCAGAAAGCATGAAGCGGCGCTATCTCTTACAAGTTGCATGATTCACTTGAACTTAATGAAATAAGAACCCGTTAATGACTTTTAGCAATATTAGGAAGATTGCACCGAACTCTAATAGCATGTAAAGGGCTCCGATAGCGTAGAGAGCCTGTCTGATAACACGAAGAAGCAAGCGAGCGAACTGCTCGACCCTTCCCCCCCCCCCGTTCGCGCTCTATGAGAACATTTTCAACAACGCCGAGCGGAACGAGATAAAAGGTAGGCCCGTGGCGCCAGCTAGCGAACCGCTATGCAGACACCGCTATGGGCGTTGCCGGCCTTGTGCGTCGTTTGTTGGCCCAGCCACCCGTGCGCTCGCAACGTTGATCACTCGCCGCCGACCTTGAACGCTGCGACGACGCTAATGACACCAAGAACACGACCGTGTACGCGCTTACAAAAATAAACCGCCCCAACTCTGACCTTTCACGGAAAGTCGCCACATTGATCCCCCCCCCCCTTTTCCTCCTCCCCCCCCCCCCCCCCCCCCCCTAGTCAAATTAACCAACGACGGGTATCTGCCACTGCCCAGAGGAGGACTGGAGATTAATTTCGACCACCTGGGAATTTTTTGAAGCGCAACCGAAAGCTCGGTTAGACGGCGCCTTCTTCGCAATAAACCTCCGTCAGAATTTTTTTTTTTTTTTTTTTTTTAGATTGAGGTTTTTGTTGACCACAAAGTTGACAGTGCGGTGGAGCCTGCGGGGTCGATGAACCAATGAACCGTCTTCCTTTCATCGCCGGTCTCGCGCGTAGGTAGGGGCGACAGAACGTGATCACGTGGTGGAGGATAGACGTACGACTAGTCCAACGAGCACGTAGCTTTCACCGCACGGTCAGCTGAGGGGTGAGCGGAGTCTGGGAGCTGCTCATAATGGAGGAGGGGTATCGAGGGTGCGCAAATAGATGGCGCAAGTGGGGGGAATAAATACACCTGAGATATAATCCGAAATGCGGGAGCCGCGGGTGCCGCTGGCAGCCGCCTGTGCCGGAGTGTCTCGGAAGTGCGGAGGGCGGCTACAAGGTATCTCTCTTTTTCGCTCCCTCGGCACGAGGCAGTGGCCGCACGCTGCGTACTTGAGTGGGCTGGGAATGCTAGGAAACGGAATATGGAATGTGGGGTAGCCTGAGAGAAGGGGGAGAGGGAGGGCAGGGCCGGTGGGATGATCTGGTCGTTGATGGCCGGCTGTGGCCGACGCAATGTACCAGTAGTAGAGATTATCCTTCCGGGAGGAAAAACCCTGTGTGCAAGGTCGTCTGAATAACGCGTTCTGTTGGGATTCTATGAGGAGCGTCTCTGAAGCGTTTGTTACGGAGTTTCGGTCGCCCGCCGAGCGCGGGAAAACGGCTTCTATTTTGAATGAGTAGGAATGAAGGTCACGGTGGACTTTACAGAGGCACGTGTTCGGCTCGTGTCGGGTGAGGCTGAGTTAGCCCAAACCAGGACTAGAACAATGTATTAATTTAGGAGATGCTGGTTGGAAGAACTCGAAAATAAACTTTCTGGGAAGCATCATACATAGGAAATCCCTTGCGAAGTTTCAGGCTGGTTGCCAAGAGCGTTTCCTTCATAAGGGAGGTTTGGGAGTTGAGTCAGGTCAGGTTAGGTTAGGTTACGTGCTATGACATTGTAAAGTTAAGGTGGGTCGCCTGGCTAAGACACAGAAACAAAAGAAGAACGCTCCAGGGCTGCTGTGTCAACTGCAAAGATAACAATTATTTTGTCGTTTAGAGGATATAAAAGAAGGAGTTGCGAAAAACGGAACATATCATTTACGCCGTCCGCAAGGACGTAATCTCCCCAATAATAAGTGAGTTGCAGACGAAACTTAGGAAGGAACTATTTGTTTCTTTTCATTTCTTTGGTTTGTTGTGTTACACGTGGCCCCTCGGGGTTTCCAAGAGCGAGGTTCCAATCTCCGACTATCCATGCTGGCAATACAAATTCCGAGCCCTCTGAAACATCGGTAGACCGCAAAAAATGTCACATGACCTTTTTTTTTTTTTCGGGGGGGGGGGGGGGGGGGGGGGAGTGCAGCGACTTGCAAGGCGCGTAGTACGTAATACGTTCGTAGCGCTGTATTGGCCGGGATGGCTCGTAGCGCCCGTTGCGGCCCATCGTATCGTGAAATGGAGGATAGAGTACGACGAGCCAGTTACATTACAAAGGATGTGAAATGGAGGATAGAGTACGACCAGCCAGTTACATTACAAAGGATGTGAAACGGAGGATAGAGTATGACAAGCCAGTTACATTACAAAGGATGTGAAATGGAGGATAGAGTACGACAAGCCAGTTACATTACAAAGGATGTGAAATGGAGGATAGAGTATGACAAGCCAGTTACATTACAAAGGATGTGAAATGGAGGATAGAGTACGACCAGCCAGTTACATTACAAAGGATGTGAAATGGAGGATAGAGTACGACAAGCCAGTTACATTACAAAGGATGTGAAATGGGGGATAGAGTACGACAAGCCAGTTACATTACAAAGGATGTGAAATGGGGATAGAGTACGACAGCCAGTTACATTACAAAGGATGTGAAATGGAGGATAGAGTACGACAGCCAGTTACATTACAAGGATGTGAAATGGAGGATAGAGTACGACAAGCCAGTTACATTACAAAGGATGTGAAATGGAGGATAGAGTACGACAAGCCAGTTACATTACAAAGGATGTGAAATGGGGGATAGAGTACGACCAGCCAGTTACATTACAAAGGATGTGAAATGGAGGATAGAGTACGACAAGCCAGTTACATTACAAAGGATGTGAAATGGAGGATAGAGTACGACAAGCCAGTTACATTACAAAGGATGTGAAATGGAGGATAGAGTACGACAGCCAGTTACATTACAAAGGATGTGAAATGGGGGATAGAGTACGACCAGCCAGTTACATTACAAAGGATGTGAAATGGAGGATAGAGTACGACAAGCCAGTTACATTACAAAGGATGTGAAATGGAGGATAGAGTACGACAAGCCAGTTACATTACAAAGGATGTGAAATGGAGGATAGAGTACGACCAGCCAGTTACATTACAAAGGATGTGAAATGGGGGATAGAGTACGACCAGCCAGTTACATTACAAAGGATGTGAAATGGAGGATAGAGTAGACAAGCAGTTACATTACAAAGGATGTGAAATGGAGGATAGAGTACGACAAGCCAGTTACATTACAAAGGATGTGAAATGGGGGATAGAGTACGACCAGCCAGTTACATTACAAAGTATGCTACATATAGCATCCTTTGTAATGTAACTGGCTCGTCGTACTCTATCCTCCATTTCACGTTACGACGGGCCGCAACGGGCGCTACGAGCCATCCCGACCAATACAGCGCTATGGTCACATCTATTAAAAAGAAACAGCGACAACAACATTAAACACGATTAAACAACGAAGTGCTCTTATCTTTCGCGAAAGCAAAGAAAGCGACGAAGCCGTGTCCGCGAGTACGTTTTCGGAACGCGGAAATCTCGAGGTAGTTATGTTGGAGATTGTGGGTAAGGAGATCGAAAGTGAGAGACCTCGCATCAGGGCCTCTGCTCCGCAATAACCGGCATGTGATGTTACGCGTCCGTCTGTTTGTCCATTAATGACTACTTTCGGTTCCTCCAGAGCGGACGCGGCACGAAACTAAAAAAAAACAAAAAAACAATAAGAAAAGCAGGAGAGAGAGAGAGAGAGAGAGAGACGACCTTGGGCTTATAAAAAGCGGAAAGGACCGCATGGTTGCTTAAATTTCCGTGAAGCTCCCGGTGAAGCACACGTGCGTTTGGTGGGAGAGGGTGAAGTGAATCACTGCTCGTCGTCGTTGCCGCTTCCTCTCTTTCGGGTGAGGTAGGACGTCGGTGGCACTGGTTGATCGAAAACTGTCCTCTCTGCTCCTCTGCAGACGCCAGTCAGTCGCGTCAGACCGCCAGACCCAGCTTCGGTACGTAAAGAACACAAAAAAAAAAACTTTTGAATCTTTCCTGTCTGTATAACGAAGCTTTCATTGGTAGCCTGATTTACTGTGAGGAATCTTTAAATTATTATACAAAGAACTTTTTTTTTTTTTGCTTTTTTTTTAATTTAGATTTATTGAGAGCGGTTGATCCAAAGTTTTTCAGGCAGATGTCTCAGAAATGGTTGATGGTCATGCAAGGTATGTCGAATAGAGAGTCGATGCAGTCATTACGTTGCAGAATTGCCTCTTTTTAGTAAATTAATAGTTTCTATTCGGATGCGTATTTATAAAAAGGCGACGACATCCAAAAAAATCGGACAGGATTATAGCATCGTTACCGGCATTCGCCCAATCATAGTTTCTTTGGGAATGCCCTTCGCTCCCCATAGTGAACGTCTCTGTGCGCAAGTACGTCGTTTTAATATAAAAAAAAAGACCTGTCATTCATAGAACGATGTCATCAAGCTTTCGGCGCATGCGTGAAGCCGCCATAACTTTAGTTCACAGGAGCCAGTCGGCCCGAGACGGCTCGTGCCTTCTCGCGCTCTGCTTGCCCAGAGTTCCAACGAGGTTGTCACCCGTGCAGAATGACTAAAGTTTCCTCTTCACATTGCGGCGGCGGTGGCGTAACCAAACTGGCTTGTGAGATCGGTCTATTGATGGAAGAACATAGGATTGCTCATGTAGCCGGGCAATAGTATACTCTTGCTTGGCGTGAAATAACGTTACTATAGTAACGTCATGGTCACGCTGCCGCTGCGGCCTTGAAGACGGAGGTCGTCCGTGCGTCGTCTGCTAACGTCGCTGCCGTCTTCACCAGTTTCGCGCCTCCCCAAGGCGCTCAGCGGTGAGCGGTTTGTGACTCTCCTCTCGGGTGTTATAAAATCAAAACAAGAAAAGGTTGCTAACAAATAAGGTGTTTCTGATGTGTTTACAACAGTCCTGGGCAAGTTACATTTTAAAAGTAATCAGTTACAGTTAGTTTCGCAAATATGTAATTAAGTTTCAATTACAATTACTTCAAATAGAAGTTACTATTACGGTTACTTCGGCAGAGTAACTTGTTTACTTTCAAGATATGCTCGTACTTTTTTATACGAGTGTATAATCTGTAAAGACGAGCGATGCAGCCGCGGCACTGTCCAGAAATACCGGTGAAAACTTTCTGCGAGGTGCTTGCAAAGATTGGATGAAGAGGAATCCCAGGCCGCAAGCTCTTTTTTGCAGTATTTGCGGCGGGCGGTGAGGTTATTCCCACTAAAGCGAATCAGGTCAAAGCGCCTTTCAGGACGTGACCACGGTAACGCTTGGCGATCGTCACTCATGACAAAATCTCATTTGAACACGGTTACGATCAGTTTCCATCAAGCTATTTCTTATTTTACTTGTAACGTTGTCTCTCTCCTATACAGACGAACAGACCGGTCCATTACAAGAGTAGGGAGGGGATCGGGTAGCCAGACAGTTTAGGACTGGAAGATGCAAAATACCGCTAGTATCAAACGAAGTCGAAGAAAGGAATGAACAAAAACAGCACAAAGTCGTCTGGAAATGTGTTCAGATTTTTCCCATTAATTCATCATAGATATGCAATGCAGAACAAAAAAGTCGACTACGGGCGCGCGGCCCCTCGGGAGAGGGCAAGACGTCCCCTAGAAACGTTGTCTGTGGCTCGCAATTGCAAAAAAAAAAAAAGAAAAAAAAAGAGAGCGTGCTTTGCAATTAAAAAAAAAGAAAGAAAAAGAAAAGTAGTTTTGCTTGTTTATTGCGCGTGAAAGGAAAATGAAAAGTGGGAAAAATGTCTACCATCTGCGCTAATGCTTTACAACGAAGGTAAACAATTTCATTTCTTGTCTTATTTTCTCGATTCTACTGTCGGGCCCAAACTCATCACAGGCTCAAGCCCGCTGTAGTCTCAGAAAAGGACACGCAGGCGAAATCGGTTTTCTGTTCTTTACTTCAGAAGTGTCAGAGGGTAACTTCCACAAATATTTACCGAAGTCCGGAAATCGTTGCACCCCCCCCCCCCCCTTTTTTTAAACAAAAACGGTCAAGGTTTTTTCTTTTTTTTTTCGGAACAACTGAGCTCAAGATTCTAAAGATTATGCTACCGTAATAAAAAAAAAAAAAAAAAAAGTTGAATGAAAAGTAACGTGGGTAGTATTCGATTACTTTAGAGTAATTTTTCGATTACTTTTTTGAGGCTGTAATTGTAATTGTAATAAGTTACTTTTTACAGTGAAGTAATTGTAATTGTAATTGGTTACTTTTTTTCAATAACGTGTACAAGTCTGCTTTTTTATGAACGGCGCGTCCCTCTTCTATCGAAGGGGCTTTAGTTCCGGTCGAGGCACTATTTCGCTTTGACTGTTTTTTTTCCTCGTTGGGTGCGACGACGCCTCGTATTCGCGCATATGCAGATTCCGAGCGTATACAGCTATGGTTTCCAGGCCGTGTACGTGGAGAGTTTTGGAAGTTTTCATTCGTCGCATACATGTCTCACGTACACGGAGCTGTTGAAATCGTCACGACGCGGGCATTATGTCACGCAACGAGAAGAAAGTGGGTGTTGTTGTAATCCGGGCCAACCGCTTCGGCAGCTTCCTGTACGCGCAGGGCTGCACGCACGGAATTCAATGCCCGCTATAATGCGCGCGTGCCTCGGGCGTTTTTCGCGGTCAACTTTCTGCCCCCCGCAGGAAGCCGCGCACGGGGTGATGGAACAACGCTCTTTCGGGACGCGTGTTGGCACGAACTACGTGCACTCCGCTTCGTATACGTGTATACAGCGAGCAATGCTTTCGAGGCTTGGCACGAGTTCGTTCGCAAATGTCTACAATTAATACTACATTCGAATGCCGTGGTCATACTGCCAATGTATCATACAAAAGACAGTCTGCAAACACTGGCGTGTTTCCTCCTCGTATGTCGGTCACATTGGCCATACAAATACTTTCTGCAGACATGTTCAAAGCATGCATACGAAGCAAACATGTTTTCAACATGCCTGAAGCGTCTCCGCAGATAATTTTGTCATCGTGTTTGATGCGAAGATCTTGTCATTTGTATGATGTGTGGGGCAGTGTGACTGAGCCTCAGTGTGACAGGGCCGACATACGAGGAAAAACAAATTACGGGAAGATCCATTCTTGGATTATTAGGGACTGCGTTAGCATGACCCGTGGGAAACGCCACACACGTCCCGTCCCCCTTTGGGAATCGCTAACACTGACCCCTTCACTTTTTTCTTTTGGCTTTCTCTTTTGCTTCCTCTGTTTTTGCTGCCTCTTTTTGGACTCGTAACGGGGTCAATGTTAGCGTTTCCCAAAGGGAGACGTGCATGGCGTTCCCCGAGGGTCATTCTAACAGATTCCCCAAGAATCCACCAATGGATCTTCCTGTAATTTTTTCCGCCCCATTTTCTGTACTTTCTGCCTGTCAGAGTACGTCGGCGCCCTTGGAGACGGATATCCATGGTTTTAACTACACACACACATCACACGCCACGCACCGCGATTACGGAAATCCAGAGCGAAGAACAACCGGCTATGGCAGAGCGACAACAGTGCACGCGTGCACTCACAGGAGGGACCGGATTGCCCCGGATACTGTACCCCGGGTGCAACGCTCAGGGGGTGCAGCTGGGCAGTGAAAAAAAGGGGGGTGGGGCTGGTCGTGGCGCCCCCCCCCCCCCCTTTTTTTTTTAATGCGGGCGCAGCGGCGTCACGAGGGCTGACCCTCGTGACGCCGCTGCGCCCGCATTAAACCACGCCGCGGAGCAACGCGTCCTAGATAACAAAGCCGTAGTGCTGAATGAGATGGTGTCATCAGATAAGACCACGCTGGGCCCAGATAGGACACGGCGATTACGTCAACGTTCGGCTCAAAGTTCAAACTCGACTCGAAGCCGAGCGCTGACGCGTCACTCGCTCCCAATCTGTGTCCAGCGTTGGCCTTCTCGGATGACGCCATCTCATTCAGCACCGCGGCTTTGTTATCTAGGAGGTGTTGCGCGGCGCCTCCTCCTCTCTGGCTCCGCGCCAGCTCTGCGCGTGACTTTGTCGAAAACCCGGCGGTGTCTTTCGTTTGTCGGCTACAGGGAGAGAGGGAGAAGGAAGGGGAGAGGTTGACGCGTGCTAACGTCAGCGCTTCGGACCAGCGGGAGCGTCGTACGTCACCCTCTCCCCATCCGTCTCCCTCTCTCCTTGTAGATGACAAACGAAAGACACCGCCGGGTTTTCGACAAAACGAGCGTTCTAATGCTAGCCTTGCTTCTCGCATTCGCCATTTTTTGCAGGGCAAAGTTCCGGTCAATTAACATATTCACACCTATATCTTTGGGCGTATTTCGTCTTTTTTGGCCATTCTTTTCTGAGTATACGCTGGTACGGGCCATAAAAGGCAACGGAGATCGATCAATACAACGGCACAATGCGAATGCATTTTGACGGATGGAGGCAAGTTGGGTTGCTTTGCATTTGTAGTTCGAAGACAACTCCGCAGACGGCGCTCGTTAGTGGAAAAACGGTCAATTTTCTTGGCATTTTCACGGAGACGAGGAGTGCGCGCGTGCAGCTTTAATCGGCGCTCAAAATGGTAGAGGGCGCGCGTGCCCGTACCTTTGACTGCATCACAAAAAAAAAAAAGTTGTCCCCGAGCTTTTTTTTTCCTCGTTTATATTTTATTTGTGTGTGTGTGTGCTTTGACGAGTTTCAACGCTCTTTATCTGATCGTACTGGATAGAAGAGTAAAAATAGACGCGCGCCCAGAACGTCGCCCAGAACGTGTTAAAAAACTCACGGGATTTTTTTTTTTTTTTATTGTGTAACAGAGGAAGCGCTTACTTAGAATGTATGATTCCGAGCACGCGGTTTCAGGATATGACGTCATTTACGTAATTAATGCCTAACCGCTAAGGACACAAATATCGAAGTCAGTCGCCGTGCAAGAGGTTGCGCGCAAGCGTGCGCTTGAAACTATAAGATGTTGCAAGCTTTTGAGAGGTTCGGCGGGTTCTTCGACCCTTCGAGCATTTGGCAAAATTTGACGAAGTTCGACTTTTGAACAGCGATGCTCTACTTCCACACACGCACGCATTCACACACACACGTTCACACATATTGACACACACACCTACACGCTTACACACATCCACACTCGCAGAATATCAAATTTTGGAAAAAACAAATAATTGGTGCAGTAGTTTAGTTTAAAGTCTAGAAACTGGTTGCCAGTGTTTACGCGATATAAAAGAAATCAGGGAGTTGACAAAAACAAAATGGCAGCGGTGCCTAAACGCACACGAGGAATACTTTGAAACACTGGCATAGTTTCGTGTTTGTCGGATGTTTTTACAGCGGAGCTGTAGGTTCCCCAAGATCGTATCCGTGTATGTCGACACAAACCTACCTGGACAGCTACCGCCATCTATAAGCGACGGCGGCAAGCACACAACCAGTATGGTTTCCGCCGTCGCTTGTAGATGGCGCCAACCTTTCCAGCTATGATAGAAGAATGGATAGTTGGGCGCGTTGGTGGGAATTCATCGTAGGAAACAGCGCGAAAAACAAACGACAAAGGAAGAAGAAGCACACAGTGTATCGAGTACAGCTCCACTGGTCTTCCTTCTTCACGAGAGTGGAAAGGCTGAACGTTTTTTTGTTTCCTCTGTCTAAGAATAAAAGTCCCGGTGAACCTTAAGCGATACCATTGTATTTCCTCTAAACGAGTTAATTTTCGCGGTGCCCTGCGTTTCGCGTAGGTCATTGACTCGAAAATATATCACAAAAAATGGTCACGCAAATACATCGCCAATTGTAAGAAATACATAAGATATACCACTCTCAACCGCGAAATTTTGTGCCCACGAAATGTTCCCGTAATCCACACACCGCAAAGTTCTGGGCCCGCAAAAATAAAGGAAGTAGTTTACGCCTATCTGTCTATTCGTGTCTTTTTTTTTTTTTTAACAATTACGGTAGTTATTTCGTGCTGCAGAATCCCTATGGTAGCTTTCTCTCCATAGTGTCCTTTCTGAAAACAACTGCGGCACGTCTGCCCACTGTTTTCGTTTTCCTTTTTTTTTTTTACCTCTTTAGTAGTGATAGAGTTCTCCAAAATCATTACGATGATCTTTTATCCAATGCGTCGCTTTTCAAACCCACTACGGCAGTCTTTTCTCCGTTAGTATTTCGTTTTAAAATTCCACTGCGTCGGCGATTCCGTACTCCAAAAGAAATTAGGGAAGTTTTCCCACTGTGTCTTTTTCCTGAACTGCTACGGCATACCTTCGGTGGTATATCAAAGCCACTACGCCGTGGAAACCTCCATAATTATTATTTAGGGTTGTTGACAAGCACACTTCTTCATATTCATGCACCTAGTGTAAAAAGAAAGCAGAAAAAAAAAACTATAATTATCAACAAAAAAGAAAGAAGAGAGAAAAATTTATGATCGATGCGCACTTTCGCACAGTCGATGGACTACAGATTTGCGCAAATGTTTGAGGCCCGCGACCCTTAAAATACCCGAACGCCCTACGACGACCCCCCCCCCCCTCCCTCCCTCTCCTCCGCCTCCCCCCATTCAGAGCAGTATCAAAGCTATCAGCGGCTGAGCTTTCTTAGGACTCCGCGACCCTCACTTTGCGCACCCTTGGACTAGAATAGCAAACGTGTATTTGTTGGGAGATGGTGTTGCCGAGCGCCCTCGTGAGTGTGCCATCCGTCGTTGTGGGGCGACATCAAAGGTACAGCTGTTGGGGAGGCTAACCTTTTGAACACTTTATGTCGATTCTTACAATCGGCGTCAAAATGATCAATGTTCTTTCACGATCACTAGAGCTAAAATATACGAATGTTTGAAAGTAGCTGGACGCTGTCACAGTTGTGCTGAAAATGCCACGCGCACATCTTTAGAAGCGCAACCTTCTGAAACGGTGGCATGAGACGTGTATGCGATCTGACAGGCCTACCTTGGACCCTTCGGTTGTGCACCGCCCAGGAGACCGCCTTTCCTCAATGTTGCTTCGCGAAACAGCTAGTTTCTCGTTCGATCGATGCTTTGTTGGCATCACACTGCGCGACACGCTGCAAGTCCGAACACGCCCTTCTTTGATTTTGCTCATAATGATGCTTAGTGACGAACGTATACACCCACCGAACGACAGCTGTCACAATAATTTATATATTTATTTATTTTATTCACGGTACATCAAAGGCCCAATTAAGGGCATTACATGAGAGGGGGGAAGGGGGGGTACATTCAGTGTAAACATCAATTAGAACATAATCATAAAAACAACGTCAATAAAAAAACAAACAAAAGAAAACATACACACACCGAAAAAAAGACAACACTTAGATTACAGGGAGAGAAAACCAAATGCAAAGCGAAAACATGTGGATAAAATAAAACAGATGCGCAAATGAAGTTATAATGCCACCATGCGCGACAAGAACCCAAAAAGTCATGATTCAAAATAAATTATTACAAACGATTACAATGAAAATAATAATCAAAAATATGCACCTTGACGCAAAAATGACATAGTAAAAAAGGAATCAGAACAGTAAAACAGAAAGATTCAGGATGCAGTGGAGGATCATGGTGGGAAAAAAAAAATTATTGTAAAGGGCATTACGAAACTTTTTTTTTTTATTAGATATGCTGACACTGGCTTCGGGGAGACCGTTCCAGTTCTTGATTGCGTTAGGAAGTGTTGAGTTATTAAATGCGGCTGTGGAACCAAAGATGTGTTTGAAGCTTTGGCTGTTATTTTGACGATAAGATATTCTATTTGGCGGTTCTAAAAGTAATGAGCCTGATTGACCGGGATTAAAATACAGCCGATGAAGCAGACGAAATAGTGAGATTAGGCTGCGAGTTTCGAGGGGGTGAATAGAGTTATGCTGTTTAATGAGAGAGACGCGAACAATTCTAGAATAAGATGATGATATGAACCGAGCGGTACGGTTCTGGACAGATCCTAGTTGAATAATTAGGCACTTCTGATGCGGGTTCCAAATAGGTGAGGCGTACTCTAGTTTAGAGCTAAAGTTAAGTATTATAAGCTAGATGACGTAAATGGGCGGGTGCAGCCTTTAAGTTTCGTTTTAGGTAGCCAAAAGTGCGTGAGGGGTCAGCGGAAATTGTGTTAATATGAGTGATCTAGGAGAGATTAGAGGTAAGATGTACACCAAGGTATTTGTAAGAAAGGACAGAGGGGAGGGGACATTATTTAAAAAAAATATATGAAAGACGAGACTGAACGCTTTCTAGTGAAAGCAAGCAGATTACATTTAGAGATGTTAAGTTGCATTTGCCTTGTGGTACACCAGTCAAAAACCCTATTAATATCATTCTGAAGGACATCATGGTCATTTGGATGGTTAATGTTTTTGTACAACAAGGTCGTCAGCAAAAAGTCGTATGGTTGTTGATTTTCGTCCGGTAGAAATTCAAGATCTCCAGGAAAAATAGGGGTATACACAGTATTTAATGGCGGCCAATAATTTCAGTCAGTCGCTGCTTCCGTAATGTACATTCAACACCACCAAAATTGTAGTTCTTCCTAGGAGATAAGCGGGGACTCGCTCGAGCACTGAGCACCGGGATTTCGAATGTTCCGTCTCTGCTAAGCCTCCTCGCCTTGTAAAGCGTTTTCTAATAACTTCTTGGCCCTGGTCCCACGTTTTCGGGGCCAGCTGGCTGAACAACCACCGCCACCCTCCCCAGCCTGGGAGCGGGAGTTTCCCGCTTCCGGGGGGACAGTGGACCCCCACGGACTTTCGCAAGCTGACCCTCCTGGCAAGATCCGGAACCCATCAAGAAGGAAGAGCATGGCGAGTGTAGCCCACCCTTATTTGCCCGAAAGCAACCCCGAGGAGACACCTGCTAAGAAGGTAGGACTCGTTTACACTGTACCGGACGAAGAACTGCAAGCTTACTCTGCATATAAGCGAGAACTCCCGAATCTTACGGAATACATGAAGAACAAAGCAGCTTTCCTTGAATTTCAACAGAACCAGGCTGCTATTGCCGAGTATGTGCAGAACCGAGCAGTTACTTCCGAGTATGAGCAGAACAAGGCTGTCATTACTTAGTATATGCAGAACAGGGCCGCTTTCCAAGAATACATGCGGCAAAACTCGACGGGAAACCCGTCGGCTACTTGTAGCGAAGTTCTCTCAGGCAGTTCCAGCGCCGGAGCGAGTCAGCAACACATAGCGTCCATGGACGAAGACAGGGAGCAAGAAACAGGTGCGGCTAGACCGTGGTATCAAATGCGCAGACGCGGCAAACGTCAGAGATACTACGAGATAAGCGACTCTACGCCATCAACACCAAACTACACGGTCGTCTTAAAACCCATCTGTAGAGAAGACGTCTTCAACATCGGCACCAAAAACATAAGAGACGCCATCACTCGAACAAGTGTTGACGACAAAGAATGTTCCGTTCATGTCAACGAGAAATCGAATACGATTGCCATTACAACCAGGAATCAGCAGGCGGTTGATAAGCTCCTCACGATTGGAACCATTGAGCAGAAAGGAAAGGCGCTGGAAATGAAGCCCTACGTCGCCACGTCGAGTGCCCAAACGAAAGGGGTCATCTACCTCAGGGGACACGATAACGACGAAACTCCGGAGTCACTGATGAAGGAGCTGGAGTGCAGAACTCACCAAATTTCGGCAGCCAGGATTATCGGCCGATCTGGAAGAACCGTGCTCATTACTTTCGAAAGTCAGACCCTTCCAAGATATGTACGCTATGCCTGTGAGTCCTTCAAGGTTTCGTCGTACAGGCCCAGACCCCTCGTCTGCCACAAGTGACACACACTCGGCCATAAGGCCGATGTCTGCCCTCAGGACGCCGTCAGGTGCGGCGGCTGCGGCCACGAGCACGACCCCGCCGTGGGATGCAAGCTCCAACCTAAATGCATTAACTGTGGTGGTGCTCATGTAGCAACGAGCAATGACTGCCCTCTACGCAAGATTCCCGTCGGAAGGCAACAGCAACCCGGTTCGCGACCACAGCCCGGGCGCGACGCTGAGAGAGAATTCCTGAACCGACAAGGATCCAGGGGCCCTGGACCCCAATTCGAAAGGTCGGCTGCTCCTCCTCCCCCACCGCTGACGTCCCAGTTTCAATTTCCTGCACTGAAGCCAAAGCACGAAAACACCAACGCATGGAGCGTCCCTCTGAGGATCTCGGAACCCACTGGGCCTTTTATAACCAGGGCAGAATTTGAGAGCTTTGAGGCAAGATTCACGAGACTCGAAAATAAGGTAGATCGTCTTTGCGGACTCGTATACGCTCAAGTCAACCCAAATGGACACTAACGCCGACATCTCATACATCCCGGAGAGGCCTTCTCGAAAGCGAAAAAAAACGACATAAGATCTGGTTCCTGCAATGGAACTGTAGGGGCCTGCATTCCAAGCTCGCGGAGCTGAAGCTTAGACTCGAAATTCTCCGGGAGGAAGCCCCTGATATAATTCTGCTACAGGAGGCCTACGTCAAGGATGCCAAGGTCCGCAATTATAATATCTACTCTCAACCGAGTATGTTAAGACAGGGCGAAGTTCGATGCACGACGCTTACTCTTGTCAGGAAATAAATTCCGCAAGTACAACTCGACACGGTTTCCTACTGCGGTGACAACCGCGAAGTTGTTTCGGTGCGACTCAAACTGGAATCTATAATTGTGGACGTGATCAACGTGTATATTAGACCCGGGGTGAACGAAAACGACTTCTCCTGGTTGCGCAGAACAGTGGACCCAAGCACGCCCACCGTCGTTGCTGAAGATTTCAATGCCATGCACAATTTGTGGGGATACGAAATCAGAAACACGAGAGGCAAAGAACTCAAGGCCACGTGCGAAGCGCTCCGCCTACAACTATACAACGACAAAGGGGCTCACACCAGACTCTCTCAGCACGACTCCGAAACGGACACATCACCCGATCTCACGTGGGCTTCCAAGAACCTCAAAGTTAGGTGGAAGACGCTGCCTGACCCCATGGGAAGTGATCACCTCCCGATTTGCATAGACGTCCCGCTATGAGAGTCTCCCAAGAGACCCGTCACCTTCATCAAGTGGGATGCCTTTCGTGCCAACATGGACAGCCTCAGAGACCTTCCGCTTGAACGCAGAATCGTGGAAGCGGTAAATCATTCCAAGAGCACGTACCAAGTCAAGGAGGATACCCCGACGCCGGATCTTCATCTCGCGAATCTCTGGGCTTCGAGACTATCGGCTCTAACGACATACAGGACAAAGAGGACACTCAGACGCAAGGTCAAGCTCAACCTGGCAACCGCCAGGGCCAAACGCTACACTCTGGAACTCTTCCGCAACCGATGGAGGGGACTGTGCAACTCATTCAATGAGAGGACTGGCCTGCGCCGGGTCTGGCGGACTTACAAAGGCCTCGCGGGGAAAACCAAGGCTCGCAACACTGGCAGCAACTTAGCCCTGCGCCTCGGAGTTTCGGAAGATGACCTAGTTAACGAAGCCGGCAGTTTCTTCTTCCCACAACAATCCCCGCCACCTGGAACTGAGATCTACACTCCGGTTTTGGTCAACGGCGAGGAACCGGAGAACGCCCCCTTCACGCTGGGTGAACTCATCGAAGCTCTAGAGTCCGCCAAGACCAACACGGCACCTGGCCCAGACGGCATCTCTGTCACCGCCCTTCGGAACCTGCCAACGAAGGACATGAAAGAGCTCCTGCAGATGTACAACGACGCGTGGGATTGCGGCAAGATCCCGGCCGACTGGAAGAAATCGACAGTCCTCCCCATACCCAAGCCCGCAAAACCGCCTACATCAATCTAAAATTTGAGACCCATCTCGCTAACTTCGAACCTATGTAAAATCTTCGAGCGCATGGTTCAGGCCCGGCTTTCGTGGATCCTCAAAACCCGAGATGCGCTTCACCCCATGCAGACCGGCTTCAGGCCGGGATTGTCCACGCAGGACAGCCTCGCCATGCTGCACCACGATCTCTTCATCAAACCACAGTTCAAGGCGCAACCCCGCACTGTCGTTGCCATAGATGTAAAAAAGGCCTTTGATTCTATACCACATAAGACGGTCATCGAGGCGGCTCAAAAGAGGGGCATTAGGGGAAAGCTCCTCAACTTCATTAAGACGTTTCTCAATGACAGATCCTTCCAAGTCGTCGTTGACAGCACCAGAAGCCAGTGGAAGCACAATAACGTAGGAGTCCCGCAGGGAGCGGTAATCTTGCCCGCGCTGTTCAATATGGCAATGGTGGATCTGGCTTTCGCCCTGCAAGATGTTCCGGACGTCAGTTTTACCATTTATGCCGATGACGTCACGCTCTGGACTACCAAGGGCCTTGCGAAAACCCAACAGCGGAATATGCAGCGCGCCCTTGACGTTACCAACGCATTCGCAGTGCAGTCCGGACTTACTCTCTCCACCGAGAAGACTGCATACATGGACGTTTCCAAGACACGACGCAAGCCCAAGCACCCCATTCGCCTCCAACTGAACGGCGCCGACATTGAGTCTACTGACGCTCTAAAGATTCTCGGCGTCACCTTCGACCGATGTGGAGGCGCGTCAAGTTGGCTCAAACAAACCAAAGTTCAGTGGAACAAAGGAATCAACCTTCTCGAGAAAATTACCAGCAAGGCGTGGGGTGCTCAAGAGGACCTTCTCAAGAAACTCGTCAGGTCCCTTCTGGTGTCCAAGGTCGTCTACGGTCTGAATTACCTGCTCCTGACCAAGACCCAAGAAGCAGCGCTGGTCGTGCTCAACAGAAAGGCAATGAGAGTCATTACAGGCTTACCCAAGTTTACACCGGTTGAACAGCTTGAAGCTGCCGCACAGATCAATACTCTGCGTGACATTGCCAAGGAGATGGTCGTTGGGCAGGAAAATCACCTATCCAGATCTTCACCGGGCAGAATCATTCTCACCAAACTCGAGAAACATGAGCTCCTCGCAAAAACAGCAGCAATGCCAACTCCATCTCCGCAATGGGATAACGAGCTTGTCGTCCCGATCAAACCAGTACCCAAGAATCAAGGAAAGGAACACAAAGGAAGGCGCAAGCACGCGGCTGACAAGCACCTCGAAGAGATAAATTCACTGACCGGCGCCGAAGTCATGTATGCAGATGCTGCCAGAGACGACGGGGGCCGCTCAGCGAGTGCATGGCACTCTGTCTCCAGGAACAGCACATGGAGTGGAATCACGCACAAAACCAACAGCCCGAAAACGGCAGAGTTATTAGCACTGCTTCACGCCATCCAAGAAGCGGCTCATACGCTACCCCGAACAGTCACTGAAGCACGCATCTTTACCGATTCCCGTGAAGCTCTGCAAGAATGCGGCCGGGGCAACAGCAGAAATCCGGTGGTAAAACAAATCAAGAGCATCATTGTTGAATCTCGTCCGCGAGTAAACATCGTGCTTTCGTGGATCCCCGGACACGAAGGTGTCCCGGGGAACGAGAGGGCGAACGAGGCCGCGAGGGCGCAGCTACAGGCAGGTTTTATGCCCTCACCTGGCCACGGTCCCCCCCTCGTGGAAGAAGACCCGGGCCTCCCACCCGACATTGAAGAGATCAAAAAAGAGGAGAGGGCTGCCAGGAAGCTCAGGCTCGGCGCCCTTCTCCCTCCCGATGAATACCCTGTCCCTCCTGGTTACAGCAGGTGGGAACGGGTCTGCATACGCAGGCTTCAAACGAAGACGGCAATTACCCCCATCTGGCTGGCGGGAGAGCGCCTTTAGAGCGCGCGACACTAGAGCGCCGACGTTAGAGCGCGCGACACGAGGGCGCTGTGACAGTAGCGCGCTTGACACTAGAGCGCACGACACGAGAGCGCATGACCAGTTGAGCGCGCGACACTAGAGCGCATGACCAGTTGAGCGCGCGACACTAGAGCGCACGACCAGTTGAGCGCGCGACACGAGAGCGCCCAACCAGTTGAGCAAACACCGAAAAATGTGTGATGTATCCACGGCTCCACAGACAGAACAAAATTGTGCGACTCATCGAATTGAAGCATTGGTGATTTTTGATTCATTGAATACGCCTTTAATAAAAATAAAAAAGGGTACGACTCTTTCTAACCAATTGTTTACGGACATCGGAGAGAAAAGGGGGCAGGGGAGTGGGCTGGGGCATATAGGTACCGGGAAAGTTTGCAGCTGAGTGGAGCAGGGAGTCTAAGATTTCTTCACAGTGCTGCGGTGCGCCTCTCGGATATACTATAAACAGTTGTTTTGCTATATCTGGTCTATTCTTGACAGGCATTTGGGCTCCGATCTATTTGGTGGCTATTTAGACGTCCCTCGCATAAGTTTAAATGGTATTCTGACGTCCATGTCCGTAATGAAGAAAGATCACCGCTAAAACGTATCAGTAAAAAACTCATCGAAGCTCAGCGCAATTTTATTGCATGCAGATCTTTTCAGCCTTTTAACGGATACAGGAAAACCTCCCCTGAAAATCTGTGATATACAAAATCAAATAACTAAGGAAGCCTTCATTAGTTCTTTGATTTAGAAAACGTTAGAGAAAAAGTTATAAAAAGTAGAGAAAAACATTGCAGCTGACCTAGGCTAGGTCAGCTGCAATCTTTGTTTTTTTTTTTCCTGCAAAAATGCACGCTACAGATATTATTCTTTTTCTGTTAGCTTTTTGTAACACTTTTTGGTTTGTCACACGCAAACATTTCGTCGACTCATTTCGCAATGTCATTGCTGAATTCCGCGGAATAAATCCCTGCCAATTTTACATAAAACACGCGATGACCGAAAGAGTGGCCGGTCCAGTCGGTCCACTCGCGCTGGACTGGTTGTGCGTTCTCGTGACGGGAGCTCGACTCAAGAGCGCTGCGCTAACGTCGCAGCGCTCTTGAGTCGAGCGCGCTAACGTCGCGGCGCTCTAGTGTCGCGCGCTCTAATGTCGCGGCGCTCTAGTGTCGCGCGCTCTAACGTCGCGGCGCTCTAGTGTCGCGCGCTCTAACGTCGCGGCGCTCTAGTGTCGCGCGCTCTAACGTCGCGGCGCTCTAGTGTCGGCGCTCTAATGTCGGCGCTCAAGTGTCGTGCGCTCTAGTGTTGTACAGCCCTGGCTGGCGAGGTTTCACCGCCCGTCCACACCCGAAGACGTCGGCCCTGATCCGCTCTGCATACACTGCGGGATTCCAGCCACGTGCATCCATCTCGTCTGGACGTGCGAGGGGGTCGCAGAGCATCGTAACAACGCCCTAAACTCACTTCCTGAAGAAGCAACACCAGCTACGTACGAGGACTGGACCCGCCCTAGGCTCGAGCACCCGCACCGCAAACACATTCTCGATTCCCTGATTAGTTTCGTCCGCTCATCGGGGATCGCCTGTTAAATTTAGCCTCCTCCCCCTACCCTTCCCATAATCCCCTTCCCCCGTCACGATTGGATGACTTTATCAAGAGATCGTGATGTATCCCATTCCTTTAATAAATACGTTTTCTCACTCACTCTGAGCACCGCGCTCAAATATAGCTCCGAGGGAACACCACCGATTCGCTGAAGGCCATATTTGAGCTCATTCACCAGCGCAGAACAATCTTCAACATATCGTCTGCTGTATGAAAGTCAGTCATGATAGTCCGGTCTGCATGTGGCGGAAACGCCGTGGAAGCTCGACGTCGGCACGTAATGAGCTGTCATGGACTCGTGTTTTATTTTATATTCTGCTGTGCGTGCTTCTTTCGTTTCGCACCGTAGAAGGGGCGACGAAAAGTGGTATTCGTCGGCCGTCATAATTCACCGCGTTGCTTACTGCGCATAATATATTCAAAGCGAGCTCTTACGAACCGTCTGCTATTAACAAGAATCTCGATGGCGTGGAATGCGCAGCGGAAGGATTGCAGAAGCTCGCCGTCAGCACGTGCTTAGCAGAAACGGAAGCACGTGTGTGCTGCACGCATGGGAAGATAACTTTAATAGTCGCTTTTAGACACTCATTGTCACGTAGTGACCCAAGTACGATTTTTTTTTTTTTTTAGCGTTCTCATGGTGGTAAAATTTTAGTATCATATTCGGGCACCTTTCGGTAAAATACCTATATTTTCCTGCGAACGGGAATCGAACCTAAACGTTATAATTGTTTTCGTTCAGGAGCAAAACCGAAATATAATACATTGTTAGTAGATAACGATAGGAGGCACGCGCAAAGGCGGCGGCGGAGTGTCGGGTGTAGTTATCGGAGTCGTCGGGATGATGTGCGATTTTCGGTTCAAGGGGAAAAATTGGGGATGAGGAACGTACGTTGCGAAAATCAGCGTACACGAGCACTGCGTCACTCGGACGTATGCGCTCGTCAACGATGAATCTGTCGACGAATCTTTGAATTCGCGTTCGGGGCCAATGAGTGCCGTGATGGCACTTGTCGTCGCTTGCGAATGACAAGCTTCATGATGGGCTCAAAAAGGACGGTGGAAGCTTGGAGTCATCGTACCGGTGCCCAATCTCGTCATCGACTGCGTGATTTTTCATTTCGCTTTTGAGCTGAGCAGAAAAGCTAAGTAGGAACAAATTGAAAAAAAAAATCATTTCATGGCCCTTCATTTTTTTCGTTTTCAAGTAAATCAATTAAATGACAAAAAAAAAAAAAACCGAAGTGTTTTTGAAAGCTTGTACACAAACATTTGTGCATGGGAACCTTGCTCTGTTCGTGACGAGCGTTTAGGCGTCCACTCGCATTTAGAGACATTGCAATGCTAACTCCTACTTCTTTTGAAATAGGCGAGGATGCTTCATCTATAATTAGAGGTTAACATTGACAAACTGAATCGTGCACAAAAGCCGCGATTGCGGGAAAGAAAGCAACGTCATACACAACCTCATGAATCGGCACAAGCAGCCATTGGGGTTCCTGCGACCGTAGTCAGCGTGCAACAAGCTTTCTCTGCCCTAGAATTCATTTTAAAGACTGAGAGGCGAACCCACCAACAGGCTATTGCTTTTGTACCCCACAATTTATGAACAGATTTCAGCTTAGCCTTTTTATTTTTAACATTTTGATTAAATTATAGTTTCCTTTTTACTTTCTTCAATTGTGTTATTAGCATGCAAATACAGACCAGTATGAACCGCTATTTTTTTTTTTTACTCTGAGTTGATTCGGACATGATCACCATTTTCCCTGAACCGGAATGATGCTTTGACAGATTTGCAGCTTTGGTCTATTTTACGGAAGTCGCCAATGATGCCGCCTATTTGGCAGAATTCGCCAAGATTGCCGTCTAGTTGGCGGCCGAACAATGTCGTCGAGTAACGGTTTCCAAAACCACCTGACCTTCCGCAACTTATAGGAAACTCGTTGACGAGGTAACGGTTTCGTCGTTGCCACACCACGAAAAAAAAAAAAACTACCGCCACGCGTTGAAGAACCTGCGGACCCGTTACGTTTCGATCGCGGTGAGACGTGTTCCCGCAAACCTGATTAAATCAAAACAAGCGATATTTATAGGACACGTGCGCCGAGTCGCGAGGGGGAGGGTCCTGACCTTGTACTCGGGTACAGAGAAACCCCGTTCTGGATTGCTTCGATTCGATCCGTTGTGCCAGTTTGTGTTCGTTCAATAACGGTCGTTGTTCGTGGGCGGAGCTGTTGCATTCGTCAGCGAGGCCTTCGCTGTTGCCGTGTGCTTTACGCATAGACGGCGCGTGACACCCTGTCGGAGTGGGCGCTCCAACTTAACGCGGGAACCTCCGCGAAAAACAACAACAACAATTATACCAAAAAACATCACACGATAGTATTGACGAAAACCTCTCACGACGATTATTTCGGAGACCTTTCAGGTTGCAGGTAAGCACAGCGTAGGTATAGGAAGTATATCTCGGCACAGTCCGATCGAGAGTACAGAATTTTTCTTCTCACAGTTATAAATGACGCAGTATTGAAGTTGTTTCGGCCCTAGCAATTAGGAAAGCCCCCAAGAATAACCGTTTAGTTTCGAAGAACTCCAGTGTTTTGGGAATTGAAGGTAAGCACTGCGAAGCGCAGAAGCACCACACACTGCACTCCGGAGATGTAAACGTTTTCTTCCACTTAAGTGTCTCGCCGTAGCTGAAATCCTTGGTTTCTCGATTGTGCTAGAACAGAGGTGCGTAATCTGAGGATGCAGTCGTTACAATATGCTCCGAGGGTCGCGGCATCTTGAAGCGTGAAAGTCTCGTGGGCCTTTCAGGTTTGCGGGAGGTTGATTGGGAATACTTGCCACTCGGGAAATGCGCAGAACACAAAGCGTTGCCCATGTGCGAAAAAGCGAATGCTATTTAAAAACCTCGTAAGGATTTATGCAGACAGCTATTTCGCAAACTTATCTTTTGATTAATTTTATTCGGCCACCCGGGGTGAATACAAACGCCGACATTGAGCTGATCCGCGTAAAGGTGTCGGAGTCGTCGTGGATCTGTTGTGCGACGAAGTTGGCGGAAGCGAATCAGTGAAAGTTGACGGGAAGAACGGCTGGCAGTCGCTATTTTCATCCATATGACGGGTCGTGGGTGGAAAGATACTTTGAGGGCGTCAGATTCAGCCCCGTGGTGAAATTTACACGGCACGCAGGTGGCTCCCAGCCGGAACGCAAGTGTTCATACAGGAAACACCCGACAAAATATGAAAACTAAAATAAAAATAAAAATTACTTTTTTTTTTTTTGCTGTTGGCATGTTTGTTGGTTTTTAAGTCATGACTGCATCGTGCCGATCGAAAATGAACTGAAAATGGTACCAGTCTTGTTTAGGCGGACCTACAGGTCCTTATTTTATGTCTGAGGTTGAAGAAAGAGCTAAATGTAGCAGCGGTGATAGCGTGCAACTCTGCGCCTAGAGGAGATCACTACAAAGAACCGGTACGTGCATGGCTGTTGTCAGGGCTGGCCCTACACCATCAAGTACCCTGCACAAACTCCGACTTTGGCGCCCCCCCCCCCCCCCCCCCCTCTCTTCTATACGCCCCTATCTACTAGGTAGGATGCCACGTTGCTAGTAAACGTGTTAGTAGTGGCACAGCTTTCCGAAGCGATGAAGATGCTCGTGCTCGGCTGAGGAGATCGTGCGCTGGGCTGACGACTTGTAAATATTGGAATGGTGTACACTGTATAGACGATTGCAAGCAAAGCGACTGGCCGCCGCCATTTCTCTGCTCGTGCGGGAAAGCTCATGCACTTTCAAGCTTGCCAAAGCTATCTTCACGCGCACGTTACATGTGCTTGCACGCCTGGGGCACCAGTCGTGATGCTATGCTTGCAATAGGCCATATGCGAAATCCTTGCCAGCTATCATCATCATGCCATTAGGAGCCGCCATATTGGGGGGTTTATCACATTTTCCAGTTGTGGACGAGGCGCATCTGCATTTAACTCGGTTTTCATGATATTAGGGCAGTTTATTTGTACACTCAATGGGTTGCTGGTTAGTTTCGGATCAAAAAAAAAAAAAGAAAGACGGCCGCCAAATTCAGGAAAAGGAATTGTCAGCAACGAGGTCGCAAGACTCGTCACTCAAGCAGTGAACTGGGGGGCTATGTAGCGCTTTTTGGACTCCCAGGAGACTAGGGAGAGGGAAGTGACGTCAACAACGCAGCAAATGCAGATTGGATGTTGATTTTGTTTTCTTCTGTCAACATCCAATCTGCGTTTGCTCTAGTCGTTGACGTCACTTCCTTCTTCCAAGTCTTCTGGGAGTCCAAAAAGCGCAACATAGCACCCCATTCAGGTCAATGAACGGTATTTCTCGAAGACGTCCTGTGAAGGGTTCGTACTGGACTTGCAGCAGGTGATCATATTTTAGTTCTACGACTTACACTTTGCCGGGACTATTCTTTTTCGGGCGAAATCGTCGGTACGGGAACCCCCCAATATGGAGGAAATCTGATCGTTGATCATGAATACACTAGATGGCGCTTCTTTTTGCATATGGTCTATTGTCTATAGCGTCGCGTCGGGCACCGTGTTCAAATAAATAAAAAAAAAGCTAAAGAAAATTCAAATAGGGGGGGGGGGGGGCGGCGGCCCCTTTCAATGGCGTCAAAAGATGGGGGGGGGGGGGGCGGCGGCCCCTTTCAATGGCGTCATGGGCGACGGACCAGGTCACCCAGCCCTAGTGCAGGCTCTGCCTGTTGTATATACAGTCCCTTTTCGTTTATTTCTTATAATAATGAAAAAGAAATACAAAGAAGTGAACTATATACTCTTATCACTTATTCCAGGACTAGCATCCTTCGTTTGGTGTAAATCTACAATCGCAGGCAAGTTTTTGTTGTTCTTTAGGATTATTCCACCAGTAGCCCTTTTTTAGTTGCAAATTTTCGCCACAAATCTTTCGTCCAGACTTGTGTCCGCCACTGGAGGGTCTAATAGATAACGATCACGATTGAGTCACCCTTCGATGTCATGAATTTTTAGTTGTTTTTTTCGTGAACTGGATCATCGTTCCTCATAAGAAGGATGCCCAACTAACCCTGCTCGCCAGCGTGCCAATAATGCAATGTCGTCTAGCCTCACTAGCTCTACAAACACTGAACTTTTGCCAGCGAACAAAACAAACACGGATTCCTTTGGTGATCATACTCATCAAGTGCTTTTTAACAAATATGCTCGTTCATGGTCCGTTAATAACGCTGAATTGCAAAAAAAAAAAACAGTTGCAAACAACGTGTATTTGACGGTGAGGCCCTCGTGTCTCTTGAGTAGCACAAAAAAAGTGTTTACCAATAGGCTTAAAGCTGCAGCATCAAGTGATTGGTACAATATTGTTTTTGTCATGACTGAAAGGAGAGTTTGCTGACTATGTGTTCCCGTGACATAGCTATTGTCGTTTCATTGACTCGGGTTCCGAGATTATTCCGCGGAGCCCTCGATAAGAGGTCGACGTCGACCGTTTTTGGCAGGCCGTGCCCAGACCAGCTGTGAGCAGCGCGAGTGAAGAGTGGCTCCCCTGCTGTCCTGCTGCCGCCGTCGAGTGGACGTCGCCATGCCTCCCGCCAAAGTGGTCCTGTTCGTGGGCAGTTGTCGTGTCGCCCGGATGGCCGAACGCCTCAAGATCTACGTCAGCGGGCAGCTGCAGAAGAGGGGACACCAGGTTACCATCATCGGTACGTTCACACGGTTCGCAGACGACTCGTCTGCGTGCCGTCTTTTGGACGCCTTATCTGAGAGCGGTATTCACTGGTCACGCTCAGACCGAGCTGCCGCTTACCTATGTATTTTCTGCCAACAACAACCGTCTCGATGGGTGTGGAACGCACGCCGCGAAAGAGTTGTAGAAGATTGCCTCCAGCAAGAGCTCTGCCCCAACGGCCGACAGCGAATATACTACCATTGCTTCCTAATGCATTTTATATACAGCTTTCCAGAGATTACCACCCGGGCAAAAAAATGCAGTGACTAGTAGCGTCTGATGTTTCGCAGCAGAAAGTCATTGCGCATTTGCAGGACGCGTTCCATAACCCGTGCGTAGACAAAAAGGGCTAGCGCGTAAAAGGCGATTATCGGACCAGTCTGTATGGGTAGCCAGTTTTGAAAATATTTTGGATTCTTGCATGCAGTGGACAGTGAGGGCGGGTGACGTCGTTCTCGGAAACAACGGCTGTTTACCACCGAGAGAAACGAATCCGTCAATGTCGGAAACACTTTTTTTTTTTTACATTTGAGGGATTTTTTATTTTTTAACACTCCAGGAACTTGTCGCGCCCGCCGTCATGTTTTACTGTATTTTTTACAGAAGGAGCAAGAGAGGCTACACATTCCGAAGTAGTTTCTATAATAGCTTAAGAGTCAAAGCGGCAATAAGAGGACGGAATAATGGTTCTGAAGATAACCTGAATACGGACGCTCTTCAGAATTTATTTTCAGTGTATTTTACGGCCTGCGTGTTCATGTGCTTGTGTGCGTGCTTTGTTGGAGGGGTGGTGTGCGCACGGGAACATGTCTTGATTGCACACTGCAATGCTGTTAAGCTGCAAGCTGGTCATGTGCACTGCGTGTCACAATTATCGCAACCCCAACTTTATTGCCTAAGTTGGTGCCCCCGATTAGCACGTTCTAGTAGCACACAATTCATTTTAGTTACAGCGGTTCTGTTGCAGGTACAAGGCTGGGGCTCTGATAAGAGAGGGAAAAATAGCGCGGGCGGCTTTTATCGCAACCGCTAGCCTTGTACCTGCTCCACGAGTGGCAACTTTAGCGCGCTACTACGCTTCTCACGTACTCAGTCTTCCTGATAAGACTGATTTAGTGGTTTTCGATGACGCTCAGCAAGTTTCTATTTGTAACTGTCTAATTTGACTAATTAAAATGTAATTAGTCATTTTAAATAATTAGCGATCTACTTAGTAAGTATCGCGAATTTCCTGACGTCAGCCACCACGAGTAATGCGGTCCCGAAAAAATTCTTTTTACCTCGAATACACCAATTTTAGGAAATATGTAATGCACAGACGCACACGTTTCGGCCTGAGTCAGGCCGAAACTTGTGAGGAAGAAGGCAGTTCTTAGACCGCCATCGTTCAGCCAACTATCAATCTTAATTCAAAATTAAATCAATCCTTCTAAAGGCTTACAGGTTGGTGGACATGGTTAAAATGTTAAAACATCGCAAACGAAGATGTCACACCAGCTAGCCCATGCTTCAACCTTAGGTTGGTGGAGGTGCGAACACTTTCCCTACCTCTCGTATATATATATTTAACGAAACTACCGAAAGTCAAATTTTTCGGAGGATTTGAACTCTGGGCCTCCCACTGTCCGGGCGGGTGTGCTAACCACTCCACAGTATAGTGTGCCTGAATTTTATAAAGTCACCAACTGGTCGATCGAGGTCACGTGATCTATGGGCCGCGTTTGCAATATGAGTGGCGAGGAGGCGACGAGAGCGTTGGTCGTCTGCGAGCGTCGCAACCTTTCCGCCTCCTTTTCTCTAATTCACGTGGCAGCGCAACACATGCGCACTGGCGACCAATCCGCCAGGAGACGTTCGCCATTAAGTTGCAGACGCTCTTCATGGTTTGAGTCGCCCCTTTTCTTAAATTCAGGCTCTCTAGGTAAACATAGGGAACCTACATTCAAAAGAGGGGGGAAAAGATGGAGAGCGTTTGCAACTAAATGGCGGACACCTCCCGCGCAGGTTCGGTGCGTGTGCGCATGCATGCGTTGTCCAGTAGCGACTAGGGTAGCGGGGGTGGAGAGACGAAGCTCGGCAGACGTTTGCAGTCGCTTTCGCCGCCGGCTCGTCGCATCTTGTATAGACCAGTGTCTGCTCTGTTCCATGGTGGCCGCCATGTTTCTTTAAGCTGACGCCATGATACAGTAGGGGAGCTGCGCTTTTCCGTTTTTTTTTTTAAAGAAATCATTGCACGTATTTTAGTGCAAGAAAGCCAGAAGTGCTTTGTCACGAAGCTCCACGAACAGCGATGCCAAAACTGCTGTAAAAAGCAAAAATCTCGTTTTATGCGCAGCCCCTCTCTTCGCAAGAGCCTGCGTTTGGAGATATTATTCTCGCTGGGTGCTCGGATTTTATACGCTAGTCTATTCCAAACGCGGACCACAAACCACATGACCCCTGATTGAGCAGTTGGAACATGGAGGTAGGAATAAGTGGAGACGACAAAGCGGCTCGAACCTGCCAAGCGAAAAAATTCCGAGTAAAGCCGGAAGCAGAGGTCGCGGTCGGTAAGACCGCCCCTAAGGGTGCCCAATAAGTCCGTCTAGTAGCGTCCAGGGGGGCTATGCAAAACGGCGGGACGATTCACAGGGTTGCCAGATGTTTGTACTCTGACCCGCCAAATTTTCACGAGATACAGCCCAAAAATAGCCAAAAGTCGATCCAAAACAATGGCTCAAAAATAGCCATAAAAAACTGACCATTCGAAACGTTTGTTTTATACACAAGACACTCAATACATATTTATACATCAAATACAAATATTCACACCACTAGCATTACAAGTTCGCAGAACCAACGGCAGAGCACGGGTACATCACTACGGACAAAACGGGACACCTGTCGTTCTGTTTTTCTCTGTCCCCAGTCTCCCTGATTTTAGAACATAAACAATGAACACCATGTTGTGTGCTCTGCAATGGTGCCGAAATGCCCCAGAAATGGCGTCCCTTGCACGTTTAGGTGGATCGGTGGCCGAGTGGGCTAGCGCGCACCAGCTCGGAGCTCGTGAAGCGAAAGCTCGCGCTACAGAACCAAGGGAACCTGGGTTCAATTTCCACCCCGCCCGTTTCGATCTGGATGACTCCTGCGTGGTGAACGTTAAAGACCCCAGGCTAGCGGTTGTACTGCACAGGCTGAATCGCTCATCTACAGCGAGTGACTCGTCGCAACTTTGAAATGGCTGACCAACTACACACTGTATAAACATCCACACAACCCCAATTATTATTCCCTTGCACGTTTGGCGAACTTCATGAAACGCTCGTACAAGCGTATGACAACATGACGTCACGGGAAAAGTAGTTGGAATTAAACAAAGTATAGGTCCACGCCATCAACAAGCAACCTAAAGAATGCGCAGACCAGATGCTGTTGGGGCCGCTAGGAATTGCGCTGTCACTGGTTGAGATGGAGGAATAACAGCACACACTTGCATTCGGACAAGATTCGAGGGTAAACAATTGCACAAGGTGCGCGAAGAGCAGGCGAATTCGCTGGCTGTCGCATACTTACCAGCGTCGACAGACTGAAGCGCCAAATGTTAACCTAACTTGCTCTAAAAATACCATATTTGAACATATATAAGCCACTGATCTGTGCTATAAAACCCGAGTGCTTTGGAGGCATTTGGTGTGCCCAATACGAATCAGAAATAGCCCAATATTAGCAAACTACCACTTTTTCCCGCCAACTTCTAATAAAACTAGCCCAATTTGGCTATTTATGGCCCAACCTGGAAACCCTAGCCGGACGAAAGGGCCGGGACATCGCCGCCTGCTGCGATTGGTCAGCCGCTGACCAATCGGGAACAGGCGGCGATGCCCCGGTCCTTTTGTCGCGTCGTCTTGCACAGTCCCCCGAGGGTGCCGAAGGTTTTTTGTCCAGTTTCGTCTTTTGGTTTTGGTCATCGTTGGGGGCGTACCACTCCAAACCGGACGTCTCCCACGGCTTCACCTCTGGTGGCGTCATGTTGCCTCCAGAAGCTTCCTACCTTCATGAGTTGGAAACACTCTGAAATCTAACCACGCTAAGTAAGGATGGGCGGCTGTTCCCTTTGAATAGGGTGGTGACTTGCGCCACCTAATCATTTTTTTTTTCAAGCTGGACATTGTGTTTTTATTCTTCAATCTAATCGCCAATAGAAGCTTACCGTTGCGTGACCCATTGCCGCAGATCCGGAGGAGGAGCAGAACCTGCTGCAGGTGCGCAAGCCGCTGCACTTTCACGGCCCGGACGAGAAGCCCCCTCAGTGGCTGGTGGCAATGCACGAACACGTGAAGGCTGCCGAAGCCTACGTGGTGCTCTGCCCCGAGTACAACCGCTGCATCGCCCCCGCCCTGGCCAGCGCCATGGACCACTTTCCGCCCGACTCGTACCGCCACAAGCCCTGCGGCGTCGTCGCCTACAGCATCGGTAGGTTGCTCACCTGCACGCTGGAGGTGCCGCGACGAACCTTCGGAGCGGTCGGCCATTGCGGGCCGGTCACTCAATAAGTTTGGCTTGAGCCGCGGTCCCACCGCTGATACATCATAAAAAAAAAAGAATGCTTGAGGCGGATTTGCAGATAATCCTGTCATCATGTCCGCAGCAAACACCGTGTATTTTGTATGATGTATAAGCAGTGTGCTTGCGGCTTTACGATTCAAATTTGCGACTTCCCGAGCTTCGTAGATGCAGTGCCAGGAAGTTGAGCGATATGGTACGGCTCTGTCGCGCACTGTTGTTGATATATCATATAAAATGCTGTTTCTATAACTATATAATCTATTAAACTGATTTATCGATCGTGAATCAAGCTGCGGGCGAATTTTGCACCCACCCAGGCCGCTGCTCCCAGGTCGTCTCTCTCGCTCTCCGACGGGGCCCCCCTCGAGGGAGGGGGGGGGGGGGGAGGGAGGGAGCTGCGATATGTTTATTTTGCCTCGGGGCTCGATCTCGGACGGCGTCGCGTATCCCCAGCGTGCGGCGGAGGGCACCGAAAGTGGTCCCGACGTGGCAACAAAGCACGTCACAAATGCCGGGGTGTCAGTGCCGTCGTATGTCGCGATCCTGGCGGTTGGCGTTAGAAGCCCCCACAATACGTACGAGCGAACGCGAGCGTCGCTGTCGTCGCGGCGTCCCAACTCTTGGCCGCCGAAGCGTCCGTGGACTGTGAAGCTGGAGAGCAACCTGCAGCAGAACAGGCGTCCGCCACATACAGCGCCGCTGCTGGGACACCGCCACGATCGCGACTGGCGACAGCACGATACTTCTATGATGTCATCGGGCAGAAATTCAGGGGTCACTCTTTTGGACGCGGTTAACACTGCAGTCGGAGACTCATTCCGGGCAGTCATTCTGAGCTTATAGCTTATTTAATGGCTGTATCCGATCCATCGGAGCCCGTGCATTTCGATGTCATCACCGGCAGGTCGGGCACAGATTAAACGAGAGTGCTCCGTCAGCATTTGGCTGGGCCTCGCATCCAATCAATGTTTTGAAGGACGCTTGACATCGGGCTTGGGCCCAGCTGCCGAGTTGCGCTATCCGACTGTGATGATGTTACGCGTTGGTAGCGGAAGCTGTTAACAGGCTTTGTTTGTTCGGGCTGGTGTTGCACTGGCGGGACATGTTTGACAGCTAAGTGCTTTTATGGGCTGGCTTCCGAGTCTTAGGCGTCATGAAAATGTGTTGCGAAAAATCTGATAACACGTCCAGGTGTCTTTACAAAGGGAAAGTACTATGCGGAGCGCGCTCTTATTGACTCATTGGAAAAAAATAAGTGGGTAGACCTCGAGGCATCTAGGCTTGAGGTCTACCCACTATCCTTCCAATCAAAGCCAATCGGAACTCTGCGTCGTTCTGACGTCACCGCAACCCCTGCGCAAGAAGCAGACGATTTTTTTCCGAATAGGTTACGTCAGTGGTTCTCAAATGGGGGTCCGCGAAGCCACTTCTGGGGTCCGCGAGACCCTCAACAAAATTTTTTATTTTTATTTGGCACGTTTTTTGTAGTTTAGTCCGGCCGTGACCAATTCGCAACCTGCTTCCGGAACTACAGCAGCAATAAAAGGCACCCCTGTTTCATGCTCCAGACGCGCTAACTTACTTACATACTCCCCCCCCCGCTGGAAGGGGTCCCCCATCACTGCCAGCGGTCCGCAAGGGGTCCCCGACACATTCATGGCTGAGAACCACTGGGTTACGTGATAAAACTAGGTGTCACGTGATTCTTCAGTTACGTGATCACGTAGCTATAGCTTACGTGGGGTTCCTAAATAGCGTCACAACTCCGGAGTCCAAACATAGAACCCTAACGCCGATAAATCGAGGTTCCCGCGACTCCAGCGTATATCTCCAGAAACCCAATAAAAGTTGACAAAACCACTTCCCCCAAAAAACTTGGAACTTGTTTTTTTTTTTTTAGAAAAAGAAGAAATATTAGCATACATTTGGCGCCGGGGAATCACAGTTACCCATCGTAGATGACAAATAAGGTTTGAAACGACACCACTAGCACCGATATGCGAGATTCTTTTGGGTCTTGTAGCGTCGCAGGCAGCCGCAGTCCGCCCGCAAGGATGCTTCTCCGTTGGCTTCCGCGTGTTTGCAGAGGCCAGCTTTAAGGACGTTCAGCACGAGGTCAGGCGCAACTTGGCTAGCTGCATTTTCTATTGGGGAGGAGAGCGAACAGCCGCGCCTCTAGGGGCATGCTTCAGCTGTGTGGGCAACAAACCGAATTTTCTTGCTTGCAGATGATTCGAAGGTCGCTCCTTGTGCGTCCAAAGCACTGGTCAAAGCGAAGCACTCGTGCCCAGACCGTGCTAGGCGAGGTTCCATTTCTTTGTTATGCTGTGTTAGTAAACACCGGGCTGTGGAGACAAGCTCGATAAAGCGCCCCCCATAGTTCGATCTCCTGCACAATACCTGGAGGCCTAAGCGGGACACTCGACGAGTATGTCGGCGCGAGTTCTGACCACTGAGCTTGCCTGTGGCACTGGCCAGTCGCCGCGGTCAGAAATCTCCGGCTTTCTCTTCGAGTGCCCAGCTTCGGACCTCTGAACGGTTCGTCTGCACGAGTCTCATCTGCTCTAGCAATGCTCAATTTCAACGCAACGCGTTTTTTTAAGGATGATTTGTTTGCGGAGGTACGCTCAAGGTTTTTAAGAAACCTGCCGAACATTCGCTGTTTTGGTGGAGAATGGGACGTAAATGTGGTGGACAAAACCCCAAGCACTTTCGTTAAAAAAAATAGTTTAGGGCTTTGTCCCGCAGGTGTAATAACGTATAGAATGATTGGCACTTTTGACAGAAAAATTGACTTCCACACACAAGATAGGACATTGGACAGGTAGTTTACGCTTACATGCTTCTATTACAAAAATAATTTCACAAAGATTAATTGTCTCGCGTGATATACAGACTCAAACAACAATTCAGAGCTGGCCCCTTTTAATCCGGGTTTGACCGGTGCAATTCCTCACCAGTATGAGGCTGTTGTAAACGCAATTGGGTTGCATGATATAAAATAAAATAATATACAATTTGTTTTAAGTACGGAGACACTTGTAAGTGGCGCGTGTTCACGCAATACCACCGAGAAGATCTGCGCCTTGGCTCCTCTGACGTGGTCACTAGTGGGCTATCGCACACCAGTTCCGCGCACGTAGAGCGAAAGTTAGCGCTGCAGAACCCAGAGATCCTGGGTTCGATCTCCGTCCCCACCCGTTTCGATCTCGATGAGCATCGTACCGGCGTGCGGTCGTGTATCGCTACTGCGTGGTGCACGCTAAAGACCCCAGACTAACGGTTGTACTGCACTGGCTGAATTTCTCATCTACAGCTGAGACACCAGACGCCCACTGGGGCAGACTAACTTCCGGCTGTTTAAACATACACACAACATTATTATTATCATTTTTATTTTGAGTCAGTGTGCGACGTGATCGATTCTGCCAGCCACAGTATAGCTGGGAGCATAACAATGCATCGTCTGGTGGGAAAGTTTAACTCATGCCGGTTTTTATCCGTACTTGCGGCAAGATGGCGATCGAGTGGTCGACCCATGGGCGGCCAGAATGGCCCAGTATATGATGCCTCCAGAGTGACTTGGTAAGGAAACAGTATCTGCCCAAATAAGTCTGCAGTCGTACACTTGCTGAGTTTTGTCGTGGACGGAGACATTCGCCATCCCCGTGCGTCTCACTAACACCGAAAACGACCCGAGTAACTAATCGCCTGCATGTAAACAAATGTGGAAAGCGGAGAAAGCTCTTCATAAATATGGCGGAACGCTACTTGGAGTGAAAAGTTGTTTGGTTAAACCGCCCTATACCCCCGTCGAGATTCCGTGCGGTTGCCGCTTGGGGGCGGGTCAAAGATCCACTAACGATGACGTAATGCTCCGGCCTTTGTCTTCTACGAGGTATTAGTTCAAGGCCCAGAGAAAGCGATGCTGATGAGTGCCTCACCGAAATGTGGCGCGCAGGTAACGGTGCGGGTCTTGCTGCGGCGATCCAGCTGAGGGCCTTCCTGGGAGAGCTCGGCATGGTCTCCCTGCCTTTCAACAGCATCAACGCCAAGATACAGAATTCGCTCTCCGAGGACGGCACCCCACTCAACGACGACTTCGTGAGGGGCATCAACAAGATGCTCGGCGAACTCGAGTGGTATTGCGCTGCGCTCAAGAACCACAAGGAAGCGTGCGGACCACCGTCCGTAGCGTAGAAATTATAGCTTAACTTTATTTCTTTTTGTTCAAACTACGGGTTGTTACATTTTTTTTGGTAACTTCTGCATTTGAAAAGAAAGGGCGTTATAAGTACAGGGTGTCGCCGAAAAAAAGAAAGTTACCGCGTTTCTTTTGTACCTCAAAAATACAGTAGTAAGCAGTGCCGAACTCTGCCTTCGCCCAAAATGTAGCGGTAGCGGTCCGGACGAGATGCCGAAGCGTCAGAGCTTGTCGTTGTCGGGTTCGAGAGCCATAAGTGATTTTCGGAAAGTTTCAGTGTGAGAAATCAGCGGCTGACGAATGATGTCAACTACCGTGAACGGGCCCAATGTTCCCATTGAACGCTTCAGAATATTACTCATAACTTTTGAACCAGCTAATGGAGCTCCGAAAACTTTGGCATCTGATCCGGAGCGCCAGCGTCACGTTTGGGATAAGGGGAGACTAAAGGCTCTGTTATACTCCGACGTAACGCGCGCGCAAGCGAACGCTGGCCGAAGTCGGCTACGTCACGTCAGTGACGCCGCGCGCGTCAAACATTCGCCCTCTTTATACTCCGGCGGCGCGCGTCGGTGGGCCGCCAGCGCGGCGCATGCGCAGAATCTGACTACGACGGCATGTTTCCTGCGAGAGTGCGCCACTTCCGGTTCCTTTTCGTTTCGAATAGCAGACGAAAATTTTCGCGCTTCTTGAGCGAGCAATGGCGTGGACGTACCTTGCACGACGAAAGCTCGCGCTTGCACTGTTGGTGCACCGCCTGCGCCTCAAAAGCGTAGGCGGTCAATGTACATACCGTACATCTTTGACAAGCGCACGGTCTACGGTACTCAAGCTTCGTCGTATCGTAGACACACGGGTGAAAACAAATTCCCTCGATCAGCTTCTCGACGACGACCGAGTCATGATTCTTCAAACATGACGCCACACGGAGTGGTGCTCCCGTCGTCTGCTATTGCTCGTATTCGCCGCGCTTCCCGCGCGAGGGCTGCCGGGAGCCAGCGCGTGAGGCATCCTGGTCCGGCGTCGTTGGCGCGGCCGGCGCGGAATACGGCATGCTCCATTTTGGCGTCAAGGCGGTCAGGCGGCGTCGAACGCCGCCGGTCGCGCTGGTTATGCCACGACGCCGGAGTATAGAGCGTCGGGTTTTCACCGACGTGACGTCGCTGTGACGCGCTCGCACGCCCGCACGCGTTACGTCGGAGTATAACAGAGCCTTAAACGTTCAGCAAAGCAGTTTATCTTTGCGGTAAAACAAAACAAATTGTTTTGGGGACACGCTGTAGTTGCGCTCGCCGCAAAGACGAGTGCATTGAGGACTGAGACCAGTTTGAGAACTATATATAAGTGCTATCTTTATATGTGCGTGCGCGTGTGCATTTGTGTAGAGGCAACATGGTCGCACGTAGGCATTCCAACCGGCAGCGCAGAATAACGACTGCACGTTTCAGGGTTATAGGATGAACTTGTTTTTGTTGTGCCCGGAGGTGGTCGCACTTTCGCCGGTACCACGCAACGCTTTGTATAGAAGACCTTTGACGTACCCAAATAAAAAACGGATCACGCACAAAACAAATATATGTATATACTCGTTGAATTTGACTATAATAGTTGCATAAAAATTCGCTATTTTGTTCGTAGTTCCTG
Source organism: Ixodes persulcatus (assembly GCA_013358835.2). Taxonomy (NCBI): domain Eukaryota; kingdom Metazoa; phylum Arthropoda; class Arachnida; order Ixodida; family Ixodidae; genus Ixodes; species Ixodes persulcatus. The sequence continues at coordinate 700,764 of JABSTQ010010521.1, forward strand.
GTGCACGGGGACCCGAACGGAAGTGGCGCTAGTTCACGGGGCAGTCTCGAAAGACAAGCGATGCAGCGATGTCGACAATGACAAAGGAGCAGTACAACAGGATTTCGAACCGGGCATGACATGCAGTCCAAGGGAGGGAAAAAAGTCACTTTTTCTTTTTCTTCCGCTTCTTCTTCTTTTTGCTTTTGCCCGACTTGGATTTTTGCTTCTTGCGCTTCTTTTTACTCGACTTGGACGATTTCTTTTTCTTCTTTTTGGAACCGCTCTTTTTAGACTTGCTCTTCTTTTTCTTCGACTTTTTTTTCTTCGACTTTTTCTTCGCTTTCTTACTTTCCTTCGTGGTGGTCGAAGGCGTCGTTGAGCCGCTGCCCCCTGCCGCCGTCGTCGCGGACGCCGTCGGAGTCGTCGACTGAGGCGTGGTTGAAGGCGACGTTACTGTGCTCACGGAAGTGGTGGCCGGCGTAGTCGACCCGTACGCGGTTGTCGGCACCGCCGGTAAACCGGGAAACGACGGCAGTGACGGGAGCCTAGACAGAGTCGTGTAGATGGTAGACTTTGACTGGGGTCTGTTTTGCGCCGCCGACTGCTTACGCCAGGATCCGATCTCGCGCGCCAACTGCGTCTCGACCGCGATGAGTCGCCGTATCTTGTCCTCCGCTTGGGCCAGACCTTGAAAGTACTGGTTGTCGGAGGCGAGGTCCGACTGCCGATAGTAGGCAAGCTCGTTGGCCAGCTGGGCTTCAAGATCGATGAGTTCCCACAACTTGTTCTCGGCCTGGAAGATGCCATCTATGTAATCTGCTCCTCTGAGCCCGCTCTGCTGGATAGCCCGGCGGGCTTCGATCACTTCTCGAGAAACCCTGATGACGCTTTCGATCAAGGTTCCGATCCTTGTGCCCATCTGCATGAACCGGGTGTCTCTTAGGTCTGAACGGCTACGGGGGACGTCGGTGATGTTGCACAAGCTCCGACATAGCCATTCCCAAAGCGAAGGCAGGTCATCTTCGTCGGATGGCCTCATTCGGCTTCTCGGTCGACTGTAGCTGCTTCTAGGACCCCGAACCTTGTATGATCTGTCGTCCCTGCCATCCAGGTCATCGTCGTCGTAGCCATCGCCGCCGTCTCTAGACCGCCTCCATGAACTACGGTGGCGCCTTCCATACCGCGGTGTTTGCCTGGACTCGTAGTCGTCGTACTCGTCGTCTTCGTCGTCGAAAGTCCTCGCTCTTCGCCCCGCCCGGCTCCGAGATCGTGTTCTGGAGCTCAAGGTGTCAAACATGTCGTCTACAGAACGAGCTAATCTTTCGATGCTTTCGTGGATGGCCTTATTTCCGTCACTCACGCTTGAGGTCCGAACTGGAGCTGCCAATCGTGCCGTTTCTGGTATCGTTACAACTTTTATTTGTGGGGCTGGCCTGGGCTGGGTAGTGGGTTCCTTCGGTGGCTGGTTGACCACGACAGTGGTTTTTGAGATGACAGGACCGGTCCTGGACGGCAGCGTAGTGCCTCGAGATGCGAACCTAGGGTCATCTTCGTAAGGATTCGCTATAATTCCAATGTCATGTTGCGGTCTCATCCGGGTTTCCCCATAAGCTTGTCGCTCGCCTAAAATTGACACTGGTAGGAGAGTCACGTAGTTCGGTTGCATCATTTGGAATCCGGGTGGTGATGTTCCTATTTCGGTGAGGGACCTCTTGTAGACTTCTCTCACAACTGGCTGGTCCTCAGGTGTGACACCCGAATTTATATATTTTAGCGCGTCGGCATGGTCGACCATCGTGGACTTCTCGACGTACATTTTTACTTCTGGTCTTTCCCAAATTACCTCCGGCTTTAAGTGGTCAGATGGTGGTCGCTTGAACACCATTTGTAGCTGATCTAAGCAAGTGTCTGAGGGTGTTTGGCGACCTGAGTGAGCAAGACAATGCTGGTATGCGGGACAGGTATGCGTGGGGCAGACAGGTTGAGGCGCAGCGTCAATATAAGTCTCTGATTGGGCGGTTACCGAATATCTGCCATCCGGCTGTGGCTGCTTGTTCCAGCGCATGCCAGCAGGTGGTTCAGACCTGGCGGTGACAGCCTCGTAGTCCGGGCCGCCAGGCCCCACGAGCTCAACGACGATCTTGCGATCTTTCCTGGATTTTGCTGTCATAGGAGGAACGTTCATGATGTCAAATTGAGCTTCCGCAGGCTTCCCGCCGAGAATCTCGTCGATCAGTTTCATCTTGAGGTTGTTCAACCTCCATAGGTTTTGCTTGATTTCTTCGGCTATGCTCGTGCGGGGCCCTACGGGTTGCGCTTGTATTGCTTGTCGAGTCGCTTCGAGCTGTGAAAGCAGGCGAAGCTTGTTTTCTATGTCTAACGCGACAGCTTTGTTAAGAGCTTGTGGCTGAAGCTCTGCATACGGAGAAAACTGTGGGAGCCTATTACCGTACATGGCCGGACCAGGCATGATGGTCTGGAACTGGCTGAAATCTGGTGGGTAAAATCCGGGAGGAGGAAGTATCGAAGGAGGCATAGGTGGCATGGGCGGAGGCATCATGGCTTGCGCCATCATTTGTTGGTGCTGCTGCGCTGTCGTTTCCTGCTGAGGTTGCATGGGTATCCCGTGAACAATTTGGGCTATGTTCTCCGTGGCTTTTTTCTCGAGCTCGGCTATATGCATCAATTGTTGCCTAGCCGACATCTGTGGAGTCGTGTATGGATCGGTCATACTGACAGTTACCTTGGGAAGTTGCTGCTGCTTTCTGATGCTTTCAAGTTTCTTAACTTTGTCCTTCTCGTCACGCGCTTTCACAATGTCTTCTAGCTTGTCCGAAGGGCCCATCATTTTGGCCAGGTGTAACTCGTCATCGCCGACCTTCTTGAAGCGCCGCAACCCCTCCACTCGGTTTTCCTCCTCTCTAGCGTTGGCAAGCTGATCGAAATAGTGTATCTTTAGGTCAATCAACTCCTTCAGCTTACTTTTGGACAAGTTGCGTTTTGCCATCGCCATTTCGTCGTCGCCGAGGCGCTTGAACGCTTCGAGTCCTGCTTTACGCTCGTCTTCCGCCTCAGTGTTCATCATGTGGTCCCATACCACTACCTTCTTGTCCATGATGTCCCGGAGCCTACTGCGCTCGATGTCTTTCTCCTTAGGCGGTGCCAAGCGGTCGGTAAGTTTGTCCTGGTCCATTCCCTTGCCCCTGCCTCTGCCAGATGAGGCGGCGCCCCTGCCGGGAGCCGCGGCCCCTCTTCCCCGTGCGGCCCCTTTTCCCAGGGCGGCCCCCGTACCCTTGGGCGGGAGGGCGGGGGCCGAACGCCCGGCCGAAGACTTCTTGGCCATTGTGCTTGTTCAACGGCTCGCCATCGGGCCACGGCAACCTTCGCGGTCCGACCGCCGCACAGTCCTGCGAGCGTCGCGGCTGCGCCTCGCTCAGTTATTCCATCATGGTGTTTAGCACAGCAACAATGACCATAACGCTGCGCAAGCACGCTCGCTCACGTGCTTGACACAGGCACCCCTGGCGTTTGAATCCGGATGTCACTTACGTGTATGGATTACCGCTCATTCACACCGGAAGCGGATCCGCGTTCGCAAAGCGGTTGCAAACGCGGTTGTATAAAGATCCAGTACAATTGCACGCGCACTGGATGTCATCGAGTGCGCGTGCAATTGTACTGGATCTTTATACAACCGCGTTCGCAACCGCTTTGCGAACGCGGATCCGCTTCCAGTGTGAATGAGCGGTTAGGGCCAGGCTGATACACACATCTGCGCTGGCCAGTAACAACATAGTCACCGGGAAAGCTGTTTTCTAGAGAGCGTCGCAGCAATTCAAAGAATAGCTTCGTGAAGCAATATACCTTATTCAGATTGGTAGGCCATCTGTCGGCCGCTGCGCTAACCTTCTCTCGTAGCCTCAAACCATAGTTATTACAATAAAAGCGTTTATTGTAGTAACGCTATGTCTCAAAAATCGCGACCCATACTTGGGGCAACGTTACTTGAACAATTCAGTTGCAGTTGAGAAACTGCCATAGAGCTTGCTTTGAAAAAGTGGCTCCGATACATACTCGAGAACCGAACTAAACACGATCGCAACGCTGCCGTTTCTCCCGCAGCGGCCACTCTGGGAACTGCAAGGCTGCATGCATCTCTAGCATGCATGGCCTCCGAGAATTTCGCGCGCTGGGGCAAGGAGCTTACAAATATTAGGAGGGGTCAGGGGGTAGGTTGCAACAACGTTACTGGAGCAAGCTCAGTCTCGCAGCTCCCCATTCTCGCCTGCAGAGGCGAGTGGCCCAGGTGGCGGTCACGAGAACTAGCGGCGCTGCAGTCGGATCTTGCTTCCCTGTCTCGCGTGTTGTCTGCTACCACTGCGTTGAGAGCTTCCTTTTCTTTTTCTTTTCTTCCTTTTTTTTTACTTCCATGTGCATATAGCAAAAAAAAAAAAAAAAAAGATGATGAAGATGAAGAATACACCACAAAGATCAGAGTCAGCGCATTGTGAGTGTTTTTTCTTTGAGTTTTTGAAATTTATTTTTGTGTGCGTCTGTTTCCTTGCGCTGTGAAGCGTTAGTATGAATCAACAACTCGCCCAAGCTCAAGTATTGCTATTCAAACTTGGCGGGCTAGACAATCCGGAAGCAAGACTCGACTGCAGCGCTGCTAGTTATCGTGACCGTCACTGAGCCCACGTCGCAGGCGGAGCTGTGAAACTGAGCTTGCTCCAGTAACGTTGGGTTGCAATCACTGATGATCTATGACAATTGCTGGATCGCGCTTCCCGCTCCCGCGAGTGAAGCCACCGGACGGCCATCTTGCTTTCGTATGCGAGCAAGATGGCCGTCTGGTGGCTTCACTCGCGGGAGCGGGAATCGCGATCCAGCAATTATCATAGAGATCAGAGGTTGCAATAATCTCAATATTGACGCAAATTAACGTTTTCTGAAAATCTAAAGAAATCTAGGTGATTTTCCGATAAAAATCGGGAAGAAACGACCGCGGAGGTTGGCAGCACTGCGCCTAGTCATAAAAAGTTTAAACGATTGTTTGGCCAACGTGACCGTGAGACCTGACATGTCACGTGCGAGATGGATGGTTGATTCTATACTCTGTTTCACCTTATGATGTACCGCAGGAAAGGCTACAAGCGCGAGCTCCCTGCTCTATACTTCGTCTCACCTTAGTATGGACTATTGTTAGCCGCGCGTGCTAAAAGCGCGAGCTAGTCGCTTTGAATGAAGCCGCGGCGGCTGCACGAGCGCTCGTGCAGCAAGAGTCAAGGCAGTCAAGGCTGGCCGCTCGCGCTAGCACAGTTTTCGCGGTTAGTCCATCTCGGCGGCACAAGCTCTCGTGCGTTAAGAGCAGTTTCCAACGCTATGAGCTCGCGCTTCTAGCCTTCGCTGCGGTACAACATAAGGTGAAACGGAGTATAGGGAGTATTCACTGGACGCCATATTTGTGGGTGCTGTTTAAAGCGCATGCTCAGAACGAGCTCACATCAATAGGCTGCTAAGACCGGCACTCTTGATGGTGCGGAATGCACGTTGCAAAAGAACTGCGGAAGCTCGCCATCAGCACGCGCCGCAGCATTCGCGCACACAGCTATGGCCGCCAGCGCGCTCCACCCGGTAGGTTTTATCAGGTCGAAGGCTAGACGTGAAGCAAGCAAGCAAGCAAGCGGTTGAGGCAGATCACGAGCCGACGACACACCGCTGAGCAGCTGGTACATGGGACGATCAGGGCAATCGCCGCAATCGCAACGGAGAAAACTAAAGCCTGGCGTCGTCGGGACGCTAATTTCCGCCGGCTAGGGGATGGGCGCTTGCAGTGTGGTCGGCTGCCGCAATCGGACTGGCTTTTCTTAGCGGGGGTTACCTTTCACCGGTAAGCCCTTGGCGTATTACACACATATAGTTCTGCGATAACAGGAATCGATCAACAATTCTCTTTAGATTTCCGACGGCCGCCGAACTGCGGAAACGATGGATTTCGGCCGTTGGTCGTGGCGGTGGCTGGACCCCATCGAAGTGGAGGGTGGTGTGCTCCATGCGCTTCCAATTGTCAATAAAACATTCCCAATCTCGAGTCAAGTTGAGCTGGTTCAATTTGTCACGACAGCAATAAAACGTCCCAGTGGACGACCTGCATAGTGGTTGCAACGAAAAAAAAAAGGACAAACGTATTGTAGCGTGATATAACACGAGAGCGCAGCTATCATTTTGCAGGCAGGCGCGGAAATCATCTCCGTAAAAATGCCTAAGTATCGGTCCAACCTGTCCGGTCGGCATAGTTATGCAATCATGCGTGTATATAATTTATTCTTGCTTTGGCTACTGTAGTAATTTGTGGCCAAGAGATAAAAAGAATATTCTCCGCTAATGCACGCAGATGCACGGCACATTACCCCAAACACGCCAACAGGCAATCAATCGTTCAGCGCTGACGTTCCACGTATTATCTTCCTGTCTCGGCTCGGATCGGAAGGTTGAAAGAGGCTACTCACATCGGTAAAAAAAAAAAAAAAAGACAAAAGTGACGTTTAATACTTAGAACGATTGGGGTGGCCACACGGGCTGAGGTTCCGTTCACCGTCGCCACACAGACGTTCAAGTTCCACTCGTGCTAAACGGTCAATGGTCAAGTCGAGCGAGTAAACCGAACAGTGCTGCCTGTCATCACAACAGCCATCAAAGATCCCGACAACCGAGAATGGGACGTTAAACTCAAACACGCAGAGTGCAGCCTGAACAATGCTGTGAACGAGACAACAGGGAAAACACCATTCGAACTGCTTCATGAATACAAGCCAAGCTTCTACGGAATTGCGCTACAGGAGCTAGCATTGGATGATGAAGCCACATGGAAGGATCCTAGCGAGCTGCGAGCACGTGTAAGGCAGCGGTTGCTCGAGGAACAGGAAAGAAGCAATTGGTCGTATGATCGTCGGCACTACCCAACAAAGCTGTACGACGTGGGAGAAGTTGTATTTAGGAGGAGAGCAACACAACACACCGGAAACCCAACGAAGACACAACCCAAGTACCGAGGACACCTGGTTGTCACCCAGGTGTTGCCCGCAGATACCTATCGAGTGGCAGAGCTCGAACAAAGTTCTGGGAGCAGGTTCGCAACGACGGCACACGTCTCCCACTTAAAAGGATGGTCAATGACGTCGGCAGTGCCTTACCTCGACGACGATGCCGCCTCCGAAGATTCGGAAGACAAGCAAGAGAAGCTCCCAGCTGCTAGAAGGTCTACGAGAAAACGCACGCTGCCTGCTAGACTGCGAGACTGTTTAATGTGAAGTCGTTCACTACTTTTTCTTTGCGTGTGTACTCGTTTATTACCTTAATATCTGCGTGTGTCTTCAAACTTAACGAGGACCTTAAGGCTCCAGGACGGCCGAGTGTAGACTTTTCTCACAAGTAAGCGACCCCCTAAAAAATTCACCGCATCTCCACGTGGTGAATGATGTTGATTGGGGCGAAGCTCTGGTGGTGCTTGTCTGCGTAGACGCTGAGCCGCAGCATGCCGAGCCTTTCGTTCGTTTTCATCCATGTCAGAAAGAGAATGTGTGGTATGGAACGTGGTTATATGCGCAGTTGAGCATTTGACCGCAGCGCCCTCTCGTCTGTAAACGTTGAGCCAATGCATGCAAAGTTTAACGCGATTATATACGCATTTGACCGCAGCGCCCTCTCCTGTATAGACGTTGAGCGGCTGCATGCAACATTTCATCCATGACATCTCCAGCTCTTGAGCTACTACCACATCTCAGAGCCCCCTACTCGTCCCGCAGTCGTGGCCGAGTAGTTCAGGCGATGGACTAGAAATCCATTGGGGTCTCCCTGCACAGGTTCGAATCCTGTCGACTGCGCAAACCTTTTTTTTTTTTTCGTCATTTTTTTCATCTTTTTTCATTTTTTTTTTTGCCCTACACGAGCACGTGAGCACGAGCACGAGCACCGAGCACGATTACCGGACGCCGGACGCTGGACGGACATAATTTGTTTTCATCTTTTTTTTCCTTTTTTTTTGCCCTACACGAGCACGTGAGCACGTGAGCTCACAAGCAGGAGCACGAGCACCCGACGCCAAGCGAGCATGCCGGCCGCGTCGCGGCGGTCGCCTATTGTTTGCCGCATCAATTGTTGTGGCTTTCTTAGTGCGGAATAGCTACCTTGGAAATTACAGCGCTAACCCGCTACAACGCACAACCAACGCAGCGACTGGCAGAAGTTCCCCGATGGAACGGACCCGTTTGCCGCTAGGGGCGCCCTGGTCGGGGCTTGAATTAGATCCGCACCTTTTCTATGCCGGCCGCGTCGAGGCGGTCGCCTATACATGGGTTGCACGTGACGTCATACCCTTCCTCCTTTCTGGTGGCCAAAACCTGCTGTTATACTTCGTTTCATCTTATGTGCGAGCTAAGGCAAAGTTGGAAGCGCGAGCACGAAACCTCCGTGCCTTCAGGCTTTGCTCGAGCGCGCGAGCTGGGCAGAAACGCAAAAAGCGCTGGTCTCGCGCTTCTAGCTTTGACTTCGCTCGCAGATAAAGTGAAACGAAGTATAATGAAGTTGTTGCTCACTCGTTTCCGCTCGCTCGCGACGCTCGTGTACTGCTCGTAGAATATGCACAGTAAAGGCTACGCTCGAGGAAGTTCGGCCACCAGAAAGGAGGACCAAATTACGTCAGTGCAACCTATGTATTGTTTCCAGCATCAATTGTTGTGGCTTTCTTAGTGCGGAATAGCTACCTTGGAAATTACAGCGCTAACCCGCTACAACGCACAACCAACGCAGCGACTAGCAGAAGTTCCCCGATGGAACGGACCCGTTTGCCGCTAGGTTCGCCCTGGTCGGGGCTTGAATTAGATGTGCACGGTTCCTATACGGACATGGCTAGCCCCTAAGGAGCTTCGCCCTTAAAAGACGAAACAATACCTCGTGAGGCCAGAGCACATGTGTGTGCACGCGCACGTGTGAAACTCGAATGCCTGTGTGGCGACCGTGAACGGAACTTCAGCTTGTGTGGCCACCCCAACCGCATTAAGTATTAAACGTTACTTTTATCTTCTTTTCTACCAATGCGAGTATCTTTCAACCTTCCGATCTGAGCCAAGACAGGAAGATAACACACGTTGAATACTAACATTTTCAGGTTGGTAATGCCCGTGTCCCACTAGAGCGACATACAGAAACAAAAGACAACGACAAGCCTCAAACCAGAGTCTTTTGCGATTTGAGAGGCTTTATAGAATAAAGGAGGCTATGCTCAAACACGAGCATCATGCACGCGAGGGTATCTTTGGCAGGCTTGCAATCGCTCGTGCTTACTTCGCGAGCACCGAACGACTAAACGCCTGCCAAAGGTACCATCGCGAGCATGCTGCATGGGTTTGAGGCTTGTCGCTGTCTTTGTCTCTGTCTGTCGCTCTAGTGGGACACGGGCATAACGGCCTGTAGAAAACAGAACGCATTTACTTCATAGTTGAGGGTACATAACGAAGCGCAGCAAGCGTAGAATAGACCGATCTCACAAGCCAGTTTGACTACGCCACCGCTGCCGCAATGCATCGATGGAACTTTAGTCTTTTTGCACGTGCGACAACCTCGCTGGAGCTCTGCGCGTGAAGACACATGCGCGTCCAAACTGTCCGATTCGGCGTGCGAACCGCCGGAACGACGTTCGAGGGCGAGGGTTTTCGTCGCACCGGAGCGTCGGACGGGGCCTCTGTCCGGCGCCGGCGTGCGTCCAACTTGCTAGATATCGCTGCACGGCTGTCCGAATTTCGGAGGGCCGCAGCCAATGGCAGCACGGATGGCGCGAAGGTCATGTTGTCACGTGACTTTCGGCCCGATCGGGCGAGGAGGCGCTTCGTGGTTCGGGCAGTTCGGGGAAGCGGATCTCCCCCTCTTTTACAACGCCTACACACACTGTGACACACACATGTGGCGGTGCGCGGTGAAGGAGATGGACGCCATCGAGTTTTCTCGCGCGCACAAGCTGCTGATCTCGCGCGCCATAGCAAGCCGTCCTTCTGGGACCGATCGAGGCCGTCGAAACCCGAATGTTCTCCGTTTCACCTTACGATGGAGAGCAGCGGACGCTACGAGCCATTCCAATGTCGTGTGAGTGTCACGTGAACTTCGGGAGAGACGCAGCAATGCGCGGTGTGCGTAGTCACGTGATTTGTACGCAGTGCTCGCTTCGCTGGGATGGCTCCTAAGGTCCGCTGCGGTCCATCGCGATTAAGTGATGTTGAGCAGAAAAGTAACCTCACGGAAAATTTCTACACACGCACACTTTAATAGAATGTAATAAAAATATTATGTTTGTTTTAAAGTCAGAAAAACCAAGAAGGGCGAGGGAAGTATTTTATTTTTCTAGGCTAGGTGGCGCGAGCTACCGCCCGTTATATATATAGCCATTAGCATTCATCCATCCATTCGGTAGAGGGATACCCGAAACTGGGCGGAGCTGAACGGAGCGACGCAACGACGCGTCGGAAACCATGTGTCGCGAACCGTCCTGTCCGGCGATTCGGAGCAGCCATCTTCCCGACAGTTCGCACGCCGGACCGGACAGTTTTGACGCGCATGTGAGCACGAGAAGGCACGAGCCCTTGCGTGTACGGCTGTCTGCCTCCTGTGAACTAAAGTTATGGCGGCGTCACGCATGCGCCGAACGCTTAGTGAGATCGGTCTATTGGTCGGCGGGGAGCGGGCCACAGTTTCTAGCTGTGATGACCGATAAATGGATCCCACCAGCACTACGCTCCCCGCTACCCGCAACCCTCAACCACGCGACGGTCACGTGCTGAGGTCACGTTGACCCGATCAGTGAGGAGAGTAAGGAGGAAAATGAGAAAGAGGCGAGGCGACAAGGGAGCATGGCTTGTGGAGTCTACACGGCAGGCGTCATGCCCCCTCCTACCCTTCTGATCTCCTTGGACTCAAGGAGATCAGAAGCCAGCCAACCGCGACAATCCCAAGTGAAGCCGGAAATAGAGGTCGCATTGGGTCGGAACGCCACAAGGTGTGATCAAAACAACCGTTGGTGCCAAATCAGCCCTCCTTCTCGTCCAATAGCGTCTTTTGGTTTTGGACATCGTTGGAGGAGTGTCCCTTTAAACCCCCGGCTTCACGTCTGGTGGCATCATGTCGCCTCCCGAAGCTTCTTACCTCCACGAGTCTCGCAGAGGCCAGTGGCGCCATCTCGCAGTGCCATCTCGCAGTAGCTAACCAACTTTCATGTTTTGACTCATCGCTAATGGGCGGCTCTGTCATCGTATCCAGTTTGGTTTCGGTGGACGCGAGCAGTCCGGGTTTCAAGGGTGAGTTTCCCAACTGAGTGTTTTAGTAACGTTGCTTGATGTGACGGGCAGAGCGCTGCTATGGGACAGTGATGCGGCAATACTGCTGTGTCTCGGTGCGCAATCAACGAAGTAATAAAAAACAAACTAAACTAGATGTACGGGTTGCGTTTGTATTTCTTTCCAATATGATGTTTTCACGGCAAATCTTGGAGTAATTGTAGCGTTTTACTGGGACTATCCGAGTGGCGAGATGGCATGTCCCTCGCCGCCTACTTCTACTGCTGGCTTTGTCAAATTATTTTGATATATAAAGTTCCTCATTACGGTATTAATGGCTGGTTAAAGGGGCGATGCAACAATTTTTGTACTTTGCGCCAATACCGTTTAGAACGGATCCCTGACGTTAATGACCTATGAAACACGCGTTCGTTTTTCACCCCAAGCGATAGAAGTCCCAGTAAAAAAATTAAAGAAAAACGAGCAGCGTTCACCACCTCAACTCGCAGCCAGAACAAGCGGCCACGTGATCTGCAGCCGATTATATGCCGCCAATGTTTATCATAGCCACGCGCTGGGGTTGGCAAAGCACAGGACACGCGCTGAGTTCCAGACATAGTTATGGCTCGGCTATTGTTGTCGTTTCACCGATTGGACACGGGCCACTACCCGAATGCTTCTCGAGCCAGTAATTATCACGAGCCCAAATCGAGTGCCCACGCAATGCTCGGGTCCAATCTATGAACAGCATTCAAATATCGTCATATGGGTGTACTGCGATCCCCACTTTACGTCATCAAATTTTGCAAAGGAGAGATTGAATGAAAATGATCGCTTTTGTCTCTGAAAATACACCGCAACAAAGAAGTTTCTTGGCCAGTGGCGTTGCATGCGACTAACCTTGAGTCCCACTAGTTCCAGTAAGCTCGTGTAAAGTGAAAAACATTCCAATTGAATATCGTTGCACCGCCCCTAGATGCGTGCCGGTTGCATCCACAACAACCAAAACCATAGCAACAATAAAGACACCAGGACAACTGTGGCTCATGGTTTTTCACGTGGCTACAAGGTACTTGCATTGATTGTCACATTGTGTGCGGCAGGCAGTTTTCCCGGTGACTAGATTATTGGTGTTGTTTCGGTCATTCTGAACGGAACCAACGCAACTTTCAGAACCAGGCTCGCTAATATAATACATAGGTTGCACTGACGTAATTGGGTCCTCCTTTCTGGTGGCCGAACTTCCTCGAGCGTAGCCTTTAAGGGCTGTTTATACTCCGACGTTGAGCGCACTGAACGCAGCGTAGCGCAGAACGCGCGCCTTTTATTGGCCGGCAACCAGGAACTCGATATCTGCAACCAATAAGTACCTGCGCGCGCTGCGCTACGCGGCGCCCGACGACGTTACGTTGGAGTATAAAGGTACATTTATACTCCAACGTAACGTCGACGGGCGTGGCGTAGCGCAGCGCGCACAGATACTGATTGGTCGCAGATATCGAGTTCCTGGTTGCCGGCCAATGAAAGGCGCGCGTTCTGCGCTACGCTGCGTTCACTGCGCTCGACGTCGGAGTATAAACAGCCCTTAAATGTACCTTTACTGTGCATATTCTACGAGCAGTACACGAGCGTCGCGAGCGAGCGGGAACGAGTGAGCACAGCTTCATTATACTTTGTTTCACTTTATCTGAGAGCGAAGCCAAAGCTAGAAGCGCGAGACCAGCGCTTTTTGCGGTTCTGCCCAGCGCTCGAGCAAAGCCTGAAGGCACGGAGCTTTCGTGCTCGCGCTTCCAGCTTTGCCTTAGCTCGCACATAAGGTGAAACGAAGTATAACAGCAGGTTTTGGCCACCAGAAAGGAGGAAGGATATGACGTCACGTGCAACCCATGTATAGACTAGTTCCATAAAGGCCTGCATGCAACGCGGCGCGCGTTGCACTCTGGGAACTAGTTGGCCAGGGAGGAGAGTGGCATGGTTTCGGTTTCGATCGACACGTCGACAAGAGATTATACACAGAGCGTGGACTATTAACGGCCGTTATCTCATGTTTTCTGGTCCCGAGAGCGTCACTTGTGGTCCCTAAACTAACCTAAATGGCCAGACCTCAAAGCTTTAGCACAAGCCCGAAACGTATAGCTTGTGTTAACACATGCTTGTTGTATTTTTGTACTTGAGCCTTTCTGTTAGCGTTCCGATCGAGGTATGTGGATGAGCCAGTGCTGGGAATCTCGACGCTGCGAAGCTCGGGGATATTGCTTCTGTACGAATCAACAAGCTGTATCAACCAATAAGTATGCATACAGCGAGCTCGCGCCTTTACATTAGTGTTATTCATCAGGAAGTTTGTTTGTTTCGTGCGTTGATAGACGAAATATCACTTTTTGCAAGTACTGTTTTTCTTAATACACCTGAGTACGCGAGGTAAAACTCCGAGGCGCCATTGGAAAGCTCAATTTTAACACACTTCTCATCTCTTATCTGTACTGACCCGCAGCACTGCACGAAGTGAAGTCCCCACCCGCTTGCATTCCACTAATATTCAACATCGCGTATGCGCATAAAGTTAACCAGCAGTCATATAGGCACATTCGCACATACAAACCGTTTTAAGAAAGCAAAAGTCGAGCACTTGTGTGAAGAATGTCGCACCGTTCGCCGGAAGTGCTCCGGACGGGCATGAACCCCTATGCGGTGCGCCAAACGAACGCAATTATTCACAGCGCGTTTGACGGTTGCTAATGGCCATAATATTTGTTATGTGTTCTCTTTCTTCTGCCTGAGTATGCCGAGATAATTTCAGACACACCTTTCAGGCACAGATCTTGGGCGTCAGTAAAAGCTCCTCCAAAAAGGCTTAGCGAGGAGTAGGGGACGCTTGTTCGGGCCTCCGTCGTAGCTAGCCGATCTTAGCGTTTGCGAAAACAAAATCTTCTATCAGAATAAATTTGAGTGGGAGATATATGATGACACGAGGAAGACATCATAGTAACCTTTGTGCAGTAGTGAGGTCGAATTAACTGCGTTTCCTTAAAAGCTCATGCGTCAACGCTGGGCTCAACTTTGATATTCCTGTGAGAATGCGGCTTGCTTTTCGCCCAATGAAGTAACAAGAAGCGGACGTTTGACAAATAAAATACGTGTCAGGCTTCAGGTGACCAATTTCAGTTGTAGTTCACTGGTACCCCCCTTCCTCCCCCCCCCCCCCCCCCTTGACGGGATTATTGAAATTGAACTTAAAGATGCACTCGTGGGGTCAGGTGACTAAGCCACCTCCTCTTACTACGTTTGCATACGCACTCATAATACCCGGTGTTTCGGGAAACAAGGAAAATGCCCCGGTCTTCGTTTTGTATCGCTCGAAAATGAGTGTATTGTACGTTCGTGAAAAGTCAGATAATTGAAAACGCAAGCAGCGCGCTCGGTCGCGGCGTGATAGCATGAGATGAAGCTGCTCAGTCGAAACCGAAACTGAGTGGCCAACTAGTTCCCAGAGTGCATTGCGTGGTATTTTGCCGCGATGGGGCGCGTCGGTTTTGGAAGAAGTCCATTAAGTTTTAAGTACCTAACGCCTCAACTACATACCATAAAAACATTCCAGGAGGACGCTTAAAGGGATATTACAACGAAATTTCGGCGCTTATTTCTTGGTCTATTCGTGTTCAGTGGAGCATTGTCACATCAGACACACCAATCTCTTGTTGAAAAATACACGAAAGGGAATTTTAAAACGAATTAAACAATTAGCAAAGAGCACCTGGTGGATGTCGCTAACGCCTCGTTTGTAATGCGCGTCTAGGAACCTTGACAGGTAGTGACGGTAACTGCCTCGCCTCCAGCCACGACTTTGGTCGCACTTCCTCCGACGCCCGTCGGACGAGTAAGATCTGTGTGCAAATCACTCCTCTGACGCCGGAAGTGACGTAACGGAAGTGACGTCACCTTGTTAATTAATAATAGTTAATATAAATCATTACTGCATTCATAATATAATGTGCCTTTTAATATAATTATAAATAAAAATAAACTCGTCTGATTTTAATGCAGCTTTACAGTTAAAGATCACGTGACTAACCATTTTTATTACAAAATCTGTTTATTTACAATCTTTTTAAACGCAGCCTGGCAAACGTTATGAGTTATAAAAATAGTACTAATACATATAAATACATCTTTATTGTCTTTGTGTCACGTGACGTTATTATTGTGCGCGTGGCTGGCGTGGCCCTAGCGCGTGCGTCGTGTGCGGTTGCGTGCTCCGACTCGGCTGCCCCTTGCATTGTACATTGCACGCTTCTCCAGCCCGGGCGCTCGTCCTGTGAGAAAAAACGTCCCGCAGCTGATCTCCTGCCCGTAGCCTTCGTTACACTGCGAGCGAGCGGAACGTAACACGACGCTCAATGCTCCCTTCACCAGCGTGACCGACGGTAGTGACGGCCGAGTGCGCCCGCGCGCTTAGATGGGTGTTCGCTGTTGCAAAGACCTTAAACGTGACCCGAATCATTGATTATCGCATTTAACAAGTAGTTTTAAACGGGCCAACAGCTGAGTTACGTTAAGGTTCTCACTTACAGCGGTAAGTGTGCATAACCCAGCATAACTGCTAACTGACGTATCCGCAGAGACCCCCCCCCCCCCCTTCCCTCCCCCCCCCCCCCCCCGCGGAACGGGGGGGGGGGGGGGGGAAGGAGGGAAGGGGGGGGGGTCTCTGCGGATACGTCAGTTTGCAGTTAAATTTCAAACTGGGTCCACTTGGAGTCACTACGACTGGGATATGCCGGTTCCAGTTGGGAACCAATGGGGACCTAACTGGGAATCAACTTGAAGCAAAGAATTGTAACTGACATGCATATTATTTTACATATTATGCATTTGTTTTTTTGTGTTCGTTTTTATGTGGGGACTGCACTTGATATACGAGGCACCTTAGAACCAGATTTAGTATTTTCTTCCGAGGCTGATTTTTGTGTAGGTGTTGACACTTGCGCCTTCGATCAAACCGAGCAGTACCGAAAAGGTGTGCCCACCATATGAAACACTCATGGTTAAAGCTCACCGGGCCACTCGGTCACATATGCTGTCTGGCCCTGTCTCTGCAGTAGAATGCGTAGAGTGTTATCAGAGTAGAATGCGATACTCGACTCATTCAGTGAGCACGTCGCCCTCACCGTCCCGTAAGTCTATTAAATAGCAGCGTATACTTTCTGTTGTGTCTACAAGCTGATCCTGGTTGCGGGTAGACGAGGGCGAAGAGGAAGGGGGAAACGAACGGAGCACGAGATGGAGCAGCTGGTTTTTCCGTACTGTCTGACATAGGCGCTCGTAATAAAATCACAACAATTGGCGCAGTCGACAGGACTCTAGGACTCCTCCTAGAGTCCGAGCTTTCCCTGGAATCTGCTCTTGCCATCGCCTCTCAAGCAAGGGGCCTCGTTTTTGGAGCCTTCTTGTTACCAGACGTGAGGCCCATAGACTTTTTGCTATAATTTCCCCAGCCTCTTACAAAGACTATGTGGTCAGATGAACAAACGTTTGCTGGAAAAGTTGGAGAATTCTGCAGAGACAACTTGGTAGACACCCCGACATAATGCAGCACCATAACCTGTTCGGCACAGAAAATATGTTGCTATCAGGGTCTGGATCAAGAATGTCACAATTGGGAACCAAATAAGCTTTCTTTGTTATTTCATAATAATGGATGCTGAATCTATCGGCAAAAATGACAGGTGAACAATATGCAAAATGGAGGAATAGCCCGAAGGCAAACACTGTAGCGAATCAGCCTGCATGGTGGCTCATATGCAGCAAAGTGAGACAATAAATCATTGTCATTATTGTAAGCTTAAAAGGCAGTCACCTGCTTGAGACTTCAAGCACGACAAAATCATAAGCCTCTGTGTAGGCCTGGTGTAGGCGGCTCATCCTCGCATGCCAAAGGAGCAGCAGAAGCTCCAGGAGAGCTAAGCGGTGGGAGCTCGAGCTCACACGGCGCGGTTGGTGGAGCACCCTTGATGGTCCAGCCGTCCCACGAGCGGGTCCCTGGCATTGCCTCCTTGTGGTCCTGCTGGATCTTGGCCCTGGCCATCTTCTCCAGGATGCTCCGCACTTGCTGGCCCATTAACCCAGCGAGGACCTGCACACAGTACTCGACATTAGCACCAAAGCTGATTGTCAGCTGCAGCCACCTCACTCGTTCAAATTGTTAAGGATGTTGCCTTGAAGATTTCACAGAAAAGGTGCTGCGCCTTTAACTTTACAAGGCACCTATGCGAAAACGTCTAACTGGGACCGGTTGGCATCTCGACAGGTTTCAATTGGGACTAACTGGTCCCAAGTGGGAATTAGCTGACACCAATAGGAGTCCAACTGGGACTAGCTGAGGGGTCAACTGGCTTGAACCATTCCCAACCGGGAGTCAACTGGCTTGACCATGCCCAGATGGGGAACGGGTGGGGGTAAACTGGGACCAGTTAAGGAGTTAACTGGTTGGAGGGATTCCCAGAGGGAGTTTAAATTGTTTTCCCATTCCCAGTTGGGGTTCACACGCTGTGTCAATTTCGACAAGATGGGGTGTATTGATCTTCGCTTTACGTAAATAAACCTTTAATTACTAGGTATACATTTATGTATTTATAAAAATATGTATAATGGCAACGTACATATTTTTTTTTATAAATTGCAATATAATTAGCGGCATAAAGGTGGTTACTTTACTTAAATTAACATTTATGTACATATATAAAAATGTATTAAACATTTATATAAAGACCTACTATATATATATATATTTTTTAAATCGAACCCAGCAGGCCGCCGTGACGCGCACGCGGATTAGTTTTACGCGTAGTCGAAAGATGGCGCTGCACATGCGACGCGGGAACAAAATGGCTAGGTGGCGTAAGCTACCGCCCGTTCCAAACGGCTCAGCCGGATTCATCCATCCACCAATCCATCCGGTGGTCGGTAGAGAAGGGAAGCCATCGCCGAAGTTGGTGTATTGATAAACGTGTCGTTATGAAAATGTCAAAACCATATCTGCCAAGGAGGTTATAATGGGCAGGAGGTGGCGTCCCTATCCCCAATGCATGGAGCGAAGTGTAACGGAAGTAGGCGTGGCCACGAGCCGCGATGAGCATTTCTTGACCAATGGGAAGCCTAGTGAGTGGGCGCCGCCATTAATTTCGGTGCAAACAACCGCGTTGCGATGACATTTCCGTGGCAACGCGATTGTGTGCACCGAAAGTAATGGCGGCACCCACTGTTATTTGAAACAGCGCTTAACGGAGACTTTTAAACCGGTATGGTCGGAATTGGATGAGATTATTATAAACGAACGCCTGGTTGCCCAGCAGAAAGTAAGTGACTAGAGTTGAGACGCTCTAGACGACGCACCGACTGAATCGGTGTCGAACAGGCGAGATTTCGAGCCCAACACTTGCCTGACCAGTAGGACTAGGAAGTCGGCGTGTAGCGGACGCTCTCGACACCGCGCGACCGCGCCTGGAGCGTCGTCTCGAACGAGTCGTCGTAGCGCGGCTTTGGAAAGCGATCGCGAGTCAGTCATCGTAGGCACGAACGCTGAGAAGGGCATCGCGGGTTGATAAAGCCGTACAAATTCTGCTTCGAGAAGATGTTGGTTTCACTCCGCCGTGATGAGTATTCGGGTTCGCATCGAAACATCTTTTGGTGCGCCGATCGAATCGAAAGCCAGCCGCGACAGCGAGCAGACGAAGCAGACCGCAGGCACGGAGCAGACGTAGCCTAAGCCTAACGACCGAGCGGAGAGCAGACGATGGGAGCATGGTTTAATTTAGTTTGGATGAGAGAGCGTCGGTGCGCAGGGCAGTCTGGGATTGGGTTGTTCTTCCGGCGTCGCTGGGTATGACGTCATGCCGGGTCCTGCCCTATTTAAACGTCCTTGATATCTGCGCTTGTTGCGACCCAACTAAATACGCAATGGTGGTCACGGGGAACTTCGAGGGCAGAAAGCTGCAGTTCAGCGATCGGAGGGCACCCAGGGAAAACCAGACTGAAGAGGAAACAGCTGCGGAGGGCACAATGGTAAAAATGGCGGAAAGTCTACCTCGAAAATGTTCGACTGTTGTGACACAAGCAATTGGAAATGTTTGATTGTAAGGTGGGAGCGCAACCGCATCCTACCAGGACTTCACCTGCGCAACGCGGAAACACGGGTGAGCACCTTTCTTCACGCGATGGAGAGAAGCTGGGGACGTCGCCACGGATGCTGACAGACGCCAGCGGCTTATCTTTCACCTCGCACGAATACTAGCTCTGAAAGGGAGATTCAATCGTCGCAATTAGCTAACGAGGCAGCTGAAGCGGTCCTTACAGAGCTACACTGCGCTTCCTTCAACCCGGAAACGTGGACGTCACCGAACCTATTTATTCTCGTTCTCGGTTTTTGACAATAAAGTCTGGTCAATCTTGCATTTTGTGCCATGTTTCGTTGCTGGAGTTGGCACCAGCGGGGCCAATCGGTTCCGTAAACCAGCTACACCAGTTGGATCCAACCAATAATTTAGCTCGCCACGCGCGCGGGTCAATTTCCAGTTCCCCTTTTTACGGCCAGCCTTGCAATCTTTGCCGCCCTATATTCGCGCTCTTTAGTGCAGCGGCATAACGCACGTACATACCTTGTTGCCCATCCGGCTTGGGTGGACGCCGTCGCGGCCGATCTACTGGTGCCACTCGTCAGCCAGCCCGTCGAGGAACGTGAACCCTTCCCTGCGACACAACTCTCGCAGCAGCGAGTTCACCTCTCGGTGACGGTCATTTAAAGCCTCGATCTCTGCAGCGTGACTATACGCTGCCATTCCAATGAGCAGAACCTATTCTCCCGTCTCGGAAGAACGGCAGAAAAGACGATCTGCATCATTGGATAGCGTTCACAGATCTGGGCAGCTAGACGACGATATTTGTCGATGTACATGCTGGCACTGATATTGGAATTATTAGTGCCGACGTGCAGGATGACAACATCAAAATCGGGTAGCCTCTCAGACACCTGGGAAAACAAGTGCTCGATTCTAATACCACTAAACGCCGCAACCTCAACAGCCATCCGACTATTCAATTGGAAGTACTGGGGCAAGTACTTCACCATCGAATCGCCGGCTACCAAAACTCGAGGCATGTTGGGGGTGCGATCAAGGCTAAAATACAAAGAGTAGCACTAGATACGGAAAATGTATTGCTAAAAAGAACACGACAATGCTAAACAAAACGCTTCAAAGAGTGCGAAAATCAGGCAAAAGAGCTTGCGTGACCGGAGCCGACAGCAGCGCGGCCAGGAAGGAATGGTACATACGTGCAGCACGGGGCAGGACCCGAACACAGAAGACTGCAGCGGCAGACGCAAATGGTCGGGCACATGTCATAACAAAGGCAACATCCGGAGCCGGAGATGATACGTCACTTCCGGCGTCGAAGGAGTGATTTCCACACGGGTGTCTCTCCTTTGACGGGACTACGTCACTTCCGGCGTCGGAGGAGTGATTTGCACACAGGCCTCACTCCTCCGACGGGCGTCGGAGGAAGCACTTCCCACGACTTTAGCCACGACAGGAGAAGAGCTCAAGGAGGAAGTATCCCTTAAAGGGCCACTGAAAAGAGAAAAAAGTGCTTTTTAAACAGTTTGGTTGGGACACGCGTGTCAAAAAATAAATATTTTGCGAAAGAAAGATGTTTTTAGAGCAATATTGGCGGCGAGAAATTTATTTGAAATTCTGCGCGCCAAGTCCATGACGTCACAGGTCTATCCGGAATTGCCATATCGGTCGCGAAGGCGAAGCCGATCCACCTCTTCTCCACGCACCCGAAATATCGAGCGAGAAAACAAGTGGAAAGGAGGTGACTGCATGCCGCTAATCGCGTCTCGCGCCGTCAATAATGCTCAAAATATTTTTTCGCGTAAAATTATTATTTTTTTTTTTACACGCGTGTCTCAACCACATTTTGTTTCCCGGGCTAGCAGTGGTAAAGCACCGGCTGAATTTATGATCCACAGCGCTAACCATGCAGCGTCGACATGCACTGGCTACAACGGTGCATGCACTGGCAGATGGACCTCACCACCCGAACGTTTGTTTCCACCGCTCTGTATATATTATCTTGAATAGGAATCTTGATGACTCACAAGCGACTTGCCAACTACAGATTTGCGGCACGGACTCGACTACCGCTATAATCATCCGGCGACCTCCAGTCTGGTGACGGACTTCTACCTTTTTACGGGATCACATTCGTTCTCGATATGCTAGGAACGACCGAGGTATCGCATCACTGAGACTGACCTTCTGTTAACCGCGCCTTCAAGGAACTGCGTGGCTCTCACCGGCAACAGTCATCACAAACGAAAACGTCTGCCTCACCCAACTGCAGCAAGTATTCACAGTTTTTGTTTGCCAGTTTACCATGCCTCTGAAAGAGTGCATAGCACGCTCAAAACCGCTGCCTCATGATGGACGCTTTCTAACCTGCGTAGAATGCTCTTTTCCGTACCTCATGGGTACTCCTTGCTCAGGTGTGGCGGAATCTACGT
Organism: Ixodes persulcatus; assembly: GCA_013358835.2. Classification (NCBI taxonomy): domain Eukaryota; kingdom Metazoa; phylum Arthropoda; class Arachnida; order Ixodida; family Ixodidae; genus Ixodes; species Ixodes persulcatus. The sequence goes on from JABSTQ010010521.1 coordinate 722,625, forward strand.
TCCAGGTTATGGGAACTACGAAAAGAGAAAAATGGCGCTGTCGGTCATGTCGCGCGAAAGAGGGACGGGAGTCATCGGTCCCTGATAAGGTCTCTTCGCAGTTGGATATTGCGAACCCGTCAGCTCAGTTTGCTGAAGTGAACGAAAAGCTGGATCAACTTCTTTCACTTAAGGACAAAGTAGACAGTCTCCTTGGACTACCAGCTCAGGTCAACTACCTGTTGACCTTAAAAACAACATTCGAAGAAATGAAGGCCACTGTGAACGAGCTGAAGACCTCCGTGGAGTTCAACTCGGGCCAATATGACCAGCTACTTGGCGAAATGACAACAAGTAAGAAGGAAATAAAAGGCCTGAAAGCAGAGATGACTCAACTGAGAAATGTTGTGTCTGAGAACGCTGCATGCATCTCCCATCTACAGGTCGAGTTAAACGACGCTGAACAGTACAACCGCCTGCCTAATCTAGAAATCCATGGCATGCCGGTGTCAACCAATGAAGACCTAAAAAAATCCGTCTTCGACCTCGCAGAAAAACTGGCAATCACATCTTTTCAACCTTCCGACATGGTAGCTGTCCACAGGCTCCCAAGTAAAAAGGATAAGATCTTGTTTATTTTTGTGCCCGAGCCTTTCTGTTAGTGTTTCGAGGTATGTGAACGAGCCAGTGCTGGGAACCTCGACGCTGCGAAGCTCGAGGATCTTGCTTGTGTACGAATCAACAAGCTGTAGCAATCAATAAGTATGCCTACATCGAGCTCGCGCCTTTACATTAGTGTTGTTGATGAACTGATCAGGAAGTTTGTTTGTTTCCTGCGTCCATAGACGAAATATAACTTTTTTTGCAATTACTGTTTTTCTTAATACACCTGAGTACGCGAGGTAAAACTCGGAGGCATCATTGAAAAGCTCCATTTGAACACAATTTTCATCTCTTATCTGTACTGCCCCGCAGCACTGCACTTGAAGTCCCCACCTGCTTGCATTCCAATTCAACATCGCGTATGCGCATAAAGTTATCCTGCAATCATATAGGCACATTCGCACGTAAAAACCGTTTTAAGAAAGCAAAAGTCGAGCAGTTGTGGGAAGAATGTCGCACCGTTCGCCGGAAGTGCGCCGGACGGGCATGAACCCCTATGCGGTGCGCGAAACGAACGAAATTATTCAAAGCGCATTTGACGGTTGCTAATGGCCATAATATTTGTTATTTGTTTGCTTTCTTCCTGACTGAGTATGTCGAAATAATTTCAGACACACCGTTCAGGCACAGATCTTGGGCGTTAGTAAAAGCTCGTCCAAAAATGCTTAGCGAGGAGTAGGGGACGCTTGTTAGGGCCTCCGTCGCAGCTAGCCGATCGCGGCGTTTGCGAAAACTTAATCTTCTATCAGCATAAAATTTGAGTGTGAGATATGTGATGACATGAGGAAGACATCATAGCAACTTTTGTGCAGTAGTGAGGTAGAATTTATTATGTTTCATTAAAGGTTCATGCGCCATCGCTGGGCTCAATTCGCAACTTTCACGACCTGTAGGGGGCGCACTGGTGCCTATAAAAATGGCTGTCATCTGGATGATCGTCGTAGCACAGCAGTACGAGGCTGAATCTGCAAGGCGTGAGTAATTCTAGTTTTGCTATGTACCAGCGATATTAGAGATCTAGTTTATTTTTTCACGTCTGGAAGGCGTTGGCAAGCACCTTTATTGTGAAGCCGATCATCCAGGAGCTAGGGAGCGCGATTCTCACACCGCGGTACCACCATCGCTGAAAGTTGCGAATTAACGTTGATACTCCTGTGAGGGCGCGGCTTGCCTTTCGCCCAATGAAGCAACAAGAAGCGTACGTTTGGCAAAAAAATACGTGTAGGTCTCAAGGTTGTAGTTTACACGAATAAACCGTTTATTTACAGACGTTACTAGGAATAAGGTGAGGTAGCATAAGCCCGTCCGCCATGCTGTCCAAGGCCCGTGTTCTGTGTTCCACCCTCTCGTCCCGTGCTCCTTCGTCGTCTTTTACCCCGCCTACTGGCTCTCTTTCTCGTGCTGTAGTTCGTACCAGCCTACATCTCTCTTTCTTCGCCTACTTGTTGACGAAGTCTGTGTCCCTGAAGCGGGCTGGTTTCCTTTTCGTTCTTTGGCTTCTGCGGAGCATTATGCTGTTTCGCCTGCACTGGACACCATCGTCGTCTTGGACGATGTACGATCTTGGCTGTGGTGCTTTTGCTACAACAATAGACCCTTTCCGGAATTCAGTCTGGCCACTTTGATCACTATCATCATCTGAAAAATGGCATATGTGCTATACTAATGGCGGCCGCCTGTTTACTGATGAAGGAAGAAGTCGAAGATGCTCCTAGCCTAATAAGTTAAGGCCTATACATTCTAGACGTTAGCGCGACGTGAAGCAGGAACCGGATGCAAGAGCTGCGTAAGCGTTCATTTCAAACTCGGGCCCAGTCAATCTGTTAATAGCACACTCTCGGATGCAAAGCCCCTTGATGTATAGAACTTTATCAAGGCGTCTGTGTGGTTGAGCGCTTCGTTCTGACTGGTTGCATCTTTTTCGCCGTCGACACTGAAAGAGATTGAAAAAGGAGTGTACAGTGAAGCGCACATTCTCGTTTACCATTGACTTGCTAAGGTGGTGGTGCCCCATAAGTTACTGCAGACCACAGGTTCATTGCCGCCATTAGTACGGTAAACAAGTTAAATTGCCATTTGAGTCGCCAGATGGCACTGAATTCCGGAAAGGGTCTATAGCAGGCCTCCACTTTCCGCTGTGTTGATCCCTGAGAAATATATCTTCTCCGGTGTGGAGTTCGGGCAGAGTTTTGGCATTTTTGTTGTATTGTTGCTGTTGTTTCTTTTGTTTGTCCCTCAACCGCTGTTGTACTTCTGTGTGGTTTGTTTTTGTGCTTTGAAGCAGCGAAGGATGCGTGGGAATTTCTGTCCTTGTGTGTCTATTCATAAGCCTTTGAACTGGAGATCCCAGGACTCCGTCTCGAGGTGTGTTGCGCCATTCCAGTAGGGCGTCATAATAGTCTGTAGTTCCATAGCTGCATTTGTTCATGAGCTTTTTGGCTTCTTGCACCGCTCTCTCAGCCATTCCATTGGATTTGGGGTGATAGGGCTGGATGTCACGTGGGAGATTCCTCGGTGCTGTAGACACTCCTTAAAGTCTGCACTGTTGAATGGTGGACCGTTGTCTGAAACGACTTTGACTGGCAATCCATGCACAGCAAATGTTTTTAGACAGCAGTTGATCACTTGATTGACAGCTGTCCTCTGAAGCTGATGTGTTTCGTAGTAGAACGAGTAGTAATCCACTATCACAATGTAGTGGTGGCCGTTGTGTTGGAACAAATCTATTCCAACCACTTGCCATGGTGCGGTTGGCACAGGATGGTTAATGAGAGCTTCTTTCTGTTGTCGTGGCTTGTTTTCTTTGCACACGATGCAACTTTCTACTTTATCTTTTATGTCTTTCTGCATTGTAGGCCAGTAGAGAACTTCTTTGGCACGATGTAGTGTTTTCTCTACACCGCTGTGCGCCCTGTGTAACTTTACTAGTATTTCACTCTTCAGTTGTTCTGGAATGATGAGTCTATTTGACCTGAACAGCAAGTCATCCTCTTCATGTATCTCGTCTCTGTATGGCCAATACTGCTTCAGAGTATTTGGTACTTCTTCTTTGCTGATTGGCCACTGACCTCTTGCATACTCTAACATGGTGGTCATATCTTTGTCTTTACTTATCGCTTTCCGACATTCTTCTAAGGTTTCGTCTTTGATGGGGAGGCACTCCAAGACGTTCACCTCGAAAACCTCTGGCTCTTCCTCCTTTGATGGATTTCTAGAGAGTGTGTCAGCAATGTATAGCTCTCTTCCTGGGGTGTACTTAACTTGAAGTTCATATTTTTGAAGGGTTAGTCTCATCCTCTGTAGCCTGAGAGGGCACTGGTTGAGAGGCTTTCGGAAGATAGCCTCCAATGGCTTGTGGTCCGACTCCACGACAACGGTGTGTCCGAAGATGAAGTCGTGGAATCGACTGCATCCGTGTACGATCGCTAACAACTCCTTCTCGATTTGTGCATAGTTCTTCTGAGCGTCACTCAAGGACCTTGAAGAATAAGCTACTGGATGTCCCTCCTGCAGCAACACTGCACCTGTTCCTCTGGAGCTTGCATCTACTGACAGCGTTACTTGCTTGTTTTTGTCGTAGAACCGCAGCGTGGGTGCGACCGTCAGAGCCGTCCGAAGGGCTGTGAAACTTCTCTCTTGTTCTTCTGTCCATGACCAGGCTGTCTCCTTCTTTAGGAGTTGCCTCAACGACGCACTCACGTCTGACATGTTAGGAATGAATCTTCCCAGGTAGTTTACCACTCCTAGGAAGCTCTTCAGTTCGCCCACATTGTTCGGTCTTGGTAGAGCAAGGATGTCTTTCACTTTATCCGGATCGATTGAGAGTCCCTCTGCTGAGAAAATGTGACCCAGGTACTTGATTTGTTTCATGCAGAGCTTGCACTTTTCCTTGTTCAGTCGTAGGTTGACCTCTCGGCACCTTTGTAGTACCGCCTGAAGCCGACAGTCATGTTCCTCAGTCGTCTTTCCCCAGATGAGGATGTCGTCTATCATGATCTCTACTCCGTCTAAGCCTTCAAACACCATGTGCATTGTCTTCTGGAACACCTCGGGAGCAGACGATATGCCAAAAGGCATTCGCAGGAATCTATACCTCCCAAACGGCGTCGCAAAAGTACACAAGTACGAGCTGGGCGTGTCGAGCTTGATTTGCCAAAACCCTGTGGCTGCGTCTAGCGTCGAGAAGATCTTGGCTCCTTCCAATCGTGTGGCAATGTCCTCTAACGTAGGCATACAGTAGGTTTCCCGCATGAGGACCTTGTTCAGCTCTTGAGGATCAAGGCACAGACGGAGTTTGGCTTTCTTTTGTACAACCACAATAGGGTGGACCCACTCCGTTGGTTCTGTTACTGGCGCAATCACTCTTTGTTGCACCAGATCTTCCAGGTGGCTTTTGAGCTTGTCTCTGATAGCGACCGGGACTGTACGCGGCTGCTGGATCACGCCTTGTGCATCTGGCTTGAGTCTCATGTGGTATTTGACGCCTTTTAATTCTCCCAATCCATGAAAGATGTCTTCATGTTGTTGCACCGTCTGACTGCAGTGCTTTTCCACGGCTGCCACTCGCTTGATCAAGTTTAGTTTTTCCGCGATGGTACCGCTAATCGTGGTGGGCACTTCCCGTTTCACGATGTAGAATTTCACTTCGGTACTCCTGTTACCGTGCATGACTGGCAGGATGATACGGCCTTCTGCTTTGCTGACGTGTCCAAAAAAAGAGCCAATTCTAGTAGTAAGAACTTGTGGCTTCTGAGTCGTGACACGGCTAAGTTGCATCGCAGACATTACGGAACAGTTCGCTCCTGTGTCGATTCTGCAGTCGACTTGCTTCCCTGCGATATTAACATCTGCACACCAGAACTCTTCGTCGCCGTCACCATTGTGTAGGCTGCAGACCAACTTTTCCTCGTCCGAGTCGTAGTCGGGGGTCTTGCATCGTTCTACTTGGCGTACGTTTTTTCGTGGCGTACCTTTATGCTTGGTTGTCTTGTCTGGTGTGCGGCACACACGTGCAAAGTGTCCTTTCCTGCCACAGTTCTTGCATTTCGCATTCTTTGCTGGGCAGCCTTCGCTTGTGTGTTTAAGGTATCCACAGCGAGAGCATTCTTCCGAGTGTAACCCATGTACTACGGTGGGTGTCGCACCAGCTTGAATATCTTTGAACTGCTGGGCTCCACGTTCTTCGGTTCGACATTTTTGAATCACTTGATCCAGCGTTGGGTCTTCGTTAATCATGCGCTGTTGTAGTCGCTTGTTGGTCATTCCGAGAATGATCCTACTCCGTAACATGCGGTCGTGCATTTCGCCAAACTCGCATTGGGTTGCGAGTGTACGTAGGTCGGTAAGCCAGTCGTCGAACCGTTCACCGTCTCGCTGGTTCCGTGTTCCAAACACGAAATCCCTGTAGCTGACGTTTGTTGCTGTCTTGCAATGCCTCTCGAACAGCTCCACAAGCTTTTCTACGCGCATTTCGTCCCCTGAGTTTTCAAACCTGAAGGTTTTGTAGACCCGTCTTGCGTCTTCCCCGATGGTCACGAGGAATGTTGCGGCTTGCACCTCGGCGTCTTGTGACTTGAGTCCAGTGGCGGTTGAAAACAACTTGAACTCATCCCACCAGTTTTTCCAGGACTCTTCCAAGTCGCCGGACATATCAAGTGGCCTAGGGGGTGGCAGCAGACTGGCGAGGACTCCTCCCGACGTGGGAAGCGCCACGGTTGGATTCCCGTTTGATGACTGCGTGTGATCTACCGGGTCCGGCATCGTTCGTGACTTGTCTCTCGCTTTCACTGCAGCTTGGAGCTACTCACACTTGGAGCTGGCTGGTCTTGGGTTTCTTCGCTTCTGACACCATGTAGTTTACACGAATAAACCGTTTATTTACAGACGTTACTAGGAATAAGGTGAGGTAGCATAAGCCCGTCTGCCATGCTGTCCAAGGCCCGTGTTCTGTGTTCCACCCTCTCGTCCCGTGCTCCTTCGTCGTCTTTTACCCCGCCTACTGGCTCTCTTTCTCGTGCTGTAGTTCGTACCAGCCTACAAAGGTGACCAAATTTCAGTTGTAATTCACGGGTACTAGACGGGATTACTGACATTGAGCTCAAAGATGCACTCGTGGGGTGAGGTGACTAAGCCACGTCTTACTACGTTTGCATAAGCACGCACAATATCTGGTGTTTCGGGAACAAAGGAGAGTGCCCCGGTCTTCGTTTTGTATCGCTCGAGAATGAGTGTAGTGCACATACGTAAAAAGTCAGATAATCGAAAACGCAAGCAGCGCGTTCGGTCGCGGCGTGATAGCATGAGATGAAGCTGCTCAGTCGAAACCGAAACTGAGTGGCCAACTAGTTCCCAGAGTGCACTGCGCGGCATTTCGCCGCGATGGGGCGCGTCGGTTTTGGAACAAGTCCATTATTGAAACTAAACTTGCTGATCATTATTTTGTCTGTTGTTCATTAACAGAGATATCTAGGCCGTTGAGTTATGTTGGCGCTGTGAGCGAGTTGTCAATAGTTGATCCCAGGCAGTTCGATAAATTTGTGGAGCAACATGATTGGAATACTTTTCTTCTAACTACATCTCCAGCTGACGGTTATGAACAGTCTGTGGCTCAGTTTAACCTTTTTAAAAAGGCGGCTACACGCACTGTAAAAATTAAACATCGTAACTTAGACCAGAAATGGATGTCCTAAGAAATATTGGCAGCCATCAAAGAAAAAGATCTCCTATGGGCACAGTCAAAACGCTCCCCCGGTAACACTATGCTACGGTTTAAATTTAAGCAATACAGAAATAAGGTTAATGCCATGATTCGTCAGGCCAAACGTGTGCACTATAGAAATAAATTTAAGGACGCTCGTTCTGATATAAAAAAAAAAACTTGGTCGCTCATCAACGATCTCCATGGTACGAAGAAATGCAGTAAAAGCAATGATAGATACCTTCTTTCGCAATTCTCTACTGATCGACAGAGTACCCTATTGAAAAATCCTGTATAAAAGTTCTAATGGGTCCTGTATAAATATTTTTACCAGCCTATTGGATATGGGTCCCATACGTTTATACAGGGCCCATATAAATGTACGGGACCCATACATTTATACAGGACCCGTATAAATGTGGCCCATATACAGCATCCACTCAACATTCGGAATCTGTATCAGTGAGAGACGTTCATATGTTTAGATGGATTGCCTCTGCATTGGATCTGTGGCAAGGTGTAGCAGTTGTGCCTGGCTTACAAGCCTTGCAAAAAATGCAACAAACAACAACAGCAGGCTTATAATCGCTCGTGCTTACTTCAAAAGCACCGAGAGACAGCAAGCTCGTCAGAGATACCTTTGCGTGCATTCTTCATTTGTGCTTGTGTGTGTGTTTATACTGCCCGAAGTTAGTCTGCCTCAACTGTAGACTTGTCTCTCAGCTGTAGACGAGCAATAGAGCCAGTGCAGTACAACCGCTAGCCCTTCGATGTGTTAGCATTTGTCTAGCAAGTAGCGTCAAATGCGACAGTGCACAAGGCCCGTGTCTCGTGCGGCCCTTGGGAGCAGTTGTCGGCGCAGCACTGAAATGGGCGCCCTTGGAAGCGAATGACAGCGGAGCACCCGCTCCTGGCGCGTGTCTTGCGCGTTCCCACAAGAATGGTTGGCGGTACTTGTAAGCGTGAATTGCATCAAAGGAATTTCGTCTGCACTTGCCGGCAGCGCCTGTGAAGGTTCTTACAGGAGCTCTCATGGCATAACGGAAATTGAACTCGGTTTGGCTTCACGTAATTAGGACCTCACAGGATTCGACTTCCCATCATATTCCCATAGAGATAAATAGAAGAATTCTCGTTCGACTTCCTTTATAGGAATATGTAGGAAATGCTTTCCCATAAGAGATCCTGTTAAAAAGGTATACAGGAAACGCCTTCCTTTAAGATTTTGTTTACAAGAAATGCTTTCCTTTAAGATTCCCTGTAAACATTTTTTACAAGAATCGGCTTCCTATAGGACTTTCTGTTAAAAATTGTACAGGAAACACTTTCCTTTAAGATTTCCTGTAAACATTTTTACAGGAGTCGGCTTCCTGTAAGACTTCCTGTAGAAAAATGTACAGGAAACACCTTCCTTTAAGATTTCCTGTAAATTTGTTTACAGGAAACTGTTTCCTGTAGGACTTCCTGTAGAGAAGTGTACAGGAAACACCTTCCCATAAGATTCCTGTATAAAATTCTACAGGATTTTTCAATAGGGTATTGCTAATGAATTTAACAAATTTTTCTCTCAAGTATCAGGTATTGCAGGACAACACCCAGCTTCATGCACCTTAAACAATAGTGTCTTAGACTCGGCTTATCTTCCTCTTCTCTCTGAAGAAGAGCTTAGGTCAATCCTTTTTAGCCTTAACCCCCCATTCACACTGGAATCGGATCCGAGTTCGCGAAGCGGTTGCGAACGCGGTTGTATAAAGATCTAGTACAATTGCACGCGCATTTGATGTCATCAAATGCGCGTGCAAATGTACTGAATCCTTATACAACCGCGTTCGCAACCGCTTTGCGAACGCGGATCCGCTTCCAGTGTGAATCAGCCCTAAGGGGGATTCAACCGCTATTTATTTGTACCCTTTTCCTCATAGATGGCGCAGAATTTTTCCGGAACAAACGAGTTGCATGCTCGCAGCTGCGCATGCACGTCGGGCGCTCGAGGTGGGCTCGGGAAACGGGCTGTTCGCCGCCGATCTCGAGCTAGATCTTCTTCGCTCTGCGTCCGCCGCTGCAGGAAGCGGCCAACAGGCGGCGCGAGATACGAGCCAGTACATACGTAGATTACAGTGGCTTACGAAACATAGAATAAGCACTGATTTCCGAATGAATTCGAAGTTCCATCCACGTTCGAAATTATCGAAAGCCCAAGGTGCGGCGTTGTGGCCATTTGGACCACCACACTTAAAGGGATACTGAACCAAGGAATTTAGTGTCCATAATAAGTGGCGCACGTTCTTTCCACGAGCCAGCAGCCGCTGGTGTGCGCGAGCACACGCAACAAAAATGACGTCGAAGGCCTCCATTCGCGGTTAAGATGACAGTGAAATGTATGGGCTTCGGGCCAAAGGAGAATAAAGACAAGTTTTTCATCTAGACAGTGGTGTCTGGTGTGAAAGATAAGCGATTAATTGGTCTAACAAGCACGTAGCTTTCACGTGTAGAGATGAAAAGCCTGTCTTTATTCTCCTTTGGCCCGAAGACCATGCATTTCACTGTCCTCTTAAACGCGAATGGAGGTCTTTGACGTCATTTTCGTTGCGTGTGCTCGCGCACACCGGCGGCTGCTGGCTCGTGGAAAGAACGTGCGCCACTTATTATGGACACTAAATTTCTTGGTTCAGTATCCCTTTAACACGCAAATGTTGTTTTGCACCCAAATTATCCATAGCACCATTTATTATTATTATTATTATTATTATTATTATTTTCTTCTTCTTCTTGTCTTGCAAAAGAAAAAAAAATTAAGAGCTTAATTTAAAGCTAGAAAACAAAAAAAGAAATAATGTGTCAGTTTTGCACTTCCTATGTCCTATATCGGCCTGCTCTTCGTCTGAATACTGGTTTGCAAACCAACTTCCAGGATGTGTGGAGTAAAGCCCATCTATTCTGGGAAAAGTGGTGCCAATCATGTTTGTGTAAGTGCTCGAGACACGTGCCGCGCGCCACTTCTGGGAAAAACTAGAGCCACTAAATCAGCTGCGCGTAGAGTATCGGCACTCTGTTCCCCAACATTGTTGTGGGCGCCGACATTTTGGTGCTTGTGCAGAGTAGACGCAACTGCCGATCGTCATGATTCAAAACTGTGACTTCCTCAGCATTAGATTCGGTGTTAGGAAGCTCATATAATATTGCTTTGCTTTGTCGCGAACTGTTTAAACATTTGTGGAGGACGGAAAAGCGTTTCCTGTGATTTCAGATAAATCTTCAGATAACTAGCAACCATGATTTTAAGCCACAATATGAGCAAGTATCGTTACCCTGAAGCGTAGCTTATTTAGTGGCTTTATATATAGAAGAACATGGCGTCTGAAATCTAGCTCAGTGCTGCAATGTTCCGCTATGATCTTCCCTAGTGCCACTAAATAAGCTACGCTTCAGGGTAACGACACTTGTTCACATTGTGGCTTAAAATCATGGCTGCCAGTTATCTGAAAATTTATCTGAAATGACAGGAAACGCTTTTACGTCCTCCACAAATGTTTAAACGCTTCGCGACAGAGCAAAGCAATATTACATGAGCATCCTAACACCAAATCAAATGCCGAGGAAGTTGCACTTATGAATCCTGACGATCGGCAGTTGCGTCTGCTCTGTGCAAGCACGAAGATGGCGGCGCCCACAGCAATATTGGGGAACAGAGTGCCGACCTTAAAGGGATACTGAACCAAGGAATTTAATGTCCATAATAAGTGGCGCACGTTCTTTTCACGAGCCAGCAGCCGCCGGTGTGCGCGAGCACACGCAACAAATATGACGTCAAAGACCTCCATTCGCGGTTAAGATGACAGTGAAGTGTATGGGCTTCGGGCCGAAGGAGAATAAAGACAAGTTTTTTCACCTACACAGTGGTGTCTGGTGTAAAAGGTAAGCGATTAATTGGTCTAACAAGCACGTAGCTTTCACTTGTAGAGATGCAAAGCCTGTGTTTATTCTCCTTTGTCCCGAAGCCCATGCATTTCACTGTCCTCTTAAGCACGAATGGAGGCCTTTGACGTCATTTTCGCTGCGTGTGCTCGCGCACACCGGCGGCGGTTGGCTCGTGGAAGAACGTGCGCCACTTATTATGGACACTAAATTCTTTGGTTCAGTATCCCTTTAAGCATAGCTCATTTAGTGGCGAGGTCCACACTTCTGCGCGGCAAGGTCCACACTTCTGCACGTCCAGAGGTGTGGACCTCGTCGAAGAGGTCCACACTTCTGCGCGTCGGGTCAAAAGCAACAAAAAGCAACCGTTTCCCACCCGTGAACTGTACCAAGGAGTTCTCTGTCCAAGCAAGTGGCGCGGCTCTACTACTCGTCCACAATCACGCGCCAAGTGCACAGCAGCTGACAAGATTGGCAATGGATGTGGCAAGAAAGGACACTTTCCGTCTGTCTGCCAGTCAGCGAAAAAAGAACCACTACACAAAGCCATGTTGCACTCGAGTTATCCTCGTAAATTCCATAAGTTGAAGGCGCTCCCGGCAAGTGCAGACTAAATTCATTTGATAAAATTCCCGCTTACAAGTACCGCTAACCATTGTTGTGGAAATGCGCAAGACACGTGCGAGAAGCGGGTGCTCCTCTACCATTCGCTTCCGAGGGCCGCTCATTTCAGTACTGTGTCGACAACTGATTCCAAGAGCCGCTCGAGACATGGGCCTCGTGCACTTGCGCATTTGACGCCACTTGCAAGACAAACGCAGACACATCGAAGGGCTTTAGTCCAGGGGTGCTATGTTGCGCTTTTTAGACTCCCAGGAGACTTGGAAGAAGGAAGTGACGTCAACGACTAGAGCAAACGCAGATTAGATGTTGACAGAAGAAAAGAAAATCAACATCCAATCTGCATTTTCTGCGTTGTTGACGTCACTTCCTTCTCCCTAGTCTCCTGGGAGTCCAAAAAGCGCTACATAGCCCCCCAGACTACAGTGTTCTAGAACACTGTAGTCCAGACAGATAAAGAGGGATCGGTGGCCAAGTGCAATAACGAAAAAAAAAAGGATCGGTGGCCGAGTGGGCTATACTTCGTCTCACCCTAGCATGGACTAACCACGAAGGCTGTGCTAGCGCGAGCGGCCAGCCTTGACTGCCTTGACTAGAGCACTTGCTGCACGCGCGCTCGTGCAGCCGCCGCGGCTTCATTCAAAGCAACTAGCTCGCGCTCTTAGCACGCGCGGCTAACAATAGTCCATACTAAGGTGAGACGAAGTATAGAGCACACCAGCTCGGAGCACGTGGAGCGAAAGCTCGCGCTGTATAACCCAGGGATCCTGGGTTCAATCCCCACCCCTGCCCGTTTCGATCTGGATGAGCATCGTACCGGCGTGCGGTCGTCTATCACTATTGCGTGATGCACGTTAAAGACCCCAGGCTACCGGTTGTACTGCACTGGCTAAATTGATCACCTACAGCTGGGAGACAAGTCGCCCGTTGAGGCAGACTATGTTCTAGGCTGTATCATATACACACACCCCAATTTGTTTCCAGACAAATAAGGTAGCACCGCTTCATTCCACCGTGACATAGTAAGGTCACTGCTGAAAGAGGTGTTCATAACGGACAATAGCATAGTGAACTCCCGAGGTTATTTATGAAGACACTAAAGTTATTTAGAGGTTCATTTGATTTTGCCTAAAAATTAGAAAAGTGAAGAGAAAAAAAAAAAAACAATAAAACGTACGTCTCACCTTATGTAGAAACGTATTTTCTGCCTATTGATGGCCCGTTTAGTTTTCTTAGTAGTCCGCAAAACGGGAAGTGTTACATTTACAAAAGCAATTGTTTCGAGTGCCAAAACGCTAACGTCAAAATTCCATCTGCATCTCAAAGTAAGCACCTGTTTGTTGGTTAAGAAAATATATTGTAATTGTTCAAAATAATATAAATCATGATTATTTTTTTTTTCATATCCACTAGCCACCAAACGAGGTCTACAGAGAATGAAAATATCTGAAATAATATTTCATATAATAAGTGTTGTTCGGAATAATTATTTTAGCCTTCTTTGCAACTCATTGAACTATTTGTTTTATTTCCAAATACATATTAGTTTAATGTGCGCTTTGCTTAGGGTGGAGACATCTGGTCACTCTGTTCCACACTTTTTTTTTTTTTGTCCAGAAGCACGTGAAAGAGCGTGGCGCTGACTGTGCTATGGCGACATTTTGTTTTCGTCTATTTCTTTGTATTTTACCCGTGAGCGCGTGCTGTCGGCCTCGGGTACTACAAAGGGTGGCATCACCCGAAGCAGAAGAACATTGAGGCACCCTACATATTAGGATATCTCTGTTCAACCCTGCACAATCTTACCACTCATTCACACTGGAAGCGGATCCGCGTTCGCAAAGCGGTTGCGAACGCGGTTGTATAAAGATCTAGTACAATTGCACGCGCACTCGATGGCATCAAGTGCACGTGCAATTGTACTGGATCTTTATACAACCGCGTTCACAACCCCTTTGCGAACTCGGATCCGCTTCCAGTATGAATGAGCGGTTAGGGTGCTTACGAGCCACGCTTGTAGCGTATGCAAGCGTTTGACCACCCGCGCTGACATAGCACACACACAAAAAAAAAAATATAATAAACAAAAGTATCGCCTTCAGAGCCTTATCAGGCCTTTCGGTATACTCCGTTTCACCTTATGTTGTACCGCAGACAAGGCTAGAAGCGCGAACTCAGCGTTGGGAGCTACTCTTAACGCACGAGAGCTTGTGCCGCCGAGATGTGCCTATAGAGCAAGGAGCTCGCGCTTGTAGCCTTTCCTGCGGTACATCATAAGGTGAAACTGAGTACAGGAGTCTGCTGATGACTAGTTACACTTTTTACAACGTTCAAAATGTGCCGACCAACGGAGCCATGAATTGTAATTCTGTTGTGTCTATGTAGTATGTATGATCTCTATGTTTTATAACAGTTAAGTTAAGTTAGTCAGCTCTGAGGGCATCTGGTGTCTTCATTGGAGATGAAAGACAGTGCAGTATACCGCTGCTTGTCTGACGACTTTAACGTGCATCACGCAATAGTGATACATGACAGCACGCCGGTATGATGCTCATCCAGATTGAAAAGGGCAGAGGCGGTGGATTGAATCCGCGATCAGTACAGCGTGAGCTTTCGCTACACGTGCTACCGATCCACGAGCAACGAGACATCGCGGTCGAATTCAAGCTCCAGAGAGAGAAACAACAACAGCAACAGCAAGAAAATCTCCGGTTTGAGGCAATTAGTACTAGTGTCGCCATCTCGTTTAACAAGTTGGAAATAAAATTAACAGGGTGATTTTATTTACACAAATACGCAAATACAACAATATTTTGCATTCTCGTCATGGTCTTAAAAATAAGAATAGAGGCACCCCTAGTACGTATGGCCAAGCGTTTTGTCACGTTTGTCTTCTAAATAATTGTATTTTCAAAAATGCCTCAAAACGCGCTAAAAACAGTCAAAACGGTCATATTTCTGGATTTTATTAAATTAATCTCCAGCGCTCTAAAAGAAAAATTCAAGGGTCGTACAACCTTCATTAGGTTATGATAAGTAACCTCCAAAAGAATGAATACCATCGCGCATTCCTGAAACTCAGGTTTGTGTAGCGAAATTTGCCCATTGAGTGACGAGCGGTTGAATCCCCCTTAAGCCGAATAAATCTCCAGGTATCGACGGTATTTCAGTCAACGACTTGCGCAGAAACTTTGACGGGATTAGGGCTGTTTTACTTTCGATTTTTAATCACATTATATCTAATGGTATCATTCCATTACCAATAAAAACAGCTTTGGCATTCCATTATTCAAGGGAGGCGCGCGAAATAACGTAAAACATTATCGACCTATTTCCATTCTGTCTTGCTTTGCTAAAATACTAGAAAAACATTTGTGAATAACTATGAATAGCTTTTTAGAAAAACACAGTTTACGATCTCCTTATTAGTACGGATTCACACAAGGCCGAGGTACTCAAATGCTCCTTGAAGACTTTTCTGACATGCTCAATTTTTCTTTTGAACGGAATCAAGTCGCCTGCGCACTGTTCCTTGATGTCCGCAAGGCATTTGACAGTGTTAGCCATCACATTTTGTTAACAAAGCTTTCAAAGTTAGGCTTTCGAGGCTCTTTTCTACATTTACTGGAAAACTTTCTACAGGAAAGGCGTCAATGTGTTTCATTTGGAGGGTATCAAAGAGGATTCTTTTCAATCAAAGCGGGTGTCCTCCCAGGGCTCGGTCTTAAGTCCACTGTTATATAATCTTTATGTTAATGACCTCTCCATGGTGGTACCAATTTCACTATTTCAATATGCTGACGCCACCGTTTTTTATCTAGAGCACCCAATTATTCAGATGCTTTTTCGTTTTTACAAACTGCGGCAATTAAAACTATGGACTGGTTTGAAGCTAATTTAATTAAAGTTAAAGGGGCTATGCAACAATTTTTTTACTTTGCGCAAATACCGCTTAGAACGAATCCCTGACGTTAATGACCTATGAAACACGCCTTAGTTTTTCACCCGACGCATTAGAAGTCCCAGAAAAAAATTAAAAAACAACGAGCAGCGTTCACGCCCTCAACTCGCAGCCAGAACAAGCGGCCACGTGATCTGGAGCCGATTATATGCCGCCAATGTTGATCATAGCCACGCGCTGTGGTTGGCAAAGCACAGGACACGCGCTGAGTTCCAGACATTGTTATGGCTCGGCTATTGTCGTCGTTGCAGCGATTGGACACGGGCCACTACTCGAATGCTTCTCGAGCTATCAATTATCACGAGCCTAAATCGAGTGCCCACGCAATGCTCGGGTCCAATCTATGAACCGCATTCAAATATCGTCATACGGGTGTACTGCGATCCCCGCGTTACGTCATCGAATTTTGCAAGGGAGAGATTGAATGAAAATGATCGCTTTTGTCCTTGAAATTACACCGCAACAAAGGAGTTTCTTGGCCAGTGGCATTGCATGCGAGTATCCTTGAGTCCCACTAGTGCCAGTAAGCTCGTGTAAAGTGAAAAACATTCCAATTGAATATCGTTGCACAGCTCCTTTAATGCATCCAACACGCAGCTAATATGTTTCCACAACCCTTTGAAAAAAAGTTAATATGACCTCCTCTTTACGATTACATAGTCTAGATGTTTATCATGTGCATGTGAGCCTATACAGCATACATCTTTTATAAAATATCTTGGCCTATTTTTTGACAGTGAGGCCTAACCTGGAACATTCATCTTGCTCATGTGTGTAAAAAAATTCGTGCAGTGTCTTCTTTGCTATACAACACGAGATATTGTTGTACAAGCTCTTGTCTACAGTGTGCTCCGTTACGGTATTACCGTGTATGGCCATTGTGCTCTGCGTCGGCAAATTAGAATTAATTCGCTTCTGCATTCTTTGTTAAAGACAATTTCTATGATTTATGCCTAGGTAAGGACATTGACGTGTTCAAAGCACTGCATTTGCCTGATTTTAACTCGCTGTTGATGCAAACTGTTGTTCATAGGCATTTTTGGGATAGCCAATTTAAAGTTCCATATGTACCTTCTCGTATTCTTAGACCCAAAGAGCGCTACCGGATGCCTCGGTGTTCGACAGGATTTGGAAAACGAGCTCGGAGTTACTATGTACCAGCATTTATGAACAAACTACCTTCTAGTATTTCAAATCTAAGAACAAAATACCAGTTCAAAAAAGCCCTGTGAAATTTTAGTTCGTAAAGTGCTCACTAGTTTGCGTTTGTTATTCTATTTTTTTGTGTGGATTTTATTTTACATGTTTCCTTTTGCAAACGGCTAACTTCACAGATTGTAAGACGCTGCCAGTGAAGCCCAATGTGGCTTAAACAGGTCTGATTTAACATACGTTTTTTTTTTTTTTTTTTTTTTATTGACAGGAAAAAGGAAGTCAGAGAAATTAGCCGGGAGTCATTTCCTGACTGGCTACTCTGAGTAGGGAGGGGGAATGAGGGATACGACAGTTAAAGAAAGAAATAAAGTATCACACACACACACACAAAAACAAATAGTAGGAAGATTAGAGCTTGTGCAGTTTTAAAGTCTCTTGTCCAGGCCTGTCTCTGAGAGGAACCTGACGAGGGCGTTTGTGGCTCTTGCGGCAAAAGCCTCATTTTCCCAGGGACCTAGTATCATTTTCATTGTGTGGGAAGTTCCAGGAGATAAGTTGAGCTGTGCGTGCAATTGAAGTCGTTCATCTTCGTAGTTAGGGCACTCTGTCATTATATGTTTTATATCCTCAGTAATTCCACATTTGGTGCAATTTGGAGAGTCGATTTGCCTAATGCAGAATAGGTAATGTTTCGTATATGCAACTTTCAGGCGTATCCTATGAAGCACAGCCTCACGTCGCCGTTTAAGACCTGGAGGTGCTCGAAATGTTAAGTGTGGGTCAATGATTCTTAGCGATGTACTCTTGTCAGCGGCATCTTCCCAGAGACGTGCGGCGGTTCTTTTTCCGAGAGTGTTCACCACGCTTCTGATGTCAGTCCTGGTAAATGGGGCTTGCATTAGCTGAGTGGATGTTTGGGCTCGGTTTGCAACAACATCAGCCATTTCGTTGCCCGAAATTCCACAATGGCTGGGTATCCACTGAAAGCACATCGAGTGGCCTTGACACACTCCGTCGTAATGAAGTTGAAGTATTTGTAATATCAGTTGCTTATAAGGGCTGTTCTTGCTTGGGCAGTCAAGGGACTGCAGCGATGACTTAGAGTCTGTTATTATCGTCCAGGAACGAGGAGGCGTTGGAATAATAAATCTTAACGCTTCACGAATTGCTACAAGTTCAGCAGCTGTTGAAGACATTCGATGTGAAAGCTTATAACCATTTGTATGGGTGAGTGCGGGAATTACAAAGCCAATAGAGGAGCTAGTATGAGTCGTGGATGCATCCGTGTAGATGTGGCAGGAGGAGGAATGTCGTGTGTACAACACAGACAGAGAAAACTGCCGCAAGGCGACTGCAGGAAGAGTTGACTTTTTCGGTATTCCCGGGATAGTTGTATACACCTGTAGTGGGAAGAGGAACCATGGGGGCGTGGTAGGTAGCATATATTCTTGAAACGTAGTGAGTATGCTGTCAGTATGGTCTAGAATCTGCTGTCCAATACGGCTGTAAAAACACCTTTGTGGTAAATCAGCCAGGTGATGAGCGCGATGTTTTGTTAAGTGTCGAATATGATTCCGAATAGTCTCCTGGGCAGGGTGTCGAACCGAAATATTTATCGGTTCGGTTCCGGTTCGGGTTCACGAATTTCGGTTCAGCTCCGGTTCGGTTCCGGCGAGCAAAAAATAACGGTTCGAACCGGTTTGAACCGGTTCGAACCGGTTTGAACCGCAAAATTAAGACTATATTTTCCGCGTTTTTTTGGCAATAGGCACTATTTCAACAGTGAAACGAGTATCTATAAAGCTTTTTATCATTCGTAGAATAATCAAATTGCGTTATTTAATTTCAATGAAACAGTAAAAGAAAAGCTAAATATATGTCTCATAATCTTTTTTTTTTTTTTTTTTTACCACAGTCGCATTTATTTTACACCAATCTGTAGGTTATCAGTTTGGTAGCGTCACATTATTAAACGTCGAATCTTGCTATGCTATGCTTTGCTCTTGAACTTAGGAATTAATTACAAGGCATAAAATCATGAAATGGGAACATTCTCGCTATAAATATTCCAAAATATAGTTTACAAAACACATTTTACAATATATATGATGACGACGCAATTGAGGTAAAAGCAATAATATTTTCAAAATGCCAGGAAAGTCTTAGGACAAATACTTTCAGTCTACCTTTTATAGAAACACTGAGCGGCAATCAGAACGCTTGCTTTCCTAACCTATTGTTTACACTCAGCACAGTAATGCAGGCAAATTCATGCAGAAAAAAGTGACCCCCGTACTCAGATCGGATATGGCCTAAAATAGCGCGTACCGACGTGAACATTTTCGACATTGTTGGCGTTTGAGGTTTGTTCTTGACAAGATGCTAGTCAATTTAATTTGTAAATAAACATCACCATTGGTATTTTTTATATTTTTGGAAAATAAAACAAAGTAGTATTTCACACTCTGGTCGACATTATAGCTACTTAATTGGTCACTTTCTGACGGTCTGCGTGCACTATCGTCATAGTTCCGCCAAGCGCACTATGTACTTTGTTTTCGTCCAGCCCACAGACACATAAAATTCTTGTTCATCAAATAAAAGGAGCAACATACTTCTGCATGTTTGAGAAGTTGAATATGTGTCAGGAACACATATGTTATTTAAATCAGCTTCAAAACAAAACATTTATTTAAGGTCCTCCCAAATCACTTATATGCCTATCGAGGACGAAAACGCCGGAAAAGATTCGCAGAGCAAATTTAAGATAATTTGGGAGTGCCTTTACTTATGATGTTTTTCTTTAGGGTGATCGGCCCTTTATTTGTGTTGTCAAGCCTTCAAACGGCAATAAAATATTTTTTTATTGTCATCAATAAATTTTATTTTATGAAGTTCGCATGACTGCTTGAGACCGACGGAAGGATGAGACTCGAGAATACGCCATCTGTTGAGTCTGCGGAACACGCCTTTTTGTTCGCTGTTTGGCAGTGTGAAACACCGGGTCGCTGACTACGCTGAAAAGGACTGCTTGCTCACATTATAAAAAGGCAAATATACAAAATAGGCTGGAAGAGAGATAATAAATGTTACTCCTCTAAATAATCCCATAGAGGACGCCTTACTGCAAAAATAAATGTATAGCGTTGCAGGTTTTTAAACGTGAACACATTCAACGGAACTCCGTCTGGTTAGGTCAAAACTTTGAGAAATACATACCTTAATCAACCAAGTTCTAAACATTTAAGAGCCCGACGTTTCAATAGGTCGGGCTCAATAGGTCGACAGCCACTTAACCATCGGCGTATGTCAACGGACTAGGGCACTTAAAGAACAAAGAAGTTCGAGGACACCTAAGCACTTCTTATGAGTTGTGAAAAAAAAATCATGACGGCCGTTCTTCTGCTCCCTTAGTTCGTCTGCTGCGTAGTGGCGTGGACGGCCCCGTTTCACTGGCCGACGACCGAACGCGCGCTTTCGGGAAGCGGCCTCGCCGAGCTGACCTCGGCCGTGCAACCTCTTCGGAGTTTGCCCGAGCGGGCTGTGCGGCCAGGCGGCCAGGCCCGCACCGCCGCACCTTTTACCGGCGGCCGGGCCGCTGCGTGCGCCGCGCCGCGTTTGAGGGGGCTTCTCTGGTGGCGTTTTTCGGGAACTACGCCGCACGACAGCCAATGGGAGCCTCGTTCCTTGATGACGCGCGCCAGCCAATGGGAGCCTATCCAACAGATCTCTGCTACACGCGACATCGGGACGGGGGAAGGCGCCGTTTGGCGCGGCTTCAAAGCTGATGACGTCGCTTCGATCCATGGGACAGTTAATGCTTTCGCATTAAAAGTGAAGGAAGCAAACGACACACCACAGATGGAAAAGAAGCTGCAGCTCTCCACATGCAAATAGCCTCCCCTGATGAAAATACCGAACCGGTTTCGAAACGTCGGACTCCTAACTGTTCAGGACTTGGTTGGTTATGGTCCGTATTTCTCTTAGAGATGCGTGCATTGAGGCTCCTAAATACACACAAATATCGCGAAGAACAGACAATGTATTTATACTTTAAATCACATTTGGGAAATCGGATTGCACGAGCTCGAAACTTTGCAGAATACATTCTCGGGAGGCTAAACTTATATTCGGTTCTACGTGTTCTTGTTTTGGGGGCTCATTTGACAACTCTGTCCTTTATCAGTCATGCGCGCTCTAACATTTTATCAGGCTGCCGCATATCATCGCGAGACTGCTATACATACTGCCCAACCAGGCACGTAGCCAGGGGAAGGGGGAGGGGGGGCATGGGGCTCGCCCCCCCCCCCCGAAATCTCCCATTTTGCTGGGGCCTCCTCTCCCCCCTCTACCTCATACAGCATTTTGTCATGGGCGCCCCCCCCCCCCCCCCCCCGGGCGCCCCCCCCCCCCCCCCCCCCCGAATCAAAATCCTGGCTACGTGCCTGTGCCCAACTTTACTACTTGGACAGTCACTTCGCTATTGGCGACGTGCGCGGCCGAAAGCGTCGCTGTGGTCGGCCTTCCACGATTGGCCGAACGCTGACTATGACGTCAGAAAAGGATTTATCATCGACGGAAATAAGAGGAATGAAAGAACTTTAATTTTGACGGTGTTGGCAGTGTTCCTTTGAGAGCGCAATGATTTCAAGCTTCCACCATGCTATTTACAAACACCATCGAACTTGTTGTTTGCAAGATAATGACGTCACAAGGGGAAACCATAGGAGGGCGCCACCAAAACATCTCGCCGCTAATACTTCGTTTCACCCTAAAGGGGCACTGCAAAGGGACGAAGAAAACCAAATGCTGCTTCGAAAGGCCTGCCTATCAGTGTCATACACGAGCGTTCAGTGACGACATTGATCTAGAGCGTCAGATAATGACGACATAGAATTCTAGAGGAAGGACTGGCTGAATAGACGCAAGTGACCCCTTTTGATCCCTTGAAGCACGCGACTCTCACTCATATTTTTACTTGGAACACCCGTAAATTTGTGGGGCGTTCACTCCTTCATAATTGGATGTTAATTTTCAAC
Source organism: Ixodes persulcatus (assembly GCA_013358835.2). Lineage (NCBI taxonomy): Eukaryota > Metazoa > Arthropoda > Arachnida > Ixodida > Ixodidae > Ixodes > Ixodes persulcatus. Next base: position 744,655 of record JABSTQ010010521.1, read on the forward strand.
ATTTAGGAAGATCGCACATGGTTGTTGCACGCTTTTGTCGTTTAGGTTCTCTATTGGTTTAGACCAAGTACTTCCTCAACAAAAGAAAATGTGCTCCAAATTCTGAACTTATTTCGCCTATTATGTTAAAATACGTGAGCCTTTTTTTTTCTTGATTTTATGTTTATTGTGTTGCCATACTTCGTTTCACCTTATGTGCGAGCGAAGGCAAAGCTGGAAGCGCGAGCACGAAAGCTCCGTGCGTTCAGGCTTTGCTCGAGCGCGCGAGCTGGGGAGAAACGCAAAAAGCGCTCGTCTCGAGCTTCAAGCTTTGACTTCGCTCGCAGATAAGGTGAAACGAAGGAGTCTCTCGCTAGTTAGAGTGAACGCTATTCAAATTTAAAAAAAAAAAAAATAGCCAGAAACTCTTTGCAATGCCCCTTCAAGTCTAAACGCAGCCGATGCTACAAGCGCGAGGATGTGGTCCTGATCAGTGATTGCACTGCAGGAGCGTGCATGCATGGCAAGAACGCTGAAAGTCCGGAGCTCGCTCTTTTAGCTTCTGATACGCTAACACTTAAAGTGAGACCGAGTATTGTGTTGAGAACATCACATTTAACCAGAAAACTGAACTGTTTAACATGGTTTGCACGTGACATCATCGCACTATATGCTAGTGGTCAGAGATTACTTTTTGCTGAGAAAGTCAAATCCCGTGGTGCACAATGCACGCTGCAGAAGGTTCGCGCTCAGTGCAACTAATGTATTCAGAAACAAAAAAATATTCTTTCTTGGTGGAGCGTCGTGAGGAACAGCGCGAGCGTCTGGCACCACAAGAACGCGCTTTCTGGCAGGAGTGATTTTGCAAACGAAAAGTAGTTTTGCGGGATCACGCTGTCTGGTCTGCGCCCAAGGAAGCGGAGCAGAGGAACCTTTACTACACAGAATGTTTGCAACCCCCCCCCCCCTCCCTCTTTTTCTTTGACGATTCTGCTCCAGAGAATACTTCTTATTCCTGAGGGACTCCCTCCTCCGTTTGGGGGTGCCAATGCGACAATTATATTTGTGTCATTTGTTAACAGTAATCCTCCATTTATCTTATTTTGCACCCAAAAACTGTGAAGTTTAAAAACAACTGACAGAATTTGAGCGGCTGCCTCTAAGGCCAATAGAATCTTGTTTTCAGGTATCCCATGCCGTACACACTTGTAGTTTTATTTGTCGTCAGATTAATAAGCCATATTCAGTCCTTTGAATGCTTCTATTCTCGGGGTCAACTTTCATGGGACAGTTCAGCAACAACGAAAACATGTTTGGCTGCCTCAATGATGTGTACATGTAAAATGGTTTATGCGACAATTTTTGTACTTTCAGTAAATACCGAGCTCATCCCTGACGTTGATAGCTTGCAAAAACACCAATTAGTTTTTTTTCTCCGCTCAATGGCAGACACAGAAAAAATAAAGGAAAGAAATAGCTTTCCCCTCCTCAACTCGGTATTAAAACAAGCGGTGATGTGATCTGACGCTAATTGTATACCGCCGGTGTTAGAGTCTAGCTATTCTTATCTTTGATTGAACACGAGCCAACACGAATTTTTGGCGATGCTGTTTGTCAAGACTCAAGACTCGAGCACTCGACTCGGGCTCATGACAATAGCGTACGTCACGATGTCACGTGACTCGCCGTAAGAAGTGGTGATGGCATATGACATCACGGTGCCAACAACACTAATATATCCATAGTCCGTTGCAACTCATGAAGGTAGCGCGAGGGCAAGGAAGGCCGGGGAGGAAGAAGCAGACGGAACGCAGGAGAGGAAAGGGGGAAGCCTTCTCCTCTCTTCAGCGTTCCGCCTGCTTCCTCCTCCCCGGCCTTCCTTTCCCTCGCCCTACCTTCTTGAGCTGCAACGGACTATAGTGACGTAATCAATTTAGGTCGACTCGACGCGGAGAGTCACGCGACTACGTCACAAGGCCACGTGACGTGACATTATTTGGCAGCATATTTTGACACCATGACGTCACGTGACACATGATTAATCGTAGTGCCAATACAAAAGCGCCACGAAAACCCACATTTTTTCATACATTGCAATTCGATATATGACAATTTGATCACTACATGGAAATACAGCTGCCAATTTTTACTTCTCGAACACTCATTTTGTAATAAAAAAATTAAAAAATCCCCATGAACCGTTTTGAACCGGTTACCGTTATATTTTATTCCGGTTCAGTTCCGGTTCAGTTCCAAGATGGCGGCGAATATTTCGGTTCGGTTCAGTTCCGGTTCGGCTAAAAATAACGGTTCGGTTCCGGTTTTCGGTTCGGTTCGGTTCCGGTTCGACACCCTGCTCCTGGGTACGAATGGCTATTATTGGAAGGCAGTGAGATTCGGCAATGGTGTCAATGGTGGATGTGGATTTAGGGACTCCGAGACATACTCTGAGTGCTTGTGCTTGAAGAGATTGGAGTTTTTTCAGGTTGGTAGGACTAAGTCCATGCATGACAGGAAGGCTGTAGCGAAGAACTCCAACAAATAAGGCGTTGTATAAACGAAGGAGGGCCGCTGTTGAAGCACCCCAAGTTGTGCCGCTTATAAAGCGTCCTAAGGTAATAAACGCAGAGAGTCTGTTTTTGAGGTGTGATAAATGGGAGCTCCACGTTAACCCTTTGTCGATATAAACTCCAAGAAATTTGTGAGCTGGAACATATGGAATAGTAGTACCGTCAATTGATAAAATGTAACGATCTACTTTCATTCTTGTGAACGCAATAGCAGCAGATTTTGCAGGGCATAACTCAAGGCCTCGCATGGCCAAAAACCTTGATATCTTGTGGAGAGCAGCTTGCAGACGTAAATGTATTCTCTTAGGCGACGCTGCTGACGTCCAAAGACACACGTCGTCGGCATACAGCGAGATATGTATAGAATCCGGAATGAGTGCATGTAGACCAATGAGGGCGATATTAAATAGGACTGGACTCAGAACCCCTCCTTGCGGAACACCTTTGGTGAGAATATGGTGGCTGGTATCTCCATCACTCGTGCGCACGAAGATTCTCCGATTGTGAAGGTAGTCGGCAATCCAGTCGTAAAGACGACCTCCGATACCTATTGATCTTAGGCCTTGTAGAACTGCTGAGTGCTGAACATTATCAAAGGCTCCCCGAATGTCGAGAAATACAGCCGTTGTGAGCTTGCCACGGAGCTTCTGATCGTCGACATGAGCAACTAGGTCCATGACATTGTCGATAGAGCTTCGGCCTTGTCTGAATCCTGTCATTGATTCCGGATAGAGTGAGTTGGATTCGAGAAACCATTCCAGGCGCGAAAGAATCATTCGTTCCATGCATTTTCCGATACAGCTTGTAAGCGCAATTGGTCGGTAGGATTTGATATCTAAAGGAGACTTACCGACTTTCAGGATGGGTACAACGGAAGCGGTTTTCCATTCCTGAGTGACACAGCTGGACAGCCAGGAAGCATTAAATACGTCTAAAAGATATTGGCGGGCTTGAGGTCCAAGGTGTGCAAGTGTGCCATACGTAATACCGTCTGGTCCAGGCGATGAAGAGTGATGCAGAGATGCCAGAACTTGATCGAGTTCAAATGCGCTGAAGATGTTATCCATCACTCTTGAAGTATGGTCAGCAACATTTTCAAAGCTCACACCTGTTGGGTCGATAGTATTCACTGTTGTTAGGCCTACAAGTGAAGCACAGAAATCCTCAGCAATCGCAAGAGCTGGCCTTCGTAAGAAGATTGAGAGAGCATTAAATGGTGTTCTCTGCTGCGGTGCACACCGTAACCCTCGCGCTATATGCCACATAAGTGACAAGGGGGCACGTGGGTCAAAAGAAGCGCAGGTGCTTCTCCACTTTTTCTTGGAAAGTTTGTTAAGATGACGGCGCATGCGCTTTTGAGTTCTTCTATCGTTGCGGATATCAGCAGGTATTTTTGTGCGCCTTGCTCGCCTCTCTGCGCGTCGGCGAATCGCCCGCAGTCGCTCATATTCTGCGTCCACCGTGGTGCGGGAGGGCGGAAGGTGTACAGCTTTCGTTGCTTCCTTTACTGACAGTTGGATGGTAGATATAAACTCATGATAGGTACTAGTTTTTTGGAGGCGCACTTCTACGTCATCTTTAAACTCTTTCCAGTCGGTGTATGATACAGAATGAGGCTTGGTGGTGACTTGGAAACCAGAATTGTGGTGTACGTTGGTATGTGGTCACTGCCATGGCACTCGACGTCTACGAACCAAGAGCTCCGTGAGACAATCTCGCGTGACACAAAGGCGCCGTCTAAACAATTACTGCTACGGGTGCCTCGAACAAAAGTCGGTGAACCATCATTCAAAACACAAAGGTCATGATCGTCTGCCAGATCAAGTAGCTCTTTTCCACGACGCGTAGTTTTTGCGCTCCCCCAGGCCGCGTTATGAGCGTTAAAGTCTCCTGTCAATAAAACTGGCCCTGGCCACTGTCTAATAATAGCATCCAATCTAGAAACGTCAAACACACAGGACGGGGCTACATACGAAGCAATTACGGTGAATGAAATCTTTCCCCTACGAACAGTTACACAGACGTATTCGTTATTTGGGTGTGATGAGACATCATGGTGAACATAAATGAGGTCTTTCCGAAGAGCTAGAAATGCCCGACTAATGCCAGAATCCCGAGCCGACTGAAACACTTCGTATCCGGATAGGCAGAAATCTGCGGCTACACGCGATTCACAGATGGCTATGATCGGGAACTGGTGCTTGAATGCAAACTGTCTGAAGTCTGAAAGACGTGAAGGTAACCCTCTCGCATTCCACTGGAACACTGTGGCTTGTTTTACATCATCTTCAAAAGAAGACGCATTAGCCATTAGACTGATGCATGCTGGTGATCATTGTTACAATTGCGGGTTTAAAGACCATAATTCCCTCAAGGATGCTCTTAAAGGTGCAGGATGGCAGCTTGGAAGTAAAACTTTCAAGGATAGAAAAGATAAGACTTATTATGTCGCCGACCGTCATCAATCCAAGCGCTGGGAATAGTGGCTCCCTTGTGGACCCAGCCTGGGTATCTGTGTTCTTGTTAGGCTGCTTGTTGCGTTTAGATGGAGGTGGCGGAGCAGTTCTTGATGTCTCTGTAGCTCCTTGTGGTTCATTGGTGGGCTCATTCTGAGCCCCCTGCTTGTTGTTCGGAGGAGTATGTTTTGGCTTAGCTTTTCTTGGGGTCCTCTGCTGTACTTGCTGCTGAGGGGCCGTCGAGGTCGATGATTCCTGAAGAACATCCAGTGGCGGAAAAGACGATAAAGGTGGAGGGTCGTCCTTAATGGGAGGGGTCATTCGCGGGCCATGCACGAAATTTTTTGTCTTGTTGAGCGCAGCCAAACGTACTTTGCAATTTGCATAGTCTGCTGGATGCTCTCCGCCGCAGTTTGCGCACTTCGGTGGTGTCCCGCCTACACAGTCTTTGGTAGAATGTGGTTCACCACATTTCTTGCATTTTAAGGTGTTCTTACAATATTTCGCCACATGGCCAAGGGCTTGACAATTAAAGCACCTTGGAGGAGCCTCAATGTACTCGACGACTTCGTGCCGAGTAAATCCTAGGTTCACTTTCGTCGGACGCTCTGTGTTCGGACGAAACGTGAGAACGACACGATCTGATGGACTTGCGGCGTCGCCAGGCTTCCCTCGGCGACGATAGAGGCGGCGAGCCGCGATGACACCTTCTGGTTCTAAGTATTCTCTTAATTCTGCATTCGTGTACCACGTGGGCACTGCCTTGATCAGTCCATAGTTCTGAAGGTAGGCGCTGGGTATGGTGACTTGTATGGGTATGTCACCGAGACAGCGAACTTGCAAAAGCTTGTTCACTGAAGTGGCGCCCGCTACTTCTACCAGGAGACCCCCCCTGGCAGTGAAGCGATGGCGTATGATGGGGCCGCCCGCTGCCGTATTGACTTGCGTGCTCAATATTAGCGGATTTTGTTGCTGTAGGCGATGCGTCTTGTCTGCCGGTGTCAGTAGTACCGGGACTCCTGGGGGGCTATGTTGCGCTTTTTGGACTCCCAGGAGACAAGGGAGAGGGAAGTGACGTCAACAACGCAGCAAATGCAGATTGGATGTTGATTTTGTTTTCTTCTGTCAACATCCAATCTGCGTTTCTCTAGTCGTTGACGTCACTTCCCTCTTCCAAGTCTCCTGGGAGTCCAAAAAGCGCAACATAGCACCCCTGATGTTCTTTGTCGGCGGTGCTCCACAAGGATGAATCCTTCTAGGTCACCCTCTGTAAATCCTTGATCCATTGCGTCGTTTGCTCCAGCCGGCACTTTGGCTGGTGTCAGCGACGACTCAGGGGAATTGCCATCAATGTCATTGGGTCGTTTTCTCAAAGCTGAGCTGCCCGTCAAATTTCCCTGGATGACATGATAGTTATGGTCGTCTTCAGCAGGACTTTGCTGGGAGAGATCCATCGCTGATGCCCGTGTAGGCTTACCGGGTTGGGAGTTCATTCCGTGTCGGTTACCCGACGTAATCCGTGCCGCGATGAGCTGTGACCGGTTCCCGGTCACGACTGATCCCTTAGATGCCAGTCAGGGACGCGTAGACGGGCTCAGATCTATCAAAATAATAATAAAGATAGAGAGCAAGCAATGGAACGTCCGATCAGGTCGGTAGCTTCCTCTTCTTCCCTAGCTTTCATACGTTTTGTTCATTTGCAATAAATTCTTCTTCTTCTTCTTCTTCTTCTTCTTCTTCTTCTTATTATTATTATTATTATTATATTACTATTTTTATTTTTATCGTGCGCCGACGGCATCGGGGGGTACCTTTGGTACCACACTCACTGATAAACAAAAGTACGTGTACTCAACTGTTAAATATAACGCGGGAGCGGTGGCCAGAGAGGCTTCATGCGTCATCTACCGGCTCACTCTGGCAGATTATGCCGCTGTTGTTTTCTGGAGTTACACTCCCAGCTCCGAAACAATCATTAATGCGTGACTCGGCGACAAAAAAGAAGGTGGCCTTTACCAGAGAAACTGCCCCACATGGTAAATGCGTAGGTGTGACTAAAAAAAGTGGCAAAAACAACAAAACAAACAAGTAAAAATTTAAAGCGTGGGTGATAAAGAAACAAACGAGGATACAAGGAGGTCATGCTATAATGGTATCGGGGAGTGGCGACAATCGCAAGAAGAGCCACCTTATTCTCTGCCGCATCATTGATTTAATCGCTAGACAGCTCTCATATCAGTTTCGGCCACCGCTCCCGCGTTATTTTTAACAGTTGAGCACACTGTACGTGTTCAAGCTAGGCAGCTTCTCGAACCGCAGGCGACGTCATGAGTTCTTTGTAACGACATGCAAGCGCGAGCAGGCACGAGTGTGCGTCATTTGATCTAGTTCATGCCAAACCTGAACGATTTCTTTTCAAACTGAGGTTGAAGCAAAATTAATCGAAGGTTGAACCACGTTAATCGGCCAAGCGCTGCTTACACCACTCTCATCGGTTTCGATCTTGACGGTCTTTCAACCGGCATGCATTCATATAAAGAAGTCTTAGTAGGTCGTCTCGATACTCCCGATAACACTAACGGATCCTCCGCCGACGTCTTTGCGCATGCATCGTACCGTTCTCGGGAATCGTTATCGGAGGTATCGGAAAGATCTACTAAAACTCTTTATGATCTCACCGGCACTAAGATGATCGAACCATCTTGCGCGAACAAAGCATTTCCAACTTATTATCGGCACAGCTTACAAGACAGTACAACTGTTTCAAGAAGGATGGTGAAATGTAATTTGCATTTTTGTACCTTAAAATTTATAATAAAAATACAAATATAAAAGATACACATTTATATAACATCAGTTGCGATCGTTTTCGCGTTGACGACGACGACATACCCGCGTTCTTTGCAACAGTATTTGTTTCCTCGCAGATATACACTCAGCTGGTTGCTGAAACATTCCTAAGCAGTGGCGTCACTAAAAGGGGGGGTGGGGGGGGGGGGGGTCACGTCACCAGGGTCACGGCGGGTGCCACTGACCCTGGTGACGCCCCATTTCCTAAATCTCTTTGACGACTAGAATGAGTTGAGAAATTACTGGCGTAAACGTTTACGACGTGTAGCCCGTCGAACTTGAGGACGGCGAAAGTGCGATAGCCGGTGAGGCTGCCGATGACGTGGAACCGGCTCTGCCAGGGACCCCGTTGAACGCCGTGTTAACATTCTGTGACCTTGCTTGAGTCATGGAACGCCAAGCTCCAATTTCGTTGGCCAGCTGCGTTTTCACCTCAATAAGACGTCTTATTTTTCCTTCTGCCTCGGCAAGACTCGCCAAGTACTCCGCGTCAGATCCGTCGGCATATTGCCTGTACTGAGCCAGTTCATGGGCGAGCTGTTCCTCGAGATCAATCAGCTGCCGGAGTTTATTTTCAGCAGAAAATATATGCTGCATGGATTCGGGTCCCTGCATGCCGGACTGCTGGATCACTCTCCGTGCCTCGACAACCTCGTTTGAGACACGTATCACTTTCTGGATAAGATTTCTGATCCTGGACCCGACTTCAGCGATCTTCGATTCTTGGGAAGGCGCACGGGCCCCACCACTTCTAGGCGGCATCATTTCTGTAGAATCGCGGCCCCCGCGGCAAAGCCAACCCCAAAGTGACACTGCCTCTGCATCTTGATCTCTCTGCCTGCGTCGTCTTTCACGAGAAAAAGGTGAATTTGTTTCTCTCCGAGGTGAAAGCCTGTAGTCGTCGTACTCGTCATTGTCATAACCGTCGTCATCAACATAATCGTCGCTGTCGTCGAACTGGTCTCGACGGAGACTCGAAGCTCTAGCTTGCTGATCGGAAAGTGTGCTCAGTGATCGAACAATCTCCTTCACAGATGATGCGATGTTATTCAAGGCGTCGTCGTAGTCGTTGTACCTGTCCCTGCTTTCCGGTGGCTGGCCAATGTGGGGGGCCAATAATTGGGTAGTCTGCAGGAGCTGACTCATGAATTGTGTCGTGGGGTTTGGTGTCGGTGGAGGTGTAGCCATGACCTGCGATGCAGCCGGGGCCACAGAGTTATCATTTCCTTTCATCTGGATGATGACAGTCGATTTTGAAAGGAATTTTTGAAGCTCGGTTCCGGTTTTAGAGGTGCTTAGACAAGGTTTTCTTTCTGGTCTATCTTTTAAGAATAAGGAGCTGACTTCTACGCCTACGTTGTTGACTTCATTGACCATACCCATGTTTTCCTGGGCACCTGCCATTCCCATGTCCAAGGGCATGAGAGGCAGCTGACAGTGCGACGAATGTATGACGGAATACGTGAGAGCCGAGCAGGCGGCACTTGGATTAAAGGCACTTAATCGGGGATCGTCGTGGTAGTGAGGCTGTTCTCTGGGGTAGTCTTCAAGATGATAGTGCGGCTCGTAATTGGGTTCGTAAGGGTGTTTGTAGGATGTTTCGTATCGTGGTTCGTAATGAGGAGGTCTGTAAGGTTGGTCACGAGAAAGATTGCGAACAGCTACGCATTCATCACGACGACAAATGCCTTCAAGCGGCTCTATCTCTAAGCTGGTCTTTTCAGGATATCTTGAGCTTAATTGTGGCCTTTCCCAAAGTACCTCGGGACGATAATCCGCCTCTTTATTTTCACCATCGGGGTAACTGTCTGAACCATTGTTGTCAGGTGTCGACGTGGAACGGATTATCGTTTCGGTGACAAGGGACTCTGTGGACGTGGGCTCGGGCAGCACCACTACAGTCTTACGCTCTTTCGCGATTTTCGCGTTCCTCGCTTCTCTCACCTCATCTTGTTTTTTCTTCGCCCGTTCGGCTTCTTCCCAAATAATTCCGGCATCAAGGTCATCCACCTGTGGATGGAGGTCCGACATGTCAGTCATAAGGTAATCCTTTTCTCCCATAATTTCGTCGATGACTTGTATCTGAAGTCGGTGGATTTTTCGCATCCTTTTCTTAATCTCATCGGCCATGCTTGAGGTAGAACCCGGTGGACGATTCCGAAGCACTCTCCTTGCCGACTCCAGTTGACTTAAAAGCTTTAGCTTGCCGTCTATTTCCAAGCCTGGCGAAGGGGACCGCGCTTTTATGTTTTTTGCCGCTAAATCGGCTGCCTTGCATTTAGACGTATACGGCATTGTTGTCACACTAGGACGTGTCCGATCTCGATCTTGGACACACTTGCGAGCCATCTGTACGGCATTCGTGTCTGCCATCGTTATCGGGGCACGAACCTGTCCTCCAAAAGTCCCACTGAATGCTTGCATGGGTGACATCTGTCCTCCGCGGAGTGGTGCACTTTGCGCCACTGCTGGGAGCATCTGGGGTGCCATTTGTGGCACCATGCCTGGCGTCATTCCAGGAACCATTCCTTGTATCTCCCCAGATAACAATTCAGGCATCATTCTTAGTGCCGTTCCTTGAATAATTCCTGGCATCACTTTTGGCACGGTTCCTTGCACCATTCCTGGCATACTTTCTGGCGCCATTCCTTGCGCTGTTCCTTGTGCAATTGCTGGCATCATTCCTTGCATGGTGCCTTGCATCATTTGGTCTCGATTCTCAGTCGGTCGGTCTTTCGAGACCATTCGAGCGGCCAGAGTAACTTCCTCTTCGCTGATCTTCCGAAACTCTTCGAAACTCTTGGTACGTTCTTCGTGTTCCTGCGTGTTCATCATCTTGTCCCACTCGGCAACCTTTTTCGCGAGCATGTCCTGGAGAATCTTCTTCTGTTCGTCGGTGGGAGACGCAGGTGGGGCAGGAGGTGGTGGCGGTGGTGTTGGAACTAGTATCGAGGCCGTTGGCGGTGGTGGAAGTGCGCCTCGTCCCTTGCCAGGACTTCCCCGTCCCCTTCCCGGAAGGGGACCCCGAGGCGGCAACGCGCCCCGCATCGGAGGACTCTTACGACCTGGACGTGGTCTCGCAGCCATCAGTTCTTAACGCCTTTGTACTGCCAGCCTCAAGTAACCGTCTTCCTCGAAGAGCTGCCCCGGGTTTTAGTCTTCGTTCTTGGTCGTAGACGACGAACATCAGTTTGGGAACACGGGCTGCCGACCTTCAGGCATTGACCGCCTTGTTGAGCTCCTTTACGGACTTACGATGGATCGCTCTGAAATAAGCGAGACGCTTCTTCATTTGTGCTGCCGTAATGTAAAGGGGGCCAGTCGCCCGGGAAGCCGTGCTGGCCTCGGGTGGCCAACGCGGCAGCACTGATGAACGATCGCCGACCGGCGACTGGTGTCGATGACATCCATGGTTGACGGTGGGATAACAAAAGAGAAAAAAAAAAGTATTAAATTTAAATATCCGATTACGTGCGTTTAAAATTATACCGAAACTCGGATAACTAAGTATTGGCAATATTAAGTTAATGCAATACTGACAGGCATGAGATGCAGTATTTCAATATCGCTCCTACAGAATGGGCACAGCTCGGCTATGGCGGGCTGTGCGAATTGTGCCCACCAACGTTACTGCCAACGTTATTAGAATACTCAGTTGGGAAACTGCCATAGTAGCTTGGCATGAAAAGGTGGCCCCCATCTGTACTCGAGAACCGACCTAATGGCGATAGCAACGCCGCCATTTCTCCAGCAACAGCTAATGGCGCATTCTCGCAGTAGCTATATAAAGCAACTTTCATCTCGTCGCTAAAGGGTGGCGCTGCTATCGTATTTAGTTTTAAGCCCCTCTATCCTGAGAGGTGGCGCCATTCATTGTTGTGGAAATGCTCGAGTCACGTGCCGCACGCCACTTTTGAGAAGAACATGGCATCTGAAATGTAGCTCAGTTAGCTCAGTGCTGCGCTGAACCGCCATGACTAGTGCCACTAAAAAACGCAGCTCATTTAGTGGCTCTAGCCATGACCTTCCCAAGAGCTGCATGTTGCACGTGCCTCGCGCTTCGACGCACCTTGCGCTACTTTTAAAACATGAAGGGGCTTTAATTTAGCTTCGTCTCGGTGGACGCCAGCGGTCCAGGTTTCAAAGGTGAGTTTCCCAACTGAGTGTTTTAGTAACGTTGGTTAGTGCGCGCTGATCTCTACTACTCATCGCGTTCGGCAGGAGTTGATACCACAAGGACGCCACAGTATTTGGTGCCCCAGTACACTTACGATAGTGTATTTATTTATTTTTCAGCAACGCACAGCGGTCAGACAAGAAGATTTTCCTTCGAAGAGGTTTTTGTAATATATTTCTCTCTCTCTCTCTAAGAACCTTCAAGCATTGCAGAAAGTAGAAGAAATAACGAAAGTTTACGGAACAAAAAGAGAAGAGAAAAACCGGAAGCGCGCAGGGGTCCGCCGATAGAAGGCGATAACGAGCATGTTTGCATTAAAGTCATTGCTAGCCGGACACAGGTACTAACATACGACCAAAACCTCGCAAGGCGACTGGCTAATCTGGTCAGAAAATTTTATTTACAACAGTGGTGTCATGACTAGAACAAAACCCAAAACCAAAAACGCGTTATGTACAGTATATACAGGCTCTACAATCCACAAGCCAAGGCGCGGGCGCGCGCCCGCTGCTCCGCAAAACGCCCGTCCGCGCGATCACTCGCGCAAAGAGACACCGACCGGTACCCGCGCTCGCACGTCCCGCTCCTGCGACGCCACAGAGAGAGGGCCGCATCGCGTCCCGTTCCCCCTTTCTCCGCCTAACGTGATCTAGATAGGATCGACGTATTGCAATCGCAGTTCGATACGAGAGTTGTGCACGTGGAGGTATCGGCAGGACCAGCGCCGCAGGAACTCCTGCTCTCCGAGAAGGATCAGTTGCTCCTCGAGGTGCGACACGAGCTCCCGCCGTAGCCTGAACAAAAGCGGCCAGAGAGCGCGCAACCTCCGTCCCTGTCCCACGGCGCAGCACCGGTTTCGCCACAGGACGTACTCGCTCGCGGCGAGCAGAAGGCACGCGAAGAGCCCCGAAGGACAGCGTCCGCGTAGGAGGTGCAGTGCCACACCCAGCCCTCGGAAACTTGCGCGAACAACCCGCCAGAACGGGCGCGTCACCACACACTCCGACACAACGTGCACGTTCGTCTCTCGGTCGTCGCAGTTCGGGCACTGATCGGTGCGACACACGCCCCACCGAAATAGGCGGTCTCGTGTGAGAAGCACTCCCCAGCCGCGCTGCCACTCGAAGTCTCGCAGGTGTCCTGGAAGGTTGGAGGAGGTGAGGCGAACCCATGGGAACGAATCCGAGAGTCCGATCTGCACGGGAGTGAGCTGTGGTTCCAACAGGGTTTGGGCGAGGCGTGACGCTGGTGTTGTCGTGATGTCCAATTGTGGCGCTTGCTCCACGAGGCGGCGGTGCAATGGACCTCTTGGTGAATATGTGCTGCCACCTAGACACGCGAATCGGTTCGAGACTAGGTGACTGGAAAACAACGCGCGCCCAAGGCCTCTCCCACCCGTTCCACACCCAAAACGTCAGCTACATCCTGTTCACCCATTGAGGCGATGTGACCTAGATACGGCTCCCCCAAGCTCACCTTTGTCTCCATCGTGCGTAATCTTCCGCCCCGAGGTCGACACAACGAAACCGCTCAAAGGCGAGAAATGCAGGATGGCGGATTGTTTGGAACTAGATACTCTCGAACCCAGGCGCATGAAATACTCCGCGCATGCGCACCGCGTATTTCTACAAAAGGTCCATTGAAGCGCTTTCCAGTAAGCCGGGGGCGGTGTCTCAGCACAGGCACCCGATGGGCCGGTGAGGTCGACACCCAGGTCTAGGCGGGAGTGCCCCACGAAGTAGAGAGCAAGAGGTCTGGCCGGGTTCTCAGTTTCGTGTAGGATCATGAGCATGGTCTTGAGCTGGAGTAGCGCAGGCATGACATCCACGCAGGGGAAGCCCCATCCTGCCTTTTCGTGCGGGAGGGAGAGCACTTGACGGGTGACGAGCTCGGTCTTCTCCATCCAGAAGAATCTGAACAGAGCTAGAACTTCGCCACTTGTCTGATGAAGCTTCGCGGTGGTACCATCACCTAGACGCCCGCAGAACACCGATTGGGCCAGGTACCGGCGCTCGGCCATGGGGAAAGCGCAGCCGCGGGCGCGATCCACACTTGCCGTGATGTCGCGCGCAAGGCGGGGCCATATCTCCGGCGAGATTCCCATCGCGTTGTACTTTACGCCTTGGATCTTCACCAGGGCAGTCGCCGGGAGCGGGGAGGCTGGGTCTTGTAGATTTGGTGAAGTGGTGAATAATGATCAGAAAGGCGGCAGAGACTGGAGCCAAGCAATGGCGACCATCACTGTTCTCCACCCTTATTTCCTCTTCTTCTTTGTCCCCGATCTATCAACAAAGTCCAACCACTACATCACTCCCCCCGAAGGAGAGAAATAAATTTCGGCAGAAATGAACTCTACTTAGTTACAGACATAGTCTCTGAGTCTGTCTGGTGGGCGACTTGTATGAACTAATCGTCCCGCACCTGAGGGACCAGGTTTTTCAGCGGGCAGCTGCTCTCTTTCTCCCCCCAACACATCAAAGGGTTCACCAGGTTCAGGAGCCTGGTGGTTTTGAGGCGAGCTGTCAGCGTCAATTTCGTATGGATTGGTGGTGAACCATGTGACATCTGTGTCATCAGTTTCTTCATTTCTTCTTGGATTTGTGCAAGCAGGAACAGGTTTAAAGAAGCTGGAGTTTCTAGTGATTGTTGTTTGACCCTTTCGTGCAGTGATTCGTGCTCCGTTGATCTCGGTGGTCGTGTATGGCTTGGGGTCATACGGAGGCGTCAGCTTATTTGTCTGGTTTTGCTTGCAGATAACAAAATCTCCCATCTTGAGGTTGTGAGTTTTTGCGTGTCTGTGCTCGTCTGCGTAGACCTTGTGTTTTTTGCGATTTGTAAGATCTGTGTGCTGTTACATCTGCTGTTCAGCGTTGTTGTGCGTTGAATCTGGAAGCAGGTAGCCCATGGGTCGCCCGAAGAGTAATTCAAAGGGTGTTTGTTCTGTTGTCGAGTGAGGGGTTGCCCTGTAAGCCATTAAGAACTTACTCAACTCGATGGTAAAGTTGTTGTTTTCGAGTGCCGTCGCGTGTATGAATCTCTTGAGCGTGCGCATAAACCGCTCAACTTCACCATTTGCTTGTGGCCAGCACGGCGTAATGCGATGATGGCGGAATCCTAATGACTGAGCGAAAGTTTTGAAATCGTGGCTCTGGAATGGAGGTCCATTGTCTGTCTTGATGATTTTCGGGATTCCAAATATACTAAAGATCTTCATAAGATTGTTAATTACTGTTGGTGCCGCGGGTGATGGTATTATCTTCACGATAGGATACCGCGAAGCATCATCTACTAGGACCATTAAGTATTTTCCGTTAGGGAATGATCCTCCAAAATCAAGTGAGAGGGCTTCCCAAGCCTGGTTGGGTTTTTCTGGAATGGCGACGGGTTCAGCTTGTCGATGCTTGATAGTGGCCTGGCATGCCATGCAGTTCTTTAGAGTTGCTTGCACCATGCTGTCTAGGTGTGGAAACCAAATTATTTGCTTCATAAGAGCTTTCGTTTTGGTTGTCCCCTGGTGGCCAGCATGTGCAAGGGATATTGCTCGTTGCTGGAGAGCAGCAGGTAAGACGAGGCGATTGCCTTTCAGCAGTAGACCGCTGTCTGTCAGAGAGAGCTCGTGTTGTATCGATGCAAAATCTCGCAGCGATGGGTTGCTCCAGTTGGCAGGATTCTTGAGGGCCGCAATTACTTGCTGTAGATGTGTACCTACAGCGGTGGCAGCAACCACTTCCGCACAAGTCATGGCTTTTGGAACAAGGTTTTGGCAATGAAGGTGACATATGCGTCGGTGGTGCGAGCCAGATTAGTATCAGCGGGGCAGTTCGGCAAGGGGTGGCGAGAGAGGTAGTCTGAAGGATTGCTAGTTCCACGTGTGTGTTCCACTCTGAAATTATACTGCTGTATCCTTAACGCGAGACGCTCCATTCGTGCAGAAGGAGAAGCTCGTGGATTGGTGAGAATGGACACAAGTGGTTTGTTGTCTGTGCGAAGGAAGAATACGTTGCCATAAAGGTAGAGATGAAAATGTTCCGTTCCCCACACTACTGCAAGCAGTTCACGTTCGATCTGAGAGTATCGGGATTCGGTGAAAGTCAAAGCGCGGCTGGCATGGGCGACGATCTCAGTACTTCCGCCTCCTTTCTGAGCTAGGAGGGCGCCGATGCCAATAGGAGACGCGTCAACCGTGAGGATGATTTCTTTAGTGCCGTCAAAACAAAAAGCGAGGTTATGAACTCCAGATATGTTTTCTTTCAGGGCCTTGAAGGCAGCTTGCTCTGTTGGGCCCCATTCCCATTTAGCATTCTTTTTGGTGATAAGACGAAGTGGGTGTGTGAGATTAGCAAGGTTAGGTAGGAAGCGCCCACTGTAGTTGACAGTGTCAAGGAGGCTTCGCACTTCATGTGCGTTGGTAGGGACAGGCATTTTTTTAAATGCTTCAATTTTTATAGGGTCCGCTGTGATGCAGGAAGCAGAGAAGATGTGCCCAAAGAAGCAGAGCTCTTTCTGCGCGAAGAGGCATTTTTTGTGTTGACCGTGAGGCTCGACTTTCTCAATCTCTGGAGTGTGGACTCTAGAGCATGGTCGCGTTCTTCGTTCGTCTTGCCAAATACGAGTATGTCATCGCAGATGTTGAGCACATGAGATATTCCATTTAGAACTTGCCTAATGATTTCCTGGAATATTTCGGCTGCTGCATTGATTCCAAACATGAGCCGTTTGTAGCGGTAAAGTTTGTTGTGAGTTGCAAAGGTAGTAACTACTCTAGAGTCATTGTCGAGCTCTAGTTGATGGTATCCGTCTTTTAAATCCAGTTTCGTGAAAAGTTTTGCCCCATTCAACGCTGCTATGATGTCATCAATGGTGGGGCCAACGTGTCGCTCTCGAAGGATTGCGCGGTTTGCACATCTCATATCAATGCATAATCGAATGTCCTCCGGGTTTTGTGGTTTAGGCACAATGACGACTGGAGATATTCATGCAGTGGGTCCTGATGCTTCTTCAATGATGTCAAGGGCCAGAAGCTGATTGATCTTCTCTTCTACTTTGCTTCGCAGAGCAAACGGGATGCGTCGGTGTGGTTGGATAACCGAAAAGACATTTCCGTCAATATGAAGGTGCACTTGGAAATTCTTGAGTTTTCCAACGCCGTCACACAAATCAGGAAAAGCAATAAGTGGTGTCTCAGTAGGACTTGGAGACATATCCGAGTTGGTGCACAGTTCGACGGCATATGTTATTTTGATGAGATCTAGTCTGGTGGCAGCCGCGAAGCTTAGCAGTGATTTCATGGCACCTTCCATTACAAACAGGTCTTCCGTTGTGTGGTTGTCTTTGTGAAATAACGTGACACTGAGTTCTCCAATGGGTAAGGGGGTGTTAGACCCGTACGCGTAGATTCGAACTTCTGCCTGTTGAAGCTTAGCAATTGCACCAAGTTTTGTTAGGGTATGGGTCCCGATGACTGATACTGAGGTGCCTGTGTCAATTAGAAAGTTTACAGGGGTGTTGTTGACATTTAAACAAGCTTGCGGGAGTCCTTGTTCAGATATCCGTGAGACAGTTCCCACGGCGTATACGCTCTCGTCGGAGTCAGAATCATGCGAGATCTGAAATATCGGTTTGTGTGCTGATTTGCAGACCTTGCTGTAGTGGCCCCTCCTGCCACATGTTTTGCAGCAGGAGGATTTTGCAGGGCAATTTGCTTGCCCTCCCTCATGGGGCCAGTTACCACCGCAGTGGAAGCACTGGAACGGGGAGGGGTACGTATGTTGTTGCGAGCTATGTCCCGGCTCTAGACGTGTAGAGAAGTGGGGAAATCGTTGCTCATTTCTTGGCCGAAAGTTCCCCGAGGCATTGCGATGTTGCTTAGAGACAGCCTGAATTGTTGCGCTATTCGATTCTTCCATGGTTGTTGTTGCTCGATTAACATCTCCAAGAACCCGGGCGTGCTTTAAAAGTGATGACAGATCCAAGTCTAACCTGAGAGCATCACGTCGCAGGAGTGAGGACGTTGTTGCGAAGATGATCTGGTTCTTGACTTCGACGTCAGTATTTGTGAACTCGCAGTGACGAGCCGAAGACGGACGCAGAACTGGCCTATGGATTCACTCTCTAGTTGTCTTGCCTGGAGAAATTGAAAAATTTCAAGCGCCGTGTTCGTGCGTGGGTTGAAGTAGGCGTTAAGGTTGTCGCTGAGAACTTGGTAGGGATTACTGCTCGCGGGTGGTGTGCTGTGTGGATGATGAGCTGGATGTCGACGCTTGGCTTGATGTTGAGCCAATTCGTAGGTCAGGGAGGGTCTCTGTGATGTCTTAGACCCGTTCCCCAGCATAGTGGAGTAGAAGTGATCGCTTTCGAGCGTTGTCTTTCACATCGAAGGCAGTGAGGAAGTTTTAAAGCGTGCTAACCATTTTTGCCATTCCGAGCCGATGTTGCTTTTGTCAATGGCGTCCAAATCAAAGGAGGGAAGAGGAGTTGGAATCAAAGTCATGATTGGTGATTACAAGAGGCTTAGCTGTGAAGCCGTCAAGGTTTAGCGCAGCAGCGGTGTGCTGAGGATTTGGAGGTGATTACCTGCCGGATTTGTAGCTGGAGACAATCGGCAACACCCTCGTCGCCAATGTAGAGTTGTTGAAGTGGTGAATAATGATCAGAAAGGCGGCAGAGACTGGAGCCAAGCAATGGCGACCATCACTGTTCTCCACCTTTATTTCCTCTTCTTCTTTGTCCCCAATCTATCAACAAAGTCCAACCACTACAGGTCTCATGGGCGGTTAACCCACAACGCTTTGCTCTTTTGCTCGTTGAGGCGTGCGCCCGAGAGCTAGCCGTACGTCGTGAAGACCTGTATAACGCCGCGCCAAGGTCGTCAGCGTCGCGTAGGTACAGTGTGATGTCCCCGGCGTACGCAGTCGCCTTCACCTTGCCGCTGCCGGGGAGAGGGAGACCGTGCACCAGGGAGTACCGGTCGATGTTGGTGAGGAACGGCTCGAGCGATAGGACGAAGAGGAGCGGCGAGAGTGGGCAGCCCTGGCGTACGCCTCGCGTGACGGGGAAGCTGCCCACCACGCTGCCGTCCACGCACAGATCACTCTTCATGCCGGCGTACAGGACCTCGAAGAGGCGGACACCCTCCGGGGTGAAGCCGAAGGCGTCGAGCGTGGCGAAGAGGAAAGGGTGCTCAACCCGGTCGAACGCTTTCGCCTGGTCCAGGGAGGCGATCAAACCCCTGGCGCAGCGGGAGTTCGTGTAGTGAAGCACGTCTCTCGTGAGTGATGACAGTGTGTGGACGCTGCGGCCCACGACCGAACACGTCTGGCGCGTTGTTACAATGTCCGAGAGGATGTCGCGCAGCCGTTGTGCGAGCACCGAAGCGAGCAGCTTGTAACTTGCGTTGGGCAAAGTGGTGGGTCGCCACGCCCCTGGGTCGCTGGGGTCTCCTCATTCCTTGGGCAACAGCATTATCCTGCCCTGCCGGAAGGACTCCGACAGGCGGAGCTCCGTGAAGAAGGTGCGGAGGACTGCACAAACATGCTCCCCCAGCACATCCCAGAATGTGCGGTAAAACTCGGTCGGGAATCCATCCGGGCCCGGCGCAAATCCAGTCTTCATTTTCAAGAGGACATTGTGAACCTCCTCTGCATTGGGGGGTTTGAACAGCTGAGCGCCAGTGGTGGGTGGAACTTTGGGAGGTCGTGCAAGAAAGGGTGCTTCGCCAGGGTCGCGCGGTCTATCGTTGACTCCGAAGTCGCCAGGGGCCCGAAGTGGGAGCTGAAGCTTGTGACAGAAGGTTGGCCAGGCGGAGGCGTCGATGGAGGAACTGGAAAGGACTCGCCGCTCCCTCACTTGTGTGCGGTGTGTGTAGCGAAGCACTTCGGGGTGGAAGGAGGGTCCGCCCCTCCCCTGAAGAACTGTCGATGCTGTCGTCGACGCACGTAGTAGGCGTTGGTACGGGTCGAGGAGCTGCGACAGGTAGCCCCTCAGAAGGGGAGTCCCAGCGCCCCCGCGACGTACGATGCGGATTCGCAGCGAGGTGTCGCGGAGCTCTTCAACTTGCCGATGGCGCAGGGCACGGCCTTCCTCCACACACGCCACCCGCCAGGCTTCCAGAAGGTGGTCCCAGTTCGCTGGATCTGGCGTCACTCCAAGGAGAGACCGGCGCAAAACTTCTTTCAGGCGGTCGCGGCTCCTCGGGTCCCACAGGACGCGGGAGTCCAAACGCCAGAAGCGTTGATGCCCGGTCGAGGAAGCCAGACAGAGCTCCGCGAGCACTGGCCGGTGGTCTGAGACGTGACCGATGGCGGGTGGGAAGTCCACAGCCCCACAAGCTTGAACGGCTGAGGCCAGGGTATCGGTGACGTAGACCCTGTCCAGGCGGCTGCTTGACCTACCACGTTGCCACCAAACGAGCATGCGCAGCCTCTGGCCCTTGTGGGGCGGTGACCACGAGGCGCGAAGAAGCAACCGTCGCCTGTACGCTGATCCGTTTCACGCCGTCACTGTCGAAGCCGGGTACCCCAGGAGTGTCGCAGCATTCCAAAGCAGGAGCTGGCGAAAAAAAGTACAGGAGCGTGAAATAGGTTGGTCTGAGCGCTTCGCCACCGACTGCGCTGAATTCTTGGGTGATGCCGGCTTATGTAGTCTTCTCTTGGATGACCAAACGAGCATGCGCAGCATTTGGCCCTTGTGGGGCGGTGACCACGAGGCTCGAAGAAGCAACCGTCGCCTGTACGCTGATCCGTTTCACGCCGTCACTGTCGAAGCCGGGTACCCCAGGAGTGTCGCAGCATCCCAAAGCAGGAGCTGGCGAAAAAAAAGTACAGGAGCGTGAAATAGGTTGGTCTGAGTGCTTCACCACCGACTGCGCTGAATTCTTGGGTGATGCCGGCTTATGTAGTCTTCTCTTGGATGACCAAACGAGCATGCGCAGCATTTGGCCCTTGTGGGGCGGTGACCACGAGGCGCGAAGAAGCAACCGTCGCCTGTACGCTGATCCGTTTCACGCCGTCACTGTCGAAGCCGGGTACCCCAGGCGTGTCGCAGCATCCCAAAGCAGGAGCTGGCGAAAAAAAGTACAGGAGCGTGAGATAGGTTGGTCCGAGCTCTTCGCTACCGACTGCGATAAGATACAAAAGGATACACAAAGGAGACAAAAATTTGCTAGCAACGAAATGGCCTGGCTCATGATTATTTATTTAGGAGCAATATGCTGGATAAATTACAAAAATAAAATAAACATAACACGTTGGATATCCAGTCTCAGTGGACATTCAGACCTGATTGGATCTTCCGTCTCGTTGGATATTCAGACTCGTTGGACATTCCGTTTCCATTGGACATTTCGTCTCGATTGCGTCTCGCCTCTTACGTGACCAATGGAATCTTTAGACTCGTTGGATCTTCCATCTCGATCGATATTCAGACCGCAAGCGCCTTCGCCCCCAATGACCTGTGCATTGGTAGTAGCTACGGTTTGTAAGAATAAAATGCTACACAATTACTGTGAAATTTTTGTCATTTAGAGAACACAATGTCAAACATTAGTGCAGACAAAAAGTTTTAAAAAAATTAACGAACTCGAAAATACTTTTTTGGATCCAAATGACGTGGAACAAGTTTCTTGTCTCTGCGCTAATTCTGATATTTGGAACATTAGTGGGCTATAGCTTAGCCGAAAGTGAACGAGCTGCGGATGATGACGTTTGTAGCAGAACCTTTTAAAATAGAGTTCCAGACCAAATGGCCATTGTTGCCGCAAACAAAATTACACTTCACCACACCACTAGGTCCCCGGACACAACCTAGTGCAACAAACTTTAGAATGAACCTCCTACATACTTGGCGGAGCGGAGGAGGCGGTGCGTTCGTTGAAAGACAGTTCGTAAAAGGCAACTCGTAGCAGGGCTATTGGCTTAAATAGGAGAATTCGTCATAGGACACTTTGTCACTGGTGCAACTGGTCAAACACCGAGAACAGGGTGGCATGAAACTTGTATTTCTAAAGATAAAGATTCATCATCATCAGTACAACTGTATTGGTGCCCGAAAAAGGAATTAGGAAGTGGTGAGGAGCCCACTAAGAATCCCCTCCCAGCACCCCCCCCCCCCCCCCCCCCCCCTCAGACGACGGCCAGGATCCCCTGGACCCCGGCGGCGTCTTCGGCCAGTCGGACTAAGTCTTCTTGGACCCGAGGGTCCGAGCTGAGCAGAGTGGTCTCCCAGCTCTCTTCATCTCTGAGCTGCGTCAGTAATTTATTCGCGCAAGCGCCCCTGTCTATGTTGCTACACTCCCACACCATGTGTTTCAAGTTCGCCCTCTGCCCACATAGTTTGCACGCGCCCGTGTATCTGTCCGGGCACCACCGATTTAGTAAAGCCGGACACGGATAGGTGTTCGTTTGCAAACGTCTCCACACCGTGGACTGTCTCTTGTTCAGCGAGTGGTGCGCGGGGGGAAACCTCCTCCTCCCGTCCGTGTAGTGGTCGAGAATATCTCTAAATGTCACCAGCCTGTCTCTCCCGGACGACGCGACGGGGGCCCCAGACGTTGTGCCGGCCCGGATGGTAAGTCCTCGGGCCGCGTCGTGAGCCTCCTCGTTGCCAGGAAGCGACGCGTGTGCTGGTGTCCACACGAGTCTCACTCTTTCTCTCCCACCGAAGCACGTCGCACCCCTGAGGACACGCAGAGTCTTCGGCGACACTCTCCCCTTGGCGAAGATGCGAACCGCGCTCTGCGAGTCGCACACGATTGTCCTGACGCCGGGCATGCTTAGCGCGAGCGCCACCGCCACCTCTTCCGCCGTCTCCGGGTCGTCGGTCTTCACGCTGCAGCTCGCGACGAGGTGTCCGTCACCGTTCACCACTGCCGCTGCCATGGCTCCTCTTCCCTTGTACTCGCCGCGTCGACATACGCGACTCCCTCCTCTTCTTTTAGCGTTCTTCCCAAGGCTTTGGCCCTCGCCTCCCTTCTCTTGGCGTCGTGTAGAGGATGCATGTGCTTTGGGATGGGGGAAATCTGCAGCATCTCCCTGGTGTGTAGGGGAACGTCCACTTTCTCGCCTCTCTGTGTCTCATACCGGAGGCCGAGGCTCTTGAGGATGTGCCTGCCAGTCGCACTCCTCGTGAGCCGTTCCAGCTGGGGCGTTCTTTGAGCCTCGATGAGCTCGTCGATGGTATTGTGTACCCCTAGGGCCGCCAGCTTCTCGTTTGACGTCGAGTCTGGCAGCCCTAGGGCTCGCTTGTATGGTATGTAGGGACTGGCGTGCTCTCCGCAGAAGTCCGAGCTTTTGCTGCTGAGACCCAAACGCGGCGGGAAGGAGAAATCGAACATCGAGCTCTTCGCACAAGGGCACCGCATCCCCCAGGTCGAGAGCATCAGGGTGCTAGGCCTGCGCATACAGGCAGATGGAAAGAACAGGGAGATGATACAGGCCCTAAAAGGGACGACCTATCAGGTCGCCCGGCTCATCGCCAGGATCTACAACAGGAACTATGGGATGAAGGAAAGCAACCTCATGCGCCTGGTACAAGCTTTCGTGATGAGTCGGCTGGCGTACGTGGTTCCCTTCATGAGACTCGGAGTGGCCGAAAAGTCCACGCTGGAATGTATAGTGCGGAAAGCAAGATAAAGATTCATAGAATATTTTTCGCACACTTTGTGGTTTCGGTGCTCGCAGTCACTTTTGTTTTCTGGGTTACGAGTTGAACCCTGTTTAGGAATATATTTTGTTTAGTTATAAAACTTGCAAATAATAATAAAAAAGTACCTGATGGACATTTTGACTCGGTGGAAATTTTTGACCCTACTGGACATTTCTTTTCGATGGACATTTTGACACGCGTCTCATGTGACCTGTTGGACATTTTGACCCGATGGACATTTTGACCAGAAGCAGCAGAATGACGTTTCGCCCACTTGAGAAACACCGAAAGGTCAGGCAGTATACAGTAAGTGAACATTTGGCTCCGCAGCTTCCACTTTTTCTTTCAGTTTGGGCTACCAACATACCAGAACGCTATAATGTCTTAGAGCAGAAACAACAAAGTGTCATAACGGCTGGGGGGCTATGTTGCGCTTTTTGGACTCCTAAGAGACTAGGGAGAAGGAAGTGACGTCAACAACGCAGCAAATGCAGATTGGATGTTGATTTTGTTTTCTTCTGTCAGCATCCAATCTGCGTTTGCTCTAGTCATTGACGTCACTTCCTTCTTCAAAGTCTCCTGGCAGTCCAAAAAGCGCAACATAGCCCCCCTGGTCCGCCGCGCCTCGTGCTAGAACGCAAGAACGCGTGTTCGAGACTCAAAAATCGCATGCAAACAGTGGGCGGCAGCATCGCAGCTACAGTCGTGCTTTCAGCGGCGTTTACGCCCATTCGAGACAACAGACCCTGCCAGAGAGCTGGATATATTGCTGGAATATATTTTCCAAGCTGGGCCCAGCGAATCTCTCTCCACTCGAACAGAGATTGCAACTGCAGCGACCCCAGTTGTTTTTCGTTTCGTGTCTCATCGAAGCTTAATTGTAGAAGAACGAACAATATGCTGTAGTCAAAATTTTACACCAGGTTTATCTACTTATTGAAGAGGTTAAAATACATGCGTGAGGGTTCTCTGCTGCAACAACCTCAACCAAGACGACCATACTTCCCGCGCAAGCTCAATCACGAAGGTTCTTGATGACCACTGCACGGGTAACAGTCATAAACGACCAAGAATGTGTACTTACAAAAGTCTTCACTACATTCAGAGATGATACACCAGAGCAATCGAAAGTCAGCGGGACTGACGACCCGGAGCCGATTTTTTTTTATTATTTCGAATAACAACGTTGAATTCTGTCACGTCCTAATCGATGCCGACAGCGATGTCCTATGCACTTTATAAAAAAAAAAAAAAAAAGAGGAAGAAAACTTGGCTCCTCACTTCACAAAGGACAGAAAAGAAGGTAATGCACGTTTGTCCATTGGACATTTACGTGATCATCACTCATTACGCTCGGCGGAGTGACAAAGAGCACCTTCACAGAGACGGCACCCCCACCCATAATTCGCACAGTCTCGAGAAATTACCTTTTAGAGGTTTCACATCCCGGGATCAAAGTTAAGATTCCCAGATGACTTTGCCCTGTTTACGATGATGGTAGTTTTTGATAAAAGCCTCGATTTCTGGCCACCTGGAGTCTTGCTCGAGATTGCGGTCTGCGGCAGTTGTACGGCGTCGTCGATGGAGGGCGTCACTTCGACACCCGCGTCGCTGACGTCTCGTGCCTGAGGCATTGTGCCCATTCCGTAGGGCATGGCCAGCATCATGTGGGTTTCAACAACAGGGTACGTGGATGCTGAGAAGACGGGATGCGGATAGAACATGTCATTTGGTGGCGTGGGCAGCGTATCGTGATAATGGGGCAGCGCCTCCTCGTAGTGGCCGACGTCGTGGTGGTGCAGTGGGGCCCCGTATTCATGCCCAGAGGATTCATGATAGGGTACGTGTGAAGGAGCGTAGTGATGTTCGAATTCTTCGCGGCGGTAGTCTTCAGGTGGTCCCCTTATTGTAGTACGGTTGACGTATGCCGCCCTTGAAAGTGACACTGGTCTTTCAGACAGGACTTCTTGATCAGATTCCACGTACTGTCGGGGACAGTACTTTGTGGTATTTGTACACTTAGCTGCCTTGTCGTTGAGTCTCGACGTGGTAGTGATAACGGCTGGTTCATCATTGGTTTCGGGCAGCTTCACTACGATCTTGTGTCCCTTGACCACTTTTGCCTTTCTCTTTGCTTTGACATCTTCAAAATACTTTTTGGACTCCTTCAGCCTTGAGTTGGATGTCTCCTTTAGTGGCCTAGGATGTCGCTGGGTTTTAAGGTTGACCTCGTTGTCAGAGGACCTCGAACGAAGTTCAGACACAATTTCAGAGTCTGCTTTCGCTCCCAGGATGTCGTCAATCACCTGCATTTGCATCCTGTTCAGCCTGCGCAACCGTTTTTTTATATCGTCAGCGATACTTGAGGACGAACTTTGTGGATGATTTTGTAATACTCCTCTTGCCGATTCAAGCTGATTGAGAAGTCTCAGCTTGTCGTCTAAGTCCTCTTCTGGTGGAGGCATAGGCGTTGTCCCTACATCTTCCACCTCTGTTCGGTACCCAAATGTAAGACTTTTGTTTGGCGGATCCATCTGAAAACTGGTTTGTCCGGTGATGGGCGTTTTCGGAAGTGTCTGGGGCTGAGTGTACATTGGCATTCTGTTTAATATAGCCATCTGGGTATTAGGAAACCACGTCACTGGAGGCCTCGGCTCCCACATCGCATCTTCGATGCCACTTGTGGGCCACATCTGTGCCACTTTGTGTGGAAGCGACATTTCTGACAGTTTGAATTCCCGAGACGGTCTCTCTTGAGGTGGCGGAGGTGGCGGCTGGGGGGGCACCTCCTCAGGCTTGAGTATCTCCACGGATGGCACATTAAGCTGTATCCCCTTCGTGCCCACCGCATTAGCCAATGCAAGCTCGTCATCGAGGGTCTCCTTAAACTTCTTCAGGGTCTCCGCTTTAGAGGACGGGTCGTCCTGGCTGGTCAGCTGATCGAAGTAACCCATTTTTATATCGATGAGCTCCTTTAGTCTCTGCTTAGAGATATTTCGATGTGCCAGGTTCACCTCATCTTCGCTGAGCTTCTTGAACATGCCGAAGCTGCTGACACGTTCGTCGTTCTTGTTCGCATTCATCATCTTGTCCCATTCTGCTATTCTCTTTGACACCATGTCTTGGAATATCGCTTTTTGCGAATCAGTGGGGGCCGGGGGCGGCGGTGGCGGCGGCGGCGGCGGCGGCGGCGGTGGTGGTGGCGGCCGCGGCGGCCGCAGAGAGAGAGGGGGCCGCGGCGGCCGCAGAGGGAGAGGGGGCGGCGCTCGCGGTGGACGCTTCGCTCGCGCTGGACTCATCATAGCCTTTCTTTGGCCCGCCATGCCCCGTGCCGCTTCCCTTGGAGTCAGGACACTTGTTGGGGCTCTCGGTCTGCCTATGTAAAGTGCCGGGAGACCCCGCGTCTGGGAGGCGGCCTCTTGGCAATCGCAGGTCACGTGATGTCCAGTTTAGACGGTTACTATCTTCATCTCAACGAGCTACTTCGGTTTGGTGTATCCCCAATGAGGTCAATAGGAGGATGTGTGATGTCGCCGAAGGTTAGCAAGCCTTGCTTCTTCTTTCACGCTGGTTCTAGTGCCACCGAAGAATAGAGACGTGCTCGAAGGAGAAACAGCTAAGGCAAATTGAACACGAAAACCGAAAAACGAGCGGTGAGGAACGGTCACAGGCAGGGCGGCTCTCGTCGATGGCGATTGGCTGACCAAATACATAAAGAAAGGAAGAAAAAAATAATAAATACGCAAAAATTAACACATAATCTAACCATTCACATCCTTGACCAATCTCCTTCTTGGGCAAGTGCTAAAAGATTTAGAAAACAGCAACACAAATTGAAAGTTCGGTGGTCACCCAACCCCAGCTACCCCAACGCTGCAGTGCAACCACTGATCTCCATGACAATATGCTGGATCACGCATCTCCGCTCGGTCGCTGCAGCGCAAATATGGTGGGCTAGAAGGGGGAGGTGTGACGATCGCATTTGCTAGGGCTCTGTACGTCGAATTGAAGTTTTGGGGTGTAGTATATGGGACAGAAGGGTGCTGTGGTGGGTTATAGCGGGGCGGAGAGCCATCGACAAGCGGATAGCAGCGCCACCCTGCATTGCAGGGAATTGAAGGTGAAAGAAATACATCGAGGGTAGAGTGTACTAGAAAGGACTGAGCGAGGCGAGCTACAGGCTCCGCTCATGCTTTCAGTTGCACCTCAAAATGTGGAAAGCGATCAGGTGTAACCAAGCCACTTCGATCGCAGCGCCACCTTCGCTGCGATCGAAGCAAGCGACGACACAGGTCAAGGTCAAATAGGCAATATAGCCCCTTAGGGGCTATATCGCATTTTTTTTGTGATTTTGACGTCAGAGGTAGCGTCAAAGCACCACGGCACGATGACGTGACGTTACGACGACGCCACGACATCATCGTCGACTACGACGTTACGCGACGCCAAGATGCTGTCGTAAGGCCATGGCGACATCGCGTCGCGTCGACGACGACAACGTTTGGCGACATCAAGTTGCCATTGTAACGCGGTCGTGACCGCGTCTCGTTGAGGACGACGCCGTTTCCCGACATCAAGTCGCCGTTGTAACGCGATCGTGACATTGCGTCGCGTTGAGGACGACGCCGTTACGCGACAACAAGTCGCCGTTGTAAAGGCCTGACCACACTAGCGTGAACGGCACCGCCGGGCGGCACCGCCGTCCGGCGTCCCAACGCGAGGAGTCCTGGCCTCCGTTTTGCGGGAGTCACGTGACAGCACAGGCTCTCGCGATCGCGCGCGCGC
This sequence comes from Ixodes persulcatus, assembly GCA_013358835.2. Taxonomy (NCBI): domain Eukaryota; kingdom Metazoa; phylum Arthropoda; class Arachnida; order Ixodida; family Ixodidae; genus Ixodes; species Ixodes persulcatus. Next base: position 773,112 of record JABSTQ010010521.1, read on the forward strand.
CTCCCGCGCGCGCCTCCCGCCGGATTTCCCGCTCTTTCGTCGTCTGCTCTTCGTTAGATCCTTCCGTTTCGGCTCTCATCTTTCGCATATATCAGCATCGAAACCGCACTCGCTGCCTACATGCAGAGCCGTTTATTGAGAGAGTTTGGCCATACATTGGTTTGAATAGGCGAGCATCTCGGGCCAACCACAGGCCGCGAAACAGCCCCCAGCGGTGGTCGCGTGCTCTAAATCTGTGCCACGACTATACTTCGTTTCACCTTATGTGCGAGCGAAGGCAAAACTGGAAGCGCGAGCACGGAAGCTCCGTGCGTTCAGGCTTTGCTCGAGCGCGCGAGCTGGGGAGAAATGCAAAAAGCGCTGGTCTCGCGCTTCTAGCTTTGGCTTCGCTCGCAGGTGAAGTGAAACGAAGTATAATTTGAGCCGTGCCGAGCGGAACTCCGCGTCTCAAGACGCTCGCGCACCCCACCCTTTGCACTGCTTTCTTTCAGCCAGTCTCAGGACGCTGTTCTAGCAGTGCAGACAAAGGCATGGGCACGAGCGCGTGGCTTTGGAAAGTGCCTCCTATGCACGAGGTCTCGTACAAACAATAGCGTTTCGCTGAGCTAGGCTCACGCGCCTGTGCCTTTGTCTTCACTGTCGACATTTGTGAGATGGAGTAGAGGTCTCCTGATTGGTCGACGCTTTGTCACAAATTTAGTTTACGCTCTAAGCGTGGGGGGAATATTCGGCGCTGGCGGCGGCCTTTGCTCCGCCTATTGTCCAAACTCTCCTAATATACGGCTCTGCCTACATGGCAGGTGTCCATGATGACCTGGGGTGCTATTCTGGTCGCAAACGGTACCTTTCGAGTTGTGACGTATCGAGAAAGAAGGGGCGGAGCCTCAAACTAGAATGATTCTTCTTTGAGGCTCCGCCCCAACGTTCGGGTTCAAGCACGCGGTCAGCTAGAATCTGACGATCCCCCTACGTCGCGATGACGTGTCCACCCAGTTGGGGCGAAGAAATCCCCGCATTTCCCCCTGTTCTTTTTGTTATCTTCTTTCTTTCCTCTGGGAGATAGAACGAGCGAATAACGGAGAAAAGGATACCTTCCGGAAAATGGAAGGAAGCAGAAAAAAATAATATTATCATTTTATAAAATACGAAAGATTATTTCAATAATTATGACGTAAAGTAAATTTAGCTAAGATATCTCAACTTGTTTTCTCGAAGTCTTTCGCTACGGTCTTTCAAAACAAACATGGCGAAAACCGCGGTGACGACCTTGTGGTGTTTGTGTCTCGTTTGCGTCGTTGCTTTCCCTGTTTCTGCACGATACGGATCGTATTACGAGAAGAAAATATTATGTGAAGGTACGCTGCGACACCGATCATCCTCTGTGAAGCCGGCGTGAACATAAGCTGCAAATGAAATTTCCGGTTTGCCTGTGAAGGAGACTCCAAATGGATACAGAGCTGACGACGACTCTGTGGTAATATGTGACAAGTCATGAGATTGACGCAGAGTGCACCGGTTGTGAACATGCTGTGGATGATGCAGGAAAGTTTCTTCGGGCAGTTTTAATAATGCTTTGCTCCCTTTGCTCACTGCAGTGATTACGACGGTAGTCCCCATATGCCATGCTCTTTGCTTTCGGCGCTGAAGAAATGGACGCGACCGCATAATCTCGGGCAGTGTTTTTTACTTACTTTTTTATTTGCAAAAAAGCTCGTGCAAAAAAATAGAAAAAAAAAGAAAACGGTCCCTACACGTCCCTACATAGGTGCCTCGCTATCCCATTGGCTTCATTGCGCGTGACGATTCAACGCTCTTTGCCATGGGAACGTTCGTGAAACTAGAAAGCCTCTGTTTGCCGCTAACAGTCGCTTTTCGAGTTCGAGTTGTGACGACAAAATGACGTAAGAACAAGAATGCACGAGAGTATTTGCATTGTTTTAACTCGACAACCGTACCCTTGGCGTGATAAACTCGAAAGAACATGGCCGCGATGTTCGTCGGATCGACCGCGGCTGGGGTTTGACATGCGATTGGTAACTTGATCAACGCGCACACGAGTGCTTTCGTGCTGTTGGATGAGTCCATTCGGTGGCAGGACCGGATTGAAGAGCACGGTGAGCTGGCGTTCAACGTCTCCGGTATAACACTTGGCGAGATGCAAGACTTCGCTTCTATTTGTGCCGATGTTATGAAGCTTGAAAGTGGTGGTGTTGTTGTGGCTCGTAACGGCAGCCTTGCTGAGATTTTTAAGACGATAATATACCTTCATTCAGCGTTGCCATGCGTCAAGATTCAAAACCTCACCTTTCCACAAAGTGACCAACACTTCTGCGAGCACGGAGGCAGCAGCCAACGATCTGAGAAAGACTTGTGCCACCGCCACGACCGCCAGTGTTCGCCCCAACGGCAAGAAAACAAACGACAAGCTCATTGAGGTTTGTGTAGCGCTGACTGCTGATTCATCGGACGACAAAGGTGAATTATGTAAAACGCAATGTAAGTTTGCCAGCGTTTTGCAAAACTAACGCGTTTCGTTGAAAATTTAATTTGTGGAATTCGTTAACGCCTTGAAAGTTTGACGGGGACTGCATTGTGAACGCAGCCTTCACACAAGTGTTTTCTGAAGTGTGGGCTTTGCTTGCATGCATATAAAGACAGAAACACTGCCTATATGGTGCATAAAATAAAAGAAATTTCGCTAATCCTGATAATGTTGACTATCTATTGAGTGCTGTTGATCGTAGTGGCGTAGCCAGTAACTTTTGAGGGGGTGAGGGGGAAGGAAAGTTGAGGTGACTGAGATGTTCATGACTTGGCGTGCGGGGGGGGGGGGGGGTGGATGTTGTCGAAATTTGAGTGTATATTCTAGGGCCCGCCGAATTCGGGGAGGGGGGGGGGGGGCTAAGCCCCATAAGCCCCACCCCCCTGGCTTCGCCACTGGTTGATACCATATGGGGAGAATCCTGCATTCGCAGGCTGCCATAATCATGTGCATATCAACTGAGCTCGTATCACAATGGCAAGATAGTTGCTGACATTCTTCACGTTACGTAGCAGTTCTTTCTCTAGCATATGCTCGCTTTTCCTTCACACATCTACTCTGCTTCCGCTCGTTGCTTATGCTTGATGGTGATAAGTCAACATCGCGTATTTGCTCTGCATCACAGGCAAATTTAAAAAATCCAGTTAACACTACTCTTTAATTTCAATGAGTTACTGTCACTTTTGAAACGACAATCTATTTAATTGGTATCATAACCTTTACATTAAACATACGTGTGTTGAATGTAGGGCAATGGTATATTTATTGTTTTTCTTGGTCACGGAGGTGACAACCATCCACAAAATTGCACTGGCTAAATTTCTCGTCTACAGTTAATGGCAGGGAATCGATCAGTGTTTCTTAGGACTGTCCGATGACTGACATGCAACTCCAGAAGCTTGGCGTAGAAAGGTAGAATATCTAATTGATACAATAAAATGCCATCAGCAGCCCACCCAGATTTTATTGCGTGAATGACAGTAGCTACAAACTGCAACAAACGGTCAACTGTAGACATAGGCACTACGTGTGCACTAACTTCGAAGCGGTAGAAACCCTGAAGTTTTAACGTACTTACCACCATGTTGTTAATGGCAAAGTGGTGTTTGCGGCATAGTGTAGGAGGCCTTCAGAAAGGTGACGGTCTCCTTCAGAGCGATGATGATGGTAACGATGGTTCAGTTAGATTCTAGGTTCCGTCAACGGACCCCACGACGGCGGTGTGCTTGTCGTGGTGGCGACGAAAGCCTTCTTTCGCACATGCCTCAGCTTCCTCGGTCCAGGGTTTTGTCGACCCAGCCGCCTCTTCCCAGCCGGTTGACAGCGACACTCACGACGGCCGTCACGGCTCTGATCACCATCGACTGGGCATTAGCTATGAGATCATCGGTGGCAACCGCGCCCTTGTAGCTTCCCGTTGCGAAAAAGTCTCAGTGCGATTCGATTAGTAGCTGCTGCTAGACGGTCATCATCTCTTATCGTCTCCGTCTCTCGGCGCGCAGCTGGTCACACTGCGATCGCACGGTGCTTTTCGACAAGCGGTACTGTCGTCAGAAACAGTCGTCGTGCATAGCGAAGGCAACCGGGTGCTCGTAGAAAACCCGTCATTGTACGCGTTGGTCGAGCCATCGTTGAGCAACGAGCATCGCCGCCATTTTCTACGCTCTAGAATCCTGCCCAAAGCTGTTTCAATAGGAGGTATTCACTGGCCGCCATATTTGAGGTCACTGTTCAGAGCGCATGCTCAAAACGAGCTCGCATTAATAGGCTGCCAAGACCGGCAATCTTGGTGGTGCGGAATGCACGTGGCGAAAGAACTGTGGAAGCTCGCGTTCAGCACGCGCTCCGCAGCCGAGCACACAGCTATGGCCGCCAGTGAATACTTCCTATAGGAAGTATTCACTGGCGGCCATAGTTGTGTGCGCGACTGCTGAGCGCGTGCTGATGGCGAGCTTCCACAGTTCTTTTGCAACGTGCATTCCGCACCATCAGGATGGCCGGTCTTAGCAGCCTATTAATGGGGGCTCGTTCTGAGCATGCGCTCTAGACAGCACCCACAAATATGGCGCCCAGTGAATACTCCTTATAGAAACAGAAGTTACAAGCACGAGCACATCACCCCGAACGATGCTTACACGAACGTTGGCTTGCACTGCGCAAGCGCGCCTGCTCGACAGGGACGTTGAAAGCCCGGATCACGTTCTTGTAGCTCCTATACTTGCACTAGCTCGCACTCATAGTGAAACAGAGAGTAGGATGTGTCGAGTAGTACCGGAGTTAATCTAGTTACGTGACTTCCACTATGTGCTACGTAGATCGGACGTGGTCATACGTCACTTTGTCGTCACAGTCCGAACTCGAAGAACGGCACTTACGGCAAACGGTTGCTTTCGTGTTTCGCGAACGTTCCCATGGGAACCGCGTGGAATTATCACGCGCGCTGTGGCCAATAGGAGCGCGCGGTTCGTAGGGGGGAGGAGTTTTCGAGAAACACGAACGTGACCGTTTGTGACCAGAATAGCACCCCTGAACAGATAGCTCGTGCAGCGAAGGCAGCGAGAAAGTTACGAGCTCGGACTCGCAGTTCTCGCCTTGGTCCACGTCAACCATGGAGTATTAATTCGCATGTCCTCGGACTTGCACAAGTCCGCGGACTTGTCCGTTGTGACGTCGAAGCCACGTGATACGCATATTTCACAGGTCCGCGGACATCGTTCCCGGAATTTGTCCGCCGTGTGAATACACCATTTTATATATTTTAACGCGTCGGTGGTTTTGTTGTGCGTGTGTCTCGCCATTTGGCTCAGGACTATTTTCGCGTTTTGTTCTGCCCACATTTGCTGGAGACGTAAGCTCGGAGCGTAAGCAACTGGCCCCCTTGCACGAGAACTGGCGCAGCTGTGCGCGTTCCAAAGAAAGCTCGTGCAGAGAAAAACAAGCAAGGGACAAGGGATGTCAAATTCAGGATATAGAAAAATATCCCACTGTATCGAAGCGCCACCACACACGATTTCTCGCCTTGATGTACAGGCCTGGAAGGCGATCCCACCGCCATCTGTTGGTTCAGAATAACACTAACCAAGGGTGGGGTTGCACCTTAAAGGGATTGTCCGGTGAAAACCGGAAGTTCTTAAGATTTCGTGATGGTTACCTGGTGGGAGCCTAATGATTAACATAGGCCATTTTTATTCCATTAAACGACACCCCAATTTAGTGTAATCAACGACGGATAATTGAACGAAACTCCATGCCGAATTTCGCAAGTATCAACGGCTGCACTCCCATGCCTGACGTGACGTCACGCCAGTCTTGCAATTGTCATATCCTATGCCTCATTCCTCCGTGGGAACACAGTGCTCCCGACGCACCGCTGCATTCCATATTACTCGCCACTGTAAATGTCGCGGAGAAGTGTGGAGCGTGACAACCGCACAACAAAATAACCTTTTCATTCTAAAAAAAAAAAAAAAAAAAAAATTTAGCGCAGCAGCGAGGGTGAACCACGTCGTACCGCTCACGCGGAGGACAAAATTCGAAGTGCACTTCAGTTCGGCGCGTTCTTTGCCTGATGTTACCTCAGAAACTCCTCTTCCCTGAAGGTGGAAGAGGAAAACGCCGTTTATGCACGCTTGGGTTAAAATACAATTACTCCTCCAGGGAAGCACACAAAATTCAGATTTGTCGTGGAAGATGCTCCTACAGCCATTGACAATGAGGTCTAAATGTTTTCATGAATACGAAATTTGACCGGATAATCCCTTTAAGGCTGAAGTCCATGGAACGAATTATGTGGCGAATAACTGGCGAACGCCGCCCGACGGCACGCTCGTTTTGCGCGTGACGTAGCAGCCACTGTGTTGATTCCACGGGCAGAGCAAAAGCCGCCGGCCAAAATTCGTTGGTTATTCGCAGCATATTCGTCCCATGGAGTTCAGCCTTTAGGCTCCCGTTTCCTTCTTGAGCGGCGTCGGCGTTGGCGTAACCGTGATGCCACGTGACCCCCATGAGGTCACGTGAACCCCCCCCCCCCCCCCCGAGACGAGGGGAGGAGGTTGAAGGAGGAGGGGAGGAGGAGGAGAAGGAGGAAGAGGGGAGGAGGAGGAGTAGCAGGCAGGATGACGAGGTGAGGAGGAGGAGGGGTGTACCCTCCCCAGTACCCTTCCATCCTCCTCCTCAAGAGCTGCGCTCTAATTCGGCGTTAGGGAGTTGTAAACGGCTTCATTTTTTTAATTTTTTTTTCACTCATCGGTCACTCTTCTTCTCGCTTAGCTGTGCTGGGCTGCTTTAGCTTGGGCCACTTGGGTTTGCTGGCACGCAGGGAGTAGTATGTTTGCTGGGCGGAGAGCGAAAATGCGCTCGTTTGCGGGAATTATACTCGTTGCTTGCTGCGCATGACGTTGCTGCAAATGACCAGGGCCGGCTTACCAATAATAATAATTGGGGGGTTGTGGGGATATTTATACAGCGAGTCGTTGGTCAGCCATTTTTAATATTGCAACGAGTCACTCGCTGTAGATGAGCAATTTAGCCAGTGCAGTACAACCGCTAGCCTGGCGTCCTTAACGTGCACCACACAGTAGTGATACACGACCGCACGCCGGTACGATGCTCATCCACATCGAAACGGGCAGGGGTAGGGATTGAACCCAGGATCCCTGGGTTCTGCAGCGCGAGCTTTCGCTCCACGTGCTCCGAGCTGGTGTGCGCAAGCCTAGAGCCACTCTACGCTAGCCCACTAAATTGCTCATCTACAGCGAGTGACTCGTCGCAACATTAAAAGTGGCTGACCAACGACTCGCTCTATAAATATCCACACAACCCCGATTATTATTAGGCCACCGATCCCCCCGGCTTACCAAAAACTGAAACGAAAGTTTGCCAAGCCTGGGCGCGCCAGTGCTTTAGACTCAAGTTCAGATGCAACAACGCTTGTGACCTAAATTTAACAGGACTTATTTTTTTTCTTTTTTTCTGTACCGTTTTTTGTTTAGTGCACAAGTTTCACCTTTGTAATGTTGGTGTGGCCACGTACTCGCCCCACCTTGCGGAGCTCTGGAGAAGTTGTGCTATACGCTCCTTTTGCTGGGCAGCCGAGCGTTTGGAAGGGCTGGAGGAGAGCTTTGTGCGCCAAGAATCTCCGAGGCCATGGTACATCGTAGAATCCGTGAGTACGCATTCAGTGACAGTATTACAACGCATTGAGTAATTATAATGTTCGTCAAAGGTCGAACTGGCGCTAGTATGCGGTTTCAAATTGAAGCAGACGGCAACCAGTCTGCACCGCGGAACGCAAGTCCGTCTGCTTCTTTGGCGGGGGTTGTGGTGACGTCAGAACGCCGAACTCTGATTATTCTTGATCGAAGGATAGTGGGTAGATCTGAAGGCAGCTTGCTTGGAGGTCTACCCTCTATCCTTCAATCAGAGACAATCAGAGCTCGGAGTTCTGACGTCACCTCAACCCCTGCAAAAGAAGCAGACGGAGTTGCGCCCCGCATTGACTTCCGGAAATGCATTTCTATGGGAACATGTGAGTGCATTTTCTCCCTACGCTTGAATATGAGAGCAAATATCACGAATAATTCATACGTACTATACTTCGTTTCACCTTATGTGCGAGCGTAGGCAAAGCTGGAAGCGCGAGCACGAAAGCTCCGTGTGTTCAGGCTTTGCTCGAGCGCGCGAGCTGGGGAGAAACGCAAAAAAAAAAAAACATTACACCATCTTCCCGAGGGGAACCATGGGGTGATGCGGAGCATCGTGTTGGTTCCGAGGAAAGAGTCAGTTGCGTGCTGACGTCGAGAGATGGCGCCACCGACTGCCCTAGCGTTACCCCCTACGCGAGCCTTCGTCGCGGCTCGCGGCAGAGAAACTTGGAACGCTCGCCGCTCGCCGTTTATTTTTTTTTCACACTTGAAGGAGAGGAGACTAGAGGAGGAGAGTTGCGCGTGCGCGCGCGGTGTGGTTAGAATCGAACGCACGCGAAGTGCACGCACAGCTGGTAGAGAGAGAGAGCGGAGAGAGTAACGCGCAGCTGTTGGAGAGAGGGAAGGAGGAGAGTTGCGCATGCGCGCGCGGTGTGATTAGAATCGAACGCACGCGAAGTGCACGCGCAGCTGGTAGAGAGAGAGAGCGGAGAGAGTAACGCGCAGCTGTTGCAGAGAGGGAAGGAGGAGAGTTGCGCATGCGTAGTGTGAGTGCAGACTACAACGCCGACGCCGCGGGACATAGCCCCGAGCAAGAGATGCTCCGCATCTAAAAGCGCTGGTCTCGCGCTTCTAGCTTTGGCTTCGCTCGCAGATAATGTGAAACGAAGTATTAGCCCCGTGCGCGACCGAAAGCGTCGCTGTGGTCGGCCTTCCACGATTGGCCGAACGCTGACTATGACGTCGGAAAGGGGATTTATCATCGACGGAAATAAGAGGAATGAAAGAACTTTAATTTTGACGGTGTTGGCAGTGTTCCTTTGAGAGCGCAATGATTTCAAGCTTCCACCATGCTAATAACAAACACCATCGATAGGTAGCTTGGAAAATGTTCCAGTCACGTAGATAATAATATTGGTCAGCTACGACGTTTTCCTTGATAATTTATGGCATTAAAGAGGGTATTAAAATTGTTTCGTACATGTACAGGGTGTCACAAAAAAAATTACACGGTTTTTATTACCAGAAAAATAACATAGGCATCGCCGAACGCTCATTCTCCTCCGAAAGGTAGCGCTAGAGGTCACGACCAGATGCCTAAGTTTCAGACCGATCCGATACCTTATTCAAAAGTTATAAGTGATTTTCTGAAAAATTCAATGGGAAAACGGCGGCCGATGGAGCTTTCGAATACCTGGGGCTCTATGGCACCAGAAACCGAAAACAGGCAAAAATGGGCTCCATTTTCCCATTGAAATTTTCATAAATCATTTATAACTTTTGAACAAGTTATCGGATCGGGCTGAAACTTTGGCATCTGGTTGTGACCTCTAGCGCTGCCTTTGGGCGGAGAATGAGCATTCGGCAATGCCTAGTTTATTTTTGCGGTAAAAAAAAACCCAAAAAACCCTGTAAATGTTTTTGGTGACACCCTGTATTTATGTACACTTTCCGACACTGTTAGCGTGAACATGACATCGGCGCTTTTCTGGAAGTGGATTTACGTGCCAAAAACAATGACGAACATCTCGAAAATCAAGAGGGACGTCAAGAACTACGCACTAACACTGGATCGGTACCCACCTGGGCATGTAGACGATAGATATAAAGTATAGTCAAGTAATTAATGCGATTTGCAATAAATAACATTCGTTTTATTCCATCTGGTGCTCATGTATGGGTGCAAATGTAAGTTTGTTCTAGCGTTCAAAACTCATATCTGCATGCTCAGAAATTTTTAAAATGTGGAAAAGCCAGAAAGCTCGTGCAGCCCGATAAATTCAGCACAATAACAAGAAGAGAAACACCTTTATAGTGCATGCACTTTTACTGTTTTACGCGTTTTAACCGCTCGTAAATAGGGGGGCATTTTAGTGGCATACGAATATCGCAGATTATCAATATTAGCATCGCAGGGATGTTGACACTTTTCGAACAAGTACTACACCTTTTCGAATGTTATTCTTGCTTAGATTCGTCGCTCGTCTTTACACGTTTGCTGTAAAACATAGGACTGGGCCCGGAATACTGGGAAGTTAAACATCGCCCCCTGATCGGACAAAATGATGCAACTAAAGCAATTTCACTTTTATAATGTTCACCTACTATTCGCTGCAACTCAAGAAACAAAGGTAATTCCTGTTATTCTCCGGCAAAGAGGCAACATTCACGCCCGTTTTTCTCTAGGAATGCACAGGAGCACGGCAAAAAGGGACTGGTTGCTCTCTGCTTCGATTCGAAACCGGAAGTCCCATAGACACTAGTGCCAGTTGAACCTCTAGCGTGCATCATAATAAACCTATATGATATACAACGAACTTTTCCGCATAAAGACGGCATGCACGGTGGCAAATGCGCGAAACTCCTTTGAAGGCTAGAATAACGTTTTCGGAACAGCAGATTATGCAAGGCCATCAATTTATTACACTACGTTCTAGTGAAACGACGCTGAATGGGTAAATTTCGCAAGACAAACCGGAGTTTCAGGCATAAACCAGAGTATTTTTTTCCATTCTTTTAAGCGATCGCTTTAAAGAGCTCATTGTGCAGAAAAGCCTGGGGAGCGGGATCGAACCCACTACCCTTTGGTTGCGAGCCAGACACGCTACCCACTAGGCCACGCAGACACATTTTTTTTCTTTATTGCACAACGCGAACATGTCAAGTCACTTTAAAATCTCTGCAGGTATTTTGCAGGACATGTTAAAACTCTCGCATATCCAGCAGACTCTTACAAATGCCTAACCACTCGAGCCACTTAGCAAATACACTCTCTACTTTTTTTACAAAACTGAAGAACTTAAACCGCACTTCTTTCGCATTGGGTTCAGCGTGCCTAACGGCCATGCGCAAGCGGCAATGCTGCCATGCGCAAGCGGCAATGCTGCCCCCATGCGCAAGCGGCAATGCTGCCCCCCCCCCCCCCCCCAAAAAAAAAAAAAAAAAAAAACTTTTTATAAGGTACAAGGTCATCGTTAGTAATGTCGAGGAACCGGATGCCAGTCGGGTTGATACTTCCTTTTCAATGTTCGCTGCAGCACATGCCCCCTTCCCCCCTCGAAAAAGAAATCGTCTTAACAGAAAATAAAAACATGTTCTATGGTCTCGGGTTTTTTTACACAAAATGCAGTCAGCCGACCATGGCACATCCATTCCCTTTTCTTTCAGAAAAACCTTTGCAGGCAAAATGTTTGTATGCAATTTAAAAAAGGAAGTTTTGACTGAGGGGGGCACACACATGCACTTGACTCGTTTGAGCACATCTTGTCCTCCGTCACAAACGACAGTTTGATACAGAGGTGCTGGAAATAAACTGATCAGCAGATCGCGTCTGAGCTTTTTATTACTCACTACAGAGATGTACTAAAAAAAAAAAAAAACGGGCTGACAAAAAAAAAAAAAGAGAAAAAAAGTTGTGTCCACCACCTCTTTCTGAAATCCAACTAGACTTGTGATAGTTCGCCGCCACATGACGAGACAAGAAAAAAAGGCAAATGGCGTGCCAGTTTAGTCTGAAAGAGAGTACGGATAAAACGGTGTTCTTCGTCTCGTAAAAAACAAAAAAAAGAGTCTGGACACCAATTGTCGAATGAACAAGTGCGTGAGACCCAGGCCACCGTCACGTACTCGATGAAGCAGGTTATCTCGCCTCATCGGCTCCCAAGTCGAGCTCCAAATAATCTTCGCATACCTTTTCTCCTCCTCCATTACCTTTTTTGTTGGCTCTTCTCTCAATTAAGAGTACACAGCACGGCACGTATAATAGCGCCTTGATAAAGCTTTTGGTGGAATTTATCGAGCTCAGCTTTTATGCGGATAATATCTTCTAAACCATGTACAGAGTTTTAACAGTCAAGTTGAACCAAGGCACGCAAATTACTCATCAACGTCCTCTTTCTCTCAGACTTCTGAAATTTTATAACACTAGCTCTCTCAATTGCTATGTGTTTTAATTCTTGTTTAAAAAGCCCCCACTTAACAAATATATGTCCAGTTGTTCTCCCTATTTGCTCAGAAAGATCAGTCACAGCTGCGACAAAGTTTTCATCTTTTAAGAGTTGATTATTACATTTTCATACTTTCCAGTTTATACTCTTTTTTTCTTCATTTCCTTCCAATTGCTATTATTACCATGCAATGATTTTTGAAAAAAAAAAAAACACAGAAAAACATTGGTTCTACGGCATAACCGTTTAAATTGTCAATAAGTTCTACTGAGCAGTAAATTCTATCAAGTCGCGTTTTGAAAATGGGTACGTATATAGTGTTTTTCTTTAACTAAAGTGATGCAACATAAAAAAAAAAAAATTCTATTAGACTAATCCACAATGTCCTGCAGTAGTCGTTCACTTTTGTCAATTCGCAGCTTATATTTTGCCCTGTCTGCTCCGTCGCAAACGCAGTTAAAGTCTCCAAGAATAACTACCATTCTATCACAAAGTAAATGAAGTCGCAGGTGATAAAAAAGTTACTCTGGCATTCACCTCATTCGGCGCATAAACGCATATCACTCTATACATTAGGTCGGAAACTCGGAAGTTGCACATAATGAAGCGCCCGCAAAGGTCTGTCGTGACAGCAGATTACAAAAAAAAGGTCATCGTGGCTGATATTTGGCACTCAGAAAAAGGGTAGAATAAACCGTTTTCCCGCGAGGTGTTCTAAAGATAGGCCAAATGCTCATTGTGCCGTTTTTCTGCCGATTAATTTTTGTTTCTTTGATTTAAATAATCGCAGTATCGCTTTTATAACTACAGTTGCTTCGTGGCAACTTGACCCTCTAGGTCTTGCAAGCGCTGCTTGGTGCACCCGAAAATTCAATTAAAAAGAAATCTGTCGCTGTATACATGGGTGACTAATTCAATAGACGTTTTCTGAAACTGAACCTCACAGGCATGCCGATTTGGTGGCTCTAGTAGAACAATATTTCTTTGGGTTTAGAAACCTCAGTTGAAGTGAAAAAAAGTAATGGATTACTAGTAGCTCATTACTCGAAAAAGTGTGTGAATTACAGAATTGTTACAGCTCAAGAAATGCAATGGAGGCGCTACAAAATGTCTATAAAATGTAATTGACTACAAGAAACTTGTAACGCGCTGCGAACAAGTCTGCCCGCAATCCGCACTGAGCGATCTGCGAAAAGGCCCTAATAGGGCCTTCCCGTAGATCCTAAACTGCGGAATGGGGGCCTAGCGAATGTGTGCTCAATAGACCGATCTCACCAGACCCAGAGCCGTATATTAGGAGAGTTTGGACAATAGGCGGAGCAAAGGCCGCCACCAGCGCCGAATATTCCCCCCGCTGCTGCTGCAATGCGTGAAGGGAACTTTAGTCTTTCTGCACGTGCGACAACCTCGTTAGAGCTCTGCGCATGCAGAGCACGAGGAGGCACGAGCCGTCTCGGGCACTGCCGCCTGACTCCTCTGAACTAAAGTTATGGCGGCTTCACGGATGCGCCGAACGCTTGGTGCAGAGCTCTGCTTGGTGAGATCGGTCTATCTGCACTCAATGTTATGGCACGAGCTCCAACTGGCTCCCGCTAGCATTGCATAGCTTTTGTGAATGGCCTAAATATTCCTAATGGTGATTCTGCTCGCTATTTTCAGTTGCAAGGTCTCTCGTGCTGCAAAATAATTGTAGGCGGAAACTGCGGTGCTCGACGTCGAAACTGATCATTTCAAGCAGAATCGGATTATGTAAGTCAGACATAACAAGTCGGCGTTTTATACCGGTTACAATGTTCAACACCACCTTGTATCTCCTGTTTACGCTGAGTCAATTGAGCCTGAACACACATTAAGTTCGTAAGTATTATGCGCTTATTATTATTTCATATCGCAATTATCGTGAAGACAGCGTGCATATACCTTCATGTGGTCTACGGCTCGTTGTCATTTAAAAAGAGAAGACCGTCTACGGTGTTTTGCCATTTGAACGTGAACGTGCAGACGGCCATAGGAACGTGAAGACACACTGAACTTTGGATGATCCGGACCGCTTGGCAGTTCTCCCGTGTACATGTAGCAAAAATACAAATAAATATTACAACAAGTGTGCGTGAGTTAAAAATAATAATAATCTTTATTTCCAGACATGCATGTGTCTGAGGGGATGCGACAAGAGAACACAAAAGAAAATTCGGCACAGGCAGATTAGACTGTTCAGGTGTGGGAATGCGAAAGCATTGCAGTCCCTTTGGTGAAATTTTTTCGATTTATGTTTTTGACATGCCTTGAAGTTATTTCTGCTGATTCGGTGTGTGACGCGCGGGAGGCAGCGCGCTCATTTTATCCACTCGTGACGCCACCTCCTCCCCATTGGCTGCGCCATCACGTGCCCAATGACTCACGCACAAGGCAACACCTTTAGTCAGCCAAATGGCTGCGACGTGACGTGTGCAATGACGCACGCACTAAAGGTGTATACACCTTTAGGAATCCAGAACCATGGAGCCGCCGTGGCTTCGTGGAAGCGTGCCCGTCTGGCACCCCGGAGGCCCGGGTTCGATTTCCACCCTGACCGGGATGTACTAAAGTTCCCTGAAAAATTCGACCTCCATCCGAACATTTTTTACGTATTTTGCTCTTTGCGCCGTCGGCCATTCTTGGTACCATCGCTCGGTCACGCCGCCGACGACGCCGGACTTTGGCGTAATGGGGCAAATAATGTTTTCGCATTAAAAGTCTTCTGATCAGGCAATCCGCCCCTTTTTACAGCAGTCAGCGGTGTGCAGGACCAGTGTGATCGTAAAAAGCAATTATACAAAAGAAATATTCAAATTTACATTAGCTAAGCATCGTAATCACAATAATTAATATCAACGTCATCGAAAGTTTCATTGATATTTATTTATTTATTTATTTATTTATTTCAATACCCTCAGGGCCCATAGGTCATTACAGAGAGGGCGGGGCATATAAGAATTCACTCAAAAGAAAATACAAACGTAAAAGGCAGTGATTAAAACACAATCAATTCGACAAAATATTAACAAAAGTGATTAGTAAGCGCTTCTTTAAATAAATCAAGTGATGGGATAGCTGCTAAAGATGCTTGAAGGTGGTTCCACTCAGAAGACGTTCTTGGTATGAAGGAGTCGTTGTATGCTGATGTCTCACAGTGAGGAATGCCGACCTTGAAACGATGATCAATGCGTGAAGAGATATATGCCGGGTTAAGGAATAACTTATCTTTTAGTGAAGCGTTGAAGTGATAAATTTTGTAGAAAAGGCATAGACGAGATATTTTTCGCCGTAAGGAAAGAAGAGGCAGGGACAATGAGGTTTTCATAGATGATACACTAGCGGTGCGATGACAGTTAGAATAGATAAAACGTACTCCACGATTTTGAAATTTCAACGTTAGTCACCGGCGTTGTATGCCCGGGGTCCCAGATTGACGAGGCGTACTCTAATTTTGATCGAACCAGAGTTTTGTACAGAAGCAATTTTAATGATATTGGGGCTAAAGAGAAGTTTATTTTCAGATATCCAAGCATAGAGTTAGCGTTAGCGATAATATGATCAGTATGTAATTTCCATGAAACGTTAGAAGTAATGTGAACACCAAGATATTTGTAAGACGTCACAGATTCCAGTAGGTTGTTAGAAATTGAGTATGGTGATGGGGACGTGTTCCGACGGGAAACCCTCATGAATTTGCATTTGTTAGTGTCAAGAGTCATTTTCCATAAGTTACACCATTCGGATACAGCACACAGGTCACATTGAAGTAGTGTTGCGTCAGAATCGTTAGTTATTTCACGATAAATTTCACAGTCATCGGCAAATAAGCTTATTGAGGAGGATACACACAGTGGTAAGTCATTTATATAAATAAGGAACAAAAGAGGTCCTAAAACGGAACCTTGTGGGACACCAGAGGTAACAGGACTAAGGGAAGAATTAGTTTCATTCGCACAAACATATTGAGATCGATTAGTTAGGAAACATTTAATCCACGACAAAACATTAGGATCAATGTTAAGTTTGCTAAGTTTAAAAAGTACGAATTTATGAGAAACTTTGTCAAAAGCTTTGGCGAAATCAAGAAACACACAGTCAACTTGAGACCCACGGTCAAGAATGGAAAGTAGATCATTAGTGAAAGACAAAAGCTGAGTCTCACAAGAGAGAGATTTGCGAAAACCATGTTGTGAGGGTGAAAAGAAAGAATTTGAATCTAAGAAATTAACTAAATGAGAATAAATAATGTGCTCTAAAAGTTTACACGGGGTGCTGGTTAACAAAATGGGTCTGTAATTAAGAGGATTATGTTTGTTACCTTACTTGTGAAGTGGAACCACCTTTCCTTTTTTCCAATCATCGGTAAGACACCAAGGTTGAGTGACTGCTCAAAAAGTTTTGTAAGAAAAATTCACATGTAATGTTTAGTGTTCTTAAGAAATTTAGAGGTAATATTGTCAACACCACACGAGGAAGAAACTTTCAAATTATCGATCAAATTTACAATCCCGTCGTAATCAAAAGCAAGCGGATCCATGGGAAAGAATGCATAATCTGGAAAAATAGGATAACCTAAACCATCATTATCAGTAAACGCCTTGACAAAGACGTCGTTCAGAATGGATGCACATTGAGCTTTAGGAATGTCAATACCCCCAACATCAGTGAGCGATACAGTCATTCCTTTAGGCCCGTTCATAACACTCCAAAATTGTTGAGATAACGTTGATTAACTCACAATGTCAGCGTTAATGTAAAATTCTTCATTTATGTTGCATTCAAACAGAAAATATATATAAAGATATACGAAAGACATTGGTATATCTTCATCAACATCAAATTATAAATACAATTAATTATTAATAAAAAAATATCAAAAGCTCTATTAAAAAAACAAAACACTTCGAAATCTGCTACCCACTCGCGGAACAATTTTTGAGTTTAGGTCACTGGGGCTAAAAAATACGCTTTTACTCTTTTCTTGAACATGTGGATTCTTCGACTTTGGTGTACTATTTTGGGGTGGTTATTTATAAGGTCAGATAATTGGTAATCATGTTTATTCAAACTATTATCAAAACGATGTGTTATATAAAGCGCCTCCCTGAACACCCGTCTTGAAAAAAAAAAAAAAAAGTTCAGCTATTGTTTGTTCTATCATAAGTCAAAATGCAGTCAAAGAATACAAGTTACACAAGCACAAACACGCATACTAAAAGCGCATGGCCACTGTGGATGGTTGGCGCTCGACTGATTTAATCGGTGACAACAAAGGCACTAAAAGACGTCGAGCTCTGTGACGTAGTGTTTTTTGGCTCTGCTTGATTGGCCTCATTGACCTGTTATGTCGGCTGCGCTCTGACTTGCAACGAAAATGAATGTAAATGTTTATGTCGTGCAAAAGCTGTTTTGTTCACTAAATGCTGACAAGGCATGTCTTATATATGTTCTTTATTGCCTGATAACACTCTTCTCTGATTTATTGAATATGTTTTTAATTCTTTAATAGTTCAAACGATAGCTACTGGCTCGTGAGCCTCTAACGAAATCGCTTTGCCAACCCTGCAGCGCGGAACAAAGCTAGTATCAAAGAACAAAATTTGCCCAAATTGGCACTCTCGCTCAAGTAGATGAGCTACACTCTGTTTCACCTTATGATGTACCGCAGGAAAGGTTACAAGCGCGGGCTCCTTGCTCTGGGGAACGTCTCGGCGGCACAAGCTCTTGTGCGTTAAGAGCAGCTCCCAACGCTATGAGCTCGCGCTTCTAGCCTTCTCTGCGGTACAACATAAGGTGAAACGGATGGTCACTGCTAGCATCACTGGCACGTTTGCTGGCAGATGTGTCAGCGAGAGCACGCGCTGAGCGCTGAACGTGCACGGGCGAGTAGCAGAAGGGAGGAATTTAAGAGCAGAGGAGGAACATCACTGCCACGAGCAAGTTTTCTGGCCCCACGGATGAGTGCCGCCATCTAGTGGTTGAACTAATGGCTTGTTCAAGATGGCCGCCGTGGGACCACCGCCTTAAATGCGAAGCTTAAGAGTACACCTGTAATTTTTTAGGTTCATTATGAATATGAAATAAAGGTCATAGGACCCGTGAGTTTTCCCCTCAGAGCGTTGGAGATTTTAAATAAAAAAAACAACAGAAATATGATAATTTTGACTGTTTTGGGCGCATTTTAAGGCAATTTTGAACTTCAAATTATTTAAAAGATAAATGCGACAAAACGAATGGTAGCATACGTACTAGAGACGTCTCCTATCTTAATTTTAAGATCCTGACGGGAAGACTAAATGTCTTGGTATTGGCGTATTTTGTGTAAAACATTCTGACAGGGCAGTCTTTGCTAGATTTATTTTCAATGGGTTTAGCGAGATGGCGACACCAGCACTAAATTCCCCAAGTCAGAGAATCTGTTGCTGTTGCTTTCACGGGCTTGCACGAACGGCGACTCGCGGCACGAGTTCTTTGCTTGAAACCGCCGACATCAGTTTTGCCGTTTTGCCGAAAATGGTCTGTGTGAGATTTCTGTTTGCTGCACCACACAAAAAATGGGACAAATGAGAAGCGACGGATGTACGGCGTAGTGATGCTATAGCGACGTACTGTGTCTCTTCGCCGCGCGACGAGCTTCCACTTTCAATTTTAGAGTGACCGCGGCCGATGCCACGATCTATGCAGCCAATCCAGAGGTAAGAACGTGCCACATAACCTCGCGCTCAGCGAGTCTCTAGGTCACACCGAAGAATTACACGCCCCCAGTAAAGCCCTTTCATGTGCTTAATTGTCTCGCAAGCGGTATCAAATCATTGAATACGCCTATGCACGAGCTCGTGCCTCGTACGCCCATTGGAAGCAAATGACGGCATAGCGAGCGGCTAGGGAGAGGCCCCTGAAAGAAAATTGCAGTGTGGCTCTGGCTGGTACGCATATCTCGCGCTCGCCAACAGTTGTCGGTACTCGAATAATAATGGACTTCTTCCAAAACCGACGCGCCCCATCGCGGCGAAATACCACGCAGTGCACTCTGGGAACTAGTTGGCCACTCAGTTTCGGTTTCGATTGAGCAGCTTCATTTCATGCTATCACGCCGTGACCGAATGCGCTGCTTGCGTTTTCGATTATCTGACTTTTCACGAATGTACAATACACTCATTCTCGAGCGATACAAAACGAAGACTGGGGCAATTTCCTTGGTTCCCGAAACACCGGATATTGTGTGTGCGTATGCAAACGTGGTAAGACGTGGCTTAGTTACCTCACCCACGCGTACACATCGCGACACTGTTAGCGCGAACACGACATCGGCGCATTTTCGCATTTTACTTCTAAATAGTATTAGCGACCACGAAATGTTATCACTTACGTCTTAGAACTAGATGAGCTCTTTCCATAGCAGTAATAACTTGGATGAGATCCCTTGGTTTCAAAGAGAAAAACTGAAAAAACCGGCGATCGCTTGTTCGCGCTAACAGTGTCGCGCTCTGTACATCTTTGAGCGCAATTTCAATAATCGCGGCTAGGGTACCAGTGAACTACAACTGAAATGTGGTCGCCTTGCGCCTTGCACATTTTGTTTGCCAAACACCCACTTCTTGTTACTTCATTGGACGAAAAGCAAGCCGCATCCTCACAGGAGTATCGAAGTTGAGCCCAGCGTTGACGCTTGCGCATTTGAGGAAACGTAATAAATTCGACCTCACTACTGCACAAAAGTTACTACGATGTCTTCCTCGTGTCATCATATATCGCCCACTCAAATTTTATGCTGATAGGAGATAAGGTTTTCGCAAACGCTGAGATCGGCTAGCTACGACGGAGGCCCTAACAAGCGTCCCCTTCTCCTCGCTAAGCCTTTTTGGATGAGCTTTTTCTGACGCCCAAGATCTCTGTCTGAACGGTATGTCTGAAATTAACTTGACATACTCAGTCAGGAAGAAAGCAAACACATGACATATATTACGGCCATTAGCAACCGACAAATGCGCTTTGAATAATTTCGTTCGTTTGGCACACCGCCCGTCCGGCGGACTTTATGTGCATACCCGATGTCGAATATTAGTGGAATGCAAGCGGGTGGGGACTTAGCTTCGTGCAGTGCTGCGGGTCAGTACAGATAAGAGATAAGAAGTGTGTTCAAACTGAGCTTTTCAATGGCGCCTCCGAGTTTCACCTCACGTACTCAGGCGTATTAAGAAAAACAGTAATTGCAAAAAATTATATTACGGCTATGGACGCGCAAAACAAACAAACTTCCTGACCAGCTGTAAAGGTGCGAGCTCGATGTATGCAAACTTATTGGTCGTTACAGCTTGTTGACTTGTACACAAGCAAGATATCCGAGCTACGCAGCGTCGAGATTCCCAGCACTGGCTCGTTCACATATATCTCGAAACACTAACAGAAAGGCTCGATCGTGTACAAAAATACAACAAACATGTGTTAAGACAACGTCTCGGGCTTGTGCTATAGGTTCGACCCTTTAGGTTAGTTTAGAAACCAAAAATGATGCTCTCGGGACCAGAAAACGTGAGATAACGGCCGTTAATAGTCCACGCTCTCTGTATAATCTCTTGTCGACGTGTCGATCGAAACCGAAACCATGCCACTCTCCTCCCTGGCCAACTAGTTCCCAGAGTGCAACGCACGCCGTGTTGCATGCAGGGGTTTATGGAAGTAGTCCATTCTGTGTTATGCTGAGGTTGGTCTGTCTCAACGGGCGACTTGTCTCTCAGGATAAGCAATTCAGCTTGGGCAGTACAACCGCTAGACTGGGATCTTTAACGTGCATCACTCAGTAGTGATACACGACCGCACGCCGGTACTTTAACCTTCGACGACCGTATTTGTAACTCTTGCCTCACTCGAGGACCAGAAAACAGTTTGCTTAAGTGACGTTCGGAAACCTACCTCCCGTCCAGCGCTGCTCCTCTGCGTTGCTCTATTTGTGTTGCCATGTGACGTAAGTAATTCAAATCCATTCGAGTAAATTTCGAACATAGCCCTGGTCGATATAGTACATAACAGCAACCATTGATGTTTTTTTATTTACTGATAGAAACCACTAATCAGTGATAGTACCTCGCCAGAACAGATGGACGATTTAGAACTCCACGACCGATATGTATGCAGCAAAGACATGCACGCGCGCGTGACACAGCTTGCAAACTTTTCCGAAGGGTTAGCACATCCACATGGCGTCGATTCTTGATCGGTATCCATGCGGGCGAAGGCGCATATACGAAGCAGCACTTCGGCATGCCGCCTGACCGCGAAAAGCGTTCGACGAGTTGAACCTTTTTCCTGCGGTGCTGCGCTTTCGCAAAACTTTCCACGGGTTCTCAAAGACAGTTTTAACCGTTTACGCGAATTATGGCGAACGAGCAGAGTAGTAGTAGTAGTATAAAACGTTTATTTGAACCGCTAAGGGGGAGAGGGAGGGGAATGAGTCAATGGCAACGAGCAGAAAATATGTCTTTCAGCGCGCAGTCGCCCAGCCTCTGCAACGCGGAGAAAGACGAAGCTGCTGAAGAAATCGGACTTTTTATTTTGCTTCCTGAAATGAAGAGCAATGAACTACCAATTTCAGGCTCATTATTCAGCTTTCCTGGAGAAATTTTCCCATCGGGAGGACCAGAGGGTGAGGGTCTTGACTTCAAGCAACGTTTTAGCTACCGATACAAACGGTCAGCTCGACGCCATGGACACGAAGGTACGAGCAACGCCGAACTCGCCGCTACCCCACGGGACCAGTAAACTATGCAGCTTCGACACAAAAAACCCCAACGTTGGAGGGCTACACCGTGGTTCGCCTCGGTGAGCTCTCCACAATTCCAAGCACTTTTTTCTAGCCGAACAGACCTTAAGAACTCTCCTTTCGAATATCTTGAAAGAGAGCCTTATTGGCGTACTTAAGAGTATTATCGGAGAATACCACGAAATAGTGCCAAACAAGGCGAAGAAGAAATCGGCTTCCAAGAAAGCTTCGATACAGCCCCCAGAAGCTGAACAAGCACAAGAGGTACCGGCGCCAGCAGGCATTATGCCTACACCAAACACAGCGTCACACGCAACGGAGAGCCGGCAAGCTGGTTCAGAGCTAGTTACGTCACTGACGCCACCAAAAGACACAGCTTGTAATATGCCAGCTGCTGCACAAGACCCCAGGACATGACAGGCTGGGACACCATGACGTATAAAAAGAAAAGGAAACGAGCCCGGAGGGATACGACATAACAAACCGCCGAGAAGGCCAAGCCCACCCGGCGATGGCAGTACGAGTACAAGATCCGATTAACGCGATCTCAAACCTCGATCAAGCCATTACTTCCAAGACTCAAAATGCACTTCTTGGACACACACATCTGTGCAACGTTCACCATGCATCTCATAGAAAAGGACAACACAATTTCGATCCGCAAGGACTCGAAAGAGTTTGCTGAATCTATTGAGAAGATCACTGAAGTCAGCATCGAAGGGCTTGACAGATACCCGTACAAGTCTTCAGGACATACGGGACTACATACTGCAAGGGCGTGATTTATGACATCTATCCCGGGAAAGAGGACCCACAAAACGACGTCCTCAAACTGGAAATCGAATCAGAAAAGATTCACGCGGTGGCCGCTCGACGAATGTGCAAATTAAACACTGCGGTCCTCACGTTCGATGCAGAGAAGATACCCCGATCCGTCCTATATGGCAAAAGGTACATGAAGGTATTCCCGTTCAAACCAAAAGCAGTCACCTGCTGGAACTACCACCGCTTAGGCCATAAACTCTACATTTGCCCGAATACAGCAGTGTTCCCTACTTGCGGAACCGACCATCCGAAACCAGCGGACCCTGCCCAGGGACTAGGCTGTGCCGACACTACACCCCAGCCGGGGATTCCAGGGATGAAAGAAGGGCCACCTCGGAACCTCCGAATCAACCGCAAATGCCCCAAATGGCAGGAAACTAAGGAACAGATGCGGGAAAACGTCAAGGGCTCAAGATAACGACACAACCTGCAACAGCAACAAAAGGAGATAGCACACAGAGACATCGACTCCGGCTCCTCGTAAAGGAACACGTGGGCCGACAAGGTCAAGCAGGGCCTCTCGCCACCACCGTGCACCTCCACCACCAATGACAGAAGCAGAAGCTTTGCACAACACATGCAATTTCCTCAAGGCAGAGCTAGACAGGCTCAACACCATTAGCCAGCATCTACAGGATGAAAACAAACAGTACAGAGAATACACCAGCCACAGACCTAAGATGGTCGATTCGGAACATCCGGTGTCCGTATTCGCGAAGCGGGGAAGCGCGATCCAGCAAATTTTCATATAGATCAGTAGACTTCAATATGAAGTACGTGCGTCCACAACCCAGCGAACTAGTGACAAATTCATACCTCCTGAGTGATAGTGAAAACGTGTACTGCGTGAAACCCAAGTTCTTGAGCGTGCCTACCGTAGTCGCTCGCTTGTGCTGTGCAAGCCTTTCAACGCAACATTCTCACTCTTATAGCTCCTGCTCTAACTTTTCCTACCAATGGTGACGATAATCGATTTAATTTACTTAAGATGATACTAAGAAAAGAAAATAAGCGAGCTAGTGCCTCTTCGTGTTGAAACCATTTTGGGACCTAGAAACATGACTGAAACCTTTGATCTCCCAAGGATCGGTATCCAAATCAGGGTCTGAAAGGTTGTTGCATGGCGTGTGCACCTCCGCTCATTTTCTTGCCAGGTTTTACTTCAAACGCCAATAAAGGGAGCAAGGTTCCAGTCACAAATAATAGAGCTCGCATCGGTGAGACATAGACATTTTTGTTCTAAAATTTAATTTTGTTGCTTTTAGTTTTGTCCGTTCCAGTTTTATTCCCGTGCTGCCTTTTCAACACCTAAAATGGTCAGGCAAATACATAGTTTCTTTTCTCTTATTAAATTAATTACTTTAAGGTTGCTATACTCTATTTCACCTTATGATGTACCGCAGGAAAGGCCACGAGCGCGAGCTCCTTGCTTCAGGGCGAATCTCGGCGGCACAAGCTCTCGTGCATTAAGGGCAGCTGCCAACGCTATGAGCTCGCGCTTCTAACCTTCACTGCGGTACAACATAAGGTGAAACGGAGTATAGGGTGTATTCACTGGCGGCCATATCTGTGTGCGCTAATGCTGAGCACGTGCTGATGGCGAGCTTCCAGAGTTATTTTGCAACGTGCACCCCGCACCATCAAGATTGCCGGTCTTGGCAGCCTATTAATGCGAGCTCGTTTTGAGCATGCGCTCTAAACAGTGACCTCAAATATGGCGGCCAGTGAATACCCCCTATAGAAGGATCAGGGAGGAAAATTTTTCAATAAACGTTTAAATGAAACGGTCAAAATGCAACTTTTTTGCAAAAAAACCAAAACAAAAGGAAAACAGAAACAGAGTGCTTCAAAAACAAAAACACAAAAATAAACAAAACGTTTGTATTGATTTTGTTTTCCATAAAGGTTGGTTTACACAGCACCGTTTTCTTACGTTACGTTTAAGTCGCCGAAACATTTGTGTATCGAATGTCACGTGCCAGGCTATCTCCTTGAACTGGTAGCCACGTTTACACTCTAAAAAAAGGGGGGTGTAGACCTTACACCCCTTGTCACATATACGACACCCCAAAACTTCAGTTTGATGTACAGCGCACTGACGTTGTACCGACGCTACCAAATTCACAAGCGGTTTGATAACCGAGTTGTACAACTCATTAAAATAGTTATTGTAAGTGTGACTGACTGCAAAAGAAGTTATCGGGGTTTTCTAGGCTCAACTACGAAACCTGCGTGTTTTTTTTCCTGTGGACTTTGACACGTACTTTAGCTGTATAATATGTCATATCGCACCGTTATCAACCCTCTCGCAAAAGTTGGGGCAGTCAGTTCGACGTCAGCGCGCTGTACGTCGACCTAAAGTTTTGGGGTGTCGTATATGTGACAAGGGGTGTAACGTCTACACCCTCTTTTTTTTTAGAGTGTAATATGAAGCCCAGATGTCCCGGTGACTTGCGGCGCAAGCAGACGTATGCTTTCGTAACGATGTAACGTAAGTTTACGGGGCCGTGCGAACCAGCCCCAACTCGTCCAGTCATTTTGCACCAATCATTCACAACGGTGCAATGGAGTGATTGTTGAACATTTTCTGGCAGTGTTCACATTTCGACTGTTTACCATTGCAGTTTCCATCCATTTTCCATGGTTGTCGCCAGCCTAATTAATCTCCAACTTTGTGAAGACCGTCTTGTAAGTGTAACTATCAGCGTTGTTGTTCAATGTAAGCTTGAACGTTTGAGAGCATCAAGAGATATCCGTCACCAACTCGTAAAACAAAATCTCGAAACTCAGATTAATCCTCTCGATATATATTCGAACATTTTGTTCACAGAAAGCGACATATTTTTACATCGCAAATGATCATTTCAATGAACCACATTACACAGCGTAGGAATTTGGAAATATAAAACAATCCAGCGAGATTAGAATTTACGAATTCGTGATCATAGGTCGCTGATGAATGAATTCTTCTTGTACGCAAGAATCGCCATCATTCGCTTGAATGTGGCGCCTATCGAATAGACATTAATCCTGTTCAAGAAGCGCAGACATTCGTTTGGCGCTTCTCGAATCACATCAAAATATTTTGCACTGCCACGTTAATATGCATCACATGAAATAGGTAAGACCGATCAAAAGTCAATTTGAGGGAGAATGAGACCGACGCCGTTTGTCAAATGTTGGGAAGTGCAGCGCGGTTGAACGAGTTGATCAAGTTCCACGGGAACGCTAACATAAGAATGCCGTAAAAGTCGTTAACGCTCATAAATACAAATGGGTCCAGCACAGCGGACCAACCTATGCGGAGCGCAAGTTCATCTGCCTCTTTTGCAGCGTTTGTGGTGACGTCAGAACGCCGAGCTCTGATTGGTTCTGATTGAAGGACAGTGGAGAGACCTCAAAGAAAGCTGCCTTGAGGTCTACCCACTACCCTTCAATCAGAGCCAATCGGAGCTCGGCGTTCTGACGTCACCACAACCCCTTCAAAAGCAGACGAACTTGTGCTCCGCATAGTCGTTGACGGGCTAAGGATTCAGTGGAAGCTTTGCTTCCAGCACCCGCTTGTTACCTATCACCGGGCTTCGGCTGCGCGCGCGAGCAAGTGTTGCCAAAATCAGAAAGCTGTTGAAAGTCGAAAGCCTGTGTTGTCTGTTTGTCTTCAACGTCCCTCTTTCATTATCGTAAAAAAGGCGGAGCGCGCAATGAATTCTTCGTAAATTCTTCGTTCCTTACAAACTATACACGTCGAAGTGCACCTGATGAGACATCAATTCTTCCAATATCTTCATCATCAGAGAATGGCAGTAGCATCGTTTGTTAAACGATGCAATAAATTTCGAAGTCCTGATAAATACGTGCGTGCCAGTCACTGTTAATAAAAGCTAGCGACACTCGTGGCTATTCGCAGAACGAAATATCTCTAATATTCAATAAAGGTGACGCCAACCTCCACACGGACTAAACAAAAGCAATTAAAATAAATTGGCAATGCCTTTTGTAGTAACAGTCACATGCACATCGACGTTTAAAGCATTTTTTTAACGTCCATTGTTACGCGTCTTTGGTACATTTCAGACAGACCATTGACTTCTAGAGCGACGTTCAGATCGGCTAGAATGTGGTCCCATTGATCGGTACCGTCTTCTCCCTTCGTGGTGGTACGCCACACTATTGTTCTCTCTGGGCATCCTGTGACCATACACGTTCTCCATCGTGCCATCAGAGTCCAACAAAGATATGGTAGCCGAAAGAACCGTCTCGCCGTCATCTACATCCTTGCGAACCCTGCGATGTCGTTGCACGTAAGGATCGCAGTAAGTGTGCAAACGATGCCGGCGAGCGCTATGTCTGTGTCGATCGAAGGACCTGGAGTATTCCGGAGGGCCTGCATAGATGTGCGACTTGGGGCGTTGTGGGTGTCTGTGAGGACTCGGCCTGCGGTCCGTTTTGTAGTATGAGCTGTCCCGACGGTCGACGGCGTGACCGCGGTGGTCGCGTCCATGCCGGGAGCAGTTGGTGTCGTACAGTTCGAAGCTGTCCTTGGGACCCGCGGAATGCCTTCTCGCGTTTGGATGTGCCCGTGGCTTGCGGGCCTTGGGCGGTGAGTGAGACGCGCTCCGTACTGGCTTTCGCCCGGTGCCGCCCTGCCTCGGCCTGACGTAGATGTACTTCCCCTTCCTCTTTGTCTCCCATTCGACAGGGGTCACCTGAGATCGGTCAATGCTCGACAAGAACTCTTTGCTAGGGGACTTCCAGGAAACGGCGGACGGTCTCTGGTTGCCTTCGGCGTCATCCATTTCGCTGGAGATGACAATGGTGGTCGCGATGGTAATGGAGTCAGGTTCAGTGGCGACCGTGCTGGTTATATCGGACGACTCGGTGCTGTATTCGGATGTACTCCCTCCGCTCGACTGAACTGACGTGTTGGTGGTGCTGTTGGACGTGGTTGTATCCCGGGAAAGGTCCCGAGACTGGCTACGCTTCTTGGAAGACTTTCGGTTCTTCGTTCTTTTCACAGGTGTTGCTGCAGGGGAGACATCATTGCTCAAGCTCTGTTGTTTCCTCTGTTTCTTTCGTGATGCGCGTGTGGACCGCTTCGACTTTCTGGATGCCTTAGAGGCTTTAGACATCTTCGATTGCTTGGAAGACTGCTTTTGACTTTGGGAGGTGGCATGGGAGGTTGGGTAGACTCTTCGGCCTCTCTCGACGTCCCGAGATTTGGATTGTCGCGACCGTCTGGAACTGCAGGATTTCTTGAACCTCCCTGATTTCCAGAGCTCACATAACCGCCCATGTTATCAGGATTGTTTGGATTGAAGTTCGCCGGATTGCCGTTAACCACAAGGTTGTCGTAGTTCACAGGATTGTAGTTTGCTTCGTAGCCATAACTCAGTGGTTGAGCCACATCGACGGGGTCGGGAGCCCGAGTTTGAAACGTCCTCGTCGAATTCTTTCTCCACTCTCCGAGGTCCTGAGCCAAGCGCTTTTGTACCCCGATCACTTTCCAAATCTTCTCCTCGGCGTTGTTGAGCTTTACCTCTGCTCGTGGATCTTGGACGTCTCCTGACCATCGGTAGCGAGCAAGCTCGTTGACGAGATCAACTTCCAAATCTATCAGCTTCCATAATTTGCCCTCGAGGTCTCCCATGCTACGAACGGAGGCCTCTGGATTTCCGTCACTGCTCTGCAGTTGACGCTTGGCTTGAACAACTTCCTCGGACGTCGCCATGACTTCGTTCACCAGCTCCTGGATGCTGACCCCTCTTCTGCTCTTGTTGCCGCTTCCGTCCCTAGCAAATGGTAGCAGGTTGCAGATGCTCTTGCAGATCCAATCCCAAAACGGAAGTCCGGGTGGCACCTCTTCGGCAGCACTTTCGTTGTAAGAGCGCCGCGACCGCTGAGAGGACCTGCTCCGGCGCTTCCTCCATCTTGGCGGAGGTGGTCTCTCCGAATCGTCACCGAAGCCGCTTCGCCAGGAGCGTTCATCTCGACGTGTTCCTCGTTTGAGAGAACCCGACCTTCTCGGACGTCTGAACGTAAAATCTTCGCTGTCGTTGTCGAGTTCGTCATCTTCGGAATACATGACAAAGTTTCTTTCTCTTGATCTTCCCCGGTACTGACGTGACAAACTCGGCCTTCGTTGTGGTCGCTGCCTTCGCGCGGGACGTGGTGATGGAGGTTCAAGTCGGGACGGCAGCTGGGCGGGCAGAAGAGTAGAAGCGGACGAATGCGCCCTTTGCACAACCAGCTGCGTCGGTTGCGTGACAGGAGCTTGCGTACCACTAGGCGAAACGTTTATTTCAATGCCAGCTTCGAAGACAATAGGACCACTTTCCTTGCCACCCTCATCGTCCTCAAAGATGGGTTGCGCGGCGTCCACCGCTACATCAACGTTGGGCATTCTTCTGTAACCCATAACCTGAGCCGAATTATAGAAAACAGTATCTCTAGTCGGCACGACCGGGTACATTAGAGGAAAATCCTGGGGCATATAGTGCTGCGGCACTTCCTGTCCAGTGGTATCCCAGGACTGCTTGTTGTAGTTTCCGGTAGCACCGAAATACGAATATTCGTCCTCGTTGCGAACCTGCTCCTGTTGCATGCCCTTGTACCTGGTAGGGACGATGTAGCGTTCCGCGCCGTCAGCAGGTTCCTGCTCGACAGGCGGCTCTCTTATGCCCAATTCTTGTGGCTGACGATGCTGCTTGGGGTAAGCCACTACGGGCCGTCTCGACGTGTCCCATGGTGGATACTGTGGGTACATCGGAGGTGTCCATGGACTCGGTGCAGGCAGAACCATGTGACCAGGGTGAGGGGGCGGGTACGGATGAGGAGGACGGCCAGGATACGGGTGAGACGGAGGTGGTGGTAGTGATATTGTCCTTTGATTGTATTCTTCTCTTTCGGGGTGTTTGCTTTCCATCTGGTGGTTTACACCACTTCTCTCGCGCGTCGTGCGGTCAGGCGGGACCGTGCTTTCTGATGCATCACCGCCATCTCCAGGACTCACGGTCCACGACAATGTCGTACGTAAGCGCTCAGAATGCACTGGACAAGACGGGTCCTTCTTTTTATCTTTAGGGTGCAAGGGGCAGGGCATCGTTCGGTTTCCGTGAACGGGACAGCTTTTGCCAGCTTTCTCCAAACCATCTCTCCCATTTTGCGGAGGTTTAATTCGAATCATAGGCACGATGTTGTCGTCCTCATGATCTGACGACGTTCCCAATGACAGCTCGATAGTAGTGGTTGGTCTCTTCTTGCTTTTCAAGTACAGACGTTTACCATCGTCCTCGTCTCTGTCACGACGGGGACCTCGCTCGTGCCGACGGTTACCTTCCGATTTTGCAGTAAAAAGTTTATCCATCAGCTTGAGTTCCAATTCGTACAACTTTTTAATGCTCTCTTGGACTCTGTCAGCGTCCGGCTGAGACACGGCCATATTTCTCTGCAGTTCATCGGTAAGATTTAGTTTCATTTGCTGTAATTTGATCATGCTATCTTCGGCAGACTTCTGCTGGTACGGGAATACTTCATCAGGCACGAGGGCTTGCGTGAGCTCGTGCTCCATCGCAGCCACTCTTTTAAGCTTGTTCATCGCTTCTTCCCTGTTCATTTCAGGGTTTGAAATTATGGTGAACGAAATTTCCTTGTACATTTCGGCAATGGCCTGCAACTTATCCTCCGTCACGTCGGGTCTCACGGTGGTCGCCGAGACGAGTGTCTCGGTCAGTTCGTTCTCCATCTCCACAATGTCCCTGAGCTGCTTCCGGGCCTCCGACTTGCTAATTCTGTTGGCCGCAATTTCTTCGGCCAACTTCTCCACAAACTCGGACACCAGCCTACTCTTGTGCTCCACTTGCGGCGATTGACCTATGGGAGGGAGTCGCCTTTTGGGCAGGCGCGCAGACATCATCTGCGCTTGTTGCATGAGCTGAGCAGGGGATAGTGGCAATGGAGGAGGGTGCACGCCTTGCCTTATCACTCCTCCGTAAGGGGTGGCGCGCTCTCCATTGCGCGACTGCAGGGCAGCCTTTTCGAGAATTGACACCTGGTCCTCTAGTCGCTCCAAAACCGCAGTGTCCCCGACGAGCGAGGTAAACGACTCCTGTTTCCGGACTGGCCCAGCTTGTCCCCCAAACGCTCCGGGGGGTAGTGTACCAAGTTTTACGAGAGAAGCCTCGTCCAATGCTACGTCCGGAAAAACACGGGGTGCCACCTCGGGCGCCTCCAAAGCGCAAAGCAGGCGTTCTTCATCGCCTACCTGTCGGAAGCCTTGCATGTTGGCGATTTTATTGTCGTCGGAGTCCGATATACCAATCTGACCGAAATAGTTTATCTTCTGGTCGGTGAGTTCCCGCAGCTTTGTCTTCGAGACGTTTCGAGCGATGATTCGCAGTTCTTCCGCCGCCATGGTCCGGTATTGTTTCAGCCCCTCCTTGCGATCCATGTCTCTGGACGCGGAGAGAATCTCTTTCCAGATGGCCATCTTCTTGCCCATGAGGTCCTGGAGTGCCTCGGTCTGCTGGACCCTCTCCGCATCCTCCTTGGACATCTGTAAAGGTGGCGGCGGAGGCGGCGGCGGCGGCGGCGGCGGCGGCGGCGGCGGCGGCGGCGGCGGGGTCTTCGGGGGTGACGGCGCCGTGGGTATGGATTTTGCGGGCGCTCCGGTTTTACCGGACGGCGTCGGCGGCAGGGCATTCTTGCCTTTGCCTCCTCTCCCCTTCGGCGCTTTCTTGCTGCCTTTCTTGCCTTTTTTACTGCTCATGGCGGGGCCGGTCCCGCGCCAGGCGGCTCAGGGCTGAGCCGGGGCCCAAGCGAGCTGTGGCCCAGCCCGTTAGCGGAGACGCGCCGGCCACTAGGTGCAATCAGGTTCCATTTTGACTGGTGGATATAGCCGCGGCTCGGCCGACGCCTGCGCACCCCTCAATCCACGTTGCCGACAATACCTCGAACGCGGCGAAATGCCTCTTCCTCGTCCTTCATCGGAGTACGCCATCAAAGCATAGAGTAATATAGTAAACGTAAAGAGAGGACACTAAAGCCGAATCGCGGCCCAGATAGTGCGTTTAATGCCCTCCGCTACGTGGCGCGTTTCTGTAATTTGGTTAAAATTAATTAGAACTCTTTCTGTGAGGAGTATTTATTTTTTAAATTGTTATGCTTTATAATTACTTAAAGTACTTAAAACGACTAAATAGTTTGACTCTAATACGTCACAAAAACCACGTGATGGTCTGGTTGAAGTTGAAGACGACAGGCATGTAGTTGAAGACGATAAACGCATGCATAGAATTTTGGGGAAAAAATCTGCCACACGCGGTATCGAATTTAGATATTTAATAAAGTTCCCAAGCAGCATATATATATCCAATGGCCGTCCACGAGACATCCATGAAACTTGGGGCGGCTTCGTGAGAAGAAGAGGACGGCTGAGAGAGGCGCGAGCGGGGGCCAGCCAAGGGCAAGCGCAAGAGAAGGAAAAGAACGTGAGGCACAAGGAGAACGCCAGAAACCGCGAGCTGGAGCGGGCCGTTGAGTGACGACCGTCGTGTTTCCCCGTCACTCCGCTGCTTCAGGACCGGCGGCCAGTGGCCAGCGAGGACAGCCAGGCTGTCTCCAGGGCACGAGAACAAGAGAGGCACCCGTAACCGGAGAAAAGATTAAAGCAAGTT
The DNA here is from genome assembly GCA_013358835.2 of Ixodes persulcatus. Lineage (NCBI taxonomy): Eukaryota > Metazoa > Arthropoda > Arachnida > Ixodida > Ixodidae > Ixodes > Ixodes persulcatus. The sequence continues at coordinate 805,517 of JABSTQ010010521.1, forward strand.
ACGTTTACTTCCAAGCTTCCCGTTGTGGGATTTCTTGGGGACAGAGCCGTTTCTGCTTGGGGAGCGAGCGGAGCGCATGCTTAATCGGGCGGAATTAACCTATTGAGCGACCCACGAACTTTAGGACACCCTGAAGATGTACGGAGAACCGTGTGTGCTGCTAGGGATTGCTATTTTTATAAAACTGCGTAAAAAAAAAACAAAAAAAAAAAACAGCGGTTTTGGGAGCCGAGGAGCTTCCGAGAGCCTAGCGATGAGCGAGGCAAAGAGGAAAGGGAGGGAGAAAAAAAAAAAAGAGAAGGGTATAGGAGAACCGGAGCTGCAATGCCCAAACCGAAACCGATACTAACTTGACCAAAACCGGAACCAGATTATGCCACCCACAAGGAGCGCTATAGCTGCCACTGGTAGCTATAGCGCTCCTAGTGGATCGGCTCCTAGTTTAAATCGGCTCCACGAGCCGATTTAAACCTAGCGGATGGTTTTTCGGGGTCTCCCTATTAAACGTCGCGACGTACTTGACGCCGTGCTTTTTTCACACGGCCGGCCACCCCGAAGCTCGACTGACCTCCGCTGCACCGCTCCGCTCGGCCGAGGCGCCGAAGACGTCGCCGACAATCGCCTACTCCGTATCCTTTGGTAGGCCCCCGGCCCCGTCGATACCGGTTTGCTGTCCACGCAGATGGGAATATGTCTGGTGGATGTTGATCATGATGTAGAAAACCTGAGACTGTGGTAAAAGCAGGGAAACTTGGTCGAAGATGAAAGACAGGAAAAAGAACGTCTCAAACTCAGCTTCTGCGTTTACAGAGAGCGCAACAACACTAAGAGGCTCATAAGAGAGACAGTTCGTATCAAATCCATCGGCAATTGTATCAGCCATGCTTCGATGCAACTCGGAAGTAGTTCCAAGAAGTTTCTTAAAATGTGAAGTGTGTATTTTTTTTTTTTTTGTAATAGTTGTAAGTGAACGTGCAATGAGTCATTTTGCGGGCAGGGGTTCAGTTGGAAGTCATATCAGTTCTTGTTTAGATAAAGCCTTTCCAGACTCCGGCTGGAAAGGAAGGGGGTCCGTGTGTTTGTTTTGTTGTGTTTGCTTTTTTGTTCAAGGTCATAAGCTTTCAGTTTGGGATTGAGGTCACCGTTTACGGTTGAGGTGAAGACCAGTGTGGGTAGGATTGTATAGATAAAAAAGGTTGACCTTGTGACGTCGGTGGTGGTGGTTAGGTTGTGGGTATATAAGACATTGAGGAAATAAACGCAGAAGCTGAGTTTGAGACGTTCTTTTTCCTGTCTTTCATCTTCGACCAAGTTTCCCTGCTTTTACCACAGTCTCGGGTTTTCTACATCAGAAAAAAAAAACGGCTTGTATCGTGGTGGGATGCTGAAATCCGGAGATCCATCCAACTCAGGCAAGACGCTAAGCGAGACCATCGCCAGGCGCTGCGGACGCTTGGAAAAGCACCGGAGACTCTGCGACTCTGGGAGGAATACCAGAAGCTCAAGGCAATAACACAATCTATCGTCGAGGAGAAAAAACAGATACATGATTGCAAGGTGATGACAGATATCAGGAAGGGTGGTAAAAGAGCCGGAGAGAAGTTCTGGCGATATATTGGAACACTGGATGGAAGAGATAATTCTCCCCAACTGATCGATGTCAAAAATGGAGGTGTAGTGCACAACGTTAGAGCTCTCTTGGATGAACACCTTCACAATCTTTTTGGGACGACACAGGATTTCCACGGTAATGAGAGCGTGTCAGCAGGAGGCCCGTATATCAACGATCCACCGCTAAATAATTTGACGAGTGACAGCACCACCATCGTGGGAAGAGTACAGGTCGCACGCGCTCTCGCGCGGTTGAATGGCGGCACTGCGCAGGGCCTGGACGGAATCCCGGCCAAGGTACTGAAAGGCCTGGGACCCGACGCTCAAGAGCAGTTGGCCCACTTGTTCAGTCGCATATGCTGTGGAGATGACCCGATCCCCACTGGCTGGAGGCGCGGTCGAGTAACCTTCATCTCGAAAAAAGGTGGAAACAAGCAGCTGTTGCATGACTACCGACCGCTCACCGTCACGGCAGTTGCATACAGAGTATTCGCGACTATCATCAACTGGCGAATCACAGCATGGGCTGAGGAAGCCAGCAATCAAACTCAAGTAGGAGTTGAGACTTTCTCTACATGTTCGTCACCAAGAGTTACCCACTTTTTCCAGCAATGCACCATATGCCGGAGGCCATTGTTATAGAACTCCTCGTTTTTGAGTGTTCAGGAATCGCTCCACTTCAGCAATCACTTGGTCACCGTCCTTGAAATGCTTTCCTCTTATTTGGCCACACTGGAAGCGTCTGCGCCATTTAACCAAAGTGTCATAAACTGGGGCGTTGTCCCCGAACAACGCTCCCAAATTGGAATGAAGATCCTTAGCATTGCTTCCCTTCAAATGAAAAAAAAAAAAAAAAAATTGGATCACTGCTTGTGTTTGGCACCGACGGGCGGTGCCATTTTTGTTTCGACTCTCGGCGTTCCGAGCTACTATAACATGCGATGTTTATACTGTGCGGAAACTAGAGGGACGCGCGGTCATTTTGATGCCTGTTTTGTTCCGTTTTTTTTTTTTCAATTTTTTGTGCCAATAATACGAACTTTATGAACGCCCCTCGTATGCTCTATGCCTCTAGCATGGAAAAGGCCATTGAAGACACTGGCATTGGTTTCACTCTGGAACACCGTCAACATGGTGATATTGTAGCGTGGCGACTCCCTGGCCTTGCCTATGCTGATGACCTCGTGCTGATGGCCGAAAGTGTGGAAGACATGAGGAGGTTGCTAGTCGCCTGTGAAACTGCAGCGGAACACCTCCGACTACGCTTCAATGCTGGCAAGTCAGCGACAGTCATTTTTTTCTGGCGAGGAGTGCAATCTTGGATCACTCATCCTGCAAGGCTCAGCCATACCTCTTCACACCGAGTACAGGTACCTTGGAATAACACTGTCGGCAAGAGAGGACTACTTGACTGAGCACCATGAGGGCCTCAGGAAGTCCTCAGTTAGTAAGCGGAACATACTGCGAAGGCGGAACCCATGGAGCTGTGAGCGGTACATTGTCACCCGAGAACTTTGGAAGGCTGTGGCTGTGCCCGGGCTGACTTTTGGAAACGCAGTCATATGTGTTCCTAGTGAGCTACGCACATATCTTGAGCGGCGCCAAAGGGAAGTCGGACGACAGGCACTAGGGTGTCATGGACAAGTAGCCAATGAACTGGTAGAAGGCGACGTCGGCTGGTCTTCCTTTGAAGCACGGGAGGCAAACAGCAAGCTTCAGTACTACACACGTCTCCGGAACATGGACGGAGACCGGTGGGCTAGGCGAGTTTTTATGTACATTCACCTGAAGCATATCAACTCGACGTGGAGGAAGCGAGTCACTCGTCTTGGGACAAAGTTTAAGATCTACAGCATGGCCACTGAACCTCAAACAGAAAAGGAGTGGATAAAAACAGTGCGGGAGGAAGGGAAGAGGGTTGAGAGGGACCGTCGGATGAGCGGCATGCTACAACACCCTTCCATGCACATGTACGCGTCTCTGAAGACGGAGATCGCCCCGGTGACGTTCTGCGGGAACACACTGGGTAGTCGACTGCTTATTGAGGCCCGTGGTGGTGCGCTACGTACCCGCCTATACCGAAGCAAGTACGATAGCAGCGTGACTGACACGGTATGCAGTGCGTGTGGAGCGGGCGAGGAGACAATCGACCACTTGCTGCTTGCGTGTAGGGCACTACATCCAACGCCTGTCGTGGGTGCCCGCTTGGAGCAGGCACTTGGTTTCATCAACGAACACACCCATGTAGTATGCTCCAAGCGGAGGCTCGAGGCATGGTGGCAGACTCGACTGAAAAATCGGGGGCGTGACCAAGATGACCAAGGTGACCAAGATGGCCAGTAGCCGCTGCCTTACTTTAGGCTGGAGGGGCAAACACTCACTTAAAACGACGGTGTCATGTGAACTGATTAACTTTGACTGTACGAAAGTGACGGTTGGCGAACTTTGGACACACGAGCTAACCACTTCTCTTTCGTTGTCTTTTTTCATTTGATTTTGTTTTTATTTTTATTGGCATGTCTTACAAGACTCTCGATACAAAGAGATTGCGCCACAAATATACATACATACAGCTATGCTGGCTAGGGAGCGCGTCTCCGACTGGTGTGTTTAGCGTCCTATCCCACCGATACATCAAAAGGCCCCGAAGGGGCAACAAATGACGTCACAGAAGCCGGAGTGTCATGTCGTTGCATGTCGCGAACATGGCGGTTGGTCGTAGAAATGCTGGCGAACAGCACAAGCGAACGCGAGTGTCGCTATCGTCACAGCGTCCCAACTTCCGGCTGTTCTGGCTTCCGTGGGCTGTCACAATGGAGAGTGACCTGCAGCAGAACAGGCGTCTGCTACATCCAACACAGCTGCTGGGACACCGCCAAGGTCGCGACCGGCAACAGCATGACACTTCTATGACGTCATCAGGCGGAAACCGAGGAATCACTTTTTTTGGGACGCGGTAAACACACCAGTCGGAAACGCGTTCCAGGCACCATAGCTCTAGGTTGGCTCTAGTCTAGTGAGGGTGGGCCACTGATCTCTATGACAATTGCTGGATCGCGTTTGCCCGCTCCGCGAATGCGGCCACTGGCGGCCATCGTTTTGGTAGAGTTATATCACCTCTAGCCAAGGTACAGCTGCTGCAGCCACTATCATCCATCCATGGCAGACGGCGTTTTGGCAGTTGTGGTGCAAGCTGCCATCAAAATAGCGTGGGTGATATTTCGTGCTTGATTGAAATTGTTTGACGAAACATATTTTGGAAACCCGGCGTGAACGGTAGCCCGATCTTTGAGGACCCACTGAAAGTTTCACGAAATCGCAGCACCGGGGAACAAGCAGCACAGGACCCATCGAAAGTCGCATCGAAAGCAGACGCCGGTACGAAGTCTGCTTTCGATGCGAGCTGCGCTGCTTTCCCCCGGTGCTGCGCTTTCGTAGAACTTTCGCCGGGTCCTCAAAAATGAGGCCACCGTTCACGCCGCGTTTCAAGAATCTGCTTCGTCGAACAACTTTAATCAAGCACGAAATATTGCCGCGCGCGCAGCTGGCCAAGTAGGCAGCGCGCGCGTGGCCTAACGGTTATCGTACCTGCCTCCCACGCGAAAAGCCAGGGTTCGATTCATGGCCGCGGGGACGTATTTTTGTGGACTCTGACGTAGATGTTCTGGTAAATTCGAGAACCGTGTTGCTTGTTCGAGGTCCGAATGTTCTACGCGTCGAACTTTCTACGCCGATTATTCCAGAAACCCACGCATGTACATAAGGGGCTCCGCGTGGCGAGCCGCAGTCAGTCTCGCCTCAGCGTACGATCCTGCTGTTACGCCGCCATCAACGCCCGCGACGCTCTACTCTTTTCTTCTGTTCCTTTTTCATTTTTGGGCACAAGTTCGCCCCATTAAACGTTTAGTTTCTTCAGTTATCATCGCCTCATCAATTTTCATCCGTAACATTCCGGTGGAGGTGCTGGGTACTGCATTTATGCCCGTCGACCGTACCCCTCCGAAGACGCGCCGGCCAAGTGACGTGCTCAGCCCCGGCAGGCTACCCTTCGCAGAAGACTCCAACGCCCGAGAAAGCCGCCGTACCAAAGGCCAACTCCCGGAATTCGGACCCCTGCCACAGAAGCCGAAAAAGAAGACCGCGACGATGACTGCCCCACCCGTCGTCATCCTGCCTGTCACTCCCCGCACTCCGACGCCCTTTCACGGCGACGCGCACGAGGATGTAGAAGACTGGCTGCATCATTATGAACGTGTAGCCCGCCACAACGGATGGACGGACGAGCACCGCCTCCAGAACCTTTACTTCTCACTTGAAGGCACTGCGAGGCACTGGTATGAGAACCACGAAGCCTCCTTTACTTCGTGGGAACTATGCGCCGCCGAATTAAAGCTGACCTTCATCGACTACCACCGCCGGCAGCGAGCGGAGGACCTCCTCCAAACAAGGGCGCAAGGCCCCAACGAAAGTGTAACAAGCTTTGTTGAGGACGTCCTTCGTCTAAGTGCCCGAGCCAATCCGGAGGCCATCGAAGAGAAGAAAGTCCGCGCTCTCATGCGTGGCGTGAAGAGCGAAATTTTCGGAGGCTTGGTACGCAATCCCCCGACGACGGTCGATGGTTTTGTAACCGAAGCCACCAATATCGAGCGCGCACTGACGGCCCGAGCAAGCCACTACCACCGACTCGCCGGCGCGCCTGGTGCTCCAACCGTCGCAGCTGCCCTACTGGACTTGAATACCAGCGGTGGCGACAGCCTTCGGGAGATCGTCCGGGAAGAGCTCCGCAAGGCCCTACCTGCTGCAGATCGCCCATCCTCACCCTCACTCGTCGAGGTCGTCCGAGAGGAGGTTCACCGAGCCTTCCAGCCCGAGACTCCCGTCACCGCAGCAGCACAGGAGGAGCCAGCTCTAAGCTACGCCGCAATGGTTCGACGAGCTCCACTAGCCCCGCGCCCGTACATGGCGCCTTCCCGACGTGAACCTACAGCGCCGCAGTACCCCCGACGCCAGGAAGATCGGGCGCACGTTCGCCCAGAACAAGCTGCGGCAAGGAAGACCGACGTGTGGCGAACGGCCGATCGACGCCTGCTGTGCTATCACTGCGGTGAAGCCGGCCACATTTACCGTCGATGCCCCTACCTCCGACGCTCTCCCTCCCCGGTGTCGTCTCTCCACCGTGAAGCCCGCTCCCCATCGCCACGACGCTCAGCGTCCCCAGCGCCACGACCCCGCCGAGAGAGCCTGTCTCCCCTCCGTCACCGGGAAAACTAAGTGCGGCAACGCCTGGAGGTGACGTTGCCGAAAACGACGGAAGCAAAAAGCCTCCAAGATCGACGGAGCACTCCCACTCTCCCGACGCCCCGCATCGCACCGACGCCCCTGCAACGGTGTCCAACAACCTAAACGTTGTTATCGACGGCCTCGACGCATCGGCACTCGTGGACACCGGAGCAGACTACTCAGTCATGAGTGGGAGGCTCTCTCGCCGCCTGCGAAAAGTTACGACGCCTTGGGGAGGACCACAAATTCGGACCGCCGGAGGACACCTTATCACGCCTGTCGGAAGTTGCACTGCTCGCGTCGAAATTCACGGCGAAACGTGCCCTGCGAAATTCGTCGTTCTACAAGACTGTTCCAGAGACGTCATCCTCGGCATGGACTTTCTGTGTGAATACGGCGCCGTCATCGACCTTCGTGAGAACAGATTGACGCTGCGCAAGCCTGTTCCGCCTTCAGAGATACCCCAAACAGCGTCAGCCACCGTCCGAGTCGCTGCCGCCCACGTGAACCTGCCGCCGCGATCAAGTGTTGTCGTACCCGTCATGACCGATGCAGCTACCTGCGGCGAAGTTGTTCTTGAAGGCAACCTTCAATTGCTCCTGGGTAGAGGAATAGGCGTTGCAAGAGGAGTGACTTCCGACAAGAAACGCAACACCTCACAAAAGGTGCCGCTGTGGGCCACGTCGAGGAACTTTGGAACTCCGCCGAAATCACCGCGATTGCTGAAGAATCATCGCCACCTCAGCAAGACATTACGCCGCCAGCGCAGCTTGACATTGACCCCAAGCTTCCAGACCCGAAACGACGGCAGCTGAGTGACCTCCTCGCCGAATACAGCGACTGCTTCGCGACGTCGTCGAAGGTGCGCCAAACCACCGTTGCGAAGCATCGCATTGTCACCGACGACGACGCGCTCCCTGTGCACCGATCGCCGTACCGAGTCTCCATAAAAGAAAGGGAGGTCATCCAACAGCAAGTGGAAGAAATGCTGAACGACGATATAATCCAGCCTTCAAGCAGTCCGTGGGCCTCTCCAGTCGTGCTGGTTAGGAAGAAGGACGGAACGCTTAGGTTCTGCGTGGACTACCGGCAGCTGAACGCGGTAACGAAGAAAGACGTCTATCCACTCCCCCGAATCGATCACACGCTAGACCGCCTGCGCCACTCTCGATACTTTTCATCGATGGACCTGAAGAGCGGCTACTGGCAGATTGAAGCCGACGAAGGGGACCGGGAGAAGACAGCTTTCGTTACGCCAGATGGCCTGTACGAGTTCAAGGTCATGCCTTTCGGCCTATGCACGGCGCCGGCAACGTTCCAGCGTGTCATGGACACAGTACTTGCAGGGCTGAAGTGGCAGAGCTGTCTCGTCTACCTTGACGACGTCGTAGTGTTTTCAAGTGACTTCGACGAGCACTTGCGACGACTCCGAGCGGTTCTCCAAGCCATTCAGGCCGCCGGACTCACACTCAAGCCGTCAAAGTGCCGGTTCGCTTATGACGAACTGAAGTTTCTAGGCCACGTGGTTAGTAACAAAGGCGTCCGCCCAGACCCCGAGAAGACTCGCGCCGTCGCGGCATTTCCAGCGCCGACAGACAAGAAGGCCGTGCGAAGATTCCTTGGACTTTGCGCCTACTATCGACGCTTCGTTCGGGATTTCGCTAAAATTTCCGCAACGCTCACAAACCTCACGAAGGACGCCGAGAAGTTCGAATGGGGCGAGGAGCAGCAGCAGGCATTCGACGAGCTGAAGCGACGACTCCAGAGTCCACCTGTGCTTGGTCATTTCGATCAGGATGCGGAAACCGAGATTCACACGGACGCAAGTAACGCGGGACTCGGCGCAGTACTGGTCCAAGTGCAAGAAGGCATCGAGAGAGTCATCGCCTACGCAAGTCGGACACTGTCCAAGGCGGAGAAAAATTACTCCACGACTGAGAAAGAATGCCTTGCGGTCGTCTGGGCAATCACGAAGTTTCGTCTGTACTTGTACGGGAGCCCGTTCCGCGTGGTGACAGACCACCACTCGCTTTGCTGGCTTGCGAACCTCAAGGACCCATCAGGACGCCTCGCTCGATGGAGTCTCCGACTACAAGAGTTCAACATGACTGTGGTCTACAAGTCAGGCCGCAAGCACAGCGACGCCGACTGCCTGTCCAGAGCCCCCGTCGAAACCCTTTCCGGCTGCAGCGACGACAATGACGACGAGTGCTTCCTAGGGGCAGTCAACACCGACGACATGGCACGACGTCAACGGGACGATCCTGAGCTGCGCGCATTAATCGAGCACCTGGAAGGGGGCGGGAGTACCGTGCCCCATGTTTTCTCATGAACCCTGCCGACTTTCGCCATTCGACGAGGTGTGCTCTACAAAGAGAGCTTCTGAAACAACAACTCGCCGTGGCTGCTGGTAATCCCGGCCGACCTTCGAGAGGAGATTTTTCAAGCCTGTCATGACGACCCGACGTCCGGACACCTTGGTTACAGCCGGACACTGGCCCGTATTCGTGAAAAGTATTACTGGCCCAAGCTCCCCAAAACCGTCCACCTCTACACCCGATCCTGCCACGAGTGCCAGCGACGCAAGAAACCGCCGACGAAGCCGACAGGTCTCCTGCAGCCGATTCCTCCACCAACTACACCGTTCCAGCAGATCGGAATGGATCTACTTGGTCCTTTTCCGCCGTCGACCCTGGGAAGCCGGTGGATAATCGTCGCCACAGATTATCTCACGCGGTACGCAGAAACGAAAGCCCTTCCTTCAGGGACGGCTGTTGAAGTCCCCAAGTTTTTCATCGAATCCATCATCCTCCGGCACGGCGCTCCCGAAGTTCTGATTACAGATCGCGGATCATCGTTCATGGCACAGCTGACACAAGAAATCCTCCGGCTCAGTCACACCAGCCATCGTCGTACTACTGCGTACCACCCACAGACCAACGGGCTGACGGAGCGACTCAACAAGACAATCGCCGACATGATTTCTATGTACGTCGACGTAGAGCACAAGACGTGGGACGAGGTGTTGCCCTACGTCACGTTCGCCTACAATACGGCGGTGCAAGAGACCACTGGATTCACACCTTTCCAGCTGGTACATGGTCGGAAGGTAACGACCATGCTGGACGCGATGCTGCCCCATGAGCCAGCTGACAATGAAAGCGACGACGCCCAGGTGGTTGCTCAACGGGCCGAAGAAGTCCGCCAGCTCGCCCGACTCCTGATCCAAGACCAGCAACGCGTCGACGCGGGCCGCTATAATCTTCGTCGCAGGGACGCCCAATTCCAGCCCGGAGACAGGGTGTGGGTGTGGACGCCCATCCGTCGCCGCGGCCTTAGTGAGAAACTGCTGAAACGGTACTTTGAATCGTACAAGGTACTTCGTCGCCTCGGGGAGCTGAACTACGAGGTGATGCCCGACGGAACACGAACATCGTCACGCCGCCCACCACGACCTGAGGTCGTCCACGTCGTGCGCCTGAAGCCGTACTACGCTCGATAGGACTGTGGATCTTATGTGCTCCAAAGGACTCTTCTGTTTATCGTTCTTTTTATTTTATTTTGTTTTGTGTTGCATCGGGGCGATGCACTTTTTAAAGGGGGGAGTAATGCCGCGCGCGCCGCTGGCCAAGTAGGCAGCGCGCGCGTGGCCTAACGGTTATCGTACCTGCCTCCCACGCGAAAAGCCAGGGTTCGATTCCTGGCCGCGGGGACGTATTTTTGTGGACTCTGACGTAAATGTTCTGGTAAATTCGAGAACCGTGTTGCTTGTTCGAGGTCCGAATGTTCTACGCATCGAACTTTTGTACGCCGATTATTCCAGAAACCTACGCATGTACATAAGGGGCTCCGCGTGGCGAGCCGCAGTCAGTCTCGCCTCAGCGTACGATCCTGCTGTTACGCCGTCATCGACGCCCGCGACGCTCTACTGTTTTCTTCTGTTCCTTTTTCATTTTTGGGCACAAGTTCGCCCCATTAAACGTTTAGTTTCTTCAGTTATCATCGCCTCATCAATTTTTATCCGTGACAATATCACCCACGGTACAGTGTACTAGATCTACGGCTATTTGATGGCAGCCTGCCGCCATTGCGCTGTCCGCCATATTGCTATGATGGCTAGATTATATAACTCTACCAAAAAGATGGCCGACCTGCCGCATTCCCGTCCATAGGCGGAGCTGGTCAAACGCGATCCAGCAAATAGACATAGAGATCAGTGGGGTGGGCCAAGGACGTTTAAATGGGGCAGGACCAACGTTGGGCAGGACCCGGCATGACGTCATACCCAGCGACGCCGGAAAAAGAACCCAATCCCAAACTGCCTCGCGCACCGACGCGCTCTCATCCAAACTAAATTCAACCAGGCTCCCATCGTCTGCTCTCCGCTCGGTCGTTAGGCTTAAACTACGTCTGCTCCGTGCCTGCGGTCTGCTTCGTCTGCTCGCTGTCGCGGCTGGCTTTCGATTCGATCGGCGAACCAAAAAATGTTTCGATGCGAACCCGCATTCTCATCACGGCGGAGGGAAACCAACACCTTCTGGAAGCAGGGTTTGTATGGCTTTTCAACCCGCGATGCCATTCTCAGCGTTCGTGCGTACGACAACGGACACGCGATCGCTTTCCAAAGCCGCGCTACGACGACTCGTTCGAGACGACGCTCCAGGCGCGGTCGCGCGGTGTCGAGAGCGCCCGCTACACGCCGACTTCCTACTGGTCAGGCAAGTGTTGGGCTCCAAATCTCGCCTATTCGACACCGATTCAGTGGACACCGCCATCGCTGCCACGAAATATTGGGGCAAACAACAGCGTTGCCACGGAAATGCCATGGCAACGAGGGTTGTTTGCCACAATCTTACCCATTGACGAGCTCCCCATTGGTTGAGAAGAGTTCGTGGCTACGCCAACTTCCGTTACACTTCGCTCCATGTATGGAGAATACGGACGCCACCTCCTGCCCCTTATAACCTCCTTGGGGGTGGGCGCAATTTAAAGGGGTACGGAAACCAAATTCTGGAGCTCATTTCTTTGTTTCAACACGACGCAGGTAGCAGTAGAACCACAGAAACATAAATATTGCGATAGAAAACGCAAGATAACATATTTTAAAGTGAATTAAACGATAATCAAAAACCACCTGGTAGTTGGTTATGAAGCTTTAATGGAATGTCGTGACGACAACATGCCTCTGAAAGCAGCGCCACAGCGGTATGTCCACTCACTGGTATAGATGGCCTAGGCCTGAACGCAATACCGAGGCGTCTTGGTGGAAAAAGCCAAAACGAAGTGAGCCACCGTGGTTTCAGCTCTCGCGCGACGCGCAAACGCGTGCGCATGTTTTCATCGCCCGGGCGGTTCGGCGACAGTCGGTTCTTGGGCAGGCGGGTTGAAGAGACTTTCTTGGGCACGAGGAACCTCCGGCGTTGTCGGCGGGACCACCGCGGCTGCCCTTGCGGCGAAACACAAGCGCGATAAGTTTCTCGTGGATCTCGTCAGGCTTGGCGTGGCCGCCCCAGCCCGGCGGGATTCGGCGGACGTGCAGCCGGTGCAGCAGCGGGTCGACGGAGCGAGGTGATGTTTACGCGAAGATCACGTTCTCGTACTCCGGGGCTCCCGGAGAGACGTCGTCGACCGTGCTCGCCCAAGATTCGCAGCAGTCCCCCCCCGCGCAAGAGATCGATGCCGTACGTGCTGTTCGGCAGGTGCTGTTCGGCAGAAGGACATTTCGTGCCAATAATTACGGTCAAAATAGCACCAGTAGCACACACCACACAAGTGAGTATGTTCGATTCGATTATCTTCAACGTGTGTCCACTGCGGTATTGTTATCGGAACACGGGAAACAATCTAAAACTCCTTGCGCCGTACTATCACAGTCTCCTGTACTGCATTTGTACCTATCTAGTTAATTATATCTGAATTAGTTAGTGTTTGTTTCTGGACAATAAAGTTGCGTTGGACACCCCTGTGTTGTTTCTTTTTCATCAAATAAAGTTCACGTATACAAACCTTGCTGCCGGGAACGGAGAAACGACAGTGCGACGTTTTTTTTCGCCGGTGCCGGTACGCGGTCGAAGTTGGAACTAGCGACACTTTTCATCGCTCTCGCGTCTTACGCAGCTCTGGAGAAGGAGACGAATCATTTCCTTGCCTGAATATATTTATTGCGCGCTGCGCCACATTATGAATAATACACAGCATTTCGCTACATTTTATTTTACCGATCACCGCGAAACCGCGCAGAAACCGAGACCGTGCATTGGTTAGGCCTATGCCAACTACACCAATCAGCTCAGCTGGACCTGGGCGAACAAGACGAAATCTGGTTATATGCAATAACAGTACCTACAAAAAAAAAACAAAAAAAAAACACACAACTGACCGCATTCGCGAGGTTTACGACAAGGTTCACGCTGCCGTCTGCAACCAGCGACGAACCTGACGAATCTCCGAATCTGTCCGAATCCGAATCTCCGGTGATTCGTCCCATCACTACTGTTGACGTCTTCGTCTTCGCTAATGTCATCGTACCCACTGCCGCTGCCACCACTCTCGTCATGTTGACCCGCCATCGCACACTCAAGGCAGCTGAGGCAGCTCTGAAGGCTCTGATGGCTCTGACACCTCTGCGGCCGCTGCGGCTCTGCGCTCTGCCGGTTCCGCGATATCTACAGCCCTCGGGTACTTCGACAAAGCGAGATTGTAACGCGTTGACGCCTCCAAGTGGCAAAACTCGTCACTACGGTACGCTTGGTCCTCCGAGGCATGATGACGTCAAGACGTCTGCCGGATTTCCCGAGATGCATCGCGCTCTTCGATGGCTGTTTTTGAAGCGCTCGCCAAAATCGCGGCATTTAGAACCAAAAATATAGCCATCTGCTCAAAATACGACCGTGCGATTATTCATTACAGGCTTAGCTGATCATATTGAACTCATTTCTTGATGTTTTCTCTATATTTCAAGTTTCGATTCTGTATCCCTTTAAAGGGGTAGGGAAACGAAATTTCAGCGCTCATTTTCTTGCTTGAATGTGTTGCATGTTGCACCCTAACCTCAAAAACACCAGTCTTCCGTTGAAAGGCACAAAAAAACCAATTTTAAAGCTAAATAAACGATCTTCCAATGTGCACCTGGTGGATGCATGCGGAGCCTATTTGGGAGGTAGTCTAGCAACGTTGTGGAATCTGCTACGTAGTCGTGACGTAGCAGATTCCTTTGGAGCAGCGCCGCTCTTTGGAAGTACGCTCAACTGTTTAAAGTCACCTCAGCCTGAACGGCCCCTTTTCGAATGAATGCGAAAGCTTGATAATGTGGATGCTTGGGCAAGTTGGTAATTCATGCTTGGATGGAACAGCGCGGATGAACAGTCACACTCACATGCACACAAGAAGCAAACAGACTCGCAGCGCTGACTTTCAACTCAGTTCTATATTTATTCTTCCTCAAATCTTCAACTTCTTCACATTTGCCGTTAATGAGAACAATTTAAATTTTTACACACCAGAGACCAAATAGCCAATACACATTAAAAATAACTAATAATTAAATAAATCATGCAAAGACAACTAAAGAAAATAATACTAAAAAAATTAAAAATTAAATTAAAAAATAATAAAGCGAAAATTTTCTCATCACTATTGGTGCTTTGATGATATCTCTAGATAAACCAATTCCTTCTTTGACAAAGCTACGGATGATACACTAAAGGCTGAACTCCATGGACGAATTATGTGACGAATAACTGGCGAACGCCGCCCGACGGCACGCTCGCTTTGCGCGCGACGTAGCAGCCACTGTGTTGATTCCACGCGCAGAGCAAAAGCCGTCGGGCAAAATTCGTCGGTTATTCGCAGCATATTCGTCCCATGGAGTTCAGCCATAACACATTGTTTGTCCAACCTGGCTTTGTCAAAGAAGCTTTGTCAAAGAAGGAATTGGTTTATCTAGAGATATCATCAAAGCACCAATAGTGATGAGACATTTTTCGCTTTATTATTTTTTTAAATTTAATTTTTAATTTTTTAGTATTATTTTCTTTAGTTGTCTTTGCATGATTTATTTAATTATTAGTTATTTTTAATGTGTATTGGCTATTTGGTCTCTGGTGTGTAAAAATTTAAATTGTTCTCATCAACGGCAAAGGTGAAGAAGTTGAAGATTTGAGGAAGAAGAAATATAGAACTGAGTTGAAAGTCAGCGCTGCGAGTCTGTTTGCTTCTTGTGTGCATGTGAGTGTGACTGTTCATCCGCGCTGTTCCATCCAAGAATGCGAAAGCGCGAAAGTCAACCAGACGCCATGATGGACTCGTTGAGGCACGTCGCGGGGTTGCTCGTGTGACTTTGCTGTACACTTCGAAGCCGCTCACACGACAGGTTAAACGCCCGTCACCCCGCGGGCACTTCCAACGGCTGGGTTGTAACGCGCTGACGGTATTGACACCACTACAACGCTGACAACGCCACCAACGGCAAAGCTCATAACCAAGCCTGTCTTGGCACGTCACGGACGCGGGGAGTCTTTTTTGTTGTTTTTGTTTGCGCCGGATATCCCATGAAGCATCGCGCCCTCCGTTCGCTTCTCTTCGAGCGCTCGCTCGAGTGCACCGTTTGGAACGAAAAATATAGCCAATCGTTCAAAATACAAACGTGCGATTATGAATTACGGTTATTATCCGTCATGCTTGACCCATTTCCGAACGAAATTTGAATATTTCAATTTTTGTTTCTGTACCTCTTTAATGGCGGCGCCTGCGGGAGAGGATTGGGAAAGGATATGCGCCAATGTTGTTTGCACTGCCTGCGCGGTCTGAGTTAAACTGATCGCGCATGCGTTCTCGCATGCTCCGCGAATTGACTCCGTAAGTGTGACGTCATGGGTCCAAACAAACTGTTGCTAGGGTCGTTTGTTATGGACAAATACATGTGGCTAGGTTTCGCTACTAAAACCCGACCGTTCAAAAATCAGGAGTAGGATTTAAACTTCTAAAGATCACAAACATAGAAAGCTTGAATGTCATATATGTTTCGACAGAAGTGTGCCGGTTATCGCTTATTTCTGAAATATTTACGACTGCAACTTCCGGTCCTTAAGATTCCTGCAGCAGACAACGAATGCAAGAAGTATGCCGTCTGTTACACGCCGGTCGGTCAAGCCGGCGCCGTCGTTTGAATCGTGTGGGACGATATTCTGATATTACATTTGTTTGAAATATAATGATTTTCAGTAACTTAAAAAAATTCATAGTGGGGTGCGATGTAAAATATGGTTGA
The DNA here is from genome assembly GCA_013358835.2 of Ixodes persulcatus. Classification (NCBI taxonomy): domain Eukaryota; kingdom Metazoa; phylum Arthropoda; class Arachnida; order Ixodida; family Ixodidae; genus Ixodes; species Ixodes persulcatus. The sequence goes on from JABSTQ010010521.1 coordinate 821,676, forward strand.
TCGAAAGTCCGGGCGTCGATCGAGATGATCGTCTGCTAAAAGATCGCATTATGATTGGACCCGTGAGAAAAGCACTTCAGGTGATCGGTCGAAATCCCAAATTTTGTTTGTGGACTCGCGCTATGCGAGCGCGCGTCGTATCTGGTTGTATCATCGCTGCAATGGTTACTGAAAAATCGCGATAGACATGGAATTCTTTAATAACCTGACAACCTTAATAATAATAATAAACGAATTACCTCGACGGCGTACGATTTGTTTCTAATATTGGCCTGCACTACGCTGGTAATGCACTTCAGGTCGTCGTCGTAAATGATCTGCATGACGTGGTTTGATTTTACGGCATTTTCACCCCTCTGAACTAAGCTGGGTTCTTCACAGAAAAAAACGCACATTGCGGAGGCCTTTACGGCCACGGCAATCCACTTGTTTTTGTCGCTTGTTGATATATTCAAGTTAATCTCAGCTTTTAAGCATATTCACGTTTGTGGTGGACGATTCAGACGAGCCCGTTACCCTAATGCACGAGCGTTTTACAACAACCTCATGCGTTTCAATCTAACAATTAAAGCCCCTTGTTCGAACTTAACAAGAGTTGCTTCTCGATGTTGCTGTCTGCAAGACGAGCAAGTGAACGAGAGGTTAGGGCTTTTGGAAGGTCAATCTTGAAAACTACAAGTCCTTCTTCGTGAAGGTTGGGTTCGTTGTTCAGTTTGGAGGTGGGGTACAAGGGGAGAAAAACTAAAGATTAATTATTGTGTATCGTTTAGGTGACCAATGTTCGGGATACAAGGGCACGTTCTATGTCTAATAACCTGATATTTTGTTGTAACTGTAGGTCTCTTTGTGGAAGTTTAGTGATGGCTGTAGTCGGCCTTAGATTTCTGGGTATATGAGGATTCGTGGAAGCAAAGAAAGTAGCCGAGTTTGAGACGTCCCTCATTCTATGTCGTTTCTTTCGACTAAAAGTTTTGCTTTTTGTACCGTAGTCTCAGGAACCGAAAAAGAGAATCTATGTCTACCAGCTCTTCTGCACCCGACTGTTACCAAGCGAGGACCACACAACATAAACCCTGAGATAAGTAACCAAAAAGTTAACGAGATGCTGCTCTTCGTAAGGATAGTTTTTGTACTTTTAGAATTTTCCTCTAAGAAATAAAATAAAAATTACCTCACTGGACGAAAAAAAGGAACGCCGTTCCCTTTTCCGTTTTAGTAAGAATGTAACGAGTTCCCGTTCCAGTTCCACCAAAGCAAAATGGAACGGCGGCGTTCCTTCGTTCCTCCTAAAAGGAACGCGTTCCAGGAACGCCGTTCCGCACAACTCTGGATTAAAGTGCAGATGAAATGTCTATCAATAGATTCTCGGTGCTTAACAGCTACAAGTTATTGATTGTATTGACAGCTTCAAGTTGCTGCATCGACTTCCTGTAGATGCAATGTAAAGCAAGTACTTCTGGTCATTCTTCTGTAAGTGGATCTTTTCCACCCATGCCGTGTACATAAGTAGGTGAAACACCAAATTCTGCCGAGATAAAAGGCTTATTTTAATTGCGTGTCCAAACTGAGTTTCTGTGTTACTGTAAAAATGCCGTAAAAGTTGTGTTCAACATGATTAACATTGATAGGGTTGTTTGCTGCGTTTTTTACAGCAACATTTCTTGTCTGCAGTGACTCGGTAACCACTGAAACTATACAAAATTAAGATAAAGTAGTATGGTCCTTTTGATTTCATATTTTTCTGTTACAAGAGAATCATGTAGTTAAACCATGCCATACATGGGTAAATTACTTTCAAAATGTAATTTAATTACAATTACAATTACTTTGCTTCAAAAGTAGTTTAACTACAATTACAATTACTACTAGGCGAAAAGTAATTATTACAATTACAAATTACTTTTAAAAAGTAATGCAATTATTTTACAATTACTTATTTCTGAGAGCGACCCGACTTGGGCCGTATGACTAAACGAGTTGCATAGAGTGAAACGTATTTGTTCATTCCTTGCCCCAATGTTTGAGGAGGCTTAAGCATCGCTGCATACATGCCGCGTGTTGTATATTTTCCTTTTGTGCATTTTGTTAAATTCATGATACAACTTGACAGTTTGGGGAAATGAAGTACTAAGTTCTTAAATTTTTAATAAATAATAATAAATTAGTTCAAACCCTGGAAGACGTCAGATTGCTAAAAAACATTTGGTTGACAGACTTTTGTTGGCCAGGCAAATAAAAATGTGACAATTAGTTATATATGAATATTTTACAAGTGTTAATATAAAATTGAAGTCCACACGACCGCATTCTCATACAAACATCATGGTATTGTAAATTATTTACCTTGAGTTGAAATTATAATGGCTCAGAAATGCATAAGAACCGAATCGGGACTCTCGAATCATTGGTGACAATATTCACAGGTGCGAGGTCAGTCTCCAAAACGCTTATGCAATTAATATCCAAAGTAAAACAAACAGGAAATAAACTTGAAAATAATACAAAGACAAAAATATGCGACAATACTGGAAGAGGGACGTAAAAAACTGGCAAAAAATAAAGACAGGTAACGTCATAGACAATTAAAATTCCCAACCTCGGCTGAAAGCTGAAGTTTAATTTTTTTCTTTCAATATTTTGGCATGTTTACGCTATTGTTTTCTGCTCGCACAGCAGACGGCGCTACACGGCGCCGTTGAGCTCAGCCCGCAGTGTAAGCAACAAAACAATAAATATTGCGACACTATTTATGTTGTGCGTGTGTGTGAGTGTGTCTCTTTATTCTTGTTGTTCACCTAGAGCTTGGCCGCTTGTGCGAGCGCTGAGGCTTTCAGGGAGGTTTCGTTGGCGTTTCAAACTTTTCAAAAGTAATTGTAATTGTGCCTGAAATTTTGCAATTACTGGCGCTAGAAAGTAATTGAATTACAATTCCTTTTAGCCGAAAGTAATTATTACAATTACAAATTACCAACAAAAGTAATTAAATTAGAGTAATTTAATTACTGTAATTGAATTACTACCCAAGTATGAACCATGCAGCCTGAGAACCTAATTTTTTTTGTGAAGTTTAACCTTTTTATGTTTATGTGATGATAGAAACCTCATGGCGATTTATTTTCAGCGTGTATCTTGGGAGTAGTTTGGTTAATAGCATGTACGTCGTCACTTACTGTTCTTTTTTCAGTATTTGCAAGTGAAGTGTGTTTACTGCTGCTGTATACTTGCTTTTATTTTTTCTCGCCCTATTTCATACAATACCTTTTCTCTTTGTATTCTGTTTGTTTTGTTTTTCTGCGAGTTTTTTAGTCATACTTTTTATGCATTGTTAAAGAAAGTGCCTGGTCATACTAAGCCTTCGACACAGATGGCAGAAGTATTCTAAATAAATAAATACATCCGAGCTGCTTTCTTGCTGCATGCGCCATGCGGACTGATGTTGCTAGAAATACTTTATGCCTGCAGGTATTGCGGTGGAAGTAACTAATAGGGTGCCACAGTTTTAGCGAGAATGGGCTACGTTTCTGCCACCTAAACTGGATTTTTTTTGCATCACCTTGCTGTTTGATTTTATTGGATGTATACTGATTGTGCTGTATAACAGTCCCTGCTGCCAAAGTTTTTCGGGGAGGGAGTTGGATTTTTTTTTTCCAGATTGTTTTAGTTCATGTATGGGTATGGATGTTATCTATTCATACCAACTACTATTTTTGGTGCAAGGTGATGTTAAGTCTACATTAAGAATGAATGGTTTAAATAGCAAGTTTTTCTCATCCCGTCTGATTTTTCATTATCAGGCAGCACTTCGTTTCGACTTTAACGGATAAATAAAGCGTGATTTTTGCCCTTCCACTCTTTTATAACTGGGAAGTCATCTTACTTCACACAAGCAGGATGCGGTGTCGGGAAGTCAACTGGTTTTCAGTTCACTTTCAGTACCCACTCTGTTCTCTTGTTCATCTCCGAAGGGAAGTGGTTTTTGAAGTTAACATAAACCAATTGTAACATAGCAATACTCACTGCCTTATGCCTTCTCAGTGCTTCCGGTTGACACAGACTTGCAGGCAGTTCACAGGGTCGCAGGAAAATTTCAATTAGGTTTGTCTTGGAAACTAAACACGAAAGCAGTCTTACTGCAGGAAGACGGCTCGGCAGTGCGCAGTCATGCGCGATTGTGAGAACCATATTATCTTGACGGATGTATCACCTAATCTCTGCAAACAGTATTATTGCGAAATGAAATGGAAAGGAGCTGTGACTACGAAGCATAGTTGGAATTTATTTATTGTGGGTTCATAACATAAATAATTACGGTAGTGAAACAATCCTTAAAGGGATGCTGAACCAAACGTTTCAGTGTCTATAATAAGTGGCGCACTATCCTTCCCATGAGTCAGCAGCCGCCAGTGTGCGCGAGCACAAGCAACGAAATTGATGTCATCGTATCTCCCATTCAAGCTTATTAAGCGTTAATCGGGGATATGATGACGTCAATTTCGTTGCGTGTGCTCGCGCACACCGGCGGCTGCTGACTCATGCAAAGATAGTGCGCCAATTATTATAGACACTGAAATGTTTGGTTCAGCATCCCTTTAATGACGATTTCATTCACTTTGCGATTAGCTAGTTCCTGAATTGGTCTTATCGGGTGACACTGCGAAGTGATAGGTCGCCTTGTTAGTCATTATACTCGGCGTCACCTTTTTTGAGCAACGTTGTCAATACTAGCGTAATCTCCGCAGCGCTGCCAAAACTACTTCTGCGGGTGCAAGGAACTGATAAAGAGAGAGTGAGGGGAAGATTGAAAGGCAGAGGTCAGCCTTTTTGTACGTGGTAGACAACAGCACATCACCATCCGAGCGCTTAGACACCTCAGCTCCAAGAGCGTTTGTTGGCACGACTGCGCGTGACACGTGCGGTTTCAAACTTTGGTAGAATGTCCTACTACAAATATAACTTCACCAAATAAACACAACGCGTGAAACAGGCTTTGCCGCACGTCACCCAAACAGCGCATGAAGCGAGCTGACAAGCTGAGGGATCCAAGATCTGCGCGGTCTGTCCCAGTCTGTCGTACCCGTGACGTCACAAACAATGACGATGATAGCTAGAGAAGCGCCTCCTGTAGTTCGCACACGCCGCAGATAGACCAATAAATAAGCCGAAATTTCGTTGTAGTATCCTTTTAAGCGAGGAAAGGTAAGGTGAAAGCCTGCTGCGTACCATTCATTGCCGATGAACGTGCCTATAGTACAGCGACCACGACGGATTCCTTCTGAAGCAAGCGATGCAGGGCGCCGCCATGTTTGCCTCAGGGACCTTAGTTCCACTGTGCTTAGGGCAGAGCCTCCTATATAAGCTTCTTTGCCTGTCCAGCGACGTGTCGACCTACAGCCCCTGCACGATAACTGGAGCTTCTCCAAACATTTCGGAAGCGCCATCTTGTGGTTGCCGTGACCTATAATGATTTGAGCACAATGCACCCACGCAAACGATCGGCTCTCGCTCATCTGAGCCTGACGAATCCAGCGGTGTCTCTGCACTTCTGAGCTTACCGAGGTTTCATGTCCCTATTGAAGACCATAGGGTTGCGGAGAGGTTTAGTGAATTCTCTGTCGCAATTGTTGCACATTATTTTTTTTTCTTTCTTCGATGTAAAAGGGAAATATATTTACTCATGTCCAATTTCTATTACAGGACAAAAGACTACAGAGCCTACTTCTAACCGAATTCTGGAAAAATAATCCTCAAACAACCTGAACGTTGGCACAAGAAATAGACAACAAAAAGCAATTCAATTCCCAGAAGAAAAGAGAAAAGAAAAAAGTTTATTAGCAAAGCCAACATTTCAACAGATTAGAATTGAGAATGACACAACATATATGCTTGCGAGAATGTCTTAAATAAAGATGTTGTTCCGAATACATCAAACGTCTCAAAGAGAGGTTCCCCTTCCACTCTCGCACCAGTCGAGCTTAACTTTTATTGCAAAAAAAAAAAAAAAAGGTAAAATAGAAAGGGACTATTGCGCAATGTTGGACGTGGTCATCACATGCACTCGTCCCTCTCGTCGTGGCTGGTTGGGGATGGTTCCAGCTTGATAAGGTCGTCGATCCGGAGGATTGTAATGGCGGCCTCGGTCGCAAACTTCAGAGACTTAATCTTGGAGACTGTGGGCTCCAGCACTCCGGCCTTTTGGTTGTCGCGCACCGTTCCTTCGTACAGATCCAGGCCCACCCTGCCGGCAGACAAGCGACGCAATCTGAGCAAACCTGTCCTTCTTACGAGCCTAGTTAAGACAGAGATCTTGGTTGCTCTTCTGGTAATGCTCCTCCGAAACATGGCTTCCATGGTTACTGACAGGATGGGAACGAAGGGGAGGTGCTCCGGTTGTTCCGCCTCCAGTGCGTGGGCGCTTCGTGCGCCCGCACGAAGCCAAAGCGCGGCAGAAGCCACCGAGCACATGCTGGAGGCATCTGAGAGAGATGCCCTGTCATTCTCTCGTCCCGTCAGCAACCATGGCAGTAAGAAAAAAATCTAATCGTCGAATTGCGAGCCTCTGATGGCTTCACTGCGTCGGCTCCTTCCCCTTTGTTAAACTTAATGCCTACAAAATATTTCAAGGTACCACCAAAGACGAGCAAAATATTTTTCTTATGACACGCGGTGCGTGGCCCAGTTAGCATGCAGACTGGGAGGTAATCCGTTACACGTAACATAACTACAAGTAATCTGTTACTTTTGTATTAATTCTGTAATTAACCTATTAATTTTCTGGAGGCGTAATTTCTAACGCAATTTAATTACTTTTTCAGTAACGGATTCCCAACAGTTACTCGTTACATTTTTTTGTTTATTTATAAAATATTTGTTTCAAGATTTCAAACGAAATAAAATTTATAATGTATTTTGGGGTCGTGTCATCAGGGAGCACAAGACTGAAGTGAACAGTTTGTGACAGAATCTCAGCAAGAAATAAAGGAGGTGGGGCAAGGGGAAGCAGAGGGGGAAGTTGACTAAGACAACACCAGAGTCGCTTACACAATGATAGCTCGCTGCAGTTCGGTCGCTTTTTCGCAGGAGGAGAAAGCCTCTGAGCCTTCATCATTGGATTTGTGGTAGGGTGACGGAAGAATAGAAGAGCACCGGCCCATAAAAATGCCACGTGGCACTGATCTCCCAACATTGAAACTGTGGGGTGTGTTGGGGATGCATCTGCTATGTTTCTTCCGCAAAGTCATTATCAGAAAGTTTCTGCAATCTAGTCCCAGCCCATGCACAAATTCCAGAAGTGCAAGGACGTGAATAAAGACATAAGCAACACCCGGAGAGCAAGCTCAAAGTAACACTAACAGATTTCTTTTGCGTCTTTTCTTCTAAATAAATACACTAGGCACTGCGGCTGTCTGTGCACCAAAGCCGGTGGGGTGTCAGCCCTTTCTTGTTCCCAGATACGGTCCAGTTCTTAGAACAATTTGAGAATTCCAGTGCCTTGTAACATTTTTAAGGGCACTTCTTTTTTTTCCTTTTCTTGCTACACGGCGAAGAAAGCATGTAGTTTTCTTCCCGTGATGGAGGCTCAGGCTTTCCATCTTTCTGGTAGAGTAGAGACGGAACCCTAGGGCCCTACTTCAACTTACAAGCAAACCTAGTGTCGTTTTGAAGAACTGTGTTGCTGTAGTCACCACCTCCGCTAATGAGCTTACCGCAAATTCTGTCAGTTTCCTTCGCTTAGCTGTTTTTAACGAGAACCTTGCGTTTTCTTCGTCTCAGTAGAGTGTAGCCCTTGTCAAATCCTGTCTTTCTCTCAGCCCTCTTTTTCTCCTCCTACTTATGTAGGAAAGTTTTATCTATACAGTCAGACCTCGATGTAACAAACTTCTATGTAACGAAACCCCCAATGTAACGAAGTACATAACTTTTTCTAACCGCAAGTGTATGCGCGCCATGTATTTTTGACCTTTATGTAACGAAGTCCCGTTTGCCGAAATTTCGATGTAACGAAGTTTTATGGACAATTCGTCACAAACTTTTGGGTCCTAAAGGAGATTTTAGGAAGCACATGCGCTGAAACAAGCCCCAGATAAAGCGCAAAGGGTGAAACGGGCCGAATCTGGCGAGTGGGGTGTACAGAACGGCCACTAGAGCCGCCGCCATTTTGTCTGTCGGCTTCGTTCGCGCTGCGTAGTTTGTTTCGAGGCCTAACTAAAAGCGTGCATTTCTCGTCCTGGGCGATGGAACCTTGAAGGCAATGGAGCCGCCCCTGACAACGTCGACCTCGACGACTTTCTGTACGCCGACTCTGCTGTCATTGTGACGGAGGAACTGACCGACGAGGCGATAGCTAGCGAGCCTGATGAGCAAGACACCTGCGATGTGCCCAGTAACCGTGAAGTGGTGGACGCGATCGATGTCTTGAGGCGGTTCACGAGCACGCAGCAAGACGAAGACGTGACGCAAGCCGTCTGGCTATGCGAACGTCGTGCGACTCCAATAATAGTGCCAAGAGTGGCCCACAAAAAAGGTGATGGACTACTTTCAACCGAAATAAAGGCTTCCTCGGTGAGTTTTGTAAACCCGAGAAACATTTGTGGAAACTTTCTTTAACGTTAGCCCCGAATTTCTATGTAGCGAAATTTCAATGTAACAAAGTAAATTCCGAATTTTACCGACTTCGTTACATCGAGGTTTGAGTGTATAAGCTTTTTTTCTGCTGTTATTATTCTGTACCGATGTCCTTCTCTAACTGGCTGGTCCACGGCTACAGAAGACGCCAGGGGTTCCAGCAGTGAGCATTCCGTATTTCTCTTCCACTGTCACCATGGCCGTCGTTAGACCCCATGTTCAAGAGTCAAGGCACCAAGAGAACTGCGAATTTAAGTTTCAACGCCTACTCTACCTCCTTGAAAGAAAGCTGCTTTCATCAGCCAAGACCACAAACTCCAACTTACGAAAAGTCGTGAATGTAAGTGTTCTTTTAAATTTTTTCTTAATGAAAACCAGTGAAAGATTTTGTGCAATTGATAATTTGGCGATTGCATTATAGTTTTGCACTCACAACACTCCCTTTGAATATTTTTGCCACCCATATGTATTGCTGACATGCGGCATAAAGCATGCTTTGAACAGTTGCTCAGGGAGTTTGCACGAATTGCATTTTCATAAAGTGAAATTAGTATCGGCAGCTCATAATGCTGCTTCCAAGCATGCCTCAAATAATGCGACAGGAGCGATATATTGGCCCGCGAAAATGATTCGGTAAATAATTTGATCTTCTGAAAGGCACTAGTGGTTATAATTAAAAACGGTGGTGAGCTTTGAAATGTACTGTGCATAAATTAGCTTATTGAGCAGAGCCTAAAACAATTTTGGGTTTTGATATTACTGACAACTCTATTGGTTTATTTCAACTGCGGGGAAAAGAAATTAGTTGCCCTCTACAAACAGCAAATAATTATTTTATCAGCACATACAAGGTTACAAGTGCAAATCACATCCTTGCATGTCTCCAATTGAAAATAATTGTAAAGTAACAAAGTAATTAATATTACCCTTTATAGCCAGTAATCATAACAGCTACATTTATTTGTATGGCCAATTAATTGTAATTAGTTACTTTTTCCAAGTAATCGGCAGAAGTCTCTTAGCATGCACAAGCAGTCTTTCTTTTTTCTAATACGAAAGCATTAACTGTCTCATGGAGCGAGCCGACGCCCTCAGCTTTGAAATTGCGCATAACGACACCTTAAAGGGCCCCTGAAAAGAAAAAAAAAAAAGTTTTTTCAAAACAGTCTGGTTGGGACACGCGTGTCAAAAAATGAATTTACGCGAAAAAAATTTATTTTGTAGAGCAATATTGGCTGCGCCAGACGCAATTTAGTCGGTAGTCACATTCTTTCCACTTGTTTTCTCTCGGCATTTCGGGAGCGTGGAGGAGAGGTACTCCCCGCCTCTTCGTAGTGGATCGGCTTGGCTGCGCCCCGTACAAGAGCCATTGCTACTTCCTGTGTCTGCCGGTCGCACGTCGTACCGCGTCGTACAGCCGATTCACACGACGGACCGAATCGCGATTTTCGTCCGCAGACTGTGTACCAAGTGACCGGCACGTCACCGATTCCTGCGATCCACGCCTCGTCCGGGGACGCGCGGACTGATAAAGTCGAGCGCCTTTTTCACTCGCAGATTTTTGGCGGGAGATTGACTTGAAAAGCGTTTCGTCTGGCAACGGTACATTGTTTTCTTGTTTTTGTTTTTGTTTCTGGGCGATGAAAACAAAAGTGGCGCATCGTTGTGTTTTGTACGTTCGCTGGCTTATTTTGTCAGGCGTTTCTTCGTTCCACGTGTGAAAGGAACTGCAGAAACTTTGTCTGGCTGACGCGACGCTGGTTCCGGTACTCCTCCGGGTCCGCGTCAAGAAGCTTCCGTCAAAACTCGTCTAGCATGCCGCGATAATTCTTGCACGTCCAATCGGGATTTCACCGAGCAAGACCTCTCTTGTGGCTGTGGTGAACTTGAGTGTTGTGCACGGGCGCGGAGTGCGTGAAGGCATCTCCAAACGCCTCTTCGCGAGCCCAGAACTTCGTCGCTTCTATGCGAAACCCTTCTCGCGCAGGACCATGCCTGTGTCACTCTCATGCTTTGGGTTAGTAAAGCTAGTGGCGCTTCGCGCGAAGCCTATCATGGTGTTTTGTCTCGATCTGTACGTAACAGCGGCGTACGATTCATTATCGCGGTAGCGAGCGTCGATTTCTCTCTTGGACAACAGTGCCACGGTGCGATGTTGGAGTTTCGCGGCACTGTGGGGTGGGGACCAGGTTCGGTCCGTCCTTGCTGGCGTCTGCTCGTCGTCTCCCTCATGTGGATGCGCTTGGGAGACAGACGAACCACGGACATGTCGTCACGTGATCAATCAGTCCGTCGTGTGAATCGGCCATGACTAACTAACACAAGCAACAAGCCCTCTTCAGGAGGTCTTCACATATAAACGCAATAAAACTATAAAACCACCCGAGGACGCGAGACACGTTGCAAGACAGCGACCATGACAGAAAAAAAAAAAAAAAAAAAAGGCGAAGCTTTTGTTTGTTGTTTTATCCGAACGGAAGTTACGATTTTGTAAAACGTTTGTAAACAATTACGACATTCATTCGATGGATTGTTTCTTAAACCTAAAATAATGTAATTCAAAAGGCGATTTCAAGAGATCACGAAGATTTTATAACCAACATCTAAGCTGTCACTCATTCTATTGGCCAATGAGAAGCTGATTTGAATGACCATCGTTACCAATGAGAAGCCGAGCTGCATGATCATGGAATTTGAGAGCAAAATTTCAAATAAATCTCTCGTTGTCAATATTGCTCTAAAATTTTTTTTTTTTTTTTCGCGTAAAATTCATTTTTTGACACGCGTGTCCCAACCAGACTGTTTTAAAAAAACTTTTTTTTTTTCTTTTCAGGGGCCCTTTAAATCCTTTCTCCGAGTGAAGACAGCTGCCAGCTATGAAAACCACGCGAAAAGCCTAGCCAAACGGCACCTAATTTCCCCCATCCCAAAGGAGCGGAGTAAAGCTGATGGATCTTCGGCTTCAGTCCCCATTGGCTGGCGCACGTTGATGAGGCTCCCATTAGCCGCTGCGCGTCAGTTTCAACGACGACCACCTCATGGTGCCGCGTGTCCGTCAGAACGCCTCTAACATGAAACGTCCAAGGTCAGAGCGGCGCCTTACGCTGCAGACAAAATGAGGCAGCGGAAGAATGATGTACATGCTTTTGCATTCACAACTCGTAAGAAGTGCTTAGGTGTATATTCGAGCCCTTTTTTATTATTACTTTCTCTCACAGTTGAAATGTAATCATCATAAATACTAGCGTGGTGGATTGTCCATGTACGGAGAGCTGATCTAGGCGGTCATATATTGTCTTGGACACTAGGCTGCTTAGAAAAATGTGAAAATGTGTGTATTTCAGTTGTGCAAACTTTACCACAATAAATTCAAAATTTCCTGAACAAATATATAGCCAAAAATTCTTTCCTGAACAATAAAACTAAATAATTGAATGAAATGAGACTGTTACAGGAAACCCCAAGGAAACATGAATTGTGAATGTTTTGTCCATAGACAAGAGGGCCTACAGCGACTTTCATCAGCTGCGTGCAAATTGTGGCTTACATATGTCCAGAGTACTCCAATTATCCTTTTATATAACTAATTGCAGCTGATACCAATTGTGAAACAACCATTATGCAGGGTCTTGTACCCTAGATACGAGACAATCCACAACTTCCTTTTGAGGGGTACTCATGCCTTACCTTATTCGTAGCACTTATAAATATCAACAAAAGTTCCTCAAATTGAATTCAAAGTGGAATGCTGCTCGAGGCAAGCCCCCTTACTATGCCCTCCAACTTGGATGCGTTCAAGAGACATCTGTTGCATCTCACATACAACTAAAGTATTCGCAAGACTGAGGTAAGGGCCGAGCTTGCAAACCAGAAAACACACTCGGGAGAGCAATGTAGGAACCAAAAACCTGTGTACTAGACACTTAAAAAAAAAATAATGAAGTACACCAGTAAACCTATCACAATCTAAACCCCGAGGTGCAGTCTTTGCGCCAACGTCGTTCCGTCTACCAGTGACGTTTTGAAAATTAAGCGAGGACATCTGTCGTATTTCGTGCCCTTCCCAACTTTCCCCATACGTTTCACCGACACATGCTATCCCTTCTTCCAAGTTCGATCGATTTAGCGCGCACAGATAGTGAAGCAAACCGGGTGTCCACTCACCACTTGAGCTGGGCATGCTCTTGCTTGGTCTGGGAGCTGTTGTGGTAGGCTCTCAGCTTGGCCACCAGGTCGGTGGCGTCCTTGGCGGCGTTCACGGCCAGCGTCTTGGGGATCACCAGCAGGGACCGGGCATACTCGGCTATGGCCAGCTGCTCCCGCGAGCTCTGTTCAGAAAGTGCCGGTGCGTTCGATCGGTGTCCAACAAAGGCGACTGGTATGGGCACGATTTTGCCACCTTCTATTACGAAGGGCAACCGGCTCGTTTGATTTTCTTGCATAGTATGCAAAACAAACCCGCTGGTTTTGTGCGCTGCGTGCATGAGCTAAGCACAGGGTCGCGTGTTGAGACCACGTGACCTGTGGCCTAGAAAGCAGATGCTGTCCCAAAACCATGCTCGTTGTCACCTCAAGACAAAAATTGACCGCATCTCCACGTGGTGAATGATGTTGATTGGGGCGAAGCTCTGGTGGTGCTTGTCTGCGTAGACGCTGAGCCGCAGCATGCCAAGCCTTTCGTTCGTTTTCATCCATGTCAGAAAGAGAATGTGTGGTATGGAACGTGGTTATATACGCATTTGAGCGTTAGACCGCAGTGCCCTCTCGTCTATAAACATTGAGCCAATGCATGCAAAGTTTAACCCGATTATATACGCATTTGACCGCAGCGCCCTCTCCTGTATAGACGTTGAGCGGCTACATGCAAAGTTTCATCCATGACATCCCCAGCTCTCGAGTTACTACCACATCTCAGAGCCCCCTACTCGTCCCGCAGTCGTGGCCGTGTGGTTAAGGCGATGGACTAGAAATCCATTGGGGTCCCTCCCCCCCACAGGTTCGAATCCTGTCGACTGCGCAAACATCTTTTTTTTTTTTTTCAGCATTTTTTTTTTAATTTTTTTTTCATCTTTTGTTTTTTTTTCTCCTACTAAGCACTGTGCTCACGTAATCAGCTCACGAGCAGGAGCACGAGACGCCGGACGCCAGACGGACATGGCTAGCCCCTAAGGAGCTTCGCACCTAAAAGAAAAGCGAGCTCCGAGCACGGCGCAAACGCCACACAAAGTGCTTCTCGCCAGAGTTGGCCTGAAGAGAAAAAAACAATACTTTGCGAGTCTGAAAAGTGCACTATTGCTTCCAATATGAGCTGAAACAGTTCTTCATGTTTCAGTTATAACGACAGACCGGTTATAACAAAGTCAACGGGATTCTGAAATCATTTCGCCGTATCCGCCTTTTCGTTATATCCGGACAGCATAAAACACGCAAAAGTGGGTCACATGAGCAGAAATTTATTGCAGCTGCAGAAAGCAGTCTAGGGTTCCCTGCACGCATTGTCCGAGCGTGTGCTTGATGACTGTTGCCTCAATGCCATCTAACTGGGAGTCGAAGCTCCGATCGAGGTGATTACCTGACGAAGTGTTGCACTTAAAACAGACGGTGTTGGCACGAGGGTATGACGCAGCGCGATGTTCGGTCGACCCAAGGCGATAACACTGGCTGCCATGCGCGTCAACGGGTGTTGGCTTCATTGCTCCATCTTATGCAGGTAAACGTTACTTTCACACTTGGAGTGTGTGTCTGTAGCAATCTTTATTGCCGATTCCAACGCCAGTGCACGCTTGACTGCTTTTTGGAAGGTCAGGTGTTTATGTTCCGAGAATAAGCTGCGTTGTATATTGATGTGCTGTAACCCGCAAACAAATCTGTCCCGGAATGATTTATTGAGAAAACTTCCAAACTTGCCCGTATGGGCAAGCTTTCGTAGCTCCGCTACGAATTGCGATATTGTTTCTTGGTCTTTTTGTGTCCTTCGGTGAAACTTTGCTCTCTTGCCTACTACTGACGGTGTCAGTGATTGGTGCTTACGTAATACATTAACAAGAATTCTAAAGACTTCGCTGTCGGTGCTTCTGGGGCAGTTTACGACTTTAACAAAGCATACGTCTTGGATCCGATGAGGCTGATAAAAGCGTCCGCTTCAAGTTCTTTTGACAACTTGTTAGCACAGAGATACGCTGCGAGTCGCTCTTCGTAGGACCGCCAACCGCTAGTTGACTTATTGAAATGTTATACTTCCCCTAGTTGGGAAGCCATGTCTTGCAATAGGTGATGGAACCGTTCTTGACTGGTGACTGGCGGGTGAGGATGCGGCGAGGCTAGCAGCTCAGTAGGTCGAAGGATCCTCTTTTTATACCTGCTTTTATACCTGTTTTATACCTGGACATGCTACGCATTTATAGCGCATATTTTTATTTTTTCCGTGACTTTTTATATTTTTGCTCTTTACAGCTCTTTTTAGATGTTATAGGACTTTTTAGAAAGTGAACGTTGCAATTTTGTTTTCGTTTTTGGCACTTTGTGTTTCTTAGTGTTTTTTTTTGTTATCATGAATTTTTTTTGTGTCTGTGATTGCCCTGCGAATTTGTAGGTTACCAATGACCTTGTGTGATTACCTTGTAGGATGGTTTTCATGTTTCTGCATTTCTGCATCAGTGACTCGATTTTGCTCCTTATGTACACTAACAAAAAAACTTTTTGCTCAACCACTGTCTGTGGGGGGTCGAGGACACGTCAAGCTCTATAGCAGCTTTTTTCCTCGGTCTCCCCCCTCTTTGATGGAAAATAAAGGCAATTATTATTATGTGGTGTCCAGGGCCAGGAAGAGTGGACGTCCTTCAGAACCGACACGTTTATTGCAATACAGGTACGAGCAAAAAAAAGAGTGCGGTGTACCGGCGAGCAGCTCTCTATCTAGGCTAGCCAGGCGTTTAGGGGAAAGGGTGTTACGACGCAGGTAGGCAAGGAGGAAAACTGTGTGAACTGAAAACCTTATCAGCACGGACCAAGTCGAGAGCTGCGAGGGCCGCCGTGGAACCGACCGGCAGAGGAGCGGCACTATCGCCGTCACTCATCTTTGCCAGTGAAAGCGGCTTTGTCCACACTGACTTGTCCCGCACCACCCGTCGTCACACCTTGGACAACGACATCCGTTGAAAGATCCTCGGTGGCGACGAGATCGTCGTCCACGTACAGAGATTCCATGCGGTCTACGCCAAGGTGGACAAGGTTTGCCTCGCTAGCATAGACCCTGAACTGCTCCATGCCAGCTGCCGCCATGGCACCACTAGCGACTGGGATGACCTTGTCAGCAGCTTCCTCTCCAAGAGCCGCTCCAGCTCCGCCTCCCTGTTGCACGAAGCCGCCCTTCCCAAAGCAGCGAGATAATCTGCCGCACGACGTCCCTCCAGGCTCCGCTCAGGAAAAAGACAGCCCGGGACAGCGGGACCTTTAAGCTGCTCAGGTTCATGGCGGTACGCACGTCGACGAGGAGCCGCTCAATAACACAACGTCGTTAGTGAACCTTGAGATTCGCTACGATGCCCCAGTCCAAGAGATAAAGCCTGGCCGTCGTGGCAGGAAGAGCACCTCGACATTGCTGAGGTACGCATTAATGTGGTGAGCGGTGCAGTTATCGAGAAACGGGAGGACCTCGCATCTTTTCTCAACCATCTCCTTGTCAAAGTTCGTGAGCCACTCCCTGAAGCGAGTCATTGTCATCCATGCCTTGCTCTGATCTCTGTACCTGACCGGCAGAGACAGGACGTCTTTGAAGCCTTGCGGCTTGCGCGACTTGCCGATGACGAACGCAGTCCCTCTTGTCCGATCCATCCATGTTGCAACACAGAAGAACCGTCACCCGTTTCTTGCCATCTTTGCCGCCGATCCACTTGTCCGCATCGGCTGCGAGCGTCTTCGATGGTAGCACTTGGAAAAACAAACCAGTTTCGTCCTCGTACATTAGGGATGTTCCCGCCTTCGTACGACGACGTTCTGTGGATGGAAATTATTGTAGCCAAGAGCAAATTCGACGTTCCGGGCCTGCGTGAGCACGATGCGTCCACTCAGTGGAATGCACTTCGCACGGGCGTCGACAAACCACTCGTAGAGTGCCTCTTGTACATCGGGGTAGGCGGCACCTCGAATTCGCTTCCGATCACCTCCCCCGACGTTGTTGGCCAGTGTAGCCCCGATCTTGTCGCCGTTCTTTACGATGGTTGACAGCGCCAACCGGGCAATCCCGTACTTGATGGCGACGTCGCCTATTTTTACGTTCGAGCGGACCTTATTCCAGATGGCATGCTTCTGTTGTGGAGAAATCCTTTTCCTCTTCCCTGCCCATGTGTTGGGGCCTGGCACACTCTCCATTGTTCAAGTGCCTACAATCTTTGACTTGACGATACAAGCGAGCGCCGTCGAAGGCCTCGTGTTGAAACAAAGTCCGCAGTCCAGAAAATGGCGAGAAGAGGGGGTCGATTCGCAGTATTGGATACAAGAAGCACAGAGCGAACAATGCGTTGCGCACGTTGCTACCGTTGCTGCCAAGGGGCGTGGGCGAGAAGGGCAAGGGGGTGAAAGCTGTGATAGTCGCTGCCGTTCAGAACGCTCCTGTCGGCAAGCCATGTCGGCCCCTTTTGCGCATGATGCGCAAAAGCAACCACCCGTGTAAGGTTCAGAGAGCAGACGACACAGCAGAGGCCACCGCTTGCAACCTTTGCAACGTCGTCTGCACTTTCTTTTCTTTTTAGGGGCGAAGCTCCTTAGGGGCTAGCCATGTCCGTATGTCCGTCCGGCGTCGGGTGCTCGTGCTACTGCTCGTGAGCTCATGTGCTTGTGTAGAACAAAAAAAAAAAAGAAAAAAAAAAAAAGATGAAAAAAAATTAGAAAAAAGAAAAAGAAAAAAAAAAGAATAGGGGGTTCTGAGATGCCATCCCACCTGTCTTCTTAAAAAAAGAAAAAGAAGAAAACCACACATTCTCCTACTGACATGAATGAAAAGGCTCGGCATGCTGCGGCTCGGCGTCTACGCAGACAAGCACCACCAGAGCTTCGCCCCAAGCAACATCATTCACCACGTGGAGATGTGGTCAATTTTTGGGTTCGGCTAGCAGGCAGGAAAGGTAATGGCACTACTTTCCCAGGATCCAGCGACTTTAGGTGGAGATTGTTCGAATCCCCACCCTCCTCTCTATCCTTCGTTCACTGCCCTCCACAGTTCAGAAAAGGTCGAAGCCACCAGAAAGATTTTCTGCGGTGCAGATATTCGTTCCTCGGCCTTCAAAAAAAAAAAAAAAAATAACAGGGGTTTTGTAAACACGCTGCCCGCAGGTCGTGCTACGAGGCGTCTCATCAAATATGGAGATTCCACCGGCAAAACAGCGAGTGTCAACGAAGCAGTGAGCATGAGGTAAGTGCAACATGCCCCTAAGTTGATTTACTTACCCAAGTTGTTGCTCGGTCTGCAGTGACTAACCGCTGCACTCTGCGACTCAGAAGCTTATCTAAATTATATTATTTTCTTTAATTATTGCGCAATTTCTCTTCGCTATATCCGTGGAAGCACCTCAATGTGCTTCATTAAAACCAGACACAAACAGATTGAAAAAGCACAAGTGGGAATGGGAAATAGCGACTGCTTCGTTATAGCAGCTATTTCATTAAGACCGACTTCTTTATAAACGGTCTAGACAGGAGAATGCTAAGTTGAGGTTCCATACATTGGACTCTGACAAATCGAGAGATAACGAAGCTCGCAGGGACCGTAGAGGCAGAAAAAAGCCAGACTGGGCGCATTCGGGCCCTATTGTCGTGTTGATTGTAATAGTACACTGCAATGACACAACCACGAACTGGCCGAAGAGGTGCAAGTAAGTTTCTTAATTCATCGAATAAAGCGGGCAAATTAGGAACATCCCCAAAAAGCTAAACTTTTTTTTTTTTTTTTATACCCAATTTTTTGTACATTTCTGACAGCGCTAACAAACACTCTCATGTTTCGGTTTCGAGGCAGATTTACATATGCCGACGTAAAACGTGCACTTTTTAAGCCGGCCTATGAAAAGTGGGAGCCATTGTGATCACTCACCAGAGAAGTGGCAAAGTTCTCGAGGTAGATGGAGAGAGCTGCCTCCACGGCGCCCCCTCCCGGCACCACCGTCTTGGACTCGAGCACGCGACGGACCACGCACAGGGCGTCGTGGATCGAACGCTCCACCTCGTCCACAAAGAAGTCATTGGCACCGCGCAGAATGATCGAGCTGGCCGTCTGCACCTTGGGCCTGGGTCGGGAAGAAAGAAACGGGGATTGCTCGCGTCGGAGAACGTGACTGGGAGACAGACGCGTAACACCCAAATCATCGCGGTTAGTTCACACAAATCGAGCTCGGAGTGAAAGGCAAAATACTGCACCCCTTCTCCGTAACAAACCTGAGCTAGTGAGATGGGTCATGTGACATACAAAGCAAAGCAATTTGGGAAACATGCAGTGGTCAAAACGTCAAGGAAATAAAGGGAAGGCGGGCAAGCACGCAGAGGTGTAGCGTCGTGAAGGCGAGACGTTAAAGGACATGTGCAAAAGATAACAATAGAGTTGCGGGTTTTAGTCGAGCTAATTGGTACATACTATTGGCAATCAGGTCGGCTGAACACGGAAAAGCAAGGACACGAAGGAAAGGACTGGACAACACACCGCTGACTAACAACTGACTTTTACTTTTTGCTAATCCCAGCCTAGGCCCTTTCTTCTTCGTTCTACGGCACATTAAAGGAGCCGTGCAACTATTTCAGTGCTCTGCTTAAATAATTTAAAAGTTGGTCCCTCGACCTTTCTGAAATAAAAAAAAAAAAAAAAAGCATTTGAATGCATGTCCTAGTTTTTATTTTAAAAATGGACAAAGATGGAGATTTTTGGCCCCTCTCAACTCCTTCACCATCTTCCGAGTCACATGCGCTGCGACGTGAATGGGGGACGCACAAGGTTCCGGTGAATCTCTTTCTCTAGAGCCATCAGTGAGCAGCGAGAACTCACACGCTCGCGACCATGTTACCATGTGCGTGCGCAGCACAATCAACACGGCGAAAGGAGGAAAGTGCCAACGTCCGGGTCCGGCCATCCCCGTCCGGCTCTGCCCCCGTCCCCCTCCGGCTTCTGGCGGCTGTTCGCGGTAGCAGATAGAGCTGACGGTTTTGTTGACCTAGGATAGGTGGCGCCATTAAAACTCCGTATAATAAAAGTTTTGTCGATGATACCAGGTTTTTGACGCATTTATATTTATGCTGGAAGGACAAGATTTTTTAAAAAGTTACCCTTTATTGAGCAGGTATTTGCACAACTTCCTATCTTTTCACAAGCCCCCCATTGACGTCATGCCGCATAGTTCTCAGTGGTTGCCGCTTGCGGCTGCAGGTCGGGAAATATTCTAACTTTTGCCTCGCGATTACGCGGTGGAATCACAACATTTGGAAGGAAGGAGATGTGATTTCTGCTCTTTGTGACAAGGTAAACAATGTCAAAAGTAGAAGATGCAAATTCTTTCAACATTAAATCGTTGCAAAGCTCCTTTAAACACGTTTAAAACAACCTTCTAGCCTACCACTCAATGGGGTGTGGCAAACTGCAAATACTGGTGTTCTTTTTCGTGAACCGTAATTGACGAGGTGCTCACGCAATCTTCTCCCTTTTCTTCAATGGCCAAGGCCTCCAGCACTTCACGCGCAAAGGAGTTCTTGTTCCTATGAAGAACGGTTATGCTGGTGAGCTCCGTATCACATCCACAGGTCCGGCAATGAGCTGACAAATGTCCTGCTGACGTAGTTTTCACCAACGCTGCGTGCTCCCTTGCTCTCTCGTTAATACATCGGCCAGTTTGGCCAATGTAGTTCTTCCATCAAGAGGGGGGAATATGATAGACGATCCCCATTTTGCAAATTGTTGTGTGTATGTTTATACAGCCGGAAGTTAGTCTGCCTCAGTGGGCGTCTGGTGTCTCAGCTGTAGATGAGCAATTTAGCCAGTGCAGTGCAACCGCTAACCTGGGGTCTTTAATGTGCACCACCCAGTAGTGATACACGACCGCACACCAGTACGAAGCTCATCCAGATCGAAACGGGCAGGGGCAGGGATTGAACCCAGGATGCTGGGTTCTGCAGCGCGAGCTTTTGCTCCACGTGCTCCGAGCTGGTGTGCGCTAGCCCACTCGGCCACCAATCCCCCACGATCCCCGTTTCGCATTGGGCATAGCGTGTTCTAGGGCTGTGTCACATATCGGCTGTTGATCATGTCCTTTGCTGACTCTGCGGCACATGGCGTATGCTTTGTTCGGTGCTGAACAAACAACCTGAATATCATGCCTGCCTGCAATCTTTTTTAGTCTGTGGGTCACTCCATGGATGTAGGGCACAACCGTCATTTTGCATCTCGTTGGTGGATTCACCGCTTCCTCGCCACTTGCTGCTCTCTGCTTCAGTTTCTTGGAGAGGCTCTCACATACGCTTCCTAAAAGAGTGCTCGGGTAACCAGAATCGTGTAGTCGGGCAATCTGTTCTTTAAAGCTTGTCTCAACTTGATGATGGCAGGACTTCCTTAGCGCAGAAAAAAGAGCGGTACTGGCAACACTTCTTTTGATGGTCTTCGAATGGCCTGACTCTTAGTTCCAACAGACGTGACTTGCTTTGAACTCCAAAAGGAGGTCATGCCGTCGGGACATCTTGCCACTCACTGCAGTCGTTGCCCATGTGTCCCGTCACTTGGCGACACCAGGTTTCTAACTAGATACTACCCGGATAGGGTTTCTAGAGAACTGCATGAGGCCTTCGAAATCCAGGCAAAGGGCAAAAAATGCACAAGTGACACGTCCCTTTCCTTACCAGGGAATGAGCTTTTCTTTTTGTTACAGGGGTTAAACAGATCTTAGGAGAGAGTATGTGTTTGTTCAAAGCTATATATTTGATTGTTTTCACAAATAAAAATCAGTTGCGAAGTGCGCTCTTGTCTGTCTACTTCCTCGTCCTTGTATTTTTTGTGCTTCTTTAGGTGATCATCACTGGCCCAAATTGCTACTTTAATAAACCGTTCGTTTACTTGGAAAATGCATATTTTCTGAAATTCCTTTTCATAGTAACCGGCAACAGGTATTCCAGTATGCATTCCACCAGGGTTATTAACACAAGTTCTCAATGATAGATTCATTGCGCAGATTCCATGCAAAGCTATGCTTTACTTTGTTCTGGGAGTACCTCATAAAATTGGTTCACAGGGCTGAAACTCTGCATGCCCTCCTTCTATTTGACTACAAACACTACCTGCAAATATCACGCCAATTGAGTGAGCAGTTCAAAAGTTGACATTCCCAAGTAGTGTTCCCCCTGAAAGCCGACGACCAGTTCGCGCTTTCCACTTTTCCCTCGCTTCCTCCTCTCCATCCTTCTACCCTGTCCACCGTTGCCTGTTTCCTCCTCCCCCTGGTGAGGAGGATGTTCTGCCTTGCAGAATCTCGAGTCTGGTCGTCGGCCTTTAAGCCAAAAGCACCTATGAATGGCCCGTCCCTTAACGCAATGCATCGTTTACAGGATATGGTCTACAAAAGGCTGGACAAGTTTGAGAATGCATGACAAGCACATCCATGCGCCGGCGGTTCCCACTCTACTGCTTCCCCAGGGTGTGCCTTGTGACGCAGAAAGCGACGGTTGCCAATAACCCCCCCCCCCCCCCCCCCAAACAAAAAAAATCAACAACATATAAACGAGTATTAAGTTCAGCACACATGGGACAACTGGGCGCCTTTGAACACGTTACGGTTAAAGGGGCCATTAAACAAATTTTTGGCTGGGATAAATAAGTTTGAGCGACGGGCTAATCTTCTAGGGGGAGAATGGCGGTGTTCAAATACAGAAACGAGAGTCCGAGCAAGAGGAGATCCTCCTTTACCTCTTATTGAACTGTTGGGTACAGTGTGATTTGCAAGTTGAGGAGGAAAGCTAAGAAGAAAAAAGTAGAAAATCGTTTCATGGCCCCTTTAAGCGCTACTGCGAGAGGAGCGCGTGAACATACAAGCCAAACTGCCAGATTGGTAGCTGCTGCTAGTTGATCGCAGTTGACAACACAGCCGCTATACTCCAATCACCTCTGAGCTGAGACTGTGGTGGAAGCTACGAGCGCATTGGGTTAGTCATATGTCGCCACGTGATCACGCTTTTGCCCACATCCTCGAGTGAAGAGCTGGGGTCATGAAAGGCAGGCAGTTGATTGGTCTGGCAAGAGCGTAGATCCCATTGAGTGTCAGCTGAAGGGTGGACAGAGTATAGGTGGCTTTCACTTTGTTGCAGCTCAGGTTGCATTTGGCTAGGATAGGTGGCGCAAGTTGTCGCCTAATTTGGCCAGCCACCATTTGGCGCATTATGGCGGATTTTTATCAGGATGGCGCAGGAAATTGCCTTTGGTGCAAAATGGCACAAGAGTGGAATCACTGCATTCTTTATTCATTCAGGCTGTTTAAAAAATTTTTTTTTTGTTTTGCATATGTCCTTTAAAATTAAAAAAAAAAAAAGGGGGTGGGGGACAAAACAAAACATGATTTGATGGACCAATTTTCTCAGTCAATTGGTCTCTTTAGTTTCCTTTCACGAGAGACAACTTTGCTGCAGGTCTGCGTGCGTAGGGTGCGAGATGGCACAAGCCGTCTCATGCACTGCCACCAGCCTCCGATGAACTAGAATTATGGCGGCGTCACGCATGTGTCAAACATATGGCAAAATTGGCCCATTTCGGCACTGCAAGCACTTAGAAACCCAGCCTGAATCCCACCTACTGAGCGAGCAGGAATACAACTACCTACTGAAACGGACAAAATGGGCACCAAAGGATGTCGACTTCAATTAGCGCAACACAAAAAAAAAAATAAAAGAGACCGCCACAGACAAGAGGACTTCACGAGTTGCACACATGGTGACACAACACCAACCGCTCGTGAATGTTCCATCTATTTAATCCTAAATTCTGTTTCTTCTTCTAAAGTGTCGGGTGGCTCTTGACATTCCAGCTGCACGCAAATTCGGAGCGACGAGGCACCACAAAACGAAAGTGGAGAAAAAAGGGAAGGGGTGCTCACTTCTTGATGAGGATGAGCTCATCGTCGCACACCTTCTCCTGAACCACCTCCTCGGCCTCTCCCAGCATGCTGGCGTCCACAGACTCCTCCCCTTCCATGTTGGCCAGGCTGACCAGCAGCTGGGCTGCGTGCCAGGTAAACGCTCAAACGCGACGCAAGACAGAACTGCTCTGCTAGGCGCGAGCGATTAGATTACTTTCCAAGGTCGTAAGTTGTTACTCTCCCCTCTTCATCTACATCACTTCCCAAGCGTGGTTATTACCATGATGCAATAATCACTAGTACTTCAACATAGCTTTTGCATGTCTAATGTATGTGCCAAACATTTTATACCGGAAGCTGCATTTCATCTTCAACGACAATCTGAAGTTGCAACTGTGTGACCAGCAGGCTCTGACCAGCAGTAATCATAGGGTTCATCATCGCAAGCTTAGGCAAGAATATACATATTTTGTTTACCCCAGCAAAAGTATAATACCTTAATGGTAGCAAGGAAGTACCCTTTCATTTGCATGCTTTCTGCCTGCTTCCCCATACCAACAAATGCAACACACACAGATTCTGCCCCTTAGAAGATGCCATCACTCTACAAAGCCGTTAGAATAACAAATGAAACGAAAGTAACGGGAACGGTGCCATGCCGAGAGTTCGGCCACCAAAGTCGTGCGTGTCTCCCTCGCCCGAACTCGACCGACTAAAGCCAGAACAGGGACACTCACCCCCGGTAGCCTTGGCGATGCGCCGGAGGTCCTGCTTCTTGCAGCGGCGCACGCCCATCGCGCCGGCCTCAACAAAGTACTTGAGGCAGAGGTCGTCGATGCCCCCCGTTGTCAGGATCACATTGGCCCCGGCATTCAGGATCTTCTGGATTCGCTCCTTTGTGATGTCCATCTCCCTGGATGAGAGAATGTGCAACGAACGGCTTGTAGCTTCGGCCTCCAAACAAAAAGTGCAGGAGAAAACAAAGTCAGGATGAACAAGTTGGTTATAAGATTCTAAGATTTATGGAGGGAATATAAATGGATGGACAGACATGTCTGCGTGTCTGCTTAAATTCTCACCCTAGAAGAGTGGAGCAGACAGCATGCCAGAGTGAGTGCGAACATCACTTCGGCGCTTTTTCAGGTTTTACTTACTCAGGGTGTTGACGGACACCGATTTCTACCGGCCTATTTGTTGTACTGGATGACCACCATTAATTGGTTCATTCGTGACAACGCCTAAAACTGGGAATTGCTTGCTTGTGCTAGGCTGCAGTCTGTATATGGTTGCCACATACCGTATTTGCATGAATATAACACAACCATGAATATAACGCAAAAGCAAGTTTTAATGCCCCCCCCCCCCCCCAAAAGAAAATTAATATTATAACGTGAGCCGAGGCCATTTACCGCACCCGGGGGCATGGCACAAGTGAAAAGGCAATGGAAATCGAAGAAATATCAGTTTATGTTTTGACTGCCCTCATCCTCATTGCCCAGGTCCTTCTGTTTGCAATCCACTTGACCACTTCTCAGACAAGCAGCAGGGTGCAGCTTGTCAGGTAGTTCCTTTTTTTTTTTTTCGGTGTGAGAGGTGTGAGGTTCTCGGCAGCCCACAAGCAAAGCAAGGCAAAAGCAAAAGCACCGACACACAAACCACCAGACCACTCTGGAGCAGAAACCAAAAATATGCGCAGGCAGAAAGAAGATTGCACGATTGCGTAAACACAGCCGGTGGTCTTGTCTTGGCTTGGCTTGAATTGGCCAGTGTCCACATTCCAGCATGGCGCGCTGCATTTCTGCGGCATGCTTTTCCGCGTGCATTGGAGAAACACAAAAGCGATAAAATTGCCTTTTATGTCTTCTATTCCCCCCTTCACGTGGCCCAATAGCTAATAATTTCCCTCCAACACCCCCCTTTCTTTTCCCACCTAATCTCCTGCACCTCGAGGTTTAACTCGATTCCAAATGTAACGAGAGGTGCGTTTCGGAGCAAGTAATTTGGGAAAAAAAGAATAAACAACTTGAGTTATATTCGTGCAAATGCGGTATGCTTCTTTTTCCAGCAGTGATTGTTTGAATGACACGGGGAGTATGGTACCCTTCAAACACTATTTCGACGCAAGTTCCATTTCGGAGACGTAGAGTAAAAAAACGGAGATTTGTCGTATCAGTTCCATAACTGGAACTGTCACGACCCCAATGAATTGATAAGAGAATGTGACATGCTACACCGGTGGTCTCAAACTCATTTGAGCGTGGGGGCCAGATAGCCGACACTGGGAAAGCCGAGGGCCAACGTTAGGCGGGGGGGGTTTAAAAGAGAGGAGACCTCGTGCTCTATGCATTTTTGTACACTCAGTTATGCCAGTGACATTTTTAGATTTCATTTGTTTATATGAACACTTTGGGCCCTGACCTGATGTGATAACAATAATTAAAATGACCCCAACCCGCCAACATGCTCGCATTTTTAATAAAACGGAGCAAGTACACTGCCTTTCCCGTTGGTCAGTTCACTCAGGAATTAACCAAGCTCGGCATGTATCTAGAGAACAATAAGTTATTTGACAGTTCTTGCTTTCCTGACGATTTTTATTGCAACACCCAAACTTGTCTTTTAATTTTTTTTTTTTAAGGCAAGAATTTCGAGCTACTAGCTTTATCTTCGGCAGTTGCTCCTACTGATCGATAGTTCGCGCAGCCGAGATGCATCCTTCAACAAAAAGCTCGCGCCTGCAGCCTAGTAGCGGAATTGTTGTACATTACAAAAAGCTGGGAAGCAAAAGATAAAGTGAAACAAATGGCAAATGAGCACAGATGAGTATAAACTATGTGAATACGTTAAAAGAGCAGAGCTACATTTTGAGCGAAAATAAATCGACAAGATGAGATCACTATGGCGCGTGCCATTTCTAGCGCTCGAGACATGGGAACCGGAAATCATAGCCGGTTGCCTGCGGGCCGCGTCCCAGCGAGTCACGGGCCGCATGCGGCCCGCGTGTTTGAGATCTCTGTGCTACACAATCGACGCCTAACAGACAGTGGAAAATGTTGCCAACAAGAGTAGCAGACCAGCAGGGAAAAAGAATGACAGCAGCTCTTTAGTCTGGCATCTGCTAAAACTAATCAAACTTTCTTACGGTAGAATTAACACATTCATGGTCCCATGCTGCTTTAGACTCTCAGGATTTTTCATTCGTTTAACGATTTCCGGACTTCGGTCAAAGATTTGTGGAAGTTGCCCTCTGACACTTCTGAAGTAAAGAACAGAAAACCGATTTCGCCTGCGTGTCCTAGTTGTTGCGTAAAAAAAAAAGAAATATTGGCATTTCAGGCACCCCTCAACTTACTCCCAGTCTTCAGGGTCACACCAGGTCGAACTCCCAGTGACGTCATTCGGAGTGCCGTGTAGGTTCCCGTGTGCTATCTCGGAGGACGCTTCCTCTCCCTCTCTCTGCTGACATTAGCGGGCGTTATGCTGCAGCTTAGAGCCGAGCGAGGTCACGTAATCTTTTCGCCGTAGTTCCTTCGGCTGCCACTTGGGGCTGCAGGTGGGCGAAAAAGCTCGACTTTTGCTTTGCGATTGTGCAGCGGAATCGCAACATTTTTAATGAAGGAGGTGTTTTCTCTATCCTCCGGGACACGATAAACAACTTAAAAATGACAAGATGCAAATTCTTTTAATCATAAAATTGTTGCACCGCCCCTTTAATGGAAGATTGAGCTCAATCACTGCAAACAGACTCTAAGCACCTTTCCAAAGGCGGAAAAGCAGAAAGCAAACACGATGGGCAGCGCACTTCCACAAAAACAAAAATGTCTGAGTCTGAGGGAGTTCTCCCACACACCTCTGCCTGATGGCCTCCAGCTTCTCGGGGTCCGTGACCAGCACTTGCACCCCCATGTGCATCTTGGCCTTCTGCAGGCTGAAGTCCAGGCATGCAATCTTGGCATTCGTCACCTTCTTCGTCATGGCTGCAATGCACAGTGCACACGCACCACTCAGAGACAGCTACGTCACCGCTGCACAATCAGACGGGCCTCCAGACCTGATGATAGCTTAGAAATACAAGTAAAGCGCGATCTAATCAAATTTGTTTTTGTGCGCGCGTAGGCCGTGCGGCTTCCCGGAAATTGCGTATTTCGTGACATTGCGCCGATTCCTTGCGCCTTCCGGGCGAGCATAAGGAAGTTGGACGATTTCAACTTTTTCTGAATGCGCACAAAAACGTGCTGCAACGTAGTAGGGTGCTCCTCTCCTGGCCAATTGGTGGCGGGCACTAGTTACGGCTCCACGTTTCTACGCCGTCTGGCGCAGATGCTCTCCGCTCACCCGAAGGTGCACCGTGGCACTGTCCTAACCAACGCGCTCGGTTGTGACTCAGAAAGCGCCCCGGAAACAGCAAAAACGTCACGAAATATGCAATTTCCGGGAAGCGCACGGCCTACGAGTGCACAAAAACGGATTGGCTTGTATCACGCTTAAGCGAGCTCTGTTATTCCACTTTGCAGCTCTCAATGGCGTGTCCGCACAGGCATGCACAATTAAGCTTTCCTGAGATATCAGAGCACCACCAAAGACAGCCAACTTGTATTTAATACAGAGCTGGAAGACACTTTCAGTGATGTGATTGGCTCGAGTAATTTTGTAGCACTTTTTGGAAAAGCCAAAAGTTCATTTTGTGGCAGCAAAAAGAACCTGTGGAGCAGAACTGTGAACTTCTTCCACATCTAATCTATGGTGAATAACATGTTAAAAAAGTTAAGGTATTGGCCTGTCAAACAGAAATACAATGCCTTCTTTGCGGTCACACTGCTGTGCAACTACTCAAAGATTCCGTGCAATGTAATTATCCCAAACACTGAACTAGAGGTTCAGCCCTGCATTAGACACAGAAATAAAATATTCTTACAATATGTATATATATGCCTTTGTCCTCTAGAGGCAGCTGCATCATTTTTAAATTCCAAAAGTTGAAATAATGATATTTCTACATCACTTCAAAGTTTTCATCATTATAGCACACCAACGGCCTTTTGCATGTGGCCGTATGGAAAATTGTACGTGGGCATTAAACATGTTTACTTAAATCCAGTATATTTCGCTCAGTCCACAGGCAAGCTTCTATTCGTCAGCAGGCAAAGCTAGTGTAATTTCAATTTAAACTACCTATCGATTGACTGACTTCAAGGAGAGAAAGCCCTGCCAGAAAGGTGAAAAGGAAACGAGGGATTTCACATAAAAAATAAACCTAAAATGATACGTCCTTATACTTACTCGGATTTGTATCAACCCTCTCGATATACTTAAATATTATTTCTTAAATCTCGCCTGAAGAAACAATCACAACCCGACCAATGATGTCCGCAGCTATTGAAGACATTGCAGTTGTGCGTGCGTAATAACTGTGGTTTTCTTTTGACAACTTTGTGCGATGTTGCATCGTCATATCAACAAGCGCCACATTCCAGATTTTTATTTTTTAAATACCGCACTCGGAAGGTGTTTTCTTCGTGATGCATCTGCTTTGCAGCGCAGCACAGCACGCAGAATCGCTCTGCCTAATATATGGTTGCTTCTCTGTGGTGCACCAAAGCCTATTAAGAAGCACACTTGCAGGAGCTAGCAAAGCCACCCAACTTCTAGAAATTAGAGCTACAAATGTTGGAGAACTTCCGACAACTGTCATTTTTGATACGAAGGTCGAACTGAACAGTACCTCATTTGAGCCGATACTACAAATCGTTCCAAATAGGCACCATCCTAGTGTAACGATCCGGCAATGTTTCGAGACCTGAATTGTGAGAAGGCGGTCAAGAACCAAAATGAGCTTTTGGCACAGCATTGGCACAACTTCCTCACATTTTGGTGAATTGTAGCAGCATGTAGCAGGTTAAGCTCATTGGCGCAGTTTGGTGCAATTGCGAGCAGTCAAGAACTAAAATGAGCTTTCGGCACAGCGTTGGCACAACTTCCTCACATTTTGGTGAATTGTAACAGCATGTAGCAGAGCCGCTTAACCTCATTGGTGCAATTGGCACAGCAATCCCACCACTGTACTTTCTACTGTTCTAAATCTGTCAACAACCAGTTCAAATACCTTTACCAGAAGCGTAATGCATGCCAAAACAAATGGAGTCGTCAGTTACATTCTACATAACCGAGACATGCCCATTCCCTTAGTCTACATTTTCTCTGAACTACACAATCAAGTTCCCCTTAGTTTTCAGAAATGAACTCATGTCAACAAATAACAGGTTTGACAGATCATTAGTGAAACCAGAAGGTCTGTTCTATCTCACCGAAAAATTTGTCAATTAACTGTGTTCCCCAATCGGACTTCACCCTCCAACTCACCCTGAGATGCGACGGTGCAGTTGAGGGCGTACCCGTGGACGAGGACGCTCTCCCGAGCGCTGCGGCCGTGCGCCTTGAGAACGTTCACGGCCTTGATCGGATAGCGGAAGCCCCCCTTGCCGTCGGACACCTTTATCGCCATGGCGGCCTCCACAACCATGTTGGAGAAGAAGTCGGAGTCTCTGTGCCCGACCGTCCGTCAAGGAGCCAATACCATGGGCCACGGGCAGTGCACAAAGTCGTTTTAGAGCAATTTTGAAAGCAGAAAAAAGAGAAGAGAAACTTTGTGTAGCTCAAAAAAAGCTTGTGGGCTTTTAAGTACTTTGTACCTTTATGCGAGCGAAAAGAAAAAATAATTTAAAGCGAAGAACGTAACAGCCGGGATCGTCACATGAACACTGTCGGGAGGGGCTTTGTACTCCCGACAATGTTCTACTTATCCCTTGAACTTGCAACTTAAATAAAACAAAATACTCTCGAAGAAAAACTGAAGCAGTCACATTTTGGTTGCATCTGTGACTTGAACTACTATATCACCCCAATATTTTACCTTTGTACCAGGATGAAATAGGGAAAGTAATACGGAGCAAAATGGCACAATTTACACAGGATTCCCATCTTTAATCATGAAAGAGTACACTGCTTTAAGCTCCTTGTTTAAAGAAGCTTGTTCCACAGCGTACCTCCATGTTTCACACTTCCACAAGTACCACATATGTGTTCGAACCCGTTTATAACAAACTCCAACAAACACGCATTTCAGTTCGATACATCCCGTAATTTGCTACATCAAAACCGGCCCTACCGCAAATTTTGAGGTCCGAGCTTTGTAATGAACTATTATTTTCTTGATGCTACGGTAAACCCGCACTAATGCATTCTTCAGCGGACTGCGAAAAACATTTATGACCCGCGAAAACGTAACTGATGACTCTAGGCGGACTAACAGCTGGAACGAAAAGTAGCCTTCGAACTCCTTATTCTGCGAGGACGTTTACACAATCTGAGCACCCTGGTGCGTGCGGAAAGAAAAATCTTTTACCAATTTAGCTGACCGCAAAGCCTTTTCATCTGGGCTTAGATCCACGATCTGCAGTATGGCAATCATGTACTTGAAAGAAATGTGATTTTGCTCCGGTGAAGCCAGAGCCCAAGCAAAACAAGTGGAACCATACAGAGACGAAAAAGAGAGTCGCACAAAGCAGCCAAGCCGCAGCGAAGATTGCTGATTGCACGCGAACGCCGCCGCCTATCCAGCCCCGAATGCCCCATGGTAGCAGGCAAAAGTTTGATGATCGCTAAAATCTGTACTTTGCACCAAGGAATCATTTCCAGCTTGTCAAAGAACAACAAAGACGGTTCCCATTTCCTGCATGAACCTGATTAGCACGCTTAAGTCGAACAAAAAGACAGAGCTAACAAACAAAACATAGCAAGCGGTGGTTAGGAAGCAGCGGTCCCCTTCTCTGAAATTTCGCAATCAGGAGAGCACTTGGTAAGGAGACAAGCAAACTTTGAGTGACACTGCTTCCAACGTGTCCTGACCAAGACTTTATTATTATTTTTTTTTGCTCGTTTTTTTTTTTCTCTCTGCAGTGGGTCGCTTGTTTTGTTTGCTGTTTGGGAGGCTTTAACTTTACGCATTCCTGTTTCCGCACAATAATTCGCTCCATTCGGTCTCGCTATAAACGGGTTCAACAGTAGCCCCACCGCTTGGCATCTTACGCCAAGTAGTTCAAAACAGTTTCCGAGGCCCCAACCAGATATAAAATGCCAATGTACATTTCACGCTTCTCCCTCTTGCTCCTTTTCCACTTTACCATATCCTCTCCTCCCTTCACTCTGCACCAATATGGCTCCCCTTGAAGCTCAGAACACAAGAGGATTGTCTCACCCCCAAAAAACCGAGGTTGTATGTTTGTTTTTAAGATGTATGGATCCTACGAAATATAGGCACTTAGGTGCACAGTGCAACAAAGCACCCTCGTTCACATTCTCGTGACAGGGCTTCCAGTAGCCATGCATGGGCAACGAGGCTGTCAGCTGATTTGCTTCCAGAACAGGAAAGGATACGGTCCAATCAGCTTTGACGCCATGGCGGTCTTGGCCACATTCACAACACATTCGTGGCCCAGTTCCTCAACAGAGGTGGTCAGGTGTTCCTGGATGTACCTGCAAGCCTCCCTGCAAATGATGCAAGGAAGCAAAGTAACGGAAGTCTTCGAGCAAACTGATTGAGCAACAGACAGATTCCCCATTCATTTTAGGAGGAGCCATCCATTAAGTGGGGACACTACCCAAGAGGGGCAACTTTTGAACCTATGGCTTAATATGAATGAAATTTACAGTATACACTCGCAGTTGCAAGGCAGGATGCAGTGCAACGTTTCATCTATGTACCGTAAAAACCCGCATATAATACAAACCCGCGTATAATACGAGGCATGATTTGAGGACAGCGAAAAAGAAAAAAAAAGTTTTATCCGCATATAATACGAAACAATTTAAAGACCGCGAAAATTTTCCACGAAAAATACGACCCAGGAAGTCTTAAGAAAAATGTTTATTTGCGTCGTAATTGAACCTTAATCACTGTCATCACGTCCATCAGACTCCTCCTCCGATGCCTCCTCCCAAAGGCAGTCGTCTAGAGTGCCTTCGAGCGCATTTGAACTCCCGCACTTTTTGAAAGAGCGAGCAACGAGCGACGAGCGTGCGCCGACGCAGTGAAAACCGGGCGCGGCGCATAAAGCTAGCAGCCCAATGTCGGCTCCGCCAAAGTTCTCTCGCCTTCTCTTGCAGCAGCTCGATAATTACGGCGAAGTCGCGAGGTGCCGTTGCACGTTGCCTTTTCACAAAGTCGCTGAAACTTGCCTCGACTAAAGTCGGCGAACACGCCATTCTTTGGGCTCCTAAAGCTTCTCCTTGTTCCGTTGCACGTGAACAGAGCTTGCTTTTGTCGTCTCCATCCGCGGATGCTCCCTTCATTTACGGCGAATTGTCGTCCGGCAGCACTGTTGCCGATGTCTTCCACAACCAAAACGACTTATCTTTTGAAGGCGGCCGAGCATTGTTTTCGCGCCGACGCCATTGCCTAGCCTGACCCTGACTGTGGATGGATGGTGGCGCATCGGACATTGTGATTTTAATGATGATGATAGCTGTTCTGAACGCCATATTGCTTCGAAACCGAAACTACGTCGAACTGCGTTAGATCGCGCCTCATCGAAGCTGAAAATTGTTGGGACCCGCGTATAATACGAGCCACAATTTTTACATGGCAAAATTGGAAAAAAACCTCGTATTATATGCGGGTTTTTACGATACATGAATCATAAAAAACATTACAATTGTTTTTATCAGGAACTTACCGACTTTGTTTAGGAAAACTATCTGAAGGAAACGAATGTAAAATCCAACGTTTTTCAACTCTAGATCTGCAGCAGACTGCCTGGCAAGTGCAACTGTGAAAGCAAAATTTCCAAAAAGTAATTTATTTTATGCTAACATCCCAGTGAAAAATCAAATAAATTTTTTGCTTTTTATGTCGTCGACAAAGTCTTCACATCTTTTATAAAAGACATCTACTAAGTCAAAAAACAATTCCACAGTTGCATTGCCCATAAAATTCCAGTGAGGAAAAACAATGAGTGAGTCTTTCCTCTTGTCCCATTAACAATCAATAGTTTTCCTAAAATGAAATTTATGCCAAACAGTAGAACGGAAAAAGATGCATTCAAAGTGCTCTAACCCATACCTTTTCCTTAGCATCGGTGGACCAAAAATAATGTATAAAAAATTAACTTTGCAGTGTAAACTAATTAAACTTTATAGGAATACACTTTCTGGGAATACTCTCTAGATATTGGTAAATGTAAATATGGAATCTACTTTTTTTTTTTTGCAGAAATTGTTTTTTCTGGGTAATGTCCCCCCTTAAAGAAATAAACTAATCTAATCCACTAAACAAACGACTCATTAGCAAACCCAGTAGGCACAACGAAAAGCGAAATCTTCCCAGCCGAAAACCGCGGCTAAGATAAAACTGTGGTACGGCATTCGAGGTTGCATTGCCTGCACGTGCCAACGTCTCGCCACAAATTGATACGGAGAGCTAGGAAGAACCGTCCCTGACACTAAAGTGTTTCCGACTGACAAGAGATGATGCTTCAGAGCGATAGAAACTAGCGAAAACCTACTTTGCTTTTATGAGTATTTACGGACATCGAGGTGTTTCGGCGAAAAACTTCTGGGCTTGAAACGGTGTCAGCAAGTCTACGAGCTAGAAATCACCAAGCTCAATTTCCTTCCGCGGCAGGCATGCAGAACTCAGAGATGATTTGGAGACCCTTCGCTGCAGAGGCGCGGGTGTTAGGTGCCCCGTAGTGACAACAATATTATTACACTGACAACTGCAACCTGCCCTCAAAAATTGTAAAACTGGCGCTACAATATTGTGTGGCTCCTACCGGGGCACACGGATGGCTTCCTCGTATCAACCTCCACGCCCAAAAGTTTTGGTGTGCTCTCCCACTTCGATGATCAAAAGCTATAGCAGGCCAGCCTGGGTTTAATTGGTCCCTCGCGCTTCCAATGCCAGTCGTCACCAACAAGGTGAAAATGGCAGGGAGGTACGGTTGTCCCACCTCTGGCGAGAGTTTGCTACCTTAGACAACCCTTCAGCGTCTCGTGCACCTTGGGCGCAAGCGTGCGCAGCCAGAGGAAGGTACGGAGCACAGGCTGGACAATCAAGAGCCGTGCCCTGCCATTCTTATGCACGAATGGATGGACGCTAACAGCTATACCCTTTAAAATGGGTGGTGGCTTGCGCCACCTAGCCTAGAACCACTCTGTCGACAACTATAATGTTTTACGACACTTGATTTTAAAGAGATATAGAGGCAAAAACGTTACAGTGCCCAAAAACGTTCGGACGAAGCTGCACTGGCAGAAAATGTGCAGACACGTGGATACACCTTCAACACCAATCCATCTCCTCTTTTTCCCTGCTGAGTACCAGCATGGGAAAATCGAGAGAACTCTTAACAGAGGACAAGCCCTTACTGAAGGCAGCCGGTGGTGAGCTGGAGCTCGGCACCACTTATGGGATAATTTTGGCTTTACTCACTTGCAGGCGAGACGGTAACCACTGATGATGGAGGTTGGGTGAATCTTGCACTTGACCAGCTCGTCGGCGTTCTTGAGCAGCTCGGCTGCAATGAGCACCTGGTACGGGAAGACATTACGCATTATGCGATATCCAAGCTAACTTCAGTTAGCACGCGTAACCTTAACTTAAACCTTGAAATAATGACACGACGGAAAGTGAAAAATACACCGAGCATTGAACGTACCGTATTTGCAACAATGTCATTCCGTTTCCCACAACAACTAATACTTTGGAGGGAAAAGCGGTGCTTTAGAGGCCCAGTACTGAACTATAGACCTTTTCATCTCAGTGGTTACCTGATCGGTGGACAGGAGGCACTGACCCATGAGGCGCCATAAGGTATCTTCAATTTGGTTGGTTTCGGCGTCAGCGCGTTCACGGCTGTGTTGTTGTATTATGTCTTTTTTGCATAGTTTTGTAATATAAATCTATTCCTTGTGGTACAAACCAATAATACAGTATTAATGGGCCACCATGAAAACTACGACGTAGTTAGGAGCCTAAATTGTGGGCATTTTAACGAACACCTTCATCTGAATATGTTCTATGTCTGGCCAGGTTCGGCGGTGAAACGACTGAAATGATGCCGTGGGAGGATTAGCGATCTCTAAGGCCGTACTGGACGTACCAGCTGATACTAGTTTCCATAAAAATTAACTAACGAAGAGACTAATGCATGGAGGCAGTGAAAAAGCAGGTCGACGGTTTAAAGAGACAATGAAGGCAATTTCGGACATCTTTTTGGCGATTGAACTGGGTTCCAGGCACGTCTCAGGCCATGTTGCCCAAATTTCAGCCGAAAACGGCGCTTGTGTGCCGCGAAAGTCAATTAAACAGTCGCGGTAATAATCGTACCGGGATCGACTGGGGCGACGCCCCGAGAGTTGCGGGAGAAGCCAGGAGAAGCGGAGCTCACGTGACCGATGCGGGGCCAACAAGCGCGATGTCACAAGAGACGCGTCAGCGATTGGTCGAAACGGGAAACGTGCCCTCGGTCACGTTTTGGTTCGCGATTTTTAGGAATACTGTTCTAATTTCCGCTTGAATAACCATGAAAAGTATAAATCGGACCGGAAATGATTATTAAACCGTAAATAAAGCAGCATAATTGTTTTTTTTCTTTGCTACGCTGGACGCGAAACGGGCAACGATAACTATGGGCAAACAAAATAAAATAAAAAAAGAACACGGTACTAGAAGGATCCTGCAAAATGGTAGCTGTAGATGGCTTTTCTAACGGTCGAATGAAGACCAGTATTCATTCGGGTGACGCTAGTTTTCACGTGTGGGTTGCTGTTTGTGTTCTTTGACGACGAAAAGAAGATGTCCGCGGAGGAACCGGATCCCGGAACGGCCGGATCGCTGCCGCTTTCCCCTCGGCATCTCCCCCGCATCCGTCCTTCGGCATGCGGGCCGCTCGTTACCGGCTGGGCGGTCTCCGTCGGGTGATTGCAGAGGCCACCACACACATACTCCCGTTCCGTTGGTGTTCGGTCACTGAACGGAAGCTCGAATTCGCTCGCGAGAGCGGCATTGCCGTCCATGTTGACAGATTCGGCGAAACGACCACGCCATCGCGCTGCTATAACCCACCGCGATAACCAAAGTCTCAATCTCCTAAATACTACCGATACCGACTATTCACACTTGACGTCACTCCCTACGTCACCTCCGTTTTCGGAGGCCCAGAAACGAGAATGGAGATGGTTCAGTTTCGGTTTCTTTACTTCTTTCGTAGGCACAGAAATACACGTCACAAATGTCTACAAAAAATAGGGCAGCATGCTATGTTCCCAAGAAGAATAAAAACAACACTTAAAAAAATTAAATAAAACCGTCTTCATTGTCCCTTTAACAACTGTGCTTAATTGCACAGAACAAATGAACTCGAATGTTCATAATGCTCACTGTTCGGCTTTCTGAGGACACCAACATTTTGCGAAAATTGCCAACAGAGAACCCCCCTGTAATGACGCATGAAATGCAAAAAAGAAGCGATATTGTCTGAATCATTCTTTAGAGAAATTAAGTTCTCGAGAGATGTTTCTATGGTGCTGCCTAGGGAGAGTAGGACATTTTTTCAACTATCAGCCCTGCTAAAGAATTCATTAGCAGCATTTCACGATGTTGAATTTAGAAAACTATCTGTTTTACGAACATTTCCCTACAACGTATTGAGAATTTAAGATAAGGGACAAACCCGTCAATTGAAGTCTGACGTCTGTCTTCCATATAAATTACAGAATGAAATTAAATGGTGCAAGAGAATTGACCTCCAGCAAGCTTGGCTCAAGTCAAGTGCCAGACACTACTTCATCGATCTGTGTAGACAGATCTTTCGTCTGTTTGAAAAGTTATGCCTTCTACTTTCAGCGGCGTCGAGAGTAAATCCGGCATCAACAATAGTGCACTCGGGTGATTTCCATGCAGACGGCTTCTTTCCGGCGTCACATCATGCATACCTCGGGCACTTTAGTCAGCTGCTCACAAGCTGTCTTTGACACGTTTTTCACCCTGGGAGCCCAACCCTTTGTGCCTGAATGAATTAAATTGGATACCTTAAGAAAATTGAATGACTGCAGACATGAAACTGAACACAATGTATAGTTTCTTTAAATTCGTAAATAAACAGATCAAGCAAATGTTTATAGCGCAAAAGTGATTTCCCCATAAAATAAAAGCAGCCGTTTTGGATGTGTTATGAACGCAAAGCATGATGCTTTCAAGAAACAGACATTCCTAGTGAATCCTTGCATTGACTCTATTTGCCTCCTTTAAGATCATAAATGCGTGATCATAAATATACCTTGCGCTTCTTATTGAGTCATAAATAATTGGCCTTTCAACCCTCGTGTATCTTGAGTCATCTACACATTCAATGTGCGCTAGTGCTAACTCTGATTCATTTCCTCACACGTATCCAGTATGCCGATGGTGCAAATAGTCAAAACGTGCTATAACATCAAGTGCACAAGTTGTACACATTATGATAGCATGCAGTTAGGTAGTAAAAATAAGTATCAGACACAAGCGTGGTAAAATGCAACGAAAAACACGAATACAACGCATTCGCCTGGGCGCGGAGGGGACAGAGGAACGACGATTTGAAGCCACCTTACGGCGGCCGCGTCACGTGATTCCAAGATGGCAGCACCCATGCAACGGAGGGTGAAAAGGTCTATATAAATGCAAAGTATAATATAAAGGTGATGTAAAGCAAAACGTAAAGTATTATCTGAAAACAGGTCAACTTAGTTTCTGCAGACTTACTAGAGTTGGTTGCTATTCTATCTGGAAAACTTTCAATTTCTAACCTAGAGACATTTTGCTGCCACAATCCTGTTGTAGCCGTGTCAATGATAATCCTATGGGGCTGAAGGATCTCGCAAGCAGAGAAAAATCGAAGGATCCTTCAAGCAGGGTGAAATCCAATGTCACAGACTACAATCCATTTTTGTTTTGTTTTTGTGATTGGTTAGGTATTTTAGCACAGCATGAAGAAATCTCACTTTCCGCTCTTTAACGGACGTTAACTCACCACAGACGTCGTGCCGTCGCCGACTTCTTGGTCCTGCAAGTCAGCCAGCTCTACAAGCACCTTTGCAGCCGGGTGCTCCACCTCCAGGAGCTTCAAGATGGTGGCTCCGTCGTTCGTGATCGTCACGTCCTGTGGCAAAGTCCCCGCAAAGCAGGCCGAAAGAAAAAATGAGGGAAAGGAAACCAAACATTAACCTTTCATTTTGCTAATCAAATCCTCGTCACAAACACGGAAGAGACGTGAGATCACGCACGAATGCATCACCCCTCATATCAACGTGAACTCCGCACGGTAAATGTTCGGTCCACTACTTTCATATCTGTAATCACAAAGGCGAGGCGAGGCGGGGCGGGCACTCTAATGCGCCTGGAAATAAATAAATTAATAAAGCTGAGTGCTGGTGTCGCTCGGTTTGTCATATTGTTGTGACCAGACACATATCGAGTGAGAAATAGTTTTACACATCACACCACCACATTTAGAAGAGACGACAAGTTCCAGTTCACTCAGATACAGTGGAATAACCATTGCTAACCTGAGCATAGTTAAGGAAACTTACCCCAATGTCATCCACCAGCATTTTGTCAAGGCCAACAGGTCCCAGGGAACTCTTCACAATGTTGGCAATTGAACATGCTGCCATCACTGGAACAGAGGCAACACAAAATCAAGTCGCACAAATTAAAACTGAAAACAGTACCTCATTATATGGAGAAAGGTGTAGCCAGAGCGACGAACAAAAGATGTGCGTTTTCACCCCTCATATCAACGTGAACTCCACACGGTATATTCGGTCCACTACTTTCTGATTTTGAGTAATCACAGGGGTGACGCGCACTGTGCAACAACGAATGGCGCCGTGATGGATTCGAACCGACCACCTCCTGCTCACGAGGCGAACGCCGAACCATTGCGCCACACCCGCAACCGGGTATTACAATACCAATCGTTAATAATGAGCATTTGAGCTTGTGGCCCAATCGAATGTTTCGCATTGTATTATCCGATTAGTAACCTACCAGAGAAAGTCGCTAAGCTACCAGCAAGAATGAAAACACTGTCCGGCTTATGGCACAGGTACCGCCTTGAAAGGCCCCCGTAAAAAAATTCTAATAGAAAAACCTGAAAGCTTTAGCAAATAAAATACGAGACACAGTGACGTACTCTAATTTCCCAAACCAGGTATTTTTTTTCTCTCTCTACTGGTTTTCGGCGTTGGCCATGCGGTATGAATAGGTACGAGCTAGGCGATCAAATTTAAAGCTATTCGGCCTAAATTTGTCCGCTTGAAACAAAACATTTGGGCGAGTCACGATGTGTATAAGACATGTGCGGTGTTTTAATGTACAGTTTGTGCCGGCGTCTACGTGAAAATCGACGAGAACCGCACATGTGAGCGGTGACAACCACCGCCAAGGGAGCGGCCATATATGGAAGTTTCTCGAGGCAATGCCAGAGTCCGCGTTGCGTTGTGAACAATCGGTGTCTTTCGCTTCAACGTCCGGACAAAGACGGCCCATTAAAGCCCCTACT
Source organism: Ixodes persulcatus (assembly GCA_013358835.2). Classification (NCBI taxonomy): domain Eukaryota; kingdom Metazoa; phylum Arthropoda; class Arachnida; order Ixodida; family Ixodidae; genus Ixodes; species Ixodes persulcatus. The sequence continues at coordinate 861,988 of JABSTQ010010521.1, forward strand.
ATCACCAAAACCGTCCAATTAGTACCGTCAACACCGGCAGAAAAAGTGAGAAGCGACTAAAAAGAACCCATACATTCACGCACGTGATCCACACATTCGAGGGCCGATTCGTGCGGACGCCACGCTACAATCCCTTCACGGAGAGCGGAACAAATCTTACCATTTTGGGTGCGTACTGATGCTCCAGATGAACGCTTTCCAAGCACGGATAATCCTGTTCCTACAGACATGATCGTTGTCTATTTTTTTTTCGCCGGCTAATATGCAGCGATAACCCTAACCTGCAGGAAAACTTTTGGCGTCACAAAGGCGGCTTTCAGCCAGAGACGTTTAAATAATAATAGAGAAACAAACATCGAATATTCTTACAGAATGAAGCGTTGACTTGCGCCATCTGGGCAAATATTTCCTACCTGTCAATTTTGTTATAAATTGCAGACGGTAGATGGCAGAAGCTTTGAACCTAGTGGTGCCCTCTAGTCTCCCGAGAGCGAGTTAATGTCAGGTGTGTGCGAGAAATTTCTTTTTGTAGCGATGTGGAGTTCGATTTTGTCGGAACTTCCTCGCGTCTACTTTTACGAAGTGTCAGAACTTTATCGTGCATTTATAACAGGAGTGACGCGTCTTTATTGTTAGGGACTACACTGCACTGATGGCTTCATAAGACGTGTCTTAAAGTGTGCCCCGTCTAGAAACACAACATGAGCAAGCAGTGGAAACCACTCATCTCCAGAAGTTGCCTCTTTGAAACCATCGAGGACGACCCGTTTTCTCACTTGGACATTACATCGTCGGATCACCTGGACGAAATCAGCGAACGAGGTTGCTGTCCCAAGTGCAACAAGTCTCGGATGTACTTCTGCTACACGTGCTTCGCCGCCGTCGACTGTGTCCGGGACAAAGTACCCCAGTTGAAGGTAAACTTGTGTGGTGACATATATAAACAACGCTGTAGCGACGAACGAATAAATAATTTTTGAGGAACTGTTATTGGATGTTGATGTAATTTGTAACCGTATTTTTTCAGCTGCCGATACGAATTGACATCGTGAAGCACGCTGGCGAAGTCGACGGTAAAAGCACCGCTGCCCACATTGCAATCCTAGCTCCAGATGATGTGAATGTGTACATATTTCCGGATGTCCCAAGCTACAATCGTGACGAAGTAAGGCTCTTTTCAACTTATTTTAAGACTAGCGCGAGGCACCTGTTGTGTGCCAGACCGTCCTGAGTGCCGTCACACTGATATGTCCTGTGGGGGTAGCATTGGAAAATAATGCTATTATCGGCAGAGACGCGGAGCAAAAAGTTTTACACAAAGTTAGTTTAGAAATGTATTGCTCATCTGGCAAATAACCTTATTGACATAACCAAACGCATATACACCAAACGTAAACAGGTCTCTATGGAAGGACCAGACGTCCCGAATTTGGGCGGGACAGTCCCGTTGTAGAGCAAGACCGAAATAAAGTATGTTCATTAGAGACTATAATTTTATAAAAAAAAAAGAGAAACTATTTTGAAAATGTTACCTTTCATGCATCACAATTTTTGAGCTCTTTCCCTTGTTACATCTGCCAATAAATCTGCCAGACTTTTCCTATAGTATAGTACTGAATTTGACGTGTTAGTTTGGCAATACTAGAACATTTTGTAAAACTGGCGATGAAACTCACTTGTCTGACAGGAACAATATGCCCAAATGACTAGTAGTACAATTTTACTTTGCACCCCCCCCCCCCCCCCTCCCTCCCTCCCTCCCTCCCCTAACACCCGAGTGTCCCTTTTCTACCCTGAGGAATTCGGTCGTCACCCTAGGGCTTAGGTCTTGTTAATGTATCAGAAGATCGGCTGCAGAAATTATTTTCAGCAATGCCACATTATCCAGTTATCTGCTAATTCAGATCAAGAAGGTGGTTCAAACCGGAGAATGGTATGGAATTGGGTTTTGTACCCCTACAGCAATACATACATAATTTACATTTTGTGATGGATGAAGGGTTAATTGGTAGCTCGCACATTCGCTAAGCATCATTGCCCAGCTCATGGATCATGGTATATGGTAACTTGCATTTGCTTCTGTTTCTCAGTGAAGGCTCACATCAACCAGAGGGTAACCTTTTCTTATACGTTCCTGTTTTCCTCCTTAAGGTGCTGCTAATATTTCCCGGGGAGAATTCCCAGTCTCTGGAAACGTTATGGGAATCCCATCACAAGTCTCATCAAGATGCTTCTCTGTCACCCTGTGTCGTGTGCCATCGAAGCCATCCTGTGATCCCATGGAAGAGATTAGTGTTCATAGACAGGTGAGTTATTCCGGAAATCTATGTCAGGGAGCTCCCCTACTTTCAGAGCAAAACATTTTTATATCAGTGCTTCCCAAACTTTCTTATCCAGCGACACATTCAAAAATAAAAATAATTTAAATATCACATCCAGAAGGCAAGATCCTTTTGTTTCAATGCTTACTTTGTCGTGATGAAAAAATATGGTTAATCTAGTTTTTGTTTCTATTCTTGTCTATTATTTTCTGTTTCTGCTTCTGGTAACGTTCCGTGGTATTGCGGAAAGGAAAGACATCACATATGCCAGCGAGCATACTCAATGGAAAAATGCTACCTTACCCATTTTTGTATCACCAACTTTATATCCACATTCCCTCCTCTCACCACCATAGCCTGTTAGAGCTCTGATAGCTCTGCTTTCCATGAACTCCCGAACTAACGCCCACCCCCGAAGGATCGCCACGTAATGTTTCCCCTAACCCTCTACCATGGGCGGGCGTTTATTCGGGATTTTGAGGAAGCACACTCTGTGATTATTTATTTCTATAAATATTATTTCCCTCTCTCTAGTATTGCAATGTATAGGGATAGCAAAAGAACATGGGTGACTGTCACGACTTGTCCCACATTTTCCCGAAATTCGGGTTCTCTGTGCACTATGCTTTGAAGAAAGCACGCTGTGCAAGTGTATCCGTCCAAGAGTCTTTCTGATGTTGCATTGACGTCACCTGCGCGGTGTGGTTTGTTGATTCCGCGTCTACGTAGTTGAGATGAAAACAGCGAAAAAAGAAGCCACATCACGCGAGTCTTGGCGCTGGACAGTAACTTCAAGAAAGTATTTAGATCCAGTATTTGACGTAGGCGTGCAGTTCGGAAGGGCTACGGAACTCGATTTTACACTATTTCAAATAGGGCATCTCGCGGCAGGCGGGACTTAAAGACGCCAAGCGTGGACATCATAACAATTCTAGAAACTAAACACACAAGTGTGGGGTGCGCTTTGATTAAGGTAAGATTCTTTTCTTAAGCTTACACACCTGGCTCCCTTTGCACCGAGCGGCCTGCGCGCCCCAGGTTGCGCAGTCGAGACCGAGGATGACGAAACCGAAAGCGGAACACGACCGGACGCGACCTGCCCAGTTGGCAGACAAGTCGAGAGAGGGCGCCACGCATGCTGCCAAAAATGTAGAATCACAATGTCCTCGGTGCTCGCCTTTCTGTCGTTTGACCGGATAATTTGGGTACTTTAAATTCACGGTGCGCATTCACGTGAGACCTTAATTGGCCGGCACTTCCGACGTTGCCATCTTTCTTCGTGTCTCACGACCTGTGTTTGTTCGTGCATGTGTACGACCCAATCTGGAACCCAGTGGTTATCACTTGAGCCACTGTTTATCGCAGCTACCATATACAGTTATTAGTATAGTCGATGACTACTCAAGAAGGGAGGGCGAGGGAAAGGAAGGTGGGAGAGGAGGAAGCGGACGCAAGACTGGCGAGCCTCGCCAGCGTTGCGTCCGCTTTCTCACCCTTCACCTCGCCAGCGTCGCGTCCGCTTCCTCCTCTCCCACGTTCCCTTCCCTTGGCCGACCTTCTTAACCTGCAACATACTATGTAATATATATATCACCTGTTTGGGGCCATGAAAAAACAAAACAAAAAAGACGCAAGGACGCCGTTTCACGGTCACTGATGAGTTGGAAGCAGCTGACTGTCCAGGCGTGGGCATGGACTCAAACCGAAAAATATAACGTTTCGTTACGGTTACCGTTTCCTCTTTGATATCGGTTTCGTTCCTGTTTTTCACGGTCTCAGTCACACGTTCCTAAAAACGTTTTTTTTTTTTTTTCCGTTTCTCCAATAATATATTTTTTGGAACGCTAGACAGCCGTTTTACAATAAACGGTTTAAAGTAGTCCCAGATATCCAACAACGGGGCTAACTTTTCATTTGGGAGAAGACCACTCTTCACAAACGGTTATAGTTGACAAGGTGGCTGACTTCGACCCAACTAGTCTCCGGGCAGAATAGACACAAGTATATTTACCAACACGCTCGTTTTTGATGCTAGTCTCCGGGCTTTGCTGTTTCCAAAAGAGATAACCCTTCGGTGCTATCGGATTTCCGCGGAGGGAGATAGAGTACATAAAATTGAAAGAATAAAACACGGAGGACAAGCACAGGACAACCACTTTGCAGAGCACGGCCATTTCTAAAATAGGGCGTTCGAAGCTTGGGCAAATACGCGGTATCGTTTCACGCCTGCACGGATGGCTGGTTTCAAAATTTTCCCACATCCCTAACGAAACCGGTCCATCTTCGTGTGCGTGCGCGAGTTTCGTCCCGCGCCGCCGGTTTTAGCTCGCACGCGGCGTTGTTTTGGCAGGCAGAACTGTTGTTCACCGTCGATATTGTAAGGCCGTGGTGTCCTCATCCTCCCAGGCAACACTTCCTTTGCTTTCGACTGACTGACTCCTCCAGGGTGGCCGTCACTGTTCGCCGCGTCAACGACACATTCGTACCATTTCACTCCTCGTGACACAGGGTGCGCTGCTCGCTTTACTGTCACGGGCCGTCCTATCTAACACAACGAGCGCGAAAGGTCGTGGTCGTCTGCTGGTTCCGAAAGGGCGGGACGTTCATATAGGCCCATGAAGGCCCCGAATCTATACGACGTCTGCCGATTTCTATACATTAAAAATTTACGATGCCTGCTGGCCTGTTAAGAAGTGTTGCTTTCTCTTTTGAACTGCTCCAATGTAGCTTACCGCCTATAATAAAATTTAAATGATCAATAAATATAACAGGGTGGAACTACTGTATTTCATTTTTATGTGGGAGCGTTGAAAAAAAGGCAAAAATATTTCCAAGTTTGTGAAGACGCGCAATTCGCAAGTCCGTTTCAAGCCGTAAAAACACGTTTTTGTACGATATTGATGCTTAAATATAGAACATACAAACAAAATACACACTTTCTCGACTTGCTTTTCGAGTAGACAGCTATCATATCTACATTTTAACAAAAAATAAAAAAAAATAAAAAATGGGCTTTTTGAGAAAATCGATTTTAAAATTGGTACTTTTTGGTTTTCGCATAACATTAACGTAAACGTCCCGCAAAGGATATTTAATACAGCTAAATCATTTTATAATATCTATTAAGAGTGTGTTTTGGGCTCTCCATAGACATACAAAATATTGTTGTAACCCAAGTAGATCGCCAGTATTTAAATGTCAAAGTTCGTCAACAATTGACCGAGTGGGCGTTTTTGACATTTTTACAGAAAAAAAGCAAAACGCCTAAAATTATTTCAGTGGTATTAGAGCGTTTTACCTGTGCCCACAGAGTGCTTGAAAAAAGTTAATATAATGTGGACTGAAAATCCACGACGGGAGATCGAGCGAAACATCCGACCCACGACGGATGTGAAAAACACTGCTTTCCGCCGCGGCCTCTTTTAAAATTCGTAAGTCGAGAACAAAAAATCCAACGGACTTGCGGTTTGTGGCTACTGCGGTTTTAGAGACGACGCCTTAACATATATTTTTTTCAGCGAAATTAAAAATTCGACCCTTTTTGCCTGCACGATTTGAGATGAAACCACCCATATACAATATACATATGGGTGGTTTAATCTCATATCGGGCAGGCTAAAAGGGTCTAATTTTTAATTTTCACGAAAAAAATATATGTTTTGGGGGCATTTCTCAAATGAAGGAGGGTGCAAACCGCATGTTCCCCAGATTGTTTGTTCTTGAGTTACGAAGCGAAAAACGAACAGTTCGAGCAAGAACACCGTGGAGCTCGGACGTCTTTTCTACAAACTGGTGACCCGGAATCCGAAGACCCCCGCCGCCTCGTACCACGACCGCAGCCAGCATGCAGAACCTGGCGCAAGACGGTGCCACTACCGGTGACGGCGCGCCTCTTCGTTCCCCCGACACTGCCCTCACGGCCATCCAGCTCCGGCTTCCGCCCTTTTGGCCGAAAAACCCTCGAGTCTGGATAACCCAGATCGAGGCTCAGTTTCATCTCCACCGCATAACATCCCAGCTGTCTCGGTTCTACTATGTCGTCGCCTCCCTCCCTCCGGCCGTCGCCGACGAGCTGGACGACATTCTGTCCCGGCCTCCACCTGACGACGCCTACGACCACCTGAAGGGCGTCCTCCTCGAGCGGACGACAGCTTCGGAGCGCACGAGGATCCAGCAGCTGCTCACAGCCCAGGAGCTTGGAGACCGCCGCCCATCTCAACTTCTTCACCAGATGCGGCAGTTGCTCGGTCCCCAAACCCCCGGCTCCCAGGACCCCATTCTGCGAGAGCTATTTCTCCAGAAACTTCCACAAGGAATACGCATGGTTCTGGCAGCTGCGGACGACATGCCGCTAGACCGTCTGGCGATGCTTGCGGACCGCACCGCTGAGTACGCTTCGCCGTCCATCGCGACAATCACACCGCAAGAACCGCCTGCCTGGGAAACAGCCCTTACAAGACTCGAGGCGCGCATCGAGGCGCGCATGGAACAGCTATCCTGCGCTGTTGCTGCTGTGAGACCGTCGCACGAGACACCTTCCCGACGAGCGAGGCGAGATATGTCTCAAACCCGTTCATCCTCACGACGCACCTCACGGTCAGCCGACAGATCGCTCTGCTGGTACCACAGGCGGTATGCAGAACGTGCCACGCGCTGCCATAAACCCTGCTCCTGGTCGGGAAACCCCACGGCCCGTCACTAACAGCGGCAAGTGACTACGGCCAACACCCGAGCCGCTTGTTCTACGTCATGGATAAGATCTCTGGCCAACGCTTTTTGGTGGACACAGGGGCCGAGGTTAGCGTCCTGCCAGCGTCACGACTTGAACGTCAGCAGGCGCAGCACACCAGACCTCTACGAGCAGTCAACAGCTCTGCCATCGCCACCTATGGCCAGAGATCCCTCACCATCGACATTGGACTGCGACGACTTTTCCGCTGGGTCTTCATTGTTGCAGACCTTAGCGAGGCCATACTGGGAGCGGACTTCTTGGCCAACTTCGGCCTGGCCGTCAACATGCGTGGCAGAAGCCTCACGGATGCTACATCGTTCACCATTCAGGGTATTCTTTCGTCAGTTGAAGCTTCTCCGATGCGCCCTTTGCCGGCGTCTTCAAGATATGAAGCCATCCTCGCAGAATACCCTGCCATAACCCGACCCTGCAACACGGAGGTACCAGCCAAGCACGCCGTGACTCATCACATCATCACAAACGGCCCTCCAGTCTCTGCAAGACCTCGTCGACTCTTCGGCGAGCGACGAGTGAAAAGGACCTTTAAAACGCCGTCTGACTTGGGTATAATACCCCTGTCAGACGTCGTTTTAAAGGTCCTTTTCACTAAGCTCCTTTAAAAAAATCGGCCAATCAGCTCGCGATGTGGAGTGCGCACGTGCTCTGTGGCGCGCGCACCGGCTCTACGGCGTGCGCTGGTTCGCCGATTTTATAAAGGAGCTTAGTGAAAAGGACCTTTAAATCGCCGTCTGAGAGGGGTATTAACATCGCGCGCAGAGAATTCGAGCACATGCTGGAGCTTGGCATCATCCGCCCGTCCTCCAGCAGTTGGGCGTCGCCTCTTCACATGGTCCCTAAGAAAGATCCAAACGACTGGAGGCCTTGCGGAGATTATCGCGCCTTGAATGCATGCACGGTACCTGACCGGTACCCCTTGCCGCACATTCACGATTTCTCCGCTGACCTAGCTGGCACCAACATCTACAGCAAGGTAGACCTTATTAAGGCCTACCACCAGATTCCAGTCGAGCCAGCGGATGTGCCCAAAACCGCCATCACAACTCCGTTCGGACTTTTTGAGTACGTTCGGATGCCCTTCGGCCTCCGAAACTCCGCGCAGACTTTCCAACGCCTTATAAACGAAGTCACCAGAGGCCTTCACTTCATCTTCGCTTATGTTGATGATATTCTCGTGGCCAGCTCCTCTCCGGAAGAACACGAGCAACATCTGCGACTTTTGTTCGACCGGATGCAGGAGTATGGCCTCGTCATCAACGCGAAGAAGTGCGTTTTCGGTGCCGACGCGCTGGACTTTCTAGGCCACCGCATAACATCGTCGGGCATCCTACCACTCCAAGAAAAAGTCCGAGCAATACGCGAGTTTCCTCAACCTACCTCGCTTCGAAAGCTTCGCGAATTTCTCGGGCTAGTAAATTTCCACCGTAGATTTATTCCCCACTGTGCCGAAATACTACACCCTATGACAGACCTGCTGAAGACCAAGAAAGCGCCATCATCGTCACTTAATTGGACCGATGAAGTTGCATCAGCTTTTTCCGCTGTGAAGGAAGCCTTGGTCAACGCAACCCTGCTTGTCCATCCACGAACTGAGGCTGCTACCCGTCTCATGACCGACGCATCCAGTACAGCTGTAGGTGCTGTACTACAGCAGCTCCTCGACGGCCAGTGGAGGACACTAGGTTTCTTCTCTCAGAAACTGAAACCTGCGGAAACGCGATATAGTACGTTCGGACGTGAACTCCTTGCCATCTACCTGGCCGTAAGGCACTTCAGGTACATCCTGGAAGGTCACGAGTTCTACGTCCTAACGGACCACAAGCCCTTGACTTACGCGTTTCATGGAAATCACACAGCCTACTGCTCCCGAGAAATCCGGCAACTCGCCTACATCTCAGAGTTCACGGTAGATCTACGTCACATTAAAGGAGAAGACAACTCAGCAGCGGACGCTCTTTCCCGCGTCGAAGCACTTTCAGCAGTCTCTGGAGGAGTAGACTTCGAACGCATCGCTGCCGCGCAACGGGACGACCCTGAATTGAACAACCACCCTGAGACGCTGAAGTCTTTGGTGTTGAAGCGGATTCCCCTCCCTCACTGCACCGGTACCATCCTCTGCGACATGACCATGGGACATCCTCGACCTTTCGTCCCATTGGCACTTCGTCGGCAGGTCTTCGACCACCTCCACAACATCAGCCACCCGGGCATCCGAGCCACGCAGCGACTGGTGACAGCTCGCTATGTGTGGCCTACAATGAACGTGGATGTACGAGGTTGGGCCAGAAGCTGCCTTCAATGTCAGCGCTCTAAGGTGAGCCGACACACTGTCACACCTTTGAGACCATTCCGTGCCCCCTCGGCACGGTTCGACCATGTTCACCTCGATCTCGTGGGCCCCCTGCCATCATGCCGAGGCTTCACGTTCATCTTGACTTGCGTCGACCGCTACACCAGGTGGCCCGAAGCCACTCCCCTGGCCGACATCACTGCCGAGACAGTCGCCAAGAACTTTGTCGACATCTGGATATCCCGCTTCGGATGTCCATCCACCGTCACTACGGACCGGGGAAGACAATTCGAATGCTCGCTGTTTGCTGCCTTAGCCCAGCTCCTCGGCACGCACCACGTCCACACTACCTCATACCACCCGTCAGCCAATGGCATGGTGGAGAGGTTACACCGACAGCTCAAGGCCGCAATCACAGCACGAGATGGACGTCTCAACTGGGTGGACCATCTCCCATTCGTCCTTCTCGGCATTCGATCCGAATGCCGAGAAGGACGGCATTCGACATCGGCATCGTCTCTGTTTCTCCCTGTCTGTGTTTAGTCCCTATCGTTCTAGCTGACCATTTACCTAAAATTATGTACCAACTAGCTCAACTTCAGCCTGTTATTCGATCCGCCTTCAAACAAGACCTGGAATGCACCTCGGCTGAATTGGTTTATGGATCGCCACTCCGACTCCCTGGAGAATTTTTCGATATGACCAAGTGCACTCCAACAATTCCACACCAAGTGTACCTAGACGACTTGAGGCACTTCATGCAAGAACTGAAGCCCACACAACCTCGGATGCCCCATTCTCAGAAGATCTTCGTAAGTTAAGAATTGAAAACTTCCACGCACGCATTCGTCAGAAAAGAAGTGAAGAAAAGTCTCACGCCACCTTACGAGGGACCCTTTAATAAGATACTCGAGCGCACCGAGAAGACCATGACTCTCGACATTAACGGACACCGAGAAATCGTCGCCATGGACCGAATCAAACCCGCATTTCAGGACTCAAATTCTCATCCTTCATACTCGGAGCAACTTGTAACACCCCAGGAAACCAAGAAACCAAGAACTGTTTCATGGGCCACATAACTCCCAACGCCCTTCTTCTTCTTTTTGCCACCATTGGATCAACTACAATTTTATTCCTTTCCGTGATCCATGCTGCCAGCATGGATCAGGGCTGGCAGCATGGATCCGTGATCCATGCTGCCAGCCCTGTAGGAGCCAGCTCCGAGAAATGAAATCATTTTCTTTTTTTTTAAACGCGCTGCGCGAGCTTCCTGATGCGCGAGAATAAAAACGAACAGTTCGAGCAAGAACACCGTGGAGCTCGGACGTCTTTTCTACAAAGACCACAGGCTAGCGGTTGTACTGCACTGGCTAAATTGCTCACCTACAGCTGGGAGACAAGTCGCCCGTTAAGGCAGACTATGTTCTAGGAATCTAGGCTGTGTAAACATACACACACACCAATTTGTTTCCAGACAGGTAAGGTAGCACCACTTCATTCCACCGTGACATAGTAAGATCACTGTTGAAAGAGGTGCTCATAACGGATAATAGCATAGTGAATTCCCGAGGTTATTTATGAAGACACTAAAGTTATTTAGAGGTTCATTTGAGTTTGCCTAAAAATTAGAAAGGTAAAGAGAAAAAAAAAACAAAAACAAAAAAACGTACGCCTTACTTTAGGTAGAAGCGTATTTTCTACCTATTGACGGCCCGTTTGGTTTTCTTAGTAATCCGCAAAACGGGAAGTGCTAAATTTAGAAAAAAAATTGTTTCGGGCGCCAGAACGCTAACGTTAAAATGCAATTTCCATCTCAGAGTAAGCACCTGTTTGTTGGTTTAGAAAATATATTGTAATTGTTCAAAATAACAGAAATCATGCTTTTTTTGTTTTTCATATCCACTAGCCACCAAAAAAGGTCTACAGAGAATGAAAATATCTGAAATAATGTTTCATAAAATAAATGTTGTTCGGAATAAGTATTTTAGCTTCTTTGCAACTCATTCGACTATATTTTTTTTTTATTTGCAAATACATATTAGTAGGGTGCCTTCATGTGCGCTTTGCTTAGGGTGGAGACATCTGGCCATTTCGTTCCACACTTTCTTTTTTTTTTCTGGTTCAGAAGCGCGTGAAAGAGCGTGTCCCGGCACGCGTTTGTGGCGCTGACTTTGCTATGGCGACATTTTGTTTTCGTCGATTTATTTGTATTTTACCCGTGAGCGCGTTCTGTCGGCATCGGGTATACTACAAAGGGTGGCAACACCCTCAGCAGAAGGACATTGAGGCACCCTACATATTAGGATATCTCTGTTCAACCCTGCACGATCTTAGGGTGCTTACGTGCCACGCTTGTAGCGTATGGAAGCGTTTGGCCACGCGCGCTAACATAGCACACATACAAAAAAAATAGAATCAACAAAAGTATCGCCTTCAGAGCCTTATCAGGCCTTTCGCTAGGAGTCTTTACACTTTTTTGCAGCGTTCAAAAAGTGCCGATCAACGGAGTCATCAATTGTAATTCTGTTGTGTCTATGTTTATACAGCGGGAAGTTAGTCAGGTCTGAGGGCATCTGGTGCCTTCGTTGGAGATGAAAGACAGTGCAGTATACCGATGCCTATCTGACGTTTTTAGCGTGCATCACGCAATAGTGATACATGACAGCGCGCCGGTATGATGCTCATCCAGATTGAAACGGGCAGAGGCGGTGGATTGAATCCACGATCAGTGAGCTTTACAGCGTGAGCTTTCGCTACACGTGCTACCGATCCACGAGCAACGAGACATCGCGGTCGAATTTGAGCTCGAGAGAAAAACAACAACAGCAAGAAAATCTCCGGTTTGAGGCATTTAGTACTAGTGTCGCCATCTCGTTTAACAAGTTGGAAATAAAATTAACAGGGTGATTTTATTTACACAAATACGCAAATACAACAATATTTTGTTTTCTCGTCGTGGTCTTAAATGTAAGATTAAAGGCACCCCTAGTACATACGGCCAAGCGTTTTGTACGTTTGTCTTCTAAATAATTGTATTTTCAAAAATGCCTCAAAACGCGCTAAAAACAGTGAAAACGATCATATTTTTGAATTTTAATAAAAATCACCAGCGCTCTAAAAGAAAAATCCAAGGGCCGTACAACCTTCATTAGGTTATCATAAGTAACCTCCAAAAGAATGAATACCATCGCGCATTCCTGAAACTCAGGTTTGTGTAGCGAAATTTGCCCATTGAGTGACGGGCGGTTGAATCCCCCTTAAAAGAGTATCGCTGTCGCCGATGCCGTTTGTGTCGTGTGCGGATCGTTTGTCGGAGTTGCAAAGTCTACTTTGCCACTCCGACAAACTAGAGACATGGCGCTTTGCGGCAAAATGGCGAAAGGAGGTCTGGGGCTAGACAAATTCGCAGAACACTCTCATGAGATGGCGCCACCTTAGTCAACACCCTCGCGCACCCTCCTCGTTCTCTCTCTCGCTATCTTCTCTCCGATTCTTTTTTTTTTTTTTTTTTGCAAGCGCGGCCGACGCTTGATGCTTTCGGTTTTCGGTACTGAACGCAACAGCGCGGCGGCACCGAAAACCGAAAACGCCTCGGCGTAGACTACGCTGCTGCGGGGTGATCGAGTGTAGTCTGCACATGCAATCTTTGAACACATGAACATTTAGAACGATCTCACCGAGGCAAAGAAAGAAATCCAGGTGATGGACTTAAATGCATTTTTATTTGATACTCTTGGGTTAGGCCACACTCTCAAAATAAACTCTTTACATAATGTTATGTACATAAATGTATGCAACACCCCTAAGTGAGCGAACATTAAACGAAGGAAGTGGTGAAAAAGTAACACATAATGTATGACTATTATCCCACAAGTTTTCCACTCAGATCTGCTCATTTCTTTAATTATTGGAAACGTTCCACAATAAAAGCACAAATGTGATTAACACGCAAACGAAATTAATTCTAGAATGACATAATATACATATATATACATATCAATGTGTGCAAACTTCTGGTAACTATACGAGCATGCGCACGCGCTATGAACAACAGCATAAGTCGATAAATGAAACTTTCAACGTGCATTAACTCTACACAGTGTTCTGAATAGCAGGAATGGGGTAACAATTCAAAATACTGACCGCGCAATTAGCGAAGTTCATGAAAGTAGCTCATACCTAGAGAGTTATTCAAAAGTATATATGATCACTATTCTAGGAACATATAAGTATTACGATTGCTCGTAAGTAACCTATTTACAAGGGTTTACAAGCTATATACAATGATTTCACGAATTGAAACATGACGTCGAGTCTCCAGACCGCATGTCAGATTATGAAGTGCATTGACTTCATTATGGCTTGTGCACACCTCCTGGATTTTGAACCTCTCAAATACGGTGCCTCATACTTTTTTTATTTATTAATGCCTGTCAGTTGGCTCCGCCTCAACAATAAAATTTCACGAGGGCTATTATGGATTGATCAATTCAGCACTGACAAAAAAGGTTTCTTAGGTTCTATCGCAAAGCAAAGCTGAATTGTTCATGTAAATGTTTAGACAGCATCAGGCATGTAGCCAGGATTTTGTTTCGGGGGGTGGGGGGCCGCCCATGACAAAATGCTGTATGAGGGGGAGGGGGGAGAGGAGGTCCCAGCAAAATAGAAGATTTCGGGGGGGGGGGGGGGGGGGTGGGCCCCATGGGCCTCCCCCCTGGATACGTGCCTGGACAGCATGATGTCAATCTGCCGTGAAATGAGATGGCTTTTTTTTATCTAGAAAGGAAGTTTGTCAACACATTACGACTGCGAACCTCCGGTCTTTAACATGTATCTCACGCAAACACATTCCATACCTGCAGTACAGTGTGCAGAAACCATAATAAACTGTATTATTAATGCGGTTAAGGTGCCAATTGTTTCCTTTTTCTTTGCGCTGGTGTTTTGAGAGCACGCTTTGTGAGGAGTTCCCTGTTCAACAGGTGAATATGCCAACGTAGCTGCACATTGACGTAAAGATTAAGGAACTGCTTCGCACATTCCTTGGTGCAAAATTGTTCTTCGGAATGAGGAACCAGGGAATGTACCATGCGTTCAGCAAGCTTCGGCAAGTGAATGTGCTCGTTGATCTTCTGAAGAAAGGTTCGTTCAAGAATTTTGAAACACTGAAAGAATGCATCTGATGGGGGACAGAAAGAGCCGTAAATCGACCCAGGAGCGCTGGCTTTGAGGAGAGCATGAAACTGCATCTCAGAGGTGAGCACCCCACTTGCGGCACTCACTTCCGGGCAAAGATGGCACGAACTTGTTTTAAGAAACGACTCCACTAGGAACCCGGCGAAGTGGTATTCAACATTTTTCTTGGATGAGGTCGTCATATGACTCATCGGGTAGGTCAAGCTCATCGGCCTCAATTGCTGGCAGTGGTTCGGGCTGGTGGTTGGCTGCAGTCGACACCGGAAGGTGCCTCAATTCCACCAGCAATGAGGCAGCGCCTGCCTCACAGTTTACTCTACTGGAAAGCTGAAACATCTTTCCAAGAAAAATGTGTTTCAGGCCTGCCACAAACTGGTAGGAATTGGGCGTCTTGTTACACCCATGCTGCTGTCGCACCATCCCGAACAAGTTTTCCAGCGGGTCCTGGTTGAGCCGTCTGGTTTAGTAAGTGATCAAAGTCAAAGTTCAGGCTGAGGTCTTCCCCCAGTAAGAGGACGGCATTGATGGTAATTTTCCATCCCCTCATTGTGTGGGGCCATCGTGGTGACAGGAACTGCCACTTCGAAATCTATGAGCTTTTCTCTCTTAGGAAATTAATATGTCCCGATGAAGAGCTTAGTGCGAATTTCATTTTTTGTTCACCGCATTCCAGAGATGAGCTATTCAGTGAATCATAACTTTGGTTCATGTGCTCAAGGAAATCGCATGTGGCCTGAGCCTCAGGGGGCAGCTCATTCAGAGGAAGGAGGGTTGCAAGGGAAACAGAAAGCGTGTCACTAAAAACTTGCGCAGCCAATTGTACTTTCATATTTCCAAATGGAGTCTGATAAATGTGCTTGTCGGTCAGTTTTTTTGCCAATCGTAATCGAAGAGGGTGCTTGTTTTTGTAGAAGTCCACAATGTATTTCCATTTGATCAATTTGCTGCCAATTTGGAGGTCATGCTTGTGCAGGTTGTTACGTGTACACTTGAGCAGATGAGGGGTGTCAAAGAGAAAGTAGACCTGGGTGTCACCGACAAGGAAGAAGGGATGATCTGGTGTGACACCCAGCTGGCGTGCAAGAGTGCAGTTGCTGGCCCCCTGGTCGCACACGACAGCCTTCACAAAGATCCCGCCGGAACTCAGACTTTGAATAACCTCTGTCAACAGATCCTGGAGACATTCTGGGGATGCTTTTCATTTTGAAAGAATGAAAGTTGCGGGCATCTAACTTCCGATTCCCTCAGACCCTGTTCCCGGATGAATATGACACAACAATACTTCGCTCTCGGCAAAAGGGTTTATTCACTCACTTATTGCCTTGGGGGGTTTCGGGATCGGGGGACGGTCATCAGCGAGGCCGGGGGGAAGTCCGCTGCCCAAGCAGCTGCTCCAAGTCCCAGCGGTAGTCGTCCACACCGCGTCATGGGGACGACGTCATCCAGGGTCGCCGTCCGGTCCGTTTGTCGAGTCCGCCACTCGACGTCTTGCCCGCACTTTCCCCGCGCCTGCGTCCGTCTCCCGCGAAGTCCCGCGCCAGCGTCCTCGTCTCCTTGTCACCGCTGCACCATCCTTCGTGTCCCACCGCCCGAGAGCTTGCCCGTCCAAAAGCTGCTGTGCGAGAAAGAGCCTTTCTTTGTCCGGCTTCCCCTTTTCAAGCCTTCGCTCCTTTGTCTTGGGAAGCCAGTCGCGTGACGTCAGTTGGCTTAGGGGAGCGGTCCAGCCGGACCTTGTGCTGCGCGAGGTCACCGCCGCTCCCCCGAGGCATGACGTATCTCCGAGGTTTGGCGCGCTAAGCTTCTGCCGGAAATTGGGGCCCGGAGGGTCGGCGCGGGAGAAGGCAGCCAGATCTCCACAAAGTTAATGGTTGCACCCAGGGCTTAGAAATACCCGCCAGCATCATAATCAAGCCTGAATTTGCCACATCACGGGTTCTTTCCTTACCGCTGTCTGCAAAGCCATACACCCTATCCGACTTAGTGTCATAGAAGAGATTTTCTTTTAGAACGATTTCGTCGATATCAGATTACATGCGCGATCTTTAAGAGGCCAGTCGTGAATTTTGTCGACAACAGTCTTGATGAGGTTGGGTGCAACCCCAGGGTGTATGGCAATGTGGGACAGCCAGTTCTTGAAAGATCGAACCGATGGCAACCCTTTCGTTCGAAATCAGTATACTGAATGTATACTAATAGTGCACTTAGGGTACGTACTAAAATCGTACTAGTTTCACACTTTTATGAAACAAAATTATACTTTTAGTACAGCACAAGTGCATATGTAGTATACCATAAGTGCACCTCGAATGTACATCTAGCATAATATAAGTGCACATTTAGAACACTACATGTATGCTTTTTGTGCACTAAATGTACACTACTAGTACATATATACGGGGTGTCCCAGATAACTTGCACCAAACTTTAAAAAGGAACCGGGGCGTTCTGCGGGAGTGAAACCAACTGTACGCTGTTAGCAAGTCTCTTGCGAAAGTGCACGCAATTTTTTTAGTGCGCCTAGTTATTTAATTAAGACTAACAAGCTAACTTTTGAAATCTTCGTTGAAAAGCCGAGGTGTGCATTGGAAAGTTGTAGAGCGCATTAAGAAACACCCCATTAAACTATTTTCAACAAGGTGCACTTTGCATGCTCCTTTTTCCTAGCCTTCAAAAAACGCCCGCGAAATACAAAAAATACCACGTGACAACTCGGTTCCCCCAATCACGGCGCGCGGGCGCGCTGCAAACGTGCGTTCTTTAAAGGCCGAAAAAAAGCACGAAATCGTATTATGTTGCAAACACTTTAATTGGGTGTTTCTCAATGCGCCCTGCAACTTTACAATTGACATCTTGGCCCTTAAAAGAATATTTGAAAGGTTAGCTGATTAATCTTAGTTATTTAGATAATCAGGCGCATTAAAACAATCTGTGCACTTTCGCAAGACGCCTGCTAATGACAGTCCATTTCACTCCCTCAGAGCGCTCCGGTGTTTTTTAAGTATGGTGCAAGTTATCTGGGACGCCGTGTATGTCGGGCGTTCTGAATGGAAAGAACGGTCTAAAATTGGCCAGAAAAATCGGCGTCTGCATTTAAAAAGCTGACTTTTCAAAGGTGTTTCTTTGAACGGCTGGATTCCAACTTGTGAAATTTCATGACACATAGCTCCATTCTCGTGAAATGTTAAGAAACACCATTGACAACACTTAATTGATGATAATGCAGAGGTGCCATTATCGCGAGATGCACTCTTAAAAATGAGTCAGGAAATTTCCGAGGAAAGTCTTGGCAGCTCTATTTTCAAACAGTTCTCTTCAAAATAACGTACAATCATGTTATGAAATTATGTGGGAAAAGTTGTAAAAAAAAAAGGCACCGCTTTTTTAAGTTGCCAGTATAGACGTGAAAATGACAATTGAATCATTTTCAAATCTTCCCTCGTGAAAATAATGTACTGCCGTTTTCCAACATTGACTAGGAGAGTTGTCATTTTTATTTGCGGCTATGTACGTGAAAATTACGAGGAAATGTTTGGCAGCTCTATTTCCAAACATTCCTCGTAAAAATGACGTACCAGCGTCTTCTGAAACTGTGTGAGAAAACCCATAAAGAAAAGATGTATAGCATTTTTCAACTGAAAGTATGTATGTGTAGCATACAAACATTATGATCAGTGTTCTTCACATAATTGATAAGACAGAAATTGAAATCCTACTTATCACTTTATTCAAGTTTCCGAGCCTGCCTCACTGTATACTCTCCCTTGTGATGATGGTGCGCCATTACATCCTGCGTAAAAAGAGAAGAGAAAATTACCCTATGCCACCCTATGAGATAACACCACATAACTCGCTCAAAGGACCGCTATGTGAGGAAGGCAAGATAGTAACCACTTCATCCTGACAGATGGGTGAGGAAAATCGGACAATAGCATTTTTGAAAGCCTGATATGTCAGGCATTGGTGGTGTGCCTCCTTTGCATGCCCAGGGCTATGCTACAGGCAATAGTGTTCATTGCAGGGCACAACATTTATTACCTAAAATCGTAGGCACCATAAAGAAAATGTGTGACAAACAATAGCCTTTTCCAGATTCAAGGTTGCAGCTGCTACATTTTAAGCACATATGGATTAATGAAGGCCACAACGAAAACATTCGAGAATGGCCATTTTCAGGGCTGTACTAATATTAACATTTTATTTTAGAAGTTTAGTATATTACGGTATTCGATATTGGTTTCAAGATTAATTGTACTACTGTAAACTACTAAATTTTTACGAAGGCTTAGTTTTAGCGAGTTCATCGAAATTGCTTAAAATTGGTCCTGCAAAAAAGTAACCCCATGGATACGAATGCATTGAACATTACTCCTGATTGTGAAATTTTGTACCTGCAAAGGATTCCCAACACTAACACTTCATAAATGTATGAAATATTGAGCTCGCGAAAATAAAGTCGTTTATGCCATTCAAACCTTTCAAAGCGCTCGCAAAGTCACCATTGCGATGGATTTGCTTTTTTCAGTGCGCTTCTCCGCATGTGCCAGTGCGCTGCAGAGATTAGTTCTGGATGAAATCTCAAGAATAAGACATTTGAATGTGGTACATATGCACTTTTTGATAAAATAGAATCTCAAAATTTTCACATCGAATGGTTTCCCAGGAGACTTCTCGGGTCCGCATGCACTGTTACTCCGCAACAAGCAGGCTCTCTTGGGATGACAACAAAAAACCCAGCGCCTGAACGTTGTTCGAACCAGCACTCGGGAGAATCAAAAGCCTGTCAAGCACTCACTATCAGGAAAGGTCACTTACTTCCGGTGGCTTCATACATGTCTGCTCGATGCACCATTCCGCCACCCATAATAGAGATCAGTGGGCGGACGTCACTTTTACTCTTGTGATGCAGTTCCCTGCAGGTTCCCATAGATTGCAACCTGCTAGCCAAACTGAGTCAGGCCTGCAGCCCTGCGGGAAACGTCAATTCCACTCTTTTAGACGTAGACACCCACATTATGCGTGTACCTGAAAGAAGCTCTAACACAGAGGAAACAAAATGATCAGCCCTTTTTGAATGCATCCTTTTCTTTTGTTGAGAACATACATACAAGTCACATGCTATTACACATTCAGCGGTGCGGCTTAATTTATGATTTGCACTTTTGGTTTATATAACTTCGAGCTTTTAGAGGAAAGATTCAATATAATGGGTCGTACATAAATGGTTGCTATGAACTATCCTATACATTTACACATTACCTGATATCATAAAAGCACTAGAGCAGCGTAGGGCTGTACTGCATCAATTACAAATTTGTAACCAATTAAAAGTTGGCATTTATTTAAATTATTACTATTGGCTATTATTCTTTCACAAAGAATAACTGGGCGAGTTGGTAGTCTTTCAACTCCATCGAATATTCAGGTCCTTTTCGCATTTTTTCACGTTTTTGCTTTCTCTAACTGCTCTGCTTTTTGTAGCGGCTTTCGCCGCCACTAAAAAACGTGACATCCAAACTCACTTTATTTACATCACGCAATCGTAAACTTGGAAAGCGTGCCGCTTCGGCATACGCAAAGAGACTGCGCGTCTCTACGGCACAGGCATCAGCACAGGCAAGAAATCATGCTGCTCGCTCTTGTAACGTTTTTCTCGCTCCAGCTTTATGAAACAAATCGTTGGAGAGAGGCTGCTGGGACCACACTTCAGAACTAGCATGACCTGTGATTGCTTGATCTGCCGTCAGACTGCACTAGAACGCTCCGCAAAAGCGTCTTCGGGCGAGCGTCGTAGGACGGCGCCACCAACAGGCCCTCGGCTGGCCCTCGGTTCCGCCGCACGCGAATCTTTCTCACTCTGCGGAGAGAGCCATACATTTCGAAGATCCGCTCTTTTCAAATCACGAAATACCACAGGGTAGAGCATAGTTAGAATCAAGCATAGCTTAGCAAGCACACGGTACACCACAAAGCTTGAAACAGCGGCGCACTACGCGTAAACAAACTAAACTTCCTCACCGGGGCTTGCACCAGTCGGCCATGACTGTCCGCCACTTACTTGCGTTGGTAAGACGCAGCGTCTCCCAGCTCTCAGTAATCGCTTGCTATTCTTGAACACGGTATTCGTAACTAAGATATCTAAAATATCCGCTAAAACGGCTAAAACGTAAAAAGGGAGCGATGCTCGAAGCCTCCGGAACTCCAACGGGAAACGGCGGCCGAACGGAAGCTGATTGCAATAGCGATGGTCATGCGCAGTTTTCAAAAGTCTCTTTTTTTGCTTTTTGTTTTTTTAAGACAAAACTAAGCCAATCATTATATATTAATGATAATATATAATGTCACTATATCAATTTTGTAAACAATTAAAAAAAATTTAGTCAATCTTAGGTTTTATCTAAACTTTAGGTTTTTTTCAGTGTAAAACCGAAACTATGTCAAGCAATTTCTCCTTCGTCGCCAAGGCTATTCTGATTCATCTGCGCATGCTTGCGCTTCTGGGATTTCGGTTTTTCTGGAAGGCTCGGCTCTCGCGACAAATAAATAATGAGGGCAACCTCGTATTTTGAAACAATGAGCGTGCCCGAATTTTTTTGGTGAGGGAAATATACGTAAAATTTACGTCGATTTTTTACAGCGTGGAACTCTCGATCCACTGTGTTGGCATGTTCGTTGTTGCAATTGTCAAGCTCTTTTCACGTGAATTGAGATGTCTTCGAGTTTTTTAAGATAAATCTACACTACAAAACATTTTCGGTGAAAGCTTGAGGTTGTTACATGAAGGCGCCGATTTCTCCAGCCAATTTTAGAGCGAGCGGCCATTAATAACACCACTTCGCTTATGCGGTTCAGAAGTTGATTTGCGCTGCCTGTGACTATGCAAGGTGGAGCATCTTATGCCCCCGTTATTAGCCGTGGTTTCCTTTGCCTCCTGTTCTTTTGCTTGCTGTGGATGCAGATATCGGAAACAGCGTATAGTGAGCTGAGACCTGCATTACAAAAACACTGGATCATCCTGCAAACGTTATTTGTCTACTAGCCTATGAGGCAGCACGCAAGTGGCGGTGCACTTTGAAAACAAAGACATGTGCATACTTTTGCATCAGCAGCATCAAACACTTGGTGCAATTGCCCTCGATCGTCTAGCTTCCGAATAGTGCTGACAGTTTTTTACAGTAAACTTTTATTCTTCAATAAAGGTAAGAAATACAGTTCTGGGAAAATAAAAGCTATCTTTGCAATAAAGGTAGACTTTTCAATTGATAAATATAGTAGAAATGACTAGCTAAAATAATTATTGACAAGTTAGATAACGATACTTTCCGTGGCGTACAATGTAGCTAACTTTTCTATTTGTGCTTTTTTTAGGGCTATAGTCCATGCTGCATTTGCGACGTAAGTATGCTCTGACAGTGCCAGTGCCGGTCGTTTCCCCGGGGAACTTTTGGACCACGTGGTCTGCAGTGAAATGAGAAATGAAATATCCCTTTGTCACATTATGTCAGCTGTATACCCGGGGATATTTTTTAATCAACAGGTTTTTAGAAAAAAAAAGGGGCTTGCTGCCACGTTGATGCAGTCTTCAGTGGATAACCGTGGCAACATTTTTATTAATTAACTGAAATCCGTAAATTACCTTTTTTTCTATTTCTGTTTTAGAGGCAGTCATTAATTAGAGCGTAACTCAATCAAAACTTTTCACGAAACCGCAAGGGGCTTTGAGATAATTATTTATCAAATTTTTCACTTTTTCCCCCAATTCAAGAACCACGCGCGGCAGGGGCGGGGAAAATGGAGAGTGACTTAGCGGTTTTGACATGGCATGTCGCTAATGGCATGTGTGTTTGTTTTAGTGAGAACTTCTCATATCGGAGTTCCATGCATTATTTATTTTCTAGTGAAGTTACAAGCCTTATAAAGTGCTGTCGGATTCAGCATGAACAAACTTGCACACTTTTGACAGCGTGCCTTTGGTGGATGCTCCAGCATCATACTTCAAACGGTGCGTCTGAAGCGACTACGTAAGCATAACATCCTGCGCTCTGTCCAGCGCGCTGTTTTTTTGACCAGGCGACGGAAGGCAGACTTTGAGCTATGAATAACCCAAAACTGGTCGCCTTTTCGCAAATTGTTTCGGATGGGCGAGAGTTTATTCATAGCCCCTTTAAAATTGAAAATTCATCATGGTCAATTACACTGTCAAATAAAAAAGTTAATTAGACGACGTACTGTGACGTTTGTTTACTCATCTAATGTCCGCCGAGGCTACACATATCCTGTGAAAACGGCATCGGGCTATCTATCGCGTTTTTAATGTGTTGATCTGAAAAATCGCACTATATAAGCTTAACAGAATTTTTTTAAAAAAAATCATGAAAGCTAGAATAATGCGGTCTGTGCCGGTGAGTTATACGGCCAGGGGGACATATTATAGGAGGCTAATCGTAACGATCAGTCGGCTAATTAGTTAAAATTTGTTAATGAACTTTTTAATTAATGAAAATAGACATATAGTTATAATTAGAAACTTGCTCAGCGTCATCGAAAACCACTAAATCAGTAATTTTCAGAAAGACTTTGAGCGCGTAAGAAGCGTAGTAGTGCACTAAAGTTAGCACTCGGGGAGCACGTACAAAGCTAGCGGTTGCGATATTGGATTGGATTGGTATAAGGCGCCCGCGCAATTTTTCCGTCTCTTATCTAGCCCCAGCCTTGTACCTGCTCCACGAGCGGTAACTTTCATGCACTACTACGCTTCTCACACGTTCAAAATCTTTCTGAAAACTACTGATTTAGTGGTTTTCGGAGTGACGCTGAGCAAGTTTCGTAATTGGGAACTATATGTCTATTCTCATTCATTAAAAAGTTAATACCGAATTTACTAAATTAGCCGACTGATCGTTACCGATTAGTCCCCTATACTATGTCCCCCGGCCTTAGACTCACCGCAGCATGACCACCATAACCTAGCTTTCATGGTTTGTTTTGAAAGAAATTCTGTTAGCTTAATGAAAAAACACCCTGTATATATATATATATAATATACCGGGGTATATTTCAGAAAGACTTTGAGCGCGTGAGAAGCTTAGTAGTGCACTAAAGTTACCACTCGTGGAGCAGGTACAAGGCTGGGGCTAGATAAGAGACGGAAAAATCGCACGGGCGCCTTATCGCAACCTCTAGCTTTGTACCTGCTCCACGAGCGGTAACTTCAGTTCACCACTACGCTTCTCACGCGCTCTAAATCTTTCTGAAAATTACTGATTTAGTGGTTTTCGATGACGCTGAGCAAGTTTCTAATTGGAACTATGTCTATTCTCATTAATTAAAAAGTTAATTACCGAATTTTAACTAATTAGCCGACTGATCGTTACGATTAGTCCCTATACTATGTCCCCCTGGCCTTATAACTCACCTGCGCAGACCACATTAACCTAGCTTTCATGGTTTGTTTTTAAAAATTCTGTTAAGCTTAAAAAAAACACCCTGTAATTATATATATATATATATATATACCGGGTGTTCATTTTTAATTCGAACATATTTATTACAAAAAAATCCGTAAAAGATGCAGTAGTACGGTTTGTTCAAGTGAGTTATACGGCTAGGGGGACATTATGTGGCTGGCTAATCCTTGCGAGAAGTTGGCTAATTAATTAAAATTCGTTAATTAACTTTTTAATTAATGAAAATAGACATATGGTTCCAATTAGAAACTTGCTCGGCGTCATCGAAAACCCCTAAATCAGTCATTTTCAGAAAGACTTTGAGCACGTGAGAAGATTAGTAGTGCACTAAAGTTACCACTCGTGGAGCAGGTACAAGACTGGGGCTAGATAAGAGACGGAAAAATCGCACGGGCGCCTTATCGCAACCTCTAGCTTTGTACCTGCTCCACGAGCGGTAACTTCAGTTCACCACTACGCTTCTCACGCGCTCAAAATCTTTCTGAAAATGACTGATTTAGGGGTTTTCGACGACGCTGAGCAAATTTCTAATTGGAACCATATGTCTATTTTCATTAATTAAAAAGTTAATTAACGAATTTTAAGTAATCAGCCAACTTCTCGCAAGGAGTAGCCACCCACAATAATGTCCCCTAGCCGTAATAACGCACTTGAACAAACCGTACTATAGTGCGTCGTTTACGGAGTTTTTGTAATAAGTCCTGGTTCGAATTAAAAATGAACACCCGGTATATACAACCGGTTACTATAATTTGAGTACGCCGAATCGCAAAGCACTCAAAGTAGACCTTTAGTATACCTAAGTGCCCTTCCGCTGGATACTGGGTGATTTTGAACCACTTTTTACCTTGGGCACTACTATTCTACCTATCATGTACTTATAGTTTGTACGGACGAGTATACTTTCAGTCCACCACCATTTGTTTACTGGAAGTACACTTTAAAGTACACTAAAGTATACATTCAGTGCGAAGACCACACTGAAAGTATACTACTTTAAGTATACTTCTGCACTTTTAGTATACTGATTTACGAACGACGTTTTCGCTAAGGGAAGCTCAGGTAACTTGGCCCGAGCTACTTGTAAGGCCCTGGGGGTCTTGAAAGTAAAGGTTAAGGGCAAATGGTATTAAATTCGTCAGGCCATCTTCGTCCCGAACTTGTTCATTGCTGCAAGTACCGTCAAAAGGTCAGTGCCCCTTAGAGTAAAATTTTGATGCGCCCTGGATGACTTGAGGTCGTGGTCAGATTCGAAACACATCAGGCTTTGTGTGATGCCTTCAAGAGGTTCCTACGCAATCGGTTTTTGGATTGTTCTTAGGTTATCTAATGTATGTTTCGTGCGTGGTGAATATCTTTCTTCGG
Source organism: Ixodes persulcatus (assembly GCA_013358835.2). Lineage (NCBI taxonomy): Eukaryota > Metazoa > Arthropoda > Arachnida > Ixodida > Ixodidae > Ixodes > Ixodes persulcatus. The sequence continues at coordinate 887,377 of JABSTQ010010521.1, forward strand.
TCCTGCCACCTTGTCTCTTTGGGGTTGGCCATCGTGCCAGCCGGGGAAATTACTCAGAGATTGAACTCACATGAAGCTTCGACTGAAGCTGAACATGGTGCCACCAATTTCAAGAGTTGCCTAATAAAGCCAGTAAACGGACGCTGCGCGTTTCATATTGCTTTCATGTCTAGAGAAACCCGTCAAGTACAAGCTCAGTTCCTCACCAAGGTGGGGCTCCACCTGCGCCTCCTCCTGCAAAGAGGCGGCAGTTGGCGGCGGTGAGGACGGGCGAGCTGAAAAAAAAAAAAAAAGTCAAGGAATTTATACTAAATTTATTCCAATATATTTGAGCACATTAGTATAAAAAGAAGGCCGTTCCTAGCTTGGTAATTATAGTTCAGAAACTAATATGAAACATTAGTTACCGGAACTGGGGCTGGCAGGTGAGTCGCAGCTCCCCATGAAGAATTCTGAATAATATAACCATGACAAAAGATCAGCTTCTCCAAACCAAATATGAAACTAACTGAATATTGTGCTTAGACAAACTCGCTTGGAGGAACAAGCTCTTTCAATCTTGGGTCGGTTACTGGAACCGAAGGACATGCATTCGGCCGCAAACGTATCCTTCTTTGGCCTGCAAATGCTGTATCCTTGAAGTGCTCTCTGCACAGCCGGCGCTCGTGCAGCTTGCTCATGGGCAAAGCTTTGAACTCCGGCCGATTCGCGTACCTGTTACATTTGACTGCTCTATCGGGAAGATTGCAAAGTATATATTTTTATACTTCCATTTCCGACTTCGAAATTACGAAAGCTTAAAAGCTTACCTGTCGTGTGTCGTAAACCGGAACTGTCTGTATTCCGAGTTTTTCGTCGAGTTATTGCACCATCTCGCAGAGCAGTACCTTACGTAAGAGTGATGCACTGCCATAGCGACAAACTCGGTGCAAAAGAAAAACAAACTTTCTCGCTAACACGCGCTCAAAACTTTACCGCGCGAAACGCGCCGCGCGCACCGCGCGAGCGAACGGCGCGACCGTTAAAGGGATACTACAACGAAATTTCGGCGCTCATTTTTTGGTCTATATGTGGTTAAAGGAGCAGTATCACATCGAACATACCAATATCTTGTTAAAAAAGTCTCGAAAAGGAATTTTAAAACGAATTAAACGATTAGCAAAGAGCACCTGGTGGATGTCGCTAACGCCTTGCTTGTAATGCCCGTCTAGGAACCTTGACAGCTAGTGACGGTGAGTGTCTCGCCTCCGGCCACGACGAGAGAAGAGGGGAAGGAGGAACTCCCCTCTTCCCGAGAATGCCTTTTGTGTGTCGCAGAAGTCGCTATTGTCCCCCTACACGATTATAGAAGATTAAACCGTCACTCAAAATTCGTACAAAAGCAGCCGCTTCGGTGGCTGGAACGACTAGGCCATCCTATCGACGTCAGCCTCGCCGTAGCTTTGCTCGTCCCGAGACCACCTACGTCACAATTGCGTTGGATGTCACGTGGTCTCCGCTGGGCCTTCTCCGAGTGCTTGCCAGAGGGAGCCGTCTATAACGAAAAATACAGCCACCAGGCTCAAAATACAAACGTGCGATTGTCATTTACGGATATTGTGGATCATATTCAACCTATTTTTGAACACGACGGGAATATTTCAAATTTCTTTGAAGTATCCCTTTAAAACAGCTACGAAAAAAAAAAGTACAAACGTGAATGGCCGAACCCTTTTCACGTGTTTTTTTTTTTTCATGCACGGTTTTCTATAAGAGCGTCGCCATTTTGAAATGCGGAACTTCCGGTACGCGCGGAAATGTCGTTTTGCTCTTGCCGCGCCGGTGGAAAGTGTTAACATTTTAATCATAATTATTTTTTTTGCCTCCTCTATATTTTTTTTTTCGTGTCATACGTTGTAATTTCTTACTTTTTTGTCCCACACACCGGGTATGGGGACAGCGTGGCTGTACGAGGGTACACAAAGAATAGGTCACTACTAGTATGGTAACCAATAGCACACATCCAACTTGAGGTCTCAAAATTGTAGCGGTAAATACCCGCATAGAAGTCTGGGGCCTGTTGAATAGAGAGGGAACAGTAGTTCTCTTGTATGGATGGACGTACGACAGAGAAGCCTACGTAGTGGCGCCGCGGTTTGGCCACCACAGGAACTCCGGGAGCTGCATTCGCCTGTGCGGGCTTTGCGGTTACCGCTCTCTCTTACCGGCGCCCGGGCCGCTGCGTGCGCTGCGCCGCCATGGAGAGGGCTTCTCTGGTGGCGTTCCTTGGAACTATGCCGCGCGAGAGCCAATGGGAGCCTCGTACCTTTAAGCTATCAAGCGCGCGAGTCAATGGGAGCCTATCCATCAGATCGCTGCTACAGACGACAGGCTTCGCTTCATTGGGACAGGTGAAGGTGCCGCTTGGCGCGGCTTCAAAAGTTGATGACGCCGGTTCACTCCATGGGACAGTTAATGCTTTCGCATTAATATTAGCCTTTTGACATCCGCGGCCCCCACCGAGAAAATTGAAGCGGGTGAACCCACACTACTGAGAAAAACATCTAATAACACGCACGCTACTGCGTTGCTCGGTTACACCCGTTTTTTCCACTCGCGGTAGATAAATTAGAATAGTTTGTTTCGCTTGTTTCAGTTGTCCTGCCAACGAACAGTTTCCGGATCGTAACTAGAAGAGGCACTCTCTCCTCATCGCAACGCAGTAGAATTGTTCTGACTCCGAAGAATGTACCCACACCATGGCACAATAAAGGGAAACATTGGCTGCAGCGGAACTCAATAGCACGGTAATTTCCGATACAGCGCTCACTTCTCTTTACTCTAAAGATTTAAATTTCTGCAAAAGCTATAAGTTACAAAAACTAAAATTCTAGAAGACACTTAAAACTGCATGCTCACGTGTAAGAATGCGAAAGCACGGTGCAAGCAGCGCCTTTCTAAAAGCAGCGCGCTACGTCTTTTTCACACTGCGCTCCGGAGTCGGCATCACGCTCCCCCACTGTGCGGGTGCGTCCCCCCCCCCCTCCCCGCCCCCCCCCCCCCCTCCCTTTCGGCTCCACGGCTTCCGGGACAATGCATCTGCGTTGCTGTGCTTTTTTGTGTTTCATTTTTTTCTGAGGCGCGTCCACTTAGACCTTCAGCTGCCCCGGCGGATTCCGTGACGGAGCGTCTGATGTGACCCACCGCAGCCAATGGGAATTTATTCCTTGTTTCGGTGCAACAGGGTACCGACTTCGCTCCATGGGGCAGGGGAATTTAGGTGCCGTTAAGCTCACCGGAGATAAGCTCCGGTGAGCTTATCTCCGGTGAGCTTTTCTCCGGTGAGCTTTTCTCCGGGATTCCTTATCAGGATCCTCTCTTGTGCCTCCCGGATTTGCACAGACGTTGCTATTCTCCTCCCAGAAGATTATAGAAGATTAGCCCGTCACTCAAAATTCTTACAGAAGCAGCTTCCCTCTCCTCCTCTTACATAGTTGTCAAAAGTATGCGATGTGACGTTAGTGCAACCCATGTATAGGTATATGCATCGGTTGCATTGTCAGTCAGTGACAGTGCAACCCATCTGTCAGTGACATACAAAACGTCAATGTAAAACCTCTGACATTTCTTTCTTTCTTTACGTGTTGTTCCAAAATCGTCACTCGTGACACGTTTTAGACGAAATCAATACCAGGTTTTACCATGTTGGAACTTAACCCGAGACTGGGGTAGAAACAGAAACTTAAAAGTAGAAGGGACAGAGACAAGTGAAGAAGAGAACGTCTCAAACGCAGCTAAAAGTAAAACCAGGTTTTGTTTTTCGCCAGCTCTGCATGACGGTCAATACATGGGTTACACGTGACGTCATTCAAAGAGTGCTCCTATGACCACCAGAGAAGAGGGCAAGAAGGAGCTCCCCTCTTATTATGATCCTCCTTTGTGCCTCCCGGATTTGCACAGACGTCGCTCTTCTCCTCCCAGAATATTATAGAAGATTTGCCCGTCACTCAAAATTCTTACAGAAGCAGCTTCCCTCTCCTCCTCTTACATGGTGGTGAAAAGTATGCGATGTGACGTCAGTGCAACCCATGTATAGGTATATACATGGGTTGCACTGTCAGTCAGTGACGGTGCAACCCATCTGTCAGTGACATACAAAACGTCAATGTAAAACCTCTGACATTTCTTTCTCTCTTTACGTGTTGTTCCAAAATTGTCACTCGTTACACGTTTTAGACGAAATCAATACCAGTTTTTTTTTCGCCAGCTCTGCATGACGGTCAATACATGGGTTACACGTGACGTCATTCAAAGAGTGCTCCTATGACCACCAGAGAAGAGGGCAAGAAGGAGCTCCCCTCTTATTATGATCCTCCTTTGTGCCTCCCGGATTTGCACAGACGTCGCTCTTCTCCTCCCAGAATATTATAGCATTGCCCGTCACTCATAATTCTTACAGAAGCAGCTTCCCTCTCCTCCTCTTACATGGTGGTGAAAAGTATGCGATGTGACGTCAGTGCAACCCATGTATAGGTATATACATGGGTTGCACTGTCAGTCAGTGACAGTGCAACCCATCTGTCAGTGACATACAAAACGTCAATGTAAAACCTCTGACATTTCTTTCTTTCTTTACGTGTTGTTCCAAAATTGTCACTCGTGACACGTTTTAGACGAAATGCAATACCAGGTTTTGTTTTTCGCCAGCTCTGCATGATGGTCAATACATGGGTTACACGTGACGTCATTCAAAGAGTGCTCCTATGACCACCAGAGAAGAGGGCAAGAAGGAGCTCTCCCTCTTATTAGGATCCTCCTTTGTGCCTCCCGGATTTGCACAGACGTCGCTCTTCTCCTCCCAGAATATTATAGAAGATTTGCCCGTCACTCAAAATTCTTACAGAAGCAGCTTCCCTCTCCTCCTCTTACATGGTGGTGAAAAGTATGCGATGTGACGTCAGTGCAACCCATGTATAGGTATATACATGGGTTGCACTGTCAGTCAGTGACAGTGCAACCCATCTGTCAGTGACATACAAAACGTCAATGTAAAACCTCTGACATTTCTTTCTTTCTTTACGTGTTGTTCCAAAATTGTCACTCGTGACACGTTTTAGACGAAATCAATACCAGGTTTTGTTTTTCGCCAGCTCTGCATGATGGTCAATACATGGGTTACACGTGACGTCATTCAAAGAGTGCTCCTATGACCACCAGAGAAGAGGGCAAGAAGGAGCTCCCCTCTTATTATGATCCTCCTTTGTGCCTCCCGGATTTGCACAGACGTCGCTCTTCTCCTCCCAGAATATTATAGAAGATTTGCCCGTCACTCAAAATTCTTACAGAAGCAGCTTCCCTCTCCTCCTCTTACATGGTGGTGAAAAGTATGCGATGTGACGTCAGTGCAACCCATGTATAGGTATATACATGGGTTGCACTGTCAGTCAGTGAAAGTGCAACCCATCTGTCAGTGACATACAAAACGTCAATATAAAACCTCTGACATTTTTTTCTTTCTTTACGTGTTGTTCCAAAATCGGCACTTGTGACGCGTTTTAGACGAAATGAATACCAGGTTTTGTTTTTCGCCAGTTCTGCATGACGGTCAATACGTGGGTTGCACGTGACGTCATTCAAAGAGTGCTCCGATGACCACCAGAGAAGAGGGCAAGAAGGAGCTCTCCTCTTATCAGGATCCTCTTTTGTGCCTCCCGGATTTGCACAGACGTCGCTCTTCTCCTCCCAGAATATTATAGAAGATTTGCCCGTCACTCAAGATTCTTACAGAAGCAGCTTCCCTCTCCTCCTCTTACATGGTGGTGAAAAGTATGCGATGTGACGTCAGTGCAACCCATGTATAGGTATATACATGGGTTGCACAGTCAGTCAGTGAAAGTGCAACCCATCTGTCAGTGACATACAAAACGTCAATATAAAACATCTGACATTTTTTTCGTTCTTTACGTGTTGTTCCAAAATCGGCACTTGTGACGCGTTTTAGACGAAATGAATACCAGGTTTTGTTTTTCGCCAGTTCTGCATGACGGTCAATACGTGGGTTGCACGTGACGTCATTCAAAGAGTGCTCCGATGACCACCAGAGAAGAGGGCAAGAAGGAGCTCTCCTCTTATCAGGATCCTCTTTTGTGCCTCCCGGATTTGCACAGACGTCGCTATTCTCCTCCCAGAATATTATAGAAGATTAACCCGTCACTCGAAATTCTTACAGAAGCAGCTTCCCTCTCCTCCTCTTACATGGTGGTGAAAAGTATGCGATGTGACGTCAGTGCAACCTATGTATTTACCTCGTTTCTTCTTATCTGGCTACTGCAGGTCAGGAACATCGGGGGTATTGAAAGAACCGATCGTTGGATGGACGTTTCAGAATTCTAACTTATTAGTTAATACCCCGAAGGTGACACGTGCCGAATACATGTAGCGATTGCAGCAGTGTGTCAGGTTTAGAAATATAGATTTTTCATTACAAGCTCGCCTACTGATTCTAAGTATTCTTAAACCTAAATTTAAATTGAACGGAAACGTACTACCAGATGTGCCAATCGCTGGCGGTAGCGCTGTCAAATGGCCACGACATTTCAAGATCCCCCCTCGAGGTCATTCGTGACAAAAACTAATATTTTTATTCTTCGGTTAATATCGGTTACCTGTAAATAATTTACGGTTACGGTTCTCATAAATTTCAAAGAACAGTTTTGTTCTGGTTACGGTTACTGAAAGAACTTCGTTCCTAAACGGTTTTCGGTTTTGTTTACGGTTACGGCTTGAGTCCCTGGGCGTGGGTGCGATGCACTTCCAGATAGTGGTTTCGCCAGGCTATAGAAAGGCTGCCACTCAGGTAATACAAGTGGCATAAGACTTTTTTTTTTTTCCCTTCTCTCTCTCCTGCACGAAACGGGCGGGGTCGTCCGACGCGTTCCAACATGGCGGTATATCGTTCCTTTATCAGGCTTTTCAGAGTTAAGAGGGGGACGAGCCTCAGAAGTAGCACAGTAGAAGAGGCACGAAAATTAATAAGTATAGGATGCGCTCTAGGCATTAGCCGCCTACGGAAGCCGAAGCATCACTGCGGAGAGCAGCAAAAGGTCGAGAAGAGCCCCGGTCGTTGGTGGTGATGGCCTTTTTGCAGAAAATGTCACGCCTGTGCGAAAATGTGACTTTTCATTTTCGCATAAAAAAACGAGAGAAAAAAGAAGAAAAAAACATTTAAAACGAGGAAAAGGAACAAGGGCACAGACATTTAGTCAGGGAAAGGTTACGAATAAAATGGAAGCTCCCTCTCTCTCCAGCGTTCAATCATCTAAAGGGGAGAGAGGTGGGAGACGTGCTACCTCTTTACCCTTAACCTGTTACCGACTATGGCTAACAGCTTATGGAACGGACCTCCGGTTAAACGCGCAGCGCAAGTTCAACTGCTTTTTGCACAGGGGTTGTGATGATGTCAGAACGCCAAGCTGTAATTGACTTATTGAAAAAAAAAAAAAAAAAAGAAATAGTGGGCATGTAGCATTGAGGTCTACCCACTATCCTTTCAATCAAAGCAAGTCAGAGCTCGGCGTCGTTCCGATTCCCTCCTCCGCAGCAACCTACTCGTACTACATCCCCGCCCAGAGAAGCATCCCCGCCCACACAGAAAACCGCGTTTCGCTCATCCCCAAATCATCCCTGAATCCTAGTAAAGAAACCTGTGTGAGTCCCTTCAACATCGTAAAACACGAAAACCAAAGATAGAAAGGAAAACTTGTTTGCTTATTGAAGTCCATCGTTCTGCGGGGGTGGATACATAAACAATGGGTTTGACTTTGACCTCTAGAAGCTTCCTAAAACAAAAAGGGGGGGGGGGGGTATGATTTTTTTGTTTTACCTATTGTGTTCTTTTTTTTCTTTTTTTTTCGGGTTACTTGATTTTAGAGAGGCACGGAATCAGCTTCCCGAATGTCAGTGGCAGGAGTTGTTGCAAAAATTTAGAAATAAGCGAAAGCGTTTTTTTTTTCTCTCTCTTCTTTTTGTCTGTGTGTGGGCGGGTTTTGCATTAGCGGATCGGTCAGGCTTGTGGACAAGCGCGAGACACATCCGCGTCAAAGCTGTCCGATCCGACGTACGAACCGTCGGAAAGATGGCTGCCCCGACTCGCCGCACACGACAGTGTTCAAGACAGGCAGACAGACATCTTCCGACGCGACGTTCCGTTCGGCTCCGCCAGGTTCCGGTATCACTCCAAGGTGTCTTTGCCACCATGCCTCAGCACCTCCATAGAGAGTTTTAGTAGACCGTTCCGATACCCACCAATAGGGAGTTTTAGGGAACCGTTTTCGCACATCCGATACGGTACGACGGGCCCTCTGGTACGCACTGCGCATGCGCTACCGTAGAAGACTCGCACATGCGCAGTTCGTATACCGCAAGGCCCATCGTACCGTATCGGATGTGCAAAAGAGGTTCCCTAGAACTCCCTATTATCCCCGATAACGATTCGGTGCACGCGCAAAGGCGGCGGCGGAGAATCGCTATTGGAGTCATCGGAACGATATGTAATCAAAGACTCCAATGTTGCCCGACTCCTCTCGATCGTGATAACGCCTTCCCAGAATGGACGTTCGTATGTTTTTTTCTTCTTGTTTTAAAACAAAAATATTTTTGTAATATTCTATTAACGTGCGCGTGTCTTAAGTATTCCTACTACCATATTTTACTACCACTTATTTTTTTGGGGCCCGAAGGCACGGGGGTGCCTCGAATTACTAGCGGCGCGTGCGTGGTGTGCGGTGAAGGCACGGTATACGGTGCAAGGAAAACCGATTGCGCCGGTGTTCAACCTCAAAATATTTTTCGACTCCGCTGTGTATTTATTCTACGCACGACGGCACTTGTATCGCGTGCTTTTTAAGTTTAAAAGCTGCTATGTCATTGCGTAGTTTACTTCGATAAAATGTGCCTAGTTACGAGGTAACAAGCAGATACCTAGTGAGCCGTCCCGCATATATTTGTCAGGAGGGCCTCGATGCTTGATTTGGATCTGAATCTTCAACAAACATCAGTTTTGGGCAACTTCAAGATTTTTGTTTCTTTTTTTTTCTTTTTTTGGGGGGGGGGGGGGGGGGACTTGTTTGCTTTGGCGTTCAATTTGGAGCGTAAAATGCAGAAACTGCCCGGCCCATTTGGTATTTAGATATTTTCGAGGTCAACAGCGCTTCCGATCTTCACCTCAATAAAGATTTTTCGCGGGGGTTTTGAAAATCAATTTTTATGCGTGAGTGCTCGTACACATAAGGCAGTCCAGAGATGGTTCTAAGATATCTTCAAGGTCATCAGTGCTTCCTGTTTTAAACGTTGAACATGTCTCTTTTTACTGCTTGTGTACCCCAGAAAAGTGAACACAAAAAGCTCTCACTTTGTCTGAAATCTGGCATCGCACAAAAGAACAATCTCAGCAGGGTATGTAAAAGCAATTGATCTATCCTATATTAATCACTCAGATTTATCAGGGATTTCTAGATTATGCCTAGTTCGGCTTCACGGCAAAAATTTCAGAGAGCGCTCACGTAATCAAACATTTTTTTTTTAATATTTTGGCGAAAGTTTATTTAGAACCTAGCAAACAACTTACGATTTTTTTTTTTTCTCGAAGAAATCGTCAATGTTTGGTTTCACCGCCTAGGACGTCCAGCTGCGTTTGAGACCCTGTACGCGCGTGTGTGTGTGCGCGCGCGCTCGAGTGTGAATGTGTGTGCGCGAGTGTGGGTATGTGCGTCGGTGGGCAGGTGGACCCACTTTTTGTTTTCCTCACTGTTCATTTTGTTTTATTGCCGAATTCCGAAAAGCCATCTGTATTACAAAAAAAAAGAAAAAAAAATGTTTCAAGGCTCGATTTTACTCGTAACACTCAAGAATAGCTATTGTTAATACCTACAAGCTGTTTTGCCATGTTATTGACATAATAATGTTGTTTCCTATGTTTATACAGCCGGAAGTTAGACTCAATGGGAGTCTGGTGTCTTACCCGTAGATGAGCAATTTAGCCAGTGCGGTACAACCGCTAGCCTGGGGTCTTTAACGTGCACCACGCAGTTGTGATACACTGACCGCACGCCGGTACGATGCTCATCCAGATCGAAACGGGCAGGTGTGGGGATTGTACCCAGGATCCCTTTGCAGAGCGAGCTTTGGCTCCACGTGCTCCGAGCAGGGGCCATAGTCTGGACACTTTGCGAGAAATTCGGCGAGAAATCCGACGGCCATGATTGGCCGGCGTCGCGCTTAATGTTGGCGCCGGCCAATCAAGACCGTCTGATTTCTCGCCGACTTTTTCGCCAAGTGTCCAGATTAGATTCCTTGGAGTAGGCTATATGGACAGTTTTATCGTGCGTTGAGTCATTTTGAATACTGTAGCGCCATCTAGCGAGCGTCACTGCCGCCGGAGGTTTTGGCCATTTATACAGGTATACAGACGCGAGCGAGTGGTTTTCGAAATCACTTTTTATGCGCGAGTGCTCGTACACATAAAGCATTCTACAGAGCCGCCCTCTGGTGCCCGTGCCTTGAAGAAGGTTCATTGGGCTTACGGGCAGGTCATGAGCGCTGCAGTTTCGGAGATTCTTGCGTACTCCCGAGATGATACCCTCTTTGTTTCTCCCGACAGCACTTGGAAGCAGACGAAGAGGATCTACCTCGACGCGAAAATGAGCGGTAAGTGGTGTTATTTGTTTCCTCTTATTTTTTTTTTTCGTCCACTCTTTGGAAACTCCCGCAGATCCGCCGATGACTTTGCACGTAGCACACGTCTGAATATTCACCTTTCCATTGTTTATAGACATACAGCCCAGCGTAGAATGTTGGGCACGCGGCGAGAAAGTCGGCGAGATCATCGTTCGCCGCGATTGGCCATCGTGTAATCTTGACGCTGGTCAATCGCGGAAATCAGCGATGTCGCCGACACTCTCGCAGTGTCCACCTTGGGGCCTCCTATATAAAGGGCGAAAAAGAAAAAGCGAAACGACAAAAATAATTGGCGCTAGGAGGCGGGCGCCTCCGTGTAATCACTTTCCGAAACACTTGTCTTTCTTCTTTCTTTTGTTTTGTTTTTCGCGAAAAGTAAAAAAAAAAAGTACGTTTCATCACCCTTCACCTTGCTATTCACCCTTCTCTCTCAGTGAAGGTTTTGCTTCACTGCAGTTCAACTTTTTTTCCAATATTTGCGAGATCAGATATTACGAGAAGTGGTCCTTTATTCGCTTTTCTTTTTTCCAGTCTCGGGGTATTTTTGCTAGGTTGTCAAGTCCGTTATAAAAAAATAAGGTGCAAAGAAAAAAAGAGCAATTCACTTCATAGATGACGTCAGTGTGTTTTCTTCTCTCGTCGTAAACGATCAGAGAGCGCAACGCACTCGACTAGAACCAAACGCAAGTGTGCAAACGAGCCGTAACATTTTGGATGTCATGACGCTTCTTTGCCGTTTTTTTTTTTTTTTTTACTTCGAATAATTTGAATGGCGTAACTAATCGTTGAACACAGTGTTGTGTACACCAGGAGGGAGCTGTCGATAATTTATTATCGCATTTCTTCGACTTAGTCGTTTCGGTTTCGATTGCTGCCCACCTATCTCTCTCTCTCTCTCTCTCTCTCTCGGGATGACGTCTCAAACCAGAAAGTGCAACTATAAAAGCCTTTCATAAAAAAAAAAAAAAAGAAGTTGCAGATTTTGAGTTAGGAGCGAAGCCGAAACTAACTCGTGTTTTAAGGTCGATATCTGGAAATAGAAGTTAGTTTGTGCGTCGCTGCATCGAGAGAGCTGAGCACTTCCTCCCACGATTGACACTCAAGACGCGGATCAGGCTTCCCCGAATTCTTTAACGAGAGGGATTTATCGAGAGGCGCCGGTCCTAACCCGGGTTCCAGAAATTTCGATATGTACTACCGTCTTTCCAGTTCCGCGTTCATTTATAAGCACTCGAAGAGACATTTCCGGCTTATGGTCTTACAGAACGAACTTGAAACTTAAAGTGGTACTGGATGGGCTCGTCACACCTCTTACATCATCGTCTATAAGCTCATCCTTTAGCACCGTGCGCCACTTCGTAAACGAGAACTGCAAAAAAATGTAATTCCTTGTAATATATATATATATATATATATATATATATATATATATGCAGCTTACATTGCGAGGATTTAGAATCGGCCCGATTTATCCGTCCGAGCCGATCTCAAAGGGGCAGTCATGTAAATCCTGAGAACGTCTATTTATGGTGATAACTATATATGTACAAGCAGTAAACATAAAAAAAGAACTAAATTACGTTGAGGGCGGACGATTGTTTTTATTAAAAATCGAATCAAAGATTGTGACGCGTTCCTCTTTCTGCGCTTTGAAGCAGGCACCAGGAGGCGCCGGTCAGGCGGCGTTTTCGTACAATAATTGCTGTATTACGTCTCCTACAGCCGATTACTTAACTTTATTCTTTTTTTCGTCTAATGTACAACACGGTTAAAGAGAGCAGTAGTAACGTCGGAAACTCCACGCGATGAGCAATTTTCATAGGTAAAATTATATGGAGATAACGGGGGTTCCCGTTACCTCCATATAATATAACATGTGAACAACAACAACAAAAAAAGGTTGATGTTATTTTTTTTTTTTTTGTTGCTGAAAAGTGGTTATCTTTATACAAGCAATTCGGTAAAGCGTGCTTCTATTGGGCACCAACTTCCGAGGCATCAGTTTGTCCTTGTACACTGAATTCTGCATGCCCTTGCGTAAAAATTCCAATACTAGAGAGCTTTAAAATAGGGGGCCCCCAACGTTTAGGCGCGCCTAAGAAATTGGAGGACCCAAGCGCAACAAGGCGCGTTTTTCCGGGCGTCTAGACGCGCGTCTCGGCTTGGCGCGCGCGCTAAGCCAGACGTGTGCGCCCAGTCAAACCACACGCAGCGCTACCGGGCAGCGCTTCGCGTCTGCGTTTCCGAAGCGTCTGCCCAACGTAGCCAGACGCGCTTAAGAAACAAAAGCAAATTTTAAATAGAAATCGCGTGTTAAATTCAATTCAATTCAATTCCATTCATTTTATTTACTCCCATAACACAAAATGGGCGATGGAGGCAGGAGAAAAAGCTGCAGAATTGCAGCTTGACGAAGCCCCTGCCCCCTACAGGCAGATCGGTCAGCGGGATATATTTACATCATTTGAAACAAAAACAAAAACAACAACAAAAAAAACATTTATGCACCACACTGAGGAGTATGTTATGAGGAGGATAATATTTCACGCAATCTATTCTTATTTAAATTTTCAATGCAGACACCTTGTTCTTTGAAAAAATTCAAAACTGTTGGAAGTGTGTACTGAATCATCTGAAGACCGTAATTAGTTCTTGGACGTGGTACTCTCAAGGTTCCCGCGCTGCGCATATCGTATGCAATATTTTTGTTAGTTAATTTAGAAATTTGCTGTAATGGATGATTAGGAAATTTAAGTGATGCTATATACATAGTTGCTAGCTTATATTTAAAATATTCTTTGATTTTCATTACTTTATGTTTACAGAAAAGACGTTCAGTATGTGCGCAATACGACTCATTAGTTACGATGCGAATTGCTTTTTTCTGCAGCAAAAACAATTTATTAACGTTAGTACTTGTCGTAGTTCCCCAAACTAGATGACAGTATGATATACGAGGATTGAATAATGCATTGTAAATTAAAAGATTTACGCGAGCTGGTAATATATAGCGATGCTTATATAGAATACCTATGATGCTCGAAAGTTTGAGAGTAAGATTTTGAACATGCGAGTCCCATAACATATGTTCGTGAAAAATTACGCCTAATGTTTTAACAGTAGTTACAAACTTAACCTCCGAGGAATTCATCATTAATTTTGTCGTGGCCTTACACACTGTACCTTTCGGTTTGAAGATAATTGCATTTGTTTTACTTTCATTAATTTCTAAAGAATTGGAAACACTCCACCAACTAAGTCTTTCGAGGCATATATTTGCATCGGTAATTAAACTATCAACGTCTTTTCCTGAAAAAAATATACTGGTATCATCTGCATAAATGACAAATGAGGCCTTACTTGTGATAGTAACTATATCATTTATAAATAGGTGAAACAGCAATGGCCCCAAGACACTACCTTGAGGTACTCCTGTCCGAACTGCTTTCAGCATTGAAGAATATCCGCTTATTTCAACAGTTTGATGCCGGAAACTCAAGTAGCTTTCTATAAGAGCCAGGGAATGCCCTCGAATTCCATAAGAATATAATTTATCAAACAGAACTTTATGACTCAGCCGGTCAAAGGCTTTAGAAAAAATCAATAAATATTCCTAAAGTTAGACACTTGTTTTCAAAATTGTTTAAGATAATTTCTTTTTGCTGTAAAAGAGCCAATTCAGTAGAACGACCTTTCCGAAAACCATACTGAGAATCTGTAAGTAGCATATTTTTTTCACAAAAATTATTAAGCCTAACATGAATAACTTTCTCCAAACCCTTAGAAAAAACAGGCAATATTGAGATAGGTCTGTAGTTGGACATATTATTTTTGTCTCCGGACTTGTATAAGACAGATACCTTAGCTATCTGCATACCTTTAGGAAAAACACCAGTCGAGAGCGACAAATTAAAGATACGTGTTAGACAGGGTGAGATAATGTCAAGCACGTATTTTATTGGCTGCACCTGCATTCCATTAAAATCGGTGCATTTACTGTTTTTGAGGTTCAAAAATGCCGAGCTTACCTCGCTCTCGTCGGTAGGAAACAAAAAACAGTTTTGCGAAATTCCTTGAGTTAAACACAGGGAGCCGCTTGTTTGCGCAGGGGAGAACAAATTTGCGAAATAATCATTAAATTTATTTGCCAGTTTAACTCCACTCAACTTATTTCCTTCTATTATAAGTTCCCTTATAACGTTATCGTGATTGTTCCGGTCTAATAAAATATTAACTTTTTTCCAAATTACGTCACTTCTATTTTCACTATGAAACATTCTGTAATAATATGAACATTTTGCTTTCCTTAGCATGCTGGTTATCTCGTTTCGACACTTCTTAAACTTTTGAAACACATCTAGGTCTCTAGTGCTCAAAAAACGTGCATAGAGCTTGTTTCTTTTAGTTATCATTCTTAGTATTACTTTGGTGACCCATGGTTTCTTAGACTTTTTAGATATAGTTACTTTTCTAGGCTTAAAACATTCTTTATATATAGCATCAAACTGATTTTTAAAGTAATCGTACGCTTCATCAGCCGAGTTCCTTGAGAGCACCACATTCCAGTTTTTAGATGCCACGCAGTGCCTGAACATTTCTAGCGTTTTAGCGTTAACATCTTGAGAATAGTATACGGTATCATAACTAGGGGCTTTCCTTAAATTATCTAAATCAGCAAGAAAATGAATTGGAAGATGGTCACTGATATCAGAACACACTACACCAGCAGAGAGCCGAGTCTGAGTTATATTTGTGATGAACAAGTCCAGTAACGTTTCACTGAATGAAGTAACGCGGGTTGGACAAGTGATTGCATTAAAGAGACCAAACGACTGAAACAAAGTAGAAAATTCAACTTGACGAGCAGAAACAGAACTCATATCAATATTGAAATCACCGCCTAAAATTATTTTATAATCGTTGTCACCAACAAATTGAAATACAGTTTCAATAAAACTGAAAAAAGCAGATATATCACCACTTGGTGGTCTATACATTAATGCAAACATAATGTTACCGTACTTCACACATAGAGCTTCATAACCATCAGTCATTATGGAATAATCTGTTATAAGATTGCAATGAGTATCTTTTTTTTTTATGTACATAGCTATTCCACCACCGCGCCGAGAGGTACGATTCAAATAAAATACTTTATAATTCTCGAAGCGCAAAATATCAGATTCCTGATTGTACCAAGTCTCGCTTAGCATAATTACATCAAAAGAAAATCTAAAATCATCAAGAAGGATACCAAGCTCATCACTTTTATTTCTCGCCGACCTGACATTTAAGTGAAAAACAGAAAGTGGTTTATTTGTTTATCATTGAACAACCTTATCACGTCTGAAGGAAAGCAAAGTTCTGTGACGGTCATGTGCACAAAAAGAAAAAAGCAAGCTCCCCTAGCCTTATCTTCTACAGCTTATCGAGGTCATCCAGGCATTTGATCTGAATGGCCCGAGCGCCTTCCGTCCTACGAACAAGAACTTTCCCATTTGCGTACCACGTAAAAGCGTAGCCTCTTTCTTTCGCCCGATCTTTGGCTGCCCGGAGAAATTCCCTGTTTTGTCGAGTGAGATTATCTTGGATAAATATACGTGGAGTACAGTGCTTTAGGTTGCCTTTTTTTTTTTATCCACGTGTCCTTGATCTGTTGTCTTACGAAATGAACAATTATTCCGGGGGCGTGGTCTTGTCTTGCGGGTAGCCTGTGTAGAGCTACGACGTCGGATTCTGCTAAACGAGGCACCTCTAGTTTCTCGGCAACTTTGTTTAATGTCTCAATAAGGTTTTCACCCTGCACCTCCGGGATACCATGCACTTCCAGATTCAGTCTCCGACTTCGAAATTCAAGGTCGTTGACCTCTTTCTGGAGCTGGTCATTTGCTGCCCTGCTAAGTTCGTCTTTCTTCTCTAGATCTGTCACCCTCCTTTTTAGTTCCTTGATTTCGGTATCGTGGACCTTGAGTGTCTTTTCGAAATCGTCAAATTGTTTCGACAGAAACTGGACGGACCGTTCCATGCTGTCCACTTTCTCTTTTAGCTCGGGAAGACCGGCCAGTCTCTGGTTGATGGACGCGAGGAGGGCTCTTACATCAATCTCAGATTGCTCTTCCCCACTGTTACTAGCGCGCGATCCGGTAGCTCTGCATGTAGGACATCGCCATGTCGTCTTTAAGTCTTCACATGATGGCTACACCCCGTAATACTTAATTTTATTAATAGTAGGCACGCATTTTTATTACAGCAATTGCAATGAAGCTCAATTTCCCTCATTTTCATCCCTTTTAGTGCGTACGCCTCATCCACCTTTCGGTATGCCATCGGCATCACCATTTCCCGCTCCAAAACATTTACAGCTGGCCGCTACAGAGGTTGCGCTGTTGCGGGTGTTGCCGATAGTATTAATTTTGTACCTTTGTCTCTCGGTGTCCTTGTATTCTTTACATTTCGCCTGCCAGAGTGCAGGACGCTTTTGTACTTCGCTAACTCCTCTCTGCTCCGCTGAAGGAGCGCCAGCCTCTCCCGCTAGCAGGGATAGAAGTCCCTGGGCTTGTGCAAAAAAGGTATGGTAAACTGATGTCCGCGGGGGGAAGGACGTGAGTACCCATGTTCGCCCTGCTGCGAGCGTTGACGGGGCCTAAGCTGTTTTTATTTAAAGCCGCGGGCGTGCACATTTTGTAAACTGCGGGTGTGCGTGCGTGCGTATCTGTGCGTGCGTGCGTGCGTGCGTGCATGCGTGCGCTCTGCCTTGGAATGGCACAGGTT
Organism: Ixodes persulcatus; assembly: GCA_013358835.2. Taxonomy (NCBI): domain Eukaryota; kingdom Metazoa; phylum Arthropoda; class Arachnida; order Ixodida; family Ixodidae; genus Ixodes; species Ixodes persulcatus. Next base: position 904,861 of record JABSTQ010010521.1, read on the forward strand.
TGTTACCCGTTTTTGCATGTGTATCTTTCTGTTTTGAGTGCTTGTATTTATTTTCCTCTTCCGTATCCCTTTCCCCACTTGGCGGCGGGCTAGCAGGCGCATGCATCTGCGCAAGGGTCTCAAGCTTTCTGCCTAGCCTTGCACGCTGCCGATTGGGTATCGCAATCTGTGCAAATAAAAATTATTATTATTGTTATCGCCATTGTCGCAAGGTCCGTGACGAAAACTACAGTCCTACAGTGGCGAAAACGGTAGAGAAAATTCAAACGCTCCTTGCAACTAGTGAGCGTTGCCTTCTGGACGCAGCGGGAGACGCGACGCCTGAACGCAAAATATCTGGCTCCTCCAGATACGTCGGAATGCGACAAAAAACGCTGCGTTTCGTCCCGGCGCCGGAAGTGACGTCAAAGCGCAGGCGCAGGCGCGACGCAGACGCGGAGAAAAACGCGCCATGTGGGCTAGCCTTTATGGAATAGGATTTTCGCCTCCGAGCCCCAAAACTACGCAGGGAAGAGACGGTATTCATGTAACCGCCATACCCTCTTTTTATAAAAATCAAAATCGTGTATCACTACTGCGTGGTGCACGTTAAAGACCCCAGGCTAGCGGTTGTACTGCACTGGCTAAATTGCTCATCCACAGCGAGTGACTCGTCGCAACTTTAAAAATGGCTGACCAACTACACGCTGTATAAATATCCACACTACCCCCCAATTATTAAAAGTGTGTTCGATTTTAAGATCAAACTCTCTGACTTCGCCGTGGCCTGTCGCAGCTGTCACTACTTTATATCCACAGAGGGCTGCTCCATTTTTATATACTATCGCGTTGGAATGAAATGCGAACAGCCGAGAGACGGGCCTTCGACACATGCCGAGTCTATAGCTTCGCCCCCAAGAGGCCTCTGGAAACTGAAAAAAAAAACAAAAAAAACTGCGGGTTGGAGAGTAGCGCGCTGCATGCCAGGGTGTGCGTCCTACTCCGATGTGTTTGACCCTCGAACAGCACAACGCAAGCTTCGACGCTGCGCGAGTGGTGCGCTGGAAGTTCCATCGCAGCCACCTCTGTTGGCTGAGCACGAGCCACGCGAGGAAGCTCGCCACTCGCAGCAGGAGCAAGCTGCTTGCGAGTCCGTGTAACATGACCGCAGCGTCATGCTCTGCTCCCTCCTAACTTGCACCTTTTTTTTCTTTTTTCTTAGTGCTTGCTGTGGATTTTCTTTGTTTTTTTTTTGTTAAACGTGATTGCGGAAATTGTGCGACATATTCGAGACAGAAGTACAGGAGGGGACCCAAGACGGCTGCTGGCGCCTAAGTGAAGTCAATTACTCGGCAGACTTTTATATATCAGCTTCCCGTGCTCTCCCTGCGTGTCACCTCTATTTCTTGTGTCTCGTGTGTGGCGCTGGGATTGCCAAAATGCAGGTCCACCAGCTCCTGCGTTCACCAAACATTTTAACGAAATACAGTAACTGTATCATTGGGGGCTTTTGGCAAACCGTTACCATGTTCCGCCTACCGCACTATCGGATCCTTTGAAGCATATAAGTGGTCACGCTGCAAAGACTCCGATAGTGCAGTACGCGGAGTATGGTAACTGTTCGCTAAAAGTCCTTAGTAGGAACTTTTACTAAACCGTTACCGTACTACTGTTACCGTGGACGCGACTGCGCATGCGCGACTCGTACCGGCGTGACGAGCCTGAAACGCGTTACCGTAGTCGCCTTATCGGGATATTGCGGCCCTCTGTTCAACATGGCGGCGTCCAGGCTCCGCCACTGCAAGCGTCGACGACACACTTACTGTTTCAGACTGCTGGAGGAGCCATCTATAAGTCGGTGACAGGTCAAGAACGAAGTGGAAGCTCCTCCCACCTCTTTCCACTTTAGTAGAGCGAACGGGGGAGAGGAGGCGACCTCCTCTCCACCGTTCGCTCCGCTGAAGTGGAAAGGGGTGGGAGGAGCTTCCACATCGTTCTTGACCTGTCGCCGACTGTAGATGCACTCGTTGCAGCTAATATTGCTGGAGGAGCCGTATTTAGTGGTGAGGGCTGCTTTTATAACAATCCCGGCGCGTCGCAGAACGGGGTTGTTTTTCTTCTTTCCACAATAAAAAAACATATTCCGGTGGCATTGCGGCCTTCTCGGTGGCTATGTTCTGTATAGACCCTTTTCATGTTTACAAACATGAACTGCCTCCTGCGTCCCAAGCAACTTCCGGTCGCTCCGTCTTTGAAAGTATGTCGAGCTTGCCTATCTCGCCAGTGCTAGAAAGCATAAACGCTACACGCACATCAAAGTTGGAGATTTAACGAGGGCCCTCGGCTGGTCAATTTAACGTCTTGGAGGAGGCAAGTTGGTTTACAAAAGTATTCGAAATTATTTATCATATCTGGGGGTTCTGCGTTCTTTTGGCGTTCACCTGGAGAATTGGTGGTTAAACGTTTCATCAACATTTCGAACAGCGGTGTTAGGGTGGGCTTTGTTCATACTTTTTATGAACCGGAAGTTCTCTGGGACGTCAAAGACTAGAACAACTCCTGGTGGCGTTTGCCATGAAAAGGGTCTATAGAGCTTTTTACAGTCAGTGCCTCAATCACGCGCACGTTGTCTTCCGCAACGCTTTGGCTGCGTGTTGCTGCGTGAGCAGTCTTCCGCTTTAAAGACGAGAAAGCTCGCGCTGGAGGCGGAGTTTCGACTGTGCTCTTCGCCTGTCACTGCGACTATAGTGTTTGTTTTGTGCGCCATTAAGAGAGGAAGACGCGTCAGAACTGTTTTTCAACGCCTATAAACGGGACAAAATGCCTTTATATACAATCTGCTTCAATACTTAGAGTGAGGAGATAACAAGGAATGGAGCACGCCGGGAGTGTCGCCTCTGTCGCCTGTTATTCGCAGAGCCGTCTACGTAGAGAGCTTGGCCATTCATCGGGAAGAATGGGAGACAAATGAGGAGGCGCCATTAGCCGAAAGCGGGCTGGGCGTGTTCCATGGATGGATAGATGCTTGAGTTATGTGGCGAGAAATGAAATTAATACCCCCGTCGGTGTAACTCTCGGTGACTGAAAATAGGGTGCACGTGATGTTTCAATCACGGTCATCCAAAATTATGGTGGAAGAGCGTGACTAATGGAACGATCGACATAATCCGTACGCCAAGCGCCGAGGGCCGGGAATCTGCCCTCCGAGCGGCGACACTCTGTCCGAGAGAAACAAAGTTCGAGGGGCACATTCGTTTCTCACATCTTTCTACGTGATCATAATCGAAACACATCACGTGCACCCTATATTGAACCATGAAGGGTTACTACATTTAACTCTTACGCACTTATGAAAACCACATACCTATGATTAAAACTGTTTTTCGCTACCACCCCCAGGGGATTCTTTTCGGCTTCTGGTTGCCCAAGAGAGCGTGCCATGCTCCCTCTCTGCGTCTGGTGCACGCCCTGACTACGCCCGCGCCTCCCATTGACCAGACTCTCTCTCTACACGCCTATGATTGTTCGTAGAGAGCCTTGATTGTAGAGAGGGTCAAACTTAAACCATGGGAGTGTCTGCGGTTTAATGGCCGACGCCTCCATCGGAGATGATTGGTCGCGTGGCTATAGGAGGAAAGCAGGCGGAAAGGTGGCGACGCTCGGGGACGATCAGCGCGTTCGTCACTTGTAGGTCGTATTGCGAGCGCGACCCATAAACCACGTAACACCGATCGAGCAGTTTGAAATTCTCTGCAATAAAGGCGCTCTGATTGTTCACTGGCACCTAGCGGTTGTCGCCGCCTACTCGTCGGGAAGCCATTGTGACGAATCGCGCGGGCCTAGTGTGCCCGTTATTATTACGATAGGATGTAAGGTTCTTGGGAATTGCGCAAGCTTTTTCCGTGGCGAAAAGCTTGAGCGAACGTAATCTGGGTGGAGGGGCTAAAAAGGGCCTATTGGTGCCACTACATAAGCTATACGCGTCCGTGTAACGACACTTACCCATCTTGTGGCTTAGAATCATGGTTGCCAGTTATCTGAAGCTTTATCTGAAATCACAGGAAACTCTTTTCCGTCCTCCACGAATGTTCAAACAGTTCGCAACAGATGAAAGCAATATTACGTGAGCTTCCTATGTTAAAATGCACTTGTACTTTACTCTGAAAGTAAATTGTATTTATAGTACTTTACTTCAAATACATTGCCCCCGGTGCACTCACTGCGTCATTTGAAGTACAGTTGCACCCGATGTACTTACTACTTTACTTGAAGTACATCACCTCGAATTTACTTCGTAGTTTCCTTCCAGTACTTTTAGATGTACTTTACCCAACACTGGTCGGGTGACTTCGGGTCACGTGACATAAGTTTTCCCGCCAAATTTAGCGAGGCAACTGAATTGGTGCATACGTCACGTGATGTCAGTTTTCCCGCTATATTTAGCGGGGAGAATCAATTGGTTCTAGGGCTCCTGATATCAGATCGCGTGAAGTAAAGTTTGCCCGCTAGATTTATCGAGGAAGGCTACATTGATGTATAGGTCACGCGACGTCGGATTCCTCGCTAAATCTAGCGGGAAATGCACGGACGGAGGGACGGACACTATGTTAGGATTGGGGTCTTCCATTAAACAGCATTTCATGCTTTAAAACAAGAAGCGTACATTTAACACATCCTAATAACGTATTGTCCAAATGCCTACGAAACTCTCTCTTCGTCGAAAACTAGGATTGATAAATACCTCGTATACTCCCGTTATTACACAAGCGAGGAACAAGTTATGAAGCTCCGATTTCGACGAATGCGCGAGCGCTCATTTCCAGCTTAAACACTCGTTTAGAACGGCGCGCGTCCACGTTCACTCGTCATCCTCACGTCAAGGTTAGATTAAAAAGATCCATCAGCGTAGTATCCGTTCACGGGTCGTCGTTAATTATCCAAGTTTCTCCGTAATTCCGAGATCCACGCGTTGACTCTAAACGATCCGAAAGCGGCTCCGCATTCCAAGGTTTGAGGACGGTTAAAAGTCCGCTAAAATCTGCACGCATAACAAAAACAAAAAGAAAAAAAAAAGTCCCAATTTTTTTTTTTGCTTTTGTAGAGACTGTTGACAAAGAAATCGTCCAAACGCCAAACATCGAACGCTAAGCTGGCTAAAAACGTTGAACGTTCAAAATGGCGCGACAGCAGGATGCGTTACGTTTAAACCGCTTCCGGTCACTTCCAAACGTTTTCGAGCGTCCGTCAAGCCGCCAACATCCGAACTTTAGGCCGCTCGGCCCCTTAATGCGACGCAACGCAAAGCAACGCGACGCAACAATAAATGCAGAGCGCAAGTTCGTCTGCTTCTTGCACGGGGGTTGCGATGATGTCAGAACGGCGGGTTCTAGTTAACTGATTGAAAAAAAAAAAAAACAAATAGCGCGTAGACCTCAAGGCATTTATAGCACTGAGGTCTACCCACTATCCTTTCAATCAAAGCCAATCAGGGCTCGGCTTCGTTCTTACGTCACCGCAACTCCTGCGCAAAAAGCAGACGACTAGTTTGCTCTCTGCATACGCTATGCACAGCGACGGCGACGGAACGCATCCCACGTAGTACAGGGGCCCTAGCGGCGCGTGGACCGCGGGTCCTCAAACGGGGAATTATATAGTCGACACTCGGCTGCCCTCATGTTCGTCGAAGGGAGGGCTGCGCCGAGCTGGGACTAATTGCGTATACTCTCGGCGTCATACGACACACTGTTTACACGACCATAAACCTCCCGGCGTCGTAACGGAACGCGGCTGGCCCTCGTTAAGCGGCCGGGCTACAGCTTCCGACCAGCCAGTGAGACGCTGTTTTTTCGGCCCGCAATACGAAACTATGTGCATCGCGGAAAACTGAAACTCGGTACGAATGTGAGGACAGCGGTGGTAAAAATATGCGGAAGGTTGAGGACATGACGTTACCTGCATCCAGACTTGTGTACGGTATACTCGTATTACAAGTACTCAAGTTACTTGTAATCAGTTTGTTTTTGGAGTAACTTTGTAATCACTTTATAACTTGTATTAGAAAGTAATCCCCAGACTAATAATATTACTTTTGCAAGTACTAAAATTACTCGTATCGGTTACTATTTTTCCTTCCCCTTCCTAATAGCTTCCTTTGTTTTACGAGTTTCCTTGAACGAAATCTTCGAACCGGATCTCCGACAGGGGAATGGATTCGCGAAATTGGTGGACGGAGAAGATAAGCCGTTGATAATTCGAAGGTTTTAATCCAATAATGGACAGTACCTGCACCTGCAGCTAAATCTGTCGCTTAAAAAAAAAACAAAAAACATTTAACTAATCGGAGAAGTAACGCTTTTTTTTTCATGTAACGACCAATTACTTATTTTTTAAGTAATTAAGTAATCTAGATGAATATTTTTTTAATCGAGAGTTACTGTAACTGTAATCGATTACTCTTTTAGAGTAACGTGTATAAGAGTGCCTGTATCTATAGATGAAAGACAAAAACGACATTTCTGAACCGACGTCCACCTAGACCTATTCGTAACAACCAAGGAATGGCATTGCGAGCGACTGTGTTGTTATTTGTCTCCGTGAAGACAACTTGTCAGCAAGAAAAAATAAATAGAAAAGCTTCTTTCTTGCTGACTACTTCTTTTCACTGAAGTAGGTGCCGCAGACGCCCATAATGTGATTTCTTGATAGAGTTGCAGCATAGGCGGTCGTCAACCTATAGATTGACGACCGCCTATGCGGTAACTCTATCAGTGGACGCAGCCTCGAACAGGTATTTTCGACTGCGTCGAAGTGTTGCATTTGGGAACATTTCACGGGAACGAGAATATGCCATCGGGAAGTGAAGTGGTCCGTAATGTACAAAGTGCCCCTCCCCCCTCCCCCCCCCCAAATAAAAAAAAATAAATAAAATAATTACGGTATTTTTTCACCGCAAAAATTAACTAGTCATCGCCGAACGCTCATTCTCCGGCCGAAGCTAGCGCTAGAGGTCCGAACCAGATGCCAAAGCTTCAACACGAACCGATATCTTATTCAAAACTTATAAGCGATTTTCTGAAATTTTCAATGCGAAAATGGAGCCCATTTTCGGTTTCTTGAAGCCATAGTGCTCCATGCAGTGATGGAAGTGCTGCGCCATTTGCGCCAAATTTTGCCATGAAGGGAAGTCTGCTACATGTTTAGCCAAATTGGCATTTTTGCAGAGAATTGCGCCACACCTGCGCCGAGATAGGCTTAAAGCGAGAAATATGTATATTTTGCTATTGGCCGACCCTATTATTCAGAGAAGGAGAAGGAAAGAAAAAGTTTCCAAATATGAATTTCACAGCGTCTCTACTCTCCGTCTAGTTTGTTCCGTCTTAGGTCAGAGTACAGCCGAAGGCTGGAAGATTCACAAAACCATATTACGCCGAAAGAGTGCGTAAGACAAAACGTGAGAACAAATTCGTATTCACGAAACGAAATTATCGTAAGTTTTGCTCAGACGACGGAATCCTACGACGATCAACTCAGCATGGCCGACAGCGTCGCTCAGTTACTTGGTCGCGACGACCAACGGACGTTTATTTTTGTACGTGCTCTTCTCACGCGTCACGACTACAAGCAGCAAGAAAAAAGTAAAAAGTACTTGAAATAAACCACGACGAACAAGAACGCTGGATCCACAAACACCTGGGAAATGCTCCAACGGCCACGATTCCACTGACCCCGTCCAAGCGAGCTCGGCAGATAGGCCTAGCAGCGGCGCAGCGGTGCTCCGACGGTCCTTGGCCAAGACCGTTTGCCCTCGACCGGCTGGCGTGCTGAATGGAATATGCCCGCGCGACCCATGTGAACCCTTCAATCTCTTCCTCTTGTCATCGCCTCGTTTTCCGAGGCAGCGGCGACTCTCCGACAGACGCAGGAAAGGTAAAGCAGCCATCGCTTTGACTAGCAGACGTAAAGCAGACGACGTTAACTGCACCAACCCGAGTGAGGAGTCTCGCCGCACACGCAAGGAGGGAAAAAGTATTTGGTAGTATTTGGGAGGGAACTTGCGGACACTCGCTTCTTAGCAGACAAACCTCGGCGCCTCGGGACACCTCGCCAGCGAGTCCCTTGACTTCCCTCCTTGATGCGCGTCTGCTAGTTGTTCGACAAAAACAACGTACCGCTCGAGTTATTTCGTCTCCCCTCTCTGAAAGGCGAAGTCGAGCTCGCTCGTAAAGACCTGCACTTCCGAAAGTCGCAGGAAAGGTAAGACAGACGCAGACGACGTTGCAAAGGAGCAGACGACGTTGCAAAGGAGCAGACGACGCTCAGATAGGGGGGTCGCGATCAGCCAATCAGGGCTCGGCGCTCTGACGTCACCGCTACCTCCTTTCTCATGCGCAGAAGACGAAAATGAGCCCACTTGCGAGGCGTATAAGATCGCTAGATTCTCATTTCTGCCACATGCCTTCGTTCCGTAGCTGCAGAGTACCGTGGCACTTGCGCAGCTCGCGTCAACCCTCACCGCCTCTCACCAGCGCGCACGCGTCGAGCTTCACCGCTTTGCACCGGAGTGCTAGGAGCAGCGGCTGACATGGGTGAGCGCCTGGCTTGGAGCGACAGGCACGCAAATTATGCTCAGGATTATTACGGGTCGACCTGCTTTGTCCTAATTGTAAATAATCTCTAATTAAAAGACAAGGAGAGCGGGGAACGTGAGTCCATAAACATTTGAATCAATACGGTAGTTACGGTAGTTTCTGTGCAGCTGTCGTTCGAAAAAACAGCGAACTTTGACGTAACTCTGGTTCCTACACCGCTGTAGAGCAGTGAGACCTTTAAAGTGCGAGTGGAGGCTTTTATAATAATTTTGGGCGGTGGTTTTGGTAGTTTATGATATTGAAATCTTGAGTTTGGTAGGCTCATTCAACTTTGGACGCATTTATATTGGTAAAAGCGTTAGCGGATATGCTGGTTCTTCCTGGAATTTTACAGAAATATTTACAGGCTAAGAAAACTACCGAGTGTAAAATAGGGAGGGAAGAGAGGATTTATCCCAATGCACTATAATTCACATTTTAACCATTTTTTAATGCCCATTCTAAATGAAACCTTCTCTGACTAGAGCCTTATTTAAGAAGGCCGGGTTCCCTTTACGCCCTCTTTATTCTTATCACGAACGGTAATAGGTAATATGCTCGAGTATCAAATAGGAATTCTCGATCATTATAATAAATGAACTCATTAAGAGATACAATCATTTTTTTTTTTAATTTTCAGGTGATGTGCTAACAGATGTTGGCATCTGCTCCAAAAGCGTAAATGGCTGCTCCAAACCAATATTTTGCCTGCTACAGAACCTGCTACAAAAGGTCAAATGCCGCTTCCATCACTGTCCATGTATTCGAGAGCTCCGCCGGCCACAATATCCCATCGACAATTTTTAGAAAATGACATAACTTTTCAATAAAATAGCGCTTCGTGCTGAAACTTTGGCATCTGGTTTGGGCCTCTAGCGCTAGTTTTGAACGGATAATGAGCGTTCGGCCATGCCCTGTTTATTTTTGTGGTGAGAAAAACCCTGTGATGTTTTTTTTTTCGGGGACACCCTGTAGATCGTAATATGTCGCGATGGCGGTATATTCGCGATATGAATGTACTGGCGATGGTTGGCTGGCGATAAGTGCGAAGCCGAAATCATCGCCTTCTGCGCACTGTGGTCTATATATACAGGGCAAGGCACAGTTGGGGCCTTAAGCGCCGTTCACACACTTGTAACCGAGCCTATGCACCGAGAGAGACAAGACCGTTCTATAAGCCTCCCGCAACGGCGGAGGACCGGATGCTCTGCCGTGGAGCAGGTCCTCCGCCGTAGCAAGAGGCTTAAAAACCGGTCTTGTTTCTCTCCGTTCTACTCGGTTGCAAGTGTGTGGACGGTGCTTTACATATGTCAAACTAACAAAGGACATCTGGCATGCCCACAAGAAATACTGGGGACTCATTTCGACCACCTGGGGATCTTTCGACGCGCAACCAAAATTTCGGTTACACGATGCCATCTCCGCAATAAACCTCCCTCTGACAGCGAGATTCGAACCCGCCACCTGGCCATCCATAGGGCGGTGTTTGCCTCAGAGCTACCGAGGCGGCCTTTATGCATGGAGCCCGTTCTAAGCATGCGCGGTAACTCTCCCCCACCGAATATGAGACGCCGCGCACAGCCTCATCATTCGTCGACTCGAGCTCTCTCTGAAGATAGCAGTATATACACCAAGTTACGCGATTTTAGAGCTCTTATAATTGCAATAATCAATTTACGAATTTTTATCATTTTCATCTGGCGACCAGGCAACACTGCCCAAGTTAGTCACACCATGGTGTCGAGAAACCACGTGATCATGGACGCTCTCTCATTCGAGGCGCCTCTATGATCGACCAAGCTCTCCTCGCCGCGGTACGATCGAAACCGCTCACGCAACTCGGCAACCCGAACGCTATTCTCGCTCTCGCCCTTCCACCTGGCATTCGCCTGCGAGATATTCCCGGGCGACGGTGACCACGGGCCACGGCGAGTTCGTCCGTACCTCGCCATCGCTGGAGCCGGTCGCCTGCGGGTCGCAGTGAAAAGGAACAGCTTCCAACATCTCTTGATAGCAATAACTCTCATCGCTGCTGCGATTAATGTCGAACACTTTGACGAGGCGAGCGATGCCGTATACGTAATCGTCGCGGACCGCATGCTCGAAACGCGCTAGGTAAACGAGGAAGCTGAAGCTCGAGACGCCAAGAGAGCCTATAGTCTGTGAGTGCGTGCAAGGGGACGCCGCGCGTGCGCTCCTCCCTGATCCGCCCCTCCGAGGGACCCGCAAATAAATTGATTTATTCACGAAACTATCGCGTCATTTTCCTAGCAGTATTTAGCAGTATTGTTATCTCATATTTTGTGTTTGCGTGTCATAACCCCTTTAATCCTTTTTACGCATTGCTATGGCAACGGGGTTTTAAGCCGCTTACAACCGCCATTGCCGCTGCGCGGCGCGGTCGGAAGATGCTTAAAAACCGGTTGCAATCACACTAGGTCGGACTCGAGGCAAGTGTGTGAATCGCCCTTTAGTGCTTAAACCTGTCATGTACGTAACACGTAACTATAGTAACGAGTTACATCTACCTAGTTACTTTTTCTATAACGAGCAGGGTATGTAGTTGCTTTTTTAGAAAAAGACCGAGTAACGTAGTTAGTTGCTTTTAAGGCCAAATAGCGACCGACGGTATTTCGTTACATTTGAGGAGTAACCTGTACAACATCGCTTAAACAGCCTCGTTTTAATTCCAACCTGTGTATGCGTCTACTGCGACTAAGGCGGATAGGCAACCCGAAAAACAACTAATCAGTATGACAGCATACAACGTTTTTTCGCCGAACACGTCAGTCGAATTCGACAGCTGGGAATGTCCTTCCCCCAGCGAACACAATGGACCTTTTTCGGAGAATTTTGTGCGCACGCGCGAACTTGGGGAGAGAGTAGGAAAGGGAAAGGCGCCATCTTTGCGGGCTCTCGTCGTACGCTGCCTGGCTTCTAGAATCGTGCAGCACAGACTGAATGTGAACCCGGAAGTTGCCAACTCGGGAAGGCACAGAACCCCTTGTCAACTTCGATCTTTAGAAGTGGAGAGAGCACAAGAGAGAGGGGAACCCCAGATTCGCCACCTCTTCCTGAAGCCCAACACTGCCGTTCCTTCGAGCGCGTCAGTAGAACGACCCTTCAGCGTCGCCGGACGAAAGCAATTGTGTATTTGGTCATCAAAGTAACGAGAAAAGTAACTCGCTACTTTTGAGGTAAAGCAACGGGCTCCTTTTGAGAATCGGTAACGAGTAACGTATTTATTTACTTTTTGAGCGAGTAACGAATAACGGTATTTAGTTACTTTTTTGAGGGTAACGTGTACATGTCTGGTTTAAACTGCGTACAAATGTGTCATTTTTCTGACGCCAAAATGAAAAAGAAAAACATCCGTCAGACCCTTCTTCCTCTCCTCCTCCTCCTTCTCCTCCTCCTCCTCCTCCCCCCCTAAAAAAAAAAAAAAAAACCGGTGGTAGCTGCATTTTTGTCGTCAAAATTGATACGCCGCAAAACAAAAACTCCGTCGAATGCCCAGTGCGTCTTGGCGCGTTCAGCATCCGACAGAGAGTCATGTTACCTGCAGTTACTATGTCGCAGCAACAGACTCGACAGAAAAAAAGTGGCGAGGCCGACGAGCTGGTTAGATGGATGGATGTTACTAGCTATAACCTATGTAATGGGCGGTAGCTTGTGCCACCTATCCTAAGTCTAAAAAGACAAACATATGACCCCCCCCCCCCCCCCTTTTCTGAGCCAATTTTCTCCCCCTAACTATCAGCAGGCAGTGCGGTATATCACCAGGATGACCTTTGGGGGATAGGGCGGAAAAACTGAAAACATCACCCCCCGCCTCTTCCCTCCGGCGAGTGGGTCGTACCCCAGCACCGGACCCACTGGGGGAACAGGGTTGAGACATTGTGCGGGAGCCACGCGGGTGGTGTCCCAATTTGCCCCTGTCCCGCCTGTCCACAGCTGTGATATATAGTTAGTTGCGCATCATTCAATTTCCCCTAGATTATTTCCCCCTACCTTCTTTCTTATCGCCTCTTTGTAACTGTCGCTCCTTTTCTCTTCCGTCCTTCTATCGTCGCCAGCAGGGCCCCCGGCCGAACCTGTTACCCCTTGAGCACGGACAGATCCGAACAAAGTTGCCAACGGGTTGAGAGTCAGCAAGGCCCGCTCGACAAGCACCGTTCCTAACAGACCGTTCGCATTAACGTCCCGCGCGTTAACATGACGACTAACCGGGTCGCCGCCGGGCGGCCTATACGCCGTAACGCGGATGTTTAAACTCGCTTCCAAAAGAAGACACCGCCCCACTTTTTTTTCCTCTTCCTTTTAAAACCACCCATCAACGCATTTTCTGTCTCTCTCTCTCTCCTTTCCCACCCTCTCGCTCCTTTCCCCTCGAGACAATCCTCATTACCGTAATGGCCTCTAATGTCGTTCACGCTCGGAAGACAGCGGTTTTAAAAAAGAGGCAAAAAATTTAAAAAGGAGTAAGTACATGACGCAACACTGATGTTTACGCGACACCGTCTATCTGATTACACGAACGTGCTTTTATAAGACGCGTCGTTTGAAACTTTCTCTCTTTCTTTTTTTTTTTTTTTTTTTTCGGGGGGGGGGGGGGGGGGGGTTGGTGCTCTTTTTGCTCTTTTTGTTCGAAGATTTTGTTAGTCGAGGGAACTCGCGAACCGCGTAGCTGACCATTGTAAGTTATACGCTCGGTGACGCTATCAACAAGTTCGTTAAAAATTCCTTCTACGTGATGAAAGCTCTAGCACAAAGGGAAGAGGACAGGCACGGGGTTTATAAAAAGATTTAAAAAAAGAGATGTAAACAAACCAAGATATAATCTTTTTTTTTTTCTTCAAAGAACAAACGCCGAGCCGATAGTAAATTAAATTTCAATTTTCACCGCGCACAATAACGATTCCTTTTTCTTTCCCGTGTGTAATTGTTTTCTTCTCTTTTTTTTTTATTGGGTATTTAATTTTAAAACCTTAGAAGCAAAATTATGCTCGTCTTAAGGGAAATTAAAGGGAAGCGAAAACCGAGTGAATTGCAATCTCTCGTCCTACTGTACCGACTGCAGTGTAGATAAGGTTTATTCCGCCGTGCTCCAAACCTTGGCCCATTTTTCCATCCGGCATAATTAATCGGGCCACCCGCCCTATCAGCAAGCGCTCCACTTCCGATGGTGCGGTGAAACACAGGGCTCCGAGCACCGAGTACAACCCCCCCCCCCCCCCCTTTTTTTTTCCGCACTTTTTTTTTGCGAGTTTTGTTTGTAGGCTATGGAGGCATAGATATATTCTCTCGCACTAAACAAAATCGTGGCTTAAATAGATAGAACCTAAAATAACAAAAATAAAAAAAAATCTAGAGGCTAAGAGCGCGAAAACATAGAAAACTATATTCCGTCTACATTTCGCTCGTTAAAGAAAATAACTGTCTGTCTTTTTAACATGATAGCCGAAAGGCGCACTAAATGCATAGAATGTATAGGTATTCTGTGACGTCAAGTAACACTGATGCGTCATGGTTTTCGAAGGAGATACTGAAAGGAAGAGTTCGCTGTTACCCTTGAAATTGCGGTGCAAATACCTACTTAGGTCCCACTATAATGCTTACTAAGCCTGCGCAAAGTGTAAAAACACAAGGGTGTGTGTCGATATTAAAAAGGTTTAGAGGATTGTTTTTAGCTCTAGGATGACCGTACCCCACAATGATATATTAGCTAGCCTTGCTGTGGTCATTCTTTGTCGAGTACGACTATCGGAGCGTGTCGTGTTATAGTTCAACGTTGCCTGTATCTGTACGGGCCGCCACTTCGAAGTATTTTTTAGAAGTATTAAAACGAGCTAAAGCAAAAGCAGCCGATTTTTTTTTTTTTTTTAACATGGCTTGCGATTGTCATTTTTTATTGCACACATTATAGGTACACTGCCACGGAGTTAGCACGAACAAACTATCGCCGGTCTTTCCAGTTTTGTTTTCTTCTTAAAAGTGAATGATCTTTTTAAGACTGTTAATGCGAGTATCCAACCTAAGCGGTAGAGCTTATAGTGCTTTAGTCAGTTACAGGTTAAGAAAAGTTTTCGAGGGAAAGTAAGGCTGAGGTGGAGGAAGCAGACGGAACACTAGAGAGAGGAGGAGGTTTTCTTCTCTCCAGCATTCCGTTTGCTTCCTCCTCCCCAGCCCTCCTTACCCTCGAATACTTTTTTTAACCTGTGACTGACTATAGACAATGCATGATACTGGGAAAAAATAGCAAAAAGCGCCGATGTCGAGTTCGCGCTAATAGTGCCGCGTAATGTACGGATACCGCTATACACGATCAGAGCAAGTCAATAGATTTATTACACAATTGTTTTGTTTTATTAGATAAAAACTTGCCATTGATATACAAGATGCTCGGTAAAGAATGCTTCAATTGGCCGCCGCCAACGGTTCGGCAAGCCAGGCTAATCAGTCGGGAACAACGAAAGCAGCATGCCGGCGGTCGCCATTTTCTCTAAACGGAGTTTCGAGGCGATTCGATAAACTGTTGTTGCTAAGACAGCGTTCGTTAAAACGAGCTGCTCCAGACCGCATGCCTCAGCGTTCCGCACACAGTTTATTGAGTCGCACCTCCTTAACAGAGTGCTGTATAGAAGGCGAATAGATGACTTGGTTCAATGCAAAATTTCATCTCAACAAGTTTTGTCCCACTCGAGTCATATGCCTGTAGTGCTTCGTGTAGGTACATAACGTTCAGCGGACGGCCAGATGGAGTGCACCGAATGCTTTTGCGCTCCATGCATACCGACTCAAGGCCACGTGAGGGTGGGATGGGTCAGGCACCGTCGTCCAAGAACCCTGCTGGGGTTCGGAAAAAGTAATACAGAATGTACCGGGCCTGCCTGGCAAATCAGGCCGTTTAGCGTGACCCCAGGTACTGGCAGAAGAAACAAGCCGGCCAAGGAGTATTTACTAGGCGTGAACTGATGCCAGTGTGCGTAGTTGAACACGTCCGGTGCCTGTATCCCAACCCCCCCCCCCCCCCCCCTGGTGTTCCCTACATGGTGCACATATGGGAGTAAACTATGAAGACTCCGGAGTCAGCACCTTTCTTTCCGCGCCTCATTATTGGTGCAGGATTAGCACGTTAAATGCCGCGAGTCTCTAATCCACCTTTTTCAGAAACACGTAGTGCGCATGCACGCTATCCATCGTCCACGGGTTCGAGAATGCGTTTCGCCAAACCAAATTCGCCATCTTGTTTGTTCCACCACTCGAGCGAGGGGCGAGACGCGTGAGTATACGTTGCTTCGCGTAGCTCTTAACCGGCTCTCGACACCGAGTCACAAGAGGAGCCTCACGGAAAGTTCCATAAGGGAGCACGACCTCGAGCGTTGCCGGCTTTCAACATGCCGCGGTGAGACGTGTATGTAGCAATCGGCTGCTGAAATTACTATTGGCCGGGATCGGGAAAAAGCTTCTCTTTCACTTTCCGTGTGCCAATTATTTTCCCGTGAGACGGCTGGCATGGATACGTGCCGTCAGGAGCGAAGTAACACCATACACGGTCCCGAGAAAGGTTCGTACCGTCGGGGGGATTACGAACTCACTGGTCCGTCTCATGCGCGAACAGAATTCCCTCATCTCGAAGCATCGCGACACGACAGCCCCGAAACGCAAATAACGTTTGCAAAAAGCAGACGACAAAATGTACAACGCCATCGAAAAACCCAAAACTGAAGAAGCCACGCGGTTACGGTACCACGGAACAAGAGCGCGATTTCTGGTGGGGCTCACAGTCTCGAACCCAGCCGCATTATTCTACAAATTAATCACTCCCGTAGGCAAGTGCATAAATTGCAAAATAATATATCCCATTTATTTTCAAA
The DNA here is from genome assembly GCA_013358835.2 of Ixodes persulcatus. Taxonomy (NCBI): domain Eukaryota; kingdom Metazoa; phylum Arthropoda; class Arachnida; order Ixodida; family Ixodidae; genus Ixodes; species Ixodes persulcatus. Next base: position 921,344 of record JABSTQ010010521.1, read on the forward strand.
ATAAATAGTGTGTGGCGAGCATAAGCATTGATAGCTTAGTTTGTTAAAAAAAAAACAAAAAAACCTACGGCCCAACCGTTATTATTATTGTTATTATTATTTTTTATTACGACTTTGGCGGCAAGGCGATGGCGCCATGCTGCGCTACATTTGGATTCTACAAACAGCATTGCGAGAGGGAAGAAGCTTTTTGCCGTCCCGACGGGAAAAGAAAATCTTCAGCGACGAAGACAATGGCTCTACCGGATCGGTCGGAAAAGTTTCGACTGCCTCCGAAGCAGATTTTGCGAGGCAAGTCATTGTAAAACTCTGGATCGTATTACTTGTCTCTTTCGGTCTCGCCGATCAAGATCGCCTAATACGAGTGTCAGACGAGACAAACACGGAACTAATTTACCGGCACGAATAACTTCGACACGTCTTTTCGTACGTATTTGATGAGGAAAACTGACTCGCTCGCTCTTAGCTCGCTTTCATTGAGTTGGCCAAGTTGAGAACGATTCGTGAGAGACTGGGGTGCCACTAAAATAAAGAAGGTTGTGTTACCGCGAGCATAGCGCGTCAGTGAAAGGAGAGTCGCCAGCGATCGAGCAACTCGCGTTCTGTTGTGCACCATATTTCTGCGATCGGCGAAGCAAACACGGTACTAAACTACCGCATTTCAAGAAAAATGAATGCGACCACCTGAGCAACGAAGTGAGCCTCCCAGCTCTAAAAGAAACAGTATTGAGCTCGTTGTTTACTCCCAATGCCTTTCCGACATGCCACGAAGTGCACAAAAAGGTTGTGACGTTGTTTCTGCGAACACGGATGTACATTCTTGGGAAGAAACAGAATGTCGCAGCGAAACGAAAGCGAGTGGCGCCGAGGAAATCTGGTAGCAGGAGCATTGCAATGAGAGATGCAGTCACAAATATGCAATGAATGTATTGTTTCAAGGTTGTTGTTTTTGTTTTTATTTTTTGTACGGCTGTTTTTGTATAGATTTATGTGTGATCGAAAAAAGGTTGTTTCGGATCCTCAGCCACAGTAGAGCAGTATAATCTATGACAACATCCTGAACAAAAAGGGCTGTTCTGCTGTGCCTTCGATTCTTTTTTTAATGGGGTTGTATGTGGTGAGAAATGTGTAGTAGTTATTTTATTACAGATGTCTTATGACGAATTCGGGTGGTCGTTTCCCGGCAAATTATTTTGCCATTTTTTCGGCAAGGGCGTTCGCGTGGTCAAAGGCTGGCTGGTGCAAGCTGTTCGGGTGGCTTTTCTCAAACGTGTTCCGGCAATTTAGCGGCACAATTTTTGCCCGAGCTCCAAGAGGTCAGGCAGCTTGTCTGCCAGACTGTATCCGGTGTCGTCACATCCGAATCAGGAATGGGAACCAAACGATACAATGTTCGCCGGAAGCGGCAAATAGCGGGTTCGAGTGGTGAACGAAGCTGTTGAGACAAACACCGATTTGTGCTCCGAGAGAAGATAGCGAAAACAACGAAGATAAAAAAATTTAGTTTCAAAGAAAGCCAACATTTTTGGAGGAATTTGTCCAGCACGCGCAAGGTCAGTTTGGTCTGAGACACGGGCTGCATCATACATTACTTTGTTTTACAACTGTGTAATAACACATTATTACAACGCTGAAAAAAAAAAAAAAAGTACGGATGGTGATGCAGTTCGATATTTGAATACGCATTACAATTTCAAGGGGGGTAAGCGCAATGAGAAGACAGGATTCCAAAAAGGTAATAACAATAAACAGAATATGAAAAGCAACGCCGGCGAGCCTCAATGGGATCGTTGTAAAATGACAACAGTTTCTCAACCCCCCCCCCCCCCAAAAAAAGAAATATATATATATATATATATATATATATATAGTATATATATATATATACTATTAAAATTTAACGCGTGTGCGTGCAGCACCACACGGATTTATTCATCTGCCCATACATTAAAATTATAATTTAAGATCCTGTCAGCTGTACATGCTGTGGTGATCTTAATATCTCGAAAACAATTGTGGAGCCAATGTGTTTACACACATCTCAAAGAGTCGGAATTTATGTTGTTGACACCTACAGCGTCCTCATCGTACCATAGATCAATCGAGGAAGAAGTTAACAAAGCTCACGCGCGATCCAGGCGAACGAAAACGCCAGTTGCCGGCGCTTTGTGTTCGGGTGGAGAAGGTCACGTGGTGCGCCGCTGGCGCGGTTTTGGTCGCCGGTGCCACCGGCAAGGGCTCACCGGCGATTGACCACCCGAATCCGCCATTAGTAGTTTAGCGGGAGTATTTCTTGAAAGGTCAACTGGGCCAGTGCAATATTTTTCCTCGTAGCAATAAGTATTTTGATGTCTTCGTCTTAGTATGTGATTTGTACTTTGTGATTTTTGAAACATCATTTATTGACAAGAAAAAAAAATGGTCTTGTCTTTTGAAGGCTTTTCTGGACGATCTTTCTTAACTCAAGCAGTAAGTACCTTACTGCATGAGTTACAAAGGGGGGGGGGGGGGGGGGGGGGGGGGGCAAGGCGTATTAGCTGTACCGCCCGCTGGTGTGCGGCACAACTGATCCGCTTTGCTAGTGAACACATGGACATACCTTGCGCGTGAGAACTTCAAAACAATACTATCTCGACACACAGTACGGATGAAAGAGAGCCTCGCTTATAAATAGGATAAAATAGAATCGCGCTGGCAAGGCAACCGAGCACGCGCTATTATTTTTTTTTAACTGAGGGAAAACAATAGGGAGTATTCACTGGCCGCCATATTTGAGGTCACTGTTTAGAGCGCATGCTCAGAACGAGCTCGCATTAATAGGCTGCCAAGACCGGCAATCTTGGTGGTGCGGAATGCACGTGGCGAAAGAACTGTGGAAGCTCGCGTTCAGCACGCGCTCCGCAGCCAAGCACACAGCTATGGCCGCCAGTGAATACTCCCTACAGGTGAGTGTATTTAATGGGTATAGTTATATGCATCAGGCGCTTAAATAGCAGACATCGGATATTCCTTCGCGCGCATTTGGGCAGTTGCAGGTAATATTCGACGTTTATAAAATGTGTACGAAGGAAACCAAGCTGCTGGTTTGGGAAAACGATCGGTAATGCTAAAAATTACCGAAAAGTCCTTTTTTTGCACGTATTGTGGTGTCTTTTATTTGTATAACTCGAGTGATGACGAGTCTTCAAATGCACTTCGTTCAAGATACAAAAACGTTTTAGTAGAACGTACGCTAAGAATTGCCGCGAGACTTACGGGCGCGTGCCCAATCCATGCTCAAAGCGACAGCACGAGCTCCCGCTAGCAACGGAGTCCTTGCCTACGAAACTCTATTTACACGCAGGGAGAATTGCATTATATCGTGTGTCTGCTCTCAGCTTTTGCTGCAAAAAACGGGTAAACGCAATATATTTTTGCAGTGCATGCCGATGTTTCAAAATACTCAAGACAACCTTTGCTTTTGCTGCTTCTTTTTATCGTCTGCGTTCAGCGGAATTGGAGAAAGCTTGTATTCACACCCGAGCGATTCCAACTCTGGTCGCGTTATTACATTTGCCGATCGAGACGGCTTCCCTGCTTTACAACTCCAATAAAGGTGCACAAACGCTCGTTTCTTCACGTTAACAACAAAAAAAAAAAAACTATCTTTATATTTGAAAAAAGAAAAAAAAAAGATATAGTCCATCGAATGCAATAGCAAACAAGTGTATACGGCCAGGCACGAAGGCGCGCACCTAGCCGCGCCTTGTGGGCCTTGCTCAAACATGGCGGCGGGGGGCTTGCACGAACGAACTGCTAACTTCTGTTTCACGCTTCTTACACACGGGCTGACCATTTAATAGGCGCGCTAAACAAGATCCTGGCTGTCTGCAGACTGTGGCTTTTTATTAGGAACTTTTAGCAAACCGTTAACTTACTACCGCTACCGTACTAGTGTTACCGTGGGCCCGACTGCGCATGCGGGACCACGTACCGTTCAAATCATGCAAAATTTGATTTTTAGCGTATACCGGGGACTCGTAATGTGCTACCGAAGTCAAGGTTTGTGGACTCCGCTACCACAGGGGTCAACAAAAGTGGACTGCAGTAAGTAAATTTCTAAAACTTGTGGCCCAATAAAGTGAAATGATGATAAAACTAAGGATCGACATAAACAGCTTCCTGATACTCATGGGCAGCGTTTCTTGGCAATGCAGTCAAACGTTTGGGCGTACATGGAGCTCGCACACCCTGGGCGCCGATCGAATCTATATACGCGTGCCCTCTTATTTCTTCAGATATGCCACGAAAAGCTGCCCCAGAGTGGGGAGCACCGGTATCGTGCTCGCCACTGAAGTGAAATTAAAAATGAAATCAGCTTGGCTTTCTGCACAAGTGTAGTGGTTTAGTTACACGGGAAGCCTTAACCTGAGTTAAGCTCACCGTAGTTTGCTGCCACTAGCCGCGGTTAGACACAACTTTATCCAACACGGAAAGGAGCGCGGACGTAACTCAAGCCCCTACCAGGGCGCCCCTAGCGGCAAACTGATCATTTTCATCGGTAGGCTATACACTTTTGCAAGTGGAGACCGGCTTAACCTCGAACCGCGCGCCAAGGTGAGGCGGACATACTCTCCAGCCAGGACGTTCGCTGCTTGTCGTACAGTGTTGCCAAGCGCCTCTTGCTGAAGCCTCCACCACTGAGCGCAGAAAGAAAAAAAAAAATAATTATAAAACGTATGGGTGTTGTCTTCGACCGCGAAAGAGCGCAAACAGTTAAATAAAATACCTAAACCAGTAACAAATTGAAAATTTAGAAAAATATCTAGAGCGTCGAAGCGCTCATCAGAATGCGCCAGAAGCCGCATGGCCATTGCATCCACAATGGCTGCGCTCGCGGCAGTTGTGCGTTCTACGACGTGCTGGAACAGAGGCTGCGATCGTTATAAGTCAGCTCCAACCCTTGAACATACCCCGTCCTACAATATTTGATGCTACGATTCTGTGTGGATTACCTCCTCGTGCGTTCCGAAACAGTAAGTGTGTCGCTAACGCTGGCCTTCGACGATCCACAACGGCGCCATCTTGTCATCGCGCACCCCATTGAGGTGCCCTTGGCGCACCCCAGCATGGCGGAAACGTTAGGCGGCGCCAGCATCGCTCAAAATGACTGCGCACAGGAGCCTTTCTTGCAAACGTGTATAGACCTTTCCAATGTTTACAAATCCACAGCCCAGCGTGCGATCTCCACAGCTCAGCACGCGCGTGTACGTCGCTCCGGAAAACGAGCAAAGCACGCGCCATACGCACGAACACTGGAAATGGCACCGGCCATACGCTCTTTCTTGGAAAGGTCTATATAAACGAGCCAGCACGAGCCAGCAGCCGCCGGTGTGCTCGCGCACACCGGCGGCTGCTGGCTCGTGGAAAGAACGTGTGCCGCTCAAATTCCAGCGAGAGTGTGAAACACAAATTCGTAGAGGGCGTCATCGGAGCGCGCGCGAGCAACACCACGCATGGGGCCAGCCGATTGAACGGCTGCACTGATGGCGTCGCGCCCGCGTCTAGATTGTCCCTAGGCAGGCTGTGAATACTCTGAACTTTCTCGTCGCAAGATGTGGATGTTATCGGTGACGACAAAGTGACGTTTCACAACTTTGGGAAGGAGTTATTTGAGGCCAAAATCTTTACTTCGGAATCGATGCGAAGATTGAACTCTGTGACACCGTGGAGCCCGGTGTATGCGGCATTAGAGCTCCTCTTCCGCCACTCTCAACAACGCTACCGGGGTCATCCAGAGGCGGGGTGTTTAGGGTCGTTGGTAGTGTTTGAGATGAGGGGGCGATGGGGAATGGGAAGAAAAAACCAGAAAAGGGAAATAAAAATGGGTACGACCAACACACCCATGCACTCAAAGTAGCGGTCAGGAAGTGCCGTAGAAAATGTTCGGGAGAGGTGGGGGGAGGGGTTGATAACGAAAAAGGAAAATATCCCCCCCCCCCCCCCCCTTTTCCGGGTTCGCTGTGAATAACGCGCTGGAATATATGACACCCAGTCAATATATTATATACATATATACTTTGCAGGTGTCGGACTCGCCATTACTGGGTGCTGACGGTGATTTGTACCTACTGGTTCCCTCGAGCCTCCGCTTCTGCGGTGTGTAACTAACACGGTGAACGGAACGCTCACGGCACATAAAATACTTGCATAACCGCGAATGATGTTACGTGCAAGCTATGTATTGGCGACGTGAGCGATCGAAAGCGTCGCTGTGGTCGGCCTTCCACGATTGGCCGAATGCTGACTATGACGTCAGCAAAGAATTTCGCATCGACGGAAATAAGAGGAATGTAAGAGCTTGAATTTTGACGCTGTTGGCAGTGTTGCCTGGAAAGCGCAATGTTTTAAAGTTCTAAACCTTCCACCATGCTAATCACAAACACCATCGAACTTTTTCTTCGCAAGATAATGACGTCACGAGAGGGAACCATAGGACGGCGCCACCTAGAGTTCCTCTATAGGCTCCCTACGGGAGCCAGAGTTGCGCGTTCATCTCCGTATAGCGCCGCTGTTGTTGTTGAAGCGATGTTCATTAGGAAATCGATGTTGTTGTTAGTTGCGCTCTGGGCGCACATGTCACTGTCGATGGGAAAGGGAATTAAGGGAAAAAAGAGATAGAGAAGTAGAGAGGGGGGAGGGGGAATTGGATTTCCTGCACGGCATGTTGATCCCGCTCGTCACGTGACTGAATTCGGCGAATAACGGCGCCGCGCGTTCGAGGCGCGCGGCGCGCTCAAAAACAGGGGAATGTACGCCGGGGCGCGTGCAACATCTACTTTCCTGCACTGCACTTGATCCGGCTCCTCACGTGATCGCGCAACTCTGGCTCCCGTAGGGAGCCTATGGGAAGCGAGCATGCCGGCCGCGTCGCGGCAGTCGCCTATTGTTTGCCGCATAAATTGTTGTGGCTTTCTTAGTGCGGTATAGCTACCTTGGAAATTACAGCGCTAACCCGCTACAACGCACAACCAACGCAGCGACTGGCAGAAGTTCCCCGATGCAACGGACCCGTTTGCCGCTAGGGGCGCCCTGGTCGGGGCCTGAATTAGATGTGCACGGTTCCTTATCTCACAAACATCTGCAATGCAGACAAAAGCATGGGCACGAGCACGTGGCTTTGGAAAAAGCCTTTTATGCGCGAGTTCTCGTACAAACAAAAGCATTCTGCTGAGCTAGGCTGTGTCTTTGTCTTTACTCCAGACATTTGTGAGTTGGAGCATACTATTGGCGACGTGCGCGATCGGAAGCGTCGCCATGGTCGGCCTTCCACGATTGGCCGAATGCTGACTGTGACGTCCGCAAAGGATTTCCCATCGACGGAAATGGGAAGAATGAAAGAACTTCAATTTCGACGGTGTTGGTAGTGTTGCTTTAAGAGCGCAATGATTTCAAGCTTCCACCATGCTCCTTACAAACGCCATTGAACTTGTTGTTCGCAAGGTAATGACGTCACGGAAGGTAACCATAGGAGGGCGCCACTAAAACATCTCGCCGCTAATAGTCGGTTACAAGTTAAGAAGGTAGGAGAAGCTCCTCCCACAAGCGTGATGCGCCGGTTTCAAATCCCTCCGCAGTCGAAAGAAGAGTTCACTGGAAACGCTCCTTGTTCCGCTTCAATGGATAGATATTGGCTACAGAGTGATGCCAACTTGTCTCCGATCCCACTTTTTAAGAAAGCGACCTTTGTATTCATCGGAGGAGGAACGGAGCCCCTGAAAGCTGCCTCTGTATTCATCGGAGAGGGAACCTAATCCCCGAAAGTCGTATTTGTTTCCATCGGAGGGGGAAAACTCTAATCTCCCTCTAGTGGCTTCCACAATGCTAAGTCAAAGTCGAAAGATAAAGCAAATATGTACAGAAAGGCAAGACCCTCCTCGCGCGTTGGCCGCGACGTCACGGAAACGATGGGACGCTATTGGATGCGGAGGTGGCGGAGGGATATATTATTCCCTTTGAGGGGCATTTGCCGCTACCTTCTTGACTTGTAACCTACTATAGGCGAGGTTGTCACGCGTTGACGCCACCAAGTATACTAGACTACTTGGGTAGTGTTGGGACCGGAGCGGCTCGGCAACGGGAGCTCGTGAGGGCGCGTGTATTGACAGTTCGTGGCGGCGCTGTAGTCGAGTTATCCGGAAAAAATCGCGCAGCCCGCCCTTTTTTTTTTTTTTCACTTTCAGCGGTGCGACTGTCGGTACCACGATTTTATACACTCAGTTTCACTTTATGTTGTACCGCAGCGAAGGCTAGAAGCGCGAGCTCATAGCGTTGGCAGCTGCCCTTGGTGCACGAGAGCTTGTGCCGCCGAGATGTGCCCTAGAGCAAGGAGCTCGCGCTTGTAGCCTTTCCTGCGGTACGACACAAGGTGAAACAGAGTATAGTTAGTTCCGTGTGTTTTTCACTTCGAGCGGTGCGCGTGTCGGGACCACGATTTCATAGTTCCGTGTGTTCGATCGTAATATGTTTTGAATCTTGTGTTCTGATTTTGGGGATGGTGAACGCGTAAGGGTAGTGCCGAAATGCCGTCGGCGAAACAGCGACAGAACTCTTGCTCTGCACCTGGTTGCAAAACGGGCCTCATCCGAGTGAAAGGAGTGAAAACGGCGTCCCTTTTCGGCGTTCCAAAGTACAGAGCCAAAAGAGATCTTTGGGAGAAGAATCTGCAGCGATCGGACAAGCGTCTTGGAGAAACAAGCGCTGTCTGCGAGCTGCACTTCGAGCCCTTGCTTCATCCTTCGAGACTACGTCCACATCATCGGCGGAAAGGCAGTGAGGATTGCTTGTGGACACCCCCCGCTTACGCCAGACGCGGTGCCGACTCTGCTGCCAAGTGTACCCCATGACCTGAGTGGAGACCTTTCCGCATGCAGGACGAGAGGAAAGGTTGTGTTGTCTCGTTCCTACTCTTCGTCCCTTTCGTGAAGCGCTTATATTTTCTCCAAGAAAGGAAAAGAAGCGGAAGGCAAGTCCACCAGAGCCCATCGTTGCAAAGCGTTCGGGGCTCGCTCGGGAAACTGACCCGTTGTCACCATTGGTGAACAGCAAAGCTCCTGCCGTGATCCCACAAGGCATCGATCGCGACGCACTAGGCTCCCTGAATATGCCAACTCCCTACTGGGATGTTCACAAGTTCAGCAACTTCGATGGTGTTGCTTATTTGGAGACTGCTCTTGAGCCGAAGTCTAACAAGATCAGCATCGAAAAGGCGGTGTTCATTTGTTTCTTCAACTTACCTGATGTGTTATGCCAAGTATACCTTCAGGGCTGCATATTGTAACCATGTATATGCTGCACATTGTAACCATGTATTTCAATGCCGTGCTATGAACTATTAGATTAAAAACTTTTACCTTGCCTTATTCCCGTGTGCTGTTGTTTCCTGGTCTAAATGATGTGAAATACTTGCTTGTTTTTTTCTTTGAATAATATTCAGCCCACGTTGTCTTAATTTTTGAACTTAAGTTCAATGTTAAAACCCGTGATAAAAATTGTCACGGTTTATAAGCCATTTCTTACAAGTGAACGTCGGGTGGTCCTCGGATGGTCGTGGCAGCAATGAAGAAATATAAGATCCTCATCTCTTTGCGATCATTGCTTGGGTGATTTGTTGCATAAATGAACGTAAAAATGAGTGACAGGTGAAGTAAGCTGATTAAGGTCAAGAAGAAGACGGGAAGAAAAAAAGAAAGAGAAGTTAACCTGGGGTACTTAAAAACAAACTAAAAGAAGCTGGGGCTTTAGTATGTGCCGTTTCGTTGCACCATAAACTAAAATAGAAAAAAAAAAAAAACTGCTTCTGAGTTTTAGATATCCCGGCCAAATATCTAATGTTTGGCCTTTTGTAACAAAGGCAATGGGCATTTCACTTAAAATGCTCACCATCCCACGAACCGAAAGTCGCAGCTAATTCTCCGCTGAAAGAACTCGCAATCCGCTTCTTTAAAGTCGCAATTGTTTTTATGTGAAGGTAGAGTAATGCAGCTTATACCTTCCAATACATTGAAGCATCATGTTGCCAACGATCGTGCCGCGGCGTAATTGATGCCGCGGTACGACCGCTGGCAGGTCGTAGCTGTATCAGAAATCCTATGTGCACTCCACCAAAGCGGCACCAACGATTCATATTTTCGCGCGTGCAGCCGCGCATGCGCACACCTTCTGGATAACGCGCCGGTGTTGACACCTGTCGCGATCAATACCACGCGCTTCAGGCGAGCCCCTCCGGTCCCAACACTAACCAAGTATTCTAGTACACTGTAACCAAGCGGCAATGCTCGCACCCAGAGCCGTATATGTAGAGAGTTTGGTCAATGGGAGGTGCGGGCAGAGCCAGGGCGTGCGGCAGACTCGAAAAGAGGGCTTGGCATGCTCTCTTGACCAACCAGAAGCCGAAAAGAATCCCCTAGCGGTGGTAGCGAGAAACAGTTCTGATCAAAGGTCTATGTTCGTAAATGGTTTTAATAAGCGCGTAAAAGTGATGTGTAGTAACTCTTTGTGGTTGAAAATAGGGTACACGTGTTGTTTTCATCATGATCATGCAGAAATATGTAAGAAACGAATGCGCCGCTCAACTCTGTTTTGCTCGGACAGAGTGTGACCGCTCGGACGGCCGATTCCCGGCCCTCGGCGCTTGGCGTACGGATTATGTCGATCGTTCCGCTAGTCGCACTCTTCCACCATCATTTTGGATGAGCGTGATTTAAACATCACGTGTACCATATTTTCAGTCATCAAGAGTTACTCCAATGCAGTTATCAGGTTTGTTTCTCGCGACCACCGCCAGGGTATTATTCCCGGCTTCTGGTTGGTCACATTCGAATTTCTGAAGACGCCCTGGAACACGCCCAGCCCGCTTTCGGCCAATGGCGCCTCCTCATTTGTCTTCTATACTTCCCAACGAATGGCCAAACTCTCTACATATACGGCTCTGGTCGCACCTACAGCACCCTTGGCCGTGCAGGAGCCATTGACGTCACGAGCTCGATACGCATTGCGCTTCTCGCTGGCCGATTTTAAAGCGAGAGGTCGAGAGCTCGCGGCCACGTCATTTCGTTTCTGTACTCCGCCCCTTGATGCGCTCGTCTCACAAGTAGCGTGAAAGGCTCCAAAGCACGAGACCCGCTTTTCGTGCAACCCTTGAAAGCAAATGGTGTCGCGGCGGTGCAATGAGCGCGGCCCTCGAAAGCGAACGGTGGCGGAGCACTGCTCGGGGCACCTGTCTTGGCCGTTCCCGCGACAATGGTTGGCGGTACTTCGACAGAAACGCCAAGCGAGAATTTTATCAAGGCACTTTAGTATCGAGGTGTAGTTTGCGGCACTATATCATAGGAACCTGTACACCCCTCTCCATTAAATTTTTACCTAGAGCCAATCAATGATCCAAATTTATTCAGCGACTAGTGGCTCTGACAAGCCACTAAATATACTACGTTTTTTTAGCGACTTTTCAGCGGCGTGTTAGGGCTCATTCACACTGGAAGCGGATCCGCGTTCGCAAAGCGGTTGCGAACGCGGTTGTATAAGGATTCAGTACAATTGCACGCGCATTTGATGACATCAAATGCGCGTGCAATTGCACTAGATCTTTATACAACCGCGTTCGCAACCGCTTTGCGAACGCGGATCCGCTTCCAGTGTGAATGAGCCCTTAAAGGGATGATGAACCAAAATTTGGATTGAAAAAAAAAAAAAAAAAACAAAAAACAGTGCACGAGGTGTAGGCAGGACGCTAGAGTCCGTACGACACTACTTGCAAGGCGATATTTCGAATGGACGGCCGTATTTTTGGAAAAAGAGGTCGAGATTGAACCAGGCCGACGAGGCGCGTGACGTAGAGATATCTCGTTTCCTCCTCTCTTCGCTTCGCTCCTTCAAGGCGGCGAGGCGGAGAAGACGCGAGGCCGTTCCCTCTCCTTCTCGGATAGGGAACGGGGAGACGTGAACATTTCTGTCAAATGTGCCTCCCTTTTTTTGAAAAAATTCGGTCGTCCATTCGAGGTATCGCTGTATGAGTGATGTTTCGGTGCTTGTAGCATCCCGTTGCACGATATGGCCGCGTGTTTCGTGGAATCCAGATTTCGGTTCAGCATCCCTTTCAAGTCATTTACCACGGCGCATGCTAAAAAAAAAATGGTATAAAATAACGTCTAGCTTCTTAAAGCTTTTTTTTTTTTTTTGAACAGCACGTTTTTGGTTTACCTTCGGCAAAACGGTTACGCTAACGGTAGTGGTATTACGGTAACGCTCTGCTAAACGTAATGACCGTTTTGCACCCAACAGGATCGGTTTCCAACAAGTATACAAGCAGACTTGTGCTCGTTACTTGAAAAATGTAATGGATTACAATTACAAATTACCGAGCCTCAAATGTAATGGATTACCGTTACAAATTACTTTCACGTTACTTTTTTCGTACACTTATCCAGAAAACAAGAAAAACAATTCTGATATTAAAAAAAAAAAAATCTGCAGGACTACTTTTCATTTTTCGTACGCCCGTATTATGGTAGCCCTTGTAAAAATAAAAGATTGTATTTAAGAGAAAGAGTGTAGGTGCACTCCGGTCTCCTACAAGCTGACAAGGCGTCGCAAGCTGCAACCACAGCCGCCATCCCGCTAGCTTACGCCCTCCGGAAATGATCCCTGGAATTGTGCAGACAAAGCTAGCGGTGCGCATGCTCAGTAACAGCGTCTATACCTCCGCTACGAGATTCGGAGCTAAAGAAGCGATCTACGAAAGCTCCCTTTTGACTCGGGTGTTTCGCCTGTTATTCACAAGAAAAGAAAAACTTGGTTCTAACGTTACAATGTATAGCCAACGCAGAATGCAGGTGTCTCAGCTTACCTCGATGTGTTTCCGTAGATTAGAGTTTGTTGTTCTTGCTGTTGACAATGTGTGTTTTTTTGCAAGCAAAGTATGCACGGAAACTCTGTGTTTCCGTTTTCCTTAATGCCCTGAATTTTGAACATCTCATTAAGAGATGGCCATGGAGACGAGGCACACTCCATGACCGAAAACTCGACCATTCAAAGAAAAAGAGGCGGTTACGGGTTATCGATCGTTCATCGGTTATCACTTTCATGCCAGTATTTGTGGAGACCAGGGGAGGGGAGGGCATAGAGAGCGAGAAAAGCGGTGGCCATCGGTCTCACAAAACAATAAAAGATCACACCACTTTAACGCGTTCTCTCTCTCCCTCTCTCTCAGCACTCCTTAGATGGCCTAACCCCCCCCCCCCCCCCCCCTCCCCCCTATGTTGACAGTTGACTGTAGAGTGAGTGGACTCGACCACCATGCCCAGACAAGTAAACCAAAAGAAGTATCGTCCGTAACCCTGGAAGACGATGCTCCCCTCTCGCTTTTCAGCCGTGCCTCAAGGGTAGGGGTGCCGCGGACTTTTTCGAACCGAAGTTTCGATGATCGAATCACGCGGCTTGAAAGGTTCGAAAGATTTCGAATTTTCGTTTGTTAAACTGAGAGGTTCGACGCTTTTCGAAATTCCGAACTTTGCACGTTCAGAAATGCAATGTTTTTCGAACCTTCGAACTTATTACGTTAGAAAATTCGAGCTTTAGAACTTATTACGCTGCAAAATTCGATGCTTGTCGAACTTTCGACCTTGATAGGCTAAAAACTTCGTTCATTTTCGAACTTTTTGCACTAAAAAGTTCGAAGCTTGTCGAACTTTCGAATTTTCTACGCTAAGAAATTTGATAATTTTCGAACTTTCGGTTTTACTTGTCTAGAGAATTGAAAATTTTCGAACTTTCGAATCTTTAAAAGTTAAAAGTTTGACGAACTTCGAAAAACCGACGGGCGGTTTCATTTGGATTCAAGCAGTGTGGTGCATTCGTAATATTTGTTTTCGAACTTTTACGTGCGGTGCCGTATTCCTTGCGAAAGACAATGCCGTTTATTTCGATGTTCTAGCATGCTTAGTTTTAAAAAAATAATTTCCCGAAGGAGCGAGGAAGAACGACGGGTTTTTGACGATTGTCGTTTCTGCCATATTTGAAGCGCGCTATAGCCGAAGCTATTTATGGTAGAGATGTTAAACTTTTTGAGAATGATCTACGTATAGCCTAGGTAAGCGTCGTATTAAGATAGGATTATTGTTATTTCAAATAAGTTTTGCCCTAAACTTGGTCTTTTTTTTTTTTCGTCTAAATTGTTTGCGGCATCGCATTTAAATGAACACCTCAGACAGTACATATCATTGCCATCTGCAGAATACAAAATAATGTATTTATTGTTTTTTCACGTTGAGGACTAAATTAACTCATGGAGGAAGATTTATAATATTGTTCAAGTTCAGCACGTCATTAAAAAAAAAAAAAGCCGTTTTTTTTTTTGTTTTGCTTCACGTTTCTGGAACGTGTTTCATTTAGCCTGTACACATTTTGGTAGGAGAAACTTGTTTGGAAGTTCTGAGACTCTGAATATGCAAGACTACAACACTTCCGGCGGGTTCTTGATGTTTTTTTTTGTTTTTGTTTTCTTTCCAGCTTTTCATTTCCGCATTTATTGTTATATTGAATTATTTTTTCATCAATGGCACAGTTATTTAGGTCGAGAAGACATAGCTTTGAACTTCCGAACCACTAAGCATGTGACGAGTAGTGTCTTCTGACATTGAGTTTCCGACAATGACCATCTACGCGATCTTTTATGCAGGGAAGAGCGACAGTAGCTATACGTATCCATAAATAATTTCAGATTAAAATAAGCTCGACCACGCCCTCTTTCCCCGTATTGTTTTCTTTATCAGTCCAAAATTTCTCGGGGGGGGGGGGGGGGGGGGGCTGAAGCCTTTCCTCTCCCCCCCCCCCCCCCCTTCCCCTTCGTTTTTCCTTTTCCGATGCCACTGGTATGGTAGAACGCTCCTCGAACTCGAGTTGTGTCGGCTTCTGTACTTTTTGCTCGGCGTTTCCTCCGTCCCGGAAAATAAACCTCCAGAACAATTACAAACTTATGGCCAATTCGTCTGGGCCCGCATCACAACGGTGCAGTGTGGTTCGGGGTACACGGAAGGCTAGAGGGGAGAGGGGGGCTTCCTTCTCTCCCCGCCAGGCTTTCGTGTACTGAAGTGGGAAGAGTTTACTGCACTGGACGGGTGCGGTGTGCCCCAGACGAATAGGCCATTAACTTACTATATGCCAGCGTCACTCGGGCGGCGTTCGATCGGATTACTACCAGCGTGCAAGGGGTTGGTGGGCAGGTAGTTTGCCAGATCGCTTCAAGGTTTTTCTGAGCCTCAACCTCCTGCCCGCTCCTCGCCGTATCGAACTGGATGAGTGTCGTAAAACAGTGCGTTCGTGTGATCGCTACTGCGTGATGCACGTTAAAGACCCCCTCGGGCTGGCGGTCACAATTACTTATCTATGGTCACACGTCATTCTGCACTGGCAAATATTCCGGCACATCCGGGACACTCGTCGTCTCATTTAATTGCCTCACCAACTTCGCGCAGTCTAAATATCACACCCGAACTTTTCTACACCTGATTTTGGGAAAACCATTGAGGCGTGAAAACGTTGTTGTAAACTGAAACTGTGGAGGAACATGAAAACCGGACTTAGAACTTTGTAAACTGATACTTGAAAGAAATTCGAAATCTTCGAAGTTTTTTCTCTCCCGAATTTAGCCCTAAAAGACAATTGAAACCTTCGAACTTTATGTAGAAAGACATTCGAAATCTTCGATTTTTCGAACTTTTTGTCTAGAAATTTTGAAACGTTCGAGTTTTTCGAATTTCAGATCTAAACAAATTCAAGATCTTTGAATTTTTTGAACTTTAGATTCATAGAAATTCGAAATCTTCGAATTTCTCGACATTCAGATTTAAAGAAATTAAAATTTTTCGAATCTCTCGACTTTCAAGTTAGGGAAGTTCGAAATCTTCGAATTTCTCCAACCTCAAGTGAAAAAAAATATTCGAAATATTTGAACCCGAACTTTTAGAAACCGTAAAAGCTTTGAACTTTTCGAATTCGAAACACCACGGAGCTCCAGAGTTGCGAACTTTTCGAATTCGAACTTGGGTACGGTTTGAAAATATCGAAATCTTTCGAATTGGAACCTCAGTTCGATTCGAAAATATCGAAACATTTCGAATTCGAACCTAGGGTGGTTCGCGACATCCCAACTCAAGAGCGTGCTAGAATACAGTAGCGCACATCAAAGGGAAATAGAAGTCGACACCCTCACGCGAGGCTACATCGCCTGTTACGCGAGTTTAGAACCCGCGAATCGAGGGGTACGGACCCGCGTTTGATGTCTGTGCAGGTGGCGGGAGACGTCGAAGAAGTTGAAAAGGGTGAAGCGGGTGTGAAAGTCAAAAACAAATAAGCACAAAAAGCTTTCTTCTGCCTGGGAGAAAAAAAAACAACTCGATGGATGGCGACGGAGAGCTTACTCGGCATTGTCTTACTTGATCTTTGTCTTTCGTATATTTGTACATGCCTTGCCCGCTTTTCTAGTGGTTCTAGTGACCGGTAATACGAAAAATCGTGTTTTCTTTTCTGCTATTCTCCCCTTCAGATGTTTTTTTTTTTTTATTTTGTTGAACTTGCTCTCTTTAACAAGGCATATAGTTGGGCTAGTTGGTGGTACATACTGTTTGGTGGGAACAGCGCAAAAAAGACGTAGGACCAGGACGAAGAAACACAGCGCCCTGTCTGTGTGTTTCTTCGTCCTGGTCCTACGTTTTTTTTCGCTGTTCCCACCAAACGGTTTGCTCTCTTTATGCTGCTGAATGTTCTGCTCGTATTGCTCCAGTTACTGTATTATGCTCATATTTTTAAAAAAGTAGCGAGTAATTAAATTAATCCGTTACCAATATTTTGCAACGAAATTACATTACAAATTACTTCCGGAAAGAAGTAACGTGGCAATTACAAAATTACTTGAGAAAGTAACGGATTACAAGTAATCCGTTACTTGAAACGGATTACTTCCTAAGTCTGTTTACAAGTCATCACAGTTGCCAAAACCGCGGTAAAGAACTCATCGTCAGCGGAGGGGCGAACGCACGAAGACACAGACAAAGGAAGATCTTTAACGTAAATTGGAGAAAACAGAGATGGCGTTATCGGAAACTTCGCATAGCACCGTGACCGTTTGTGTCGCTGGAGAACGGAGTTTTAGACCCGAAAAAAACACAGCCGCTTTCGCAAGGTACCGCTCCCATTGAATGTCGCGTACGCGGTAATGTAAAAATGCGGTTGTGTCGTCTTCGTTCGAACATGTTTATTCCTTCTTCTATTTGAGTAATGAATGTTTTCGCACGCTGTACTAGGAGAATGAAAAAGAGGGGAAATATAGGGTCGTCCAGTCGATTGTGAAAGGCGGTAGAATTTTTTCTTTTCGTTCGGCAGCCCCCAATGAGTCGTATGCATGCCATAGTTGCAGAGAGACGCTAGAACATGTGGTTTTGAAGTTTACGGGGTTTCGTCCTACCTTTTCTGAAAGGGCAACCGATTCGGCGGGAGCTCTGGGTTTTTCTGGCGAGGTTCGAAGAACGGAGGAACAGTATAATTGCGCGCCATAGGTTATTTACAGAATCCCGGTTGCTTCAAAAAACAGTTTAATCTTTGGCGTGGGATTCCAAGACTCGTGCGAAACTCCATGCAGCTTCAAAGAGATGTCGACACTTTCTATTATTACGCGTAACAGTTCGAAACGACGAAGCGAATCTCGAAAACATTAACTCTATCATTGTCCCTTTAAAACAATTTTTTTTCCGCCTACGCTGCTTGTGTTGTGATGGAGCAATGCCTAAGCAAAATGCATACTTTAAAAAAAAAAAGGTTACTTAAAACTCCCTATTGTCGACGAGAGTGCGTAGGATAGTGTGGCTTATTTGAGCCTTAGGAAACACACTCTTATGTTATGGATGGCGTGGGCTCCATTTAGGAAAAAACGCGGATTTAAATTATGAACGAGCTTATTGAAGGAACAGACGCGGGTGCGTCGAGTGGAAAGCGTTTTCTCCTCTCGTTACTCACGTTTTGTTTTAGTAACTACTAGATCAGTTAAACTAAATAAAAAAAAACACGTTTTTTTTCCAGTATTATTTTGTTTTGTCATAAGAAACGGTGTTTTTCTTCTGTTCCAAAACTTTCTTTTTTTTTTTTAATTGAAACTTGCAACGGACGCTACGAGCCATCACACCCTATCCAGCGCTGCGCACGGATCATGTGACTGCCTTTACCACGCGTCGCAGCGCGCCTTCAGAAAGCCACGTGACATTCACGTGGCACTGGATTGTCTTTGATGGCGTGTAGCGTCCTTATACGCCGCGCTGCAGCTTAGGACGAAACGAGACATTTATTTATTTATTTATTTATTTATTCACAATACCTTACAGGCTCTTTTTCAGAGCATTCCGTAAGGGGAGTTTCAATACATGGACTCAAAAGGAAAAAAAAAAAAAGATAGAAACAAACGCGCATACAGCTTTACACAGAATCATCGCGTGGGCACGAGATAAGTACAAGCAAAAAGCACGTGGGACTGATTAGACGGTTGCCATATTACACACGAACAGAAATAACCGGAAACGCAGAGGTTTGAAAATATGATTCAGTTGTTCGCGGAACAGTGCAGTCTCGCTAATGGTGACTATGGATTCGGGAAGGTCGTTCTATACGCGGATGCCACGTGGTACGACTGAGTTAATGAACGCGTTGGTTGTCCCAGTGAGGTGTTGAAAACTTTTACTGTTAGTGGTTCGATGAGATGATCGATTAGTGGTTTAAGGAAAGTAACGCTTGAAAAAGAATCGCTATAATAGAACTTGTGAATCAGGAACCGAGTAGAAGTGATTCGACGCACTTGGAGCAATGGTAGAAAACATTGACGTTTTAGGAGAGAGACACTCATGTTATATGAATAGGAGACTGTTATAAAACGGGCTGCTCGATTCTGGACTTTTTCAATGTGCTTAGTTAGGTATTTCTGATAGGGGCTTCTAAACGCTGCAGCATATTCGAGTTTCGGACGGACTTATGTTTCATAAGAAAATTTGCGGAGGTGGTTAGAGGCTATTTTAAGGTTACTTTTGATATAAACGAGAGTTCTGGATGCGTCGGCGGTCACAGTGTTAAAGGGGCCATGAAACGAATTTCGGGCTGGGATAAATTATTTTAAATTAGGACTTTACTAATCGCATATTGTTTTGTTGGCCAAAAGAAAGAGGGTAGAAAGTCAACAGTCAGCTTTTCGGTACGAACATTTGAAAATATAGCGGATTATTTTGTACCTTCTTTCTTTCGAAAGCTCTCCGCCTTTTCACTATGATACATCCGCGATTCCAAAAGCGCGTCAGCGGCGCCAACCTGACGTCAGCCGAGCAAAGCTCACGCATTGGACACGAGAACTGCGTCACTCGGACGTATGCGCTCGTCAACAATAAATCCGTCGACGAATATTCGGGTTCGCGTTCGTGGTCAATGAGTGCCCTCGCGGAACTTATCGTCACTGGGGAATGACAAGTTCTATGGTGTGCATAAACAGCAGGGTGGAAGCTAGGAGTCATCGCACCGGTGCCGAAGAATGTCACGGCGACGTGATTTCACAATTCGCATTTGAGTTGAGGATTAAAGCTAAGGAGGAAGAAGTAGGAAAATTGTTTTATGACCCCTTTAATATGGGTGACACTGACCCATGAAAGGTTAGATGTAAGGTGGACACCAAGATACTTGTAGGATGGACACACACTAAGAGATGAAGTGCTTCATGTGTATGAGAACTGCGAAAGAGATCGTTTGCGAGTGAAGTTTATTACCTGGCATTTGGATTTATTAAAGGGGCGGTGCAACGAAATTCGATTGGAATCTTCTTCACTTCAAACGAGCCTACTGGCACTAGTGGGACTCAAGGATACTCGCACGCAATGCCACTGGCCAAGAGACTCCTTTGTTGCGGTGTAATTTCAAGGTCAAAAGCGAGCGTTTTCATTCAATCTCTCCTTCGCAAAACTTGATGACGTAACTCGGTGGCCGCAGCACCTCCCAGTGACGATATTTGAATGTGGCTCATATATTGGAGCCGAGCATTGCGTTGGCACTCGATTTGGGCTCGTGATAATCGATAGCTCGTGAAGCATTCGGGTAGTGGCCCGTGTCCAATCGCTGCAATGACGACAATAGCCGAACCATAACAATGTCTGGAACTCAGCGCGTGTCCTATGCTTTGCCGACCCCAGCGCGTGGCTATGATCAACATTGGCGGCATATAATCGGGTCCAGATCACGTGGCCACTTGTTTTGGCTGCGAGTTGAGGGAATGAACGCCGCTCATTTTCTTTAATTTTTTCTGCGATTTCAATTGCGTGCGATGTAAAACGAACGGGTGTTTCACAGGTCATTAACAGGGATCCGTTGTAAACGGTATTTGGGCAAAGTACAAAAATCGTTGCATCGCCCCTTTAAGTAGCATATAGCCATTCTTCACACCAGTTTTTAATGCTATCAAGATCATGCTGCAGTCGTATGTGGGCATCTGGAGTGCTAATTCTTCTGTACAAGACCAAGTCATCTGCAAACAAACTTAAATTAGAAAACAAAGCATTTGGAAGGTCGTTAATGATGATAAGAAATAACAAAGGACCTAAAACGCTGCCTTGCGGAACGCCAGAGGTGACATTAATATGGTCAGATTGAAAATCACCACAGACAATATACTGAAAGCGAAACGAAAGAAAATTGCGAATCCATGAGGGTGTTAAAGGGGGGGGAGCAATGATTTCCGGACTTCGGTCAAAAATTTGTGGAAGTTGCCCTCTGACACTTCTGACGTAAAGAACAGAAAACCGATTTCGCCTGCGTGTCCTAATTGTTGAAAAAAAAAAAAGAAAAAAAGATAAAGATTGGCATTTTTGGCACCCCTCAACTCACTCCCAGCCTTCAGGGTCACATCTGGTCCCCAATCAATCAATGTTTATTTAATGAGATGAAGATTTTAGCCCCATAATTTGGGGCCGGCTACTTCAATCCTAGTAATGGGGTAAAGTATGATATGATATGTTCAATAATTATGAAATCTAGGCATAACGAGTAGCGAAGTAAACTATGAACGTGCTGTGTTAATATCACAAGCAAGTGCACTTTGAGAAGTACGACATGTACAGTAGGCTACTGTGGTACACAATATGTCTAATTAAATCCTGCTATACCAGTAACTCGTATTCATCGAACTTAATATTTGGCTTCTATTTTTGAGCCCTTCAGAAATGCAGTTAGTAAGGCGAATGCACGCTTTTGTTTTTTTAAGTTGGGCCAAGGACCTAGAACTTTGGCGAGAGAAAATGGACGATTGTCGAGTCCCGAGACTAATCCGTAAGCGGGCGCGCCACTGATCATATCTCGGGCAGTCCATGATTAAATGTTCGACGTCTTCGACCGGGTTGTCGCACGTGCAACTCGGAGTTTCTACTTGTTGAATCCGGTGAAGGAAGCTTCCCGTGTATGCTACCCCAAGTTGGAGGCGATGAATAAGGGTGTCGATTGATCTGGCTGAATAGGTGTATACTGGGCAACGGAGGTCCGGATCGATTAGATGGAGTAGGCTGTCTTGTGGGATGCTGGTAAGCCACTCATCATGAGACATTCGCTCACGTAGTCGACGGATGTATCTTTTGGCGTCGCTCTTTGTGAATGGTGTGAGGTGGACGTTGTTACTTGTATGGACTGCGGTAGCCAAGTGGTCAGCTTGGTGATTTCCTGAAACTCCGGTATGCCCGGGGACCCACTGTAGAGGTACAGTATTGCCTAATTCGATGGCATCAGAGAGTTCTAAGTAAATTCTGTGTACAAGGGAGTTGTGTTCACTACGACTATTCATAGTTTTAATAGATCGCAAAGCTGCCTTTGAATTAGTACATATTACCCAAGAATTCGCTGCCGGACTGTTTTTTTATGTACGTTGCAGCCGCGAGTAAAGCATGTAATTCCGCAGTGGTTGAGGAAGTAGGATGCGATAGTCGAAAGGATGACCAATGGTTAAAATCAGGTACAACAAAGGCTGATGTCGATCCGTCTTCAGTGGTTGATCCATCAGTATACACGTGGATGTCGTCTTTATATTTTTCTTCCATATGTGAAAGAGTCAATGTTCGTGCAATCTGCGTGTTAACAGATGTTTTTGTTTGCATGCCTGGAATGTCCATGTTGATCTCCAGTAATGGTAGCGTCCAGGGTGGTTTACAAATCTCTTGAATCCAGTTAGGTTGTTCGGGAATCCAGAATGGAAGAGAATTCAATGTGGAAAGAAAGTTTGTCCCTTTGCGAGTAAAGATATCATTGAACAGAGGCCGCGTGGAGAGTCGAAAGAAATTACGACATATCTTCTGTCTTCTTAGAATATGTATAGTGGGCTCTCTTGCCGTTACGAGTTCAAGCGCGCTGGATGTTGATCGTGGTAAACCTAGGCATACCCTTAAGCTTCTTGCTAGCATGTAGGTAAGGCGGGACTCTGATGTGCGGGAAAGTCCGTTTAACACCGGAATAGAATAAGCAATCGTTTGTCGTATTAGCGCCGTGTGGAATGAGAGCATTGCGTCTATTGATGCTCCCCATCTTGCCCCCGCAATGCAGCGAAATACATTAATCACACAATTAATTCCACTCTCTAATATGTCTAAATATAAAAAGGGACTCACTTGAAACGCCATCATTTTGAACGTCAGATGCGTTACTAGTTTTGGTTTCCAGCGCCATTACCCTTGAGTACAGCTCCTCATCCTTTCGTCCGTCGTCTTTTGCTTCTCTCTGAGTTCTTTTATTTCTGAGAGCATATTAATCTGACCTTGCTCTATCCTTTGAACTGTGACAAGTACCGTTGTCAAGATGAGCTCAGTGTTTGAAGTGTAGACAGCGGGTGGGTCATCCAGCCCCGGATTTGCTTCCGCGTCGCCGCACATGAGCAACATGACATCCCTCAGTCCCGCGGTAATATGCCCTCACATAAAAAACTAGCACGCCAGGAAGATTCAAGCCAGTGGACATAGTTTGCTCAGCCCACCACATTTGGGTAAATGAAACGCCATGGAGCGAACATGCTGCCAAAAGACACGAATTTCGCCCGTCGCCGCTTTTGCTCCTTTCGGAATGCGAACGTGCTGCTGGGCCAAGTTTGTCGATTGTTCGCCGCATATTCCTTCCACGGAGTCCCGCTTTTATGTGTCGTGCCTCGTTTAAAATAATGGGGATAGTCCTAAACGCGCTAATAGAGATTCGCGTTTTGTCTAGTCCACTCGACGACCGCTCAAAAGAAAGTATCTTTATAGAATGGCCCAGAGCAACCAAATTTAAGGGTATATACGCTTCGAAGTAACGACATTTGAGCAATCTTATTGCTGCCTAAAATCATTGTTCAAAAGAAAGGAGTGAGGTTTATGGTGGAAACAATGTACTGTGATCGTTAGTATCTCAATACGAAAAGAGGTAAAAAAAAAAAAAGTAACGCCGGATCGCACTGTGCTGCACGCAGGCCTCCGGTGCGCCGTGCTGCAGGGGGGTCGGTCCGTGTTCTGGAGGCCCCAGCGGGGCAAGCCATCCAGCTGGCTGGCCACGGCGGAAGCGGTGCACCTGAGCGTGACCCGACTGCTCGCACTCCAGGGCTGTCAGGGGAACGTGGACGACCTGCTCTTCTTCTTCAAGTTCTTCTACGCCAAGATCAGGTCCAGGTACAAGGTGAGGCAGGGGAAAACAACGACGTGTACTGCGCTCGATGCTGATTAGGCCGTCGTCGTTGGTCCCTTGTGAATGTCCGGGGTCCTCTGGAAAACGAAAGGAAGAGGACGAATCGTATCTCGCCGAAGGGTTCAGGTGTCCGGGTAAAAAAGTGGGGACGAAATTGGGAAACTCGGAAATCCAATAATATAAACACATGCTAAAAAAAAAACAAAAAAAAAACCTGCTTTTTTCTACAACGGACACGAATGAAATGAACCGAATAAAACTATACATGTAAGTTATATTCGGTTCATTCCACGCGTGACTGCGGTACTTGACTTTTTGACTGCGGGAGGTTGCTGACCGGGCTTTAGAAACATGTTGCCTGGTGGCGTGGGCTACCAATTAAGCTCTCTACGTCCTGCGTTTTCCCTCTTTGTGATAATATGTCTTAATGGCGCACTTATTTACCAAACTACCTGGGGTCACCCTAACGGCTTGTCTGGACTATCTCCTCTCGTCCTTCTGCCTACCCTTAACGTGTAAGCAACGCACGCTTCAGAGGAGCGCGGAACGGACCTGACGGCTGTAACTTTATTACTCCTAACTTCTAAGCATCAGGATCGTGACTGAGCTACAACGGGTTTCGTATACGGTCGTGCAACGAAGGAATTCAGACGTCTCGTTACGTTTTATCGGGGGTTCCTCGACCTTTGTGACAGAATTAAGCCCACGCACACATAGCGCAAATGATGTACCCTGGCCCGCGGTTGGTTCTCAGGTCACGCCGTCGCAATTCAAAGTCAGGATGGTGCGGGGGGGACTGATCTTGGCGCTCTCAAATATCCGGGACAAATTGAGGTAAACTAAGGAGGGTCAAGCTCGCTGTTTCGTTGGCGTGCATCTACCTTTTTCTTACGTCAAAGCTTTTTTTTTTTTTTTTTTCTTTTCATCGGGGCGCTTTGAGAAGGAGTTTATTTTGTCGCGTGGTCCTTGACACCATGTCGGCGTCGTCGTCGCGTTTACAGGGTCTGCGGTGTCACGCGGTAAATATTGACTCGGTTCAACGGCTGCCGCAGAGCGAAAGAGAGAGGCAACGTGCCGTGTTACTCTCGGGTTCAGCTAACGAGACAACCGCTACTGATTCACCTTACGCGGTCATACTCGGCGTGTTAGTTTCACAGTTTTCACTGTGTTGCAGTCCCGCACTGCTAGTCGAGCATGTGTCTTCGTCTTTGGTGTTTTTCTTGTCTTCTTTTTCATTCGTCACAAGGACTAGAGTAGCAAGGTGTCATTTTCATGCAGACTTTTCACGCCACCGAGGAGAGGCAGGTACTTGAATTGGCTCTAAAAAAAAAAAAAAAAAGAACGATGAATCATTTCCTGCCGAGAAAGTGCTCATCGGCTGGGGTTCAGTTCAGTGTTCCGTTAACCAGCGCACTGATCATCGTTTTGCGAGACGCAAGACTGGCACGGATCCCATAAGGCGTGAGATTATGTTACCCTAATCACCTCATCGTCATCAGTATTTCCTCCCTCATCTCATTTCATCTTGACTATCTTTACCTCCCTATCCCCCTTTTCCCGAGTGTATAGTCTGCTAGAACCATGCGCTCAAGCGACCTCTCTGCCTTTCAATCTTCCCCTCACTCTCTCTCTCTCTCTCTCTTTCTCTCTCAGTCCCTTGCACCCGCGGAAGTAGTTTCGGCAGCGCTGCGGAGATTACGCTAGTGTTGACAACGTCGCACAAAAAGGGTGTCGCCGTGTATAGACCTTTCCAAAAAGCGCCTTCTGCGCGCTGCCATCTTTGTCTGCTGAGCTGTGGAACGCCTTCTGAGCATGCGCTGTTAGTCTGCTGTGCGGTATATCGGATGCTGCGCATGCGTCCACAGCTCAGTGACTCAGCATTTTCCGCCCGGGCGCTTCGTTCGAGACTGCCGCTGGAAAGGTCTATAGTGACTAACAGGGCAACCTATCACTTCGCAGCGTCACCCAATAAGACCACTTCAGGAACTAGCTAATCGCAAAGTGAATGACATCGTCATTTATAGCCACCTCCTGATTATAGCTAGCCGTATTCACAAAGTGACGACCTTGGCTTGGGAGCTCCAAGTCACGTGACGTCCTGTCGGCACGTGCTGAAGCAGTATAAACGAATGAATGGACTGATGATTGAATGGATGAATAAAGGTATGAATGGGTGGATGAATCACTGAAAAGAATCCGTTCAAAGGTTTTACTGTATATGGGAAGCGTGCGACAAGACAGTGGCATCGCGTTGCGGCTCCCAGCAGAGTCGTTTGGCGGGAACATCAGTTGGATCGACGCTCTCACTTAGGTGTCGCCTGCTCCCTGTTATCACTCCGCAGCCAAACAGATTGCGGTGTTTTTGTCGCATGCTTTTCATTATCGTTCCCCAGCCAATCAGATTGCGGAGTTACTAATTATGAAGTCCGAAAAAGGAACCAGGCAGAGCATGAACATAATATGCCCTGCCGTTCCCACTAACAAATAACTGCGGGGCTTATTATATTCATGCGCTGCCTGATTCCTTCTTCGGCCTTCATAATGAGTAACGCCGCAATCTGATTGGCTGCGAAGTGATAATGAGAAGCGTGCAACAAGACCGTGGCGCCGCGGTGTGGCTCCCAACAGAGTCGTTTGGCGGGAACATCACTTCGATCGACGCGCCCCCTTTAGGTGCCGCACGCTCCCTATACTCTTTAGGCGATTGTATCTTGAAGCCTGTTTTTGTGTCTCCTTGGCTTAGCTCTTACATTTATTCGGAAAATACACTAAAGAGTCCACGAAGAACATGCCAAGAAGCAATGGACGGTGGATGTTTCTTCACTGCTGACCACAGTTTTATTTGTTTGTTTCTTTAAAGGATATTTTATTGGGATCTTTTCACAAAGAAACATTTTATGCGTTAAAAATTGTTCTGTCTAAAGTAAGGTTTTGCTCATGCAAGACCCATATTCACCGATGTTTGTTTGCAAACAAGCTCACTACCACCCTCTATCGGCGGACCCCTGCGCGCTTCCGGTTTTCGTCTTCTTTTCCATTTGTCTCGCCTTCTTTTGTTATTTGCACTACTTTGTGCAATGCACTAATGTTCTTACAGACGTACAGGCCGGCTTGCTAGAAGCAGCGTCTCAGCCAGCGCACGAGCTGAGCGGGACTCAAGCTGCGTCTCAAGACGCTCGCGCGCCCCAGCCTTCGCAGTGCTTCTCTGAAGGAAACTCTTCTTATCCGATCGCTGTGCGTTCCTGAAGAAGAAATAAATACACTACCGGAAGTCTACTGGTGCACCAAATACTGTGGCGCCCTCGTGATATCAACTCCCACCGAATGTGGTGAATAGCTCTCGCGCCGGCCGCCCGACTGAAGGGCGAAAAATGAAATAGAAATATGAATCGCCGAATAATAGGTATACTTCGTTTCACTTTATCTGCGAGCGAAGCCAAAGCTTGAAGCGCGAGACCAGCGCTTTTTGCGTTTCTCCCCAGCTCGCGCGCTCGAGCAAAGCCTGAACGCACGGAGCTTTCGTGCTCGCGCTTTCAGCTTTGCCTTCGCTCGCACATAAGGTGAAACGAAGTATAGTAGATACGTGAATGCGGTTGAGACCTTTAATAGACCATTTGCTGTATTACCCAAGCATCAAGGAGAATGCAGGGATTGGTGTTCCACGCGCCGCACGTGCTGGCCTCAGCAGTAGTAAATTTTCCAAAGCAAAAACCTAAAACAAATTGTATCTTGCACGCGCGTTCGTCAACGCTTTATTTTGGTTATTTACTTCGAATATTTTATACGAGGAAGACGTGCGCGTGTGGCGCGTGGAACACCAATCCCTGCATTCTCCTTGATGCTTGGGTAATATAGCAATAGGTCTATTCGGGTGACTGCTCGTGCCTCCTATAGACCTTTCCAAAAACGAGCTTGTGGCCGGTGCCATTTTGAGCGTTCGTGCGTATGGCGCGTGCTTCACTCGCTTTCCGAAGCGACGAACACGCACGTGCTGGGCTGTGAAGATCGCACGCTGGACTGTGATTTTGTAAACATTGGAAAGGGACCTTTCCAATGTTTACAAAATCACAGTCCAGCGTGCGATCTTCACAGTCCAGCACGTGCGTGTTCGTCGCTTCGGAAAGCGAGTGAAGCACGCGCCATACGCACGAACGCTCAAAATGGCACCGGCCACAAGCTCGTTTTTGGAAAGGTCTATAGACCTATATTGCTAAATTACCCAAGTATCAAAAAGCATACAGGGAACGTAGTTACACGCGCTGCGCGTGCTGGCGCTGGCAGTAGCATTTTTTAAAGCAAAAAAATCTAAAACAAACGGCAGTTCGCACGTGCGTCCGCAAACGCCTTTTTGTTTTGATTTCTTTAAAATCTTTATTACAGGTAAGGCGAGCAAGCGCAGCGCGTGTAACTACGTTCCCTGCATGCTTCTTGATGCTTGGGCAATTAAGCAATAGGTCTGTTGGGCCAATACCACCTAGAATACAAGGCCTGCGCATGACGTTTCGTTAGTAGATCCCCGACCCGCCCCAAGCGGCAAACAGGCTGAAGCTTGACGAGAGTAGGGGCCGCGTCCCAACTACGTCGCATTCACTTGCGGCCATAGAGTTATTACAATAAACGCTAGAGGCTCAGCTGGCGCTAGTGTGCTGTTGCATTTTGAAGCAGACAGCAAGCAGTCAGAAATTGACTTCCGGTAATGCATTTCTACGGGAAAAAGCGAGCGCATTTTCTCTCTGCGCTCGATTATAAGAGCAAATATCACGAATAATTTGCACGTACTAAGCACATTGGAACATTTCTCAGTCACGCAGACGAAATAATTGGTCAGTTACAGCATTTTTATTTGAAATTCGTGGCATGAAAAACGGTGTTAAAACCACTTCGTACGTGTATTTACGTGCACTGTCGGACACTGTTAGCGCGAACACGGCGTCGGCGCTTTCCAGCATGGGGGATATAAGTGCCAAACGAACGAAGGACATGTGGAAAACCAAGAGAGACGGCAAGAACTACGCAGTGACACTGGATAAGGAACTCCTTGTGCATGCAGACGATCAAAATAAATTGAAAGTCACGTAATATAGTCCGATTTGCAATAAATAAGTACTGCTTTATTCTTTCTGCTCATGAATATGTGCGAAGATGCTTGTTCTGGGTTCAAATCATCACCCGCACGCTCCAAATCTTGGCAAATAGGGAGAAGCCAGAGAACAGGTGCCCGATAAAAACTGCCCGACATAGGAAATAATAAGAAAACACACCTTTAGTAGCCCACGTACTTTATTCTTTACGTTTCGAACGTTTTTTTAACCACTCGTAAAGATGCACGACGGGGTCATTTTCATATAGTGACAGGACGGGCATATTAACAATATATAAGCACCAACGGAACGCTGGCGAACTTTGAACACACTTTACATTCTTTTCGATCGTTATTTTGCTTAGAATCGTCGCTCGTTTCTACATACCTGCCATGGAACA
Organism: Ixodes persulcatus; assembly: GCA_013358835.2. NCBI lineage: Eukaryota > Metazoa > Arthropoda > Arachnida > Ixodida > Ixodidae > Ixodes > Ixodes persulcatus. Next base: position 950,570 of record JABSTQ010010521.1, read on the forward strand.
GAGGTTTGGGCCTGAAATATAGCGAAGTTTAACATCGTTCAGTGGTAAAGAAAAAATGCTGTAACTAAAGCAATTACACTTTCACAATACTAATAAAGGTACATACTATCCGGCACAACCGAGAGAACAAAAGTTATTCATGTTATTTTCCGGCGAAGAGACAAAATTCACGCGCGTTTTCCCATAGGAATACACAGGAAGACTGGAAAAGTAGACTGCATGCTGTCTGCTTCAATTTGCAACCGGAAGTCCCGTAGACACTAGCGCCAGCTGAGCCTCTAGCGTTTATTGTAATAACTCTATGCTTGCGGCCACAGCTGTGTGCGTGACTGCTGAGCGCGAGCTGATAGCGAGCTTCCAGTTGATTTGCAACGTGCACGCGAACACTCTCTCGGCCAGGAGCGCGAGCTAGCACGCGCTTCTGGCTTTGAGACGGGCATTTCTAGCGCGCGCGCTCGTTCTGCAAAAGAACGCTTCAAAGCAGCGACCCGGAGTATAAACAGCACCCTCGAAAATGGCGTCCAGTGCTAGCGTCGAGCGTCGAGCGAAGGGCTTTGCAGCCCTTCGCAAAGCGGTAAAGCAATTTCACTCATGCATTTGACGCTCTACGTGAACGTCTAACTTCATCGTATACTATAGCAACAGACACTCGGCGTGAGCATCTGTTTCATTATCTGCTACGCAAACCACTGAAGCAGGCGATGGAGCAGACGACGTCGCAGACGATGTAGCAGACGATGGTGCTCATCCGGGCTAGCTAGGGGGCGCTGAGGGGATCTACTAGTGATGACGTTTAGAGGAGGAAACGCGCAGGCCTTGTGTTCTAGGTGGTATTGGTTGGGCGCATGTGATTGTGCCCGCGACGGGCTATTACAACTGAGTGAAGGCTAAGCATTTTTCTGGTGTGATTTCGTACTCCAGTACAACCGGCTGCACGACGCGATCAAAGGCGACGCTGTATATACAATAGGGAGCGCGGTCGCCGATTCAGGACAGTATAAGAGACTTATTTCACGTAGTCGCTGAAGCGGGGACCTGGAGTACACGTTAGGAAAATAAATAAAGGATTTAAGGAGTTGCATTGCAGCCGCTTATCTGAACACCAGTACCCCGACCCACTAGAAATACGTGAAACTTACTAAATGAGCGTAGCTTAATTATTCAGGAAGCCATTGAATGAGCGTGTCCTGTTGGGTTCCCCTGCTACTACCTATGGTAGCTACTGCAATACACCTATACTTCGTTTGAGCTTAAAGGAGTCACGAAACGTTATCGGGTTCGAATGATCGTGACTTTGCAAAGGCGTACTGGACCCAGTCTGGCCCAAGTAGACTCGCACAGACCGCCACGGGTTCAGAAGCTTTTTTTTTTTTTTTTGTCGCGGTGAAATTGCGAGGATATAAAAGGGACTATTTCTTTCAGTCTTACCTTCGCAAAGCTTGACGACGAAATTGTGGGATCGAAACCACCCACCTGAGGACAGTCGAGGGTGGCTCATGGATTGCACCCGAAAACTGCGTGAGCACTCAATTTCGGCTCGTAACAGTCAATGCCTCGGCGGACACTCGGCTAGTGGCACGTATCCAACCACTGCTGTGACGAGAATAGCCGAACTCTAACAATGCCTGGAGCTCAGCGCGCGTTTTCTACTTTGCCAACCCCAGCGCGTGGCTATGATTAACGTTGGCAGCATATGATAGGCACCAGGCCACGTGGCCGCTTGTTCTTCTGAGGCCAGATTCACGAAACGATCTTACGCAAAAAATATGCGTAAGACAAAACTTAAGAACAAATTCGTATTCACGAAACGAAATTTTCGTAAGTTTTGCGCAGGTTACGACGAAATCCTACGACAGCTCCGAAGCTGTCTTACGCACTTCTTACGATCAAATCAGCATGGCCGACAGCCACAGCGTCGCGGCTGGTCGCGGTCGCGACGACCAACGGACGTTTATTTTTCTACGTGCGCTTCTCACGCGTCCCGACTTCAAGCAGCAAGAAAAAAGTAAAATTACTTGAAACAGACCACGACGAACAAGAACGCTGGATCCACAAACACCCGGGAAAAGCTGACCAAGTGAGCTCGGCAGATAGGCCTAGCAGGCACTCTCGGCGCAGCGGTGCTCTGACGGTTTTTGGCCAAGACCGTCTGCCCACGACCGGCTGGCGTGCTGAATGGAATATGCCCGCGCGACCCTTGTGAACCCTTCCCGTATCGCTGACCTCAATTTTAGATTAAGAGGTCAATCTCTTCCTCTTGTCATCTCCTAGTTTTCCGAGGCAGCGGTGACGAACGCTGTCGTCGAAAAGGGACTCTCATCGATTCTATCTCTTTGTTTTGTGTGATATAGAGCTCAAATAAACGACGTATGGATTACCTTCGCCACACGGTATAGGCCTCCTGCGCTGAAGCTTTGAAAAAACTGTAGCGCCCTCATTTTGGGTAGTACAAGCTCACTTGATTGAGCCTCGCACTACTTATGGCACGTTGGTTGAGCTTTTTTAATTCTGTCTGGTCCTGAAGAACGAAAAAACACTTTTGGACGCCAGAAGTCGGCCAGACTCAACGCCGCAAGACAACCAAAAGTTCAAAATTCATGACACCACCGCTAGGGTACGCGTCTCTTATATCTGGGTGGTGACGTCAAAACACCCGTGAAGCGACGCTTTAATTTTTCTTTTTCTTTGTCATGTCTACTTTGGAACGCGCGGAACGGCTGTTCTTGGCTCACGCGCTTAGCGTCTTAGCTTTGACGGCGTTCGAATTTTTGTTGTTTCTTTGTATTTTCATCGTGATCTCGCGCTCGGCACCAGAGCTGGCACGCTTCTGCATGCGTGACAGTTTGAGACGCTAAAGTTTGTACTACCCGAAACAAGGCCTAACAAGTCCCTTTCGCAGCACCCTCTGGGGAACGCAGGAGGCCCATGTGCACTTTGTTATTAGTATTCCATTTCGCGGTCCAGCAGCGCGAATCCAGCACTTCGATCAAACGCGCGCGTTCGCTCCGAGTGTGAACAGGTATTACGTGGCTCTTGCTGACACTCTCGTAGTTCAAACGTATCTTTTTTAACGTCGGCTCGCTCCTGCATCTCCGAGGCCGCGAAAAAACGCCGCGGCAATTTGTTTCCATCTACGTCGCTTTGCAAATGACTGACACGGGCCGTCTTTTACCAACGATGACAGCTGTGTTGACTTCGTAGCGATCGAGTTCGTCGCAGTCAACGGAGGCGGTTACGCATCCCGGCCTCGGCATTCGGGCGCGTTTAAATCGTGTTAGCGTCGACATATCACTGCACGGACACGAACCCCAGACAAGCGGTGGCAGGAAGGGCGGGAGGCCGCCTGTGTTTGTTATTAAAAAATCCACGTGCTCCGAACGGCTCCGAACCATGCCGAGCTCTCCGATTGGTTGTTCGTGCTGCCGAAGACGCGTCGCCATAGCAACAGCACCGGTATGTTCTAGTTTCTCCGTACGAGAACGCCGCTTTCCTCCTCTCACTTAAGAACGCGTTCGTGAATACCGATTTCTCCTCTTCTTACGATGTTCTTAACTTACGAACTTCTTAGCTAAGTTGTCGTAAACTAAGAAGCTCTTCGTGAATCTGGCCTCAGGCTCCGAGTTGAGGGGATGAACGATGCTCATACTTCTCGAATTTGTTTGGCAACTTCCATTGACTAGAAAGGAAAACTGAGGCAGGTTTATTCAGTTATTAACGTTAGGGAGTGATTCTAAGTAGTATTTAGCGAAAGTAGAAAAATCGTTCTTTATGGCCCCTTTAAAGGGGCGATGCAACAATTTTTGTACTTTGCGCAAATACCGCTTAGAATGGATCCCTGACGTTAATGACCTATGAGACACGCATTCGTTTTTCACCCCACGCAACAGAAGTCTCAGAAAAAAACTAAAGAAAAACGAGTAGCGTTCACCCCCTCAACTCGCAGCCAGAACAAGCGGCCACGTGATCTGGAGCCGACTATACTTCGTCTCACCTTAGTATGGACTATTGTTAGCCGCGCGTGCTAAAAGCGCGAGCTAGTCGCTTTGAATGAAGCCGCGGCGGCTGCACGAGCGCTCGTGCAGCAAGTGCTCTAGTCAAGGCAGTCAAGGCTGGCCGCTCGCGCTAGCTCAGCCTTCGCGGTTAGTCCATGCTAGGGTGAGACGAAGTATATATGCCGCCAATGTTGATCATAGCCACGCGCTGGGGTTGGCAAAGCACAGGACACGCGCTGAATTCCATACATTGTTATGGCTCGGCTATTGCATGTCGTCGTTGCAGCGATTGGACAGGGGCTACTACCCGAATGCTTCTCGAGCTAGTAATTATCACGAGCCCAAATCGAGTGCCCACGCAATGCTCGGGTCCAATCTATGAACCATATTCAAATATCGTCATTGGGGTCTACTGCGATCCCCACGTTACGTCATCAAATTTTGTAAAGGAGAGATTGAATGAAAATGATCGCTTTTTGTCCTTGAAATTACACCGCAACAAAGGAATTTCTTGACCAGTGGTGTTGCGTGTGAGTATCCTTGAGTCCCACTAGTGCCAGTAAGCTCGTGTAAAGTGAAAAACATTCCAATTGAATATCGTTGCACCGCTCCTTTAAAGGGGCCCTCCAACAGTATTTGAGCGTCTACTTTTTTTTTTGCGGTTGCTCTACGCTAGTGGTCCCGGAAACCCAGTGGACAACGAAAGAGTTTAAAAATATTAGCGCATCATATTTTAATTTGACAACTCGGAAACACCTCCTCCGACAATGGCGCCGCGCGGTGCCGAATGCGCGCGCATAACGGCGCTCCCTTTCACTGTACGTCACATTCACTGGGTTTCGTGATTGGCGAGAGCCGTCCCAGAAATTTTGAAGCGGAATAAAGTATATCACACGTTAACCGTCATTATTTCTCTAAAAAGTCGTTTTTATAGAGCTAATAAAGTTGCAAATTAAAGTTCAAAAAGGGCGAAAACAACGCCTCGTCGCTCATGCGCGCCTCCCAGCGGCGGAGTACCTACTCGCCGAGGTGGCTCCGGTGGCGGAGTTGCGGGAGACGAGGCTTCCGCGGCTGTCGAAGCGGACTGAGGCAGAAACGCGTCGCGGCGCTTGCGTGGTGTGTCCTCGTACGGCGCGACGCCCAGCTCCGCACTCCTTTTTAAGAATTCGGCGCTCAAAATCCGATAAGCCCGGTAAATTCATCGACGATGGCAACCCGATTCCAAAGCTACGATGGTTGCAGCGAGGCCTAATGGCCGACCGGGCCGACGGGCTATCAACCAAACTCGCGTCCTATTGGCCAACAGTTTTGCTCCAATCGCTAAACTGTTTCATTTTACGTCATGAAGCGCAATGTTTTGCTTATTTAAAGTTGTTTTCTGCAATATTTAATTTGCTAATAACTCACAAAATATTGCGAATTTCTGTAATATTTTTTCTCCTCGGTGTTCCTGCTTTCATGAAGCTCCGTTTCAGCGCGAACTTCAAACCAGTCAAAAAATTGTTGGTGGGCCCCTTTAAAGGAGCGATGCAACAATTTTTGTACTTTGCGCAAACACTGCTTAGAACGGATCCCTGACGTTAATGACCTATAAAACACGCGTTCGTTATTCACCCCACGCAGTAGAAGTCCCAGAAAAAAAATTAAAGAAAAACGAGCAGCGTTCACCCCCTCAACTCGCAGCCAGGACAAGCGGCCACGCGATCTGGAGCCGATCATATGCCGCCAATGTTGATTATAGCCACGTGCTGGGGTTGGCAAAGCACAGGGCACGCGCTGAGTTCCAGACATTGTTATGGCTCGACTATTGTCGTCGTTGCAGCGATTGGACACGGGCCACTACCCGAATGCTTCTCGAGCCAGTAATTATCACGAGCCCAAATCGAGTGCCCACGCAATGCTCGGGTCCAATCTATGAACCGCATTCGAATATCGTCATATGGGTGTACTGCGATCCCCACGTTACGTCATCAAATTTTTCAAAAGAGAGATTGAATGAAAATGCTCGCTTTTGGGCTTGAAATTACACCGCAACAAAGGAGTTTCTTGGCCAGTGGCGTTGCGTGCGAGTATCCTTGAGCCCCACTAGTGCCAGTAAGCTCGTGTAAGTGAAAAAAACATTCCAATTGAATATCGTTGCACCGCTCCTTTAAGTCCAGACGCAGCCGACGCTACGAGGTAATTGGACCTAACAAGCAGCGTCAAAAGTGCAAGTCACTGGCGCTTTTCTGTTTCTGATTGGTTCAGCGATGATTGAACATGTACAGGCGTCGTCCTAGGCAAAGCTACTGGCGCGGATGTGCCGCGCACAGTCGCAGCGTTTTCGTTGCGAAGGGCGCAGCAGAAGGAGGGTGAACAGTCTAAGAGAACTCCTTAAAGGTTGTCCACACTTGAAATAAAAGCTCTTTCATACAAGACCCTTATAATACCTATTGAGTATGCGAAAATCGTGTGGGACCCACATACCTTGAGAAATTGTGCTAAATTGGACAAAATTCAGGGACTAGCCTCCAGATTCATATTTAACCAAATATAGCCGCGCTATATTCTATCACTGAACTATGTGAACTCGCAAAGCTCCCAACCTTTGAATCTAGAAGAAAATATGACCGCATGAATTTTTTTTCCAGATTATTCATAATCAAGTAAAAATGAATTATTCAGACTACTACTTCGAAATTCGCTCCAATGAATCATCAAGTTACAGCGACACCATGTATATTCCAAGTCAGTCTGTACGAAATGACTGTTTCAAATTCAGTTTTTTTCCTTGAGCCATAAACGAATGGAACATGCTACCGAATGCCACTGTTTCATCAGCGTCACTAGGTTCATTTCTTAAAAATATTGAAACGACTGTTTTATGTGCTGCTCAATACCTTTAATATATTTCACTGCACTTAGTGTCATATCAACTTCTGGAGATGTGTTCCTTTGATCGTTCCTGATCTTTGAGTGATGTACATTTAGAGTGTTATTTATGTATACTTGTTTTTGTTTCTGGTTCTATATTATATTAGATTGTATTTGTTGTTACGGAAAAATTCTTATGTTGTACCAGCGACCTGTATGTGTTCATTGTGTATTTTTATTTCACCCTGTAAGAGCCCTGTGTGGGCTGACAGTATTAATAAATGAATGAAATGAATGAATGAACATTCTGAGAGTAGCGTGGCGTTGACAGTAGCCGCTGAACCAACACAAAATGAATACCGGGTTACACCGTGAAGGTACTGGGACCAATCAAGCAGAGTCAAAAGCGCAAGCCACCAAACCCTTTCGGTTTATGATTAGTTCAGCGATGATAGAACTCGTACAGAAACATGACGAACGCCATAATGGTGCGCTTTTGGCGCTGATTTACCCTATCAGCTCCTATAAGGTAAAAGTGAAGTATAGCATTCGTAATGTTTTTTTTTTATTTTGTTTTTGTTGTGTTTTCAGGATTCCGGAGTTCTGCAATAGCGACGGTGGTTTGGGCCGACCTGCGTCCTCAAGTGGCGTCTGGTCATTAAGGTCACTCTCTCAGGATTCCGAAGGATGGTCGAGGCCGTCGTCTGTTGCCCGGAGTCGAGTCGCGAGCTTCGATGAATAAACCTGTTTTTTCTTTTGGCAGCAAAGTGTACGCGTTTATTGGCTCTTTTAAACTATCATACCCGGGAGCAACCTATGGACCATCCCGGTAATAACCTCCCGCGCGCTGCCATCTGGTGACACGTCGTCCTGAGCTTGCGCAGTAGCCCTCTTTCGGGGAATCTCAGACGCCACACATGCGTCCGCAGCCCGGTGACTCGACACTTTTACCCTGCAGGTGACGATATAGCGCCGCAAAAGTGTGTACACACATTTCACCGCTTATCTTGCGGTCGAAAACTGCCGAATCACCGAGCTGTAAACGGTCAGTGCCATTGGAATCGTTTACAGGACTCCTTGCATCAACGCGTAACCATTTTGCCTAACTTTGGTCAGATATATTGGTGGTTCGGGCGCGTGACAACGGCGCTTCTTTTTATCGTGGTCTTCCAAAAGCGACTTTTGATAACGTGAAATCAGCGGCAGCAACAAATGCTCAGTCTTGTATGTACACGTTATGCCCCCCCCCCCCCCCCCAAAAAAAAAAAGGAACAAATTACAATTCATCTTGGTTAAAAAGTATTCAATTAGATTACTTTAGAAGAAAAAAAGTAATTAGCCGTTACCCGAAAAAGTATACCGTTACTTTTTCGATTACTTCACATTATCAAAAGGACAATTTTGTTTTCTTTTCTGCCGGTTGAAAGACTGGTTTTTCGTACTGTCCATTATTGGAATCAAACCGTCGAAATATAAACGACTTATCGTAAATCGCCGATTTCGATGAACCATCCTCTTGTCGAATACCTGTTTCGAAGATTCCTTGCCGGGAAACTTGTACAAAGGGCGCCGTTAGAAAAGGGAAGCGAAATACTAACGGTTACCTGTATTCTTAATACTTCCAAAAGTAATTAGATTGTTCGTGCGTTTACTTCTACTAAATGTAACCCAGTTATTACGAAATTACTCCAAAAAAGTCTGGGCGCTTACGCAACCCGTAAGGGGAAACACCGCGATAGCTGACATGTGACGTCGGAGCCTTTTAGGTGTCATTTCCTAGCAGATGGACCGAATGAATTGAAAGGTGCGAGGGCGCACCATAGAGTCTGTACACATGTTTCGTATTAAACTAACATACCGGACGAAAATTTCATAGCGTTTTGAAACCAATGAGGGTATATTAAGTAGAGAGCATTTCGTGACCCTCAACTAGAGTGGACACAAACTAGGACTGCCTCGTGGTAATTGAAGAAAACTTCGAAAATCGCGTGCCCAAGTTTGAAATCCAGGGAACGACGAAACTGCATGTGCATGCGTGAACCGTTCCCTGTCGTTAGTGTGGCTTCCTGAATCTCGTATGCAATGTTATTGAACACAAACTAACGCCGCCTCGTGGTCACGGAAGTTTCAAGCCTGTAGCTCCACCTAATTTCACGCCCGTGGTTTCGCCGGCTTAACACCCACCTAGCTTTATTGGTTTTATCGCCCGAAAACCTTCTGGCATAATTAACGAAGACGCTTTGTTTTTCATTGATTCCTTTATCATCAGTCTCAGGGTTGTCTCTACGTGCCGCTATGGAGTCACGTGACGTTTGAATGTCACGATGTCAGGGTGACGTCATGACATATCGTGACTCACGGTGACGTCATCAAGTCGCGTGGCGTCTCTGTGCAACGTGTCACGTCATGGTGCCAGCTGACGCCAGGTAGCAGGTGACGTCATATGCGGCGTGACGTCAGAGTTGTGTCCAGCGGCGTGACGTCAATGTGGAACCTTTTGGCGAAGTGCCGGAAATGGCCCGCGTCGACATGGAGCGCGGTCGACGGCGCGAAGTGTTCCACTAAATACTATCGCAGTAATACAAGTGATTTGATTACTCGTAATGACTGCCGTACAAGCTTACACCTGCCAGATGAGAAAGCCGATAGTGCTGAATTTTCGGCGTCAGCTGAAGAAGGGTCATCTCGAGGCACGGACTAAACACGAACGCAGCGTCATCGTTCGGCTGAGGCTCGTGTCCAATCAGTGAGAACACAATTTTGACCGTTTACAATTTTTGGCAGTATAACTATGAGTCAAGACGATCAAAAGTATCGAAGCCAGTTCAGCGTCGAGAGCTTGACCCGTAACCTTGAGATATGTCATGTTCAAGCTTAATACATGTTTCGAGTGGAAAGCCGCACAAGCGGCTCGCACTGCTCGCTGTGTTTACATAGATTCCTCTCATCAAGGTAAGACGGAGTGAAATTGAAAACAATTCTACGGGGTTTTCTTCATAAAAATTGTGTTCTTTCGCTTTCTGTAGAGTTCAGTGTTTCTTGCACGAATGAATCATTGTTTAATGCAGAAAGTTACACCAAGCCCTCTTGACTTAAAGGGGCACTCAAGTGCTTTTTGTAGAAGCTTGTTTTTGATGCCCTGTTGTTTGTTGGGATTTAGTCAATAAAACGTTACCACTTCTAGGTGGAAAGACGTCCTAGTAAACTCGCAACAATAGAAATACACGGGCACTATTTTCTCTTGGGGGGAAACCATCCTCGGATTCCCCACCACCTCCCTAAAATTCGACCAATGAAAATAGTTAATTGCGTGGATATTCTGAACGTTACTATTATGGCTCTTTTTAGTCGCGTTGCGCATTAAATGTTGACAAAAATAAAACATTTTTGGGTCTAGGAGGCGTAAGACTGCAATTCTCGACTGAAAACGCCGTCCGACGCGGTGCTTCCTGGTGTCTGCTCCAAAACGGACAAAAAGTGGTATGTCACGATTTCTGAGTAAATTTTTAATAGACCCCTTTCGAAATACTGCCCTCTGTTGGCAGCTGTGGAATCCCTGCACAATGGCGGACTATACTTCGTTTCAGCTTAGGTCCGAGTGCGGCCGATGTTATGAGCCGAAAGGCCAATCAAACAGCGCCAAAAACGCAACGTCATGGCGTGCTCTCTGCGCGTGATAGGACAACCCGGAGGAGGAGAACGCGCAGAGAGACGGCGAATACCGGCTCGTCCTATCAACTGCAGAGAGCACGCCATGACGTTGTGACTCTTTCGCTGTTTGATTGGTCCTTCGGCTCTTAACATCGGCCGCGCTCGGACCGAAGCTGAAACGAAGTATAAAGCCGCAACGTCACGGCACACTTTATGCGTTTGGTTGAAGCAGAATTAAAAAACAGACCCCCAGAAAAAGGCGATGAGCGCAGTGACGTTGCACTTTCGACGCTGTTTGACTGGCTCGTCGACTCCTAGCATTGACTGCGCTCTGACGGTCGCTATCTTATGGAATGACTTGCACGTGTCACGATGTGTGTTGTTCCGCCATTGTGCAGGGGTTTTGACCTTCTAATAATCGGCACGCGAATTTCGAAAGGGGTCTATAGGGAAATCGCGTCAGTTTCGTCGCTCGGCTGAGGAGAACTTCCATTTCCGGTAGAAAGGCATATACTTTACGTCACGGCCACGTACGTGCTTTCACACGTTGGTGGCCGAGTCCGGTCGAGTAAAGGAGAAAAGCAGACGGTGAGTTTTCATCTTTTCCTTGCGCAGAAACTGGAAGCAATAAGACGGGATTCCTGCTTCGGGTTCTATGAACATTGAAGATGAATTGGGGTTTTTATTTGGAAAAAAAAAGCTGAGAAATCCTTTCATGGTCCCTTTAAGTCCTGACGCAGCCGACGCTGAGAGCTGATGGGACCAACGAGGCAGCGTCAAAAGCGCAAGTCACTGGGCCTTTTCTGTTAATGATTGGTTCATTCATGATAGGACACGTACAGAAACATAACTAGCACCCATAGAGTTATTACAATAAACGCTAGAGGCTCAGCTGGCGCTAGTGTCTACGGGACTTCCGGTTGCAAATTGAAGCAGACAGCATGCAGTCTACATTTCCAGCCTCCCTGTGTATTCCTATGGGAAAACGCGCGTGAATTTTGTCTCTTCGCCGGAAAATAACATAAATAACTTTTGTCATTTCGGTTGTACCGTATAGTATGTACCTTTTTGGGTACTGTGAAAGTGTAATTGCTTTAGTTACAGCATTTTTTTACCACTGAACGATGTTAAACTTCGCTCTGTTTCAGGGACAAACCTCTGTTTCAAGGAAGGTATGTGAAAAGGAGCGACGATTTTAAGCAAACTAATGATCGAAAAGAATGTAGAGTGTGTTCAAGGTTTGCTAGCATTGCGGTGGCGCTTATATATTGCTAATATGCCCGTCCTGTCACTCAATGAAAATGACTCCGTTGTGCATCCTTACGAATGGTTAAAATTAAAACATTCGAATGTAAGAAATAAAGTACGTGGACTACGAAAGGTGTGCTTTTTTATTATTTCCTATGTCGGGCAGTTTTTATCGGGCACCTGTTCTCTGGCTTCTCCCTACTTGCAAAGATTTGGAGCGTGGGGTTGATGATTTGAACATGCATCTTTGCACATATTCATGAGCAGAAAGAATAAAGCAGAACATATTTATTGCAAATCGGACTATATTACGTGGCTTTCAATTTATTTTGATCGTCTGCGTGCACAAGGAGTTACTTATCCAGTGTTACTGCGTAGTTCTTGCCGTCTCTCTTGATTTTCCAGATGTCCTTCGTTCGTTTGGCACGTATATCCTCCATGCTGGAAAGCGTCGACGCCGTGTTCGCGCTAACAGTGCCCGACAGTGCACATAAATACACGTGCGAAGCGGTTTTAACACCGTTTTTCATGCCACGAATTTCAAATAAAAATGCTGAAACTGACCAATTATTTCGTCTGCGTGACTGAGAAATGTTCCAATGTGCCTAGTACATACAAATTATTCGTTATCTTTGCTCTTATAATCCAGCGCAGAGAGATAATGCACTCGCTTTTTCCCATAGAAATGCATTACCGGAAGTCAATTTCTGACTGCTTGCTGTCTGCTTCAAAATGCAACAGCACACTAGCGCCAGCTGAGCCTCTAGCGTTTATTGTATTAACTCTATGCTAGCACCATGATGGTACGCTTTTGAGGCTGTCTGATCGGTCCCATCAGCTCGTAGCGTCGGCTGCGTCGGGACTTAAGGTGAAACGGAGTACAGTATACTGTGTGGGATACGCACATCACTCTCGCTCAATTAAAATATAAATATACAGATTTCTTGAACACAAGCCTAATCTTCAAGAAGGTAGAGAACTAACGCCAATAGACCCCTTTCGAAATTCACGTGCCGGTTATTAGAAGGTCGGAACCACTGCACAATGGCGGAACGACTGACGTCGTGAAACGTGCAAGTCATTCCGTGTGATAGCGAACGTCTGAGCGCGGCCAACGCTAATTCGACGAGCCAATCAAACAACGTCGAAAGTGCAACGTCACTGCGCTCATCACCTTTTTCTGTGGTATGTTTTTTTCTTCTACTCCAACCAAACGCATAAAGTGTGCCGTGACGCTGCGATTTTAGTCCGCCATTGTGCAGGGATTCCACAGCTGCCAACAAAGGGCAGTATTTCGAAAGTGGTCTATATTGCACGTGTGGCCACGCTCGAGTGAAACACGTACATACCTCCGCGGGGCGAGGCTCCGGCCTAGCTCACTCTATGACCTTGCGCTCGTGGAGGATGCCCTTGCAGTTGGGACAAACATGGTACAGGTCCTTGAAGTAGTCCATGTTCAGGGGCAGCCAGAAGCAGCAGCAGCTGTGACAAAGCACTTTTTTTTTGTTGTTTCTTCTTCCAGTGGGCGCACTTGCACGACCAAGATGGACTGGGCATGTCTAATTTTAGCTAGTTTCATGGAAATGTTTTGACGCGCGCATAAGTTTCATGTAGAGGCGAGTGGATACGCCATACTTTCCCGCGCGTGTAACTGCCGCCTTACTTGTAGAGAAAACCCGAGCACCAGTCTAATTTTAGTTCGTACCCGATACTGACTTGCCGAGCTGTCCTTTTCTTCGTGTTCGCATTTTGTCTGTATAGCTAAGAAAGGTTCCATTCGCTTTTTATTGTGAGGAGGCCTCCGCCACCGGTTACTATATTTGTTGGGCCTGTTTCTCCTGATTTCTGACGCTGTGAACGCCCATCTCGGACGCATCATTGTGTCGGCCACTGCAACTCTAAAAGCCGCGGTACACTGCTCGTACTGCTGCCGTCATGATGACAGAATTATTTGCGGACACGCCCCAACCATGTTGGAAGCATTTTGGCCTAATATATGCGTACATATGCTTCGAACATGACTCTAGACACCTTTTGTATGACCAACATGAGAGGACCATCAAGAAAGGCCCCCACACACTGTCTGCAGATTGTCTTTCGTACGATGTATTAACGGTGCGACCGCAGCTTAAGAGGACACCATTGACAAATGTCCACTGTCAACCACTAACGCAAAACTAACTACACTATCCTTCAACAACAAAAAATGACAGACGTTTAGAAATCTTTGTAATGCGAAACTAGAGCACATGCAGCTCTTGAGGAAGAGGAGGGGAGGGTATGCCCTTCCTCCTCCTTTCCATCTCCTCTCCCCTCCCACTCGTTCTCCTCCTCCTCCTGCCCTCCTCCCGCTGAATTTGTTCATAGTGACGTGACACGAAGTCAGGTGACGTCCATTTTTCCTGCTATATTTAACGGGGAAAATGACGTCGCATGACTTGGTGTCACGTCACCTATGAACAAATTAAGTTTCTCCGCTAGATTTAGCGGGAAAATTAACGGCACGTGGCGTCGACTCCAATTCAATTTCCCGCTAAATTTAGCGGGGCGGTTACGCCGACGGTGACGCCGCGAAACGCGGAAACAAACGCCAAAAAGCTGCGCTCTAAAAAAACAAAAAACAAAACAAAATTAAAGACGTTTCCAAATTTCTGTGATGCGAAATAAGAGCCCAGCTCTTGAGGAGGAGGAGGGGAAGATGCGGAGGGGAAAGTATGTCTCTCCTCCTCCAATTCAGTTTCCCCGCTAAATTTAGCGTGGAAAATGACGTCACATGGCTTGGTGTCACGTCACCTATGAACAAATTCTCCGCTAGATTTAGCGGGAAAATTGGCGTCACGTGACCTAAACGCCACTTCAATTCCCGCTAAATTTAGCGAAGAACTGAGTTGGTCACGACGTCAATTTTCCTGCTAAATCTAGCGGAGAAACTGAATTTCCCCGCTACATTTAGCGGTGAATTAAATTGGTGCTGAGGTCACGTGCCGTCAAGTTTCCCGCTAAATTTATCGCGGTTACGCCGACGCCGCGAAACACGGAAGCGGGCGCCTAAGAGCTGCGCTCTAAAGTGGGTCGCGACCACCGGTGGTCGTCTTCGGCGGCACGAAACACGCACCAGCAAACGGAAAGGCAGAGCAGAACCGCCGCGGCCTTGGCGAAGCGTCCGTTCTCCAGCTCGATGTTGGTCTTGACGTATCTGAAGCACTGCGGACACTGCAGCACCACGGGCTCGTTTCCGAACGCCGGCTGCTTGCGGGCCGCCGAACGGTCCGGGGGCTCCGGTTCTCCCTGTGGAGGGACCGGCTTCTGGGCCGGAGTCGGGACGGCTGGTCCCGAAACCGGCCCCGGTGCCTCCTTGGTAACTTTGGGGGGACCCGTCAGATGCACTGGGGGGAATACGAAAGTCGTCAGCAGAGGGACACTAAAGCAGCGGTCACGCTGCTACTACAGCATGCAAAAGACAGCCTACAGACACTTTTTGAGGCGTGTTTCTTTCTTGTCATATTGGCCATACAAAAACTGTCTGCAGGCATATGTTCGAAGCGTAGATATAAATGAAGAAAACATGCTTCGAAGTTTGAACACGCTTGACGCGCGTCCGCAGTGAGTTCTGGCATTGCGGCTTAGAGGGACAATGGTTTGGCCGGCACTGGCGATGAAAAAAGAAGCAACAAAGAACATTAATCCTCCGGTAAAGTACGTTGCTGAGATAGTTGCTGCATATTAGCGTTTGTCCTTTCTATAGACCAACTCAACTTGCTGACGTCATACGACCGCGGTGGCGCTGCTGTCGGTACTGCGCATGGGCTAACGCTTCATTCCTCCCAAATTCGGCTTCTGCGCATGCGCAGTGCCCACACCTGTTGTGGGCAAAGCGGGCTTGTTTGTAAACAGTGTGTTGGTTTATACTCTCTTGTCGCTGTCTCGTTTGCGCTATTTTATATCTACCGAAGCGTTATAAGTTATAACCGTCCCTCTTTACACTCTATTCGCTGCTGACGGTGCGGTGGAGGCCATCGTTCACCTTACCAATGAACTGCAGTTGATGCAACGAGGCATCGAAGTCAATCCAATGCCACGTGAGTGTCACGTGCCCTTCCGGCAGTGCGAAGCGTAGCGCGAGGCATGTGGTCACGTGATCCGTTCACAGCGCTGGATAGGCTGGGACGGCTGGTAGCGCGGCCGCTGTGCTTTGTCGTGGTGAAACGAAATACGAGTGCTCGCTGGACAAGTCGTACGTGGATCTTTCACCACGTGATCACACTGCCGGCCGTGACCTCGCACAGAGAATGGGGTCAGGTGATGAAACAGGCGCGGCTGATTGGACCGGCGAGCGCGTAGCTCCCGCCGCCCTGTCAGCTTAGGGCTAAATGGGCCATAGTTTGCCTCAAGTGATGTCATTGCACCATTCTTTAACGCGGTGTCCGTGTTTCTTGGGGGTGGGG
This sequence comes from Ixodes persulcatus, assembly GCA_013358835.2. Taxonomy (NCBI): domain Eukaryota; kingdom Metazoa; phylum Arthropoda; class Arachnida; order Ixodida; family Ixodidae; genus Ixodes; species Ixodes persulcatus. The sequence goes on from JABSTQ010010521.1 coordinate 966,759, forward strand.
GGGGGGGGGGAGGGGGGGGGCTATTGGCTGCAGGGTTTGTGCTCGTTCAGATCTACTGTCCTAAGGAGCTGCCGTCCTGATAGTTACTATTCACTACTCCGAGGGAGGGGGCCATCTGGTGGACTCTCTGAACGTGGGAAGAAGTTTCTTTCATAATCTATATTACTACTTGTGATCCTCTCTTGATAATGTCATACAAAGCCATAACATTGTCTTGAATCGCTTATGTATACAGCTGCATAAAATATATTGTACTGTGTGCCGTATGTACGAACTGCAAAGGGGACAGAGACCTTCGTCAGGCATTTTTGCCTTTAGTCTCTGTTCCCCTTCCGGTCGATCCGAAAGAAATAACAACTTCAAACTCAAACTCAAAAAGGCGTAAGGGAGAGGAGCAGAGAGACACCACCTATCCATACGGGTACCGAAAACTGGAGCTACCCGACGGCCAAATAGTGAAGCAGAGGAAAAGGGAATACATTCGGGAGGTTGGAGTCTGTAATACATCGCTGTCACGAGACGTAGTTCCGCGGCACTAGGGGTTAGTGTTACTTACTGCTTGCTTCGATGTTCTATTACGGTGTAAGTACAATTCACATAAAATTAACACGATAAAGGGGAGGCCTGGAGGAGGTAAGTCACCGGCCCGGCAACCTGAGTAATGCCAGTGCAAGCGACCGATAAAATTTAAGGTTCCCATCATGTATTTTGTTTTGCATACATTGAGTTAGGACTTCAAGCTGTTACATGACATTTCTGAGCATAAATGAGCGTTTCACAGTGAGGCGTTTTACATCACTATATCCCGTCGGTATCTCTTGGGGAAACTTCTATGTGCCATCAATCACTTTTCATTTCAATAAAAAAAAAAACTGTTTCCGAATTTTGGCAAAGCATGAACGTGAAGAAGAAGAAAAAATCACTTATATGTGTGATTATTCTGATAAGGAATCTGACGCCTGATGAGCTGCAGCACGAACACGTTCATGTTTATGCGGTTGGACAGTGAACCTTCCGGCAATGTAATAATACTGTAATCTGAGCTTTCTTTCTTCTTTTTTTGTCGACTGCGTGTACACTACGATGCTGCGTTTTTACCACACTTTCTCCAGCTGCATTGTTATTGCAAGATGCAGGATAAACTGATTTGATTTGATTATGAAGATCTGTGGTTTACCGGCCAGACGCGTTCTGCTGAAGAACTGCGGACGGGGAGCATTTAACACATCGATAAAACCGTCTTTCGACCGCGTCCTGATAAGACAAGTATAACCGAGCAAAAAAGATGCCGACGGCGTTTACCTGAGAGCCTGTTTTAACACCTAACGCTTAGAACCACGACCGGTGACATGTCCTGCGGTGGTACGTACCGACTGACGCCATCTTGAAGAATACACCAAGCAAGAATACACCGAGCAAGATGCAAAAAAAAAAAAAAAATCTGCACGCTTGAAAAAAAAAAGCAAATTTATTGATACATCTATTAATGTTCCTAAAAAACTGCTCCTGACTGTCGTTTCTTTTTTTCTTTTTTTTTCTCCTATAAGCGCAGTGAGCAGACGAAAAAGGGTGTCGTCTGTCCGCTGAGCTTGACTGGAGATAGCGTCACAAGCTACATCCCTTTAGTGTCCCATTTAGAGCTCCTGTATATAAGCTCCCGTATTGGCTAGTTGCTAATTAGCGACTAGTGGCTAGCGGCTCACGGAGCTGTGGAGCGGCCAATTCGCAACTTTCATGACCTATAGGGGGCGCACTCGTGCCTATTAAAATAGAGTTCCTGTATAGACCTTTTCTTTAACGACGCCGCCATCTTAAAAATTGCGGCGCCGACGACGCCGTCTAGCGGTTTAGAAAAAGAAATACCGGCTAGTTCTGGCAGCACAGCTATCTGGGTAGGCAACGCTGTGGGTATGGGGGGAACTTGGCTAGACTTGGCTACGGTGGGCTGCAATAACTTGGTTGGAGCTTGTCCGGTTGAATCCAGCTGGCTACTCCCAGGCCATCACCTTCCCTCCTCGAGAGAACGAGGACGAAGACGGTGGCGTGTTTTGATTGAGTTTCCACAGCGAAGTATATATGAGCAGTTTAATGTAGTCTATGCAGGTAAGCTCTGGGCATTTGATAGCTCCATCTTGAGTGGTGGCATGTAGACTTTTTCATACCTTTCACATACCAGGGGCTTGCAGTGATAACCTAATTGGACCACCTGCACCGGTAAATAAAATCGGTCTTCTTGTCGTAGACGAAGTGGTCGTGAACTTAAACGTGACGTTGAGTCTGATACGAATCTCTCGCGATTCAAGCTTGCAATCGACTGACTTCATAAATAAAGATTCTTGGGGAAAATGCAAAGCTCGATAACATTGCAGCCACACTCGCGCTGCAGCTTCTTGTGCTCATGGCACACTTTCTGCTATTGTTCTTATGCTTTTTTAAATTATTTATCCATCCGACGACCACGCAGTGGTAGCCAGACAACCGTAGATTTTCGGAAATTGCAGCACGGTAAAAAGGAGCACTCGGAACTAACTCATGCACGACGTCCATTTTTAAGCCTTTTCGCATACCCTTGGCGGTTGCATACCCTGTGTCAGCGGGCAATCCAAGAATGCACCAGGTCGAGGGTACGTCAGTTACTGGCTGGTTTGAGGTTATGCGAAAAAGGTCTATAGACCTTTCCAATGTTTACAAAATCACAGTCCAGCGTGCGATCTTCACAGCCCAGCACGTGCGTGTTCGTCGCTTCGGAAAGCGAGCAAAGCACGCGCCATACGCACGAACGCTCAAAATGGCACCGGCCACAAGCTCGTTTTTGGAAAGGTCTATAGGCTCCCTACGGGAGCCAGAGTTGCGCGTTTGATTCCACATGCCGCGTGCCGCCCTCGCCGCTATTCGCCGAGATCCGATCACGTGAGGAGCCGTATCAAGTGTCGTGCAGCAAAGTAGACGTTGCACGCGCCCCGGCGTACGTTCCCAGGCTTTTGAGCCCGCCGCGCGCCTCGAACGCGCGGCGCTGCTATTCGCCGAATTCAGTCACGTGAGGAGCTGGATCCACATGCCTTGCGTGAACGCGCAACTCTGGCTCCCGTAGGGAGCCTATACAGGAACTCTATATTAAAATGGCTGTCATCTGGACGATCGTCGTAGAACAGCGGTACGAGGCTGGGTCTCCGACGCGTAAGTAATTCTAGCTTTGCTATATACGAGCAGTATTAGAACCTAACGTTATTTTTTCACGCCATGAAGGTGTAGGCAAGCCCATTTATTATGAGGCCAATCATCCAGGAGCTAGGGAGCTCGATTCTCACACCGCGGTACCACCATCGCTGGAAGTTACGAATAGGCTTTCCTGCGCAGCATTTTATTTATGTTTGTCACGTGATCGAATTCGCCGAGTAGCGGCGCGGCAACGCGTGGGAAAGAGACTCTTGCTCTCCAAACGGGGAGCCTATCTAGGAACTCTACATCCATCTGGAGTGCCTACATCTGTGTCTGTCTCAGGGTGAGGACATCCTTTGTTGCACTGACTGTGCCTGCGCGTGACACACTGGCGCACTCAGTGCGTGACTTTTCCGGTAAAGTGGCGTCTATACTTCGTTTCAGCTTAGCTACGAGCGCAGCCAAAGGCTGGGGGACGTTTCACCATTTGGAAAAAAACGTGCGTACGCATCGCGAAGTATTGGCGACGTGCGCGATCGAAAGCGTCGCGGTGGTCGGCCTTTCACGATTGGCCGAATGCTGACTATGACGTCAGCAAAGTAGCTCTCATGGACGGAAATAAGAGGAACGTGAGGACTTCAATTTTGACGGTGTTGACAGTGTTGGTTCAAGAACGCTATGATTTCAAGTTTCCGCCATGCTAATTACAAACACCATTGAACTTGTTGTTCGCAAGGTAATGACGTCACGAAAGGTAACCATACGAGGGCGCCACCGAAACATCCCGCCGATAATAGGGTGGTCTAAGTCACCAGGCTCGATCTAAAATGGACCGTAAATATCGACGCCTGCACGTAGCAATCTCAACTTTTCGTCAAATGTGTATTTCACAGGTCGGTTTTTTCTTGTAAATTACAAAGCGTAGCTCTCTTTCTGTAAAAAATAAGGCCAAGAAACTTGCCAGGGTCTACGGCTGGCAGCGACGCAGACGAGGGGGGTCCAGATAGCGGGGTGTGTTTGGCATTGGTATTTATAGATGGCGCTACCTCCTATCGCTACCGCTCGCGACCACCGTGGTTTATGAAAATGAACATAATCTTTTTGAAATGTACCTTCGGTTAAAAAATAAATGCGGACATTGAAAGCAAAACTTAAAGTAAAAAAACGCGTCTGCATAACGGTTGCGCTTTTGCTGCCAACGGATTTCGTCTGCGTGTCGTCTGCTTTGTTTCGCTGGTCGACAGCACCTTCAGACGCTGCTCCCGATGCCATCTATCAATACGAACGCCAAACCCACCCCACTACTGGACTTGGTCGTCTGGGTCGCCGCCCGCCGTAGACCCTGGCAAGTTTCTTGGCCTATTTTTTTACTAAAAGAGAACTACGCTTTGTAATTTTACAAGGAAACACCGACCTGTGAAATACACCTTTGACGAAAAGTTTACATGGCTACGTGCAGGCTTCGATTTCTGCGGTCTATTTTAGAGCGAGCCTGGTGACTTGAACCACCCTATAGTTCGCCAAAGTAAAAATTTAGAAATCACGGTTAATGTGCAAACATTGCACATTTTCTCAGTTGTGTCCTCCTAAGAACTAATTATCAAAATATAAGTGAAATAAATTACTTTCCAGGTTCTTCACACTATATTAATGAATATGGTTCGACCAAAAACGCCTACCTGCTGGTAACACTGATGTGACTACTGTGACTACTACACGTTATTTTCCGGGGGGATTGGTGGCCGAGTGGGTTAAAGTAGAGTTTCTTATAGGCTCCCTACGGGAGCCAGAGTTGCGCGTCTGTTTTCCACGTGCCGCCGCGCCGCTATTCGCCGAGATCCGATCACGTGAGGATCCGGATCAAATGCCGTGCAGCAAAGTAGACGTTGCACGCGCCACGCCGAACGTTCTCCTGCTTTTGAGCGCGCCGCGCGCCTCGAACGCGCGGCGCCGCTATTCGCCGAATTCAGTCACGTGAGGAGCAGGATCAACATGCTGTGCAGGAAAGACTGCGCTACGGAGATGAACGCGCAACTCTGGCTCCCGTTGCGCTGCAGAACCCAAGGATCCTGGGTTCGAGCCCCAACCCTGCCCGTTTTGATCTGGATAAGCATCGTACCGGTGTGCGGTCGTGTATCACTACTGCGTGGTGGACGTTAAAGACCCCAGGCTAGCCAGGTATTAATGTTGAGGGATTCCTTGAGCTCCTGTCTTTTTATTTAAAAAACACGTTCGTGACGTTTGAAGGTGGTGTTTATTTACAAAAGAAGGGAATTTGCATCGGTGCCAGTGTCGCGCCGGTTTTGTGCAATATCTTTTTAAGTAAGTGCGGAAAGGCGATAGCGGATAGCTCGGAGATGAGTGATGGCAAGTACAAAGTATTTAGGTATGTAGATGATTTTCTCATCCTCGCACGCAATCCCGATTCCTCTAGCTGTGAAGTTACAGAGACGCTAAAGGTATTCAATTCGTGCTGCCACAGTTTGTCATTTACTCACGAGACACCTAAAGACGGGATTATGCAATTTCTTGACCTCAAGCTCAGTTTTCTAGGTGAGCATATTTGCTGGGAGTCAGGCACGTAGCCAGGATTTTGTTTCGGGGGGGGGGGGGGGGGGGGGTCCCGCCCATGACAAAATGCTGTATGAGGGGGAGGGGGGAGAGGAGGTCCCAGCAAAATGGAAGATTTCGGGGGGGGGAGGGGGGGGGGGGCCGGGCCCCATGGGCCTCCCCCCTGGATACGTGCCTGCTGGGAGTACTCCCCTAGACCTAAAAAGGGGGTCCTTCCCTTTGATTCCTGCCACTCCAAGCTCGTGAAGAGAGGCATCGCGAGCTCGTGTATGGAGGGTTCTCTCAGAAAGTCTTGCCTGCATAGCGCCCAGGATAGTTTTGTTAAACAAGTAGATCGTCTGCGAAAAGGGGGTTTCCCAACGAGCTCATTGGTCGAAGTAGCTGGGAGCTTAATAAAGAAGTTCAAGGGGACGCAGAAACCATCGCGCGAAAAGAGTAACATACGGCCTGTGGTGATACCCACGTGCTAACCATCTAGCCACGCCTGACAACGACACCTACTATGTGGACGCCGCACATACTCCAGAGAAGACCACCACAGCTGTTGTGGGACCGAGGAACGAGACTATCCGCAGTCACGCAGCAGTACCTTCTCCTATCGCCGCCGAGATTCAGGCCATTACAGAAGCCGTTTGCCTACATACACACAACACTGACACCATCACAATACGCACAGATTGTCAGGGAGCGCTACGAGCTTTCACACAAAATATACTCCCAGATCACATTCGCACAACGCTCACTAAATACATGCACAAACATCCTACGCTTCAGGTCCTCCTCGAGTGGATCCCGGGTCACCAGGGGATACAGGGCAATGAACGAGCTCATGCCCTAGCTCGCGACCATTTAACACCGAGCAACCCCACTAGGTGGCCAGAGACCTACTGTCCCAGAGAGGCCAGAGCCGAACACCGGAAACGACGCCGCGCCCGGCTCAAAGAAGCCAAAGTTAACAGGCTTCTTCTTCCATCGCCATCCCACACACACACTAGAGAGGACGCAGCCCTAATTCGTCAGGCCTAGACACTTACGCTACCCAACGACGCCATACAGCACCACATTGAAAACAGGTCGGGCAAACCGGTGTGTCAGGTATGCGGCGGTTACCCCAACGCCTTCCACACTTACTGGGAATGTCCTAGAGCCCTCTTTCCCCCCCACATTCTTACCCAATCTCACATCCCACCTTCCATCCCCTATTCCAGGGAGAGCTGGACCGTTCCACCCCAGGAACTCCGCCCAACCCTGTGGCCATTGCTGGTGGCCCACATCAAGCACATAAGGGGATCCTGTCAACCGGACCCAGCACCACAGCCAGGGGTCCAGCCGGGCTCCTTAGGTAGCGACGACTCGGACTAAGAGTTGCTTTAAAATAAAGTATTTCTCTCTCTCTCTCTCTCTCTCTTATATGCACGGTGTCTCACATAATCTTAAGAAGGTGGCTGGGCGCTATGATGTCCCGGTTGTATTTTCAGCGCCTAACAAAATGTCGCGATTATGCAGGAGAATCAATGACCCCCAACCGATAACAGACCCGTGCAACACCAAGCATAGGAATAAATACACTGATTGCACAACCGCCGTCGTTTACGAAATCCCAATGACGTGTGGTTTAAAGGGGCCATGAAACGAATTTTGGGCTAGGATGAATGATTTTAAATTGGGACTTTACTAATCACATATCGTTTAGTTGACCAAAAGAAAGAGGGTAGAAAGTCAAAAGCCAGCTTTTCGGTACGAACATTTGAAAATATAGCGGACTATTATGTACCTTCTTTCCTTTGAAAGCTCTCCGCCTTTTCACTATGATACATCCGCGGTTCCCAAAGCGCGTCAGCGGTGCCAACCTGACGTAAGCCGAGCCCAGCTCACGCATTGGACACGAGAACTGCGTTACTCAGACGTATGCGCTCGTCAACAATCAATCCGTCGACGAATATTCGGATTCGCGTTCGTGGCCAATGAGTGCCCTGACGGAACTTATCAGTGGGGAATGACAAGTTCTATGGTGTGCATAAAAAGCACGGTGGAAGCTAGGAGTCATCGCACCGGTGCCGAAGAATGTCACGACGACGTGATTTCACGATTTGCATTCGAGTTGAGGATTAAAGCTAAGCAGGAAGAAGTAGGAATATCGTTCCATGACCCTTTTAAGCTATGTAGGGCAAATTGGAAGATGTATCAATGACCGGGTCCGCGAGCACGCCGCTTCAACTAGAACTACACCGTCAGGGCATTTGGCTGTACATTGCAACAGATGCTCATGCGCCCCGTCATTTGACAGCACTAACATTTTGGCGAAGTACAAAAACAAAGTGTCACGCGAGCTTTACGAGGCATTTGAGATTAGGAGTAGGGGTGAAAAGTGCATTAGCGATACATCTCTGGCTCTGTCTGCGGATGAGTAGGAATATTTGAAACGTGGTCTGGGCGGGAACTAACGTGAGGTGTGGTGTCTGATGGTGTGCTCCCGTTGGTATATAAGTTTGCGTTTTTTCCTAATAAATTCAGTTGAGAGTGCGCCCTGTTTCGTTGTTATTCTACTCTTTGTCCCTGTTCCTTTGGCGCTTATTTTCCCATGATGTACCAACTGGTCCATCTAAGCATTTTATCCCAGGCTAGCAGTCGTACTGCACTGGTTAAATTGCTTATCTACAGTGGGTAACAATGTCGCCATGTTCTGGCAGACTAACGTCCTGCTGTATAAACAACTAACGACTAATTTGACCTTTCTTTTGACGTTGTTTTTTCGTTTTTTGTTTTGTGTGATTTCGTGTTCTCAACGGGCAAATCGTGGGCTTCAAGTGCTTCAACTTCGACGCTTTTCTCGCCAAGTTGCTGGACCTCCTTTGGTTTTTTTTGCTTTCCTAATTTCCACCGAAAACGCAACATAAGAAGAAAGGCACGTTTGAGCGTCAGGCGCGAGATCGTGATGAATGTGTACTCTACTTCGTCAGGAGTCTCAAACCGCGTCGTACCGCAAAGTTGTTCAACGAACATCGGAACTGACAGACGTTGGGAAATCAACGGAAAGTCGATTCGCCGACGGCAGGAAACACTCACCGTTGAAAAAAGGGTCAAAATTGGGTCTCGAGGCGGCGGTCAGAGGTAAAACCATGTGGAGTCGGTGGATCGCCGAGAAAACACGTACTCGAGTGCGACCGGAGGTACGCAGTATGCTTTTGTTGCTGTTAAGTGTTTGGGGAGAGAGCGCGCTACTTTGTTCGAAATCGGAGACAGTGCGGCAGTCTACTCAGAGTGCTCGTTCAACCCGCTTTTTCTGTTGGTTCCGGACGACACCGCGGCAGAGAGGAAGATCCGTCTGGGCACCGAACTTTACCAACTTCCGTGTTCCAACTCCGGCCTTCCTCTGCCGGCAGCGCGACGGCCCTTCGCGAAGCCCTGCAGCCACCGCACTGAACGGGAGTTTTATTTCAGGACGCGAAATAGCAGTTTTAATTATGTAGCAGATGATTCCGTCGATACTCACGTAGCAGACGAAATGTCTGTCATCGACTCTACTCTTCCGCGCAGATTCCGCGCGGAGTGATATACGAAATGCAGAAGTCGCGTCCCATCGCCGGCGTTTGATTGGCCCCGACCACCCGTAGCTTTGGTCACGCTCGGAGCTAAGCTGAAACGAAGTATAAGTATTAGCATAGCCTCCTATATACTCACACAGCCTGGCAGTTCGACGACGGAGCCATAGAGCTCCCGATCGCAGATTTAGAGCGCGGGATCTGGCAGCACAGAGCATTTCTCGGGGAGCCTGTAGTCAGCGCACAGCTTTTGCAGCGGTGAGGAGCCGAAACATAGTTTTCAAACTCGGACGAGAAAAGAAGCGATAGCGCGAAGAACGCGAGGAGCACTAGCGAACATTCCATCGCTCGGGACAAGCGTGTTTCGGCGTCTCGCCGCAGTGGGGCGCCCGTTACATGCCTTTTGTAAAGCTCCTCTATCCTGGCAAGAGTGGCGCCATTCCTTGTTGTGGAAATGCTCGAGACACGTGCCCCGCGCCACGGAAAGAACATGGCGTCTGAAATCTAGTTCAGTGCTGCGCTGTGCCGCCATGATCTTTCAAGGGCTGCACTTTGGACGTGTTTCGTGCATCGACGTACCTTGCATTCCTTTTGAAACATGAAGGGGCTTTAGTCTTTTGTCTGCCGCTCTACCTTTTCACTTTCGGCGGCCCCGTCTCGTGGCGATCTGCCAGGCTTTGTCAGTATAGAGGAGGCTATGGTATTAACCAGAGGTATAACCAAGGCTACGCGCTCGAGCTGTATCACACCACCAAATTTCGCGGAGTAAAAAACAATAATAAAACAACAACAACAATTGGGCGGGAAAATGGCTGAGATGTCACCACTCAAGCAGAAACGCGTGTGTATAGACGGTCTACATTCTTCGCTAACTCCCTGGCCTTTTAAAACTCTCTTCACAACTTCTTTGTTTGTGCTAAAAAAAAAAAAAAAAAAGCTTCGAAATTTGGTTGTTTGCGAACACATCCGCCGTTGCCCCTAGCACGTTTGTTGATTTCATTTTTTCAAAGAAAGAGTGATGGAGACCTTGAAATTTCATCAGGTAAAATATGGACCACCTAAATGAATACTCGTTGAAATTTTGAATTTTCTGTGTGCTGGTACCAATTTCTCCGGTTTGTTTTACTGCGCCACAATCCACTCTAGACACCCTATATTTCGGTATCGCGGCAAGCTCGGCGCTTCGACGGTGTTCTTTGAGAACACCATTATACATGTTGATCTCCAATGCTAATAAATTACCGGAATCATAGGCACTGTGCCACATAACGCCTGTTCACACATACAGCGCGGCGCTGGCTTGGCGCTTTAAGGCCGGTTCTCACGGGCAGCGAAGCGCTGATGTCGCGCTGCTCACGTGTCGTTAGCGACTCATCGTCTGCCATGAGCAACAGATTTGACGGTGCGATACAAAGCTGATGAACGCTCCCGTCAGCACGCGCTTAGCGCGAGGTCAACGCTATTCGCGACTCCAATTCACTATAGGTGGCGCCACTCGTTTTTCAAAATGGCGGGTGTTTTGAGGGTCGGAGATGCGTGCCGCTGCTGAGACGGTCAGAGTGCTGGCTTCACTGAGCGATATAAATTATTTCTAGTAACACTAGGAGGCTAGGGTGTTATGAGCGCAGGTCACCTCTTTATGCTGAAAACAAAAACTGTATTTAGCGTAATATTTAGGCTAGGAGGTACGTTTTAATTCCGGAGCGAAACCGAAACTAACCTTGATTTTGGATTTAATTTCTCGGTATAGGTCTTAATTTCAGATTCTTTCATAACTCAAAGTGTGTCTCTCACAGTAATTATTTAGTTAAAGAAGTTGTTCGCGGAAAATTTTGTCCCTTTAAAAACAGGGTCTTTCATACACCTTAGAGGTAACATAGAATATTATTATTTGTTGAAAAAATCAGTGCTGATATTTGTGCGTTCTTTCTGCCTTTTCTCGCTCAGATAATTGTCATATGAAATAATGAACTGCGGGCCTTTCAATGGCTTTTTGGGTATTTAGATGATTAATCTAAATGAATTAAAAAACGCTGTTCTCATTAGAAAAATTCAAAGACGGAATCCGAGTCAGGCAGCTTGAAGTGTGCGTGTTTTTAAAGGGATGCTGAAGCGAAATTTTGATTTCAGAAAACAACGCAGAAGCGCTAGGCGGTACGCTACCAACCCGAAAGCATCACCCACAAAGCGAACTCTCCCACGGATGGTCGTACTTTAGTGAAAGAAGTGCGCGCTTGAACAAGGCCAAAACGGCCCATGACGTCACGATTCTCGTTTCGTCCTCTTCTCGCTTTGACTCCGCGAGGACGCGAAGATGAGAAGGAAGCAAGGCCGTTTCCCCTCCTCCTCAACGATTCTGCAGGAAACGCGACGTCGCGATTCTCACTCAATCGCATCCTTATGTTACAAAAATACGGCCATCCGTTTGAGATATCTCTTTATGAGTTGTGATTTGGGGGTTGTGGCGCCCCGCTGTACACTCCTGCTACCTTTTTTTGTGATATCCGAGTTTCGGTTCAGCATCCCTTTAAGGCAACGCGTGACGCATAGGAGTTTATATTTCATCCAGTGTTTGCCTAACTTGATAACTATGACACTTTTTTTCATATGCTAAAAAGAAAACAAAATGATACCTTTCAGGAAAGACTAATATGGTTAATGGCGTATTTTTGTGATCGGGGCGTTAATTGGGGGCATACGTTGCCGCGATTTGCATTAATAATAATATAAATATTAAACGTAAGATATTTTAATACGCAATTTTTCAAGCTCTAAAATAATTAGTTGGTTATGATTAGGGTGTGTACTTTCCGGTGTTTATTTGTGGGAAAAATCGGCGGATGTTTTTCGGTGTTTATTTATTTTCGAAACACCGGTGTATTTCGGTGGAAAGTCTCACGAAGAGGATAAAATCGGTGATTATCGGTGGAAACAAAATGCGATTGATCACAGACAGAGAATTCCAATTTTATTCCCATATTTCATACACTTATTCTCGAGGAAGCATCTATTTTTCACGCTTGGTTATTATAGTAGATGCAAGCATATCTTCGAGAGGCTTGCATCCGTCATGGCAGCACGTTCCTTGCGGTTCACAACCCGCAATTTTGAAAACGCACGCTCCACATTTGCGCTGGACACAGGAAATCCCAAAATGTCCAGCGAGGCTTGGGACAGTAGTGGCCAGTCAGGTACATGAAGTTTCCAAAATAACACTGAATCAACGGTGCTAGTCACAGCCTACTGGCGGTAATAAAGAAACTCTGATTCTAGGTCACTCAGCTTGCGCTCGTCTCGGAGGACCAGCCGATAGATACTTTCATAAGGCACAAATCCCTCTGGCAGCTCCACTTTTATGCACGGATTAACAATTTGCACGCGGAACCAGAACGACGATTCATCCATGAAATCTAAGTCATCAGAGATGTTTCGGGAAACAGTCCTAAGCCCACTTGCTTTGAATCATCTGATAGTAGGCAGAGAAGGAATCAACAAGGTTTAACGTCTCACGTTGAGGAAACCCGCAGACGCGGGACGGACGCGCCTTCTCAAACACGTCTGCAAATTTTTTTTACAGAACAGTCCTTTTTTATACAGCGAAAAACCCCCACGCCAACAAAACCCTTTTTTCGTTTCCCCCAAAACCCATGGAAACTAAACAGATAACAATGAACGCATCTCAGTTCTCAAAGGTCAGCAGCCCTGTACGACAGGGATGTTGGCAGTGTCTTCCAGGAACCAGAACAACCTCTGAATACATGACTTGCACCGACATCACTTGGCCAGACACAATGGGGAGAGGGCACGTGAGAGCGCACCTTCCACTGCGTTAATTTTTCCACAATAGGAGGCCATGGGAGACATCATGGCGGAAAGGCGTGTGAGAGCTTAGCTTCCACTGCGTTCACTAGACGCTTTTGACCCCCAGAAAGGAGGGCGGACTGACGCCACGTGCAAGCCATGTATAGACACTGGAAGAATGCAGGAACCATTAGATAACACGTTTGACGAACCTCTACGGGGAAAGGGTTTCGCTAGGTCGGTTTTTTTCGACCGGTGTTTTTCGGTTTTAACCAGGGCGAAAATATCCCACCACCGGTGTTTTTCGGTTTTAACCGATTTTGTATTTTCGTCACCGACGGATGTTTATCGGTGTTTTTCGGTTAAAACCGGAAAATACACACCTTAGTTATGATCTACTTTCAAACGCGCGAACAAGTATGGCAATCTAAAGTGTGCTAATTATCATCACTGGTGCGAATTGCAGCATTTTCAATTAACAAGTGATAAAATAAACTCTAAAATCAATGAAAACATTCTAGCTAATGTAAGAAATTCATGTAAAATTTGATTAATTGAAGGTGCTATCAAAGTAGCGACTTTTGACAATCGGCAAAACTTCCAAAGTCGCCGCCAACATCCTTCCAAACCAAATCCTCCCCCCACCAAAAAAAAAATAATTATTACTTTTTTAACATTTATTTACTTTTGTATTTGCTCGCCGTCGTTTTGCCAATCTCAGCCTTTCCAGTTCGAAGGAACGCCTACCTGCTTGCACGTCTGCTCATTGCAGCACGTTTCATTGGCGTTGGAAGCCGGTGAAACCGTAGTGAGTTTTAGTATTGCGTATACGAGCGAACGCAAGCGCCGTGTGTTTGCGTTAGCTTTACGTGTTCCACACTGCGCGTGCGCGGAGCCCAAAATTGCGATCTTGAATGGCGCATGGCGATGAGGCGCACGCACAACGTGGGGCATGCAACTCTAACGCAAACGCACACCGCTTGCGTTTGCTTCTATAGGCAATACTAAAACTCTCTAATAAGGTACAATCCCATACCGGCTGCAGCCCCACGTTGGGACATTGAAGAGTGTTGTTTGCATTCGGAAATGACATTTATCGAGCCATGATCGCGAGCAGTTCCGCCGCGCCCGCTGAGCAGGAGAATCGGGGGACCCTCACTAGAGCGCTTCCCGTTCCCGCCGCGGGAGGGCGAGCGTCGAGCTGGAGACGCGAATACTTGTAGCGCTCCGCCGCATGTGTGAAGAGGCCTTTATCAGCGCCGTATCAGCGCTCCGCTGTATCTGCACCCCGACTTCTTTGCTTACAAAAACAATGGAACACTAACTCAGCGCCGACAGTAGCGCTGATACGGCGCAGAAGTTTGCCCATCTCAGTGCTGTGAGGTATGTGTGAACCGGCCTATGCTTGCGACGTCTTAAGTACGAAACATGAGACAAGTCACGGAAACCGCGCACCTCTGCTTTGCCAGGACATCCCAGACGCGTGATCAACTCTCTTTCAATAAAAAATTCTCTCTCTCTTTCTTTCTGCTATAGCATTAGCCGGTTCAGTCTTAATGGCGTATCTCGTAGCGCGTTACGTTCGTTCAAGTCCGGTTGGCAGTGGCATCACGACCGCAGCGCTCGAATTGCGCGGTGCACTGACCGAGCGCAAGTGCTCGCGCCTAATCGTCGACCGCCCACTAATGGCTCGCGTCGTTCAAAGATTCCGCGCAGCCCAACTTTCACTGCGCTCTCGAAACGAGTTCATGGGCCACGTAATGAAGACGGGACAGCCTGAATGGTTGCACGAAGACTCGTTTCCGGACATCGTTCCGCCCGAGCCCATATGTTTCAGTCGTGTGCGGCGCGGTCAGAGGAACTCTACTTATGCGTGGCGTTACTTCCGACACTGGTCTCCTTCATTTATTCGTCTCGTTCATCCCTCTTTGCTAGGGCATCGCAAAAGTGGAGGATGAATACGCAATGAGTCGTCTCCTCTCCCCACAGCCTCGTGGAAGAGACGGTAGCCGTCTGTGGATCCCGCTCCGATGAATACTTGAACACTGACGCGGTGGCCGAATCCTGTCACGTCCGTGCTCTGCCTACGAGTTCTAACGGTCGCACGCTGTCCTCAAAAACGGGACTCGGATATTTTTTTTTTTTTGTACACGGCGAGCCGTTGTTAATGCGGGTGTCGTTTCCGCGTGTTTTCAGCGGTGGGGGAGGTTATACCACCGGACGGGAAAAACTGTTTCGCAGTTCCGGAAAAGGTGACGCCAAAGTAGTGGCGAAGTGGGCCACTTTTAGAAACGGGGAGATCGTACCTATCGAAATGGTCAGCAAGAACGTCGGTGGCCTGGCGGTGGAAATGTGAAACCGGCGGATTAGATGCACACCTGTTGCGATCGCGAATATGTGGCATAAAACAGATGAGAAACACCTTTTACAGCCCTACACGAAGGACCCCTCTTCCTCTCCGGTCCTAGACACACACGAACCGATACATAAAAACACATTATATATATATATATATATATATATATATATATATATATATATATATATATATATATATATATATATATATATATATATATATATATATATATATATATATATATATATATATATATGGGTGGTTTCATCTCAAATCGTGCAGGCAAAAAGGGTCGTATTTTTAATTTCACTGAAAAAAATATATGTTATGGCGTCGTCTCTAAAAACGCAGCAGCCACAAACCGCAAGTCCGTCGGATTTTTTGTTCTAGACTTATGAATTTTAAAAGGGGCCGCGGCGGAAAGCAGTGTTTTTCACATCCGTCCTGGGTCGGATGTTTCGCTCGATCTCCCGTCGTGGATTTTCAGTCCACATTATATTAACTTTTTTCAAACACTCCGTGGGCACAGGTAAAACGCTATAATACCATGAAATAATTTTAGGCGTTTTGCTTTTTTTCTGAAAAAATGTCAAAAACGCCCCCTCGGTCAATTGTTGACGAACTTTGACAATTAAATACTGGCGATCTACTTGGGTTACATCAATATTTTTTTATGTCTATGAAGAGCCCCAGACACGCTCTTTATAGATATTATAAAATTATTTAGCTGTATTAAATATCCTTAGCGGGACGTTTACGTTAATGTTATGCGAAAACCAAAAAGTACCAATTTTAAGATAAATTTTCTCAAAAAAACCCATTTTTTATTTTTTTTATTTTTTGTTGAAGTGTAGATATGATAGTTGTCTACTCGAAACGCAAGTCGAGAAAGTGTATATTTTGTTTGTATGTTCTATATTTAAGCATCAATATCGTACAAAAACGTGTTTTTACGGCTTGAAGGGGACTTGCGAATTGCGCGTCTTCACAAACTTTGAAATATTTTTGCATTTTTTTTTAAAGCTCCCACGTAAAAATGAAATACAGTAGTTCCACCCTGTTATATTTATTGATCATTTAAATTTTATTATAGGCGGCAAGCTACATTGGAGCAGTTCAAAAGAGAAAGCGACACTTCTTAACAGACCAGCAGGCGTCGTAAAGTTTTAATGTATAGAAATCGGCAGACGTCGTATTGATTCGGGGCCTTCATTGGCCTATATTAACGTCCCGCCCTTTCGGAACCAGCAGATGACCACGACCTTTCGCGCTCGTTGTGTTAGATAGGACGGCCCGTGACAGTAAAGCGAGCAGCGCACCCTGTGTCACGAGGAGTGAAAAGGTACGAATGTGTCGTTGACGCGGCGAACAGTGACGGCCACCCAGGAGGAGTCAGTCAGTCAGAGTATTGCAGAAGGGAAAGCAAAGGAACTGTTTCCTGGGAGGATGAGAACACCACGGCCTTACAATATCGACGGTCAACAACAGTTCTGCCTGCCAAAACAACGCGCGTGCGAGCTAAAACCGGCGGCGCGGGCACGCACACGAAGATGGGCCGGTTTCGTTAGGGATGTGGGAAAATTTTGAAACCAGCCATCCGTGCACGCATGAAACGATACCGTGTATTTGCCCAAGCTTCGAACGCCCTATCCTAGAAATGGCCATGCTCTGCAAAGTGGTTGTCCTGTGCTTGTCCTCCGTGTTTTATTCTTTCAATTTTATGTACTCTATCTCCCTCCGCGGAAATCCGATAGCACCGAAGGGTTATCTCTTTTGTAAACAGCAAAGCCCGGAGACTAGCATCAAAAACGAGCGTGTTGGTAAATATACTTGTGTCTATTCTGCCCGGAGACTAGTTGGGTCGAAGTCAGCCTCCTTGTCAACTATAACCGTTTGTGAAGAGTGGTCTTCTCCCGAGATGAAAAGTTAGCGCCGGCTGACGTGTTCTTTTGAAAAAGGGAAGGGGAAAGAGAAAGTTTGAGTAACTGCATGCAGTAACTACCTCGAAAGCTCCTCTCACGATATGAAGCTCGAGGCATGTTACGTCTCGGTTACCTTCTGGCGCACCGCTGCTTGAAACTATTCTTGATTTTGTTCCGCACAGCCCGGACGGATGTGCGGAACAGAGTGAAGAATAGATTCGAGCATCATCTGGACGCCATCATCCTGCCAGGCTTCAGTGTCGTGGGACTGGACTCGGCGTCGGTCAGTTAAGACTTTTTTTCATTTTATTTCGTGAGTGTTTCTTCACTCCGCTGAACTTTGTTTCTCGGGTGCGGTTCTGCTGAACTTTTTTTTTTTATGTTTCGTTACTAACTGTTTGTTAGCATTGTTTACTTGTTTGGTTTATTTCTTCATGGCATAGCGGCCTGACGGTGCTGTAGAGAGCGTGTTCGCACGCATTTGGTTGTGTCCCGTTTAGGGAATGCCCGGAGGAGTTGGTTTTTATTCTTGCCGCGTGCGGCTGAGTTTTTCGTTAAGATCAGAGTTTTTATTTTTTTACCGCAATTTTCGTTAAGATCAGAGTTGGGTAATTTTATTCTTATTTATTTATTTTTATTCCCTACCCTTCTCTGTGACAATCTCTCCGTGTGTTTCGGATCGTTTTCGTGTCATCACTTTTGTGTATTACGGAAGTGAAAGGCCATTCCCTGGTGATCTCTGCGATGTGCGGTGAACAAACCCTAGCGTTTGGTTTCGGAAAGAATGGCATATAATAGATCAATGATGTGGTGATTTTTTATGTCTTAGTAATATGACAGCTAATAGCTAGTCATGGTAGTTTACAGTGAAAGTTTTATAAATCGAAAAAATACAACGTCTGTGCCTCTTCGATATTGAAGGTCTACTAGGCCTGCTGATTTGATTAGATATGTTTCTCGTGGTTTCCCGCTCTTTTCAAAACATAAATAACTATTCAATACCACAAAATGCGTTTATAAGTGATTACAAAACGCAGACGAAAATTCAAGAAACCCTTTTTACAATTCATAGAAGCGCACGTCTTTTTTGGTCTGACTTAGGTCTTGCAAAACGAAGACGTCTTTTTCCGATATTGAGGCTTAAATATAGAACATACAAACAAAATATACACTTTCTCGACTTACTTTTCGAGTAGAAAACTATCATATCTACATTTTAACAAAAAATGAAAAAAATAAAAAATGTTTTTTTTTAGAAAATCGATCTTAAATTTGGTACTTTTTGGTTTTCGCAAAACATTAACGTAAACGTCCCGCAAAGGATATTTAATACAGCTAAATGATTTTATAATATCTATAAAGAGCGTGTTTTGGACTCTCCATGGACATAAAAAATATTGATGTAACTCAAGTAGATCGCCAATATTTAATTGTCAAAGTTCGTCAACAATTGACCGAGGGGACGTTTTTGACATTTTTACAGAAAAAAAAGCAAAACGCCTAAAATTATTTTATGGTATTAGAGCGTTTTATCTGTGTCTACAGAGTGCTTTAAAAAAGTAAATATAATGTGGACTGAAAATCCACGACGGGAGATCGAGCGAAACATCCGACCCACGACGTATGTGAAAAACACTGCTTTCCGCCGCGGCCTCTTTTAAAATTCGTAAGTCGAGAACCAAATATCCGACGAACTTGCGCTTTGTGGCTACTGTGTTTTTAGAGACGACGCCATAACATATATGTTTTTCAGCGAAATTAAAAATTCGACCCTTTTTGCCTGCACGATTTGAGATGAAACCACCCATATATATATATATATATATATATATATATATATATATATATATATATATATATATATATATATATTGTTTTAATAAAAAGCCATGAAAGCTACACTTATGCGGTTTGTGCGAGTAAGCTGTACGCCCAGGGGGACATTATGTGGGTGGTTAATTGTTGCGATAAGTCGGCTAATTAGTTAAAATTCACTAATTAAATTTTCAATTAGGGAAAATAGACATATGCTTCCAATTAGAAACTTGCTGAGCGTCGTCCAAAACCCATAAATCAGTCATTTTCAGAAAGACTTTGAGCGCGTGAGAAGCGTAGTAGTGCACTAACGCACTAAAGTTACCACTCGTGGAGCAGGTACAAGGCTAGCGGTTTCGGTATGGCGCCCGCGCAATTTTTCCGTCTCTTATCTAGCCCCAGCTTTGTACCTGCTCCACGACTGGTAACTTCAGCGCACTACTGCGCTTCACACGCGCTCAAAGTCTTTCTAAATATTACTGATTTAGGGGTTTTGGACGACGCTCAGCAAGTTTCCAATTAGAACCATAGGACTATTTTCGCTAATTAAAAAGTTAATTAGTGAATTTAATTAATTAGCCGGTTTATCGCAAAGATTAGCCACCCCCATAATGTCCCCCTGGGCGTATAACTCACTCGCACGAACCACATAAGTGTAGCTTTCACTGGTTTTTAAACAAATCTGCCTGAATAAAACAAAAACGGTATGTATATATATGTATATATAGGTCAGCGCGCACTCTTATCTACACATACTAACTAACACATAACTAACTAGCGCTAACAAGACGAAGAAGTAGAGAAGACGCACACTGACAGCGCTGGCCCTTCGTCTTGTTTGCGTTGCTTTTGGTTTTTAAAAATGCATACCCAACTCACTCAAGTTTCTGCCATTCTTAAAGGGATATCGAACCGAGGAATTTAGTGTCCATAATAAGCGGCGCACGTTCTTTCCACGAGCCAGCAGCCGCCGGTGTGCGCGAGCCCACGCAACAAAAATGACGTCAAAGACCTCCATTCGCGGTTAAAGACCGACCTACGGAACCATTTTCCGCAAGGTAGGAAAACGCCCCTCGGGCACTTCTCTTCTCACCCTCTCCCAAAAGTCACGTGATGCCAGGGGCTTCTTTCGTGTCGGCTTTTCCTGTAGGGATAATCCTCATAAGCAAAAAATGAGCGCTAGCTGCGAGCGCGACACCGACCTTGAGACTTCCAGGTGCCTTCTCCTCGTTTACGCGGGCTCGCTCAATCCGCGAAACTGATGTCACATTCGTCTGGGGCGCGCACGGCACCGAGAAAATGCCGCCCCCAAGACCACGCCACTGTGTAGGTGCACCACATGACGCACTACCAGGCGAACGCGAAGCATCCCGCCGTGCGACGCGCTCGGTGCGGTCACTGCACATGAACGGGTGGACGGCAAAAAATATCCGCAAGAGTGGGGCGGCGGCTCGCGCCATCTAGCGAGGAATGAAAGTAACAAATTGTCTTTCAAGTGGATGGTTCAAGTATGTACTTGTTACACCGAAAATTCGCCGGCCAACGTAAAAACAAAAACACATGGACCTTGAAACAGAGCGTTTACAGGCAACACATATGCGATTTTATTCTCAGACTGGTGACAAGCTATTGGTACACGTCCGGTGTGAAAATCAACCGAGGCGAGGGCAGCAGAGGTTAAAGGGGCAGTGCAACGATTTTCACACTTTGGCCAATTAACTGCGGAAATTAATCTGCGTCACATATGAAACGAAAAACCGAAAACCGCATTTTCTTGCGAGCGCTAGTTCTTTAAAAAAAAAAAATGAAACAAATCGAAGGTCGAAGTGCCTCAACTCTCTACGCCGACTTTCGAGTGACGTACTCTGGGAGTTCACGTGGTTTCCCCTCGGGCCCTCTCTTCAGAAACCCCAGCCGCTTCCTCCGCGATTGCCGACTTTCAAAGGATTAGCCTCGTCGAAGGTCGCGGCGCTCGATGGACACAAAGGACGGATCGCCACGGGGCTGACGGCGAGTGTAGCAGCGGACGGGGACAGGGTTTGTTGACTTCCGCATAGAGAAATATAGTACTACGTAAAGAGTGGCCACTCAGGCCGTTTCGCGGCCCAGGAGTTAGGGACTCTACTGGCCGTTAGTAGGCGCAACAGTGCCACTTATTTTGAACAGTTGTCAGATATATAGTATTAATAAATAACTTCATTGTATAGAGTAAACTTTTAAAATTATTACGAACTTTGAAAGCTTTGAAAAACGACTTCAACGGCTGTGGCTATGGCTGTGGCACGACGGTTGGCTTCGGAGTCGTGGACTCGACGGAGGGCGGATACTTCGGCTGCTTGGTCTGTGTCTCTTGCCTCGTTGTGTGGGTTGAGTTGGTTCCGCGGCTTGTTGTCTCGTGCGGGTTTCTAGTCAATCTTCCGTTGCGGTCATGGTATACGGTATATTTAAGAAGTATTGTGACTGTAGTTTCTTTGTTGACGGACATTTGCATTCGGTCACTGAATTTAGAAGCGACTGGGCCAGTCATATGTGCAAGCGCCTTTCAGCACATGGTCATATGTGCAAGCGCCTTTCATGGAACTTGGACGGTAACTTTTTTTAAATGCCCTCCATCGTATTGCATTTGTCGCTGTACGTCTCGCTGTAATACAGTACTTTTTTTCCAGTGTACAACTGTTGACGCGTTATTCATACATTTTGCATGTGTACTGTTATTTTTGTAATGTATGAATAACATATATAACTCCTTGTCTTCAGAGTTGATGCTTGTTTTGCTTGTCATAGTTACAAAAATAAATACTTTTGTGTGTCAATCCCTGGTGTCGTCCCATGTCGTCCCTTCAAGAGAGTTAGCACAAATGTGAAAATATCCTTTTCGGTGTGCGGTCTGCAAATTCTGCAGTAAAATTAAGGTATGCTTATAAAACAATTCTATTTTAAACAAAAACCATGCTAGGTACAATAACACTGACTCGTTAAACTAGAGGGCGCATGCTACTGCCCGATACAAAAATACAGCCAGAATTCGCCTTGAATCCATTCATTCATCTGGCCAGCGGTTACTGCGTGTATCCATCCATTAAACACTCAACTAGGGACTATGCTGGCCGCTGGGTGCGCTCGCTGACGCTGAATTGGGCCGCTGGGGCCTATGGAAGTGTCCGCTCTTTACGTAGTACTATATTTCTCTATGACTTCCGCGTACCTCCAGAGACGCTGTCATTTTAGTTCCCGTAGCCACCACAGGCGGCTGCAGATCGGCAAATAATGCGTTTTTTGCCTCGCGATTACGCAGCAGAATAGCAGTTTTTCGGGGAAAGGTGACCCGTTTTTGGTCACTTGGGCTTGGATAAACAATATAAAAAATGCAAACTGGCAATTCTTTCAACATTGAAACCGTTGCACCGCCCCTTTAAAAGAAAAACAAGAAATTTAATTAGGCGATAAAAAGCCGCGCACGGCGACAACACACAAAACCATCAGAACGAAATGCGAACACGCGTTACAACACACTCACGAACCTTCGGGCAGCGGGGCCGCGAAAAAAACAAGACAGCACTCAATTCCCGACACAACGCGAAACAACTCACCGCTCGCGAAACAACCCACCGCTCGCGACACAAACTGCAGCCTGGAAACAAGTTCGCCGGTGCAAAGAACACGAAAGTTCCGAAAAGGAAAGTCCCCACTGCGGGACCCAAAGTCCAGGGAAACGTTCAAACGAAGTCCGAAGACTCACCGACGTCTTGAATCCGACGAACGACGAAAGTTTCACGTGCCCCGCGTGGTGGACTGGTTGGTCGGCGGCCGACGCAACGCAACACCGCACGCACACACACACACTTCCCGAAAAGGGAAAAACCGACGCCCGTCGTCACTGCTGGAATCGTAGCCAGAACAGAGGGCTTGAGGGAACGAAGATAGCAGCGCCGACATCACGTTCTCTCGAGCTGCGGGCCGCCATGTTTCGCGAGACGAGGCAGGAAGGCAAGGAAGACCGACGCGAGGCGAGAGAGAGAGAGAGGAGGTGCCGAAGGAAGCGGAGAGGGTTAACTCAAGGTCGCAGTGCGAGGACCTGCATGGTCTCCTTCCGACGGTGCAGCTGGTGCAGCAACGCACCAGTGCCGCGCGCCGCATCAAGTCCCAGGCGAACGTAGTGCAGCCGCACCGACACGACCAGGCGAACGTGACGCGTCCGTCGGTGCAGCGCGGTGCGGTGCGGTGCGCCCAAAACGAATGTGACATAAGAAAGTCAGCGCAACCGAAAGCTCTTTTTTTTTTTTTATGAGCTGCATTGCAGGCCTAACGCCACTCGGTCGGAGGAAATCGAGAGGCCGAGATATGCTTGTGTCGTTCCAGCAGCCGCCCTCTGGCATTGCGCGGCTGCTGGAACCATCCCGGTGTCTTCACAAAGATTGGCTTGCGCAATAAAGGGTTCAGATCATCGATAATCAATTTCTTTCCGAAACATATAAATCAGGTTGCTTTCCCTAATCCCTTCATTACTGTTCGAAACATATATCTCCTCTCGTATGTTGTTCATCCTATTTTGCAGCATTTTGGGTATTTATTCTTCCTTACCTCTGCTTGATGACTGTTTTATAAGTTGATAAAGGCCTTTAAATATTGGCGCGGGCTTGCGCGATCAACGCTGTACTGGATTTATCCAATATTTGACGAGATTGGCGTTAGGAGGGTGGAGGAAGCAAACGGAAATTCTGGATTCTAATGAAGACGGCGCAGTCGTAAGTTAGGTCTTTGCTTCTCCCGCCTCCACAACGCCCCATCGTTTGCACTATCACAACTTCTCAGTAACCTAGCTGTATACCACATTTTACTCATAGTTACTATAAATGTGGCCCCACAGGCTCTCCCGTTATGAGCGAGACGACTTTTTAATGACCGGCGAATCTCCTGGGTGAGAATAAATATTATCACCTTCCCACAACAACCACTCTTTTCTCTACACCCCCCCCCCCCCCTTCCCCCTTTCCCGAGTTGGGGAGATATCAGGCCACTCCAGGAAGCAGCCTGCAGACAGGGCTTTTTGGCTACTCATTCTCAACACATTCGAACGTGGAAGTAAACACATCGCATGAACGACGCCCAGTTTATTCGCAACCTAAATAATGTGGCACTACTGTTGGGACCCAATCATTTTCATCATCAATCACTATGTGTTATGATTTCATGGTGAAAGTGTGTTCGTCGTGATGCCAAAGAAGTGATCGATTCAAAGGGAGAAATAGGCCCTCGTATTTATTTTGCGGAAATACTCGCTCCTGTGACGCTCTAGTGCGTAAGGGCAAAGCGCCCGAGGCAGTGCGTAATACTTTAGAACTGTCGCTGACGATGAAATATTTGTGGGAAGTGCATACAATTGTTTACACCATATTGTAGCACCCTAAACCAAAACATACCTAAACACAAGAAATTGTCGCAATCGCCAAAAAAAAGAAAAAATCACTCTGCGAAAATTGTTGCCCCCTTCCCCTCCTCCCTCTATCTTTTTTTTTTTTTTTTTTCCCGCGCCACTACAAAGAATAGCGGCCGAGCAACGAATTTCCATCAAAAACCTCGTTTCTTGGAAAAAGGACTCCAGGGTATATAATAGTGCATAAGTTAGGGAGTTTGTAGAAATAATAGGCGACCATTGAATCTAAAGGCCCGTTCACACAGTTGCGTTCGGAGCGACCACTACGCTTACGAACGAATGCAACCGGTTGGAACGACGAGTTACCATAGCAACGAAGCGCCAAACGGTCGTTTCGTTCGTGTTCGTTCGCAACGCAAGGAGTTGAGCCGGGCTGAACTTTTTCGTTACGTTCGGGAACGACGGGAGCGACAGACCAATCACAGGTCGAAGAGAGCTCGGTCGCGCGCGTTGCATGCCGGTCGTGCCGGGCTCCTTCTATTTTCAAACATGGCGTCGTGCGATCGTCGACGTGGACGGCGTGGTGGAAACTCATCGTTCCTCGTAAAAGCGCTATCCTTGACTGTGAATTTTCGTTGTGTGTCGTCATGATAACCCAGCACGTACTAGAAGGGAAGATCCACCTACTCGTGCGGCGATCTCGTGGCGGCACTCTCAAGACAGCAGGAACGCCCGTGCCGTCGTGTTTGTTTACTTCGACTACAGTGGTGCTTTCTTAGCATTTGTGTCCTCGAACATCACCCGGATTTCTTTTTTGGCGCATTCCATGCGTGTGCTCAAGTTCAAGGTATTACTGGTGCGTACCGTATAAAGGATGCGAATTTTCACGCGTTTTCATCACCCGAAAAAGGTGAATAGTGTTAGCAATCCTGAACGCTCGCAACGTCTGTCAAATTATATTTCTACGTTGCTATATCGCTGCTAAGATTACATCGTCTTTTATAATCGTAGAAAAGGCGTGTGGCGAGATTTGTACTGTTGGCAAGGTCGTGTATTAAAGTCGTGATCGTGCAAGACGGCGTACTGCATCCTTTTTTCTTTTTTTAATGCACTATACCCTGCAAGCGTATCCTGAAAAAACAATAATAATAAAGCTTGAGGTCATAGAAGACGGTCTGTCTATTTTCTGTTACGCAAGTGAGTGGCTGCGCGTCCCCTTCTTTTTAGAGGCACCGCTGAAACAGCTGACGGCAACGGAGAGGCGGTCGCCGTGCTGCCGACCCGCTGCGCTTGTTGCAGTGGTAGCAGAGAGTGTACGAGCGGCGTGGAGCGGTCGTTCCTGTCGCTCCGGTCAGAACGGACGCAGTCGTGGATAACGGGTTCGTTTCAGATGTCTGAGCCAGCCTTTACAAAGCTATTCTAGGCGCACAGCAGATCTTCGTGACTGTACGCCGTAGCCGAAACCTCGGGCGCCTCGGGCTGCTCCGGTGAGAACCCCGCGTCGGGCACGGAACGACGGAACCGTCCGCCATGTTTGTAAGCGTAGCTGGGATGCTGACTATTGGCTAGGAGCAAGAGCTGAAGCTCGTTTCTTATTGGCTGTTGATTCGTGTGGTTCCACGCGGTTGCATGTGTGTGTACACGTCGCGCACAGTTGTCGTTGAAGTCGCAGCGGTTGCATTCGTTCGTAAGCATAGTGGTCGCTCCGAACGCAAGTGTGTGAACGGGCCTTAACCTTCTGCACAAATCATACCCGGAATATTTTCTTTTTCCTTCCACGCGATTAGACGGCGAGACGCTAAGGGAATTTATGTGCACTAACATGCTGCTTTTAAGAGAGAGTGCCAGATTTATAGTGCATGTCAATTGACATTTAAACAGTTTAATCACTGTTCACAAACATTCGCGGCTTGGAGGATGACATGGAAGCATGGCGGAAAGCAGCTTGCTTGAAATTGAAGTCTATATTGCATTGCACTGGTGTGAAATAGTATTACGTATTTTTGTCTTATTTCTGTTCACCAAAATAAAAACAGCGTTTAGAAACCGAACACTGCGTTTTGAGGAGCGCGGAAAGGACTTAAAAAACCGGGACAACCTGAACGATACGAGGCGCCTTGTGTCACTCAGCTTGTCCTGGTTTCTTGTTTTTCTGCATGGAGCCTTTCAAAAGGGGATAAAAAATTATGAACCGACTGACCCGACTTACCACGTTAGAGCAGTTCATTTTCATTATGAAAGGCTCTCTTCAAGCGTCTTGCATAGTTAAGCTTGTACTGGTTCGTTTTTATTGTCGGTTCCTTTCAAAAAGTGAGCCACCACACCAACTATTACCACATTCTTAATTTGCGGAAGCGGAGAAGTGTAAATGCGACAAAAGGAAAGATTCGCCCGCGTTATTTCAGTCCTATAGAAAAGCGGACCGGATACAAGAGGGCCGAAATATTTTACAAGAAACACGCAATCTTCTCTATAATTCTGTCTAGCATTTTGATGTGAAGGTATACTTGGACGTCGGCATTATTCGTTTAGAAATGCGTGGAAGAACGTAAGTGGGCGAACGAGACGCCTCTGTGTTTTGCGTCACGCCTGCATTTCAAAAGTTAGACATACTGGTTCCCGACACCAGCACGATTGACGGCTCCGCCCGGGTATTTGATTGTTTATTGATACGGAGAAGAAGGGAAAGAGCGCAACGGCCCGCGGCCGTAGTGCGTTCTGGCTCGCGCTCTGGCGGGCAGTCAGATTGAAAACCCACCGCTGAAAACCACCCCGTGTACGGAGTCGAAAACATGATAATCTTTGAATGGGAGTGGACGTAGACGTATATTGATCCGATGCAAAGTTTCGCTTGATTCCTGAACGAATAATGCCGGCGTCCAAGTATACCTTAATTCATATCAAATTGGTAGACAGAATTGTAGAGAAGATTGTGTGTTTCTTGAAGAAGATTTCGGCCCCTTCTTTCCGGTCCGCTTTTCTATTGGCCTCAAATAACGCGGGCGAATCTTTCCTTTTGTCGCATCTCCACGTCTCCGCTTCCGAAAATTATGAATGTGTAGGTTGGTCCAGTAGCTTAGAGCTCACTTTTTGAAAGGAACCGAATATAAAAACGGACCAGTACAAGCTGAACTATGCAAGACGCTTGAAGAGAGCCTGTCGAAATGAAAATGAACTGCTCTAATGTGGCAAGTTGGGTCAATCGGTTCATAATTTTTCATCCACTTTTGAAAGGCTCCGGAAAAACAAGAAACCAGGACAAGCTGAGTGAAGCAAGGCGCCTCGTATTGTTAAGGTTGTCCCGGTTTTTTATGTCTTTTCGGCGCCTCAAAACGCACAGTAGTCGGTTTCTAAACGCTGTTTTAATTTTCGCAGAGAAATAAGACAAAAATACGTAATAATTTTTCACATCAGAGCAATGCAATGGAGACTTCTATTTCCAGCAAGCTGCTTTCTTCCATGCTTCCATGCCATTCTCCAGACCGCAAATGTTTGTGCACAGTGATTAAACTATTTACATCTAAATTAACATGCACTATAAATCTGGTACTCTCTCTTAGACGCAGAATGTTAGGGCACATGATTTACCCCCAGCGTCTCGCCTTCTAATCGCGTGGGAGGAAAATGGAAATATCCCGGGCATGATTTGTGCAGAAGGCTAGATTCAATGGTCGCCTATTATTTCTACAAACTCCTTGACAGATTCAACACCATATACCCTAGAGTCCTTTCTCCAAGAAGCGAGGCTTTTGGCGGAAATTCGTTGCTCGGCCGCTAATTTTCGTAGTGGCGCGGAAAGAAAAAAAAAGAAAAAAGAGAGAGAGAGAAAGGGGGATATATATTTTTTTTCCGATTGCGGCATTTTGTTGTGTTTAGGTATGCTTTTGTTTAGGGTGCTACATTATGGTGTAAGAAATTTTATGCACTTCCCACAAATATTTCATCGTCAGCGACAGTTCTAAAGTATTACGCACTGCCTCGGGCGCTTTGACCTTACGCACTAGAGCGTCACAGGAGCGATTATGTCCGCAAAATAAATACGAGGGCCTATTTCTCCCTTTGAATCGATCACTTCTTTGGCATCACGACGAACACACTTTCACCATGAAATCATAACACATAGTGATTGATGATGAAAATGATTGGGTCCCAGCAGTAGTGCCACATTATTTAGGTTGCGAATAAACAGGGCGTCGTTCATGCGATGTGTTTACTTCCACGTTCGAATGTGTTGAGAATGAGTAGCCAAAAAGCCCTGTGTGCAGGCTGCTTCCTGGAGTGGCCTGATATCTCCCCAACTCGGGAAAGGGGGGGGGGGGGGTGTAGAGAAAAGAGTGGTTGTTGTGGGAAGGTGATAATATTTACTCTCACTCAGGAGAGTCGCCGGTCATTAAAAAGTCGTCTCGCTCATAACGGGAAAGCCTGTGGGACCACATTTATGGTAACTATGAGTAAAATGTGGTATACAGCTAGGTTACTGAGAAGTTGTGATAGTGCAAACGATGGGGCGTTGTGGAGGCGGGAGAAGTAAAGACCTATCTTACGACTGCGCCGTCTTCATTAGAAGCCAGAATTGTGGTTTGCTTCCTCTACCATCCTAACGCCAATCTTGTCCAATATTGGATAAATCCAGTACAGCGTTGATCGCGCAAGCCGGCGTCAATATTTAAAGGCCTTTATCAACTTATAAAACAGTCATCAAGCAGAAGTAAGGAAAAATAAATACGCAAAATGCTGCAAAATAGGATGAACAACATACGAGAGGAGATATATGTTTCGAACAGTAATGAAGGGGTTAGGGAAAGCAACCTGATTTATATGTTTCGGAAAGAAATTGATTATCGATGATCTGAACCCTTTATTGCGCAAGCCAATCCTTGTGAAGACACGGGAATGGTTCCAGCTAGCAGCCGCGCAATGCCAGAGGGCGGCTGCTGGAACGACACCAGCATATCTCGGCCTCTCGATTTCCTCCGACCGAGCTCATGGAGAAAAGCGTTCGGTCGCGCTGACTCCCTCAGTTTCGCGGATTGAGCGAGCCCGCGTCACCGAGGGGAAGGCACCTGGAAGTCTGAAGGTCGTTGTCGCGCTCGCAGCTAGCCGCTCATTTTGGGATTTTCGAGGATTATCCCTACAGGAAAAGCCGACAGGAAAGAAATCGCTGCCATCACGTGACTTTTAGGAGAGGGTGAAAAGAGATGGGCCCGAGGGGCATTTTCCTACCTTGCGGAAAACGGTTCCGTTGGTCGCTCTAAGATGACAGTGAAATGTATGGGCTTCGGGCCAAAGGAGAATAAAGACAAGTTTTTCATCTACACAGTGGTGTCTGGTGTAAAAGGTAAGCGATTAATTGGTCTAACAAGCACGTAGCTTTCACTTGTTGAGATGAAAAGCCTTTATTTATTCTTTTTTGGCCCAAAACCCATTCATTTCCGGCGGCTGCTGGCTCGTGAAAAGAACGTGTGCCACTTATTATGGACACTAAATTCTTTGGTTCAGTATCCCTTTAACTACGGCGTGAGTCAAAGAGATCATTGGCCTTCAAAAAGAATCGCACAAATCGGTTTTTTTTTTTTTTTTTAACGCATCCAGCTAAGAGTTTGTACATAGGTGGTCGAGGGTGGTGCATCTTGTCTACTCAAACTATATGGTGCCTGAAGCCCGTCTCCGACTGGTAGTAATTGGGGGGGGGGGGGGGGGGGGTTGTGTGGATATTTATACAGCGAGTCGTTGGTCAACCATTTTAAAGTTGCGACGAGTCACTCGCTGTAGATGAGCAATTTAGCCAGTGCAGTACAACCGCTAGCCTGGGGTCTTTAACGTGCACCACGCAGTAGTGATACACGATGGCATGCACGTGAGGAGCCTGATCAAGTGCCGTGCAGGAAAGTATACGTTGCACGCGCCCCGCCGTACGTACCCCTGCTTTTGAGCGCGCCGCGCGCCTCGAATGCGCGGCGCCGCTATTCGCCGAATTCAGTCACGTGAGGAGCAGGATCAACATGCTGTGCAGGAAAGACGGCGTTACGGGGATGAACGCGCAGCTGTGGCTTCCGTAGGGAGCCTATACAGGAACTCTAGACCAACTCATACCCCTAGTACCATATACACCCGGGCCTCTTCACCCCCCCCCCCCGCCCCCTGTGCGCTATGCCATGGAAGGGCAGACCTAACCCATATCATTTGGAACTGCCCGAAGGACCCTTGATTTGACGGGCCTGGCATCGCTACGCTGGGGCAGTGGGAGGCCGCGCTGCTCAGCTCGGACCAGGTCCTCCAGGACAGGGTCTCCCAACGGCTGAGCGGGTCCCCGGGGTCCATGGACTCCTAGCCACCAGGGCCGGTTTGCTCATCTTGCGGCCGCGGCGCGGCTGCGGCCAAGAGGGATTTTTCTGTCACGTGACCAGCTCCATGGGGACAAGGAAGTACCTAGCGTCCCTGCCTAATGGCGGAGAAATCCGTACCACTTCAAGCACAAAAACCTAGTTTCGCTCGCAGAAACTGACTGCAGGGACTTTCAACTGGAGTCCAATTGACCGCCCCTTTATACTGTAGGAGCGGTAGGTAAAGTTACGGCCAGGAAGGGTAAATATGAGCCAAAATAAAGAAAAAACCACGGGAGATAAAAGCGGTGGCAGTATATTTATATACCTCCGCCAGCGCCCGCGGCTTGGCCTTCTGCTGTGGTCGAGAGGTTAGAGCGTCGGTATTTCGCGTCGCGGCGTGAAAGTTGCGGGTTCAAATCGCGCTGGCAACATTTTCTTTGTGTGTGTATTTTGCGCGTGTCTCACTTTTTAATTGTGATCTTTTTTTACGAATCATCCACTTGCACTACTGCGCCTTACACTATTTTTACTACTGTTAGTCCCGCCTGTTCCATTGAAACACCGGGAAGAAAAAAAAAAAAAGATAAAGGCAAGTTAACGCGCTAATTCAATCCTTTAATAATGTTCATTAAAAGGACACCAAGGTAACAACATCGGCATAACTCTCACACAAACGGAGCCGAAACGAGCGTCCTTTCCCCAGGAACTACAATTTTATGTTTTTAAATATACAACGCTCTTGCTACGACTCTTTTCAATAACAGGAGACGCCTATTTAGTACTAATAAAAACTGCAGTTGTGGCAATTAAAAAAAAAAAAAAAACTTCCACAAAATAAGCAAAAAGAAAAAAGACTAGCAGCTCTGGATGCATTGATTGAGCGAAATCCTACAGGCAAGGCAGCAAGTCAAACGTCTGAGAAAGTAGTAAAACCGAAATAAAAGAGATATACTTTTACTTGCATGGAATGTGATAAAAGGTATATTTTTACTCTTTACATTTTGCTGTGGCAATCGTTTTGTAATATTAACACATTACTTGTTGAATTCTAGTTAGAATAGCAGACGATCACAACCGAAGTCAAAAATGAATCAGGCGTCGACATCGCAAACCATCTCTCTAACGCAAACACCTAAAATGAATTTGGATCAACAAATGGAATTAATTAGAGCAGTTGGAAAACGGAAACAACAAATTATATAGGAGTTCAGCAGCACAGTTACCTGGCGAACGAAGAGACGGGCATGGGAAGATATTGTCAACTTTCCGTGGAGTGTACGGCAGATGCAGGAGGCGTGGCGGAAATTGGTAAAGAAAGCCAGACATGTATGCGCTCTTCCGAGGCCATGAACAACGAACATGGTGAGTCAGAACTACCCGCCCAATAATTTTATAGAGCTCATATTGCCTTGTCTACATTCTTAGTGGGAGTGCAGTCAAATGCAACAAAAAAGAACAGCGAGTTTCTGGCGCGATTTAAACCCGGGACTTTCACGCCGCGACGTAAAGTACCGGCGCTCTAACCTCTCGACCGCAGCAGAAAGCGCGAGCCGCCGGCGCTGGCGCCAGTATATAAATATACTGCCACCGCTTTTATCTCGCGTGGTGTTTTTATTTAATTTGGCTCATATTTACCCTCCCTGGCCGCAACTTTACCTGCCGCTCCTACAGTATAATGGGGCGGTCAATTGGACTCCAGTTGAAAGTCCCTGCAGTCAGTTTCTGCGAGCGAAATTAGGCTTTTGTGCTTGAAGCGATACGGATTTCTCCGCCATTAGGCAGGGACGCTTGGTACTTCCTTGTCTCCAAGGAGCTGGTCACTTGACAGAAAAATCCCTCTTGGCCGCAGCCGCGGCCGCGTCCGCAAGATGAGCAAACCGGCCCAGGGCCCGTTTGCACAAAGCGCTAACCGCGGCTAAAGTTAGCCGCAGTACCTAGGAGAGGGATTTTGAAATCACGTGACTGGCTCGGTAGGGATGCGGGAAACATGGCGGTGCCCCGGTGAGTGAGTGCCGCTCGCTTTGGAACTAATATGTCGTTGTAGCTGCAATATTGGGCGCGTTAGTCAGCAACGAATGGTGGAGGAGGCTTTCGCTTTGCCTTACCTCACTTAAATCGCAAAGCATGAGCCATGACCTCGCCGCATGTTTTAGATAGTCTTTCGATTCTGGCCATTCCTAAGCCTAAATGAACGCGATAATTGTCGGCATGGCAACGTCTTTGGATTCCACCTCTTTAAGAAATCACCGGTTCAAGATTTTTTGGTAGAGAACGCGCGTGCACACCACGAGCGCTCTCACGAGATCTCGCTTGAAAGCATGCCATGGCCGCTCGTGAATCCATGGAATGCGAACATGTGTTTTCATACCAGAAACTCTGGAACCATGATTTCGAAAGAGGTGAAAAGCAGACAGCGTCCCAATAGACATTTTTCTAAATTACCCAAGCATCGAGAAGAACGCTGGAAGTGTAATTCTACGGTTCGCGCGTGCTGGCCTTTCTCTTATAAAAGATTCAGAGTAAATAATCATAATAAGACTTTGACGAACGCGCGTGCAAGGCAAAATTTGTTTTAGACTTTTTGCTTTAGAACAATTAGTACTGCAGACGCCAGCACGTACAACGCGTGTAACTACACTCGTAGCATGCTCCTCGGTGCTTGGGAAATTTAGCAAAAGGTCTATTGGGACGCTGTCTTCTTTTGTGTGCTATCAATACCCGGCCGATTGATTCAAGGCAATCCACTTTCCAAAGACGTTGCCATGCCGACAATTATCGCGTTCATTTAGGCTTAGCAATGGCCAGAATCGAAAGACTATCTGAAAAATGCTGCGAGGTCATCGCTCATGCTTTGCGATTTAGGTGAGGTAAGGCAAAGCGAAAGCCTCCTGCACCATTCGCTGCTGACTAACGCGCCCGATATTGCAGCTACAACGACATATTAGTTCCAAAACGAGCGGCACTCACTCACCGGAGCACCGCCATGTTTCCCCGCATCCCTACTGAGACAGTCACGTGATTTCAATATTCCTCTCCTAGGTACTGCAGCTAACTTTAGCCGCGGTTAACGCTTCGAGCAAACGGGCCCAGGTGGGGCTAAACTCCCTATCCTCCCCGCTCAGCAATCACCCTAAGACAAATAAAGTTTTCCCTCCTGCTCCCCCTAAATAACAGCGGGGACATTCGAAGCCGATTGACGTCAACTAACTTCCCTCAATCTAGGCATTCGTACAACCAGTTTGTTTTGATTTCTTCTAGTCGATTCTCTCCAAAGCCCGTTTCGATGCGGATTAACATGGTTCAGGGCGTGTGGTTGTATTAACGCTACTGGGTTACGCCTATTTAACGCTGACTCTGGCGCACAAACTGCTCATATACAGCGAAAGCAGTATGATCGGTGACGGGTTGAAAACCCAGAGGAAGCTCCGCCTCCAGCGTACGATCGTTCCCTCCCTTTGGGCTTCGGCTGCGCCCGTGACGAAGTGCTGGAAAGGGCATAAAGTTTCCGCTGAAAGCGGAGAGACTACTGGGTTCTAAACCTGTCTACCGACAATGGACGCCATTTTAATCAGACTGACCTGTTGTCTCGAATCCAACAAACGACTTTTATTTCAGGGATTGAGGCTACAACAGAAGCGAATGTGCACGTTGAATGGCATATCTGTCATTTAGACGCTCGCCGCTTCACGGCGGCCCAAGTAATATCCGCTTTAACCTTTATAAATCATGCAACTCCTTTAATCCTTTGCGTCCTACAATATTTTCACCTTTTCTTTATTAAGCCAGGCCAGGGAGGGACATAGGGCACATAATTAAAATCCCCGTTCTTCTCTTCCGCTTTTTGAATTTTTTTCCTAATTTGTGTCTGTTCGGTTTTCGCTATAGGGCTTCGAAAAACACGTCATAACGAGCGTGCACTACGAATACGGTCGCAAACTAGCTAGCTGTACGTGCAGAAATAATAAAAAGTATAAATAGCGAGCTAAGAAGAATAGTACGAAAAGTGACGTGTTGTGAGGCGTTAAGTGCGAAGCATGAATTTTCTTCGAAATGTGTCTTAGTTACCGCCATGCTTACCGATGGTAGCGCAAAAAAAAAAGTAAAGAAAACGGCGCAACGTATGCGAGCGTTTTAACACAAAAGTTATTCAGAGACGCCCGACAATGGAGGCGGTAGACTGAGATGGATCACGTTTAAAAGTCGTTTTAAAGTTCCACGGGCCCCTTTCTGCATCTTCCAGCATTCCCGTAAAAGATTAACTTTTTTTTTGTTTTTTGTTTTTCGCGCACCTTCGTGGTAGAGTTTCCCTTTCGCCGGAGTCTTGATACAAGCTTCAGAGTTACCAAATTGCGCGAGCACACCTTAAACGCTTGGAGTGCATTTTTTATGCGCGCACACAAAAGAAGGTCTTGCACACGTCTAGTCGCCTGTGAACCGGCTGCTTGCCCATACTACACAAGTAAATAAATAAATAAATAAATAAATTGAATTTTAGACGGCATATTGAACATTTTTATTGCTTTGTACAGTTAGCTTGCTGTGCATTCCGTGTTTTTATCATGCGGAACATCCAAGATTTATGACCGTTATACGGTTTCGTCCCCATAAATATATTGAAAACTAATTTCAAAATTATTTTTTTTTACTGCGTTGGAAGTGATATTTAAGCGTGTCTTGGAGGGAGGGATTTTTTTATGATTTTAATTTGTTTTGTTCTGTTGTGAGGTTCTTCGCTGCGAGTAAAAGTGTCGCGCGCCTTGTGCCCCGATACTGTATTGTTATGCGTAATGTTTACGTCTTTTTTTTTTTTATACTGCTTGGAGCAGTAGTAGTAAGTGGTGAGGGTAGCAGAAAGCCGGAACATGTGGGCCATTCCTTTGTTGTACTGCCTGGAACCTTCGGATCAGCAGTGGGAATTGAATAAATAAACACATCAAATTCATTCGTCCCAACATTCGGATACTTAGAACCCAAGGGGTGTGGAAAAGGAGATGACAGCGCGTGGGAGCGTCGGAACGCCGAGCTCATTGGAAGGATGGTGGGTAAATGCAAAGGGCTTTAGCCACCTCCGTCTCAACTGATTGTTCAAACGTGTTCAAACGCGAGACAGTGTGAGTGAAGCAGACGACGTTCTTGTTGGCTCTGACTGGATGGGAGACAGTGGGCAGTGGCGAAGACACCCAGCCTTTGCGTCTGTACGCGCTAATCATTCGAGTCAGAGACCGGCGCTCCGAAGTCCTCGTGCGCTTTCATCTCCATCTCCGCCTAGGTTTATCTACGCATTAGATTAAATAATGAGCCTCTAAAAGCAGCGATGAAAAACCAAAGAGATAAAACCACAGAGGTCTCGTTAGGGGGCAAGTTACAAGCTACTCTCCGTTAGGGGTTTGAAACCGGGAGATCGTCGGCTTATCGGATCTCCGGATAAGCGTAAGCATATACGCCGTGGAGCGACAAGCTCTCGGGCAAAAAGTGCGCTTCCTTTGAGTTCGGTGGGACACGAATGCCGTATCTTCTTCCCGAAATAATTCCGCTGGCGTCCCAAATTGGGACATCTCCGAATCGCGTCACGCTCAACACGTCGTCTCTCATCACTGACCCTCAGGTCGTGACGCAACTTTTAAGCGAACGCGAAGAGGACCTCGCAGTGGAGGCCCGAGTGCATGTCGCGTTTGCCGATAACGAAGGTCACGCGGGAGCGCGTCGTGTGCCCACTGAGCTCGTGGTCGTCGAAGCCCAGCGGACATGTACCGAAGTTCGTTAGATATTCATTTCATTGCCACGTACCTAAAGTTGGCTTTTCCGCATGAAGGGTGTCCACGGCGGAAAGGACTGCTTCACGGAGTCTAGCAACTATGCGCCGAGAAGGTGAGGGAGAGGTGAGAGGAGAGCGCGCGGGGAGGTCGGAACGCGCATAGAGTCATTATAATTAGGGTTCCGTGTTTTCGGAGTTTATTTTTTTGTCAAACTCGGAGTGTGTTTTTTCGGAGTTTATTTTTTCTCGAAAATTCGGAGTTTAACGGAGTTTATTTTCGTTTGATTCCCAATTCTCCGAAATTCGGAGATTAATTTCGCAGTTTTTCTTATTAAAAATAAATAATTATTATCCGATTCTAAACGTATGCTGGGCAAAAAACAAAAAACAAAAAAAAAAAAAAACGCGATTGTAATTATTAATATTTTTTCAGTCGTGCTTGGCGTGAGTGCCATTACTACTGGCACTTCTAATTTGTGGTACGACAAAAGTTGCACACAAGTGTTGCTTCGATAAATATCGATACCTTAAAATCAATAAACTCCTGGCGGTAGTGGCTGGGAAGCTTGTATTCATTCCATACTATTCCATCAACCTACCGCGTGAGGTCGGAGGTAAAGGATGAATTCCAAAAAGCTAAAGGGTCTGAAATGAATGCTGATCAGGCCAGCAAAACCAAACCCAAAGCGCAAAAAATAACGTGTTTTTAGACTGTCCGCTCTAGTTGCAGGTATTATACGCTAGCGCACTGTTTGGAAAACAAGGCAGCGTTTACTTATACCAGTTTCGCGCGAGGCGAGGCTTCTGCGCATGCGCAGTGTCGACAGCAGATGCTCCGGCGCAGATGCGTGACGTCAGAGAGTTGAGTTGGTGTATGTAAGGTGTGCCGTCACACCACTGGAAAACGCGGGAACACTTGAATGTTCTGGTTTTTTTTTTTTTTTTGGGCAAAACCGTTGTTTGCCGTTTTCTCAAGAGATATTTTGAATTTAGAGATAAGAAATAACAAACTGGGAAGAACAAGGCCTGGGTATTCCGAAAATGTGTTTCGATGGAATGGCTAAAATAAAGAAAAAATGCCGTGATTTGCCTACAAGCCCATGGTACCACTAATTTTGGCAATTTAAGTGCAGCTTGGCCACGCATTACTCGTCTTATTTGGATACTTATTGAAATATAGGTTTTACCTGCGTTTGAAGGGTAATATAATCCTCCTTTGTTATGGCATAACTTATGTCCTGTTTTATGTTGTTAGTGTATAATTACAGCATCGCCGATAGGCAGGCGCGAACTCTCACTTGCTCTGCTGGTTCCCAGTTTGCGAAAAGACCATTAAACATAACAGCGCTATTGGTGATGCTGTTTTGGTAAAAAGATAAGAAAGCAGAAGTGAGCGGAAGATTTTTTCAAAGATTTTTTTATAATTGTTTTCGTACAGCTCTCCAAATATTGAACTAAAATCCCAAACTTTCAGCACGAATATCTCCGTGATTCTATCTACTAAATTTTCCAAATTCACTACATCTGTGGTTAATGGAATTGTTTATATCTCGGGAAATGTTTAACCGCAGATATAAGGTTGTTTATCAAATATTTCATGAAAATAGGGCAACATTTTGTGTTCAGTTGATGGAAGTTCTCATTTTATTCAAATACACAAATGAAGTGTAGTAAAATATTTGGTAAAGTCAGGAACTCTGGAGATATGCAAAAAAGAGACGAGGTTTTTTGTTCATTTTCAATATATTAATGCTCTGCAGCTTATGAGACTTCACTATTTTTGGCAGACCTGGTTTACAAAAAGGTCATACATTTAATGGCATGTAATTAAATGGGTTGTATTCAATAGACGTATATCAGTACATATTAGACTTCCTTCGAAACACGTACCCGTTTGTTTCAATTTAAAAAGAGCTTCGGTAATATAGAAAAGAAGAAAAGACAGTCTCGATGCTTTGTCGCGTCACCTTCTGGAAGGCAGAATAACTGCTGTATTTTAATGTTCAGAAAATTGCCGAGGGCGGCGCTGGCGCGCCAATCATTACAATTGTCAATGTCTTTTTATCTTGTCACTCCGAAAATGCTGGCACGGTTTTTGACAAACAAAAGGCTCAGGGAGTGCGTCTGGTTAATAAATAAATATATTGGTGTTAGAATGTAGTGCTGTGAGTATTTATAGTCCCTGAAAGGAAACAAGAGGAGCAGATCGCGGGAGCGGAGTGCTCGAGCAGTTGGCATGAGAGGCGCTCAGGCACCTCGTCGCAATGGGTATTCACGCGAGGGATGCTTTTCGGTGAGGAATGTGCGTGACGTCGATGATCGGAAAAACCCTCCCCGACTCCAGCGTTCGTACTAACGGCTGAGAACCGAGGAGGTTGTCAGTGTTGCCAGAATATACTTAGCGGTTGCACTCTCGAGTCTCGACAACAGGGCTCAGTGAGCGCGGATGAGAGTAGAAAAATGGAGGCATAGATGAAACTGCGATGCGCGATGATGGCAGCAGCGCTGTTAGACGCAGAGGGTGACAAACTGTTTCCTGTTAAACGAAAGATGCTTCTTGAATGGGTGGATGCAACACAAATGACGCAGAATCAAAAATCAGTTGTCTGAGGAGCGGCTTGATGACGACATTAATGAATATCGAAGACGCCTTCAGGTGCCTCGGATACCGTAGCTCGGACCAAATGCGCAGCAGCGCAAGCCACAACATGTTAGGTGATCCCGACACCACCACCGGCATCTCGCCGAGCAAAATATGCAAGGTTGCCAGGCACGCGAGCGAAATACCGCCGATCGCAAAGAGATCTCACGCCAAGGCGGCGAGCGTTTCTGTAGCCTCCGAGCACAGCCCGATTTCGTGGGTGGACCGCCCACGAAATCAGAGAGGCCAGATCGAAGCTAGCAGACATGGGTAGACTTATGTTTATGCGCCAAGAGAGCTACGCACGAAGAATGTACTTTCACATCCGCTATCAGGGGATTAGAACAAGTTGGATAAAAAGACTGAGGAACATAGATGAAAAATCCACTATAAGCGCTCAGAGACAGCTGACGTCGACGGCGAGAGAGTGGCGCGAAGACGGTTCGAGCCGAGGTGACACAGGCTGGAATTGAACAATGGCGATGAAAGAGAGCCTAACGCTTTTACAGAAAATGCAAATGTGAATCGGCACCGTACGGACAGTACAGGGGGGATAGTGCCAGCGCAATGCTATTTCAGGCTCCAACCGGCTCCCTCCTGACCCAGAGATGGAGATACTAACTTTACGGTGATGATCCAATATGCACGCTCTGCGGTAAAGACGATGATATATGGAACACGCAGACGCCTCGCGTACACTGAGAGAAACGACCAAAGGTGCAGTATGGAATGGGCCCTGGGCTACGGGAATGAGGAGGGCGAAGGTGCCGAAGATACCAAGGATCGTCTTTCCGCCCGGAAGGGCGCGCAGAAGACGATGGATGGATGGATGGATGGATGAATCCGGCTAAGCCCTTTGGATCGGGCGGTAGCTTACGCCACCTAGCCATTTTGTTTTACCATTTAAGCTTAGACGACGAAAGTCACGAAGCGCCGCCTGGTGGCATGGGAAAGACTCTGCCGCACCACCAAAAGAAAACTTTGAAACGCGGGAGATTATGCAGTGTGCTATGCATAAAGTTATTACAATAAACGTTAGAGGCTCAGCTGGCGCTAGTGTCTTATCTGACTTCTGGTTGCAAATTGAAGCAGACAGCAACCAGTCTACTTTTCCAGACTTTGTACTCCTATGGGGAAACGTACGTGATATTTTTCTCTTCGCCAGGGAATAATAGAAATCAGCGTAATTTTTTTGCTCGTAACGAGCACTATGCAGCTTTATTCACATTATAAAGGCGTAATTTATTTAGTTAATGGGCCTTTTTTATTACTGAGCGATGTTTAAGTGCACTAAAATCGAGGCCCAGGTCTATTTTGTTCAGCATGATATGTTAACACAAGCTATAAGTTCAAGCAAAAAGAACAATTAAAAACAAAACAAAAAGAACAACACTTGGTTACTGTTTTATTTTTGATTATTCATGTACAGTTTGTTACTAATTGAGTACGTGTTTTTCGTTCCAAAACTCTATTCTTCGTTATTGTCGTCTGTTTTGATTGTTTGGTTTGGCATATATTAGCATCCTTTTGGTTTTGTCAAGTTGATTCACTCTGTATGCTTCACAGCATTGATTCTATGCGTAAATAAGTGCCCTATAATAGAAGTGTGCAGCGTCAACACGTATGATACATGTGTATTGGGCTATTTTAGCGCAGTGTTCGACGAAATGAATTCTGAAGAAAAATGCTCTAACTTACACATATTTTTGTACATCCGACTGTAAACTGGTACTGGTACTGGTAACTACAAAAACGTCTTTCAGTCGAAGGATAGCCAGCATACCATACATTCATAACGCTTCCCATCTCATTCGATCTATTGCTTCACGCTATGACACGAAAGTTGTCTTTTCCAGGAAATTCAAATTGGCAAGCATGTGCAACATGATCAACCGTAAAGAAGCCAAGCCGGCTTGCGGGAAAAAGCACGCCACGCTTTTCCGGGCCTGCAGCACAGAAAAAGTTTATTCCATGCCCCTCAAATGCGGAGCTGAGTACATAGGACAAACCGGCCGATGTATAAAAATGACCGCTTACGTGAGCACAAAAATGAAGCCACTTCAAGAACTGACAACCCCATTCATCCGATCGCGGTTCACGCGAACGAATGCATTGGATGCGCGCCTGACTTCGCAGGAAGCAAGACAAAGGGAGGACACCGCAATCGCCACGGACGTGAGATCATCGAATCCTTCCTCATCCAGAACACAGAAATCTCTCTCCCCCCCCCCCCCCCCCCCCCCAACGTTCTATCGGCCTCAGTAACCTTACCAAGACGGGAAATAGAATTCATCAGGCCTGAACGTGAAAAATATCGCAACTCCCCGTAAAAACCACACCATCAGTGTAGTTCTGCTCGTGCCTCGTGGTTCTGCCTCCCCCTTTCCATCCCCTTGCATTCCGTCGCCCTTATCACCCTATCTTAGTTTGGGATCTCGTTCAGGGTGCAATTTTCCTACCCAAAATAAACGTCGTTGCTGAAAGAACGTGGATGTCCTGTGCTTGTCCTCCGTGTTTTATTTATTTATTTATTTATTCGATATACCCTTCAGCACCCAAAGGCATTACAGAAAAGGGGGGGGGGATATACAGGCAGTGGAAAACAATAAACGAACTCTAGGTTTGTGACATAAAGTTTGCTAGTGGAAAGAACAAGAACAATAGTAAGCTTTATACAATTATTAATGCATTTGACATATCAGGAGATAAGGTACAAGCACTCTTCAATAAGTCTGAAAAAAAAAAAACACACACACACACACATTGTTGGATGATACCAGGACAAGCGACTCGGGTAGACAGTTCCATTGATGAGTGTTAAGAGGAAAAAAAAAGAGTGTTTAAATATATTAGGGCGGCACGAATATCCGCGAACCTTATTCTGATGATCTACCCTGCGTGATATGAAGTGAGACAGCTGAAGAAACGATCCCCTGTTGTTGCCTGTTTTGTTATTATAAATTTTATGAAAGAGTTTTAAACGTAAAGCGAATCTTCGGCATTTTAGCGACTGCCAACCAAGACAGTCTTTTAGGAGACTCGACCTTACAGTATAATCATAATTTCCGGTCACGAATCTCGCTGCTCTGTTCTGAACCCTTTCAAGGTCGTCACACAGATACTGTATCTGGGGGTCCCAAAGTACACAAGCATACTCAAGAATGGACCTTATATTTGTCAAATACAATGTATCCTTAATTTTGGGAGGGCAGTGTCTAAAGTTGCGTCCAAAAAATACAACATACCAGTCGCTTTAGCGGTTATTTTGTTAATATGGGACTGCCAAGATAACCGTTCTGTAAAGGTTATCCCAAGATATTTTACCTCTGGAGTTACGGTCAGTGTAGTGCCAGTCAAGTTGTGTGAGAAAAACAGCGGTTTAGTTTTTTTTTTTCTGAAACGCACATGATGACATTTATCAATGTTTAGATTCATATGCCAAATTTCACACCATGGCGACGTGCGCGATCGAAAGCGTCGCTGTGGTCGGCCTTCCACGATTGGCTGAATGCTGACTATGACGTCAGGAAAGGATTTCTCATCAACGGAAATAAGAGGAATGGAAGAACTTCAATTTCAACGGTGTTGGTAATGTTGCTTTAAGAGCGCATTGATTTCAAGTTTCCACCATGCTCCTTACAAACACCATCAAACTTGTTGTTCGCAAGGTAATGACGTCACGAAAGGTAACCATAGGAGGGCGCCACTAAAACATCTCGCCGCTAATATCCCGTGCAAAGCAGTGCTATCAACAGAGTTCTGAACTGATCGATATATCAAGCAGTCGTCGGCATAAAGACGAATACTTGACTCTATGCCCATGGTAATGTCATTAATGAAAGTGAGAAATAAAAGGGGACTTAGAACGGATCCCTTCGGGACCCCCGAAGTGACGTCCACATATGTAGATTTTTTACTGTTTACTTCTACGTTACTGCTTTCGCTCAGTAAAGTAATCTCTTAGCCACAATAACACATTAACTGGAATATTTAATGAGGATAATTTAAGTAAGATTAATTCGTGTGAAACAGTGTCGAACGCTTTTTTTAAAATCAAGAAAAACACAATCCACCTGAGAACCTCTATCATACGAAGACGCCACATCATGAAAAAAAAAAAAAAAAAGCTTCTTTCGATTTTAAGCACTGATTGTAAAACGTTCCAAACTTTTTTATTCTGGCACAACACTAAGCCATATTTGCTCTTATAATCGAGAGCGAAGAAAAAACGCATTTGCGTTTTTCT
The DNA here is from genome assembly GCA_013358835.2 of Ixodes persulcatus. Lineage (NCBI taxonomy): Eukaryota > Metazoa > Arthropoda > Arachnida > Ixodida > Ixodidae > Ixodes > Ixodes persulcatus. Next base: position 1,010,270 of record JABSTQ010010521.1, read on the forward strand.
ATAGGAAGGCATTTCCGGAAGTCAAATTAAGACTGGTTGCTGTCTGATTCAAAATGCAACAGCACACTAGCGCCACCTGAGCCTCTAGCGTTTATTGTAAAATCTCTAAGGTGCTGTGTCCTGAGCAGTGCACAACAGAAGTGAAGTTTATTTTATTGCACTACGGTACGAGAGGCACTCGGACGAGCGCCCGCCTTGTTCTAAAAGGGTTTTGGTCCACCTGACTTACTTAATTACTAACATTCCGTTTCCGTTTAAGTATTTTATATTTTCTCGGGCATCGTTCTTTCTTTCTTGACTTAAAAAAAAAAAAAAACTTTTGATGATGTTAAATGCGATCATTTTTCATAGATATCGCGTACCTTTTATCTCGCAAATACCGCAAAATCTTCGCTCTAGGTTTATGCGCTAGCTTTAGATAACAGAACCAGCCACCCAATTCTGGCTTCGCTACTAAGGCAGGTACCTGAATCGCCAAATGGCGGTCGAGGACTGGGGCTCTATTCGAGACTTTTAACAAACCAAGCGCAGAAAAAGGCAGAAACGAAAAAAGAAAAGAAAAAGAAATGGCAATGTTTTATTCATGCAGGGCTAATGGGATTGTATGAGGGACATCTGTATGCGCACACACACACACACACTTCGTCGGTGGGAATCGCGTGTGACTGTGTAATGTCATCTTTTGAATTTCTGTGTTTTGAAGACCCTCACCTGAAGATGCGTAGAGAACGCAGGGAGCACCGTGAGGCTCATTTACGCAGCAAGACAGAAACGCAGAGCTTGGAGTTATATTAGTGCCGCAGGCAAAGGCGAGAAGACGAGCGAGCACAAAATTGGTAGGTCGCTACCGATTGTCTAAAGACGACGAACCCCATGACGTCGAACGTTTGGCGCTGCCTGACGGACCCCCTCGACTTGTAGCGTCGTTGGGCTCTGAGCCATGGTGAAACAGTGTATTTGAAGACATTAGCAGTTTGCTCTTAAGCACGCCGATCGTCTAGCGAAAAAAAGGGATGGTGAGACGAACATTTCAGTGTCTATAATAAGCGGCGCACTATCTTTTCATGAGTCAGCAACCCCTGGTGCGTGCGAGCACACGCAACGAAATTAACGTCATAATTTGCCCCATTCACGCTTAATAAGCTCGAAGGGGGAGTAATATGGTGATATTACTGCTGCTGTAGGCGGTCAGGAACCCGTCAAGCTGTACCTCACAGCTTTTTTTCCTGATCGCCACCATCGTCTTATGGTGGGAATAAACACTATTATTATTTCGTTGCGTGTGCTCGCGCACACCGGCGACTGCTGACTATTGGAAAGATAGTGCGCCACTTATTATAGACACTGAAATGGTCGGTTCACCATGCCGTTAAGGCTGGAAATTCGGACAACAAGGGCCTTCCCGTCTTTTTTTTTTTTTTTTTTTTTTTATAACCAACGTAGACCGAGGCGTTCGTGTCTCGCGAAAAAAAAGACACAAAGATGGGCAGGTCATTTGGTGACGTCACGGGGTTCGTATACGTCTTGCTTTGACCGAAAGTCAGCTTATCTGTCAATCTCTCGGTATACTTTTTTTAGAGCGCAGCTCTTAGGCGCCCGTTCCCGGCTTAAGCGGCGTCGCTGTCGGCGTCGCCGTTGCCGTCGGCGTAACCGAGCGTTGCATTATGGGTAAATTTCCCGGTTAAATTTAGCGGAAAAAATTCTCCGTTAAATTTAGCGGAAAAACTTCCCCGCTAAATTTAAAAGGGAAACTTTCCCCGCTAAATTTAGGGGGAAATTATCCCACTAAATTTAGCGGGGAAATTTTCTCGCTAAACTTAGCGGAAAATTTTCCCCGCTAGATTTAGCGGGAAATTTTTCCCTAAATGGCAGGCGAGCAGGAGAGGAGGAGGGGAGTGTACGGATGAGGAGGAGGGGATACCCTCCTTTCCGTACCTTCCGCTCCTCCTCCTCAAGAGCTGCGCTCTAATTTGGCGTTATAGGGAATTGTAAACGTTTTTACTTTATTTTATTTGCTTACGTTAGTTTGTTAGGTTCAAAATATTTACTTGAGAGTTTATTCTCTGTCGGTCAAACACTGTTAAGGGCTGTTTATACTCCGACGTCGAGCGCAGTGAACGCAGCGTAGCGCAGAACGCGCGCCTTTCATTGGCCGGCAACCAGGAACTCGATATCTGCGACCAATCAGTATCTGTGCGCGCTGCGCTACTCCACGCCCGTTGACGTTACGTTGGAGTATAAATGTACCTTTACCCACGTCTACATCGAAACGCTCCGGCACTTGTAAATTCCATTACAACAATTGTCTCGTAACATACGGAAACATGTCCTAGATGGCACTAAAGGAGAAACCTTGCCAGGTGGTACTAAAGGAGAAACCTTGTCTGGTGGCACTATCCTGTCTAAGGTATTATAGTCACTGACCTCTGAAGCGCTATAGGGCGTGACGTATTATGTTCATGTTTCTTGATTTGTGATTTGTTCTTTAGTATTTTTATCGCTTAATGCCACATCCTAATCGGTAGAGGACCGATATTGAGGTGCTCAAGGCTCTCCACCTCCTGCGTTTCAACTTAAATTGTCAACAACTATAGTATTCAACTATCCTTGAGGGGAACGTCTGTGGTACCTTTTGTATTACGTATATATTAAAATATATCTGTTGTGAGCGAAAGACAGACTTCAGTCTCCTGTCTGCAAGCTCTACAAGTGACTTAGCGTGCCCACACACCATGTGGTTGGACCTGGTCTAGCATAGTGCATATCGGCCGCTATGGAATGCATTTTACGACAAGTGTACTTTTCCCCTTTACAATTATGCTATTATAAAAGTGTTTTACTGCTTTCACATATATATTAAGCTTTTACCGTCAAGTGTCTTAATTTTCGTCTTATACCCATCGTTACATGGTTGGTATTGTCTTTACTCCGGTTCTCTCACTCTCCTGGTTTGATATTCCCCACTTGCCTTTCTCTCATAGACCCTTACAGAGCAACGAAAACTTCCACAGTTAATTTCTGTTTTTTTCCCCGTCATTGAAGGGTAACTCCGCTACATTTTCTCAATTTGATGGTCACGAATGGTTTTAGTGAAGTTAGTGTCCATGAATTACAAGTTGTTTCTTTTTTGTTTTTTCTCGATGCCTTGTGTAGTTTTGTAGATATCCTATTTCAAACTTTTGTTACGGGAGTCTACGGCGAAACCGAAACTACCGGCTCGAGCATGATGGCAATTCATGTGATCAGGTGCTTGGCCATCCTATGACGCAAAGTTCGTTCGTACCGCGGTACATGAAAATATACGACTGGCCTATGCTTTGTTTCAGCTTAAAGGGCCTCTGACACGCCAAAAAAAATATTTTTTTTTTCACGCTAAACGTTGCAATGGCATATTAGGACATTACAAAAAAATTGTTTCACTATAGAGTTGCGTAGTTTTTTTTATAAAAAATAGAAATACGAGGCCCAATTCAAAGTTCCCGCCGTGCACTGTGACGTAACAGTGTACCGCAAGGTGTCGGGGCGGTCAGAAAGGAGGCATCGAGCTACGTCACTAAAAGTGGGTTAACCGGAAGTCGCGTGAGTTTCACTCCTCGTGCTCTCCGCGACCGTGCCTAAGACTTTTTTTATTTTTTTTATTCTGCTCTTCGTACGAGCGATCGTAGAAAACGAAGTTTCAGTTCCACTAGCTCTTTATCCCTGCACCGTTGGTTAGTTTGCGTGCTGTAAAATTTGAGGACGAAGAGTCAGTGGATCGACGTGATGGAGGTCAATGATGAAAGCGTTGCGAGTACAAGCCAGTGTACGAGTGCATGCCGTCAGTCCGATAATACAGGGCTATACTGGGCGCAAAACAAGCTATCAAGTTGTGAAAAAAAAAAAAAAAATTAGAACGCTCGCAGAAATTAGGATTGCTAGCATACGACACGCCCGATCGCATTGCTGAAGGTTGAGACACCGAGGTCGTTGAATCGTCGGATACTCTCCAGGCTGTAGATGCCTGCCGTCTAAAGAATACGAACTGGTGAGTGTACCAAGTAGAAGTAAACGTCGAGCACAAAGTACGTATTTGGTCTAGAGCATGAGTAGAACTTGTTTACTGGGTGCTCATGCGGCCGATGTATGTCTCTCAGAAATGCATGCAGTGTGATCTCTTCTTCAGTTGCTGAAATACCGGGACAGTCCCTCACACAGCACCTTCTAGGCATTGTAGTTGATCACGTCAATTCACTGACTCCGCTTCTTCTAACTTTACAGCAACATTAAGCGATGAAAAGCGAATAAAAGAAACCTTGTCTGCTTGCATCGCTCGTGGAGGTGCGAAGAATAACAAAAATATTTAAAAAATATTACACGCGCTCGCGGTAAGCACGAGGAGGGATACAACTCACGTGACTTCCGGCGATGCCTCCCTTCTGACCGCCCCGACACCTTGCGGTACACTGTTACGTCACAGTGCACGGCGGGAACTTTGAATTGGGCCTCGTATTTCTATTTTTTATAAAAAAACTACGCAACTCTATAGTGAAACAATTTTTTTGTAATGTCCTGATATGCCATTGCAACGTTTAGCATGAAAAAAAATATATCTTTTTTTGGCGTGTCAGAGGCCCTTTAAGTCCAGCCGCAGCCGATGCTACAAGTGCGAACTACTGGCTTCAGCGTCCCTGCCAAGCACGCGGGCTCGTGCAGTGCAAGCACTGTTCATGGCCACATGCTCGCGCTTATAGCATTAGCTGCGCCTGGACTTAATTAAGCTGAAACGAAGTATAGTCGCAGGAGCAGTTTTGGTCAGTCAGGTAAGATGTTACGACTCTTTTTATGCTTTGCTTCGTAGATATTAAGCATCTGTAGCAAATATTCATAAAGTTGACTCCCTAAAAGCGAGTTTGACACGATGAATGCGGGCTCAGAACGAGCCCCCACATATCTTCTGAGAAGAACTATAATATAAGTTGAACTTGTTTCAGAAGCACTGTGAAAGCTAATCGTAAGCTCGCGCTGAGCAGGAACGAACTAAACAAAGGCCGCCGGTTAATGCCACCTTCGCACCACGACGCGCTTGGGCGAGCAGGGAGTCAATAATCTTCGTAAGCGATCGCCGAAGAGCACTTACAAACTACGGCCATTAAAACCATGCATAACAAGCCGAAATCACCCTCTGGAACGGATAAAAATGCAGCAGGAAAACACGGCGAAAGACGTGGTGGTACGAACAAGAAACCTCATTGAATAAAAAGTTGTCATCAGGGCACAAGGTTGCTTGACAACAGACAACCCGCTGAATGCCCGCTGAGAAGCTGGTGGCCTTCTTAATATCAGCTTTAGAGTGGATCACGGTTTCCCATTAGTAAATCGATATCAGTTATTTACTTTGGTTCGACTTTTGAACGGATTCACCCTTCAAAGGGACCGTGCACCGATATTGGGGAGGAATGTTTCTCTGTTTACTTACGCTTACTGGCACCAGTTGGACCCCAATATGCTGACACGGAACACCACTGAGCAAGGCTTCCTTGTCGCCACGTAATTTCACGGATAAAAGCGGACGTTTTCTTTCAGTATCTCCTTCGGGAAACTTGACGAAAAACTTGATGAAAAAGAACACTGCTTGAATACAAAGATTGCATCAAGGCAGAAGGTTGCTTGAAAAACAGCCGACCCGCTGATATCCGCTGAGAAACTGGTGGTAGCATTTTTAATAAGGAATTTTAGTAGATCATAAGCTATACTTTGTTTCAGCTTAAATCCAGATGCAGCCGTTGCTCTAAAAGCTCCAGCATGTGACCCGGAACCATAGCCTTCTCCATACTCACATTGCCTGGCAGTTCGACGACGGAGCTATAGTGCCCGGTCGCAGATTTGGAGCGCGAGGATCTGGTAGCACAGAGCGCTTCTCGGGGAACCTGACGTCAGCGCACAGCTTTTGCAGCGGCGACAACCTGAAATATGGTTTTCAAACCCGACGAGAAACGAAGCGGTAGCGCGAGGAACGCTAGGAGCACAAGCGGACATTCCATCGCTCGGGAGAAGTGTGTTTCGGCATTTCGGCGCGGCGGGGCGCCCGTCACGTGGCTCTCCTCTCATACGTTATCTGCCGCTCTACCTTTTCCATTTCGGCGGCCGCTTCTCGTGGCGATCTGCCAGGCTTTGTATATGCGGAGGGCAAGTTCGTCTGCTTCTTGCGCAGGGGTTGCGGTGACGTCAGAACGCCGAGCTCTGATTGGCTCGAGCGGAAAGATAGGGGGTCGCTGAGACCAGGGGCGGATGCAGGAATTTCCTGAGGGGGGGGGGGGGGGGGGGTCAGGTGTTGGTCAGCGTACCATTTGTTTAGGAACCCCCTCTCCTCTACCTCGTTTCACGCCCTAAATTTTACACATGCAGAAATCAAGAGGGGGGTCAGGACATCCGGACCCCCCCTCTAAATCCGCCCCTGGCTGAGACTCCCTATTTGAGCGTCGTCTGCTCCTTTGCAACGTCGTCCGCTATTCAACAGCGTTCTTACCTTTACGAGCGAGTTCGACTTCGCCTTTCAGAGAGGACAGACGAAAAAACTCGAGCGGTACGATGTATTTTCGTCTAACGATTCTAGCAGACACGTATCAAGGAGCGAAGCCAAAGGACTCATGGGCGAGGTGGCCGAAGCTCCGAGGTTTCTTTGCTAACAGCCGAGAACGAGGGTGGTTAGCGTCCGCAAGTTCCCTCCTTTCGTGTGCGGCGTAGAGCGTATCGCGGAAGTTATGTCGTAGACTCGTTGACACCAAGAAGTAAATAATATTTTTATTTTTGGCGAAATTTTATGAAAATTTATTTTTCTATGCACTGTTATTTAAACAGACGAACACTTGCTGGGGGGTAATCCGATGGACTTCAAATAGCCCTCTGTATTTGTTCAAGCCACTTTTTTCTAAGCTTACTGGCTTAACAGACAGCGATAAAAACACGCTGCTTCCTTCAGTGTAGCGCCTGTGCGGCGCCGGACATCTAAGGGCATCACAGACCTTTTATTGCTCTGTTTCGTGCGGCTAGGAGCCGCTTGTCCCTCTGAGAAGGGTGCAAGGTGCAGAGAACCACGCATCTATTTAATATACTAGAGTCTCGTTCATTATCAGAATTAACAAGACAAATCACTTTAACAACTAAGAACGGACATGCACCACCATCCACCGAATCAAGAAAGAGCTCTCAATCTGTCAATCCTCCCAGAAATTTAAAATGCGACACACCGTCGCGAATGCGCCCACCACATCCAAAGACGCAACACGTTTTCATTTCCCCTGGTAACACTGCCCCTTGGACAGCGCCTGATCGGAGCCGACCTTGAAATCACACAGGACAGAAGCGGAACGTTCTTTTCTCTTGTTTTTTTTTAACCAGCAACAACGCGAAGGACCCACGGCTACAGCCACAGCTGCTACAGCACGTCCGCCATTGCCGACGCCGAGATGTCTACATCCCTGACCTCCCCCCCCCCCCCTCCGGCCCGAAGAGGCGGAGCTTTGTATAACCTTCTCTCTCACCTTCACACCTCCTTTCCCATGCGCAGAAGACCGAAATGCGCCCACTTGCAAGGCGCATAGAGGAGGCTATGCCTGAACAGTGCTTGCACCGTGCGTGCGCGGGCTTGGCAGGGACGCTGAAACCCCGGAGCTCACTCTTGTAGTTTCTGTTACGCTTACACTTAAAGTGGGTGCTACTAAATACGCTATGCTTCAGATTAACGACACGTCAGCCACCTTGGTGCTTAGAATCATGGTTGCCAGTTATCTGGAGGTTTATTTGATATCGAAGGAAGCGTTTTTCCGTCCTAAAGAAATGTTGGAACAGTTCGCGACAGAGCAAAACGATATCACCAGAGCTTCCTATCAACGTGTGTAAAGCTGAGGAAGTCGCATTTTTGAATTGTGACGATCGACAGCCGCGCCTGCTCTGCTCTAAGCACCAAGATGGCGGCGCCCACTAGCAGATCGGGGAACGGAGTGCCGATACTCCAAGCATCGCTCCTTTAGTGGCTAGCTCATTTAGTAAAATGAAGTATAGACCGTTTTATCGTGGGTAGCGCCATTTTGAATAATGTAGCACCATCTAGCGAACGTCAGGTTCCACGGCGATGCTGAGTGGTTAGAAACGTTGCCGACAGTGGTCTTCGGGGCGCCGCCGGCGCCGCTCCCACGTTGGATGTGTTGGTTGGGTGCTCCAAAGTGCTGGGTATGCGACTTAGGACGCGTCTTGTGTTCTTGCGTGCCGCGGATGGTGTCTTTCAACTTATTGGAAACGTTTCTTGACCCGCATTACGGCATCCGCCAGTGCGGCGATGCCGAGAAGAGCGGCATTGAAGCGCCACCGATAGAAATCCGAGGTGAGTACTGACAATATTGTATCAGTTTACAACGATTGCATTTCCCTTCAGGTTTTTTTGTCGTTTTAGATGAAGTACACCGATAATTTATTTTTTCGGTTTTGTTGTCGTCCATAACAATATAATGTGAACAAGGGCGCGCAAAATAAGAGCATTGCCGGAAACGATCGAAGGCAGCTTCCTCTTGTTTGCAAATTATTGTAAAAGTTTTAATTGAGGATCCAGTGTCGACGAGCGTGTCCTTTGTCTAGAACTGAAAACAGCGAAATCCAGATGGACCCATTGCTGGAGCGAGTCGATCAATGATTCAACGATTCGAAATCAATGCATGACCATATTTTAGCAATAAAAATTGAAGTTTTCTTTCTGGCTACGTACTAATCTGCAAGATAAAATAAAAATAACCTAGTCGCGTTGTGTCGGTCAACGTAATTTCACGACTCTCTGGTATCGCGCAGGAAACAGCGATTAAGAAAAACCGATACAACTAACTTTTCGACAATTTACAGCCACACCCGGCGGTCGAAAGGAGCCTTCAACTAAGCGTCGTAGATGATAAAATCGAGTACAAGCTGAAACAGCGATTCTCACAATAAACATGCACCCATCTTGCGAGCGTAGCCCATGTTCATCAACGGTACAGCGGTAAGTTCGGTGCGCGCTCTATTCACGTAATGTTCCGAGCACATTTGAGAGGTTGGCACCGGGGAAAAGTATTTTTTGTTTACGGACGCAACCCTCCCCCTGCCGCCGGAGGTTTGGGTCGTTTGGAAAGCGATGGAGTTTGAAGACATTGCAGCCGCAGTGGCCCTGCCGGATCCCGTGCGCGATGCAGATGTCCTCGGATAATGTTCTGCTCTTTCGGTTGTTATTCGTGCAACCTATTACCGAACAATGATGTCCTGATGACCACGGGACTGTCCTCATTGATTCCGGTAGCTCTAATTACATCTGAAAGTAAAATAAAACATAGCAAGCCGCGAAGAAAACAACCGAACTTAGAGAAACACACGCGTACATGGCGTGTACCGGGTTTTTCGCTCGTTCCTAACCGCTCAGTAAGGAGGAAAGCGGCGGCAGCTCATTCCTTTTTTTTTTTCTTTCTCTTGCCCTCTCTCAGTAAAACGGTATATAGAGCTTCGTTTTGCTAGCGGGCACTCGTGCCGTCACTTTGAAGCATGGATTGAGCACGCGCCCACTGGATCTGCTTTCCGCAGATTAAAATCTACCATAGCCTCCTCTATACTCACAAAGCCTGGCAGTTCGATGACGGCGCCATAGAGTGCCCGGTCACAGATTTGGAGCGCGAGGATCTGGTAGCACAGAGCATATCTCGGGGAGTCTGGTATTCAGCGCACAGCTTTTGCAGCGGCGAGGACCCGAAACATAGTTTTCAAACCCCACAAGAAAAGAAGCGGTTGCCCGAGGAACGCGAGAAGCATAGAGTTATTACAATAAACGCTAGAGGCTCAGCTGGCGCTAGTGTCTACGGGACTTCCGGTTGCAAATTGAAGCAGACAGCATGCAGTCTACTTTTCCAGTCTTCCTGTGTATACCTATGGGAAAACGCGCGTGAATTTTGTCTCTTTGCCGGAAAATAACATGAATAACTTTTGTTATTTCGGTTGTACCGGATAGAATGTATCTTTATTAATATGGTGAAAGTGTAATTGCTTTAGTTACAGCATTTTTTCTTTACCACTGAACGATGTTAAACTTCGCTATATTTCAGGCCCAATCCTCTGTACCATGGCAGGTATGTAGAAACGAGCGACGATTCTAAGCAAAATAACAATCGAAAGGAATGTAGAGTATGTTCAAAGTTCGCCAGCATTCCGTTGGTGCTTATATATTGTTAATATGCCCGTCCTATCACTATATGAAAATGACCCCGTCGTGCATCTTTACGAGTGGGTAAAAAAACGTTCGAAACGTAAAGAATAAAGTACGTGGGCTACTAAAGGTGTGCTTTCTTATTATTTCCTATGTCAGGCAGTTTTTATCGGGCACCTGTTCTCTGGCTTCTCCCTATTTGCCAAGATTTGGAGCGTGCGGGTGATGATTTGAACCCAGAACAAGCATCTTCGCACATATTCATGAGCAGAAAGAATAAAGCAGTACTTATTTATTGCCTATGGTTCTAAATATGAAAACCTTGATAAAGCAGAAAAATTGGCCTCCCTTCAAATATTGCGAAATGAGGAATTAAGGGAATTTGTTGTTCTAATAAAATATTATTATAGTAATAATTACAAGCACAGAGTCACCAGACAAAAGACCCTAAGACATTCGGAGGCCTTCTCTATCCCTATGGTATACACAAATTACGGACGTCGTCTAAGAAAATACTATGTTCCCTCTTACTTTAATAAACTTCCTCAAGATTTATGCGACCTGCCATCTTTAAGAGAAGCAAAACAGAAACTCAAGGAATGGTGTTGTCGGTTTGAATTATAAACGTTATCAATTCTTTTGTATTATCTATTTTCCCAGCGGACTCGTCACCACGGTTTTAACATTCTGTAACCTTGTTTTAGGCAAGATGTGACTGCCATCATTTCCTTTTGTTTTGAGCGAGATGTATGCTCTGTTTGAGTGCGTTGCTGGGTTGCCATGGTCCCGCACACAAGCGCTAACGTGCTTATGCGGGCCATCGATCTCACTGTACAAAACACTGTGCAATAAAGGATTTATTATTTATTTATTTATTTTGATCGTCTGCATGCACAAGGAGTTCCTTATCCAGTGTCACTGCGTAGTTCTTGCCGTCTCTCTTGGTTTTCCACATGTCCTTCGTTCGTTTGGCACTTATATCCCCCATGCTGGAAAGCGCCGACGCCGTGTTCGCGCTAACAGTGTCCGACAGTGGACATAAATACACGTACGAAGTGGTTTTAACACCGTTTTTCATGCCACGAATTTCAAATAAAAATGCTGTAACTGACCAATTATTTCGTCTGCGTGACTGAGAAATGTTCCAATGTGCTTAGTACGTGCAAATTATTGGTGTTATTTTCTCTTATAATCAAGCGCAGAGAGGAAATGCACTCGCTTTTTTCCATAGAAATGCATTACCGGAAGTCAATTTCTGACTGCTTGCTGTCTGCTTCAAAATGCAACAGCACACTAGCGCCAGCTGAGCCTCTAGCGTTTATTGTAATAACTCTATGGCGAGAAGCACGAGCGGACATTCCATCGCTCGGTACAAGTGTGTTTTGGCGTCTCGCCGCAGCGGGGCGCCCGTTACATGACTCTTGTCTGCCGCTTTACCTTTTCACTTTCGGCGGCCGCGTCACGTGACGATCTGCCAGGCCTTGTCAGTATAGAGGAGGCTACGCGTCACGTGACCATCTATCTACTAAAACTCTCTAAAATAGGTTTGAGAGTTGATCGTCGTTTTCCATTAGTGCGATATTTTGCAGCGCTCGTATTTAGTCTCCGTTAATCGATATCAGTCATTTACTTTGCTTCGGCTTTTGACCGGAGTTACCCTTTAAAGTGGCCATGCACCGATATTGGGTAGTAATGTTTTTCAGTTTATAGCTTACTTGTACTAGTGGGACCCAAATATGCTGACACGCAACACCACGGAGTTAGGAGCTTCCTTGCCGCCACGTAACGTCACGGATAAAAGCGGACGTTTTCTTCCACTATTTTCTTTTGAAAATTTGATAACGAAGTTGTGAGGGTCCCATTTTTGACATTGTGGGAAATTCGATCGCCAGGATTTCGTCGTCGAGCTTAGTGATCCCAGCGGTGACGATAAATTTGGGTCATACAGTGGACAGGGGCACCGCTTAAGCGAACCTTAAAGGGGCGATGCAACGATATTCAATTGGAATGTTTTTCACTTTACACGAGCTTACTGGCACAGGTGGGGCTCAAGGATACTCGCACGCAACGCCGCTGGCCAAGAAACGCTTTTGTTGCGGTGTAACTTCAAGGAGAAAAGCGATCATTTTCATTCAATCTCTCCTTTGCAAAATTTTATGACGTAACGTGGGGATCGCAGTGCACCCATATGACCATATTTGAATGCGGTTCATAGATTGGACCCAAGCATTGCGTGTGCACTCGATTTGGGCTCGTGATAATTACTAGCTCGAGAAGCATTCGGGTAGTGGCCCGTGTCCAATCGCTGCAACAACGACAATAGCCGAGCCATAACAATGTCTATAACTCAGCGCGTGTCCTGTGCTTTGCCAACACAAGCGCGTGCCAGATCACGTGGCCGTTTGTTCTGGCTGCGAGTTGAGGGGGTGAACGCTGCTCGTTTTTCTTTAATTTTTTTCTGGGACTCTTATTCCGTGGGATGCAAAACTAACGCGTGTTTTATAGGTCATTAACGTCAGGGATCCGTTCTAAGCGGTATTTGCGCAAAGTACAAAAAATGTTGCATTGCCCCTTTAACAATGTATGGAACTCAGCGCGTGTATCAGTAATGTCAGCCTCAATGGGCGACTTGTCTCCCAGCTGTATAGTTGATAAATTTAGCCGGTGCAGAACAACCGCTAGCCTGGGGTCTTTAAGGGGGCACTAACAGGGTATCTATGCTCGCCAAGGTTTTTATTTGTTCATCACATGGGAGAGCCGAACTACCCAAAACACAATTTGCGGTTCGAAATTCGTCTTCTTTCCGTCCGAAAACCGTCGATCGAGAACTGGCCGGTTTGAGTCGCGCTCACTTCCTTCTCCGGGGTCACGGGCCGTTCTCTGTGAATCGAAGTCGTAGGTATCGAAGGCACACAGTCAATGTTAAAAGTAGAAAAGTGGCTTTTAAAAATCTGCAAATACGTTGATTAAAAAATAAAAAAGGAAAGTTTCACAGAGAATCGGAAGCACTCGGTGCATTCTTTGCGTAATTCTCAACATTGCGTCGTATCGCGGGAGTCGCGGATTGGATGGCTGAACGAACCCCACTAAAGGCTCTGTTATACTCTTACGTCGAGCGTAATAATCACAGCGTAGCGCAGCGCACATAGATACTGATTGATCGCAGATATCGACTTCCTGCTCGTCGGCCAGTCAAAGGCCCAAGTTTTATATGCTACGTTCGCTACGCTCAACGCCGGAGTTTTACAGAGCCTTACGCGATGGTGGCGGACGACGGGCGTGCACGAACCTCTACTTCCGAACTGTTGTTCGCGGTACCGGCGAACCTGTCTAGCTTCGAAAGAGGAATCGTTTACTGATCAAAACAGTTAGGATTTATTCCGTACGGCACTCCCGACCACCAAGCTGATTCGCACGAAGACGTCACTGAGTGGTCGCGCCCCTCCTCCTGGCTGCAGACATCGCTCGTGTTACGAACACGAGTTGCTAAAAGCTTAAAACGTCCAAACGTCAAGCACGAATTGCTTTGATTTCGCGGTTTCCGTGCGACGTGCGCGTTTTTCGTACGCTTCGCACGGCCGGAAAAACGACGGAAGCAAATAAAATAAAGCGCGGTTGGGTGTGGCCACGTGGCTTCCGGCAACTTTCTCTTCCTCTAGATTTCTTCTTCCTCCCCAGTCCTGTTTTGCTTTCGAGCAGTTGCGCTTTTCGACTTCATTAAAGATATGCGTGACGCTGTAGCAAAACATTGATCGTGTAGTCTTCTGACGCCATATTAAACCACCTAACAAAAGTTTAAACAAAAAAAAGGGGGGGGGGGGTGTCAGTGTTCCTTTAACGTGCACCACGCAGTAGTGATACACGACCACCCAGATCGAAGCGGACAGGGATCCCTGACTTCTGCAGAGTCCACAGCGAGTTCAGCTTTCGCTCAACGCGTTCTGGGACGCGGTGCGTTAAACAGAAGCTAAAGCACTTTTCAAGAAATCTGAGTTAGCAGCGGACTTCGCGCTTATCTTGCGCGGAAGCAAACGTAATCCGCATTTATTTAGAAAAATACGTGCAGCGATTTCCGCCGGGTATGCGACGATCCTTTCTGCCGCCTGCTATCTGTCCAGAGCGTCGTGACGTCATGGATAACACACCCCAGGCCCCGAGCCAGCTTTGTGGCGAGCACCCCGCTGATGATGTCCCTTTGGCTAATTTTAGAGCGCAGCTCATAGGCGCCCGTTTCCGGGTTGAGCGGCGTCGGCGTCTCCGTCGGGGTAACCGCGCGTTGCATTGTGGGACGCTTCCCATAATGACGTCACACGTGACGTCACGTGCGACGTCATTATGGGAAACGTCCCATAATGCAACGCGCAGTTGCGCCGACGCGACACCAATTCAATTCCCCGCTAAATTTAGCGGGAAAAGTTTCTCTTACTTTCCCGATAAATATAGCGGGAAATTTAGCGAACATTTCTTGCTAAATGGGAGGGGAGCAGGAGAAGAGGAGGGGAGGGTACAGAGGGCAAGCAGGGGCATACCCTTCCCTCCTCCTTCTGAAGAGCTGCGCTCTAATTCGGCATTACGAAGAATGGACCTTTTGTAGAAATACGCGGTGCGCATGCGCGGAGTATTTCATCCGCCTGGGTTAGAGAGTATCTAGTTCCAAGCAATCCGCCATCTTGCATTTCTCGCCTTTGAGCGGTTTCGTTGTGTCGACCTCGGGGCGGAAGATTACGCACGATGGGGACAAAGGTGAGCTTGGGTGAGCCGTATCTAGGTCACATCGCCTCAATGGGTGAACAGGATGTAGCTGACGTTTTGGGTGTGGAACGGGTGGGAGAGGCCTTGGGCGCGCGTTGTTTTCCAGTCACCTAGTCTTGAACCGATTCGCGTGTCTAGGTGGCAGCACATATTCGCCAAGAGGTCCATTGTGAACGTCTTTCATTTTTTTCTTTTCGCTCTCGCGCTTTTCTATCCTCCGCGCTCCGCAACGAGCGGGTCTGCGTCAAAATTTTATATGGCTATTACAACGCTCGCACTAAAAAACAAAACGAAAAAAACAACAACGTTGACACATTATTGTTAAGGTATCTACATGACAATTTTCACTGTTTGCTCAAATTCAAGGGCCTCTTCAGTTTTCCTTTAATGCCCGAGCTCCACTATTGGCGACGTGCGCGATCGAAAGCGTCGCTGTGGTCGGCCTGTCACGATTGGCCGAATGCTGACTATGACGTCAGCAAAGGATTTCTCATCGACGGAATTAAGAGGAATGTATTAACTTCAATTTTGACGGTGTTGGCAATGTTGGTTTCAGAGCGCTATGATTTCAGGCTTCCGACATGCTCATTACAAACACCATCGATTTTGTTGTTCACAAGGTAATGACGTCACGAAAGGTAACCAAACGAGGGCGCCACCAAAACATCTCGCCGCTAATAGCGAAAAACAGAAACAAACGACAGCGACAAGCCTCAAACACATGCAGCATGCTCGCGATGGTACCTTTGGCAGGCGTTTAGTCGTTCGGTGCTCGTGAAGTAAGCACGCTCGCGTGCATGATGCTCGTGTTTGAGCATAGCCTCCTTCATTCTACAAAGCCTGTCAAATCGCGAAAGACACTGGTATCAGGCTTGTCGCTGTCGTTTGTTTCTGTTGGTCGCTCTATACTTCGTCTCACCTTAGTATGGACTATTGTTAGCCGCGCGTGCTAAAAGCGCGAGCTAGTCGCTTTGAATGAAGCCGCGTGCTCTAGTCAAGGCAGTCAAGGCTGGCCGCTCGCGCTAGCACAGCCTTCGTGGTTAGTCCATGCTAGGGTGAGACGAAGTATAGAGGGACTCGGGCATAACGCACTCGGCTACCCCACTGAGCGCGCTCTGGCTGCAAGTTGAGTGGGCGAACGCTGCTTGTTTATCTCGAATTTTTCCTGAGGCTCCCACCGACGTTACCAGATTAAAGTCGGTTCATACTTTCTTAAAAAAGCCCGTGCGTCTACTTACCCGGAAAACACTCGAAGAGCCAATCTTTGCGAGCTACGAAATCAACTCAGCGAATGATGAGGAGGAACATCCGTTTAGACCTAAAAATGAAGTCTGCGCTGTGGCATTACGCAATGCAAAGCGTCATGCTTGCATTGCGTAATGCCACAGCGCAGACTTCATTTTTAGGTCTAAGTGAATGTTTCGCCTCATCATTCGCTGAGCTGATTTCGTAGATCGCAGAGATTGGCTCTTCGAGTGTTTTGCGGGTAAGTAGACGCGCAGGCATTTTTTAAAGTGTAAGCTTTCTAGAATGCCTGCACTCTAAAAAAGGCTTGTGCGTCTACTTTCACGCACAACACTCATGAGAGCCAATCACCGCAACTTGCAGAGGCAGCTCAGCGAATGACAATGCCGAAACATATGTTTAGACCAAAAAACGCAGTCTGAGTTGTGACATTGAGCAATGCAAAACGTCACGCTTGCATTGCTTAATGTCACAACTCAGACTGCATTTTTTGGTCTAAGCATATGTTTTGGCATTGTCATTCGCTGAGCTGCCACCGTAAGTTTCGGTGATTGGCTCTCCGAGTGTTGTGCAGGAAAGCAGACGCACGGGCTTTTTTTTAGTGTGTACTTTTACTTGGCGCGTTCGTTCAGTGTAGCTTGCTTATCAGCCCGCCCCTGGAGAGACGTGGCGGAACCGGTGGAATGCTGGATGCAGATTACCTGTGGTGAAAAAATGATTCTATTGTGTTTTCATGGTTAACATAAAGTTTGTGGAAAAATTGGCGCAAAAAGAGCGTGGTTCAAAGGACGGTCCTTTTTCGTTGGTCGTGGAAGCGTTGACGCTGGTGGCGCTAGGAGCACTATCCGCCTAGAGTTCCTGTATAGACGTTTCCACTGTTTACAAAAATCACAGTCCACACGTGTTAAATCACAGTCCAGAACGCGCGCGTTCGTCGCTTCGGAAAGCGAGCAAATCACGCGCCATACGCACGAACACTGAAAATGGAACCTGCCAAGTGTCCTTTTTTGGAAAGGTCTATAGGCTCCCTACGGGAGCCAGGTTCACGCATGGCATGTGGATCCAGCTCCTCACGTGACTGAATTCGGCGAATAGCAGCGCCGCGCGCCTCTGGGAACGTACGCCGGGGCGCGTGCAACGTCTACTTTGCTGCACGACACTTGATACGGCTCCTCACGTGATCGGATCTCGGCGAATAGCGGCGAGGGCGGCACGCGGCATGTGGAATCAAACGCGCAACTCTGGCCTCTGGCTCCCGTAGGGAGCCTATACAGGAACTCTATATCCGCCCAGAACCATTTATACTGAGAGAGTTTGGCCTTCGTAAGGAGATCTTGCCAGCCTGGCAACCACAGCAGCGTAGTCTGACAACCGGGGGATGACTACTTCCGTCCGCCATTTTGTGGCCCCGACTCAAAGCAACTCTGAGCGATTTCTCAGGAGTAAAGAAGACAAATAATTAATGACATTTTGTGTTATCGCGAAATCCTCTAGTTCTAGCGGGTTAGCAAGCTCCGCCCATTGGCCAAACTCTCTCAGTATAAACGGCTCTTTCTCCGCCCCATGCCTGCTCGCGGGCAGGCAACAGAGAAGGGCCATTTTCGAACGCTTCTCTTCCGTGGAGCTTGTCAACTGATAGATATAAGAACGTTGACTCCCACTGCGTGGAGAAAATAACAAACAAAAAACAAACGCGTGATTCATGGGTTTTCGATGTCAAGGAATGAGTCTAAGCGACATTTAGTGAAAGTACAGAATATGTAGCACCGCCCCTTTAAATGAATGGGTAAATTATTAGTCTAGAAGAGAAAGAGAGAGGGAGAGACATATAAAGCGAGAAAGAGAGAGAGGAAGAAAGAGAGGTGACGTTATAAAACCATGAATGCGCGGACTTACTTTACTATGGTTTCTGAAGCGCGTTGTTCGACTGATGTGTTCACCGGGTTCTTGTAAATGGTTCCTCGAGTTTTGTCTGATGGCGTTATAAAAGTGTCCTACTGTTGCCTGCCGCAATCCCCCCCCCCCCCCCCCCACCCCCTCCCCCCCCCCCCTTCCCCGGGCCGCGCCAACTTTTCTTAATTTTTTTTTATTTTAAAGATTATTCCATTTCTCGTACGACGCGAAACTATATCTGTCGACGTTCATAACAAGCCCCAGAATCCCGTCGGAGGAACGCGCAACAAATACCCACCCTTCCCTTCAAAAAGAAAAGAAAAGAAGAAAAATTTATATATGGACCGAGAGGTTAGACTCTGTTTGCTGCGCAAAGTCCCTGATAAAACCTGCGAGAGCGTTCGTTCCCCCAATGCACCTAGTATAACCCGGTTACGGAAGCTACGCACAGACAGCCGTCACCTGTCAAGCATAATGGTAAACGAAGCGCAGTGCTGTCCTGACAGGTGCAGCCGCGACCGGAAGTAACGGGAGTGTGTGCCTATTCGCAACTTTCAGCGATGGTGGTACCGCGGTGTGAGAATCGCGCTCCCTAGCTCCTGGATGATCTGCTTCACAATAAAGGTGCTTGCCTACTCCTTCCTTGCGGGAACAAATAAAGTAAGGCTCTAATACTGCTCGCAGAAAGCAAAACTAGAATTACTTACGCGTCGCAGACCCCGCCTCGTACCGCTGTTCTACGACGATCATCCAGATGACAGCCATTTTGATAGCCGCCAGCGCGCCCCCTATAAGTCGTGAAAGTTGCGAATAGTCGTCGGGGCGGTTTTGTTTGACCACTCAGTCACTTCAAAGAGCGCCTTCGAACCCGTGGGCACCCTGCTTTGGTTATTCGTGAGTGTATGTGAGTGCTCCATTTGTTTGTTTGTCTTAATCACCCTTTGCTTCTCATACTGCTGGGGCGACGATACCCGGCATCTTTCAGATTATAGAGAGCGTTCTTAGAATGTCTTGGTGTACACGGCTTTCGCTCCGTGTATAATTTGCGTAGTGTGTATGATTCAGACAAGAGGAAGTTAGTTAGGCCCGATGTTCGTCCGGTGTCTTTGCTGCAGTGGAGAAATTTCGCCAGTTTAGTACGACCACTGCATTAGGTCGTTAACGTGCATCGTGCATTACTGGTGATGAGAACGACTTGCTCCCTGCAGATGACCTTTTTCATCAAAAAATAAGGGAAATGAAGACTTCTTTGTTTGCGTTGGCGCACGTGCGGAAAAGGTCGACCTTTTCCATACGTGGGCGTCTCCATCTCGAATGCCGGAACTTCCGGTAAGCGGGAAAACATTGCTTTGCTCTCGCTTCGCCACGGAACGTATTGACGGTTTAATCGGAACTCGCATTTGTTGTGGTTTTGCCTCTTCGTTGTTTCTATTCAGTCGTTTCAGATTGTAGTCTTGCGGTTTTTGTTTTGCCACGATTTTTATTTTTCTGCGTCCCAACTACGTGGCTAAGGGTAAGGATACACAAAAAAAGGTCTGCTATCCGAGATGACGTCACGGAGATCAGTGTCACCCGACCTCACAGTGTGAACTGGCGCCATGACGTCGCTGGACGTCATGTGACACTGAAATCATGTGACACCTTGACATCACAATGTGTAACAGTGGGACGTCAAGTTGATGTCACGTGACACTGTAGCATCTCATGACGCCACTGACGTTGTGACGTCATGATATCACGTGACGGTATCAACGGACGCCCTACAATGCTCTCCATCGTCATTTCGGGAAAGAAAAGATAAACAAAAATATCGCTGTAAAAAAAAAAAAATGGGGCCGTTATTAAAGTATTGGCACAAACGAACCCGTGCCTCGCGCGATGCTCCGAGCCAAGAACGCGACCTCACCGACTGATCAAATGTCCTTCGGCATATAGGCCATGTGAACGATCGTTTCGCAATGGTATTCATCATCCTGACACATCGTAGTTCTATCTGTTGCAACCGTCAAAAGTGCGGCTGAAGTTCACTTATAGAGAGTTTTAGTAGACCGTTTTCGCTTTCTCGCTCCGCTCTATGGAAAGCGGAGTCGCCATCGCGCATGCGCGACCCGCTCTGGGATTTGAGCGTGAAGCGTCAGCTCCGCTAGCTCCGCTTTCCTTGCCATTTTAGGAAGCGCGTTCCACTCTCAGTAAAGTTTCAGTAGATGGTGTTTTTTTCTGGAAAAGAATTCGAAATGGGTGCTCGCCACTTGAACGCATGCTTGGGAGCGCGTTTGACCGTTATGAACCTCGCTGTACTAAGATGGCTGCGCAGACTTTGTTTGAAACGGCGTCCTTAAGAAAACGTTTCAGGGTGGTCGAGAACCTCTGGCTGCTTCGGGAAATCGCTGGCTGCAATCCTTTCACGGCCGCTGAACGGTGGGAACAGGTGCTGCCTTGTCTAAGCCAGCGGGCTCGATTTTTCTATGCGAGATGACGACGACGACGTTCAGAGGATGACACACCGGGCGACGGCGATGCCTTAATTTGAGCCCTTGGGCCTCGGTTCCTCGGAGGCGGCAGCTTCTACTTTGGCTGGGCTACCTCCTTGAAGCCTGATGCTCTGACCCCAGTGGACCCCAGTGAGCAACAGCGCAATCATGTTCCTGGGGCTCCTTCATGCACCGATCGAACGGCGTGCCAGATCCCCATGGCTCGCTGCTCACCCGCCCAACCCGCCTCCACGAAATTTGGACTTCTGCGAATCGGACTGCCATCCTCCCCAATTGCAACAACCCATGTCGTCGTCATCTTGCACGTACATACTCATCACATTATCATGTTTCCTAGACGCCGCACCGCGGGCCTCCATGGTACGGGCTGCTGCCTTTCCGCGGTGCCGCGTCTCTCCAGAGCCAAAAAATAAAGACTAAAGACTAAAGCAGTCGGCAAACGGACATATATTTTGTTAGGTTGCTTTAGGCAGCAAGACAGTGCAAACTAGCGAAAGTGAGTGCTCCATTTATATCTCTACCTTTTTTGTTTTCCCAATGAAATGAGTTTTTTCGTCTTCGTATGCTTCGATTTGTGATTGGGTACCTTGGTGTTTCTGTACACTGCGCGACATTGTTACCGGGAACAATCAATATCCTGTTTTTATTTTTCACCTTAAATACGAGGGGCTGACATCAACCTATTGGTGTGGAATAAAGTGCTGGTTTGGGGCACTAATCTGAGCGACAAACTTTCAGCTCTCTCAACAGCTGTCAAAGAAATAAACTGCAAATAAAAGCGAGTTTATCGTATTCGTTTTAACAGTGCAGCTCAGTGTATGTATCTGCCTTGGGGGATGAGATGAAACCATTTTGCTTGGCTACACTTCTTTTCATTTCTTTTTTGTGTTTTTGAAATTGCATTTTTCGGCTTAAGCTCCTGCCTAGTTTCAGCCTCACCTGTGCTACGGTGTTTTCTTGCAACAGAAGGCCACGCAACACAGGCTACTTTTACAATGCTGAAGTCAACAAAAACATTGTAATTTGATTATATGAAATATTCACACGCACATCTGAGAAGTAAAAGGGGAGCCGTTTGTAAATACTTTTTTATTAAAATATTTCTAGACGTCTTTCAGCCTAGTTGGACGAGTATTTCGCTCAGTACAACAGCTTGGATAGGATTCACTGCGAGAAGTTCACGCATTCTAATATAAAAAAAAAAGAAACATGCTCATGGTCTTTGTAGGGTTCGTCCAGCTGACAAATTCTACCGTTTGCGCACATCACTGTTTGGTGCTTCACGACCCTCTTGTGACCAGAAATGTATGGCTTCTGATTCTTTGATGGACGGCATGGACGTGCTGTGCGGTCAGCAAAACCCCAACAGTTGTCCAGGGGTGCTCCCTTGTTTTTGACGGCCTAATAAAAAGAAGAAAAAGGCATTCTTACAGCACGGCAGTATTTAAACACTACCAAAAAATGTGACATGGGACTTGTTACTCATATAAGATAAAGAGTATTTCCATGGTAGGGTCGCAAAAAAAAATGTGTATCGTAAATTAAAAAAAAAAAAATAGTTGTTTCTTAATTTCGCTAAGCTTTGAGGCCGTCAAAACTGTGCATTAAAAACGAAGCTTCTGAAACGCGTTCTAGTCTACCGCTATTGCTTAGAAGTCCAGTGTTGTGTTTGATAAATTTTGAATTGTTTCTGCCCGTCTGGTTTTCACCAGACAAAAACTTGACATGGAATATTCTTTCGACCGTTTTTGGTAACTCTATTCAAAACACCGCTGGGTAACATATTCGGCCGCCATATTTTGGGCATCGGTTTTAGCGCGAGACTTGTGACTAGAACCGAGTTCATATTCAGCATTGACGCAGCATTCGTGACTAATGCATTTAGACTCGCATCCGCGACAAACAATGACGCAGCTCTCTTGCTCCCTAGACGCTTGGCCAAAATAAGGCGGCCTTGAAGAATAGGGGCAGCATGGCATGCACTTTTAAAAAGGCTGCATTCAAGTCTCTATTTTTTTCTAAATCTACCAAGGAAATCCAAGGCGAACAGTTCCGGAGGAAAGTTAAACAATTCAGAAATTGCGAGTGAATATGGATAAGTAAAGTTGAGACGAATGGTTTTTTTGGTGCGGCTAGCGAGCGCTATGCTCGTGGTCAACTTTCAGTGTCATTTTCGACAGGAGGACGCGTGCACAGGTATAATCGGCGTTCAAGCACGCGCTCCCGTACATCTGATTGCGTAGCCCACTGATCTCTATTGTAGTAGGCTGGATCGCGGACCGCGGCCTCGGCAGCTGGAGCCGAGTGTCGCCACCGGCGGCCATTGATTGACACCAGCCAATGCGTGGGACTCTATGGGAAGAACGAGAAAAAGTGACGTTTTCGCCTGTTTCTAAGCTGTTGTCGGCACTGAAACTTTTTGGATGCTTTTCGATAAGCCCGTCAAATAGTTTGCGTACAAACATTAAAACTGACAACCCTCGCAGTTCTTAGAAATAAATATTTTGTGGTCGAGAGTGACTCCGCCGTAGTGCAGCTCAATGAGGCGAGAGTTACCTAGAGTGACCGCGGAGTCGGTGGCGGTTTTGTTGAGTTGGGTTTAGCAGACGACAAGCTCGAAGGCTTTGCTACGCGGAATTCGCTCACTCCCGGAATGCCGCTGTCGAGATGGAACTTCTTTGTCATTCATCAACTTCTGGGCTTCCCAGAGGACGGTCTTATTGACGGCAAGTTCCTTTGTTTACTCCACTACGAGAGCAAGCTTGCCAGCTCAGCCGTGGGTGCTCCGGTACGTTTGATTTTTTTATTCGGCGACCGGACGTTTGACAAATACCGATTCAATCTCCAAACACCCGACATAAGGATCGCAGCGCACCATAAAATACTCGCCTCCGAGCACAGCGTACATGCTTCAATATGCTTACTTTTGTGCGTTTCTCCCATAGACTTGCGTGTATTGCCTGGTGTCAAGCAATGGCCGCCGGTGGCGACACCGACGGGCTCCCGATCCGCGATCCAGCCTACTAAAATAGAGATCAGTGGCGTAGCCATAGAAGGCCCACAAAAACGCGACGGCTTTACCGACACCGTGTTCATGTTGGTTGCAAAGTGATACTCGTTCACTTCGTTTGATTACGCTCTTTTGTGTTACATAAAACTCAAATGGAATGGTTTACTTTTCACGCGTGGGACGTACGCTTTACTTCTTCATTCGGCCTCTTTCAAGCTGAGGTCAAGGTGAAAAACATCGACGCGTATTGAGCAAGTGCAGCCATCTTGAGATCTAAGCGATCACGCTAAGAACGCTGAGGGAAGTCCGCTCTGCAACTTGTAAAACCAGCCAGTAAGTGACGTACCCTCGACCTGGTGCATTTTTGTATTGCCCGCTGACACAGGGTATGCAACCGCCAAGGGTATGGGCGAAAAGGCTTAAAAACGGACGTCGTGCATGAGTTAGTTCCGAGTGCTCCTTTTTACCGTGCTGCAATTTCCGAAAATCTACGGTTGTCTGGGTACCACTCTGTGGTCGTCGGATGGATAAATAATTTGAAAAAGCATAAGAACAATAGCAGAAAATGTGCCATGAGCACAAGAAGCTGCAGCGCGAGTGTGGCTGCAATGTTATCGAGCTTCGCATTTTCCCCAAGAATCCTTATTTATGAAGTCAGTCGATTGCGAGCTTGAATCGCGAGAGATTCGTATCAGACTCAACGTCATGTTTAAGCTCACGACCACTTCGTCTACGACAAGAGGGCCGATTTTAATTTCCGCTGCAGATGGTTCAATCCACCTCTTTCGAAATCATGGTTCCAGAGTTTCTGGTATGAAAACACATGTTCGCGTTCCATGGATTCACGAGCGGCCATGGCATGCTTTCAAGCGAGATTTCGTGAAAGCGCTCGTGGTGTGCACGCGCGTTCTCTACCCAAAAATCTCGAACCGGTGACTTCGTAAAAAGGTGGATTAGGTTATCACTGCAAGCCCCATGGTATGTGAAAGGTATGAAAAAGTCTACATGCCACCACTCAAGATGGAGCTATCAAATGCCGAGAGCTTACCTGCATAGACTACATTAAACTGCTCATATATACTTCGCTGTGGAAATTCAATCAAAACACCCCACCGTCTTCGTCGTCGTTCTCTCGAGGAGGCCAGCTGCATTCAACCGGACAAGCTCCAACCAAGTTCTTGCAGCCCACCATAGCCAAGTCTAGCCAAGTTCCCCCCATACCCACACCGTTGCCTACCCAGATAGCTGTGCTGCCAGAACTAGCCGGTATTTCTTTTTCTAAACCGCTAGACGGCGTCGTCAGCGCCGCAATTCTCAAGATGGCGGCCCCGTTCAAGAAAAGGTCTATACGCTCCAACTCAGAGCGGGCTACGCATGCGCGGTGGGGGCGATGCTTCTTCCAGAGCGTAAAGTAGAGCATAGAGGGCTCATAAAAGTGGCCTACTAAATCTAACAGATTAAAAACGCGCTCGTCGTGACCTGTCCTGACACTGCCCATATACACCTTGTTTTTTTGTGCCGAAACAAAAGTAAAGACGTAAATTATTGGCGTATCAAAGCGAGTCACTTTTTACTAGACAGAGCAGCTGTGCTAAAAACCATGGAAACACGAAATTTACACAAACCATGCAGCGTCTCACCTGTGAGCACAGCTCCAGTTTCGCCAGGGTCAACCCCCTATGTTTCTGAGAATAGATGCTTGGGCGAGTTGGATATTCATGATAAAGGTGAAGCGCTAAAGTAAACTCACTCACACTCACACTCACACCAGAAAAACGGTCACTCACGCCGCGCTGACTTTCAACTCAAATTGTATTTTCGTCGTCTTTCGTTTTCTTTTACACGTATTAAATTTGTCTTCTCACTTCGTTCTCTTCTGTACAAAACAAATAGCATTGTCTATTGCACATTACCTTCGGGAGTCAAGATATACCAATTCTTTTTCAGAAAGCGTAACGGATGGACTGCTAACACAAGTTTAGGGTGAGACGCTTCTATGGCGTCTCACCCTAAACCATCTTGGCGCCATCACGCCAAAGAAAACTACCCGTCCCTGCAATCCTGTACACATCATAGGAGACGTACAGTTACCGCAACAAGTGCAGCACATTCTCAGCATGGGGCCCACGTTCGCCCTAGAACCCAAAAAATCGGCACCTGAGCTACTGTCTCTAGTAAGGCAAGTGTCAAGAGGGGCTTCCTTATCTGAGTGTGATAGATGCACTTCAGAGGGCGTAGACATTTTATCATGATATAAACCTTCTGTAAGTCATCTGCCTATCAAAAAGGTTGAAAATTACTTGAAGCAGAATTCTTTAAACTTAACACCAGCAGACAAGGAAGGCGGTTTCGTTGTCATGCCCAAAGAGGAGTTCGGGGTAAAAGCCCTTTTAGCTATCGAATCTGTTTTCCAACGTCACGACGACATCTCTTTAGCAAAAGTAAAAAGTGAAGCTCAAAGGCTCCTTCAGGACCTAAATATAAAAGAGCCTTGCTCCTATTTTGAAAAAAGCAAACAGCTTAGCTTAGAAATATTTTTCAGCCCCAAGACGCACAAGGCGGAGTGTCCCTTGCGAGTTATTGTATCAGAAAGAGACACATGGCAAAGATCTTTGGCTATATTTTTACAAAGAAGACTTAATTTATTAACAGTTGATGACCCCTTTTTGGTAAAAGACTCATATGAAGTCATCAGCTTCTTACAAGAACACAGTGCCAACCAATACCAGGCTCTCTCGATTGACATCAAGGACCTATACTACGCTTTACCTCAGGTACGCCTCTTAGAGTGCATTGAAGACAACATTGACTCGTATGGTGCCATAGCCTTCCAGAACACGTCAGGACTTTCCCAAAGCACCTTCTTGATTTGCTCAGGTTTTACCTCAGGTCTACCTTTGCGTCTTGGAACGGTAACACCTACCTTCAAAAAAAAAGGAGTCTGCATCGGATCCTGCATTGCGCCAATTCTCAGTGATTTATTCCTAGCATACCACGACAGGCTGCTTCAAAAGAGCTTAGATTTTTCGACCGTGGTAAAGGTGTTTCGCTACGTTGATGACTATTTGATACTCCTGGACACCAACGAAAAAGACCTCCCGATTCATGTGCCCAATTTGTGCTCGTCAAGTTTAAAACATGTTTAAACCCTTTGGAGATTACGCACGAGCTTCCAGAGCTATAGGATCCTTAAAAGGGATTATCCGGTCAAATTTCGTATTCATGAAAACATTTAGATCTCATTGTCAATGGCTGTAGGAGCATCTTCCACGACAAATCTGAATTTTGTGTGCTTCCCTGGAGGAGTAATTGTATTTTAACCCAAGCGTGCATAAACGGCGTTTTCCTCTTCCACCTTCAGGGAAGCGGAGTTTCTGAGGTAACATCAGGCAAAGAACGCGCCGAACTGAAGCGCACTTCGAATTTTGTCCTCCGCGTGAGCGGTACGACGTGGTTCACCTTCGCTGCTGCGCTAGATTTTTTTTTTTTTTTTTAGAATGAAAGGGTATTTTCGTTGTGCGGTTGTCACGCTCCACACTTCTTCGAGACATTTACAGTGGCGAGTAATATGGAATGCAGCGGTGCGTCGGGAGCACTGTGTTCCCACGGAGGAATGAGGCATAGGATATGACAATTGCAAGACTGATGTGACGTCACGTCAGGCATGGGAGTGCAGCCGTTGATACTTGCGAAATTCGGCATGGAGTTTCGTTCAATTATCTGTCGTTGATTACACTAAATTGGGGTGTCGTTTAATGGCATAAAAATGGCCTATGTTAATCATTAGGCTCCCACCAGGTAACCATCACGAAATCTTAAGAACTTCCGGTTTTCACCGGACAATCCCTTTAAGATTTCTGGACCTGAGATTGTGTCTTTAGCCCCGTCATGTCTGTTGGTCGTATGAGCCGAGAGGAAAAAAACCACTCCTCAATTATAATTCGGCGCATTCAAAATTGGTAAAGAGAGGAATAGTCAATCAGTGCTTAAAAAACTAAATTTTCAAGTCCTGCCCACATTCAGGCCTAATAAGCTTCGCAGGACAAGTATCTAGGATACTAAGTGCGGGATATCATTCACATCTATTAACTTCAGTCACCGAAAGTCTCCTTAAACAGATTAAAAAAGGTCAAATCACATCCCGCAAGCCACGCGAAAGATACAGTAACCAGAGACCGGTAGTCATCCCCTACATTCATAACATTTCTCATAACCTGAAGATGATTGGGAATCGCGCAAATATTGATGTAGTCTTTTCCGCCCCCATCAAACTCTCATGCCTATGTAAAAAAGTTGACGCCATACCAAAAACTAATACCGTCTGCTCTAAAAAGCATAGAACCCCATACATACCTTGCTCAGAAGGAGTGATTTATTCCTTTCCCCTTTCATGTGGCAAACAGTACATAGGACAAACTGGAAGATGTATAAATGACAGATTAAGGGAACACAACAACAACATCCGATTAGCAAACTCAGGACTTTTGGGCATTCACTGCCGTGACTGTGGGTGCACCGCGGACTTCAAAAATAGCACAGTAATTGGAAAGAACCACCACCAGTTAACACGTGCGATAATAGAGGCAGCTACCATCATAAAAAGGAGTGACACTTGTGTTAGCAGTCCATCCGTTACGCTTTCTGAAAAAGAATTGGTATATCTTGACTCCCGAAGGTAATGTGCAATAAGGAGTATTCACTGGGCGCCATATTTGTGGGTGATGTCTAGAGCGCATGCTCTGAACGAGCCCACATTAATAGACTGCTAAGACCGGCAATCTTGAGGGTGCGGAATGCACGTTACAAAAGAACTGGGGAAGCTCGCCATCAGCACGCGCTCAGCAGTCGTGCGCACAGCTATGGCCGCCAGTGAATACTTCCTATAGACCTTTCCAAAAACGAGCTTCTGGCCGGTGCCATTTTGAGCGTTCGTGCGAATGGTGCGTGCTTCGCTCGCTTTCCGAAGCGACGAACACGCTCGTGCTGGACTGTGAAGATCGCACGCTGGACTGTGATTTTGTAAACATTGGAAAGGTCTATAGACAATGCTATTTGTTTTGTACAGAAGAGAACGAAGTGAGAAGACAAATTTAATACGTGTAAAAGAAAACGAAAGACGACGAAAATACAATTTGAGTTGAAACTCAGCGCGGCGTGAGTGACCGTTTTTCTGGTGTGAGTGTGAGTGTGAGTGAGTTTACTTTAGCGCTTCACCTTTATCCCCTATGTTTGTTCATGTCAGCGAGCAGGTGGCCGAAAGTCTCGTTGATGTGAACCACGATGAGGTTTTCAATACTGAAGAACACCGACAAGTTCCGTCCAAGCGCTCATCCAAGTTCGAACAGACGGTTGCGATAGGCCAGTCGACAAAGATCCATGCAAAGCGTCTGGCCAGATTGGCAACACCCTGCGCCGATCTGTCGGGTGCTGGGATTTGGAGGCCTACTTGCAGAGCAGCCAGGTCCTTCTTTAAGCGGGATTGCCTCCTAAATGGTTTCTCTTCTACGTTGGCAATATCCAGCAAACCGCGTTCGGAAAGGAAGCTTCGGCGCTTCATGGCATGAGGGATACAAATCATTGATTCGATGTCTCGCCAGCTTCATCGCGTTAGTAGAAGTCTCCTTCATTGAGAACTGCGGGGATTCATCGTGCAGGTGTCTTGCTAGCCTTGAGCAACACTGTATACTCGTACTTCGCAAAAGGGTGTACTCGGAATGCGCAAACTTCGTCCTTTTCTTTCATTTTTCTACTTCGAATACGTTCATCTGTTTCAGTTTTAATTCGAGTGGAGCAGAAGCTACAAGAGTGAGTGCCGCCCTTTCAGTGTCATTGACCAGCACGCGCGCTCGTGCAGTGCAAGTGCTGTTTAGAGCAACATGCTCATTGTTATACCTTCGGCTTCACTCGCTCACAGGGTGGAACGATTATATTTATATTTTATAGCGTAATATGCTTCGGGTGTGTGCCTACTCTTTTGTGTTAATTATTCTCGCCTTCGTTTTTACCACATTTACAAACACGCTCCCTTTCACTTTCTTGGTGTTAACGTTTAGTTTTTCTGTCTTACTAGTACTATAAACGTCCACTTGGGCTACGCAAGCGAATTTTTCGAACGCTCTCAAAACGCTGAAGCAAAACGGTCTACTAAAACGCGTTTTTGGACCTCCGCTTTCCATTCCGCTGAAGCAGGCCGCGCATGCGCAGTTTGGCACCCTCAGAGCGGAGCGGAAAATGGAAACGGTCTACTAAAACTCTCTAATGCATCAAGAACCACGCGTTCGATGCCGCAAAACGCTCTCAGCGTGAGCTCGCTGTCATCCACGCACCCGACAACAGAAAAAAAAAAAACGGTAAGCTCACACGCTACCCTTGTTTGTCTCAGGAAATGTTTGTGCAGTGACCATATAGATCGTTCCTCGGTGGACCAGCAATCAACGTTCTTCCATCTTGTCACGCCCTTTGAACCTGGAGACTTTCGCAAATTGCCGTAGTTCCACAGTCCCCGGGGGAGAAGCAAGTTTGGTGCTTTTAAATAATAAAAATAAGAATAAAGAAAAGGCCACTCGGTTTCGCTAAAAGTGACATCTCACCTCTACACGGGAGCTCGTGCTACGACAAGTTTCGGTTCTACAGTGGTGACGCAAGATTTATGTTCGCCCCCGGTGAGACGCCCACGTGTGCACTGTAGAAACTAAAACCGTATTCGTCCAGCGAAACGAGCAAAGAGCGCTCGCGATGCCTGACGGCAAGCTACCTTACAAATAGCTCTCCTGGTGGAATGAGGCGAAGATGAATGCTCGACACGGACACCGCGATGTGGTCGTCGCGCGCTTTGGGATTTCTAGTGAGCGTCAACTTGCGTCGTGATACGCTGTCAGGGCTAGCGTAGTTTTCGACAGTGTTGCCGTTCCGCAATAATGAGAAAGGATGTGACTCGGCTTCGCGCCTCGTTATTATTACTTTAGTGCGTGTTAGTTAATGGTGACAGTTTCGAAACATGAAACTTTTTTCCTTATGTAGGAAGTTGGATGTTTTCGTTCGCCCAGCTGTCGAATAGGGCAGCTGAGCTGTGGGTATCTGTTGAAAGCTGATCATTCATGAAAGACCACCGAGAATTACGAAAACCTAGTAGGACCTTTACAAATTTTATTTTATAGTTTGTCTTTGTTTTTTAGCTATTACGCCGGAAGTGTTGAATATATGATGCAGTTAGAACCGAAAGTCCAGCATTAGCAACATACAGTGGCTTGGTAGACATAACATTATCGAGAAAAAGGCAAATGAATAGGTATCTCAAAAACAAAAGCTTACTTGTTGCAGCAATTTTTTTTAATCTGTTCCCAAACATACACTTTTTTTTTTTCTGTCGCGGTAGTGTTTGTTGGTACCACCAGATAATCTAATCCGACGCTCGAGAACTTTGTCTTAAGAGGCCACCGAGTCGCTTTGTTTTCTTTGCTCGTCTTTTCATTAATTCTAAGTTATTTTCTGCCTCAACTTACGGCGGTATCAGTAGTTGTTCGCGGCGTTGATGGCGCCATAAAATATACGACCTCACTCGAAGTTCACATGACAGCGCCTGCCTCTCACACAACTCACTCTAAATTTTAGGAACGAAATCCTGCGGACTATGTCAGAAGACACGGAGTGTGCAACGTATGTTGAGCCGCACTTAGTGTTTATTTACAAACTTTTATGAGCTCGAGATTCACTCTAAACTTGGCGGGACGTCAACTCCGTTAAAATTTGGCGAACGTGTCACG
Organism: Ixodes persulcatus; assembly: GCA_013358835.2. Taxonomy (NCBI): domain Eukaryota; kingdom Metazoa; phylum Arthropoda; class Arachnida; order Ixodida; family Ixodidae; genus Ixodes; species Ixodes persulcatus. The sequence goes on from JABSTQ010010521.1 coordinate 1,041,617, forward strand.
GTGTTTCTCGACGCTGTTTCCTAATATTACCCTCATGCCATGGTAGCCAGCCGTATACAGCACATTCTGCGTTAATAAATGAAGACTATACCCTCTAACATGACGACGCCTCTAAAATATGCAATCATCCGTAAAACGTGGCACTCTCGCCAGATCTAATCGTTGCGATAGTCGCAAGGAAGAGCAGAATGCTGCTTTCACATGAATGCGGCCGTACCGCATCGATTAAAGAGGGAACCAATTGCACGAGCTCAGTCCTCCTCTCTCTCGTGTTTCTATTCAGTCATGGATGCCCAATCTCGATTCGACGCGCTGCGGTCGCGTTCATGTAAGCGTGATTAGTGAGCTGTAATAGAACTTGTTGTTGGGCTAGTTGGTGTTGACTGTATTGAACCATGGTTAAAAGCGCTAAAAAGACGTACACAAGATTGAAGACAAACACGAGCGCCCGTGTTTGTCTTCTATCTTGTGTACGTCTTTTTAGCGCTTTTAACCATGGTGATTAATGAGCTACGCTAAAGCGACCTCGTCAAACCAATCACAGAGGGTGCCGTAGGACGAGGTCCCGGTTGTGCATGTCCCACCCACACCTTCGAGAGAATGTGTCTTGTTTTCACCCGAGCCTGGTAAAATTTCATCCGGATGTTTGCTCCGTCTCGTGCGATGGGGTATTCAAACGAGGGAGAAATCCCGGGGATTTCTTCCCGGCGCGCGCGCACCACGAGACGAAGACGCGAGACTTTTGCACATCGCAAAGCCTGACGTTTTTGTCGCGGGATGCGCCTGCCGTGGAGAAATCCCCGGGATTTCTCCCTCGTGTGAATACCCCGTGCCTCCCAGGCATCTTAATATTGCTCCGCGGCCAATCACATTGCAGAATTATCCGATAAGAACTCCGATGTACCAATCACGAAGTGAGTAGCGTGAGCATATTAATGTATAACCACGTTCTGCGTTCTTGAAGCTCTCGGTAACTAAAGCGGCGAGCTTGGTTCGCTCCCTCCGCTCCTTTCTGAAGCCGATGTTGCGACGCAGACGACGCAGAGCGGTGGAACTATTTTCTCCACAGTGGGGGGATCTGAAGCGAGCGCGAAACGCTTGCCGCTGGAGCCCTCTATGGTAAGTTGAATGCCAGAAACAAATCGAGCTCCTTTAGAGCAATTCGAGAAAGCTCCGAGAAAGCTTCCGCACTTACGAATGTTAATTCGGAAACCTGTCGATAACGGCGATGTGCCTGATGTGTTTGTTAGCGGTGCCCGTTGGTCCAGTGTTATCAACATACCACATGTGTAATGGTCAGTCATTGTGGACACACTCAACCACCGATGATGAAAAAATTGATGAGCACTCACGGACAGAGTCTTACCCGGGGAACATTTTCTTCTTTCTACATGTATAGCAGAAACTCCTTTTTTCCTTCTTCCTTTCGCCCCTCGCCTGTCTGGTCTCTTCTCTCGGGAAATAAAATAGAAAACGGACAGAAAGAGAGAGACAGAGAGAGAAAGAGGGAAAAAGGGCGGCTTTCTTCTTTCTTGTTGCAAGAGGAACTACGAAGATAAAGAGCGGGGATGGGGTTCTCTACTTCTCTGGCCTCGACAGACGACGCACTTAGCACTGCAACCCCAAACACATGCGAAGCCCGAATGAGCGCCTCATGAAACATTTGTCGCCTTCATTACGCAGGAGCCAGTTCCACATGCATGCCTCTCCCTTTATCGTCGCACTATTACTACGCTGCCTTGAATGCGTTTCCGACCGCTGTGTTTGGCTTCCTACTCCGCCCATACTTCGAAAGGGGTCCCGAAGTGGCAACAAATGACGTCACAAAATCCAGAGTGTCCTGCTAACGGATGCCGCCATCCTGGTGGCTGAAAGTAAAAGTTCTGGTTAAAAAAAAAAAAGAAACGGAAGAACGCGAGCGTCGCTGTCGTCGCGGCGTCCCGTCCCCTGGCTCTCGAAGTTTTTGTGGTTTGTCAAGCTGGAGGGTGCGACCTCCTGCAGAACAGGTTCCTGCAACGACTTCCACCGCTTCTGTGACACCACCAGGATCGCGACCGACGAGAACATATATGCCACTTTTATGACGTCATCGGGTGGAAATCGAGGGACCACTTTTTTGGACGCGGTAGACCACTGATCTCAATGACAATTGCTGTATCGCGTTTGCCCGCTCCGCGAATGCGGCCACTGGCGGCCATCTTTTGGTAGAGTTATATCACCTCTAGCCAAGGTACAGCTGCTGAAGCCACTATCATCCATCCATAGCAGACAGCGTTGTGGCCAACGTTGTTGTGGCAGTTGTGCTGGCGGGCTGCCATCAAAAGAGCGTGGGTGATATTTCGTGCTTGATTGAAATTGTTTGACGAAACATATTTTTGAAACCCGGCGTGAACGGTAGCCCGATCTTTGAGGACCCGGTGAAAGTTTCACGAAATTGCAGCACCGGGGAAAAGGTGCACAGCACGCATCAAAAGTCGCATCGAAAGAAGCATCAAAAGCAGACGCCGGTACGGAGTCAGCTTTCGATGCGAGCTGCGCTGCTTTCCCCCGGTGCTGCGCTTTCCTAGAACTTTCGCCGGGTCCTCAAAGATGAGGCTATCGTTCACGCCGGGTTTCAAGAATTTGCTTCGTTGAACAACTTCAATCAAGCACGAAATATCACCCACGGTAGTGTACTAGATCCACGGCTATTTATGGCAGCCTGCCGCCATTGCGCTGTCCGCCATATTACTATGATGGCTAGAGATAATATAACTCTACCAAAAAGATGGCCGACCGTGGCCGCATTCCAGTCCTTAGGCGGAGCTGGTCAAACGCGATCCAGCAAATAGACATAGAGATCAGTGCGGTAGACACACCAGCCGGACACGCGCTCCAGGCACCGTACTATTACTTCCGTTTCAGCGCAGCTAGGTAACTAGAGCCACTAGATCAGTTAGAGACTTCGGAGTAACGGCACCCATCTTGCTACTTGAAATCATTGTTGCCAGTTATCGGAAGCTCTATCATCTAACATCGCAAGAAACGCTTTCCCGTCCCCGAGAAACCATCAAAGCAGTCCGCGAAAGAACAAAAGAATGCCGCCCGCGCTTCCTGACGCCGAACTCAAAGAAGTCGCACATTCGAATCGTAATAGACCCTTTTCAAAAGTCCATATCGAGAAACACTGGCGGTCGCCATTGCTCGGACAGGAAGCGCGTGACTGGGTCCGAGTCCTCGCCGAACGCTGACGTCACCCTTGTATCCAGTACATGGTCAGAGGACGTGATCGAGCAATGGCGGACCGGCGATGGCGCGGACCTTTGAAAAGGGTCTATTGCGCTCGTTCTGCACTAAGCGCCAAAATGGCGGCGCCTGCGAGAAAATCTAGGAAGGGTGTGCCGATACTCCAAAGCCGCGATCAGACTGCTAATATACCATAATAAAATACAATCTGCAGACACTGTCCGAATCGCGTTTCTTTCTCGTACGACGATCACATCGGTCATACAAAAAACTGACCGGCAACATGTTTCAGTATACACAGGAAGCAAACGTGTTTCCAAAACATACATGAGGAGTGTCCGAAGTTAATTCTGTCGCCATGTCTGCGGGGAATACCGTGTGTTTTGTACAATATATAAGCAATGTGACTCCGGCTTAAAGGGGCGGCGCAACGATATTCGTTTTGAGCGTTTTTCACTTTGTATGAGCTTACTGGCACTAGTGGGGCCCAAGTACACTCGCACGCAACGCCACTGACCAAGAAACCTCTTTGTTGCGGTGTAATTTCAAGGAGAAAAGCGAGCGTTTTCTTTCAATCTCTCCTTCGCAAATTTTGATGGCGACTCTGGTGGTAGCAGCATCCTCTAGGGACGATATTTGAATGCGGCTCATAGATTGGACCCGAGCATTGCGTGAGCACTCGATTTGGGCTCGTGATAATTGATAGCTCGACAAGCATTCGGGTAGTGGCCCGTGCCCAATCGCTGCAACGACGACAATAGCCGAACCGTAACAATGTCCGGAACTCAGCGTGTGTCCTGTGCTTTGCCAACCCCAGCGCGTGGCTATGATCAACATTGGCGGTATATAATCGGCTCCAGATCACGTGGCCACTTGTTCTGGCTGCGAGTTGAGGGGGTGAACGCTGCAAGTTTTTCTTTAACTTTTTACTGGGACTTCTATTGCGTGGGGTGAAAAACGAACGCGTGTTTCATAGGTCATTAACGTCAGGGATCCGTTCTAAGCGGTATTTGCGCAAAGTACAAAAATTGTTGCATTGCCCCTTTAAACGTATCGTTTTTTTTAAAGGGTCACGGAAACGAAATGTTTGTACTTATTTCCTCGTTTAGATGTGGCCTACGTTATGCCGGCAACCCAGAAACACTAGCCTAGACTAGTTTTTCTGGGCCGCAGAGAGAGAAGTTGAGAAAAAAAAATATTTCAAAACGAATTAACAGATTTTAAAATGGCGTCCGGTTCTGTGTAGCTCCGTTGGAATGCCGTCACGTCATGAGTTCATGAGTCAAGAAGGCTACGCCAGTTCACAGCAGTATGGCTCTCTCCAGGAGTTACTTGGTCCTGAACGTGACTTTGCGGCACGGTGTAAGATAATACTCTTCAGGTGAGGACAGCGCGCTCCTCGCGCAGTGCAGATAAAGTTCGCTTTTCACTCTCTCTCCTTCTCTCTCTTAGTATGGTTTCAAGCGGCGCCGGCAGATGACTAGTCGACCCGTGGGCACGTAAAGCCCCTTGATAAAGGCGTTTTTTTTATGTACTGCCAACCATTGTTGTGGAAACGCGCGAGACACGTGCCACAAGCGCGTGCTCCGCCGCCATTCGCTTCCAAGGGCCGCTCATTTCAGTGCTGCGCCGCCATTTGCTTCCAAGGGCCGCTCGAGACACGGACCTCGTTCACTCGCACATTCGACGCTACTTGCGAGACAAACGCAAACACATCGAGGGGCTTTATGGGCACGGCCACTGATCTCAATGACAATTGCTGGATCGCGTTAGACCAGCTCTGCCTATGGACCGGAATGCGGCCACGGTCGGCCATCTTTAGGTAGAGTTATATCATCTCTAGCCATCATAGTAACATGGCGGACAGCGCAATGGCGGCAGGCTGCCATAAAATAGCCGTAGATCTAGTACACTGTACCGTGGGTGATATTTCGTGCTTGATTGAAGTTGTTCGACGAAGCAGATTCTTGAAACCCGGCGTGAACGGTATACCCTCGTCTTTGAGGACCCGGCGAAAGTTCTACGAAAGCGCAGCACCGGGGGAAAGCAGCGCAGCTCGCATCGAAAGCAGGGGTGCTATGTTGCGCTTTTTGGACTCCCAGGAGACTTGGAAGAGGGAAGTGACGTCAACGACTAGAGAAACGCAGATTGGATGTTGACAGAAGAAAACAAAATCAACATCCAATCTGCATTTGCTGCGTTGTTGACGTCACTTCCCTCTCCCTAGTCTCCTGGGAGTCCAAAAAGCGCAACATAGCCCCCCAGGCTACGTACCGGCGTCGGCTTTCAGTGCTTCTTTCGATGCGACTTTCGATGCGTGCTGTGCTGCTTTTCCCCGGTTCTGCGCGATTTCGTGAAACTTTCACCGGGTCCTCAAAGACCGGGCTACCGTTCACGCCAGGTTTTAAAAACATGCTTCGTCAAACAATTTCAATCAATCACGGAATATCACCCACGCTATTTTGATGGCAGCCTGCCACCACAACTGCCAAAACGCCGTCTGCCATGGATGGATGATGGTGGCTGCCAAGTGGCTTCAGCAGCTGTATCTTAGCTAGAGGTGATATAACTCTACCTAAAGATGGCCGCCAGTGACCGCATTCGCGGAGCGGGCAAACGCGATCCAGCAATAGACCCTTTCCGAAATTCAGTCTGGCCACTTTGATCACTATCATTATCTGTGGAACGGCATCTGTGCCATACCAATGGCGGCCTTCTAGTGACTGATAAAGGAAGAGGTTGAAGATGCTCCTAAGTGAATGATGCGACGCCTGTATTCGCAACTTTCACGACCTATAGGGGGCGCACTGGTGCCCATCAAAATGGCTGTCATCTGGATGATCGTCGTAGAACAGCGGTACGAGGCTGGGTCTACGACGCGTAAGTAATTCTAGTTTTGCTATATACGAGCTCTATTAGAGCCTTACTTTATTTTTTCACGCCAGAAAGGGGATAGCAAGCACCTTTATTCTGAAGCCTATCATCCATGAGCTAGGGATCGCGACTCTCACACCGCGGTACCACCATCGCTGAAAGTTTCGAATATTCGGGGGGTCAGCACGACGCGACGTTGGAATGGAACACAAGAGCTACGTAAGTGTTTATTTCAAATAACTCAGATTCAGTCAATCTGTGGGCAGCACACAATTGTCTTTAAAGCCATTTGGTGTATAGAATTTTCTCAAAGCATCTGAGTGGGTTGGAGCTTTGTTCTGAACGCATGTTCTTGGTCACCATTGAACTGAAAATGATCAAGAAAGAACTCACACTGAACAATTCTTCGCGTGCCGTTTACTTGCGAAAGTGACGGTGCCGATACAAGTTCATCTCCGCCATTGATATGGCAAAACCTAAACTGCTTTACGAACCACCAGATGGCACTGAATTTCGGAAAGGGTCTATTGTCATTGAGATCAGTGGGCACGGCAAAGACGGCTCGTGCCGCCTCATGCTCCACACGCGCAGAGCTCCAGCGAGGTGGTCGCTCGTGCAGAAAGACCACGGTGTACCGGGGTGTCATGGCAACGAGATACTTTTTTTCGCTCTCACACAGTTTCGCCGTTTGGCCGCCGGCGACACTGTCAGCCGCGGGCACGGTGGCCGCGGAATAATGCAGCCTTTCGCATGCCCGTCGACCGAACACTATCTGATTCCTCGCGCCGCGCGTTCAGCCCCGCCGTGTCCTCACCTAAAGAGTATCTTAAGGCCGGTTCAGACACTTGCGTTTGAGTGCGTTTGACTGCGTTGCGGCGAGAACCGAAAGCGAGTCACCGGCACATCTGTGCTTCGTATGAAGCGTGGAATCCAATTCAAGGAATCTTCTTGGCACGCGATATAAGCTGCAGGGATGTTCTGGGTTCTCGCTGCCGCAACGCAGTCAAACGCAGTCAAACGCAACTGTCTGAACCAGCACCGTGCTTTGCGGAGAACGCTAACGTGTTTACTATTTGCGGCGCGATGTTTTGGTGGCGCCCTCGTATGGTTCCCTTCAGATGGTTCCCTTTCCTGACGTCATTACCTTGCGAACAGCAAGTTCGATGGTGTTTGTAATCAGCATTGTGGAAACTTAAAATCATTGCGCTCTCAAAGCAACACTGCCAACACCGTTAAAATTGAAGTTGTTACATTCCTCTTATTTCCGTCGATGATAAATTCTTTGCCAACGTAATAGTCAGCAATCGGCCAATCGTGGCAGGCCGACCAACACGACCCTCTCGATCGTCCACGTCAATGGGCCTCCTGCGTTCCCCAGGGGGTGCTGCGAAAAGGGACTTGTTAGGCCTTGTTTTGGGTAGTACAAACTTTAGCGTCTCAAACTGTCACGCATGCAGAAGCGTGCCAGCTCTGGTGCCAAGCGCGAGATCAGGATGAAAATACAAAGAAACAACAAAAATTCGAACGCCGTCAAAGCTAAGACGCTAAGCGCGTGAGCCAAGAACTGCCGTTCCACGCGTTCCAAAGTAGACATGACAAAGAAAAAGAAAAATGAAAGCGTCGCGTCACAGGTGTTTTGACGTCACCACCCAGAGATAAGAGACGCGTACCCTAGCGGTGGTGTCATGAATTTGGCACTTTTGATTGTCTTGCGGCGTTGAGTCCGGCCGATTTCCGGCGTCCGAAGGTGTTTTTTTCTTCTTCAGCACCAGACAGAATTAAGAAAGCTCACCCAACGTGCCATTAGTAGTGCGAGGCTCAATCAGGTGAGCTTGTACTACCCACAATGAGGGCGCTACAGTTTGTTCAAAGCTTCAGCGCAGGAGGCCTATACTCGGTTCACCCGTAAGCTGACACTGCAGCCATGCATTGCTAGCGCAAGCGCTCGTTCTGCGCAAGAACGCTTCAAAGCAGCGACCTCGAGCTCGCGTGGTTGGGCATAGCCTCCTCTATACTGATAAAGCCTGGCAGATCGCTACGAAACGCGGCCGCCGAAAGTGAAAAGGTATGCCCTATTTCACATTATGATGTACCGCAGGAAAGGCTACAAGCGCGAGCTCCTTGCTCCGGGGCAGATGTCGGCGGCACAAGCTCTCGTGCATTAAGGGCAGTTGCCAACGCTATGAGCTCGCGCTCCTAGGAGAGGCATGTAACGGGCGTTCGCTGCGGCGAGACGCCGAAACACACTTCTCCCGAGCGATGAAATGTCCGCTCGTGCTCCTCGCGGGGGGGGGGGGGGGGGGGGGGGGGGGGGTTGTGTGGATATTTATACAGCGAGTCGTTGGTCAGCCATTTTTAAATTTGCGACGAGTCACTCTCTGTAGATGAGCAATTTAGCCAGTGCAGTACAACCGCTAGCCTGGGGTCTTTAACATGCACCATGCAGTAGTGATACACGACCGCACGCCGTTACGATGCTCATCCAGATCGAAACGGGCAGGGGTGGGGATTGAGCCCAGGATCCCTGGGTTCTGCAGCGCGAGCTTTCGCTCCACGTGCTCCGAGCTGGTGTGCGCTAGACCACTCGGCCGCCGATCCCCCCCGTGCTCCTCGCGTTCTTAGCGCTACCGCTTCTTTTCTCGTAGGCTTTGAAAACCATGTTTCGGGTCCTCACCGCTGCAGAAGCTGTGCGCTGAATACCAGAAATGCTCTCTGCTACCAGATCCTCGCGCTCCAAATCTGCGACCGGGCACTCCATGGCTCCGTCGTCGAACTGCCAGGTTTTGTGAGTATGGAGGAGGCTATGGGTTGTGGCATTAGCTGCAATCGCGACTCCACAGTGCTTCTGCAGCGTGCATTTCACGCCATCAACATCGCCGTTCTCTACAGACGTTAGGTAGGAGCATCATCTGAGGATGCATGGGGACTTAGTGCCACTAAATAAGCTACGCTTCCGAGTAATGATACTTGCCCATATTGTGGCTTAAAATCATGGTTGCCAGTTATCTGAAGCCTTATCTGAAGTCACAGGAAACGCCTTCCCGTCCTAAACAAATGTTTAAAGAGTTCGCGACAGAGCAAGGCAATATTACATGAGACCGAATCTTAAACTGAGGAAGTCGCACTTTTGAGTCATGACGATCGGCAGTTGCGTCTGCTCTGCCCAAGCACCGAAATGGTGGCGCCCACAACAATGTCGGGGAGCGGAGTGCCGATACTCTAAGCGCAGCTCATATAGTGGCTCTACGGAGACCAACCAAGCCCCCCCCCCCCCCCTTTTCCCCCCGGATGCGCTGTCAATACGTGGCTTGCACATGACGTCACTTCCGATGCCCTCCAGAGAAAAGGGAAAGAAGGAGCTCCCCTCTTATCAGGATCCTCCTTTGTGCCTCTCGGATTTGCACAGGCGTCGCTATTCTCCTCCTAAAAGATTAACCTGTCACTCAAAATTCTTACAAAAGCAGCTTCCCTCTCCTCCTTTTACATAGGTGTTCAAAAGTATGCGATGTGACGTCAGTGCAAGGAGCCTATACGTGGCTTGCACTTGACGTCATTTTCGATACCCTCCAGAGAAAAAGGGGAAGAAGGAGCTCCCCTCTTATCAGGATCCTCCTTTGTGCCTCCCGGATTTGCACAGGCGTCGCTATTCTCCTCCCAGAAGATTATAGAAGATTAACCTGTCACTCAAAATTCTTACAAAAGCAGCTTCTCTCTCCTCCTCTTACATGGTGTTCAAAAGTACGCGATGTGACGTCAGTGCAAGGAGCCTATAGGGAGTTTTAGAATAACGTACGCAGTTTTAGCGCACGCTTGCGCAAAATTTAGCGCTTGTATTAGCGCACGCGACGCAAGAGACTTTTAGAATAACGTTTCTCCGTCGTGACGCAAAAGCCAAGCATCTAGCATACAGTAACAATTTTTATTTCACATGCGAAATGCTGTAATTTTAGAAAAAAAAACAAGTTTTTTGGTCCAGAGTAGTATTTTAGATTTGTTTAAACATGAGATTGCGACGCGAGCGGTTGACCGGTCGTGTCCGCTTGCGTCGCCTCGGCAAGAGATGTCTCGTGTACTGACGTTCGCACATCGTACCTTCGCCGAGAAATGTTCGCGCGTCGCAAGCATCAAGTTGCCGGTGATCAAGTTGCCGGCCACTTGGCTGTTTGCAGGCACGCAAATAAACCCCATCTATCCATCCATCCATCTATCCATCGTTGCCAAACCGAGTACAATGTCGTCCCGTATTGAAAATCGCAGTCGTGAGGATGCCGCCGACGTCGCACTCACGATGCCGCTAAAGCAGCCGCCGACATAATCCTGGAAGCCGCCATTTTTTTAACTCTGCTCGTCTTGGCTTTAGCCAACTTCTCATCACGAATCCTCCTTGGAGAAGCGCAAAGACTCTTTGCGTACACACGCTATTTCCGAGAAATAGCGCACGCTAAAATTGCGCACGCAAAGCGCTAAACCTGATTTGCGTTCGGAGCATGCGCAGTGGCGACGACGCTATTCTTTGCGTACGCAAAGCTTTAGCGTGCGCTATTCTAAAAAAACTCCCTAATAGCGCACTCAGACATGACACCCAGTGAATACCTTATAATCAGAGCTTGCTGGTGTCGCCATTGTTGGGTAGTGACGGTTATTTTTACTTACTGGTTCCCTCGAACTACTACTTCTGCCATGTGAACCTAACGTGGTGAACCCGACGCGCGTGGCACATAAAATACCGGCATGGCCGGAAATGACGTTACGGGCAAGGAATGTATAGGTCGTAGGTTGTACAGTTCTCGGATATTACTACTAGGTGAGATTGTCACGCACTGACGCCACCAACCGGAAAATCTCGCAGCTATACAGTACCCTTGATCGTGCAGGAACTATTGACGTCACGAGCGCGATACGCATTGCGCTTCTCGCTGGCTGACTTTGAAGCGAGGGGTAGGGAACTCGCGCTTACGTCACTTCGTTTCCATACCCCTTTAAAAACTAAAAAAAAAACACGAAAGGTTTAAAAAAAAGTTAGAGGTGAAGTTTAGCGTAATTTTGTCCTGTAAATTTAAATATCACAAGCATTTGACCCGAACGTATGAAGAGACGCGAGAAAAACCGACAAACCAACCGCTTGGTGTGACGTCATACTCAGAGGTTTAAACAACTGCAGCCTTGTGCTTGCCGCTTGAGAGGGAACGCGTGCAGCGTTTTCGATTGCTCGGGCAAGGCATATGTGGAACGCGCAGAAGTGTTGAGATCTCTGTATAATACGTCACAATTTTCTTTTCCCACAGATCCTGTCGGAAAGAAGGGGCAACGCTATTTTGGAAGTGCTGTTGTGGCTACTTGGCGCAGCAATCTAAAGTATAATTTTGATATTCGTCATTCAGGAGGCCAAATGACGACGATTTATGTTTTTTTTTCCCTCAAATACGGAACAGTTTTAGTTTCCCTTTAATAACTCTAAAAGTAAAAATAATAATTAAAAAAAAAAAGAGCGCCGTTTTTAGTGAATATCCCCATCACGTACGCGCCTGAGAATTGGTCTGAAGCTGACTTTTCTTTCGTCTTGAACAGAATACGCATTCGCAAAAGGTTCAGACTTCTCGGCTCAGATACCCGTCCTCCGAATCCCTTGCTCCATGACCTGAAACAGGCAGCGGGCGATTTCGCGGAAGGGCCGCAAAAGCAGCAACAGGGAATTGGCTTCAGGGTATACGTACGACTCTGGGCCTTCGACAAAGGCCAGCGTCGACCTCTCCAGAACAAAGGGCAGCCGCCTCCGGACAAAGGGGCGAGACGAGATATCTAGGCGGAATGCGATCGACTCTCTCGTTCGTTTGTCAGCACTATCCGTATCGTTGTTTATCGTTGTTGTTGCTCTGGCTAGTCTACCCTGCCGAAAATTCGGCGAGCCAGGGTCTCCCGAGTGTGAGCAAATGATGCGGGTTTCCTTTTCAAGAACGCAAATCCTCCTCCCTCAGTTGGGATTTGGGGTTCATCCCGCGGCGCTCGCGGCATGGGGATTTGTGGGTTGCGCGACTCCCAGCATCTTCTTCGGGCGGTTTTGTTGTAGTTTCCATTTGTAGTTGTAGTTTTTGTTGTTTTTGAGGGTGTAAAGTTACGTCTCTGCGGCATGAGTGACATGACGCAGTTTCGCTGTATATATGATCAAAGTAGTTACTGTGCAGGTTTCTACAAAATGGGTCTGTGTAGCTGCGATTTTTTACGGGGCTGTTAGAAACATAAGATCTGCAGGAAAATGCCCCAGAATGCCACAGAATAAAATATTGACTGTTGACCGGCCAAATTACCACAAAGTCACATACAAAAATATATTAGTGGTAAATTATGTGAATGTAAGTTTACTAACATCGATATGTCAAGGGAGATTCAACCGCTATTTATTTGTACCCTTTTCCTCATAGATGGCGCAGAATTTTTCCGGAACAAACGAGTTGCATATTCGCTGATGCGCATGCAGGTCGGGCGCTCGAGGTGGGCTTGGGCCACGGGCTGTTCGCCGCCGATCTCGAGCTAGATCTTCTTAGCTCTGCGTCCGCCGCTGCTGGAAAGCGGCCAACAGGCGGCGCGAGATACGAGCCAGTACATACGTAGATTACAGTGGCTTAGAAAACGTAGAATAAGCTCTGATTTCCGACTGAATTCGAAGTTCCATCCACGTTCGAAATTATCGAAAGCACAAGGTACGGCGTTGCGTCCGTTTGGACCACCACATTTAACACGCAGACGATGTTTTGCGAAAAAAAATTATATATATATATATATATATATATATTAATTTCAAGCTAGAAAACAAAACAAAAAAAAGAAAGAAAGTGGCAGTTTTGAACTTCCTATGTCCTATATCGGCCTGCTCTTCGTCTAAATCCTGGTTTGCAAACCCGTTCTCAAGTTGTGTGGAGTAAAGCCCATCTATCCTGGGAAACGTGGCGCCAATCATTTTTGTGGAAATGCTCCAGACACGTGCCGCGCGCCACTTCTGGGAAGAACTAGAGCCACTAAATGTGCTGCACTAAAGGTCTGTTCACACGATGCATCTTTTAGGCGCGCAACAGTTTCGCGACACTCAAGTTTCGCGAAATGTGCTCGCGAAAATAGTTTCGGTGTTGACCATAATGGGGCGCTCCGAATCAGATCGCTATTTATCTGGGGACCTGCTTTGCGCATTTTATGCAGTCAATTCACTTTAATTTTTTTTTTCTCACATACTGCACTACTTGGAGGGATCTCGCATGTGCGCAAAGCCGATTGAGGCGACAACCTGTACGTGCAGGACATGTGCCGGCGACGAGCCCGTACGCAGCCAATTCATTGCCAAAACTCCTATCAATGCACATGGTATTCATAGAAACGCTACGTGCCCAATCTGGTTACTTCTCGGCGCCCATGTCTGCCCCGATTTTACTGTGCCAACTGTTTCAGAGAGCGCACATGGTTTCACGTTCGCTTGCAAACAAAGCAAACTTGGTTTCAGTTTACTCGATGGTCTCTTATCCAGCGGTATCGTCGCGACAACAACGCTATGAGTACTATTCTAATCTCGCCAACTTCCGCTAATTGTCTTCGTCCATCGCTGGATTTTTTTTCCGATATGCTACTCATTTTTCCTTCAGTTGTGCTTGACGTGCTTGCGGAAGCGCCGGCAGTATCCATCGTTCGTGGGTTCGGCTTTTTCGGATTTGGCTCGGCTACAACACCGGCAGTGAAGTGGTCTTCTCAAACAGCTCGCTCCCCCCTCAAAGGCCACGTGAGAGCGTTTCTGAGCGGCCATTGGCGGCGCCCTCAGAGTGATTGACAGGACTCGGCAAAGTTTCAGCAAAAGCTCGCTCCAGAAGCGAGGTGTGCGCGCAACGTTTTTTAGATGCGCGCGTCCTTTTCGGACTCGTTCAGACGGCGCAACCATTTCGCGAAACTACATTTCGCGACACTAGATGCGCGAGAAAAATGCATCGTGTGAACGGGCCTTTAGAGTATCGGCACTCTGTTCCCCAACATTGTTGTGGGCGCCGACATTTTGGTGCTTGTGCGGAATAGACGCAACTGCCAATCGTCATGATTACAAAGTGCGACTTCCTCAGCATTACATTTGGTGTTAGAAAGCTCATATAATATTGCTTTGCTCTGTCGCGAACAGTTTAAACATTTGTGGAGGACGGAAAAGCGCTTCCTGTGATTTCAGATAAATCTTCAGATAACTGGCAACCATGATTTTAAGCCACAATATGGACAACTGCCGTTACTCTGAAGCGTAGCTTATTTAGTGGCACTATATATAGAAGAACATGGCGTCTGAAATCTAGCACAGTGCTGCGCTGTTCCGCCAGGATCTTCCCTAGTGCCACTAAATAAGCTACGCTTCAGGGTAACGACTCTTGTCCATATTGTGGCTTAAAATCATGGCTGCCAGTTATCTGAAAATGTATCTGAAATCACAGGAAACGCTTTTACGTCCTCCACAAATGTTTAAACGCTGCGCGACAGAGCAAAGCAATATTACATGAGTTTCCTAACACCGAATAAAATGCCGACGAAGTAACACTTTTGAAACATGACGATCGGCAGTGGCGTCTGCTCTGTACAAACACCAAGATGGCGGCGCCCACAGCAATATTGGGAAACAGAGTGCCGACCCTAAGCATCGCTCATTTAGTGGCGAGGACTACACTTCTACACGTCCAGAGTTGTGGACCTCGTCGAAGAGGTCTTCACTTCTGCGCGTCGAGTCAAAAGCAACAAGAAGCAACCGTTTCCCACCCGTAAACTGTACCAAGGAGTTCTCTGTCCAAGCAAGTGGCGCGGCTCTACTACTCGTCCACAATCGCGCGCCAAGTGCACAGCAGCTGACAAGATTGGCAACGGGTATGGCAAGAAAGGACACTTTCCGTCTGTCTGCCTGTCAGCGAAAGAGAACCACCCAAATACACAAAGCCATGTTGCACTCGATTTATCCTCGTAAATTCCATAAGTTGAAGGCGCTGCCAGCAAGTGCAGACTAAATTCATTTGATAAAAATCACGCTTTCAAGTACCGCGAACCATTGTTGTGGAAACGCGCAAGACACGTGCGAGGAGCGGGTGCTCCGCTACCATTCGCTTCCAAGGGCCGCTCATTTCAGTACTGCGCCGACAACCGCTTCCAAGAGCCGCTCGAGACACGGGCCTCGTGCACTGGCGCATTTGACGCCACTTGCAAGACAAACGCAAACACATCGAAAGGCTTGAGTCCAGACAGATAAGGAGGGATCGGTGGCCAAGGGCAATAAAGAAAAAAAAAAAGGATCGGTGGCCGAGTGCACCGTTACTAGATCAACTCAGTTATGGAACTTCCCATAGACGCTGTACATTGGAGGGGGTCCAAAACCGTGTCCGATTTTTTTGCAACTAGGTGGCGCTGCCGGCGCATTAATCCACGCGTTTTCGTCTGCTACGTCTCCGCGGCTGCTTTTGAGTCCCGACTCCTCTCGAGGTTCAGCATGGGTGTGGGTTAGTTTTTGCCCTTTCGCCAGTAAAAAGTAAAAATGTGACTACCAACAGCAGCAGAAACAATTTGAAAGTTGTCTGCTGCTGTTATCCGTAAGAAAGGCCAGAACCGCGCCGTCAATGATGATGATAGCGAGTATTAATGCGGAGCGCGCGCCCTCTAACAGGCGCCACGCAAAGGGACCCCCCTCCGGAGCGGAGTTCCAGAACTGAGTTGTTCAAATAACGTTGGCCGAGTGGGCTAGGAGCACACCAGCTAGGAGCACGTGGACCGAAAGCTCGCGCTGTATAACCCAGGGATCCTGGGTTCAATCCCCACCCCTGCCCGTTTCGATCTATACTTCGTTTCACCTTATGTACGAGCGAAGGCAAAGCCGGAAGCGCGAGCGCGAAAGTTCAGTGCGTTCAGCAAGGACGTTTAAATAGGGCAGGACCCGGCATGACGTCATACCCAGCGACGCCGGAAGAACAACCCAATCCCAGACTGCCCCGCGCACCGACGCTCTCTCATCCAAACTAAATTCAACCATGCTCCCAACGTCTGCTCTCCGCTCGGTCGTTAGGCTTAGGCTACGTCTGCTCCCTGCCTGCGGTCTGCTTCGTCTGCTCGCTGTCGCGGCTGGCTTTCGATTCGATCGGCGCACCAAAAGATGTTTCGATGCGAACCCGAATACTCATCACGGCGGAGTGAAACCAACATCTTCTCGAAGCAGAATTTGTACGGCTTTCTCAACCCGCGATGCCCTTCTCAGCGTTCGTGCCTACGATGACTGACTCGCGATCGCTTTCCAAAGCCGCGCTACGACGACTCGTTCGATACGACGCTCCAGGCGCGGTCGCGCGGTGTCGAGAGCGTCCGCTACACGCCGACTTCCTAGTCCTACTGGTCAGGCAAGTGTTGGGCTCGAAATCTCGCCTGTTCGACACCGATTCAGTCGGTGCGTCGTCTAGAGCGTCTCAACTCTAGTCACTTACTTTCTGCTGGGCAACCAGGCGTTCGTTTATAATAATCTCATCCAATTCCGACCATACCGGTTTAAAAGTCTCCCGTTAAGCGCTGTTTCAAATAACAGTGGGTGCCGCGATTACTTTCGGTGCACACAATCGCGTTGCCACGGAAATGTCATCGCAACGCGGTTGTTTGCACCGAAATTAATGGCGGCGCCCACCCACTAGGCTTCCCATTGGTCAAGAAATGCTCGTCGCGGCTGGTGGCCACGCCTACTTCCGTTACACTTCGCTCCATGCATTGGGGATAGGGACGCCACCTCCTGCCCATTATAACCTCCTTGGCGTTCAGGCTTTGCTCGAGCGCGCGAGCAGGGGAGAAACGCAAAAAGCGCTGGTCTCGCGCTTCTAGCTTTGGCTTCGCTCGCAGATAATGTGAAACGAAGTATAGATGAGCATCGTACCGGCGTGCGGTCGTGTATCATTACTATTGCGTGATGCACGTTAAAGACCCCAGGCTACCGGTTGTATTGCACTGGCTAAATTGATCACCTACAGCTGGGAGACAAGTCGCCCGTTGAGGCAGACCATGTTCTAGGCTGTATAAACATACACACACCCCAATTTGTTTCCAGACAGGTAAGGTAGCACCACTTCGTTCCACCGTGACATAGTAAGATCACTCTTGAAAGAGGTGTTCGTAACAAACAATAGCATAGTGAACTCCCGAGGTTACTTATGAAGACACTAAAGTTATTTAGAGTTAGTATCATCTGGTGGGCTAGTTGGTTAAACATTATTATTAAAATTAGCGCAAAGACAAGGAAGGAAGACAGCAGGACAGGAAAGAGCGCTACTTACAACTGGTTTTAATAGAGAACGATGAGGAAGAAGTAGAGTAGTAATGTTTTGATTGAAAAGAAAAGAAAAGAAAAAGGAAATTTAAAGGTGAAGAGCATGAAGGAAAATGATATAGCAAGGTTGAAAAGACATTTTTTAGGTAAAAAAGGTGAAGGCTGATTGTTTTAGATTGTACATCTGTGTACGTAGTAACGACGACAGCAGTAGCTGCACACAGTCATCCACGACGTCGTTTTCTTCCAGGACACCGATACTTCTGTGATCTGTGATCTTAAGGGTGGAGAGACACTTTTCACGGTGACCTTGCCGCAGTTTTCTTTGCTCGAACCACCGCCGGTCACATTTCTCAGTGAAAGAGTTCGAGGTATTGTATTTCTCTCTTCGATAGGGCCACTGATGGAGCACTGATGCATTGGCCTGCTTTTCTTGTGATCATGTGTGCCTCGCAAATAACGTTAGATTAAGAGAACATGACCTCGCACTGAAAGCATCACCCGCAGGACATCTCGCGGTACATGTTCGGGACTGCAACTGCACCCCATTATTCAAAAACACAAAAATCTTAAAACGTCTAAACGAAAAAACAAGTAGGGAAATTTGCGAGGCACACATGATCACAAGAAAGCAGGCCAATGCATCAGTGCTCCATCAGTGGCCCTATCGAAGAGAGAAATACAATACCTCGAACTCTTTCACTGAGAAATGTGACCGGCGGTGGTTCGAGCAAAGAAAACTGCGGCAAGGTCACCGTGAAAAGTGTCTCTCCACCCTTAAGATCACAGATCACAGAAGTATCGGTGTCCTGGAAGAAAACGACGTCGTGGATGACTGTGTGCAGCTACTGCTGTCGTCGTTACTACGTACACAGATGTACAATCTAAAACAATCAGCCTTCACCTTTTTTACCTAAAAATGTCTTTTCAACCTTGCTATATCATTTTCCTTCATGCTCTTCACCTTTAAATTTCCTTTTTCTTTTCTTTCTTTTCAATCAAAACATTACTACTCTACTTCTTCCTCATCGTTCTCTATTAAAACCAGTTGTAAGTAGCGCTCTTTCCTGTCCTGCTGTCTTCCTTCCTTGTCTTTGCGCTAATTTTAATAATAATGTTATTTAGAGGTTCATTTGACTTTGCCTAAAAATTAGAGAGGTGAAGAGAAAAAAAAAAAAAAAGGAACGTACGCCTCACCTAAGGTACAAACGTATTTTCTACCTATTGATGGCCCGTTTGGTTTTCTTAGTAATCCGCAAAACGAAAAGTGTTAAATTTACAAAAAAAAAAAAAAAAAAATTGTTTTGGGCGCCAAAACGCAAACGTCAAAATTCAATTTGCATCTCAGAGTAAGCACCTGTTTGTTGGTTAAGAAAACATATTGTAATTGTTCAAAATAATAGAATTCATGCTTCTTTTTGTATTTTTCATATCCACTAGCCACCAAACAAGGTCTAGAGAGAATGAAAATATCTGAAATAATGTTTCATAATATAAATGTTGTTCGGGATAAGTATTTTAGCCTTCTTTGCAACTCATTCAACTTTTTTTTTTTTAATTTCTAAATACATATTAGTAGGGTGCCTTCATGTGCGCTTTGCTTAGGGTGGAGACATCTGGCCAATTTGTCCCACACTTTTATGTTTGTTTTTTTGTTCAGAAGCGCGCGAAAGAGCGTGTCCCGGCACGGGTTTGTGGCGCTGACTGTGCTATGGCGACATTTTGTTTTCGTCGATTTATTTGTATTTTACCCGTGAGCGCGTGCTGTCGGCATCGGGTACCACAAAGGGTGGCATCACCCTAAACAGAAGGACATTGAGGCACCCTACATATTAGGATATCTAAAGGCCTCTACGCACATTCGCGTTTGAGTGCGTTTGACTGCGTTGCGTCGCGAAACGAAAGCGAGTCATCGGCACTTCTGTGCTTCATATGAAGCGTAGAATCCAAATAGAGGAATAGCTTGGCACGCGACATAAGAAGCAGGGATGTCCTGGTTTCTCGCAGCCGCAACGCAGTCAAACGCACTCAAACGCTCTCAAACGTTAATGTGCGTAGGGGTCTTTAGGGTGTCTTCTTGTGTGCTTTGCTTAGGGTGGTGGCATCTCGCCACTTTGTCCCACACGTTTATTTTTATTTTTTGCTCAGAAGCGCGTGTTCCTGCATGCGTTTGTGGCGCTGACTGTGCTATGGCTACATTTTGTTTTCGTCGATTTCTTTGTATTTTCCCCATGAGCGCGTGCTGTCGGCAACGGGTACTATACTTCGTTTCACCTTATGTGCGAGCGAAGGCAAAACTGGAAGCGCGAGCACGGAAGCTCCGTGCGTTCAGGCTTTGCTCTAGCGCGCGAGCTGGGGAGAAATGCAAAAAGCGCTGGTCTCGCGCTTCTAGCTTTGGCTTCGCTCGCAGGTAAAGTGAAACGAAGTATACAAAGGGTGGCATCACCCTAAAAAGAAGGACATTGAGGCACCCTAGGATATCTCTGCTCAACCCTGCATGGTCTTCTGAACTCCATGGGACGAATTATGTGACGAATAACTGGCGAACGCCGCCCGACGGCACGCTCGCTTTGCGCGCGACATAGCAGCCACTGTGTTGATTCCACGCGCAGAGCAAAAGCTTAGGGCGCTTACGAGCCACGCTTGTAGCGTATGGAAGCGTTTGACCACGCGCGCTAACATAGCACACACAAAAAAATAGAATCAACAAAAGTATCGCCTTCACAGCCTTATCACCGCAGGAAAGGCTACAAGCGCGAGCTCTTTGCTCTAGGGCACATCTCGGCGGCACAAGCTCTCGTGCACCAAGGGCAGCTGCCAACGCTATGAGCTCGCGCTTCTAGCCTTCGCTGCGGTACAACATAAGGTGAAACGGAGTATAGTTACACTTTTTTTGCAACGTTCAAAAAGTGCCGACCAACGGAGCCATCAATAGACCCTTTTCAAAAGTCAGAGTCACCTTGTGGCAGTCCCAAAAGCTCCAATATTGCCGCTCTAATGGCGGTGATAGGAGGTAATGCAAAGCTAAATCACGCACCCTCGATTTTGTGAATCGAAGTTGACGTAAAAGGGCGAACATATTTTCCCCTTTCTGCTCTATGCTTTCGAAGACGTTCGCTTTTTCTGGTGTGAAGAAGCTGCGTAGTGCCGCCATTAGAGCGGCGGGTTTTGCTCCGCACAGGGTGGATAGGCTGACTTTCGAAAAGGGTCTATTGTAATTCTGTTGTGTCTATGTTTATACAGCGGGAAGTTACTCAGCTCTGAGGGCATCTGGTGTCTTCGTTGGAGATGAAAGACGGTGCAGTATACCGCTGCTTGTCTGACATCTTAAACGTGCATCACGCAATAGACCATATGCGAAAAGAAGCGCCATCTAGTGTATTCATGATCAATTATCAGATTTCCTCCATATTGGGGGGTTCCCGTACCTAAGGTTTCGCCCGAGAAACAATAGTCCCGGCAAAGTCGAAGTCGTAGAAGTAAAATATGATCACCTGCTGCAAGTCCAGTACGAACCCTTCACAGGACGTCTTCGAGAAATACCGTTCATTGACCTGGATGGCCCAGTTCACTGCTTGAGTGACGAGGCTTGCGACCTCGTTGCTGACAGTTCCTTTTCCAGAATTTTGCGGCCGTCTTTCTTTTCTTCTCTGAACCGGAACAAACCAGCAACCCGTTGAGTGTACAAATAAATTGCCCTAATATCATGAAAACCGAGTTAAATGCAGATGCGCCTCGTCCACAACTGGAAGATGTGATAAACCCCCCAATATGGCGGCTCTTAATGGAATGATGATGATAGCTGGCAAGGATTTTGCATATGGCCTATAGTGATACATGCAGACTTGTACCGTACGCATTACAAGTAATCAAATTGCTTGTAATCGAATACTTTTTGAAGTAATTTTGTAATCAGTTGATTACTTTTATTAGGTAGTAATCACAAGAGTGATGTGATTACTTGTTGAAGTAATAAAAAGTACTTCTAACCCCTTGCACACACCTTCTTTTTCTGAAATGGAAAAATAAAATTTACTTCTTTTTTCGAACAGAAAAAAAGAATGACTTTTTGCGGAGCTGTTGGAAACAAGGTCAACCCCTTTGTATGTACAATTTTTGTGGAATGTTCGTGTTTTTTTTTCGCGCTGGGACTGGGACTGGGAAGCCCCAGGGAAGCCCCAGTGCGTGACAAAGGCCATTCAGGGCGAAGTTTGAGAGAGCAGAATGTAGCTTTGTAAGTCCTTCGTTCAAACTGGCCCCCTCACGCACACACACACAGAAATAATAAAAACAAATCCTGCTTACGGTACCTACACGCAGCCCGTAGGAGAACCAGAACCGAAGAATGTCTAAAGCGGATACAAAATATAACAAAGCCAGTTCAAATATTATCCTATTTCCCCTGCGTAGCCTTTGTGACAAGCAAGGTTTCGAGTTGAGAACTGGTCGGGGCGATTTCTTCCGTTAATTGATACTACACATGATCCGTTTCAAATCCTGGAGCTGCTGCTCTTTTGTATAACATGCGAGTTAATCCACATGTGAATAGTAAAATGAGCGACAATCAAGATCTAGACCCCCTCCGCTTCCCCCCCCCCCCCCAAAATGGCGAACGCCCAAATCATTAAACTTCTTCAAACGAATTCTATGCTTTAGTCCGCATTGTGAAGGTGCAACGACCACGAAGACGGAATCCGTTTTTTCTTCTTCAATACTTGTGAAAATGTGAAATATAGGTTCAAAGTAGTTCATTGTTATGAGCGCTAAACATGTCAATAAAGTAATCAGAAAAGTAACGGTTACTTCTTCAAGTAATGTCCAATTAATTTTGCTGTCGAGTAATCAAGTAATCTAATCGAATACTTTTTAGCCAAGAGTAATAGTAATTGTAATTGATTACGTTTTTTTAGTAACGTGTACAAGACTGGATACATGATAGCACGCCGGTACGATGCTCATCCAGATTGAAACGGGTAGAGGCGGTGGATTGAATCCACGATCAGTGAGCTTTACAGCGTGAGCTTTCGCTACACGTGCTACCGATCCGCGAGCAACGAGACATCGCGGTGGAACTCGAGCTCGAGAGAAAAACAACAACAGCAACAGCAAGAAAATCTCCGGTTTGAGATATTTATAACTAGTGTCGCCATCTCGTTTATCAAGTTGGACATAAAATTAACAGGGTGATTTTATTCACACAAATACGCAAATACAACAATATTTTGCTTTCTCGTCATGGTCTTAAAATTAAGATTATAGGCACCCCTAGTACGTACGGCCAAGCGTTTTGTCACGTTTGTCTTCTAAATAATTGTATTTTCAAAAATGCCTCAAAACGCGCTAAAACAGTCAAAACGGTCATATTTCTGGATTTTATAAAAATCTCCAGCTCTATAAAAGAAACATCCAAGGGCCGCACAACCTTCATTACGTTATCATAAGTAACCCCCAAAAGAATGAATACTATCGTGCATTCCTGAAACTCAGGTTTGTGTAGCGAAATTTTCCCATTGAGTGACGAGCGGTTGAATCCCCCTTAAGCAATCTACAGTGGAGTCGTCGAACCCGAAAGCGAACGACGAATCCTAGCTTTTAAAGTCATTAAATTTACCCTCGTAGATCGCTGTTAAATGAAGACATAGCCCACACTTAAGTTCTAGGACTAAAGCCCGAACTCGGCACGCGGTTTCACCAACCGAGCTAGACCTTCTCGGCGGAGTCGCGCTCAAATAATCTAAGAATAAAAATATAAAAAAGGTTGCGATTCGTTTTGCTCTTATTCTAAAAGCCCGGCAAATACCGTCGGAGCCTCACGGCGCTCATTCTACCCTCCAACCACTTCAGACCTACCGCGAGGGATCGTAGTCTAAAAAAATGGCGGGGAGAAAAAGGGTCGCCGCTGAAAGTACTTCCTCGCATCTGCAGTCACGCGAGCCACTGCCGTTTCAAGTTTGCACATGCACTCACGTCTTTTATTTTTCATTTCCGGTTCCGGCAAAGATTAGAGCAGATCGGCGAATCCGGAATTCGACGACGAAAAGGCACATTAATTGTTCATATAGAACTTATTTCCACGTAAGCGTCAATATTTTTGTTTCTTTTGTGAAACAATAGGATGAGTGGAGGGGCGGAACCTTCATTTTCGGTATTCGGTCATTACAAATGGAGTCTCCATGACAACTGTCGCCGGAACATATTCTCAGAAATCTATAGACTGTTCAGATAGTAGCCCTCTGGGCTCTGCCATTTGTTTCTCTATTTGTTCGTAGAGCGCGTTTTGAACATGCGAAGTATAAATCTCTCTTATGGAATATCGAAGCCTTGCGCATGCGCCCACAATCCCGGTTACTCAGCATTTTTCGTCGGGGAAATACGAGCTGGAAAGCTCTCTTCAGGCTCCCGGTAAACTTTGAGCAGAAACTTGGTAAAAGTTATGTTTGGGCTAGTTAATTGATGAGCATCTTGGTTTAAAACAGCGCGACGAGACAAGGAGAAAGTAAAGAGGAGGCAGACGGCAGCGCTGAATATCGGCTGAAAGTTTATTTCCGTCGCTCCCAGCATGTATACACATAGGCAACAACCAAATAAATGGAGCGCGAATGAAACCAAAATAACACAAAAATACACACACTCTCAGCGTCTTATTAATTAGATTATACAGTGCCGCGTCATAGTCGGTACCTAACATGCACCAATAAGAAAATAATTTTTTTTTTTTTTTTATTGGAGAGATTAACTTGGGGCATGCTGTCACATTTGTCTTTGTGTTTGTTTATTTCGTAAGCGTCTATTACCTTTCGAAATACTCAAAGGGAACGATGACAAACTAACTCGAGAGCTTATAGAAACTTACGAAATAAACAAACTCAAAGACAAATGTGACAGCATGCCCTCCGTTGGCCTGTCGGATGAAGAAATCTGTTTCCTTATTGGGGCATGCTATTGAGCGACCACGAAACAACACTGCATAATTTATCTAAAAAGATGCTGACACTGGATAAATTTTAGTGTTTTTTTTTTTCGCACTCTGCTTACTTGACTGTTGTCCATGTCTCTATATACTGGGAGTGGTGGAAATAAACTTTCAGTTGATAGTCAAGGCTGTCGTCTGTCTCGTCTTTACTTTGTCATTGCCTTGTGGCGCAGTTTTAAACCAAGATGTTGGACCAAAACCCAAATCACTGGTCTTTCAATAATCAGAGGAACGAATGAGCAGGGCGGTTGGTATCGTGCTTCAATAAACATGCGGCGTTATTTTTTTACAAAATTGCGGCCTTTTTTTTTTTTGCCATTGACATCGTGCAAGGAGCATGATACCGATTGCCCCTATCACTAGTTAAATTTGAATAAAGGTCAGTGCTTGGTGTTCCGAGTGCATCTTGATGCAGTATGCATGCCGGAGCTTTTGAGATCGCAGTTTACTAAATATAAGATTCCTGCACGCCTACCTTACCACGGAGCTCATGGTGTGCTGGACTCTAAGAAATCTGGAGTATCTGCCCTCCTGCAAGACACACACGCATTGATGCTGGCAAAGGCCAGGGAGCACAGAATATGTCCCGCACAAACAACACGCACTTTTTTATCTAATGTATTTTTATTATTTGTTTATTAATTTATTTACTTATATGCATTTTGAATTGTTTATTTGCTAATTTTATTTTATTCCTATTTTTGTGCAACGATCGTTATGAAACTCATTGATGACAATTTGTTCTTTTTAATCGAAAACGACTCATAAAACACGTTCTGGGGTCAAAATGCCCGTACGCCTACTGAACTCATGAGAGTATTTCGAGGGCTCGCTGAGGTATTTTAGCGGGAAGCTTAATGGAAACAAAAAAGTTGAAAAACAAAAACAAAACAAAACGTTTTCATCGTAGCCCGTGATGGGACAATGAGCATGACGCTCGCTTTATGCTACAGCAGTGGTCTCAAACTCATTTAACTGTGGGAGCCAGATTGCCCACACCGGCAGGTTGAGGGCCAACGTAAGACGAGGGGGGGGGGGGGGGGGGGGGGTTCAAAATATTTGAAAGAGAAGACACCTCCTGCTCTATGCTTTTTGTAAACTCACAGTTTTATCCAGTCACATCTTAAGATTTGAATTGTTTATATGAGTACTTTGGGCCCTGACTTGATGTGAGAACAAGAATTAAAATGCCACCACCACGCCAATGTGTTGTCATTTAGAAGGGAACAAGAAAGCACGTACACTATGGTTCCCGTGGATAAAGCTCAGCATGTCCCTAAAAACCAATCAGTCAATTTGGCAGTCCTTGCTTTCCTGACAATTTTTTTACAACACCTTTAACAAATACCTGTTTTTTTTTTATGGTGATATTTGTTTAAGGCGAGAATCCCGAGCTTGTGGCTTAATCTTTGGCAGTTGCTCCTGCTTATCGAGAGTTTGAGCAGCCGAGATGCATCCTTCAAAGAATAGCTGGCGCTTGCAGCCAAGTAGCGGAAATGTTGATTATTACGAAAAGCTGGGAAGCAAAAACTAAAACGAAACAAAAGGCCTATGAATGCACATAGGTATAAACTATGTGAATACGTTAAAAGAGCAGAGCTACTTTTGGAGCGAAAATAATTCAACGAGATGAGATCACTATGGCGCATGCCATTTCTAGCGCTCGAGAAATGGAAACCGGAACTCGTAGCTGGTCCTCTTGCGGGCCTCGTCCCAGCGAGTCGCAGGCCGCATGCGGCCCTCGGGCCGCGTGTTTGAGACGCCTGTACTATAGAGACGACCGACCAGGTCGATGTCCGAAATCCAACTGGGTTTTTATTCTAATCATCTCGCGCTGCGACCTTCTTTTCTTTCACTAGAAATCTCTTGGAGGCGCGTGGCCGCATATACCTTATCGTGTCCAGTGTCACATTGCAAACTCCACTCTTAGGTCAAATCGGTTTTTGGGTAATTCGCCAAACACCTTCCGCAGATTTCAACGATTGCGTCTCTGGCTGTTTACCAAGAAGGGGAAAAATAAAACCCGAACTCTTGGTCATGACGAGACTGCAAGGAACTTGACGTCAGCTTCTTTGAGGCTGCCAGGAAAAGAAATAACCGTGGGTGTGAAGGTCGATATTGCGACGAATGCATCAATCTATATATATATATGTATATATATATATATATATATATATATATATATATATATATATATATATATATATATATATATATATATATATATATATATATATATATATATACAAAGGTATATGGTATGTTGTTTTTTAGATGATTATTGCAGTATTATGTTCTCTCTCCACCAAAAATATTTTTCCACTATTTTTTTTTCGCTTTTATCATCTACAAAAGCATACACATTTTGTAATAGCAGCGTTTGTAATCTCAACAAAATTTCGCGTTTTCATTGGTCACATGTCGTCCTGGCTGCCTGAACCGGAGATAACCTCGGCCTGTTCGATCTTTGGTTGCTTTTTTTGTTTCAGTCGATGTTTGTGTTCGTACTTCTCGGTGTCTTTGAGTGAGTTTTAATAATCATGCTCCGAATTAAATTTCGAAAATGAGGCATTTGAACTTGGAACATATGCACACCTGATCAACTAGAATTTCAAAATGTTTACATTGAATGGCTTCCCATGATACTTCTCGGGTCTGCACACGCTCTTAATGCGCTGCAAGCAGGCTTTCGTGAGGTGACAAGCGAGAATCCAGCGCCCTCGACACTTTTCGAACCAGCACTAGGAAGGGATACAAACCCTGCAAAGCGCTTGCTTCCGGGACAAGCCGCTTACTTCCGGTGGCTTCACACCTGTTTGCCGAATGCGCCATCCAGCCCCCTATAATAGAGATCAGTGGGAACCGCAGTCGTCCCACTCGCGCGACCACACCGACGGAGCGCTCTGCCATAGCCTCCTTTATACTGACAAAGCCGGGCAGATCGCACGAGAAGCGGCCGCCGAAATAGAAAAGGTCGAACGGCAGACAACGGATGAAAGGAGGGCCACGTGACTGGCGCCCCGCTGCGGCGAGACGCCGAAACACACTTCTCCCGAGCGATGGAATGTCCGCTCGTGCTCCTCGCGTTCCTCGCGCTACCACTTCTTTTCTCGACGGTTTGAAAACCATGTGTCAGGTCGTCGCCGCTGCAGAAACTGTGCGCTGACGTCCAGGTTCCCCCAGAGCGATAGAGCGAAAGAGTTTGGCCATCTATTGTCCTCGGTGAACCCAGGGGGACCTTTGACTCCTCCCACCGGCGTTGACGTTGGCCCTAGCAACCACGTGGCAACGACGAACGCGCTGCACACGACACACTCCTGTTTACCGGCTCCCTGATTTACTGAACTTTTATTTTCACTTCCAAGACGAAAATTTGTTGCTGTGCGATTGGGTGCTCTAACAGCAGCCGTGGCAGCTTTCATTTGTTTATTGTTCCGAAAGAAAAAAAAAAAACGACGGAAAATCTGCCTAATAAAAATAAAGCGCGACACGTGGACGCCGACGGCAGGTTCTCGGCTTTGTGAGGTAAGAATGTTATCATTTATTCCAAAACTCTCCATGTAAATGGGGATTTTTCTACAGATGCGATCACGCACGGTACGAATTTATAGATAAATGTCAATAGCAGTGATCTGGTCATACATGCAGTTCAAAATTTGACTCAACTCAAGAAAAGTGAAACATAATTATAGTTCGTTGCAATCAAAATAAGCATGTGGGATCACTAAAGCTACGACCCTTGTTTGTTGCATCAAGATATACGAGCACATGGAATTTAAATCAAACAAAACAAAACGGCAAAGTTAATTATAATTTTGTGCATTTAGGATGTTCACTATCTGCAACTTCAAAGGAGCCCTGGTTATGACAGCCATGTTTAAACTAGTAACTGCTAAATTAATTGAAAGTTATAAGTTGTTCTGGATTTAATGTACACGAAGCAACTGTGCATATAAATGTTAATTATAGGCCGTTGTTAGGTACAATAAATTATATTTTTCTCGGCACACTTTGAAGAATCGCAGGTTGAGCAAAATCGCTCAGATGGCTGGAAGAAACTGAAGGAGACTGCCATTCCGACAGTGTTTACACATTATTTGTGTGTTTGGTTTTGACGGCTTAAAATAAATAATATTTGATGTATAAAAAAGCCTGTTTTTTGTCTTGAGATCAAGTTAAATTAGACTAGCGTTCTCTAACGCCCAGGCACGACAAGTTTGTATTGTAGCTAGCTACTCAAAAAAGTTGCATACAACAATATCTGCCATTACTGCATTTGAAGCAAGGAAAACGCATGCCTGACAAGATCATCTCATTTAAAAATATAGCTCCAAGCTACACATGCGATTTTATTTTTATTTACTTATTTTATTCCACAATACTACACTACCACAAACATAGGGACATCGTAGGACGATATGCCCGTAGGGGCATATCGCGAAGAAATCCTGCTCAGAAGCACGGTCGCAAATAACCATCTCGCGCGAATATCTTTAGCTCTCTTTCAAATTTTAGTCTACAATCGCTCACAGTTTCGGTGAAAGCGCGTTTCGTAGATTTCGTAGCAAACGCAGGCGCACCTCACATACCTCATGTCGCGGACGCGCGATCGCACGTCGGAGCTCGCTGACGCGAATATTCTGCCAAGAACTTGTCAACTGCGTCAGAAATTTAAATCGTCGTACCCCGACATCAAATCCAACAGATATGAACGGTCTCAACTAGAGCTGTAAAGAACGAGCGTTTTATTCCAGTGGAAATTTCGCGACACACCGAGCGCAGAGTCTGACCGAGCGTAAGCAATTTTTATGAACTGGGCAGCGTCACTGCACGTACAGGCGGAGAATAAACAGGGTCCGTGGAACTGATTAAACACGGCTCTCGAATAAACACCGCAGAGATTAAATGCCGTGAAACACTGACAAAAGCAGAAATCAAAACGACCATACATTGGCAGTCGCCGAGAGCAGCGTATACTGGCGTAGTCGTCCGGCGCGGGTAAGAACAAAAATGGCGGAGTGGGGCTTGCCCGCGACGCTAGCGTGACGTGTCAGCGACGTGGCTGACGAGCTGTCAAGCGGGACATGCCTCTTGGCCAAACTCTTCCCTATCTATGGCTCTGGGTTCCAAGCCTCTCTATGCTGGGAAAAGTTGCGCCATTCATTGTTGTGGAAATGCTCGAGACACGTGCGGCGCGCCACTTGTGGGAAGGACATGGCGTCTGAAATCTAGCTCTGTTAACTAAAGTTATGGAGGCGTCACGCACGCGTGGAACGCTTAGTGAGATCGGTCTATTCAGATTTGCATAATAAAATACCCAAAATGGCGGATGATCTCTCTCTAAAACACGCGCAGCCATGAAGCATGTTTGTTTAGTCTGGCAGCTGTTGTTGTGTTGCCCTGTATTTTGTTTGTGTATGTGTGCATGCGTGCGTGCGCGTGCGTGTATGTAGGTGTGTGTGTGTAACTTAGCGTCTTTCTACTTTAAAGGTCTTAAATAGTCACTGATGGCTTAAGAAACACAGGGTAGGGCGAGTCTGGAGCATAACTATTTATTGCTCCGCAGCTGCTAACATTACAGTATTAGCAATACATTAAAGGGGCGTTGCAACATTTTTTTTACTTGCAGTAATTATAGTTTATAATTTTTTTTTTTACATTTATACCTTGCAAAATACGCGTTTTGTTTTTCTACACACAATGGCCGTCGGCTTAAAAATTCAAGAAAAACGAGCAGCGTTCACTTCCTCAACTCGCAGCCAGAACAAGCGGCCACGTGATCTGGAGCCGATTCTATGCCGCCAATCATTATCCATAGAGTTAATACAATGTACGCTAGAGGTTCCACTGGCGCTAGTGTCTATCCGACTTCCGGGGGGCAAATTGAAGAAGACCGCAACCAGTCTACTTTTGCTTTATTCCTGTGCATTCTTGTGGGAAAACGCGCGTGCATTCTGTCTCTTCGTCGGAAAATCACGTGGACCACTTTTGTTATTTGGGCCGTACCGAATATTATGTACCTTTATTAGGGAGATTTCGTGGATCGTTTTCGTCGTCCCGCAACGCTCTCCGCAAGTCGCTACGAGACGTGGGTTTCTAGCGGCACGCAGGCGCAATAACGGTCTCTTCGTTCCGTAGAGCTTAGCGGAGGAAGGAGAGCGGTTTACGAAAACTCCCTATTTACATCGTAAAAGTGTAATTGCCTTAGTTAGGCCATTTTTGCTCATCAGTAAACGATGTTTAACTTCGCTATATTTCAGGCCCGAGCCCTTGTTCCACAACAAAAATGAAAAAAAAAAAAAAAAAAAAAATTGGGACGTTAAGCGGAACGCGATTGCGTGATCCGGCCCCGTTCGCAAAGGCTTCTCATATAAATCCGCACTTGTTCCCAAGCCTGGCAAGCGTATATGCGTGGTCTGTAGTCAGCAGCGTCACGTGTAACGTGACGCGTAACATAACATACGGCTGTGACGTCATGACCCTATCGACCCGCTAAACTTAGCGAAAAACTGTTTCGCTAATTTTAGTGGGAAAGTTTTCCGCTAAATTTGGCTGGAACATTTTCGGCTAAATTTGTCGTAAAACGTGAAAATTCTCTCGCCAAATTTAGCGGGTCGATAGGGTTATGACATCACGGCCACGTATGACGTCACACGTGGCTGCGCGCGTTGGATTATGGGATTTTTTGGTCCCACCAACGCTGACGCCGGAATTTTTGCGACACGAGCTGCTAAACGCTATCGCGTTAAAACAAGCGAGGATTCTAAGCAAAATAACAATCGGAAGGAATATATGGTGTGTTCAAAGTTCACAATAATTCCGGTGACGCTTATGTATCGCTAATATGCCAGTCCTGACACTATGTGAATATGATCCCGTCTTGCATCTTTACGAGTGGCGGAAAACGTTCAAAACATACCGAATCAAGTACGTGGGCTATGAAAGGTGTCTCTCTTTTTTTTTCTATGCCGGCAGTTTTTATTATGCTCTTTTTCTGAAAGTCCGAGCTTGCAGGTGATGTTTTGAACGTAGAACAAGAATCTTTGCACCGAGCAGAAGGAATTAAATAGTTAGTTAATTTATTTTTTCAATACTGCGACCTCATTGAGGTTTTAGCATAGTGAACACTGTGGAACAGCAAAACACACTAATCTTCATGCAAAAGTACATGACAATATAAAAACAGGCTGCGAGCTATGTCCCGATCACCAAGCCGGTTCGCACAAGTGATTGTGATACGCTCAAAGAAAACATTTCAAAACGCCGTTGAGTAATTGAAAAATATATACTTTCATCACGCTAACAAAAAAGAGAGAATAAATAGGTATAAGAGCAATATTCATCAGTGCCCTTGGTGACGTGATCGCCTATCAATGGCCAAAAAGAGGAAAGAAAGTAAGAATTCGGTCATCATCAACGCACAACACTTCAAAAAAAACTTATTAGCTTTATTGTCAGCTCGGGGAGCAGTACTTACTGAAAGCAATACTTACTGAAAATCTGACTATATAACGTGGCCTTCAATTTATTTTGATCGTACATGCACAGGGAGTTACTGATCTAGTGTTACTGCGTAGTTCTTGCCGTATCGCTTTGTTTTCCAGATGTCCCTCGTTCCTTTGGCACACTCTAAGAAAAAATGGAGGGAAAAGGTAGCAACGGCGCGTCTTCCTCCCTTCTACTGACGCGCCCCCAAGCGGACACGAGAAGAAGGGAGGAACGAGACGTTTTTCTCCTTCTCCAGGCAGGCGGGAGAAAGCTTTCGCCCTCCCGACTCATCTTCTTTCGGTTTCGTTTTTCGAGCACGTCGCGCACGTTGTTTAATAAATGTGGTCGAGTTGATCGAGCTTCAACGGCAGCGAAGGCGGCCTGTAATTCCGTCTTCTAGCCCAAACGTGCAGAACATTTAGGTTGCATTGACGTTTTTATCGCTAATTTTATCAAACGAGCAAACGAAGCCGCTAGAAACAGCGAAGTTCCGGAGCAGTGCCAGCAGCGCTACGTACACTGGGTGAGATGGCCGGTGTCCGCCGGATTGCGCGACCCACGCGTAACTACAGTAGCAGAACCACGCGGAACTGTGTCGACGTTTTCGACGTTATGGGAATCGCAGGAACTGCGTCCAAGACAGGCAGGTTTTGCTGCCGGCTGCCTGGGTTCCTTCCGTGCGGAGTTCGGTTCTGTTTTCCGATGCCGAGTGCCAACCAGCGTTCAACGTGGTTCTGTATTTCTGCGTGTCAGCAACACAGCAGCAACATCGTGATGGCAATATTGTGGGTTCTGAACTGAAGGCTGGAATTATCGCCGATGTTACCGTGTGTTCGCGTATCAGTGGTGTATTAACAAGATGAGATGACGTAAACTGCCGGGCAGTGTTGCCGCTTGTCGGGCCGTGATCGGAGGGGGCGGAGTGTCGCAGGTTGACATTCCGGGTGCAATCGATCGACGTGCGGATAGTCATTTTGGAACGCTGGTCTGAACAGTAAGCTCCTATCGTACAGTGGCCAATGTGACTGGCGGTTGTCTCCCCTCCGAGAGCGATCGCGCTCTGGGGAAAGGACTGAACAGTACGAAATTATGACGGAAAGTACGTGTATTTACAGTGTGGAATTTTAGCATTAAAAAAGAGTAGTATGCAAAATCGAAAAGAAAAAGCTACACTTTATTTTGCTGTTTAAATATACTACGGTTCCTGGAGAAACTGCCCTCCAAGTGGCGCGCTGGGATGAGCGCTAGAAGTTTTCGAGCTCTCCACGGCGTAGCTCCGTACACTTAACACCTGCCGCCAGTCGCGTCTTTGACTGCATTCAAGTTAATCGAAAAGCGATTTCTCTGCCCGTGAAGCATCACTTCCAGCCGAGTGAATATCCGCTCTACAGAGATTAATTCAAGACGGCAATTGCAGCCGTGCGCGAAAAGCACAAATAGAAAAACAAACACAAAAATAGAAATACAGGCTACGACGTGCCGTGCGGGGAAACAAACTCATGGCTTCGAACAGCATTGGAGCGGCTTGATTTATTGACTTTCAAATAATTACGGCATGATCGAGCGTTTACTTTTTAATAAGAGATTCATCGCCTGAGCCATTCAAAATACTCTCAGAGGTATGACAGTGCTGGAAAGAAATCAACATGCTGGGAATATTTTTTATTGCTTACGCAGTCACCGAGAAATTCCGTACGTTCAAAACTATCAGTATAAAAGACGGAAACGCAGCGCTCGGGTGTAGTGTTCGGTTTAGTATACCGCTACGTTGATGCTTGTGTGTGCCATGTGTGTGTATGCGCTCAATGTATGTTCACCTGATGCTTGTAGTATGTGTGTGCACGTGTACATTGTACACGCAGTACAGGTTCCCGAAGGTTTGCGAAGCGCAATAGCTCGCGCAAAAATAAAAATATTTTTAGATGCGGAGCATCTCTTGCTCGGGTCTATGTCCCGCGGCGTCGGCGTTGTAGTCGGCACTCGAACTACGCACGCGCAACTCTCCTCCTTCCCTCTCTCCAACAGCTGCGCGTTACTCTCTCCGCTCTCTCTCTCTACCAGCTGCGTGCACTGCGCGTGCGTTCGCTTCTCCTCACACCGCGCGCGCACGCGCAACTCTCCTCCTCTAGTCTCCTCTCCTTCAAGTGTGAAAAAAAATAAACGGCGAGCGGTGAGCGTTCCAAGTTTCTCTGCCGCGAGCCGCGACGAAGGCTCGCGTAGGGGGTAACGCTAGGGCAGTCGGTGGCGCCATCTCTCGACGTCAGCACGCAACTGACTCTTTCCTCGGAACCAACACGATGCTCCGCATCACCCCATGGTTCCCCTCGAGAAGATGGTGTAATTTTTTTTTGTAGAACATGAATTGGGCGGTACCTAGCGCCACCTAACTTAGCTACTTGCAATTACTCTGCCTGACCCTGCCATCTGGTGGCAAGCGATTTAACCTTCTTTCACGCTTCGCGATAAACAGCGGCTTCGAGTTTCCTCTTTTCAGAGCGGCTTTTGGTTTCGCGGATTGGTTTGCCATTCCTCCGTGATGTGAGGTTGACGAAAGAATTGTGACTCGAGGAACAGCAAAGGTAAGACGTAAAGTGCGTGAAGTAACTGGGTATCGGTTGTCTCCGTTTAACATCGCAGTGCTGACGACGAGAAGACTGAGTAACTGCTTTCGAAACGCAAGTTTCTGTACCTGCGGGGGGAACCAGGCTTCAGAAATAAACACTGCTCGCGGAAAGCTCGTGTTACGCACTTATTTGCTGCTCCTCTCGTCCCGTACAAGAGACGTAGCGTCCTCCTTAAGCCTTATTGAGCTCGATTTGCTCGATTCAGGGCGGCCATATTGAGATGCTGGCGACGGAGGAACTATGCTCCCCTGCTTCAGGGACGAAGGTTTCTCCCTTTCTAAAGGAACATAGGTTACAAGACCGTTCCTCCCCTTAGGGAGGACTATCGATACCCTTTTTCCTAAGAGTGCACGTACATCCCCCATGCTGAAAAGCGCCGACGTCGTGTTCGCGGTAACTGTATTTGTCAGTGCACATGTACAAAGCCGTCACTCAATGGGCAAATATCGCTGCACAAACCTGAGTTTCAGGAATGCACGATAGTATTAATTCTTTTGGAGGTTACTTATGATAATGTAATGAAGGCTGTACGGCCCTTGGATTTTTCTTTTAGAGCGCTGGAGATTTTTAATAAAATGCAGAAATATGACCGTTTTGACTGTTTTTAGCGCGTTTTGAGGCATTTCTGAAAATACAATTATTTAGAAGACAAACGTGACAAAACGCTTGGTCGTACGTACTAGGGGTGCCTCTAATCTTAATTTTAAGACCATGACGAGAAAGCAAAATATTGTTGTATTTGCGTATTTGTGTAAATAAAATCACACTGTTAATTTTATTTCCAACTTGTTAAACGAGATGGCGACACTAGTACTAAATGCCTCAAACCGGAGATTTTCTTGCTGTTGCTTTTGTTGTTTCTCTCTCGAGCTCGAATTCGACCGCGATGTCTCGTTGCTCGTGGATCGGGAGCACGTGTAGCGAAAGCTCACGCTGTAAAGCTCACTGATCGCGGTTTTAATCCACCGGCTCTGCCCTTTTCAATCTGGATGAGCATCATACTGGCGTGCTGTCATGTATCACTATTGCGCGATGCACGTTAAAGTCGTCAGACAAGTAGCAGTATACTGCACTGTCTTTCATCTCCAACGAAAACACCAGATGCCCTCAGAGCTGACTAACTTAACCGCTGTATAAACCATAGAGATCATACATACTAGAGCCATACATACTACATAGACACAACAGAATTACAATACACCACTTTCCGGGTTCCCGGTTCGAGATTTTGGATTTGGATTTGGATACGACTGAAGTGTCAATTAGCCGGATCGAAATTCAAGTCTATGACTTGCTAGGAAAGCTTGGGAAAGCTTCACGCAACGTTATTAGATTAACTCAGTTACGGAACTGTTCATAGACGCTGCATGCACGAACAGTACCCCCCCTCACTCACCACGACTCGCCCAGATTCGCTCGACGCGCCGCCGGACGGCTGCTTTGGTAACTGAATCGGGATACCTTCGTTTCAACGTCACTAGAAACGTAAAAACCAACGAAAAAAACTCTTTTTGTAGTAACTTTTATTGGAGATTAGTACAAAATGGGGGCGGGTGATGTTTTCTAAAATTTTTAGTTTTCAAGGTTTTGCAGCACAATTAATATTGTTTTTATACAACCATGCCTCAGCGGGGATTTCAGGTAGCGCGTCCCGACCTAGGCGCATTTTAGCTGTGGGGGTATTTCGCGGCGCGTCCGCAAGGGAGATGGGGGTGGTACCTCTGTAACCCGATTGAAGCCAAAAATAGATGTCACGTGCATTTTCTCGAGTGACCGCTGCGGGAGAAATGGCGTAGTTGTGATCGCCATTTGGCGCTTCAGCTGTGCTCTTTAGAATGCACAGTTATGAAATGAAAATATAGATGGCGCTTCGAACGACTCTAGGCGTATTGAGGTGAGTGAGGGGGGGTACCCCCCTCCGCGGGAGTTCCACAACTGAGGTAATCTA
The DNA here is from genome assembly GCA_013358835.2 of Ixodes persulcatus. NCBI lineage: Eukaryota > Metazoa > Arthropoda > Arachnida > Ixodida > Ixodidae > Ixodes > Ixodes persulcatus. The sequence goes on from JABSTQ010010521.1 coordinate 1,078,045, forward strand.
GTAACGTTGGCTTCACGCTTCACCGCCATTTTGCGTACGTGAAGGCGGACATAACCTTCTTCCTTGAAGGCCCATCCTCGTTTGCCATGCCGAACCAAGTCCGACTTGCTGCGCAAGTATCGCCACACTTCGTCTTGCGACAAGTTGGCGCACTGCGGAGGGTTTTCTACCCAGCCGTCGGCTTGAAACGAGAACGGGATGTTCTCGTCTTCGGCCATCGTCACCGGTTACCGAAAAGTAGCGGAGCCGCAAACTCTAGACTGAAATGCCGATGACAAGGAGAACACAGCAACGTGGAGAATTCAAGTCTAACGGCGTTCCTATCATACCCCGTATCCTCGTTACCAGATATTTTACTAGTTTACATTTCTGCCGCCAGGTGACGCCACATTCGCGGAAACTGGTGGATTCACGGCTCCGTTGGTGGGCACATTTTGAACGTTGCAAAAAAGTGTAACCAGTCATCAGCAGACTCCTAGCGAAAGGCCTGATAAAGCTCTGAAGGCGATACTTTTGTTTATTCTATTTTTTTTGTGTGTGTGCTATGTTAGCGCGCGTGGTCAAACGATTGCATACGCTACAAGCGTGGCTCGTAAGCACCCTAACCGCTCATTCACACTAGAAGCGGATCCGCGTTCGCAAAGCGGTTTCGAACGCGTTACCAACGGGTTACCAAGACTAAATTTAAAGAATTCTTAGGCGAGCAGATAAAAGCATGGCAATGTGCTACATGCAAAATGCATTTCACTAGACAAGCTTCAGCTGATAAAGATTCGAATGAATCTAGCCAGTCAAACAAAAACGGCGATCAATCGCAGCTCGCGAAACTGATGACGCAACTTACGAGCATGAGTACAATACTCACCGAGGTACTTAACAGAATGGATGCGATGGAAAAGTCGATTGCCGTGCAGTCTGTTAAACATGACGCAGTGATAGCAAAACTGACTCAGCAGGAAAAGACTGTGGAAGGTATCGAGGCGTCTATGGCAATGATGAGCTCCCAGTATGATGTAGTACTTAGGAATATGAAAACTCAGGAAGATGCTATCGGAGAAATCGCCAAGAAAATGCATAAAATGGAATCTGTAATTTCGAAACAAGACCTGACAATTCGGGAACTGAAGGCAACCGTGGATAGCGTTGAGCAATATTCCAGAAGGAATAATGCCGAAATCCATGGTGTCCGACAAAATAAAAAGGAAAAGCTGCTTAATGTGATACAGTGGCTTGCCACTAAGTTAGAGCTGCCCGTGCCAACTGCCGATGACATCGAGGCGGCTCATAGACTGGGCCCCCGTGAAGGAAAAACCCCACCTATCATCCTTAGGTTTAAAGACCGCGCTGTAAGAGACCTATTTTCATTAATGAAAACCTGACCAAGTCTCTCAGACAACTGTTTTGGAGCGCTAAGCAGTGCGCAAAGGAAAAACATTATTAATATGTCTGGTGCACAAACGGAAACATTTTTGTCCGTCACAGCGAGCAGAAGCCCGCTATTCGTATCAATAACGAGGAAGACTTCTTGAAAATTCTTTAAAAATGTCTGCTACATTTCAATCGTTCGTAGAATGGGATGCCCACCTTAAAAATGAGCTAGATGTCTGTTCTAAAGGTAAAATGAAACTGAATTTACCATATATTAATATAAGAAGCCTACAAAAAATTGGGATAATTTACTTGTTTACCTACACGATCGTGTTGATTGTATCGATGTTTTAATTTTAACCGAAATAAATGTTGACAAAGAAACTAGCACTTCGTTTACGTTAAACGATTTTCATTCTTTTTCATTGTGTAGAGAAGGCCAACGGGGTGGTGGAAAACTTGTGTTTATCAAGTCTGGCTGGTTTTCTGAGAAAGTAATAACATCTTGTAGTCATGCTGAGGTGTTGGTCATTACAATCTCTAATCAGTTTACGTCATTTACTGTCTGCTCTGTTTACAGGCCACCTAGCTCTAATCTTCCATTATTTTTTGATGAAATGACGCAGCTTCTAAATGCGTTTGAGAATAGGCAGCTGATACTTGCGGGTGACTTTAAAGGGGCCATGAAACGAATTTTGGGCTGGGGTAAATGATTTTAAATTAGGACTTTACGAATCGCATATCGTTTAGTTGGCCAAAAGAAAAAGGGTAGAAAGTAAAAAGCCAGCTTTTCGGTACGAACATTTGAAAATATAGCGGACTATGTTGTACCTTCTTTCCTTCGAAAGCTCTCCGCCTTTTCACTATGATACATCCGCGGCTCCAAAAGCGCGTCAGCGGTGCCAACCTGACGTCAGCTGAACCCAGCTCACGCATTGGACACGAGAACTGCGTCACACGGACGTATGCGCTCGTCAACAATCAATCTGTCAACGAATATTCGGATTCGCGTTCGTGGCCAATGACTGCCCTGACGGAACTTATCGTCACTGGGGAATGACAAGTTCTATGGTGTGCATAAAAAGCACGGTGGAAGCTAGGAGTCATCGCACCGGTGCCGAAGAATGTCACGACGACGTGATTTCACAATTCGCATTTGAGTTGAGGATTAAAGCTAAGGAGGAAGAAGTAGAAAAATCGTTTCATGACCCCTTTAATATTGATGTACTGGATACGTCCAAGTACGGAGTTACGGATTACCTTAAATTGTTATCGGGTTTCGGACTAGATAACGTGATATCAAACTTCACGAGTCAAGGGCGTCTCGGAAACCGAATTACAAGCACATGTATTGATCATATTATTGTGAGGCTAAACGAACTAAAATTATTTTCCAGTGTGATTAAACAAAAAGTGGCCGACCACTATTTTGTAGCGCTTGTTGTGTACGGGGAAGCACTGAACAGCAAACCTGATAGTCGCTGTAAGTTGATTATTGATAACAAAAAAGTAGATAAATTAATTAATGAATACGACTGGGATAGTCTACTCACTTTAGATCATATTACAGCCTACCAAAAAATGACCGAATGGTTTGCGAATATTTACAATGCATGCGAAAGAAAAATTAAGCTAAAACAAAGAAAATGCGAGAATGTATGGATCACCACAGAAATAATGGAGCTGTGCAATGAAAAGGATAAACTGTGGCACAGATGTAAAGCCAACCCTGGAAATAGCGTATTGAAAGAAGAATTTAGAAGCCTCCGTAATAGGGTCACTGCAAAAATAAGATTAGCAAAGAAAATACACTACGTTGCCCGTTTGCAAACTCATCAGAGTAACCCCCAAAAAACTTGGGATGTTGTTCACGAATTAATAGGCGGTAAAGGCAAACAAACTATTGATCAAACGGTGTTAAAAACATTTGGAGACTCCGATGTAGAGTCCATGTGCAATAGGTTTAATGCCTCGTTCATTCAAGGTGCAACAGATTTGCAATACCAGGGGCATGGCTCTTCTAACGTCTTCCCCACATGTGAAGAAAGTTGTCGAAATTCCGCCTATTTGCCACAGATGTTAGAAGAAGACTTAAAAGTGGTTATAAAAAGTATGTCAGTGGCCAAACCACTTGGGCATGATAGAATTCGTTTAAGGGACATTGTAGTCAATTTCGAAAAAATAAACATCTCTTATTAAAAATAGTTAATTCATCTTTCTCTGAGGGAAAGATTCCGAATGTTCTTAAAATTGCTGTGGTTAGGCCTGTTTTCAAGAAAGGAAGTAGAAAAGAGATGCTAAACTACAGACCCATTTCTATTTTGCCCGTACTATCGCTAATTATGGAAAAGTTTGTATTTTGGTCCATGACCTCCTTTTGTGATAAGCATTCTTTACTATGTCATTCACAGTACGGGTTTCGACAAAATAGAGGAACAATTACATTGCTGGAAGATTTGTCCGACCACATTCATGATAATATTGATAAAAATAGTTTCGTCCTTACTTTATTTCTAGATTTGAAAAACGCGTTCGATTCAATTGATCACAGGTTACTCATATACAAATTAGAGCACCTGGGTTTTAGAGGCCCATATATAAAATTTATAACCAGCTACCTTTCAGAACGGACTCAATTAGTAAAAATTAGTTATTTTAAAAGTAATTTACTGATAATTCCTTCTGGTGTCCCCCAAGGATCTATTTTGGGTCATTTTCTTTTTAACATCTATGTGAATGGAATAGGTAAATTGAACTTATTTTCACGCGTTTTCCAATACGCCGATGACACCGCTCTTGTACTCGCGGGAAACAATGAATTGGAAGCACCATCGTCTCTTCAAGCCGATATTTACGAGCTAAGGGCATGGTTCAAAAACAATCGTATCTGTGTTAACATAGATAAAACCAAACTAATGTGTTTCCGTAATCCTCATAAAACAATAACGTTTAATATTCCGCTGGGTCTACATCGATCTAACTGCGAGAGATGTAATTGTATGCCGCTTGAATATGTATCTTCGATAAAATATCTGGGTGTTCACTTTGATGAACATCTTTCTTGGAATAGTCATTTGAGTATGTTGCGAAGCGACTTCGCGCAGTATCTGCATTTTTATATCGTTTGCGAGGTGCAACCAACCTGACTTTGAGAATGAGGGTTTTTCAAGCTCTGGGAGAGTCGGTGCTTCGGTATGGGGTCACGCTTTATGGTTCTTGTTCGAACTCTAGAAAAAGTAAATTAGATAATATTTTGCATAACATTTGTAGAAATTTAGCATATGGAACCAAATTGGAGGAGTTAAGAACAGAGTCAAAAATGCGTTCGCTACAACTTTTGTCAACTGAAATATTATATATCTGTGAAATACTAGTTAAGAATTATTATAATGGTACGTTTAAGAAACCTGTAAAAAAACAAAAGGTTTTGAGAAAAATAGAGCGGTTCGCCCTCCCTAGGGTATACACAAATTACGGAAAACGGGTTCGGTCTTTTTACGTTCCTCATTACTTTAATTTGTTGCCTAATGAGCTTTTCCATCTACAGTCGTTGAAAGTGATAAAAAAAGAGCTTAGAAATTGGTGTTGTACCTACGATTTTTAAATTGTTGTACGGGTTTAGGGTACGGCGCTTTTCTGTTTTATTTTGTGCTTTGCGTTATTGTGAGTTTGTTAGTAGTTTCTCTGCTGGTTGCCAGCCAGGTCACGCCTACAAGCACAAACGTGCTTTTGCGGACCTGTTTTGTAATGATGTATATTTCTTCATGCAATAAAGATATTATTATTATTAAAAAAAAACGCGGTTGTATAAAAATCCGGTACAATTGCACGTGCACTTGATGTCATCGAGTGCGCGTGCAATTGTACTGGATCTTTATGCAACCGCGTTCGCAACCGCTTTGCGAACGCGGATCCGCTTCCAGTGTGAATGAGCGGTAAGATCGTGCAGGGTTTAAAGGGATACTGAACCAAGGAATTTAGTGCCCATAATAAGTGGCGCACGTTCTTTCCACGAGCCAGCAGCCGCCGGTGTGCGCGAGCACACGCAACAAAAATGACGTCAAAGACCTCCATTCGCGGTTAAGATGACAGTGAAATGTATGGGCTTTGGGCCAAAGGAGAATAAAGACAAGTTTTTCATCTACACAGTGGAGTCTGGTGTAGAAGGTAAGCGATTAATTGGTCTAACAAGCATGTAGCTTTCACTTGTAGAGATGAAAAACCTGTCTTTATTCTCCTTTGGCCCGAAGCCCATGCATTTCACTGTTCTCTTAAAGGGATACTGAACCATAGAATGTAGTGTCCATAATAAGTGGCGCACGTTCTTTCCACGAGCCAGCAGCCGCCGGTGTGCGCGAGCACTCGCAACGAAAATGACGTCAAAGACCTCCATTCGCGCTTGAGGACAGTGAAATGCATGGGCTTCGGGCCAAAGGAGAATAAAGACAGGCTTTTCATCTCTACAAGTGAAAGCTACATGCTTTTTAGACCAATTAATCGCTTACCTTTTACACCAGACACCACTGTATAGATGAAAAACTTGTCTTTATTCTCCTTTCGCCCGAAGCCCATGCATTTCACTGCCATCTTAACCGCGAATGGAGATCTTTGACGTCATTTTTGTTGCGTGTGCTCGCGCACACCGGCGGCTGCTGGCTCGTGGAAATAACGTGCGCCACTTATTATGGACACTAAATTCTATGGTTCAGTATCCCTTTAAGAGTCTTTGACGTCATTTTTGTTGCGTGTGCTCGCGCACACCGGCGGCTGCTGGCTCGTGGAAAGAACGTGCGCCACTTATTGTGGGCACTAAATTCTTTGGTTAAGTATCCCTTTAACAGAGATATCCTAATATGTAGGGTGCCTCAATGTCCTTCTGCTTCGGGTGATGCCACCACTGATCTCTATTTTAGTAGGCTGGATCGCGGATCGGGAGCCCGTCGGTGTCGCCACCGGCGGCCATTGCTTGACACCAGGCAATACACGCAAGTCTATGGGAGAAACGCACAAAAGTAAGCATATTGAAGCATGTACGCTGTGCTCGGAGGCGAGTATTTTATGGTGTGCTGCGATCCTTATGTCGGGTGTTTCGATATCGAATCGGTATTTGTCAAACGTCCGGTCGCCGAATAAAAAAATCAAACGTACCGGAGCACCTATGGCTGAGCTGGCAAGCTTGCTCTCGTAGTGAAGTAAACAAAGGAACTTGCCGTCAATAAGACCGTCCTTAGGGAAGCCCAGAAGTTGATGAATGACAAAGAAGTTCCATCTCGACACCGGCTTTCCGGGAGTGAGCGAATTCCGCGTAGCAAAGCCTTCGAGCTTGTCGTCTGCTAAACCCAACTCAACGAAACTGCCACCGACTCCGCGGTAACTCTAAGTAACTCTCGCCTCATTAAGCTGCACTACAGCGGAGTCACTCTCGACCACAAAATATTTACTTATAAGAACTGCGAGGGCTGTCAGTTTTAATGTTGTACGCAAGTTATTTGACGGGATTATCGAAAGAGTGATCTGAAAAAGTTTCAGTGCCGACAACAGCCTTAGAAACAGCGAAAAACGTCACTTTTTCTCGTTCTCCCATAGAGGGCCCATGCATTGGCTGGTGGATCATCAATGGCCGGGCCGAGGGGTGAAAAAAAAAAAAAAAAAAATCGGCGACCAGCTGCCTAGGCCGCGGTCGCCTATTTGCCACAGATGTTAGAAGAAGACTTAAAAGTAGTTATAAAAAGTATGTCAGTGGCCAAACCACTTGGGCATGATAGAATTCGTTTAAGGGACATTGTAGTCAATTTCGAAAAAAATAAACATCTCTTATTAAAAATAGTTAATTCATCTTTCTCTGAGGGAAAGATTCCGAATGTTCTTAAAATTGCTGTGGTTAGGCCTGTTTTCAAGAAAGGAAGTAGAAAAGAGATGCTAAACTACAGACCCATTTCTATTTTGCCCGTACTATCGCTAATTATGGAAAAGTTTGTATTTTGGTCCATGACCTCCTTTTGTGATAAGCATTCTTTACTATGTCATTCACAGTACGGGTTTCGACAAAATAGAGGAACAATTACATTGCTGGAAGATTTGTCCGACCCCATTCATGATAATATTGATAAAAATAGTTTCGTCCTTACTTTATTTCTAGATTTGAAGAAAGCGTTCGATTCAATTGATCACAGGTTACTCATATACAAATTAGAGCACCTGGGTTTTAGAGGCCCATATATACAATTTCTAACCAGCTACCTTTCAGAACGGACTCAATTAGTAAAAATTAGTGATTTTAAAAGTAATTTACTGATAATTCCTTCTGGTGTCCCCCAAGGATCTATTTTGGGTCATTTTCTTTTTAATATCTATGTGAATGAAATTGGTAAATTGAACTTATTTTCACGCGTTTTCCAATACGCCGATGACACCGCTCTTGTACTCGCGGGAAACAATGAATTGGAAGCACCATCGTCTCTTCAAGCCGATATTTACGAGCTAATGGCATGGTTCAAAAACAATCGTATCTGTGTTAACATAGATAAAACCAAACTAATGTGTTTCCGTAATCCTCATAAAACAATAACGTTTAATATTCCGCTGGGTCTACATCGATCTAACTGCGAGAGATGTAATTGTATGCCGCTTGAATATGTATCTTCGATAAAATATCTGGGTGTTCACTTTGATGAACATCTTTCTTGGAATAGTCATATTGAGTATATTGCGAAGCGACTTCGCGCAGTATCTGCATTTTTATATCGTTTGCGAGGTGCAACCAACCTGACTTTGAGAATGAGGGTTTTTCAAGCTCTGGGAGAGTCGGTGCTTCGGTATGGGGTCACGCTTTATGGTTCTTGTTCGAACTCTAGAAAAAGTAAATTAGATAATATTTTGCATAACATTTGTAGAAATTTAGCATATGGAACCAAATTGGAGGAGTTAAGAACAGAGTCAAAAATGCGTTCGCTACAACTTTTGTCAACTGAAATATTATATATCTGTGAAATACTAGTTAAGAATTATTACAATGGTACGTTTAAGAAACCTGTAAAAAAACAAAAGGTTTTGAGAAAAATAGAGCGGTTCGCCCTCCCTAGGGTATACACAAATTACGGAAAACGGGTTCGGTCTTTTTACGTTCCTCATTACTTTAATTTGTTGCCTAATGAGCTTTTCCATCTACAGTCGTTGAAAGTGATAATAAAAGAGCTTAGAAATTGGTGTTGTACCTACGATTTTTAAATTGTTGTACGGGTTAAGGGTACGGCGTTTTTCTGTTTTATTGTGTGCTTTGCGTTATTGTGAGTTTGTTAGTAGTTTCTCTGCTGGTTGCCAGGTCACGCCTACAAGCACAAACGTGCTTCTGCGGACCTGTTTTGTAATGATGTATATTTCTTCATGCAATAAAGATATTATTATTATTAAAAAAAAACGCGGTTGTATAAAGATCCGGTACAATTGCACGTGCGCTTGATGTCATCGAGTGCGCGTGCAATTGTACTGGATCTTTATGCAACCGCGTTCGCAACCGCTTTGCGAACGCGGATCCGCTTCCAGTGTGAATGAGCGGTAAGATCGTGCAGGGTTTAACAGAGATATCCTAATATGTAGGGTGCCTCAATGTCCTTCTGCTTCGGGTGATGCCACCACTGATCTCTATTTTAGTAGGCTGGATCGCGGATCGGGAGCCCGTCGGTGTCGCCACCGGCGGCCATTGCTTGACACCAGGCAATACACGCAAGTCTATGGGAGAAACGCACAAAAGTAAGAATATTGAAGCATGTACGCTGTGCTCGGAGGCGAGTATTTTATGGTGTGCTGCGATCCTTATGTCGGGTGTTTCGATATCGAATCGGTATTTGTCAAACGTCCGGTCGCCGAATAAAAAAATCAAACGTACCGGAGCACCTACGGCTGAGCTGGCAAGCTTGCTCTCGTAGTGGAGTAAACAAAGGAACTTGCCGTCAATAAGACCGTCCTTAGGGAAGCCCAGAAGTTGATGAATGACAAAGAAGTTCCATCTCGACACCGGCTTTCCGGGAGTGAGCGAATTCCGCGTAGCAAAGCCTTCGAGCTTGTCGTCTGCTAAACCCAACTCAACGAAACTGCCACCGACTCCGCGGTAACTCTAAGTAACTCTCGCCTCATTAAGCTGCACTACAGCGGAGTCACTCTCGACCACAAAATATTTACTTATAAGAACTGCGAGGGCTGTCAGTTTTAATGTTTGTACGCAAGCTATTTGACGGGATTATCGAAAAGTATCGAAAACGTTTCAGTGCCCACAACAGCTTAGAAACAGCGAAAAACGTCACTTTTTCTCGTTCTTCCCATAGAGTCCCATGCATTGGCTGGTGTCAATCAATGGCCGGCGGTGGCGACACTCGGCCCCAGCTGCCGAGGCCGCGGTACGCGATCCAGCCTACTACAATAGAGATCAGTGGATGCCACCCCTTGTAGTACCCGAGGCCGACAGCACGCGCTCACGGGTAAAATACAAAGTAATCGACGAAAACAAAAATTAAAATGGCGCCATAGCACAGTCAGCGCCACAAACCCGTGCCGGGACACGCTCTTTCACGCGCTTCTGGACATATGTGTGGAACAAAATGGCCAGATGTCTCCATTCTAAGCAAAGCGCACATTAAACTCATATGTATTTGGAAATAAAAAAAAATAGTTCAATGAGATGCAAAGAAGGCTAAAATACTTATTCCGAACAACGCTTATTATATGAAATATTATTTCAGATGAACAAAAGGTAAGGGCGCAAACGAGCTGGTGGTGGTTAAACATTTCGACAAAAACCCTGAGACTGGGACAAGAAGGGACGAACAAACACAGTCTTGTGTTTGTCCGTCCCTTCTTGTCCCAGTCTCAGGGTTTTTGTCGAAATTATTTCAGATATTTTCATTTTCTGTAGACCTTGTTTGGTGGCTAGTGGATATGAAAAAAAAAAGAATCATGATTTATATTATTTTGAACAATTACAATATATTTTCTTAACCAACAAAAAGGTGCTTACTCTGAGATGCAAATGAAATTTTGACGGTAGCGTTTTGGCGCTCGAAACAATTTTTTTTTTTTTTATAAATTTAACACTTCCCGTTTTGCGGACTACTAAGAAAACCAAACGGGCGATCAATAGGTAGAAAATACTTTTCTACATACGAGGGGCGTTCATAAAGTTTGTATTATTGTCTCGGAGGAATAGAGATTCAGCAATCAAACTCGAGTAGGAGTTGAGACTCTCTCTACATGTTCGCCACCAAAAGTTACCCACTTTTTCCAGCGATGCACCACATGCCGGAGGCCATTGTTATAGAACTCCTGGTTTTGAGGGTTCAGGAATCGCTCCACTTCAGCAATCACTTGGTCGCCGTCCTTGAAATGCTTTTCTCTTATTTGGCCACACTGGAAGCGTCTGCGCCATTTAACCAAAGTGTCATAAACTGGGGTATTGTCCCCGAACAACGCTCCCAGATTGGAATGAATATCCTTGGCATTTCTTCCCTTCAAATGAAACAAAACGGATCACTCAATGTGCTTGGCACCGACGAGTGGTGCCAGTTTTGTTTCGACTCCCTATCGGCATTCCGAGCTACTATAGCATGCGATGTTTATACTGTGCGGAAACTAGAGGGATGCGCGCTCATGTTGATGCCTGTTTTGTTCCGTTTTTTTCAATTTTTTGTGCCGATAATACGAACTTTATGAACGCCCCTCGTAGGGTGGGGCGTACGTTTCTTCTTTTTTGTTTCTCTTCATTGTTCTAATTTTGAGGCAAAATCAAGTGAACCTCTAAATAACTTTAGTGTCTTCAAAAATAACCTCGGGAGTTCATTATGCTACTGTCCGTTATGAACACCTCTTTCAACAGTGATCTTACTATGTCACGGTGGAATGAAGCGGTGCTACCTTATCTGTCTGGAAACAAATTGGGGTGTGTGTATGTTTATACAGCCTAGAACATAGTCTGCCTCAACGGGCGACTTGTCTCCCAGCTGTAGGTGAGCAATTTAGCCAGTGCAGTACAACCGGTAGCCTGGGGTCTTTAACGTGCATCACGCAATAGTGATAGACGACCGCACGCCGGTACGATGCTCATCCAGATCGAAACGGGCAAGGGTGGGGATTGAACCCAGGATCCCTGGGTTATACAGCGCGAGCTTTCGCTCCACGTGATCCGAACTGGTGTGCTCTAGCCAACGTTATTAAACCACTCAGTTGGGAAACTGCCATAGAGACTGCTTTCAAAAAGTGTCTCCGATCTGTCCTCCAGCACCGAGCTAATGACGAACACAACGCCACCATTTTTCCCGCTGCGGCCATTCGAGGAACCGCACGTCACTTCTATTTTGGCTTCAATCGGCCATTTTAGGGCCAGAACAGATACTGTGGAAGAGCAGAAGAGGTTACAGGAGCGCCACCCCCGTCTCCCCTACGCGCCGCGTCTTGCTACCGAAGTTAAAATGCACCTAGGTCGGGACGCGCCACCTGAAAGCACCGCTGAGGCATGGTTGTATAAAAACAATATTAATTGTGCCACAAAACCTTGCAAACTAAAGATTTTAAAAACATCACGCGCCCTTCATTTTGTACTGAACTCCAATAAAAGTTACTACAAAAAGAGTCTTTTCCGTTTGTTTCTTCGCAAAAAAAAGGCTTTCTAAAAGCTCAAGGCGACCACAGTACAGACAAATGACAAAGAGTGGCGCTGTTGTCGCATTTAGCTCGGTCTCGGTGGACGCCAGCGGCCCAGGTTTTGACGGCGAGTTTCCCAACTGAGTGTTTTAGTAACGTTGGCTCTAGCCCACTCGGCCACCGATCCTTTTTTTTTTTTGTTATTGCACTTGGCCACCGATCCCTCTTTATCTGTCTGGAAAAAAATTGGGTTGTCTGTATGTTTATACAGCCTAGAACTTGGTCTGCCTCAACGGGCGACGAGTCTCCCAGCTGTAGATGAACAATTTAGCCAGTGCAGTACAACCGCTAGCCTGGGGTTTTTAACGTGCATCACGCAGTAGTGATACACGACCGCACGCCGGTACGATGCTCATCCAGATCGAAACGGGCAGGGGCGGGGATTGAACCCAGGATCCCTGGGTTCTGCAGCGCGAGCTTTCGCTCCACGTGCTCCGAGCTGGTGTGCGCTAGACCACTCGGCCACCGATCCTTTATTTACACGTTAAAAACATAAGTAGCAAGAATGAAGAAAATAAGGTATATACATATGTTAGAGCAGAAAAAGAACGTTACATAAGTTAGGCATTGCATTAAATGACCCAGGGGAAAAGTAAATCAGTTAAATTTTACAACATTGTTAAAGAGTGCAGTAAACTCGGCTCTGGATGTAGATTACACTCGAAGATCTTTGAAATATATTAGAGTGAGGCACGTGCGAAGGCGAGGGATAGTCTTCCTGAAGCATGAAAATTAAGTGCTACATTCTGACCTTTCACCAGAGCTTCTCAGATCTTTTTCTATTTCAACTGGTTCTAAAGTTCTAATAGTCCAGTTCAATTTGCTAGCAAAGTGTTGCCACGCAGGTTTAGGGTGCAGTGTGCACTCTGCCATGTCTATTCTTGACCGCCATAGCGCATGTAGGCCTAAAACCATGATTATCTCAGCCAGATCAGTCAGCGTCCTTTGGTCGTGCCGCCTTAGGAATTTCAAAGTACACCAACTAATTTGCAAGTCCAGATCAAAGAAAGACTGTAGTTCGGCCCAAAATATTTCTGCATTGGAACAAAAAATAAACACATGCTCGAGCGTTTCTTCTTTACCACATAAATCACAATTGCGTGACCACGGCACGAAGAAACCCTTGGCTAGGGTGCCTTCATGTGCGCTTTGCTTAGGGTGGTGGCATCTCGCCATTTTGTCCCACAAATTTATTTTTCTTTTTTCTTCAGAAGCGCGTGAAAGAGCGTGTCCCTGCACGCGTTTATGGCGCTGACTGTGCTATGGCGACATTTTGTTTTCGTCGATTTCTTTGTATTTTCCCCGTGAGCGCGTGCTGTCGGCATCGGGTACTACAAAGGGTGGCATCACCCTAAACAGAAGGACATTGAGGCACCCTACCCTTGGCCTGCTGCCACACTTTAACAGGAAGCACTTCCGTGTGGAACTTGAAAAAGAAGTCTTTCGATGATGTGGCGACGGGCAAACATTTTAGACGATGAAATACGTCATGGTCGGTTGGCAGGTTTGTCAAGGGTCTGTAAAGGGGAGGAGGAATCAGCGCGGAGACTGTAGCCCAATACAGTTGCTTACGGTTGATTTTCAGAAGAAAGTCCCACGAAAAAGTGTTTTGCAGCAGGCGGATTGACTGAGCGATTTCTTTGTAAAAGAAAAGCACTCGAGAAAAGGGTGTAGGGGTAGCAGTGGTGACTCTGCCATGCCAAGAGTTGCGACGCACCGAGGTGGTGAAATGCAGACAGTATGAAGGGGTCTTGCTGATCCCGGAAGAAGAGGAAACGATGAATGACGAGCTTTAGGCCGATGTTGATGAGACCTAAGCCTCCATTAGCAAGACTTAAAAAGAGGTTTTGACGTCGCATTCGCTCCATGGACGATTTCCATATAAATACAGCCCAGGAACGCTGAACTTTGTCTGCCGTGGTAGTAGAGAATGGCATTACTTGCGCAGAATAGAGGATGGCTGGATATGATATGGCGTAGCACAGGTAGCTTCTTGTAAAAAAAGAGATGTGCCGGGATTTCCATGGAAACAGCTTCACTCCTTGTGCTCCGATGCGCTTCTTCCATAAGGACGCCGCACCTTCACGAAGGTCTAAGTTGGTCCCCAAGTAGGTCGTCACTGATTCTGACCACTTAATACCCATAAACGTAGAAGGTTTGGTTCCCCAGTCTCCAAGCCAGGCACCGCATGACTTTTTTCGATTCAAAGAAGAACCGGAGTATTTGCTATAGCTCTCTACAAGTTCAAGAGCAATCTGCACTTCTTTCTTGGATGAACACACAAAGGTAATGTCATCGGCATATGCCAGAAACTTCAGGACGTGTTCGGAAAACTGGAATCCAGCAATCGAAGTATCGTGAAGTACAGAGCGACAGAGTGGCTCTAAATATAAAGAAAACAGGAGGGGCGAAAGCGGGCAGCCCTGCCGTACTGATCTGCGCACAAAAATAGAGGTTCCTACAATCCCATTGATGACAAGTTTCATCGTGCTGTCCGTGTAAATTATCGAAATCCATTTCTCAATGTAATCTCCCAGCTCACAGTGTCGTATCAGGGAAGATAGAAATTTCCCGTCGACTCAGTCGAATGCTTTACTTAGGTCTAGCTGAAGCGCAGCTAGGTGTGCATAACCTTGTTCTGCAGCTTCGCACATGATGCGCATGCGGTGAAGGTTGTGTGTGATAGAACGACCTTTGAAGCCGTAGCTCTGGTGGTCTCCAACGATGTGACTGAAGTCCTATCTCAAGTCGTCGTGCCAGTATTCTTGTAATAATTTTATAATCGGTACAAAGTAAGCTGATGGGACGGAAATCGGATACTTCTGGTGCTCCCTCATTAGGGGCTTTCTTGGGTATTAATACTACGTGACTTTTTCTCATTGACGGTGGCAGCAGCTCTGCCTTTTCTGATATCTTCAAATACGTGCACGAGGGAAGCGCCAATAATGTCCGCAAATGTTTTATAAAATTCAGCACCAATGCCATCAGGGCCAGGACTCTTGTTAGTAGGGAGCTCTTTTATCACTCGCTGTATCTCTCTCGGTGTTATGGGAGAGTTTATTATTTCTCTCACTTCTTCTGGAACCTTAGGGAGTAAGGAGAGCACCTTCTCTGGAATATCCGACAAGGTTTCCGTCATTGCAAACAAGTCTCCATAAAAGCTTTCAAAAGCAGCGCATATATCTGATTTTGTAGAGGCTATTGAACCTTTATGATGAACCACGGTGATAGCACCTTTCCAATGTTTATAAAATCACAGTCCAGCGTGCGATCTTCACAGCCCAGCACGTGCGTGTTCGTCGCTTCGGAAAGCGAGCAAAGCACGCGCCACACGCACGAACGCTCAAAATGGCACCGGCCACAAGCTCGTTTTTGGAAAGGTCTATTATAAGCAGCCAGGTCCGACTTGCTAGAAACAGCGACTCAGCTGAGACTGTGGGAAAGAAAGCAATGCCAAAGCCAGCGCTCGAGCTGAGTGGCACTCAAGTTGCGTCCCAAGACAGTCGCGCGCCCAACCCTTTGCAGTGCTTTCTTACACTCAGTCTCAGCTGAGACGCTGTTTTAGCAAGCCAGACCAGAATCACAACTCGTGAAGTTTCCTCGCGCTTCTCTTTCGTTCTTCGGAGTCCCCACAATGAGTGTTGCCAAATAAAATCAAGCGAGATGCTCAGTGCTGCCCTGACATGTTCTTCCATGACCGGGCTAGAAAGAGGTTTCCTTGTGACCTTCACTCTCGCCGAGGAGCAATGGGACTTCTTTAGCCGCGTAGGGGTGCGACCACACAACCATGCCCAACGCCGCCTGAGCCATCCTGAACAACTGTTCCCCGACCACTGCGATAGAAAATGTGTGAAATTATACTTGCTTGAAATAACTGTAGTGAGCCGACTGAAATAAGTTTCGGCTTACAATGATTGTATGTTTGTCTATACAAACTTGCCTTTAAGGATACGAAGAGAAAGACGTGCTTCGCATAAGTCTCTGAAGGCAGCCGGCCTCATGACCTGTGGGTCTAATTACTCTAAAACCTTGTCCAACTCAAGCACCGAGCAAAGAGGACAACACCGTGAGGAGGACGTGCCTCTCCGAAGGAAATAAAGCGTTGTAGCAGCGGTAGGGTTACAGCGACCCCTACAAGCTGCCGCCGCAGGGAGCAACTACTCCCGGTGCAAAGGCCGTAAGAGATCGCGCCTCTTCACTCTAGCCTGGCTACTGCTCTGCAAACTGCTGAACGAGGCAATGTCCACTCACACAGGGGCGTTTGCTTATGTTTTTCTACGTTGCGTTATAACTAGGTCTGGGCGCTTGATCTAATAACATACAGATAAATCAATTAATGATTTAAACGCGATTAAAGTTTTAACCAGTTAATCCGTTAAATTTTTACAAACGAAAAAGTAAAAATTTAACTCTTTTCTCCACGCAGACGTGTACGAGTACACCTGTTTGAAGGCAAACTTTAGGTGAAAATTTGACCTAAAGTAAACTGTAGGGGCGAGATGTGTGACTCGAAGGAAGTGGAGAAGGTTATATGCGCCCCCAGCCACTTCAACACCATGCGATTGTCCGCTTAGCGCAGACAGTTGAGCCCATAGTCCTATTACTAAATTACCCAAGCATCAAGGAGAATGCAGGGAATAGTGTTCCACGCATCGCACGTGCTCGCGTCTGCAGTAACTGTCCTAAAAAGAAGCCTAAAACAAATGGCATTTTGCACGCGCGTTCATTAGCGCTTTTTTTGGTTATTTACTTCGAACTTTTTATGGGAAGGCGTGCGCGTGCGGCGCGTGGAACACCATTCCCTGCATTCTCCTTGATGCTTGGGTAATTTAGCAATAGGCCTATTGTGAACAATCAAAGGAGTTCCCTATTGCTGGAAATTATTAACGAACCTGTTTCCTTTACATTAATTGAAGAGCATGTTGGTAACAATGACTGGCAACAGAAAGAATAAAACAAACTCCGGACAACGAACAACGAACAAATGTTCGTTGTTCCTTGTCCGGAGTTTGTTTTATTCTTTCTGTTGCCAGTCACTGTTTCCTTCTGCGGCTGAAATAATCATTTGTGGGTGTGACTAGCCTTTCGACTGTTCTCAAATACACATCAAAGTTGATTTAAAATCTGAAATTGTACATTTTGCCGTTTATCACAAATTAAACAAAGGCAAACAAAAAATTTCATTTTGATTTTTGTAGAACTATGATGCATGGGAATGTACTAAACCTATTAATATACCTATTGCTATATTACCCAAGCATCAAGGTGGATGAAAAAGAAAAAAAAGAATTCCAGTAAATGGTTGATAGTCCAGCAGTGTGTTTCTCTTTTTCTCTACTCTTTGGTTTTTCCTTACGTTCAGCTGGAAACCTTCAGAATCAAGGAGAATGCAGGGATTGGTGTTCAACGCGCCTCACGTGCTGACGTCAGCCGTAGTAGCTTTTCTAAAGCAAATACCTAAAAAAATGGCACCTTGCACGGGTGTAGCCCGAAACAACACATTCCCGTTTGAAGACCCTTCCCATTTCGACCCATTCCCGAATTGACCTTCCCGTTTGAACCCGTCCCGTTTCGACCCATTCATGAAACGACCTTCCCGTTTGAACCCGTCCCGTTTCGTCACATTCCCAAAACGCCCTTTTCATTTGAACCCGTCCCGTTTCAGCCGATATTTCGAAAGACCCTTTGCGTATGAACCCGTCCATTTTTAACTCATTTGTATAAGACCCTGCGTATCATAACCTTTTCGCGAAAAGTCTAATCGTTCTAACTAGTGCATGAAAATATCCGTCAAACCGGTTATCCGGTTAAACCGGAGGAGAGCGAATCCGGTTTTGAAAGCCGGTTATCCGGTTCACCAGATTTTCGAATACGAATATCCGGTTTGGCAAACCGGTGGTCCGGTTAATTGGTTATTCGGTTTTATTTTATGTATCGTGATGACCAGTACATGAAACAGCATTTCGCGCCCTGTATTTATGGTAAATAAAAACTAAGCAGATAGATTCTTTTTGTTGCGTTAGCATTCTTTAGCCCCCCCCCCCTTCCCCCCCCCCCCCCCGATTTCGCGGAGCTTTCCGGCCTCTTAAATTCGCAGTTACCCCGCTAAATTCAGGGGGACAATTGTCGCCCCATGACCTATACACGAATTCAGTTTCCCCGCCATAATTAGTGGAAAGTTTGAACCCCCAGATTTATATATTAATTCAGATTCCTCGCCAAATTTGGTGGGAAATTTTATGTAATGTGACCTGACGTCAAAGGATTTAGAAACCAATTCAGTTTCCTTGCTAAATTTAGTGGAAAAATTGGTATCACATGACTTATACACCTATTCATTTTACCCGCTAAAATTGGCAGAAAATTTGATGTCTCGTGACCTGACGTCACGGGACCTACAAACTAAATCAGTTTCCTGGCTAAGTTTAGCAAAAAAATTTACGTCCCATGATTTATACAACAATTCAGTTTCCCCGCAAAATTTAGCGAGAAATCTGAATAGTCTGTAGGTCCCCCGACGTCAGGTCACGTGACAACAAGTTTCCTGTTAAATCTAGCGGGGGAACTGAATTGATGCATAGGTCACACGATGACGATTTTTCCGATAAATTTAGCTGGGAACCTGAATTTCTCCAAAAGCCACGTGACTCAATGTCATGAGATATCAATTTTCCCACCAAATATAGCGGGGAAACAGAATGAGTGCAAAGGTCACGGGACGTCAATTTTTCCGCCAAATTTAGCGGGGAATCTGAATAGTCTGTAGGTCTTACGACGCCAGGTCACGTGACAACAATATTTCCGGTAAATTTAGCGGGGAAACTAAATTTGTGCATTGGTAACGTGACGTAAAGTTTTCTGCGAAATTTAGCGAGGAAGCTGAATTGAAGCATAGGTCACTTGACGTAAAACTTTCCGCTAAATTTAGTGGGGATCCTGAATTCGTAGGTCCCGTGATGTCAGGTCACATACATTAAGTTTCCCGTCAAACTTAGCGGGGAAGCTTTATTTATGTTTACGCTCACGCCGTTGCGAAACCGGGGCACGGGTCACGAAGAGCTGCCATCGCTGTAAAAGATGTTCTTTTTTTTCCACCGGAGACCAAGATCAAGCTTTTGAGTACTGACATGAGAATAACCATCCTGTCCAAAATGCAACACTTATTTTCTCTTTTTAGTCCCGTTGATTTTCAAAACATGAGGACACAACAGGGAAACCCAAAAGGCGTAAAGCTAATGGGATAAATAATTAATGACCGAACAATCTCGATTCCAATAATGAATATTGAATAATCGAATATTCAGATAATTTGAGAACCGAATAACTGAGAAGCTTATTCGGTTATTCGAATATCCGGTTATCCGGCTTTCAACTTCGAATAATTCGTTAATTCGAATAACCGGATAACCGGTTATCTTCAAAACCGGTTTCTACTGCTGGCACTAGTTCTAACCCTGGTCTGCGCACCTTTTCTGCTTAAGGGGGATTCAACCGCTCGTCACTCAATGGGCAAATTTCGCTACACAAACCTGAGTTTCAGGAATGCGCGATGGTATTCATTCTTTTGGAGGTTACTTATGATAACCTAATGAAGGTTGTACGGCCCTTGGATTTTTCTTTTAGAGCGCTGGAGATTTTTAATAAAATTCAGAAATACGACCGTTTTGACTGTTTTTAGCGCGTTTTGAGGCATTTTTGAAAATACAATTATTTAGAAGACAAACGTGACAAAACGCTTGGCCGTACGCGCGTACTAGGGGTGCCTCTACTCTTAATTTTAAGACCATTACAAGAAAGCAAAATATTGTTGTATTTGCGTATTTGTGTAAATAAAATAACCCTGCTAATTTTATTTCCAACTTGTTAAACGAGATGGCGACACTAGTACTAAATGCCTCAAACCGGAGGTTTTCTTGCTGTTGTTGTTTTTCTCTCGAGCTCGAATTCGACCGCGATTTCTCGTTGCTCGTGGATCGGTAGCACGGGTAGCGAAATCTCACGCTGTAAAGCTCACTGATCGTGCATTCAATCCACCGCCTCTGCCCGTTTCAATCTGGATGAGCATCATACCGGCGTGCTGTCATGTATCACTATTGCGTGATTCACGCTAAAGACGCCAGATAGGCAGCGGTATACTGCACTGTCTTTCATCTCCAACAAAGGCACCAGATGTCCTCAGACCTGACTAACTTCCCGCTGTATAAACATAGA
Organism: Ixodes persulcatus; assembly: GCA_013358835.2. NCBI lineage: Eukaryota > Metazoa > Arthropoda > Arachnida > Ixodida > Ixodidae > Ixodes > Ixodes persulcatus. The sequence continues at coordinate 1,098,313 of JABSTQ010010521.1, forward strand.
CACAACAGAATTACAATTGATGGCTCCGTTGGTCGGCACTTTTTGAACGCTGCAAAAAAGCGTAACTAGTCATCAGCAGACTCCTATCGAACGTTTTTGATAAGGCTCTGAAGGCGATATTTTTGTTGATTCTATTTTTTTGTGTGTGCTATGTTAGCGCGCGTGGTCAAACGCTTGCATACGCTACAAGCGTGGCACGTAAGCACCCTAAGATCGTGCAGGGTTGAACAGAGATATCCTAATAGGGAGTATTCACTGGCGGCCATAGCTGTGTGCTCGGCTGCGGAGCGCGTGCTGAACGCGAGCTTCCACAGTTCTTTCGCCACGTTCATTCCGCACCACCAAGATTGCCGGTCTTGGCAGCCTATTAATGCGAGCTCGTTCTGAGCATGCGCTCTAAACAGTGACCTCAAATATGGCGGCCAGTGAATACTCCCTATATGTAGGGTGCCTCAATGTCCTTCTGCTTAGGATGTTGCCACCCTTTGTAGTATACCCGATGCCGACAGAACGCGCTAGCGGGTAAAATACAAATAAATCGACGAAAACAAAATGTCGCCATAGCACAGTCAGCGCAACAAACGCGTGCCGGGACACGCTCTTTCACGCGCTTCTGAACAAAAAAAAACAAAAACTTACTAACTGTTTGTTAGCATTGTTTAGTTGTGGGGTTGATTTCGTCATGGCGTAGCGGCCTGACCGTGCTGTATAGAGCGTGTTCGCACGCATTTGGTTGCGTCCCGTTTAGGGAATGCCCGGAGGAGTTGGTTTTTGTTCTTGCCGTGTGCGGCTGAGTTTTTTCCGTCTTGATTAATTTTTTTTTATTTTTATTTTACCTTTGCGTGTCGTCGACTTCTTTGTCTGACTCTCCACCAGGCGTGGACCTATCGCCTTGGCACCACTCGAACCTAAATCTTGTATCTCTTTAACGCTATTTTCGTTAAGATCGGAGTTGGGTATTATTATTATTATTTATTTATTTTTATTCCCTACCCCTCTCCGTGACAATCTCTCCTTGTGTTTCGGAGCGTTTCTGTGTCTTCACTTTTGTGTATTACGGAAGTGAAAGGCCATTCCCTGGTGATCTGTGCAATGTGCGGTGAACAAACCCTAGCGTTTGGTTTCGGAAAGAATTGTATATAATATATTGATGATGTGGTGACTTTCTATGTCTTAGTAATATTACAGCTAATAGCTAGTCGTGCTAGTTTACAGTGTAAGTTTTATAAATCGAAACAATACAGCGTCTGTGCCTCTTCGATATTGAAGGTCTCCTCGGCCTGCTGATTTGATTAGATATGTTTCTCGTGGTTTCCCGCTCTTATAAAAACATAAATAACTATTCAATACCACAAAATGCGTTTCTAATTGATTACAAAACGCAGACAAAAATTGAAGAAAACTTTTTCACAATTCATAGAAACGCACGGGTCGCTATGCCTGACTTAGGTCTTGCAAAACGAAGACGTCTTTTTCTGATATTGAGGCTTAAATATAGAACATACAAACAAAATGCACACTTTCTCGACTTTCTTTGCGAGTAGACAACTATAATATCTACATTTTTACGAAAAAAAAATAAAAAATGTTTTTTTTTTTAGAAAATCGATTTCAAAATCGTCACTTCTTGGTTTTCGCATAACATTTACGTACACGTACCGCAAATGCAACTTTATACAGCTGAGTGATTTTATAATATCTATAAAGAGCGTGTTTTTGGCTCTCCATATACATAAAAAGTATTGATGTAACCCAAGCAGATCGCCAGTATTTAACTGTCAAAGTTCGTCAACAATTAACCGAGGGGGCGTGTTTGACATTTTTACAGAAAAAAAAAGCAAAACGCCTAAAATTATTTTATGGTATTAGAGGCGTTTATCTGTGATCATAGAGTGCTTGAAAAAAGTTAATATAATATGGACTGAAAATCCACGGCGGGAGATCGAGCGAAACATCCAACCCACGACGGATGTGAAAAACACTGTTTTCCTCCACGGCCTCTTTTAAAATTCGTAAGTCGAGAACCAAAAATCCGACGAACTTGCGGTTTGTGGCTACTACGTTTTTAGAGACGACGCCATAACATATATTTTTTACAGCGAAATTAAAAATTCGACCTTTTTTGCCTGCACGATCTGAGATGAAAACACCCATATAATATATATATATATATATATATATATATATATATATATATATATATATATATATGTAAGACGTTGGTATATTTGTTTCAACATCAAATTATCAACTAATTTAATTATTAATGAGAAAAAATACCAAAAGCACTATAAAACACACTTTGGAATCTGCTACCCACTCGACTAACAATTTTTAAGTTTAGGTCACTGGGACTAAAAAATACACTTTTACTCTTTTCTTGAACATGAAGATTCTTCGACTTCGGCGTACTATTTCAACAATATTTGGGGTGGTTATTTATAAGGTCAGATAACTGATAATCAAGTTTAATCAAACTATCATCAAAATGATGAGTTATATAGAGCGTACCCGTCTTGAAAAAGAGTCTGCTATTGCTTGTTTTATCATAGATCAAAATGCAGTCAAAGACTAACGTACACAAGCACAAACACGCATACTAAAAGCGCAAGCCCATGGTCCATGGTTTGCGCTTGATTGCTTTGACCGGGGACAAAAAACGCGCTATAAGACGTCGCGCTCCGTGACATGGTGTTTTTTGGTTCTGCTCGACTGGCCTCATTTACCTGTTATGCCAGCTGCGCTCCGACTTACAGCGAAAATGAATTTAAACGTTTATGTCGTGCAAAACCTCTTTCATTCACGAAATGCTGACAAGGCATGTCTTATATATGTTCTTTATCGTTTGATAACATTCTTCATTGATTGATTGACTATGTTTTTATGCTTTAATAGTTAAAACAATAGCTACTGATTTGTGAGCCTTTAACGAAATCGCTTTGCCAACCCTGCAGCGTGGAACAAAGCCAGGATAAAAAAATTGACCGCATCTCCACGTGGTGAAGGATGTTGCTTGGGGCGAAGCTCTGGTGGTGCTTGTCTGCGTAGACACCGAGCCGCAGCATGCCGAGCCTTTTCATTCATGTCAGTAGGAGAATGTGTGGTTTTCTTCTTTTTTCTTTTTTTAAGCAGACAGATGGGATGGCATCTCAGAACCCCCTACTCTTTTTTTCTTATTTTTTTCTTTTTTCATAATTTGTTTCATCTTTTTTTTTCCAATTTTTTTTTTGCCCTACACGAGCACGTGAGCATGTGCTCACGTGCTCGTGAGCACGTGATCTCACGAGCAGAAGCACGAGCACCCGACGCCGGCCTACGGCGGACGGTGGACGGCGGACGGACATACGGACATGGCTAGCCCCTAAGGAGCTTCGCCCCTAAAAACAAATTTTGCCCAGCTAGGCACTCTCGATCGGGTCGATGAGCTAGCTGGGCTCCGCTTCTGTGCGAACTAGGCACTGCTAGCACCACTGGCACGTTTGCTGGCATTTTTGTCAGCGGGAGCACGCGTTGAGCGCTGAACGTGCACGGGCGAGCAGCAGAAAGGAGGAAATTAAGAGCAGAGGAGGAACATCACTGCCACGAGCCTGCTTTCTGGCCACACGGATGAGTGCCGCCATCTAGTGGTTGAACTAATGGCTTGTTCAAGATGGCCGCCGTGGGACCGCCGCCTTAATGCAACGAATTTGATAGAAAAACGCCGTATCTGACCACTTGTTTCGTCCGCCTGACTGAGAAATGTTCGAAGCTATCTGCATCTGGTACGTACGCATCATTCTGGAAATTTGCTCCTATGATCGAGCGGAGGAAATGCACTCACTTTTTCGTACGGAAATGCATTACCGGAAGTCAATATTAGACTGGTTTCTGTCTGCTTCAATTTGCGACAGTACACTAGCGCCAGTTAAACCTCTAGCGCACAGTATAATAACTCTGTCTTTAGGATACCCAAGCGCTCGGATTGGCAAAGTGTAGTGCACGAGCTAAGTTCCACTATACTCCGTTCACCCTTACCGCTCATTCACACTGGAAGCGGATCCGCGTTCGCAAAGCGGTTGCGAACGCGGCTGTATAAAGATCCAGTACAATTGCACGCGCACTCGATGACATCAAGTGCGTGTGCAATTGTACTGGATCTTTATACAACCACGTTCGCAACCGCTTTGCGAACGCGGATCTACTTCCAGTGTGAATGAGCGGTTAAAGGGGTCATGAAACGATTTTCCTACTTCTTCCTCCTTAGCTTTAATCCTCAACTCAAATGCGAATTATGAAATCACGTGGTCGTGACATTCCTTCGGCACCGGTGCGATGACTCCTAGCTTCCACCGTGCTTTTTATGCACACCATAGAACTTGTCCTTCCCCAGTGACAATAAGTTCCGTCAGGGCACTCAATGGCCACGAACGCGAATCCAAATATTCGTCGACGGATTGATTGTTGGCGAGCGCATACGTCCGAGTGACGCAGTTCTCGTGTCCAATGCGTGAGCTGGACTCTGCTGACGTCAGTTTGGCGCCGGTGACGCGCTTTTGGAACCGCGGATGTATCATAGTGAAAAGGCGGAGAGCTTTCGAAGGCAAGAAGGTACAAAATAGTCCGCTATATTTTCAAATGTTCGTACCGAAAAGCTGGCTTTTGACTTTCTAGCCTCTTTCTTTTGGCCAACTGAACGATATGCGATTAGTAAAGTCCCAATTTAAAATCATTCATCCCAACCCAAAATTCGTTTCATGGCCCCTTTAAGGCTCATTCACACCACCCCATTTTCTTACGTTAAGTTACGTTACGTATGAGTCACCGAAACATTCGTGTCTAGAATGTCGCGTGTCATGCTTTCTCCTTGAACTGAGCCTCTCTTAATACGAAGCACAGAGGTCCGGAGAACTTCAACGTAATATTAGCACGAGAGCTCCTGGTGGCTGCTATGAAGCGTTCTTCCGCAGACCAAGCACTCCCGCAAGAAATGCACGCCTCAAAGCCAGGAGCGCGGGATAGCTCGCGCTTGTAGCTTTGGCTCCAGTCCCAGCTCGAGGGAACCGGAAATTTGTTTCTGGAAACCCGAAATCCAGATTGCAGACAAAGGAATAATTTCTGAAAACCTAAATTCCAGATAGAGTCCAGATAGAATCCAGATAGATTTTCGGCTCCATAATCCGGATAGCGAAAAGCTATACTGGATTTTTCGGTAGGTGTGAAAAGTTTATTTGAACCGCTTGTAAGGGTAAGAAGCAAGGCCACTGGCCGCCACCATGTCTCTGCTCGTGCGGACAAGCCCGTGCGATTGCAAGCTTGCCAAAGCTACGTTCACGCGCAAGCATCACATGCTTGCTCTCATGGGGCACCAGTCGGGGCGCCATTGCAAGTATGGCTCCGCACTGGCTCTCCATGCGTGCAAGCTTGTGCAGCGTGCGCGTGAACGCAGCTTTGGCAAGCATGTAACTGCGCGCACTTGTCCGCACGAATAGATACATGGCGGCGGCCAGTGTACTCATGATCAATTATCAAAATGAACGCCATATTGGGGGTGGGGGATGGGAAAAGGGGGTGGGGGATGGGAAAAGGGGGGGGGGGGGGGGGCTCCCGTACCGATAGTTTCACCCGAGAAACAATGGTCTCGGCAAAGTAGGAGTCGTTTATCTAAAATATGATCACGTGCTGCAAGTATAGTACGAACCCTTTACAGAACGCATCCGATAAAGACCGTTCACTGACCTGGATGGCCCAGTTCAATGCTGAGTGATCACTCTTGGGACCTCGTTGCTGACAATTCCTTTTCTAAAACTTCGCGGCCGTCTTTTTTTAATTTTTTTATTAAAATTAAACCACAAAGCCATTGAGTGCACAAATATATTGTCTGAATATCATAAAAAAAAAACTAGTTAAATGCAGGTGCGAGTCGCAAACAGCTGGGAAATATATAGGGATGCCGCGAACTTTTTTCGAAACGAAGTTTCGATGATCGAATCAACCAATTCGAAAGGTTCGAAAGATTTCGAATTTTCGACCTTTCTATATCATAAAATTCGACGGAAGTCGAATTTTTGAACTTGTTAAACTTAGAAGTTCCACGCTTTTCGAACCGTCGACCTTTTTAGGCTAAAAGATTCGATCCTTTTCGAACTTTCGAACTTATCACGCTGAAAATTTCGATGCTTGTCGTACTTTTGAACTTGATGGACCAAAAAATCCGATAATTTTCGAACTTTCGAACTTCTTGCACTAAAAAGTTCGAAGCTTTTCGAACTTTCGAACTTCCTACGCTAAGGAATTCGACAATTTTCGAACTTTCGAACTTAATTATCAAGAGAATTCGAAAACTTTCGAACTTTTGAATCCTGCAAAGTGAAAAGTTCGACGAACTTCGAATTTTAGGGTAAAAGTTCGACGTTCGTCGAACTTCGAAAGACCGGCGGACGGTTTCATTTGAATTCAAGTATTGAGGTGCATTTGTAATTTTTTTTCTCTCGATGCGGTGCTACGTTCCTTACGAAAGACGATGCTGTTTATTTAAATGTTCTGGTATGCTTAGTTTTAAAGCAATAAATATCTGAAGGGGCGAGGAAGGATGACGGGTTTTCGACGATTGTCGATTGTGCCATATTTGAAGCGCGCTATAGCCGAAGCTATTTATGGTAGAGGTGTTAAAGTTTTTAAGAATGATGTATGTATAGCCTAGGTAAGTGTCGTCTGATTATTGTTATTCAAGGTGAGCTTCGAAGAAATGTCCAAACATGTATCTACTTGCAATTATGCCCTGAAATTGGTATTTATTTTCCTCTAAGTTGTTTGAGGTATCGCATTTAAATTAACACCACAGACAGTACATATCATTGCTATCTGCAGAATACAAAATGACGTATTTATTGTTTTTTCACGTTAACGAATAACTTAACTCATGGGAGAAGATTTCTAATATATTGTTCCAGAAAAATAAAGAAAACAATTTTTTTTTTTCGTTTCACATTCCTGGGACGTGTTTCTTTTACCCTGTGCACATTTTGGTATGAGAAACTTGTTCCGAAGTTCTGAGCCTCTGAATATGCAAGAATGCAACACTTCCGGCGAATTCTTGATAGTTCTTTTTCTCCAGCTTTTTATCCCCCGCATTTATTGTTATGTTTATTTTTTTTTATTAATGGCACAGTTATTTATGTCTAAAAGGACATAGCTTTGAACTACCGAAACACTAAGCACGTGACAAGTAGTGCCTTCTGACAACGCGTTTCCGACAATGACCATCTACGCTTGCAGTGAAGAGCGACAGTAGCTATACATATGCATAAATAATTTCAGATTAAAATAAGCTCGACCACGCCCTCTTTCCCTGTATTGTTTTCTTTAACAGTCCGAAATATCCGGAAGGGAAGAAAAAAGGCTGGAGCTCCCCCCCCCCCCCCCCCCCTTCCCCCCCACCCCCCCCCCCCCCCCCCCCCCCCCCCCCCCCCCCCCCCCCCCCCCCCCCAGTTTTTCCTCTTCCGACGCCACTTGTATGGCAGAACGCTTCTCGACCTCGAGTTGTGTCGGCTTCTGTGCTTTTGCGAGGCGATTTCTCTATCCCGGAAAATAAACCTCCAGGACAATTACAAACTTAACTTACAATATGCCAGCGTCACTCAGGCGGCGTTCGATCGGATTACTACCAGCGTGCAAGGGGTGGGGAGGTAGTTTGCCAGGTCTCTTGAAGGTTTTTCTGAGACTCAACCTCCCGCCCGCCCCTGGCCGTTTTGAACTGGATGAGTATCGTAAAACAGTGCGCTCGTGTGATCACTACCGCGTGACGCACGTTAAAGGGGCTATGCAACAATGTTTTTACTTTGCGCAAATACCGCTTTGAACGGATCCCTGACGTTAATGACCTATGAAACACGCGTTCGTTTTTCACCCCACGCAATAGAAGTCCCAGAAAAAAAATTAAAGAAAAACGAGCAGCGTTCACGCCCTCAACTCGCAGCCAGAACAAGCGGCCACGTGACCTGGAGCCGATTATATGCCGCCAATGTTGATCATAGCCACGCGCTGGGGTTGGAAAAGCACAGGACACGCGCTGAGTTCCAGACATTGTTATGGCTCGGCTATTGTCGTCGTTGCAGCGATTGGACACGGGCCACTAACCGAATGCTTCTCGAGCTATCAATTATCACGAGCCCAAATCGAGTGCCCACGCAATGCTCGGGTCCAATCTATGAACCGCATTCAAATATCGTCATATGGGTGTACTGCGATCCCCACGTTACGTCATCGAATTTTGCAAAGGAGAGATTGAATGAAAATGATCGCTTTTGTCCTTGAAATTACACCACAACAAAGGAGTTTCTTGGCCAGTGGCATTGCATGCGAGTATCCTTGAGTCCCACTAATGCCAGTAAGTTCGTGTAAAGGGAAAAACATTCCAATTGAATATCGTTGCACAGCTCCTTTAAAGACACCAGCCTGATCTATGGTCACACGTCACTCTGCACTGGCAAATGTTCCAGCACATTCGGGACACTCGTTTTCTCATTTAATTGCCTGACCAACTTCGCAGAGTCTGAATATCACACCCTAACTTTTCTAAACCTGATTTCGTGAAAACCAGTGAGTCGTGAAAACATTATTTGAAAATGATACTGTGGAGGAACATTAAAACCGGACTTCGAACTTTGAAAACTTGGACTTAAATAAATTCGAAATCTTCGAAGTTTTTTTTTTCGAGTTTAGCGTTAAAAGAGAATCGAAACCTTCGACTATTCGAACTTTATGTAGAAAGAAATTCGAAATCTTCGAATTGTTGGAACTTTATGTCTGTTAAAATTGGAAGCGTTCGAATTTTTCGAATTTTATATCCAAAGAATTTCGAAATCTTCTGAATGTTTCGAACTTCAGATTCCAAGAAATTCGAATTTTTCGAATATCTCGAATTTCAAGTAAGGAGAGTTCGAAATCTTCGAATTTATCGAACCTCAAGAAAAAGATATTCGAAATATTCGAACTTGAAATTTTAGAAACCGTGAAAGCTTCGAACTTTTCGATTTCGAAACTCCACTGTGTTCGAAACTTGCGAATTTTTCGAATTCGAACCTCGGTCGATACGAAAATATCGAAAAGTTTCGAATTCGAACCTCAGTTCACTTCGAAAATATCGACACCTTTCGAAATCGAACCTAAGGTGGTTCGCGACATCCCTAGAAATATATATATATAAAAAAAAAAAAAACTAATATGGAGGCTACGAATGGCAGGATGATGATAGCTAACAAGAATTCTGCATATGGCCTATACCCGTTATGGCCACGATTGGGCTCGAGCCACTATTGGCGACGCGAGCGATCGAAAGCGTCGCTGTGGTCGGCCCACCACAATTGGCCGAATGCTGACTTTGACGTCAGCAAAGTATGTCTCATCGACGGAAATAAGAGGAATGTAAGAACTTCAATTTTGACGGTGTTTGCAGTGTTGCTTTGAGAGCGCTATGATTTCAGGCTTCCACCATGCCCATTACAAACACCATCGAACTTGTTGTTCACAAGGTAATGAGGTCACGAAGGTAACCGAACGAGGGCGCCACCGAAACATCTCTAGCGGCGAGATGTTTTGGTGGCGCCCTCCTGTGGTTCCCCCTTGTGACGTCATTACCTTGCAAACAACAAGTTCGATGGTGTTCGTTATTAGCATGGTGGAAGCTTGAAATCATTGCGTTCTCAAAGGAACACTGCCAACACCGTCAAAATTAAAGTTCTTTCATTCCACTTATTTCCGTCGATGATAAATCCCCTTTCCGACGTCATAGTCAGCGTTCGGCCAATCGTGCAAGGCCGACCACAGCGACGCTTGTGTTCGCTCTCGGGGCTAATACCCGAACGCATGTCGAGGCATTGATTGGTACGAGACCAAATCGAACGCCCAGGGAGTGCTCGTATCCAGTGTGAGAGCCGCACCCGTTCCCTGCTTTTTGAAGTGTGAACCCTCCAAGGGCCTTGCCTGCTCGTGCAACGCCCTGCGAAGTGGAGGGGGAGGGGAAATTAGAATGCCCTAATTACCCCCCCCCCCTCCTTCCTACTCGCTGCGTAGACGGGGGCTGCGCAGTAGGGTAGGAACTGCGTATTAGTAGAATGATCTAGAACTTGTAGCGGGATTTTGAAGAAAACGATCCGATGCCGCCAAAGAAGAGTTGCACGGAGGAAGAAGAGAAGCTCTTTCGAGCATTCACAATTCCTCTGTCACGTGTCACACCGCATATGATTCCGATTCGCGGTGAGAAGCTCGCTAGGGGCGCCTCAGTTTTCCTCGCTATAAAGCATGTGCCGCGCGCCACTTTTGGGAAAAACATGGCGTCTGAAATCTAGCTCAGTGCCACTGTATCAGCACTCCGCGCTGTGCCGCCATGATCTTCCCAAGGGCTGCACGTTGCACGTGCCTCGTATATCGACGCACCTTGCGCTACTTTTGAAACATGAAGGGGCTTTACGTCACTATAAGTAGTGCACGTGCTTATTTTTCACAGTGAATAGGAGCTTGGCACTGGACGTGCTTACACCAGCAGAGGAAGTTGAAGTATACTCACTCTGGTATGCGAAAACAATTCCATCAAAGGGCAACACCCAAACTTCTCGCCGCGAGTAGAAAGTGCTGCTCGTTCAGAAAACTCCATCAAGTTGTATTAAACATTCATTGCATATGGGAAATGTCTAAGCGACTTTGTTTTTTTATATCAAGTTTTTTTTACCTACCCGTGTTTGCGTCGGGATACCGTGACGGTATCCATTCAGTCGTAAATAGACGCGGGCTCGGATCAAAGGCTGAGAAGGCAAGAACTTCCGCTTTTTTTTTTTCTTTCGTGGACCGCTTAAGTCGAAGTTAGCAGACCGATGCGGTTGCGTGCGGTATTACTGCACGCGGCGCCCGCCTAGTCCTTAATGCGTGCGTCGCGCGTTTCGTGTCGACCGACCACACAAATGCAAAACATCCCCAGCAGAGCAATCGCCCCCCGGGCATACACGGATCACTCGGCCGGGACACGAACGTCCGCGAGTGTGTGCTTCGTCCCGTGTAAAAGCTTTTCCAGGTCATCGCTACGGGATCGCGGTGTTCGATTCGAAAGGGCCCTTAGGGAGAGCCGCAGACGTCTCAATGTACCCAGTCCGAGCACGGCTCGCGGAGGAGATACACCCACCTCGCGTTTGGTGACGCGCGTGGCCGAAAGCGCCGCTATGGTCATCGGCCTTCCACGATCGGCCACGAGCGCATATGAGCGCACCATGACGTCATCATAGTACCCGACAGCTTAAGAAAGGTGGGGCGTGGCGAGCATCTCATTATCGCTCCACAGTCAATGAGAGTGTGGCGTTAGCCGAGGAGAACGCCCAAGATCCAATCATAAGGTGCGTGGACAGAATAGGTCACGCTCTGCTTAAAAAAAAAAAAAAAAAAAAAACACATTCAGGGACTATGCGGAGAGCAAGTCGTCTGCTTCTTGCGCAGGGGTTGCGGTGACGTCAGAACGACGCCGAGTTCTGATTGACTCTGATCGAGAGGATAGTGGGAAAACCTCACTGCTAGATGCCTCGACGTCTAGCCACTATATATATTTTTAGAGCGCAGCTCTTAGGCGCCCGTTTCCGGCTTGAGCGGCGTCGCCGTCGCCGTCGGCGTAACCGCGCGTTGCATTATGGGACGTTTCCCATAATGACATCACACGTGACGTCATGTGTGACGTCATGAGGGTCACTAGTGACGTCATGAAGGTCTCTCGTGAATGTCACGACGAAGGTCACGACCTTCCCAGTAACCTTCACGAGGCCCTCACGAGTGACATTCGTGACGTCACGAGGGTCACAAGTGACGTCGCGAGGTTCACGAGTATCACGAGTGACGTCACCAGGGAGGGGAGGAGGAGGAGGAGGAGGGGTTAGAGTAGGGGGAGCAGGAGGAGAAAAAGAGGAGGAGGAGGAGAGGGGGAGGAGAGGATACCCTCCCCTCCTCCTCATCAAGAGCTGCGCTCTAGTTCGGCATTACAGGGAATTGTAAACGTCTTTCATTCTTTTAATCAGCCCTTAAGATCTCGGAGTTCTGACATCATCGCAACCCCTGTGCAAGAGGCAGACGAACTTGTGCTCTGCATAGTATTTACCAACTCAACTCTCTGGCGTCACGCAGCTGCGGTGGAGCTGCTGTTGGCACTGCGCATGCGCAGATGCTTTACTCCTTCCGAATTTGGTTTCTGCGCACGCGCAGGTGCCCACACCAGGTGTGGGCAAACGTGGGCTTAAAAGGTCTGTTGGTGTATATACTCCGTTTAAAGAGCCTCTGACACGCCAAAAAAATTTTTTTTTTCATGCTAGGCGTTGATTTGGCATATCAGGACATTACAAAAAAATTGTTTCACTATAGAGTTGCGTAGTTTTTTTTTTTTATAAAAAATAAAAATACGAGGCCCAATTCAAAGTTCCCGCCGTGCACTGTGACGTAACAGTGTACCGCAAGGTGTCGGGGCGGTCAGAAGGGAGGCATCGCCGGAAGTCACGTGAGTTGTATCCCTCCTCGTGCTTACCGCGAGCGCGTGTAATATTTTTTTAAAAATATTTTTGTTATTCTCCGCACCTCCACGAGCGATCCAAGCAGACAAGGTTTCTTTTATTTGCTTTTCATCGCTTAATGTTGCTGTAAAAGTAGAAGAAGCGGAGTCAGTGAATTGACGTGATCAACTACAATGCCTAGAAGGAGCTCTGCGAGGGACTGTCCCGGTATTTCAGCAACTGAAGAAGAGATCACACTGCATGCATTTCTGAGAGACATACATCGGCCGCATGAGCACCTAGTAAACAAGTTCTAGTCATGTTCCAGACAAAATTCGTACTTTGTGCTTGACGTTTACTTGTACTTGGTACACTCACCAGTTCGTATTCTTTAGACGGCAGGCATCTTCAACCTGGAGAGTATCCGATGATTCAACGACCTCGGTGTCTCAGCCTTCAGCAATGCGATCGGGCGCGTCGTATGCTAGCAATCCTAATTTCTGCGAGCGTTCTAATTTTTTTTCTTCAATACTTGATAGCTTGTTTTGCGCCCAGTATAGCCCTGTATCATCGGACTGACGGCATGCACTCGTACACTGGCTTGTACTCCCAACGCTTTCATCATTGACCTCCATCACGTCGATCCACTGACTCTTCGTCCTCAAATTTTACAGCACGCAAACTAACCAACGGTGCAGGGATAGCAGGGATAAAGAGCTAGTGGAACTGAAACTTCGTTTTCTACGATCGCTCGTACGAAGAGCAGAATAAAAAAAAAAAGAGAAAAAGTCTTAGGCACGGTCGCGGAGAGCACGAGGAGTGAAACTCACGTGACTTCCGGTGAACCCACTTTTAGTGACGTGGGTCGATGCCTCCCTTCTGACCGCCCCGACACCTTGCGGTACACTGTTACGTCACAGTGCACGGCGGGAACTTTGAATTGGGCCTCATATTTCTATTTTTTATAAAAAAACTACGCAACTCTATAGTGAAACAAATTTTTTTGTAATGTCCTGATATGCCAATTCACCGCCTAGCATAAAAAGTTTTTTTTTTTTTTTTGGCGTGTCAGAGGCCCTTTAAGTCCGACCGCAGCCGACACGACAGTCTGATGGGGCCTTTTTCTATGTATGATTGTTTTAGCCGGCGATAGCAGACGCACCAAGACGAGTGCCCGTGACGATGCACTTTTAACCCAATCCTTACACCGTAAAAATAATCAGCGTGTCGACTTTCCCGCAAAACATTTGTGAGAGTCAATCGCTCTACTCTTTACGGAAGGCGCTCTGCGAATGACAAAGCTGAAACGATGTATAGACCTGAAATGACCATCTAGTATGATGTGGCACTGATCGTGACGTTTCACGTTTTATGCCACGCTCAGTGTCATTGGACAGACGTTCATGTTTAGGTCTAAACTAGAGCCACTAAATAAGCTGCGCTTAGAGTATCGGCACTCTGTTGTCCGACATTGTTGTGGGTGGCGCCATTTTGGTGCTTGTGCAGAGCAGACGCAATTGCCGATCGTCATGATTCAAAAGTGCGACTTCCTCAGCATTAGATTCGGTGTCAGGAAGCTGATGTGATATTGCTTTGCTTTGTCGCGAACTGTTGAAACATTTGCGGAGGACGGAAAAGCGCTTCCTGAAATTTCAGATGAAGCTTCAGATAACTGGCAACCATGATTTTAAGCCACAACATGGCCAAGTGTCGTTACTCCGAAGCGTAGCTTATTTAGTGACACTAGTCTAAACATACTTTCAGCTTTGGCGTTGGCAAAGATTCCAGCGAGTGACTTTTCCAAGTGCTTTGCGGGAAAGTAGACACACTGAAATGTTTAGAGAGTGCGCGAAGGTAAAGTGACCTCTCAGCTCTAATCTCTTATTGGAGGACAGAATGGTCAAAGACAAAGGCCGATGCCTTTGCGTATAACAATTGCATCTTCCAATCAGAACGAGGTTAGGACGTCTGCACCTCACGAAGAGGTGCAGACGACGTTACGAGCTCCGGCGTCGTCTGCTAGTTGTAGCTACGGCTGCCTGGCATTTTCTACGCGCTTAAGAAATACATGTTTTTTTTATAACAAACGATAACTTAATTTTTCAGGCCACCCCTAACCGTTGGAAACAATAAAAACAAAGGACTTTGGAGTGGTCGGTTACTCTTTAGGGAATCGACGAACCAGCGTACGGCAACTGACGTCATTGAAAGGAAACATAATCTGGCTCATTGCTTGAGGTACTATCAGTCATCCTGTGGCGTTGGGGTGCCATGTTGATTTCAAATGCGCATTGTGATCAGTTATAATTAGGGCTCCGTGTTTTCGGAGTTTATTGTTCGTAGAATGCGGAGGGTGTTTTCGGAGTTTATTTTTTAGCGAAAATTCGGTGTTTATCAGAGTTTATTTTTCGTAAATTCCCAATTCTTGAAATTCGGAGATTAATTTCGCAGTGTTTCCTATTAAAAAAATAATAAATAATAACCGGATGCAAACGTATGCCAGATAAAAAATAAAACGCGCTTGTATCAATTAAGATTTCTTCAGTTGAATTTGGCGTTGGTGTCATTGGCAATACTAATTTGTCCCACGACAAAAGTTGCACACGAGTGTGGCTTCGATAAACGTCGATACCTTAAAGTGTTTGTTGTCCCTTGTCCGGAGTTTGTTTTATTCTTTCTGTTGCCAGCCTGCCGGAGGTAGCCGCAAGGAAGCTCGTTGTCATCCCATTAATCTATCCCGCGGCCGCGCGAGCTGAAGTGGTTAAGGATGTAATAGAGAAGTTTCTGCTGCCCCTCTTCCCTATTTTATACAATCTCTAGGGTTCATAGCTTTCGCTGTTACCCCCAGAAACATACCCTTTCTTTTCTCTAAATCCCAAATCCCATGGCCCAAATTGAAAACCAAAAGAGTGGCTTTTGTCGTGACACGAATGGTACGATGACCTATTTCCCTATACCAACCTTGACGAGACAAGCCGACACAGCGGTCCGAGGCTTGAAAGATAATTATGGTGTCATTTTCCCAGGACCATTGATCCTGTGCTGCACGAATTGTAAAAAAAAAAAAACAAAAAAAAAAAACGTTTTTTTTGTTGGGGGGAGTGTTGGCATGGGCACATAAGAATTCGGAATTTATCGGATAAATCCAAATTGACAAAAATTTTACCGGCGGGTGTTTTTCGGAGTTTTTCGGATTTATCCGGAAACACGGAGCCCTAGTTATAATATAAACAGTGACCCCGGAAAATTTGGAATCTTGTGCTCATTTTGGATCTGCGTTTCCGGTGAATAAAATCGCAACAGCTCAGGCGACATCTGAGCGACCTGAATGTTTCTCATGATTTTTATAAATCCTGCATCTATCTTTTAAAAAGACACATGGACGAAAAACAATAAAAATATTTTATACAGAACTCGTTAAAGGGGCTATGCAACAATTTTTTTACTTTGCGCAAATACCGCTTAGAACGGATCCCTGACGTTAATGACCTATGAAACACGCCTTCGTTTTTCACCCGACGCATTAGAAGTCCCAGAAAAAAATTAAAAAACAACGAGCAGCGTTCACGCCCTCAACTCGCAGCCAGAACAAGCGGCCACGTGATCTGGAGCCGATTATATGCCGCCAATGTTGATCATAGCCACGCGCTGGGGTTGGCAAAGCACAGGACACGCGCTGAGTTCCAGACATTGTTATGGCTCGGCTATTGTCGTCGTTGCAGCGATTGGACACGGGCCACTACTCGAATGCTTCTCGAGCTATCAATTATCACGAGCCTAAATCGAGTGCCCACGCAATGCTCGGGTCCAATCTATGAACCGCATTCAAATATCGTCATACGGGTGTACTGCGATCCCCGCGTTACGTCATCGAATTTTGCAAGGGAGAGATTGAATGAAAATGATCGCTTTTGTCCTTGAAATTACACCGCAACAAAGGAGTTTCTTGGCCAGTGGCATTGCATGCGAGTATCCTTGAGTCCCACTAGTGCCAGTAAGCTCGTGTAAAGTGAAAAAACATTCCAATTGAATATCGTTGCACAGCTCCTTTAAACTGACTAAATTTCGCATCTATACTCTAAGAAATGCCTGCTCGTCTACTTACACGCACAACACTCTAAGCGCCAATTTCTACGATCTACGAAATCAGCTTAGCGAATGGCGAAGCGGAACATCTGTTTGGATCTCAAAATTAAGTGTGCGCTGTGTCATCACGCAGTGCAAATATGACGCTTTGAATTGCGTAATGCCACAGCGCAGAACGGCCATTGAGGGTGACTAACTTCCGGCTTTATAAACATACACACAAAAAAAGTATTTTTATCATCTGTATGGTAGCCTGGTGAAATCATTGTTTTAGAAATATTTCACAATCAAAAATTCAGAAATTAAGCATTTGTTGCACGCTAGTCTTAGATATCGTCTCATTAGAGACGCACTCAAAATTTCCGCACCTGAAAAAAACACCCTCGAGTGATTTGTATGAAAAAGAAATAAATAGTTAAATGTTGCTGGGTTCAAGCTCATGTTTTCGTGCGGTAGGTTCGTTTCTCTCACGCGTCATCTAACGTTAAAAGATGAAACATTCCACGCTGACACATTGATCGGTAGATTTAGACTGATCATAATAAAGATATCAATATTTGCGTAAGGAATTATTTTTTGTTCGGGATACGGAAGCGAATGTTGCGTTCCTCATTGACCCCCTCTCATCTTTTGTTTGCAATATTTATCGAGGACAAGGCATCAGGAAATCCCTCTTCTTTGGGTCAGCTTTTGTCTTTTTTTCCTAGGCGGGTATTTACCATCGTTTCTCGGTTAAGAACGAAGAGTCCACTGCCCAAATGTATTCCTCAGAGAGGAAAAGCAAAGGGGAGGGGGGGAGAGAGGGGACGTAAAGGAAAAGCTTTCTTCACGTGAAAAAAACAAAAAAAAAACAAAAAAAAAAGAAGAAGGCTCGGATTCCCGATGCAAATGAAATTAAGCAATTCTTTAGTGACACGGCGCGTTTCCTTGTGTCGTTGTATGTCAAAATCTTGCCATTCTTTCAGGTCCGTCCAGATATATTAGGAACAGAGAAGTTTCCAAAGGTTCTGCGTTCGACGCGATCGAACAATGGGAGCCAATACTTGCCAAATGCCAGCTTCTTTCTAAACGAGGTTATCGCGTGAGCCGAATTCCGCAGTTGTTCGCTTCCCTAACGAATTCTAAGAGAGCGGCTCATTTGAACTATTTGTTTTTTTTTTATTTCCCTCTCAGGTTTTTAGTTGTTTCGATCTTTGGTGAGGAGGGCGAACGATAGCTTTTAATTCTTTGTTTTGTCAATCAATGTCAGCCCCCAAGAAACTTTTTTCGGTTGAATGGAGATCAATCTGTTCTTCTGTCCTTATGCCCAGTACTGTATATACGAGGCGGAACCCAAAAGTAACCGGAATTATTTTCTGGAGTTCAGGCACTTTGTAGAGCACGTTTCCCCCGCTAGGTGTGTTTTTGGGAATTCGTCTGCAACAGTGCAGCAGTCGGACCGCGCTTCGTGTGACGTTTTTGTTTTGTTTCACCGGAAAAAAAAAGTTATAAAAAACAAACAAGTTGCAAATGCTAAAAAAAAACAACAAAAACAACGACGTTTGAAGCATTGAAATAGATCAACATGGACGAGTTGCAAGGTTGTTTGGAGCATTGAATTAGACGTCTCGGCAAGTTTGCGCATGCTACACAAAATAAGGCAGTCCCTTTTTCTTTTTTATATTTTTTGGCTTTTTGCTTTTTATACAGAAATGACGTGAAAGAGAAGAGGGGACGAGACCGTGCGGCGACGTACGAAAAAAGGGTTTTGATTGGAAGGACTATAAGGGGGGGGGGGGAGGGGGGCGCAAAAGGTGAACTTTCTTGGCCACTACCCATTGCCCCCTCCAACCAGAGCGAACAAAAGCGTCGTCTGCTCCTCCTGCAGGGCCTGGCGTTTGAACGCCGAACGCAGTGTCTGGCGTTAGAACGCTGAACAACTCATTGACTTTGTCGGTTCTTTAAGGGTCACTGTAGCGTTACCCAAATACTGTTACCATTACCACCGCGTGAAAACTGAGCCGGAAACGTACTCGCCAAACGAGCCACGGTGTCCTTTACTATCACCATCACTTTCTCTTTTATTTTCTGACACCGTTGTTTTTCCTGCTACACGAGAAGACCCGATGCACTCTTACCTCCATAAGGGTTTAAACTTACGTCATACACTCTAAAAAATGCCCGTGCGTCTACTTTACCGCGCAACACATGGAGGGCCAATCACCGCAACTTACGAAGGCAGCTGAGCGAATGACGATGCCGAAACATATGTTTAGACCAAAAAACGCAGTCTGAGTTGTGACATTAAGGAATGCAAGCGTGACTTTTTGCATTGCTTAATGTCACAACTCAGACTGCGTTTTTTTGGTCTAAACATATGTTTCGGCATCATCATTCGCTGAGCTGCCTCCGTAAGTTGCGGTGATTAGCTCTCCGAGTGTTGTGCGGGAAAGTAGACACACGGGCTTTTGTTAGAGTGTATAGAGGGAATATACAGGGTGAAACAAGGAGACGGCAGGCTCTTTAAATCGACCGGAAAATTCGGTTTCTTAACCTATCGCGCTACGACTTTGTGCAGCGTTGCCCACAGATGGTGCATTTTTTTTTGTAAAATTTGCAAAGAGCAAACTTACCTGAGGAAAAAGTAAAGAAAGAAAAAGGCTTAGCTCCTATGGAAACGCAGCGACGCCACCGGTCTTCAAAGAGCACGGCGCCGTTTCGCACGGGACACAAGAGATGGCGCAACGAACGCCGCCAACGAACGAGCATACGGCGCCGAGAGCCAGCGTCTTTAGCAGACAATCTTTTCGACTCAAAAGCGGCGCGCGTTCCGCAGGCGGCAACAGTCGCCGAAACAAAAACAGGCGCGGTAACAAAGCAGCTGCAGATCCTTGTCTGCTAAATACGCCGGCTCTCGGCGTCGTCTGCTCGTTCGTTGGCGGCAGTTGGCGTCGCGACCGCTTGCGCCATCTCTTGCCTCCCGTGCGAAACGGCGCCGAGAGGTTTGAAGACCGGTGGCGTCGCTGCGTTTCCATAGGAGCTAAGCCTTTTTCTTTCTTTCCTTTTTCCTCAGGTAAGTTCGTTCTTTGCAAATTTTACAAAAACAAAAAAAAAATGCACCATCTCTGGGCAACGCTGCAAAAAGTCGTAACGCGATAGGTTAAGAAACCGAATTTTCCGGTCGATTTAAAGAGCCTGCCGTCTCCTTGTTTCACCCGGTAGTTACCCCTCTAATCCGGGATGTAATGTTCACGACTTTGATGGGGCTAGTTAGTATGTCCGCGGGCCATGGTATACATTACTTGGTTAGATGATGCGATAAACGATGCATCCCCACCCTTGTTTAGTGTGATCCTGAACTAACAGATGGCGATGGGATCGCCTTCCAGAACTGTGCGTGAACGCAATAAATCGCGTGTGGTGGCGCTTCGATACAGTGTGGTATTTTTATTCATTATGGAGTTGGCATCCCTGGCAGTTCACTAATTTCTGGAGGCGCGAGCTCTCTGTGGAACGAGACCCGGCTGCACCAGTTATTGTCCAAAGGGAGCAGTTCTTTACGCTATGAGCTCGCGACTCCGGCCAGCAAACGGGGTCGCAACAAAACGCGAAAATCGTCCTGAACTAATGGCGAGGAAAATGCACGACAAACAGAACAGACGCGTCATAAAATTGCGATTGGAGATGCGCATTTAATAACCCGGGGATCTCGCAGGCCAATTACTCTCTGTTGGTTCAGAATCACACTAACCAAGGGTGGGTTTGCCCCTTAATAGTTGATTCTTACGTGTTTGTGCCTGCTGAGTCCAAATGTCACAACCGTTTGACCCAAAAAAGTCACTAAACGCGAAAAAAAAAAAAAACCGAAGAAATCTGAAGCGATCGCCGCAGCGATCGCATCAAAACTTCAGGCGATTGAGTCAATAGCATGACCTTTCAACGGATAAAAGCACTGCACTATGTAGCGGCAGAACGACGACGGATCGAAAAGTCAGTTGAGCAGCCTACGAGGGAAGCGCGGCCAGCCACGGCGGGGTCCCCCAGCCGGACCTTTTGTGACGTCGGGTGACGGGCTTCTTCCTCTCTCCCCTTCCTCTCCGCTTCGGAGGGGCGTGGCTTTAACGCTACTTTGAAGGCACGTTTTCGGTTAATCCGCGCATAAAATGACCAAACCAATTTGATATTTGTGATAATGCAGTCAGTGCGCAGGCGAGCTGGTGGATGTTAAAGGGGCGATGCAACGATTTTTGTATTTTGCGCAAATACCGCTTAGAACGGATCCCTGACGTTAAAGGGCCTCTGACACGCCAAAAAAACTATTTTTTTTTTTCACGCTAAACGTTGCAATGGCATATCAGGACATTACAAAAAAAATTGTTTCACTATAGAGTTGCGTAGTTTTTTTATAAAAAATAGAAATACGAGGCCCAATTCAAAGTTCCCGCCTTGCACTGTGACGTAACAGTGTACCGCAAGGTGTCGGGGCGGTCAGAAAGGAGGCATCGAGCTACGTCACTAAAAGTGGGTTAACCGGAAGTCGCGTGAGTTTCACTTCTCGTGCTCTCCGCGACCGTGCCTAAGACTTTTTTTCTTTTTATTATTCTGCTCTTCGTACGAGCGATCGTAGAAAACGAAGTTTCAGTTCCACTAGCTCTTTATCCCTGCACCGTTGGTTAGTTTGCGTGCTGTAAAATTTGAGGACGAAGAGTCAGTGGATCGACGTGATGGAGGTCAATGATGAAAGCGTTGCGAGTACAAGCCAGTGTACGAGTGCACGCCGTCAGTCCGATAATACAGGGCTATACTGGGCGCAAAACAAGCTGTCAAGTTTTGAAAAAAAAAAAAAAAAAAATTTAGAACGCTCGCAGAAATTAGGATTGCTAGCATACGACACGCCCGATCGCATTGCTGAAGGTTGAGACACCGAGGTCGTTGAATCATCGGATACTCTCCAGGCTGTAGATGCCTGCCGTCTAAAGAATACGAACTGATGAGTGTACCAAGTACAAGTAAACGTCGAGCACAAAGTACGTATTTTGTCTAGAGCATGAGTAGAACTTGTTTACTGGGCGCTCATGCGGCCGATGTATGTCTCTCAGAAATGCATGCAGTGTGATCTCTTCTTCAGTTGCTGAAATACCGGGACAGTCCCTCACACAGCACCTTCTAGGCATTGTAGTTGATCACATTCAATTCACTGACTCCGCTTCTTCTGCCTTTACAGCAACATTAAGCGATGAAAAGCAAATGAAAGAAACCTTGTCTGCTTGGATCGCTCGTGGAGGGGCGGAGAATAACAAAAATATTAAAAAAAATATTACACGCGCTCGCGGTAAGCACGAGGAGGGATACAACTCACGTGACTTCCGGCGATGCCTCCCTTCTGACCGCCCCGACACCTTGCGGTACACTGTTACGTCACAGTGCACGGCGGGAACTTTGAATTGGGCCTAGTATTTCTATTTTTTATAAAGAAAACTACTTAACTCTATAGTGAAACAATTTTTTTGTAATGTCCTGATATGCCATTGCAACGTTTAGCATGAAAAAAAAATATTTTTTTTGGCGTGTCAGAGGCCCTTTAATGACCTGTGAAATACCCGTTCGTTTTTCACCACACGCAATCGAAGTCGCAGAAAAGAAATAAGGAAAAACGAGCAGAGTTCACCCCCTCAACTCGCAGCCAGAACAAGCGGCCACGTGATCTGGAGCCGATTATATGCCGCCAATGTTGATCATAGCCATGCGCTGGGGTTGGCAAGGCACAGGACACGCGCTGAGCTCCATACATTGTTATGGCTCGGCTATTGTCGTCGTTGCAGCGATTGGACACGGGCTACTACCCGAATGCTTCTCGAGCTATCGATTATCACGAGCCCAAATCGAGTGCCCACGCCATGCTCGGGTCCAATTTATGAGCCGCATTCAAATATCGTCACTGGGCGGTACTGCTACCGCCCAGCTACGTCATCAGGTTTTGCGAAGGAGAGATTGAATGAAAACACTCGAGTTTGTCCTCGAAATTACAGCGCAACAAAGGAGTTTCTTGGCCAGTGGCGTTGCGTGCGAGTATCCTTGAGTCCCACTAGTGCCAGTCAGCTCGTGTGAAGTGAAAAACATTCCAATTGAATATCGTTGCACCACCCCTTTAACCAAACGTGTCCTCGACGGTTCCTTTTTCTTCTACTTTGAAACTTTCCTTTTTTCCTGCCTCAGTCTCGGGCTAAGAACAAAATGGTTGATATTCGTGATGGCTGAGGTCTAATTAACCAGGCTCGGGTGTTTTTCTGATATTTAAACCCGCTTTAGCTTCCCTTTAAACCAACGAAAACCAACAAAAAAAAAGCGTGTTAATTTTTATATTAACGGGAGATCTCGATTGCAGGGAGCCTTCTCAGTAATAAGTCGACGTCAGGTTGGGTGCACTTCGGACGGGATTGAGACCCTCCAAATGGGGACCCGTAGGCCAGCGCTTTGCCTCAGACCCACAGAGATGTTTCTTATATATTATTTCCAGTTAAAAGTCACCGAGACATCTATGAGTATGAAACAAAAATATAGTCGCACCATTCCGAGAAGCCGTAGTGTAATTGCAAAAATACTTTCTGAAATTAAAAAAAAAAAGAATTGACAAGCGGGGTGGAATTGCATACAGAGGCACAGTGAAACCCGCGCAAATGCAGCTGTGGTCCACTCGGAGCCTCGCGCTTGTTGTATTTTATATCCCTGGCCATAGTCTCCTCTATACTCAGTATGTGTGTCAGTATAGAGCACGCTATACTCTGGCTGGCTCACTTCAGGCATCCAGACACCTGACGTCCACACATCTGGTGACATTCCTGCCTCTCACGTGGCGTTCCAAGCGGCACATGACGACAAATTCCTACAAAGCTATTCTTGAACATGTGTTGATATTTGTATTTGATATTAGAAAACTGAAACTTGCCGTAACTGAATGTGAGAAGTTTGTGACTGAATACTGAACTTCACGTGTAACCTGTCGACATGCCGTTTCTGGAAAATGTATTATCAAAAGAGGCTTTATAATTTAATGTCTCGTTATTTTTGTTAGTTGACGTGATTCTGTTTTTATAGCATGAAGAAATAACACTATTTTAAACTTTATTTTTATCTAAAATGTAAATTTTTTATGCAGTCAGTTGCTTACTTTTTTAATTCACTATATCCAACAAACCGTTGAAGTAAATTATCGTGGACATTGGGACGTTATTAGTCGAGACAAAATTTGTCCAATAAAAAAACAACAAAAACACTTTGGTCTATTAAAAGTTAAATAATAAATAAAAGGGGGATCGGTGGCCGAGTTGCCTAGCTCACACCAGCTCGGAGCACATGGAGCAAAAGCTCACGCTGCAGAACCCAGGATCCTGGGCTCAATCCTCACCCCTGCCCGTTTCGATCTGGATGAGCATCGTACCGGCGTGCGGTCGTGTATCACCATTGCGTGGTAGCACGTTAAAGACCCCACGACTAGCGGTTTAACTCCACTGGCTAACTTTCTCATCTGCAGCTAAGAGACTCGTCGCCCGTTGAGGCAGACCAAGTTCTAGGCTGTATAAACAGACACACAACCCAACTTTGTTTTTATATACTAAAATAACAACTAAAAATAAACGTGATATCGAGACATTAAAGTATAGCGAAACAATATTTATTTAGTTTAACATTAACTTTATGAGTGTAGAATACATAGAAAGAAAGTTATAACTTTCCAAACATGAAGCAAAACGGCATACATGGTGAGGTAAGTCTTGCGCCCTTTTTGTTTTTCGAACATAAACGATGCAGACACGATGATAAAATTATTTGTGGACACGCCTCAAGCAGGTTACGAGCATGTTTACTTCATGCCTATTTGTGCTTCAAACGCGTCTACCGACAGGGTTTTTGTATGACCAATCTGACCGTCGTACAAAGAAGATACACGCCTCAGACACTCTCTGCAGACTGTCTTTCGTACCATGTATTAGGCGTCAGAACGTTGTCTTAACGGTACATGTCGTTCCCTGCCCTAGCTGCTCTGGCATATGGCTGTAACCGCTGCGGAATTGTACTCGATAACGCTGTGCTAAAATTCCCTTATAACGTCTGCGCAATATTGTCTCGCAGGAAAACGAACTATTAAAGTCGGACGTTTTAAAGACGCAACGAAAAAAATAAAAATAAACTTTTTTTTTCTTGACGCAGGGACTGGATTGAATCAAAGCGTTTGCTTTTTGACAGGGATAGCGAAAACGAGAAACAGCAAAGCCTTATTAACATTCTTTTTTTTTTTTTTTCTCGCGAGTTCGTTTAGAAATGATTGCATTATAATTCCCGAATACTCGCGGCTTATCAAATTAGCTATTCAACGCTGCCGCCTGCCACCTGGAAAGACCGAGCAATTAAAGTCTCGAAAATATTGTTTTAATCGACGGTAAATGCAATCTTTCGCCGCCCCGGTTTCCACGAATTTCCACGGATTAGTTTTGAAGGCAGAAAAAACAGTCAAACGAAATCTTCTGGTCTGTTTCGACACATGTCACGAACTCTGCGCGCGCGTATGTGTAGGTATGTGTGTGTGTGTGTGTGTGTGTGTGTGTGTGTGTGTGTGTGTGTGTGTGTGTGTGTGTGTGTGTGTGTGTGCGCGTGTGTTTGTGTGTGTGCGTGTTTGTGTTTTTCTGATGAGCGTCTGCAGTTCAAATATTTACTGCCGAACAGTCGTTTGTATGCCCGGCAGTCGAAGCTGGGACACTGCACGTCGGCTTGACCCCATTTGTTTGTCTTTGTTTATGTGCTTTTCCGCGTCTTTGCGGCAGCCATACAAGTGACAGTGCAGTACTCGTGATTGTGTTATACTGGACATGCTGTCAAGGCCGCAGTACACACACCACCACGCTGTTTACACACAAGCCCGCGTTTGCTTACTACGCGTGCACACAGATACCAGATTCGCGTGAGATAAGGTGTCTGCGCATGCGCAGTGCCGATAGCAGCACCACCGCAGTGGCGTGACGTCAGGTAGTTGAGCTGGCGTGTACGGACGCAAGTTCGTCTGCTTCTTTTGCAGGGGTCGTGGGGACGTCAGAACACCGAGCTCTGATTGGCTCTGATCGAAGGATAGTGGGTAGACTTCAAACCAAGCTGCCTTAAGGTTTACTTACTATCCTTCAATCTGAGCTCGGCGTTCTGACGTCACCACAACCCCTGCCCAAGAAGCAGACGTACTTGCGCTCCGCATAAGGTGGAGCGAGTGCCACGCCTTGGCCGCGCATCATCGTGTGCATGCGCCCGAGTGAACAAACACGTTAAGTGTGCGCGCACATACACGACAGGCGTTAAACGTCAAGTCGACGGCCAATTGTGATGGCCTCGCTGCTAAGCCAACGCAACCCAGAATAATCGACACCTGCGAACGACCATCTCTTCCTCCATCGTCACATTCGGATGGCGCCAACGCTGCGATTCGAGCCGAGCCCGATGCCGAGCGTCCTTCGACGCGTTGATTGGATACGAGGCCCAGCCGAACGCTGACGCTGCACTCGTGTCCAATCAGTGTCTTCGCTCGATCTCGCTGTGATGACGTCCTTATTCTAGTGCACAGGCTGAAGTATTCTACTCGATGACACATCAAGAAAAAACAAAGGAAGTTTTGAGCACATTCTGCGCTGCGCGAAGGAGTTGCTACTCGATTTGATTGTTGAGGAAAGAAAGGGTGCCTGCCTTTGGCGTTTGAAACAGTCTACGTCTTGATGAAAATAACATAAAACTATTTTAAGATGTGGCTGCACATATCCTAATAGACTTTTTGCTAAATTACCCAAGCACCAAGGAGTAAATGCTGCAAGTGTAGTTACACGCGCTGCACGTGTTGGCGTCAGCAATAGTAATTTTCCTAAAGCAAATGCCTAAAACAAATGGCATATCTACACTGGCCGAGGTTGAGCAGTTTCGCGTGTCCCTCAAATGAGCCGTGCTCATTATGCGAGCCGTGCTCATTATGCGGAGCGCGTGGCGGCGGCGGCGGAGCTCCGCATAATGAGCACGGCTCGCATAATGAGCACGGTTAATTATGAGAGCCACGCGAAGCCGCCGCCGCGCGCCCCGCCGTCGCCGCGCCCGCCTCGCCCGCCTCGCCGGTCTGCGCATTCCAGAGGAGTGACGTTATAGCCGCGGCAGATGCACTGGCGCCGCCGCGTGCCCAGCTGTGCGCTTCCGTTGCGCAGTAGCCAAGTCTGACGCTGCACCGGAGCCGCTTGATAGCGCCTCTCATTTTTTTGCGCATATGCTCACGCTACGTATATCCTGTCTAAGCCACCGCAATTTTTTTGTGTTTTACTTCGAATGTTTTTTACGCGGAAGGCGAGCGCGTGTGGCGCGTGTACATACATTCCCAACATTGTCCTTGATGCTTGGGTAATTTAGCAATCTTATTCAACCCACGAAGGATAAAATTAGTAACGTTCCGCAAGGAACCGGACTTTTTTTTCCCTTTTTTTTTACTATGCTTTTTGAGGTGAATACAGGCAAGCGTGGTGTTGGCGAAGCACGTACTGAGGCATGCATTTCGCACCACTGATATTTTTTTTTCTGCTCGGCAAGGACAGTTAGGAAATACCAGCAACATAATGCAATGACGACATGGAAAAGCTGTGCTTAATGAAGCCATGAAATGATTTTACTGCTTTCGCTAAATGCAACTCAGAATCAGTCCCTAACGTTAATAACCGAATAAACTCTCTTCCGTTTTTCTTTCTAAGCAATGAGAGTCGGAAAATAAATTCGAGATATATGAGAATCGTTCATCCCCTGAACTCGGAGCCAGAACAAGCGGCCAGGTGGCCTGGTGCCTATCCTATGCCGCGAACATTAGTGATAGCCAGGCGCTGGGGTCGGCAAAGAGAAAACGCGTGCCAGTGGTTGGACACAAGCCAATACCCGAGTGTCCGCCAAAGAGCTGATTGTAACGAGCCGAAGTCGAGTGCTCACGCAGTTCTCGTGCTTAGTCCATGAGCAGCCCTCGACTGTCGTCAGGTGGGTGGCTTCAATTCCACAATTACGTAATCAAGCTTTGCGAAGGCGAGACCGAAAAAAAAAAATAGTCCCCTTTTATCCTCGTAATTTCACCGCGGCCAATAAACTTCTTAATCAGTGGCGGTCCGTGCGAGATATGGTTGGGCCAGGCTAGGTTCAGTACACCTTATTAAAGTCACGAACATTCCAACCTGATATCGTTTCATTAACCTTGTAACGTTCACCCTGCTCGCTCTGATGATGATGCGACAAAGTATATTTACTGGCGGCCATAGCGGTGCGTTCTGTGGTCAAGCGCGGGCAGACAGCAAGCATTCGTCGGATTCTGTTCTTACCGCCCGAACTGATGATGTTCCTGGCAGACGGCGAGTTGCTTTACCCACAGCTCGTGTTGATGACGACATAGGAATGCTTCCTGTACACGCGACGGCCTGCTGTAGTCGAACCCTGACGTAAAAGTTTAACTAATAAAAGCAACGCAAATTTAGCTTGTCTCGGTCATTCTGATAAACTCCCGGAGCAAAAAATGTTCCTTGCATGCATAGCTTTGGGCCACTTGCTGAAGTAATCCACAAGAGAAAAAAAAAAATAACGTTAAATAATTATGCGTGTTTTATAACTTGTTACGCTCGATTACGGAATTTTTGGGTGGTTTTAAATGCGTTGCATGCACGACACACTCATGTATTCCTTAATTTTATTATAATGATGACACGTTTAAATTTATTCAGGACCCATGACATCGTGATGTCACGTGGGGAGTTATGCTTCGTCATTCAGAAATCAGCTGCGCGCGTCGATAGCAGCCTACTACCACGGGCTTCCTTGAGGTTGCACCATTTGGCATCGACGCATAGTTGCTGTGACATCGCAAAAATGAAACTGCATTCATCAGCGTTTTTTTTTAATACAATAACAAAACACCACCGATTGCCGATGCGCGTCGGCGTAAACTACAACAAAAAAGACCATAATTCTTCTTTTATTTTTTTTTGCAAAACACGAGACAACGAATAACGGTGAACAATACCAGGGTCACAGCAAATGTAGAGGCTCAACATGTGAACGCACATACTTTTTTTTACAGCGGAGCTGTTAAGGGCTAGTTTTCCCAGGATCGTGTCCGTCAGCAAACAAATGATGACACAGAACACTGGACACCTACCGCCATTTTTGAGCGATAGCGGCAACCAGACAACTGGATTGCCGGTTGCCTGGTTGTCGCTGTCGCTTATAGATGGCGTCAACCTTTTGAGTGTTTCCACTCTGGCTTGCCGACAT
This sequence comes from Ixodes persulcatus, assembly GCA_013358835.2. Taxonomy (NCBI): domain Eukaryota; kingdom Metazoa; phylum Arthropoda; class Arachnida; order Ixodida; family Ixodidae; genus Ixodes; species Ixodes persulcatus. The sequence goes on from JABSTQ010010521.1 coordinate 1,127,187, forward strand.
GCGGCCGGCCATTATTTCAGTCACACCATAGTACAGCTTCGCTGGTCGTCCTTCACAGGAGTGGAAAGGTTGAAACTTTTAGTGTAGATGTTGAAGATCTCTTCTATCCCACCCATCTCTGCTCGCCTTGGTTCAATCATGTATTGAAAGCATCGCTGAGCTAGCTTTCAGAAATGCCACCGGCATCCCCACAGAGGACTTCCTCGAGCTTTTAATTTTCTACCTCAAATCTACGTACGTAGGGTGGAAGGATGACCTTTACCTACAAAAGTCCGGCATATGCATTGGGTCATGTGTAGCTCCTATGCTCAGCGACATTTGTTTTGTCCAGGGTTGAGCAAAGTATTCACGACTCCCTCAGTTCCCTGCCGGTACAAAAGGTGTTTCGCTATGTTGATGACTTTTTGATTGTGTACGAGAAAGGGGCGAAGGGTTAATGTTGTAAATCAAGTATTGGAAACCTTTGTTAAGTGCGGTTCAGGTGTAAAGTTTACGTTCGAGCAACCCAAGGATAGGACCCTTCAATTTTTAGATGTATCTTTATCGGCCCAAACCAATCCCCTACGCTGGTCCTTTTTTTCCAGGTCAAAGAAAGGCATTGTTCGAGGCGGGGTTTAAGCCACACGTCCGGAGGCTTCCTGGCTCGTGACGACGACCATTCCCCGAAGTGAAGAACCCAGGGGTCCAGTGGAGGTGGGAGAATTGGTAACGTAACGAACGGTTTAATTACATTGTTGCGATACAGTCGTCAAATCCGAGAGAACAACGGAGCAGCCTCACGCTCCGCCTTATATAGGGTTCGTTTCTTTCTCACTCTCCACCAGGGCAGCAGGTGCGACGTGGCAAACCGCCGCCAAGTGCGTTGCAGCAAAGACCGCCGCGTCGTAGCCAGAAGTGCGTCGTAGCCATGGTTCTCCGCAGTTAGGCCCTGCCTCTCTCCCTTTCAAGTGCGATGTAGCCAAAGTTCTCCGCAGTTAGGTCATGCCTCTCTCCCCTTCCGGAGCGCACGAACCCACACGCACACACACACGTCCCGTTGACGTCACGGACGCGTGGAGACTCGTTTCGGGCAGGCCCCGACAGGCGGGCGACTGTCCTGAACAGATCGTGACTCGTTTCCGCAGCGTTGAAACTCGGAAGAAGGTCGCCGAAGGTTCCATTCTTAACAGCCCCTCCGGGGCCAGGGAAACCTCGAATGGCCGGTGATACAATCGCTGGCCTGAAGAGGTGGGCCTGTTGTAGGCCTTGAGAAGACGCTGCAAGCCCCAAACAAACTCCCAAACCTCTTACAACGGAGGCATCAGCGGAAACGTCCCCCACAACACAACGCCACACCGCAGTCAAACGCTCGAAATCCGCCAGAGACCCGCCAGACTGGATTACGGATTACCAAAATTTGGTACAATTCCGGGTATCGAGACCCCCTGTCGCCAAAAAAAAAAAAAAACTCTTCCAACGAGGTCACTATGAACAAAATACAAAAGACAAAACTTCTTCGCAATTTGTGAGGTCATTTTGGGGCTTTAACGTAGTGCCCCCACTTTGATCCTCAATCCCGTGGTTGACGAAGACCTCTGAGATCATCCGCCTTACTGTTTTTCGTGATGTCCGAAAAATCTGCTCAACCCATCGGCATTGCCGTTAAATTTGCCTTTCCTTTTTGTTACGCTGAAGTCATAGTGATCGATTTTCACGTGATTTCTAGACGTGAAAATGCGGTCCTTATAGCGCCGATAAAACAATCCGCCTTTTTTATGCCCCGTCACATTGGTCCTAGCAATCTCCTGAGCTGTACCGCGAAACCCCGACACACTAGGGTCGCTCTTCTGCTCGACTGTCAAAGACACTCTGTCTACTCGTAGCAGAGGACCAAAGTTACGTGACGCCGGAGCTACGAGAGATCTTTCACTGATCCCGTCTTCCTCCGCCTTTTTCGCCGGCGCGTTGGGACGGCGTACGCTTTCTAGTGCTACGAGGTCAGGCTGTTCTACAGCCTGGTCCCTCTCATCCCGGTTTTCTGCCTCCAACTCTGGGAGTGCTTGCTCCCCGTCAGCTGCCTCTGGCTCTAGATCACTCGTCAACAAAGGGGCGACCTGACGCGATTTGGACCTCTTACACGACTGAACTAGCCCTTCTCCAAGTTGTTGACCCCTTTCGCGCAGCAGGAAATCTGACCGGTTAGAAAACAAATAAGGATACTCCAACGGGACTGTTTGCGAGACAGCCGCCTCGGTTACTAGCTCTCCGAACGGGCCAGTTATCTTTACTGTCGCCATAGGCAGACAGACACTGTGCTTTTCGAGCAGCTGCTTGATCCAAACTACCTTTCCAGTAAAATCGGATGTCGTTACATACGACGGATGAACAACGTCCATCGTCGCTGCACTGTCCCGAAGCACCCTGCACGGCTTTCCGTTTACCTGGAGCTCGTGAAGGTAGGGACGAAGAAGCTTCAGGTCCTTGTCACTACCGTTCACGTACGAGAACACAACCCGCGGTTTCTTACATCTGGCCGCTATGTGTCCCGGCTCCTGACAGTTGAAGCACAGGAACGGCTTCCTAGCCTCGAACTGCCCTGTTTGGCTTTTCCGCGCCTCGTCTTCGGTCGAGGGTTCTCCGCTCTTTTCTGGGACCTTTTGTCCTGCTTCGGGCTTCTCGGGCCCGTTTTCTCGTGAGCCGTTTCCCTGTCGGAAGGTCTTGCGCTGATCGCTCCAGCCGGGTTCGCTTTCCTCTCCGCTCAGCTTTCTACGCGTTGCGTACTCTTCGGCTAGCTCAGCGGCCCTTTCGACAGAGTCGACTCCCACCCTATCCTGCACCCAGAGCTTGACTGACTGCGGAATGCTACGAAAGAACTGTTCGAGGCACACACACTCGACTACCTTGTCTCGGCTTTCGTACACTTCCTCGCTCTTCAACCATTCTATCAAGTTGGTTTTAAGCCCGTACGCGAATTCCGAGTAGCCCTCGCTGCTCTTTTTGGATGCGTTTCTAAACCTTTGACGGAATGCCTCGGCAGAAAGGCGGTACCGCTTCAAAAGGCTGGACTTCACCTTGTCGTAGTCGTCCGCGTCTCTATAGCACTAAGGCGCGCGACAACATCTGCAGCCTCACAGGGCAACAAAGTCAAAAGCCGTTGCGGCTACGTTTCTGGGGCGAAGCTGAACTTCTCACATGTCCTCTCAAAGTTAACTAAGAATAGGCCCACGTCTTCCCCAACTTTAAACGGCTGCAGGAGCTTCTTCATTTGATACGACTCGGTCTCACTTGCTCGTACCGGAGCCCCAACTCTACTGTTCTGCGAGTTTAATCGCTGTTGTTCAATTTCGAGCTCTAGTCCTTTTCAGCGCTCGCTCCTCTGTCGCAGCCTGCGCTCGTTCCTCTCTCGCTGCAGCCTGCGCTCGTTCCTCTCTCGCCGCAGCCTGCTCCTGCTCTCGTTCCCGTTCCTCTCTCGCTGCAGCTTCGCTCTTAGCGTTCTGAAGCAGTTCCCACGCAATTTTAATTTCCTCTGCTTCCGCGCTCTCTGAAATCGCTTTATTGATCTCAGATTTCTTCATCTTTTGCTCCACCTCCACACCCAATTCTTCACATAAACAGACTAAATCTGTTCTCAGTAACCTCATTAGATCCATGATCGCTGCTCTTTAGCTTTGGGTTTGTTCTAAAACTTGTCGCGAGGTTGTACCAAAACCTAGCGCACGAGTCAAAACCTAAGGATTCCCAGCAGTTCAAAATTAATTACCCATAATCTGAAGCCTGGCGAATCTCAAAGCAAAGTCCAAACGCTCACCCACAGATGTAGCACGATGTCGCATGGTCCGATCCAAACCGCTGCCAACCAGTTGTTCGAGGCGGGGTTTAAGCCGCACGTCCGGAGGCTTCCTGGCTCGTGACGACGACCATTCCCCGAGGTGAAGAACCCAGGGGTCCAGTGGAGGTGGGAGAATTGGTAACGTAACGAACGGTTTAATTACATGGTTGCGATACAGTCGTCAAATTCGAGAGAACAACGGAGCAGCCTCACGCTCCGCCTTATATAGGGTCCGTTTTCTCCCTCACTCTCCGCCAGGGCAGCAGGTGCGAGTAGCAAACCGCCGCCAAGTGCGTTGCAGCAAAGACCGCCGCGTCGTAGCCAGAAGTGCGTCGTAGCCATGGTGCTCCGCAGTTAGGCCCTGCCTCTCTCCCTTTCAAGTGCGATGTAGCCAAAGTTCTCCGCAGTTAGGTCATGCCTCTCTCCCCTTCCGGAGCGCACGAACCCACACGCACACACACACGTCCCGTTGACGTCACGGACGCGTGGAGACTCGTTTCGGGCAGGCCCCGACAGGCGGGCGACTGGCCTGAACAGATCGTGACTCGTTTCCGCAGCGTTGAAACTCGGAAGAAGGTCGCCGAAGGTTCCATATTTAACAGCATTCTGTCTTACACTTCCTCTTATTCTAAGCTTGTCAAATGGAGCATAGCCATCTCCGTTCTAGGTTCGGCCATGGCAAATTCGTACTATTATGTCGTTAAGGACTGTTGTAGATCTCAGCTTGAATGCCTTGAAAAATCTGGTTTTCCTCAGGCAGTCCTAATAGAGGTTATGGAGTCCCTGTTGAAAAAGGTTAAAGGGGTTAGCAGCAGCAGGCAAATATTAATAGAAACAAGCGCCCGGTAGTAGTCCCGTACATGCATAAGTTGTCCGACAATCTGAAGCAATTAGCCAACAAATATGATGTTCCAGTGGTGTTTTCCGCCGCACCCCCCCCCCCCCCCCCCCCCGAAAGGTTAGCTTAAATCCGTACAGAGGTTGGCTTCGATCACTTACGAACTGCATGCCACAAGAAACACAAGAACAAGTTTGTTTCCTGCACGGAAGGTGTAGTTTACAAGATCCCCCTAACGTGTGGTGGTTGCTACATGGGACAGACTGAAAGGTGCTTCAACGACAGGCTTAGGGAACATTTTTATTCCCTTCACGCTACGGTGCGGGGGCACCTGCCTACACACTGTCACTCCTGCCAGTTCACACCGACTTTTAGTGACAGAACTATACTCAAAATATTTCAAGATCGGTCTACCCGAGAGATATTCGAGGCTTATCAAACAAAAAAACAAAAATAGGAGAGCAATGCGTGAGCCATCCTTCTCTGCCGTTGAGTGCCAAGGAGGTGTCATTCTTATGGCGAATTCGCGTGGTTCTTTCTGCGTGCTCTCGAGCGCTCTTTCCAGAGCGCGCGAGATCGGGTGGTTAAAAGAGTGCTGTGGCCTGATCGGCTTGTTCATTCCGAGGGCGCCTCTCCCTGTCAGAGCTTTCCCTAGCGCTCTGTCGGTAGCCGTCGGAGTGCGGAGCGGCGCAGGCGTCACGTGGTACTTCGACGGGGATCACGTGGTTTTGTTGACGGTGGCCGGCAGTGGTCTCTTGTGGTGCGCGGGGTACGGCATGACGGCGATTTATATATGGTTCTATAAAGTGCTTGTGCATTCGACGGTGCGAGGATTACGACGGACGGGACGACATTCGTTTGTGACCGTAGCAGGAAAAGTCGACGTGTGAAGTATTCCCTGTGCTTTCACGAGAACGTTCATCTCACGGCGGCGATACTGCTAAGCCTAACCGACGAAGAAACAACTCACAGAGCTCGCCGCTGTTTTATCGGGTTTTGTCGCTTCAAGAAATTTTCAGGTTTGGTAAAAATGCTTTTAACGGTTTGTGTTGTAAAATAAAGAAAAAGTCGAATATAATGCACTCTGATTTGTGTCACATGGCGATATGTGCTATATTTCGCCGTGAGAAAAATGCGGTTTATTAACCATTTTATATTTGCCTGCTCTGCCGTACGCATGACCACTATCACAGCGCGTTCACTGTCGAAAATGCGGTGAGTTCACAACTCTTTCCAAGCATTGGCTTTCGTTCCGTTCTGCAAAAATAAATTCGCATACTGCTGTTTTCTTTTTCTTCTTTGTTTTTTACATGCCGATGCGTAAAACATTTTACGTCACAACCGTTATTTCATTACGTTGCGAATTAAATTTTGCTCAATCGTCCACCGTACACTGTAAAATTGTTTTTTATGCATTACCAATGTTAAGAAGTTTTACTTCCGTGGCTGGTCTGAGAATGTCGGAGCGCTCTGAAGCCAGCAGTTGTGATCGGCTGAAAAGGACACCGAGTAGCTCTGGCAGCGAGGAGGGGGCGCTCTGCTGAATCAAGGTCAGTGGAGAGAGGCGACCACCCGAATTCACCATTACGCCTCCGGCGAGTGAATTTGGCCGGCCGGGAGTGAAAAAGTGCCGTATTCTGTCTTTTCTGTTCGTCCTATTCTTTTCTTTTCGTTCTTTTCTCTTTTTTGTTTCACGGGTGTACTTGGTTTCTTCTTCCTTTTCCTTCTTAGCTCAAATCAATGCAGTCTGTTTATATTTTCTTCTTTTACTTTTTCTTTTCCTTATTAGGTATCACGTGTGGTCCATTTCTATAGCTTCTTTTTTCTCCCCTTTCAAAATAAATCGCATACTAAAAAAAGGGTATATAAGGAGTATTCACTGGGCGCCATATTTGTGGGTGATGTCTAGAGCGCATGCTCTGAACGAGCCCACATTAATAGGCTGCTAAGACCGGCAATACTGAGGGTGCGGAATGCACGTTACAAAAGAACTGTGGAAGCTCGCCATCAGCACGCGCTCAGCAGTCGTGCACACAGCTATGGCCGCCAGTCCCCGTGCGCGACCGAAAGCGTCGCTGTGGTCGGCCTTCCACGATTGGCCGAACGCTTACTATGACGTCGGAAAGGGGATTTATCATCGACGGAAATAAGAGGAATGAAAGAACTTTAATTTTGACGGTGTTGGCAGTGTTCCTTTCAGAGGGCAATGATTTCAAGCTTCCACCATGCTAATAACAAACACCATCGAACTTGTTGTTTGCAAGGTAATGACGTCACAAGGGGGAACCATAGGAGGGCGCCACCAAAACATCTCGCCGCTAATACTCACATGCCTTGTCACACATACAACACCCCAAAACTTTAATTGGACATACAGCGCACTGACGTTGAACCGACGTTACTAAATTTCACGAGCGGCTTGATAGCCGAGTTGTACAACTTATTAAAATAGCTAATGTAATACCCAAATCACACGGCAGCGTAAAGGTACCTTTAGCCCAGGTACCTGTCGTAAAGGGAGCTGGAGATCGTGATCACATGGCGCATAAAGGTCCCTTTCGCTAAGGGAGTTCCTGTGTTAAACGGAGCTCGCCGAGCTCCCTTTATGCCCGTGTCCCACTAGAGCGACATACAGAAACAAAAGACAACGACAAGCCTCAAACCAGAGTCTTTCGCGATTTGAGAGGCTTTGTAGAAAAAAGGAGGCTATGCTCAAACACGACCATCATGCACGCGAGGGTATCTTTGGCAGGCTTGCAATCGCTCGTGCTTACTTCACGAGCACCGAACGACTAAACGCCTGCCAAAGGTACCATTGCGAGCTTGCTGCATGGGTTTGAGGCTTGCCGCTGTCTTTTGTCTTTGTCTGTCGCTCTAGTGGGACACGGGCATAATCAGCTACAGGGAGTAGCCTCGGACCCACGAACTCAGAATAAGAATCACAGATATATAAATATATCTTCTTTAATGCAGTAAAACAAATTGAATATAAATAAGTGGCAAATTATCAAATGATTGTCATCACAAATGGGATGGAATAATATATTATCGAGGAACGCATACTCTAGCTAGCAGGTAGCAGCGGCGGCACGTGGAAAAGAATGTCTGCTACGAACCCGAACACGATGGACCAGTGCGAGCTCTTTTTCAAGGTTGTAGATGAGTCGCCCAACTCTTTCGCCCAGGACCCTTTATCTTCGTCGTCGTCCATCCCTTTTGATTGCGTCACTGGCGTAACCGTGAGACTCCATCGTGGTTCGTTTCTGCCGGGAACTATTTAGCTACTTCAGTGAGAACTTTGCTGGAAAATGGAGCTGCTAAACATAAAAAGGTCGCCCACCTCGCAATGGAAGCTCGTAAACGCAGATGATTTAGGGCCAGTGTGGCCAGACGGGTCGGACGTTTTAAAGCAAGACTCATTTTGGTGCGCCCTTAAACAAAGAGAAAAAAAAATAATGTGCCGCAAAAGCAGACAGAAATATTATTTAGGTTTTATATTTGATATTTCACACACAATAATGATAAAAAAAAAAAAAAAACTGCGCGTCAAACCGATTTCGAGGAATAATTGTTTATCACGTGCTCCTCTCGCGGTTAAGCAGGAATGCAATCGACGTCAACTTAAAGTGCTCCGTTTGTTTATCGTGTGATCAAGAACGCCGTTTACTACAGGTACCTTCAGCTAAGGGACCTAAGCTAAAGGTACCTTTACGCTGCCGTGTGAATGGGGTATTAGTGTGACTGACTGCACAAAAAGTTATCGTTTTTTTGGCTCTACGGGAAAACCTTTGTGTGTGTGTGTGTGTGTGTGTGTGTGTGTGTGTGTGTGTGTGTGTGTGTGTGTGTGTGCGTGTGTTTGTTTTGCGTGCTTATGCTTTTTGCGTTCTGCCTTTTGCGCTGACTTTGAGTCGCAACTGCTTTCAGGATATGTTCAATCCTGCAGGTTTACCAATGTCAACTCGTAATTGCTTCTTGTATCCCGTGAAATTATTTTGATAGGTCATTCCATTATATGGGTCTACGAGGATATACGTTTTCTCCCCGATCCGTTGCTTAGAAATAGCCTACATAGAGGTTGCGAGTCGTCGAGTCCCGTTAGCGCAGCACTAACCCCCATCTTTCGACATGGCAAAGACGTCTTCAGCGGCCAGCGAGCTCGGGTATCGGTAGAGTCCAGGCGAGTCATTCGATGACATAACTGAATTATTCAGTTCGTTGAGCCAACTCAATCCCCTTTTGCGGCAACTGTCTGTATTTCGCTCAAGAACCGACAAGTCGGCAGAAAATGACCCAGATTTGTAGGCGGCAAGGGCTGTCTCCGTTCATGAAAGGTGGGAATCGAACTGCCATTCTCGATATACCCCCAAGTATTGGAAGAGCCTACGCAGATACAAAAAAACACACACACACACAAAAGAAAAAAAGACCGAAAAATTGAATGGAATTACCGATAACTTGACCGAAAGGTGTGAGGTTCGTTGTATGTCTGTACCTTATCTAATTATAGCCCTTCCGTCATTTCTTGATGTTCTCATATGTTTTTAACACTTGCTACCCATGCCACCTCATACGCGAACAGAACAGGTCAAAGGTGAGTTCGCTTTTCTGGAGAACACGGAGACAGCCATCCATCTCGAACAATAAAAAATCCCAGCGAATGTCAAAACTCCAAATACGACCGGAAAAAAAAAAAAGTGCAAATCTGCGTACGAAGAATTATTAACAAGTGCAACGTCATAGTTATTATCCCGGCGAACATCGTGTTTTGTCTATTCGTATTCTTAGCTTCCTCATTCTCTGGTATCCTTTTAATACTCTCCGTGATTGGTTGTTTTCGTGTTCGGCAGGAAAGTGAACTCAACGACTACTTTTCGAACATACTAAGGCAAACCGAGGGAGAGGAGGAGTGATTATTGAGTAGACACCAATGCTAGCTGCCCTTGTCTCTACTCGCCGATCGCGCTCGTTCGTATGCCAAACACCAGCGTCCGGCGTTCGAACGCGAGACGCTGCGCTTGAGGAGCCGACAACGCTCTCGTTCGCTCGTGATTGGAAGGAGAAAATGAGTGGAGACAAAGGCAGCTATAGCCTTTGTGTTTACCCACTAATCGTTCCAATCGGAGCTCGGCGTTTTGACGTCCCGAGCGCATCATCTACTCCTCTCCCTCACTTTCTCACCGTATAGTCCTGGGGGAAGGTTTTCATTGGCTTTTCTCGCGGTGTTACGCGATCAAAACTCCGTCCAAGTTGGTGATGTTCGCTCTTCGCGTTAAAATTTGGACACACAAAAATCGGGGTATCGTTAGTCGCTAAAAAGAAAAACAACACATACTCGGTTGTGTGTCGATTCGATATACCTGTCTGTTTACACGCTGCCGAATTCCGACCGCGAGCACCGCGTAAACCCGACGCGCTTGCACACGTATCTGGGACACGGGTTGTGCATTTTGCGCCAAAGTATAAACAGAAAACGGTTACTAATTAGCCACACAAAAAAAAAAAAGCGAAAACGTGGCTACCTAATGAGTTGTCCAAACAGACACGTTCCGCACACTAAGTGTGCATGCTAAATTTTGGCTGCCGGATATGACGTTGTTTAGCTGCATCCAGTCGTTCTCGAACTGCGTTAATTAAGCGGCAAAGAATTTCGGAAGTTCGCGTCTGCCCTCGAAAATAACTTAATAAAAAAAAAAAAGAAGCTATCTTTGAATATGTTATGAACGCTCAGAAACATCTTAAGCCTTATACACGTCCGCTGAATTTGGCGTGCATAGTTAGCGTGGAAAGTTTTACCATGTCGTGCCTATGATGTTTGTGTAGACCGCTTTATGCAAACTGCAACCAAGCCTTTACTACGCAACCGCCTCCCCCCTTTTTCTTCTTTAAAAAAATATTAACGGCACTGTTTGAAATAATAAAGTTATAATAATAATATTATTATAACAATATTCTTTATTTTATGTGCCCAAAACAACCACGGTGGTCTGCACATTGTTGCGCACGCAAGAAGGTAAAAAGAAGAAACGCAACACAGACAGAACATCAAATGTACTAATTAAAATGGCTACAAATAGTGGGCACACTTCACACAAAATGTAGTGCAGTTTCAACTTTCAACTAGACTCTCCAAGTCCCGGCGAAAAACTGAGGGATCCGTGAAAATGTCCAAGCTAGAGGATGCGATTCTATTGAATGAAATTTGCATACGGGAGTGGTGAAAGTTTAGACATGAATTGAAAGTAGACAGTAACATTTCTGGTAACGCGACAATTGACAGAATGCATAAGTAGGTTAGCATCACTTCAACCATTTACAACCCTGTGCAAAAAGAAAAAAATCACGTATGGGGTTTTTTAAATGACAAAAAAATACCATTAAAAATCAATTCATAATCACAATAAAAACGACACTGAAAGTGTCTGTCATATGCAATTCGTACCATTATATTTTGTATCGATTTAATGCTTAGAGACTGTATACGTGTTAGAAAATTCCAAACCACTGAGGCAAATTCAAGCCGTGAACGAAAAAAAGCACAAAAATAAACGAATTATACGAGTAGGATGTCTGATGCTTTGAGTAATACGAGATACAATACCAAGAGTTTTCATCCCACGGCCAACAAAAAATGAAACATTAGCATTGTATGACAACGCGCTATCAGGGTATACACCGATGTTTTTCATTACACTCACGCGTTCGATCGAAGTTCTTCCAAAAGAGTTCGTAAAATGCATAACAGCGTGTTGTCTGCTCAAAGAGAGAAGCTTAGTTTTAGGTAATTATTCGCCAAAGACCATTGCAGTATGTTATTCACGTCGTGCTGAAAAGCGCTGCAATCAAGAGGAGTAGCAACGCGCATAAAAATCTTAATATCATCCTCAAACAGTAAGAGCTCGGCATTTTTGACACATGAGGCTATATCGTTAACCATTACGAGAAACAGAAGAGGCCCAAGAATAGACCCCTGGGGGACACCTGAAGTTGAGCAAAATAGTTTAGAATGGACACTAGAAATTCGAACAAGATTCGTACGGCATGGCAAATAGCTTTGAAACCAGAGAAGTAGTTCAGAACAACAACCGTGTAATGATAACTTGTGGAGCAAAAACTCATGGCCAACTCTGTCGAATGTTTTCGGCATATAAAATTAAATAGCATCTACCTGTTCCCTGCTCGTGACAATTGGTGCAACGAAGTGTATACAAAGGAGCACAGGTTGGTTTCAACTGACCGTCCCGTTATAAACCTGTGCTGCGAAGCCGTTAATTTTTGGTGAAAGTGGTGGCGAGTTCCTGTATATAGGTACCACCGGTAGCTGTATATAGGAACTGTACTTAAAACCGCACACTAGCGCCAGTTGAACCGCTAGCATACATTATAATAATTCTCTGCTTGAAACGCGTTATACAGCGCGGCCCCATTGGCGTGTTGGCTCTTTCAAGGAAGTTCATAAATTTGTTTCTTACTATCGCGCTACTATTTACTACGGGATTTTCCTTAGGTGGTGCACGTGTGATCTGCAAGTATAAAATACAAGCACATCAGACTGAAAAAAAAAGAAGAGAAACTTTTGTTTTCCTATGGACGAAGGATCCGATGTGTTTTCCTACCCAGTTGATTTTATTTTTCGGCATTCCTTACGCAAAGTAGCCAACCTGGACGGACGGACGTCAAAAGGTAACTTAATTCTTAGTTGTTTTGCTCTATTCTTCTTTATTAAAACAACAAAAAATGTACAATAAAAATGGTTTACGTTTTATCCTTATTTTGACAAAACCAAACTTCGCAGTGGCCCACCGTGCCTTTTGATTGATTTTTTTCATTCGAGCTAGGCCTCACCCACGCTAAAATAACGCGTTTCCTTCTTAGCTTTGAATGAGGTAAACTATCCTTCCATATTTTCGCCAAATAAACAATCTACAGATACACCTCTGAGCTAGATTACATCTTAATCTGTCACGAAACCGATTTATGCGCTCCCTTGAAAGGTTCACGGTATCACCTGGGCCTCCCACACAACGAAGTCGAGTCTATCACACGTCCCTGCGGGCCATACGCACGACCGTGCCGGCCGCAAACCACGGACATCCGAAGCACGCAGCCGCCAGCCGAGTTCCATCCACGCGTCACTTAGGAAGAAAACCAGCCCCTCTCAGGACTGCCACAACACGTGGATGCGTGCATCCTTCAGAGATCGTTCCCGACGTCGGACGGATCTCCCCTACCTCCGACAAGTCTTCGGGGCAGGTATAAGCGGCACGGGCAAGGCAGCTACGGACGATAGCGGTGGACATAATTCGCGTACGAGATACACACTTGGCCGTACACACAAAATGCGATAGTACTACGCCAACCGCTGTTGCGTGGTCCTGTATCGTGTGTTTTTTGGTTGCGAGGCTTTCTTCGAGCAGGTTCCGTCGCGTTCACGTGCCCTTGGCTCTATTTATAGGGAGCGATCTCGCCGCGCTGCTGTTGTGATGGCTGCGGGCTGCGGGCCCGTATACGGCGGCCCGAGACGCCCGGGTTGGATCCGAGGTAATCGCGACTGCGTCGACCGACGGCGCGAAAAAGGAGTCACGACGTAGAAACAAACAAGCAACGATCGGTACAACGGTAGAGCTCCGACTTTTCCTCCGCAGGTCCGCAAAGAAGAAACACTTTGCACGATGGGGCTTTTGCATGGCTCCTCCGGAAGTAAAAGAGGGAGAGAGTGAGAGGGCGAGACAGGAGAAACAACTTCCTTCCGGCCGAGCTACGTTTCGTGTGGTGTTTGTTTCGCGTGTTTGTCTGTAAGAATATGCGTGTGAATGCGTCCAGTGTGGGTGTCCGTTCCTGCGTCTGTGTGCCTGCGCGCTGCCGCTTGATCGCCGCGTTCTTGGTTCGCTGCACTGAAAGCGTTTATTATTATATCTGCTTTCGTGGTTTCGATTGGTTCGAGGCTCTTCCAATCTGCCGTCCGAGGTGCTTTGGGACGGGGTGCACCTAGGCGGAAAGTTGCTTTGTCGTGTTCTCTTTTGCTTAACGTTCGAGCGGGCAGCTGCGCTGCCTAGTTTTCTTAGTTCTGTCCCGTGAAATTGGCGGCCGCTGTTACGGCCATCGTCGTCGCGGGAAAAAGGGTAAAACCCCGGCTACTTCTCCATAGAGGGCTGCATGTGAGGGGCATGCTTTGGAAGGTATTGAGTGTTTATCTTTTCGATTCGGATCAAGGATTAAGTAACGGTAGAGGCGTGGTTTCCTTCACTCACAGTTTATCGTTTGCTGCCAGGACTTTAAATACAACAGCGAATATTTCTAATGTCGCCGAGATTGTGAGGAGACGTGCTTGCTTTTCTTTTGACTTGGCTGTGGTGCTCACCTGCGACATTTTCTCTAGAATGGGGTGCTCTTCGGCGTGCGAAATGTTAGGAATGGGAATGGTCTTTAACGCGGACTGCAGTGGCTGCAATCGCAAGCTCCAATCTTTAGTAGGCTACCCCGCAGTACAATGATGACCTAGCTAAAACGCCCTCCTACCACAGACTCCTGTAGCGTTTTCTGCTGTCTACGACGGAGTATAGTAAATTTTATGGTTTCAGTGGCCGATCGCAACGGCGCGGAGGTCAAACGTTTCCACTGAAGACTCGGGGTTTCGCTAAGCTCCCTTCCAACTTCTGTCGCTCTCGATAAGTCGGGCCGCCACGTGTTTGCGCAATCACCGAAGTGTGAAACACTTTACTGGTCCGCGATCATTTATTGTTTTCAATATTACTCAGAACTTTTAAGTATGCCGCTGCTGAAATGAGGCAGAAAACAACTGACAAAACTGCAAGAGAAATAATCACTCACCAAATAACGCTTTCACGCGCGGCAGGAATTGGAGTCATAAAGATATATTAAAGTTGTTTTAATTAAACATCTGAAAGTGACACTAAAAACACTATTCATTATAATATTAGCTTCATCAGTCATATTTGACCGCTGATTCTAGTTTACCACGCCTATATCAACGTAAAATAAAGCAGTACAACGAAAGAAATTAGTTGAACGCAAGTTCCCTGGTGCAAGGTTACATGTTGGGTCGTAGACAGTTTTGTGTATTTTATTTTTTATGCCTTACGTGTACCGTGACACATACACCCACGTTTTACGTCTACGGCTTTTGCGTCCAAATGGACGTGCTAAAATTAGGTCATCGTCTCGTAATTGACTTTCTCATTGAGCAAAGAAAACCACTGAATGCTATTTTTGAGCGCATGGCTGCTGTCTATCAGAAATTTGCACATCCAAATTACAATGTAGACTACCCAAGATCAGGAACGTGCTTCCTGTAGAAGCTTTTAACCCCAAAATACTCCACACAACTATAATTGGATAAAAGGGTACCGTTTCGTTTGGCTCGTGAAGTAGTTTAGCTCGTAAAGTAGACTCCTCTTTTTTTTTTCTTTTTTTTTTCGTTTCATGTCATTCTTTGAATGTCCACCGCGCTTGTGCGAAAATGTACTGCTACAGACACATCAACGGTCATGGGACTCTGCATAAATCACGAGACACTAAACAGGTATAAAGCGAGCGGCCGATGGGTTCCAACGCTGCTGATTCCTGTCCAGGGGATAAATAGGTCAGGGGTGAAAAAGAAAATGAACGTGCTAAACGAAACTAGATAATTCTTCCGGGGTAGGAACATTCACTTGAGATGTGCAAGCACAAGTTGAGTATTGTTATCCATTAAAAGTCAATTAAATGGAAGAACGATGACTCTCTCCTAATGTAAAAAGTTTTGATCGGGGGGAGAGAGAAAAAAGGGAGATAAAGAGAGAGCGAGAGAAAGAAAAGAAAAAGGGGGGGGGGGTCACAAAAAACAAACACAAATCGACAAATATTAACGTCGGCTGATAGCACGGGTTGGCTACACTACTCTGAGTCCGGAGTTGGCAGGCATAGCTACCGCGTTTTCCGACGGGGAAGGATTCATTCTTCTGAGAATCAAGGAAAGATTACGAACAACCGTCGTATAAAAATTCTATAGGAAGCCTAGATCCTTCTCTGTAATAGTGCATCAACCACCAAGGTGTGGAATGCCCTACGGCTCTCACCTGCCCCATGCAATTACTTTATTTTCATGAATTTCAAAAATTTCCAGCGAGGGTAAAGGTTTCTGAGTAATGAAGAAGCAAGAGAACGTGTCTCGATGGATAAGGTATCAGATTCTGTCTCCGAATATTTATTCGTTCCTTGGAATCCGAGCCGATCGCCTCAAGTTAAAAATACCCCTCCCCCCCTCCTCTGTAACTACGTTTCTTATCCAAAATCACGAAACATTCTAAAATGCCAGTGACCACCGAATGGGCTTTCGCAATTTTCAAGAGAGTATTCCGGCGACTGTATGATGCCCCGCTCAGAGGGGTCTTGTAAGAGCGATCGTGTCCGCCCGCATCTTGCATAAAGCACGTCCGCAGATACGAGAATCTGGTCTGCTCAAAATCAAGTGCGTCTTCGTCGGCTGTAGACGGCACACGAGAACGACTACAAAAACAAACAAAAACGAGAGAAGAACAGTGGAAAGTTTACCAGCTGTCTATTTCCCCCCAGTTCCTTTTTTTTTCTTTTTTCACGAAACAGGAGTTCTTCGATTGGAGCCTCTCTTGAATTGTTTACATATATATTCCACGTTGTCCCGCTGGATGAGCCTCGGTTGTTTCATATTCTTCCCGTACATATCTCTATTCCTTCTGTTGGGTGTCGGCAACGCAAAAAAAGAGGCTAAGCAGCGTAAATGCAGGTTACGACAGCCACACTCTGAAGCTCCCGAGCGCCTAGTACATGGACCGCGATACACTCTAAACACTAATCATTGCTTCGATTGACCGGTTGATCTGATTAAAATGAGGACGAATGATTGGTGCTTCCAGTTCAACGTCAGAGGGCTCGGCACCCATTCAACTGCCGATATGGCTAACATCGTGCCGCTACTCAGGCAGGGGATGCCGATACTATGCGCCCAGCGTCACCGAACTCACTTCTCGTGAAGTTAGAAGGTTGAGCCGCACAATACTACGTCATCACCAACCACCATTGGATGGAATTCTGTCGAGGAACTACGACGTCAGTCCAAACTTCCCTACAAAAGCGAAAACCGGACTCGACCAACGTCAGAGGGCTCAGCACGCACCCAACTGCCGACATGGCTAACTCGTGCCTCTATACTCATGCAGGTTGGTGTACATTACGATCAGTACAGTTATAGAAGTGACTGCAGATTTCTGGTGGTAGTACCGTGCCCTCAAAAATGTCGAACACTTCTTTGTGACTGCTCTAAAGTGTTGTTGTTGCCGTTATCTGGGGACATTGAATCGAACCCAGGTCCAACGAAAACCGAAGAAACGTTGCAAAGGATTTTAGATAACCAGGCAAACATGAGTAAAGGTCTGCAAGATGTAAAAAATGGCCAAGTTATTTTTAAACAGAAAATACATGGCATGACCGCGAAGATTACTAAGCTGGAAACTGCACTGAAATAACATCCAAAGCAAACTGGTATAAATCGACGGTTTGAGATAGGCCAGTAATCTTGAAGTTTTACAAGTCCTAAAAAAAAAAAAAAAACTGTCGAAACCTTAGAGGAACGAGGCTTAGTATTAGCAGTCACTACGCAAAAGAAACTGTAGAATCAAGAAAGCAAATATGGAAACGTGCTGAGTCAAACAGAGAGAAGTGGCAACAAAGGTTCTCTCGTACATGACAAGCTCAAAATTAATAACGAAACATTTGTCTGGGATTTTGAACTTAATGATCGGCGTCGTCTTAATCCCAGGACTGAGATGTACAACTAACTGGAAATGATGGTAGACTCAAATCAACTCTCAAGTGTGGTTAATAAAAGCGATGCCCTGGGATATGTGCTTTTGCCCAAAATCCTCATGGGGTCGCGATCACAGAAACGTGACTTAATTCTGACATTGTAAGTGGTTGCATTGTTCCCCCTGGTTATAGGCTAATTAGGTGTGATCGAGCCACTAGAGGAGGGGGTGCAGCTATTGCTTTGAAAAAATGATATTAGTTGCGTAGTACTTCAGTGTGATTGCGACGAAACTGTCTGGTGCCGATTGTCTTTTTGCGATCGTGCCTTTCTTATATGTGTAGTTTATAGGCAACCAAACGCAACAGTTGAATTTTCGGAGTGCTTGAATGATTTTATATGGAAACATGTGAATGGCGATACCAGAGTAATACTGACTATAAACTTTAATATACCACATGTAAACTGGGATTCAGTGGAAACGGGCGGCGTGGGTGCTCTAAAGGGAAAAAAGATGCTCGACATTACGTTTAAAACGCAACAGTTGAATTTTTGGAGTGCTTGAATGATTTTATGTGTAAACATGAATAGCGATACCAGAGTAATATTGACCAGAAACTTTAATCTGCCACATGTGAACAGGGATTTACTGGAAACGGGTGGCGTTGATGTTCTAAAGGGAGAAAAGATGCTCGACATTACGTTTAATCACAGTCTTACTCAAGTGGTAAAGGAATATACTAGATGCACTGATCAGTCTCAGTCGATATTATACATGGCCATTATTACGGACAATGTACCCGAGTACAAAGTTTCAGTTATGGAAGGCATCTCGGATTATAAAATAATATAGTTTACAAATCATTTATCTAGATATTACCATCGCCGGACTTCTAAACCCATAGTTGTTACGAAAGTTGCTCGCGCAGATGATACAAATATTATAGATTACTTAAAGATATCATTTGGAAACTTTTGAGGAACTAGGCGTTGTAAGTACAGTGGATGACGTGTGGAATGTTTTTTTTTTTTAAGACAACCATATTATTTTGCAATAATAATTACGTTTCCATCAGAAATAAATGTACGAATTGAATCGTAAAACCCCCTGGATTACACGTGACATTATGCACCTGAAACGTCAAATTAAAAGGCATAGAAAAAAATTCAGATGTGTTAAGAACAAAATTAATGACGACACTTAAAATCAAAAGTACTTTTCGGTAACCCTTCATAATTTTATAAAAACTGCACCAGCGAAGTTTTGGCGTTTCCTAAAGGAAAGAAAGAAACGATTGAGCAAATTATTGAAAATGACGTGGTCATTACGGCTAGCACGGTAACGGCAGATTGTTTTAATTTGTTCTTTCAATCGGTATTCACAACCGACGAGCCACAAGTTTTGAATCCGATAACACTTGATGATACTGAATCAAGTACGCCAGGCGTAGTGATGGGCCAAACAGAACATTTTTGCTTAATTGCTATCTCCTGATGCAAAAAAAAAAAGAAAATCAAACAAGTTAACGGGTTTAGATAAAGTACCAAAAGAATTCCTGAAACGATATGCAGAGTGGCCGTACCATTATGATAAAATAATATTTGACAGGTCACTACAGACACAGTGTCTTCCGCAAGGGTGGTTATCTGCCCGTGTTGTCTCCGTGTTTGAGGAAGGAAACCGTCTGAAGGTACATAACTACCGCCCGATTTCTTTAACTACCTATGCTGTAAAGTCTTGAAGCACATCATTTAGAAATATATATTTACTTTTTTTTTAAGAGCACGGGGTGTTTTATTTATATTGACACGGTTTTAGAATCGGTCTGTCGACCCTGACACAACTTGTAAAAACGTTTCACGATTTTTTCTTTACCGTAAACACCAAACAACACAACAATGTTATCTGCATCGATTTCTCGAAGGCATTTGACCGTATACCTCACAAAAAAACTAGTATGAAAACGCACATACTCAGGCTTGTGCTGTAACGTCGTGAAGTAGATCGAGGCTTATCTACCAAATCGAAGTCAAAGAGTCAAAATCAGTAAAGCCCATTTGCTCTTTTACCCGTATCATATCACGAGTCTATTAGGGCTCGGTCTTGGGGCCATTGCTTTTTTTAATATAGTTTAATGACATCGCTTCAAGTATTGAAATACAAAAAAAAAAACTAACGCTATTTGCAGATGACTGTTTTTGCTCTCCAATAGAGGACAGAAATGATCAACTAAACCTCAACAGGAATTTGAAAATTTTTGGGCAATGGAGCGAGGAGTGGCAAGTGTAGATAAATATTTGCAAGTCGGTATACATTCAAATAAAAAAAAAGTGTCTTACCTTTTTTTTTTATAATATAGAGCACTTTTACTTCATTAATGTAAACAATTTTAAATATCTCGGTGAAACGATTTCTCAGAATTTACAGTGGCGGACCCATATTCATAACGTTTGCTACCCTGCTTATCGGAGTCTATGCTTCATAAGACGAAGTTAAAAAATGCGACTAGTAAAGCCAGGCTGACAGCTTATTAAACTATGATACGGCCTATTTGGAGTACGCCGGTGTGGTCTGGAGTCGGAACAAAAATACTGACCCAGGAAAATTAGAAGTTCAAAGTTTGTTTGTGCGTTTCATACTCACCAAGTACAAACGAACAGAGTCCGTTACTAAAGCGCTTAATCAGTGTAGTCTTCCGTTATTAAAAACTAGAAGGAGAGTTGCCCAATTAAAACAGTTGTATTCAGTTTATAATAGACAAGTAGAAATCAACCCAGAACTATATCTAACAGAAGTGTATAAGCGATCACGTAGACTAAGTCACAAAAAAGGATTCAACCATACATCAGTAGGAGACATAATTTCAAACATTCATGTTTTGTTGAAGCGATTGAAGAGTGGAACGAGCTTCCAGAATGTGTTAACTCTTCTAACGTGCGTCATTTTAAATCTTCATTGGTCCATCTGTTTTCTCAATAAAAAAAAAGAAGGATGTTCAGAGTGCAGCTCTTGAGAAGGAGGAGAGAGTACGGAGGGGAGGGTATGCCCCTCCTTTTCCTTCGTACCCTCTCCTCCTCCCCTCTTCCTCCCCCTCCTACTCCCCTTATTTTATCCTCCTCTCCCCTCCTCCTCTCCTATTCTTCCCTCCTCGTTCCTTTCCCCTCCTCCTTTCCTCCTCCTTTGGACCCTCTCCCCCTCCTCCTCTATACCCTCCCCTCCTCCTCCATACCCTTCTCTCCTCCCACTGTTTCCCCGCTAAATTTAGCTGAAAAATTGACGCCACGTGACCTGAACACCAATTTAGCGGGGAAAATGACGTCACATGACTTGGTGTCACGTCACCTATGAACGAATTGAGTTTCTCCGAGAGATTTTGCGGGAAAATTTGCGTCACGTCACCTGAACACCAATTCAATTTCCCGCTAAATTTAGCGGAGAATCGAATTGCTGTTAAGGCCACGTAACGTCAATTCCCCGCTAAATTTAGCGGGGAATGAATTGGTGTTGAGGTCACGTGACGTCAATTTTCCCGCAATATTTAGCGCGGTTACGTCGACGCCGACGGCGATACCGCGAAACACGGAAACGTGCACCTAAGAGCTGCGCTCTATAAAATGCATGCCATAGAGATTGGGCGGATACTATCAGTGCTAATTTTCAAACTTTGTGCTTTTATATGTATAAATGTGAGCTGAAGTTGTAATATGCTTTCATTTTCTTGTGTTCTCGTGCCTTTTAGAAGTGATAACTTGGTGCAATTTTCTAAGTATATTTTGCACGTTACACTTTTTGTGAAATTGTACTGGTTTCTTTGTACCTCTCCTGTAATGACCCTCAAGATAAGGCCGACAGTATCAATGAATAAAAAAGAAAAAAAAAAAGCAATTGCGTTACAGAGTACAGCAAGGAACTTCTGAAAGTGTAGCGAGAACACCGTCTCAGCTGACGATGGCATGAGCCTGCTTCAAGACCTAATATACAATTTGCAGAAATCCCAAAAGGCGTCGCGGAAACGGCGCAACGAATGCTGGGAACGTCCTGTACGCTCCTTCTAGCCCCCGCAGTGTCTATCACAGTGAAGGGAGCGAGGGGGAAAGGGAGAGAGAGGGTAGCACTATCATGCTCGCCTGCCCTCGCCCGCTCAACTGCGTGTCCTCCGTAGCTTCGAAGGTTTTTTCTGTCGGACGCTACAGTCGATTCTATACAGGGTCTTTCCGGCATTCGTTTCGACTAAGCGACGGCGCTGCGTCCTTTGAGAAATGGTCTACTGACTACGGCCCTCTCGCGGAACAACGGTTGCTCAGGTTCTTCGACTTTGTACTATTTAGACAGAGCCCTACAGCAATCCGTTGAATGTGAAACAAAGGAGAACAGGACGATTGAATATGCATGATATTACAAAGACGCGATCATGAGTCTTCTTTTTTTCACGGCTAAAAGGCTATCTTCTGCAGGATTCGTCGGGCGAAATTTGTGCAAAAATAAAACATTAACATAAAAAAAATTGCCCATCTACATTAACCGGGGCATGTGAAATGCAGCCGGTCACACCCGAATGCTTAAAATCGAAATAATAAAACACGAAGGACAAGCACAGGACAACCACGTTCTTTCAATCGCCCTGTTCTCCTTTGTTTCACATTCAACGAAATTTCTGTAGGGCTCTGTCTAAACAGTCCTGTGCTTGTCCTCCGTGTTTTATTCTTTCGATTTTAAGTATTCATGTTCAACTCGCTCGCCTTTACCAGGCCCACACCCGAAACCTATAGTTTTCGGTGCTATGTAGAGGCACGGGTGTTAGTTAAATTGTAATATCTTTCGTGATGACCAACCCGATGTTTTTATGTACGACTTTCCCCTTTTCCTTGCCGTGCTGAGAGTTCTTTGTAAAAAAAAACTAAATTTAATTTTTTCGTGAAAAAAACAACGAAAAAGCTCAGTCCTTTTTTATATTAACCACCTCATTCTTTTCTTAATAAAAATCGAATAAAATCGAATAAAATCTAAGATCTGCTCATTCGACGCCAATTAGCGGATAATCATGATGTCGTAGAGAATAAAAAGTAATAGATAGATAGATTAGATAGATAGATTAGATAGATTAGATAGATTAGATTAGATTAGATTAGAATAGATTAGAATAGATTAGAATAGATTAGAATAGATTATAATAGATTAGAATAGATTAGAATAGATTAGATTAGATTAGATTAGATTAGATTAGATTAGATTAATAGATTGATAGATAGATAGATAGATAGATAGATAGATAGATAGATAGATAGATAGATAGATAGATAGATAGATAGATAGATAGATAGATAGATAGATGGAGGGAGGGAGGGAGGGAGTCTCTTTGATCGTCGTGAAATTGACTTAAGAAAGCGTCAAGAACGTATGCCTATATGCATATTTGAACCCCATGGCTTGTTGTACCTCGGTATTCGCTGCCCTCCTTATGTAAAATAAGAAAAAAAAAAGAAAAAAAAGATTTACGTATTTTTGGGTTTTTTGGTTAAGTCAACGCGTGGGTTTTTTTTATTGCCTGCTCGTACCACATACGGTGCAGTGCCTACCCGAGCTTTGTAAAATACCCGTCAGAGTCGACGTGATGGGGACTGACAATTTAGAAAACCCATTTTGGGAATATGTTTTATCGCGCGCACGTTCTCGGTGTATTGCGGAGCACCCACTCTATCGGCTACAGAAATCCAAAAATACTCTGTTCCCTTCACGCAAAAAAAAAAAAAAAAAACAGCAACAACAACAATGTGATTTTCCTCCCGGAGGCACGTCGGAAAGTACTTGCTTGGCTATTGTCATTATATGTCGTATTTTATTGGCTTGAAAACAGTAGTTTTTTCCAGCATCAAAGAAGAAGAGCAAAGTTGGATTCCTTCAAACAGGTAAGTGCACGCGTTATTTTTGATTAATATTGTTCATATTTTTACCAACTAACGTTTTTCTCTGTTTTCATTTGCCTTTCAGTATGTCGTCAGGCAGCGGAACTTTGTAGAAATAGGGTTGTATTAAAATAACGGTAATAATAGCTTTTGCTCGAAATAAAAGAAAATGAAAACGTAAACAAAGCTTTATAAAAATTTTATATTGTCATTTCAGGCAAAATGTCTAAAAAAACCGAAAAAGCTGCTATTCGATTCACGGTCATATTTCCCACGGCAGCCATATTTACTTGAACAGAAACTAAATGGGAGCATCATAGTGACAGTCAAACCTTTCGTTAAAGGGAAGCTGAAACACTTCTTGAAAAAAAAAAATGAGCTAGAGGTAAATTCTGGCATATTTTTATCCTGTGAATCGGAATATCACGTTCGTTTTCCCCGAGATGTAACTAAACGAGAGAAAACGCGAAAAACCTCCGACCAGTCGTGACGTCATACTAGGATTTTTGGGCCGCCAAGCGCGTGTCGCTTGTGTGGGCAGTGCGTGCGATCGCAAGTTATATTTTTCCGCACTGACACCAGTCGTGACGTCTCTTTCTGACCTTTTTGAAAATAGCAAGAGTGCGCGTGCATAGCTTTGAGAGGCGCTGAAGATGCGCGAGAGAGGGGATTCCAAAAAACTCTAATGTGACGTCACGTCCTGGGAAGGAGGGGCTTCGGCGGTAGCTTAAAAATTAATTTACGCAGCCTCCGTGCACCAAATTAAAAAAAAAAAATAATAATCTCTATATTCGTGATCCTGGAGGCCGAATGAAGGCCATTGAAGTGTTTGGGGAACCCGGTCGTCAGCGTACAGCTTTTGCAGCGGTGAGGACCCGAAACGTGATTTTCTAACACGACGAGAAAAGAAGCGGTAGTGCGAGGAACGCGAGGAGCACGAGCGGACATTCCATCGCTCGGGAGAAATGTGTTTCGGCGTCTCGCCGCAGCGGGGCGCCCGTCACGTGGCTCTCCTCTCATTCGTTGTCTGCCGCTCTACGTTTTCAATTTCGGCGGCCGCTTCTCGTGGCGATCTGCCAGACTACCAAACGTTCCGTGGAAAAAATCGTTCCAATTCCTTTATGCTAATGTTGACTATACTACGTATTTCGCCACTTGGCTTTGGAGGCACGTAAAAGATGTTTCTTCGTGTTATAGCAGTACGAATTTTCTTAAACGGAAAATCGTCTTCTCCTACGCAGTTTCCTTGGAGGAGCGCTACGGGCGCCGATTTATTCGGGAAAACGACGGGACAAATACATAACACACATTAAATAAATAAATAAATAAGACAACATCATAGATTACAACGCATATGAGATTGATCAGAAAAGAGGGATTTTTTTTTTTAAATATTTGTAATAGAGCAAAATAATGAAACGTGGAATGGAGTTTCGATACAGCTAAAAAACACGAATATATGTATATATCTAAATATATAATAGACTAAGAACAACACTACTTAATTCATTTGGTGCTACTTGCGGCCGCAGTTACGGCGCCCACGCTAATATCAATAGGAAGTTGTCGTATATCGTTTTCGCCCCCTGCAGCGTTTCCTCCGGAACTCGCACTACTCCGTCTCACAATAACTTGGCGAACTGAGGAGGCTGTGGACTCCGCGCGCCAATGAGAGCGCCGGAGCGAGGCACGTGAGAACACTGAATGGTGGAAGCCACGGCGGCCTCGTTACCGCAACAGCAACAGCGCCGTCCGAGACAAGAAGTACGCGCTTCTTTTCCTTTTAACGACAATTGAAGTCATGCGATTTCATCTCTATCGAGAATATATAAAATATAAAAAATAAATATTTACAAATTTAATAGTTTAAATTATATTTAAACCAATAAAGTGACGTCATATCCGTATCCGCTTTCGATTTTCTCTCCTTGTAGAGCAATGGCCATTGGTGAATCTCAGCCGTGTAATCGACCGCTTCCACTCAAAACATTGCCCTGGCATTATCACCCACACAGATTCGGGGGTAAATTGAGCGTATATATGGTTGTATAAGGAACTCTTACCGAAGAGCTCGCTACTCTAGCGGACGGCAATGTTGTGGCAGTGAACGTTCATTCGAAGTTCGTTGGTTTTGCAGCAGACGACCCTAAAGGCCCGTTCACACTCTTGCGACCGAGTTCGACCGAGAGAGACCAGACCGGTTTTTAAACCTCTTGCGATCTCTTAGGACCAGCTCCGCCTGCTGCAGCGGAGCTGGTCGTAAGAGATCGCAAGAGGCTTAAAAACCGGTCTGGTCTCTCTCGGTCGAACTCGGTCGCAAGAGTGTGAACGGGCCTTTAGCCAGAGGACGGCTGTCGATCTTCTGGCTAAGCACAAACAAACAATAATAACATATTTTCCTTTTACATGTTACCATAATTAAAGAACCTGGCAAAGTATCGTTGTTATCGGCTGATTCCGCACTCTGTTTGGCGGGGAGGCTGATAACAGCACTGTAGGGGTTACGGAATAAAAGTAACGAAATGCCTTGCTCGTTACTTGCAAATAAAAGGGATACGTTACCGACCTACGTTACCTCAAAATAAAAGGAACGCGTTACAGTTACCGATAAACTGTAACAGACGTTACTTTTGCGTTACTTTTATTTATGAATAAAATCGTTTTACTGTTTTGGCGTTACGAAGTAGGCATAAGCGTCATGTTTTAAGAAACCATATGTCCTCGATAAGACTTTACATACTTACTTTATATCTCTTAAACGTGCCTTGAGGAGGTTTTTGAAATCGCCTAAGTATGGCGATAACTCACTCTGCTGGCTCTAAGCATCCTAGAAATCCCTAAATCATAACGATACGCGGGCGATCTCCCTGTCAAAAAAGCAATCAAAGATCGCAACACACCGATAATAATCTCCGGCGATGGGAGGTACGTGTCCCGAAACCAGGACCACTGTCAGCCAACAGCAAGCCAAGGATTTTCGCGAATTCGACCGGTGGAACCGAGGAGTGATATCTCGAATGCGCGTGACTTTTTTCCCATACAGCCCGGACTACAATTCAACCCAGCGCTCCCTAAAGAGTTGAAGATCGTGCACATCTCTCCCGTGAAAAAAACAAACAAAATTTATATTGTTACGCTTTACTCTAAGCGTATATTGCCCTACGTGTTTCCTTCTGTCCTTTCATTCCGAACCTCTCCCTCTTCTTCTGTCACACTATCCTTTCACAAAAGATAAAAAGTACAATAAGTTCGGTTCAAGCTGAGCAGCCCTCGTACTCAGCAAGGCAATTTCTGTGAACCACAAGCATGCGCGAACGAGTATTGCGTTGCACACGGTATACCACATCGTTCAAGCGCGTGACAACGATGAATGGTCCTTGCCAGTTACGCTGTAGTTTGGGCGAAAGCCCTCGTTTTCGCAAAGGGTTGTAAAGCCACACTTTGTCTCCCGGTTGAAACACTTCTTGTGTGGTGTGCTCGTCGTATCGTGCCTTCATTCGCTGGAAAGCGGTAGGCAGGTGCCCTCGAACGAAGTCGTATGTCCGCTCAAGACGCGTCATACAGTCATTAGCATAACACGCGGGGTTAGAGGAACGGTCCGGCGATCTTGAGAAAGTGAGGTCGCACGGCATACGAATTTCCCGTCCAAAAAGAATCATGGAGAGTGACCCGGTGACTTCGTGAAGTGCGGTTCGATAGGAATAGAGGAACAGAGGGACGAAGCAGTCCCAGTCGTCTGGATGATTGCTGACCAACCTCGCGAAATGCTGCAGTATGGTGTGATTAAAACGCTCCACGAGGCCATGGGACTGTGGATGCAGCGGCGTCGTTATTGTTTTCGTGACGTCGAATAGTCGACAGACATCTTGAAAGACCTGTGACTCCAAGTTCAATCCCTGGTCGGAGTGTAATGACAAGGCTGCGCCGTATCGTGTTATCCAGTGGGTCACCAAGCATCTGCCACGACAGGGGCGGTTTGGTCAGGAATTGCGACGGCGTCTGGCCATTTTGAGAAATAGTCTACTATGACAAGGAGAAACCGGTTGCTAGTTTGTGTTCGTAATAAGGGACCTAAAACGAATGTGACCCGTTCAGATGGTGCTCCACTGACGCGCGTTCTAGCAACGGCGCGTGTGCTCTTTTGTTTGGGCCCTTCCGCGAAGCGCACAGGTCGCCCTGACGGCACAACAACTTGACATCGCTGTGGCACTGCAACCAGTAGAAACGCTCACGTATCTTCTGAAGGGTACATCTGACGCCAACATGGCCTCCTTTGGGACTGCTGTGAAGCTGTCGGAATGTCTGGGCGCAGAATTCGGTTAGGGCAACTAGTTGCCACACGACTTGGTCACAGTGTGTGATTTTCAGCGTCGGTACAGAAGTCAGCCACGTAACTCTAGTGTGTCCCACTAGGCCAAATAGCTTAATGCTGCTGGAGATACGTGGGATATCGCAGTACGTTGTGACTGACGGCCGTTTTGTTTCCACTGGCCGAAAGCAGGGTCACGTGACTGGGCCTCTTGTATCTCTTGCGGTGACCACATGCTCTTGGAGATGGTGACAGGGCAGAGGGTGCGACTCGGGCCCGAATTACGGCGAACCATGCTCGCCGAATTACGGCGAAAAATGTCTACAAAAGCCCTCACTACATGGATGCCTTGAGAGGGCGTCAGCGTTACTGTGGTGTGACCCCGCACGATGCTTAATCTCGAAGTCGCACTGCTGGAGATGTCCTACAGCAGACAACTTGACCTTCTTGTTCTTTAAAACCAAGACGCCATGTCAACCCTGCGTTGTCCGACCGGATTATGAAGTTCCTGCCACACAAATAGTGATTAAAATGGGAAGCTAGGAGCCTTCACCATAGCAAGAAGTCCACGTCTTGTGGTGCAATAGTTTCACCATGTTGATTTAACCTGAGACTGGGGTAGAGAAGAAACATCAAGACGTAGAAGGGACAGAAAAATAGACAGGACGACGTCTCAATAGTTTCAATAGTTTCATTTTGGCTTTGTGATGGCTTTGCTGTAGTAGCCAATCATTTGTTCATGGCCTTCCTGTTGTTTAGACAGTACTGCACCTGTCGCGGTATTGCTCGCACCTGTGGCCAAAACGAACAGCGCGTTGTCTCTTGGGTAAGCCAGCGCTGGAGGCGACGTTAGCGCACACTTTAGTGCGTCAAAGGACTCTTGGCATTCAGTAGACCATTTGAATACCTTGGACTTCTTGGTCAAGGCATATAGAGGCTTGGCGGTAGTACGTCGCCAGACCGAGGAAGCTCAGAACGTCACCACCTGATGCTGGAGCTGGCCAGTCGGTGATTGCTCATAACTTCAATGGATCAGGAGAGACGCCACTGGCTTCAATACCGTGTCCTATATATCGGGCTTCCCGAGCAAAAAGGGCGCCTTTTTTGGGGCTCAACTTCACGTTTCCGGCTTGAAGTCTCTTGAGCAACAACTCGAGATTAGTCAGATGTTCTGTTAACGCCTTTCCAATGACAACACTGTTGTCTAAATACACAAGGCAAGTGGACCAGTTCAGTCCCTCGAGGACGTTTTCCATTAGACGTTGGAATGTTGCGGGAGCGTTGCATGGCCCAAAGGGCATGACTGTGACTCCATAGAGAGCGTTGCCGGTGTTGAAAGGCTGTCTTTTCACGGTCTGAGGAATGCACGGGAACTGGCCAGTAGCCGCTCTTCAAATCATCGGTGAAGAAGAAAGTAGATCCCGCGAGCGCGTCTAGGACATCATTTGTCCGTGTTAGTGGAAAGGAGTCTTGCTTTGCGATGTCAATTAGCTTCCTATAATCGACGCAAAATCAAGTCGATCTATCCTTTTTTTTACCAGGATGATCGGCGAGGACCAGGGTCCATAGGCTGGTTCAATGACACCTTGACTGAGCATTTCTTCAACGCGATCATTCACGTGTGAACGTTTCGCCAGTGGTACTCTGCGAGGCGGTTGCTGAATGGGGTCTGCATCACCGGTTATGATGCAGGTGCGTAGCCAAACTGATATTTCCTAAGTAAGTGTCACTAGTGCAGAATACAGCCGAAAACGTGATAGTAAGTTCTGCAGTAGAACAGGTCATTCTCTTGAAGGCGAGGAGCAGAGAAGTACCAGGTGAGTTTTGACACCAAGAGACCACGGTGTTAGCTAGTTTAATGCCAACCAATTCGCATAGCACACTGATACAGTCGCCCAGCCGAGATGAAATGCTCGTGCACCAATGTGAAGGATCCCTTGAGCAAAGTCGAGCACGCATTTGTGGCTTCTTAAGGAATCCATTCCTTGTATGCAAACGTCAGCGACTTCTGCCATGACCACGGGTAGTGTCGTCTGCAGGCCACCAACTTGAAACGGAACATTGGCTTGTCCCAAAACTGCAAGGGTAGCGCCAGTTACAGTTTGAAGTCTGGAATCAGGTCCCACCGGCATGGCTGAGAGCTGTAACTGATTGAAGACCAGGGTCAGACGACTGAGTTTGTCGCTCCGGTGTCTATCAATGCCCGCACAGGGACAGCATTCATTGCACGTTGGACGCAGATAGATGAAGGTGAAGCTACTGAGCAAGCAGAAATACTTTTCTGTCGTGACGCACTTTGAGCACCCGTTGGCCGGGCATCTGGGGTTGTAAGGGGACACTGCATCTTGCTGTCTCCTTCTTGTCGGCAGTTCCAGGAGATCATCTTTGGTAGGACAGAGGCGGGTGCAGCAGATGGATGCCTCGTAGCCAATCGTGATGCCTTACGGGCGGCCGTCCACTTCTAGGGCATACATGTGAATGGCTCGAAGTGTTTGAGGACGAGAAAAGCGAACTGCATCATGAATCTCAATTGACGCAATTGCATCAATAAACGCCGCAGTGCCAACGGCAATCACAGTCTCTTCAGGCGAACCCACGAACGAAAGCGTGTAAGACGCTCGATGTCATCAGCGAGCTGAGACAACGTCTCACCCGAATTTTGTCTCCGGTGGTGCAGTTGGGTGTGGTATAGGTAGAGTTGATGCCAATCATCGAAGCGTTTCTCCAACACTTGAACTAGAGAGAAGTACGACGTACGAGGCTCTGGCGGCATGTGGCGAAGGACCTGTAATGCTGAACCTCTGAGATTTACTGCAAAGGCCTGTGCCTCTTGCTCGTTGGTCCATCGACTGGCGGCAGCAAGGATCTGAAACTGTGTCACGTAGGCGGACCAGGTGTCAGTGCCGTCAAATTGTGGCGACCGTAGCCTGACATCCGTCGCAGGCGGGGCGATGATCGGTAGAGCCATTCGTGGAAGTTCATTTTCACCAGTTGGTAAAAATCTTGGTTCTGCCAGCGCTCGGAAGCTTTCAACGATTGCGACTGATGTTCTCTCAAAGGAGCTTGAATTGGCCTCCAAGAGAGTCACATCGCGTTGCCTGAGCTCTTGGGCAGCCCGCTGGTGCTGGACATCCAGCAGAGCTGCAAGGGCGGTCGAGGCATCGACTTGAATGTTAAGCCCAACGGGATCAGGAACTGATCGGGACGGGATGGCCCCTCCTCCAGGCCGCGGAAGCCCATCCTCAGGTGGTCGAGGAGGGTCCATGCTTGCCGGAAGATGATGTCCCGAACGGAACTCCACCTTTGACACCAGTAGTTACGCTTTATTCTAAACGTATCTCGCCCGTGGTGTTCCCTTCTGTCCTTTCAATCCGAACTTCTTCTCATTCTTCTGTCACACACAATATATATATATATAAGTTTTTTCACCTTCATGGCAATTATATATATATATATAATTGCCATGAAGGTGAAAAAACTTACGCGAGACAACGTCACATTTGATCTTGAACTATTTCCAATGAAAGGAGAGATCGAATCCGAAATTGTAACGAATGCGGGGGCTCAGTCTGGCCCTGTAGCCGATGTGACCCATGATAACACAAAGACACTGCAAGAAACGAATCTGCAGAACGTGGTAAACCTCTCCAGAATCCCATTATCCTCCGACGAGCTGGCCCTTCCTTCTAGTGGACTAAAAGTTTGCCCAACTACCGGGCAATACAGCGAGTTTCAACTGTTTCGCGACCTGGCTTTGGCAGTATTTTCATAAAAAACTTCCGGACATAAAGAATTTGGCCATACCATGTGGCCCTGGTGATTGGACTCCAGGCAGCGGGAGGAACAGGTGTTTGGACCTCTACATTAACGATGTCCAGAGAGAAATTATACAGACGCACCAAAAACACAGGTCCAACAGGCACACTCTAAGCCTACTCGAACGGCACACTATAAAATCACTGTGCTCAATGACCGATGTCGTCATCAAGCCCGCTGATAAAGGGGGTGCGATTGTGATAATGAATTCCGACCACTACATAAAAGAGGGCCGCAGACAACTGAATGACTCTAACTTTTACGAACACCTTACTTGCGAGCCCCTTGTGAGCAATACGAAAATTGTAACGGAGACGCTCGCCACCCTAGAAAGACAGAACAAAATTACACTAAAACTTTAGTTATCATTGAAACAGACGCAGCCCGGCCGCTACTGGCCGTTTTTATATGTTACCCAAAATTCACAAAATTGGTAACTCGGGCATCTGGTGTTTTAACGCTGACTAAACCTATCTCGGGTTTGTAGACAATCTTATCAGACATATTCTAACTACCTTCTCGTCATACATCAGGGACACTGGCTATTTTCTCAGGGAGGTTATCCAGATCAATATTCCTGATGGCTCATTTCTTGATCATTCCTATGCACCAGCATACCATACGACAATGGTGTAACGGCACTATTGGAAGCATAAGGTAAACACAAACGGCTTGACACACCCGATAGTAACATGGCTGCAACGTTCACAAAATTGGTCCCTCAACTAAATGCTTGCAATTTAACAGTAATCACTACCTCCAAATAAACGGAACAGCCATGGGCACAAAAATGGCACCGAACTTTGCTAACATTTTTATAGGTACCCTCGAGTCGCAGTTTATTGACACATGGCCCATCCGCCCCATTTTCTATAAGAGTTCCATCGACTACTTTTTTCTAATTTGGTCATATTTCGAAGACTAATTGCTGAGCTTCATAGAACGCTTCAATGGGGTGCATCCGAGCATTAGGTTTTCACATGAATACTCACAGACGTCGATCAGCTTCTTGGATGTGAGCATGTACGTGAAGGAAAACAAATTATACGAACGAAACTCTATCGAAAACCTACCGACTCCCAGAAATACCTACGTTATCACAGTTCACACCCACGTCATTGCAAAAACAGCATCCCGTTCAGTCAAGCCCATAGGTTCCGACGAATCTTCTCCAAACAGGATGACTTTAAAAAAAAGCCCTGAAAATCTCCCAGGCATATTGGTACTGCAGAAATACCCGAGAGGTGTCATTGACGATGCGATAGATAGAGCCAGAGCAACTTACCGCAACGAACTGTTGGCGGATCGCCCCACGACGAGGGACGATCGCCGGCCAACTAACCTCGTCATAATGTGCAGCACTCATTTTCCCAACGTCAAAAACATTCTTAGCAAACACTTCAGTGAAATCTAACAAAGCCAGCAACTAAAAAAATACTTCCATCACCTCCCCGTGTCACTTACCGACGTTCTAGAAACCTGAAAGACATGCTCGTTAATTCCCGCACCACACGCGCCTCCTTCTGGGATTCAGACCTTGCGGAAAGCCTGGGTGCAAGGTATGCGCCCACATCGTCAAGGTTGATACCGCCAAAAGCACGAAATTAAATTTCACTATGAGGATTGACGGGGACCTTACGTACTGCACTCCTAACGCTGTCTACCTCCTCCAGCAGGCTTGTCGGATGCAGTATTTGGGAAAAACCAGGACAGTCTTCAGCATCATATTTAACAACCACCGATCCCATTCGACCACATGACCAGTCTTCCACTTTTTGAACACTTGGCACTACCTGACTACTCAACTGATAAAATCTCTGTCATTCTGCTTCAATCCGGCTTTAGATCAAACCTAGGACGGGAGCTCAAGGAAGCCCACCTTATATACAAATTTGACGCGGTCAAATTGTCGCCGCTTCTCTCCCCCCCCCCCCCCCCCTGCTCTACCCCCTTTTCCTCTTTGTTTAGCAGATGTGTTGAGAGCGGCTCCTCTGGGTTCTTCTGGTCGGGACTCGCCTGCGGCGGAGCGGGCGGGGCTCGGCTCCGACCGGGAAGCTTTGCTCGACCCGCCGCGTGTGGCTTCCTGCCCTTGGGGTCAGGGTCCTGCCATCATGGTTTCTTCGTCGAAAATACTTTTTTTATTTTTATTTTTATTTTATTTTCTGGAGACACTGCTCTGTTTCAATGATCGTGCTGCCTGTCGCAAACCTTAATTTCAATTAAAACTTGTGTTTGGGCGAGTTGGTTCATACTGATTTAAAAGGTTAAAAAGCGCGAACAAAACAAGGACAATATAGACACAAAGACGACAGGACGGGCGCTAACTCACAACTGATTTTATTAGAAAAAAACATTGTCACTTTTATATATATTTGGACCTTATGGTCATGTTTTCCGACGACCATGTTTGTTGGAAGTATAGCCCGCGTTCCAAGAAAAGCCTTGTTTCTTACAAAAGTGCACATTCCAAACTGGTCAAGAGAGGTATAGCGTTAACTTGTCTTCAGGCAGCTCTTGCAAAAAGTTGCAAACATCAGATGGGCTCCAGTTTTGCTCAGCAAGTAAAAAGGTTAGAAAACATAGGGTACCCACCTAACCTAGTTTCGAGCTGCTGTGAGAGCCTACTTCAAAAAATAAAAAGAACTAACTTACAAGGGGGCAGCCAGACAAATAAAGTTAAAAGACGTGTACATGTGATTCCTTATTGGCATAAAGTGTCTCACAACATTAAAAAGATAGCAAGTAGATACGATGTAAATGTTGTTTTTTCGGCCCCTTGTAAGCTCTCAAAAATCTGTCCGATGCTTACACGGCAGAAAAAAGCACTCTGCTCTAAGAAGCACGCCGTACAGTACACTGAATGTGTGACCAATGTTGTATACGAGATTCCACTAAGCTGTGGAAAAGTTTATATTGGACAAACCGGCCGCTGTTTTAACGATAGGGCACGTGAGCATAATCTTTCTGTGCGCAACAACGCGGGTGGACACCTGGCCGACCACTGCAGGCGATGTGCTGACTGTAAGCCTCTTTTGGCTGCTACAAAGTTTTTAAAGAAATCAAAAGATAAAACCGAGAGAGAGATTATAGAGGCGTTTTATATCAAAAGGAACGATGACAACTGCATAAGCATGCCTTCCCTCTTTTTGCTCCAGAAAGAAGTAATGTTTCTAGATGGCTGCTTGTGAGAGTGGTGATTGGTTGCAGTGTGGGTGTGGCATTTGATCTTGTGTATAAAAGTGACAATGTTTTTTTCTAATAAAATCAGTTGTGAGTTAGCGCCCGTCCTGTCGTCTTTGTGTCTATATTGTCCTTGTTTTGTTCGCGCTTTTTAACCTTAATTTCAAATGTTTTTGCTGCTACAGGCACCTTTTTATATTGCGCATTCTGCCTTCCCCTCTCATGTTTTGCTTTCTATTCTCCCTTTCCGAGCGAGAATCTCGGTCATGCTATAACCCTATTCACTTCAAAGTCACGCTTGAAGAAGGAGGGTCCCCCTTCGAAACGTCCGATTAAACTATCCAAGCTTGTTTGAACCTCGGCGGTCTCTCTCTCTTTCTCTTTATATATATATATATATATATATATATATAATGGTATATGCTACGTTGTTTTTTAGATGATTATTGCAGTATTATGTACCCTCTCCACAAACAATATTTTTCGACTACTCGTTTTCGCTTTTATCATCTACAAAAGCATGCTTATTTCGTAATAGCAGCATTTGTCACATGTCGTCCTGGCTGCCTGAACCGGAGATGAGCTCGGCCTGTTCGATCTTTGGTTGCTTTTTTTTTTTTTTTTATTAGGGAAATCAGCCGCGCATTGTTATGATTTATGGGTATCTAGGATGCTTAGATCCCGCAAAGTGAGTTATCCCCATATTTGGGAAATCTCAGAAACCTTCTCAGGGCACCTTTAGGCCGGAGTCACACTGCCTATACCTTATACAAACGACAGTCTGGCGGACATTAGTCACCGCAATATCCACGGTTCGAATGCCGCGTATCAAACTGCTCCTTGAACTCGTTGCCATATGGCATTCGAAGCGCGGATCTCGTTGTGACTTGCGTTCGAATCTGTATGCAGACTGTCGTTTGTATGATGTATATGCACTGTGACCCCGGCTTTACGGTTCCACTTGAATACTCACGCGAAAAAAATGCAAATAACAACGTGAAGAACTCAAAAGCTCATATAACTTAACGCCTACAAAAAAAAAAAAGAAAACGAAATTGACGTGTAGCTTTCTTAAAAACAGTTTTGGAAGGAAAATGTAACAAGTAACGTAACTACGTGACCAGTTGCTTAAAGTAAGTAAGTACGTTTCATGTTTGTGTATTGAAAAGTAGGAGTACGTTACTACGGTATGGAAAAAAAGTAACGCGTTACAGGTAAGGCCGTCACTGGTACCACCAACACTGGCTGATCATATGGTTCTCGAACTCGCGATGCTATGTGTTTCTTATGTTGGCAGTGGCTACACCATCGACAACTCCGATTTGGGCAATATATATTTTGAAGGAGAACTCCTGGGTTTTTTCATCGCGGAAGAAACACTCCGCCTTTGGCCTTTCCGAATGCTGGTGTAACACTTCGTGTCTTAAATAAAGCGTTTTCTTTTTTCGTTTTTTGCCGTGTATAGACCATGGTGTCTGCTCTGTTCCATGGGCGCCGCCATGTTTATTTATGCTGACGCAATGACACAGTAGGGAGCCTGTGCTTTTTGCAAGACTCCGTTTTTTTTTTTTTTAGAAACTTTCGCACATATCGTAGTGTGCAAAAACGTCAGAAATGCATAGCCACGAAGCTCCAAGAACAACACCGATGCCAAGAGCGCTGTAAAAAAACAAAATTTTGTTTTATGCGCAGCCCCTCTCTTCGCCAGAGCGCGCGTTTGAGATTATTATTTCCAATTTTTATCGCTGGGGGGTCAGAATTTCGGACACTGGTCTATATATTTCAACCCACTTTACAAATTATAAGTTTCTCTCCTTTTTTTTGAACGTGGTTTTAGGCAACGTGACCTGCCCAAAACTTTTGTAATTAACTTATCTTCTAATTTGTTTTGATTTTCGGACGCGCTCCAACTTTTCTCCCATCACCCCTCTTCTTTCATTCCAGGCTCCTTTCGCGCGTATACCTTTCTCCCGTTATGGAAGAATAATATTTACGGGTGGGCGATCTTTTTTTTTTAACAATTAATGCTTCAAATAAAAACAAAATGAAAAATGAGAGCAGCAACAACGATAGCGGGGCCGCGAACGTAATATAAGAGGTACTCGCTTTACTCTCTCTCTTTCTCTCTCTCTCTCTCTCTCGATCTCTCTCTCTCTCTCTCTCTCTCTATATGTATATATATATATATATATATATACAGGGTGTTTTTTTTTTAAGCTTAACAGATTTGTTTAAAAAAAGCCGTGAAAGTTACACTCATGCCGCTTGTGGAGGTGAGTTATACGGCCAGGGGGACACATTATAGGAGGCTAATCATAACAATCAGTCGGCTAATAATTTACAATTCGTTAATTAACTTTTTAAATAATGAAAATAGACATATGGTTCCAATTAGAAACTTGCTCAGCGTCATCGAAAACCCCTAAATCAGTCATTTTCAGAAAGACTTTGACCGCGTGAGAAGCGTAGTAGTGCACTAAAGTTACCGCTCGTGGAGCAGGTACAAGGCTGGGACTAGATAAGAGACGGAAAAATCGCACGGGCGCCTTATCGCAACCTCTAGCTTTGTACCTGCTCCACGAGCGGTAACTTCAGTTCACTACTACGCTTCTCACGCGCTCAAACTCTTTCTGAAAATTACTGATTTAGGGATTTTCGATGACGCTGAGCAAATTTCAAATTGAAACCATATGTCTATTTTCAATAATTCAAAAGTTAATTAACAAATTTTAATTAATTAGCCGACTGATCGTTACGATTTGCCCCCCATAATGTGTCCCCCTGGCCGTATAACGCACCTCCACAAGCGGCATAAGTGTATCTTTCACGTTTTTTTTAAGCAAATCTGTTAAGCTTAAAAAAAAAAAAAAACACCCTGTATATATGTATATATTTTTTTTTCTTTGCGGCGAACAAAAATATATTTTAGACACACCTGCATTGTGTTTACGTTTTTAAAAGAAGCTGCTTTACAGTCACTGAATCAGTGAATTTCAAGCTTTTCTCTTGGCAGCGGGAATGTTCTAGTTGTTTTATCGCTAGAACAAACACCCAGTCTGGCAGCAGTGTGGGCGAATGAACAGCTACCAGCTCTTTCCTTGTCCGTAATCCACTACGAATCAAATTTTTTTTCAGACTGATTTCTTAGAAGAGATGTGTTCTGTTGTGTGTGTGTGTGTGTGTGTGTGTGTGTGTGTGTGTGTGTGTGTGTGTGTGTGTGTGTGTGTGTGTGTGTGTGTGTGTGTGTGTGTGTGTGTGTGCGCGTGTGTGTGCGTGTGTGTGCGTGTGTGTGCGTGTGTGTGCGTGTGTGTGCGTGCGTGTGCGTGTGCGTGTGCGTGCGTGTGCGTGCGTGTGCGTGCGTGTGCGTGTGCGTGTGCGTGTGTGTGTGTGTGTGTGTGTGTGTGTGTGTGTGTGTTAACTGGAGGTTGCTAACTAGTGCCGTTCTCATCTTTGGCAGCCTCGGAAATGCAGCTGTAAGCTGCTTGACGACGGCTAACATATTGTATATATTTGTATTGGCATGATACCAGAGTCATCTGGCACAAAGAGCATAATGAGTGTGCTAGTGTGAGTGAAACCCGCATATTCAACACGATAATTTCGGTGCGCGCTTGAAACTTTATTTCGATACTTTGTACGTGTAGGCTCGAAGTCCGCAGAATAGCTGCTGCTGATGGACATATTAAAATTGCTCTATAATTTCTTCAATGCTGCATGCATAGATACAGAGTAGGAAAAAAAATATAGGGCCTATGCATACAGTAGCGTTCCACTACGCTTCCTTAACATTGCGTTTTGATACGACGGCGAGTCACCAGGACATTCATGCTTCGAATGTCGCTTGCAGAGCTACTCCTTGAATTGGCTGCCATGCCTGAAGAACGGAAGTTCCAGTGTCTCGCCATCCTAGCTGCACGGAAGCTCTTCTAACGTTGATTGAAAACGCGTTTATTGGTGCCTAACTGGCACGACTGTCATACTTAGCCGAAGTAGTCAAGCGGTCAAATGCTACTCTGTGGATGGGCTTTTAGTATCAGTGCGGATTCACCTCTTCGGCACGTCTCCCTCATACGGTGTCGAACATGAAATTTTACTCCGTAAGTTTAGTTGATCAAAGCCTTATATCAGAAGGTCCAAGACGCGACGTCCTTGGGAACCAAAGGCGATAACTCAAGCTTCCACCGTATTTTTTAAGGACACTGTGGAACATGTCCTTCTGAAGTGATGGTAAGTGCCGCTACGGCACTCATTGGCCACGAACGCAAATTAAAAATATTCTCATTAAAACTTTGGTTTGGGTTAGTTGGTCCATGGTAGGTATAAGGTTTAAAAGCGCAAACAGACAGGGACAAGAGAAAATAACACAAACGACAGGGACAAGGCGGCTTGTCCCTGTCGTTTGTGTTATTTTCTCTTGTCCCTGTCTGTTTGCGCTTTTAAACCTTATAAAAATATTCGTCGACAGATTGATTGTTGACGAGCGTATACGTCTGAGTGACGCAGAGCTTGTGTCCACTGCGCGAGCTGGGGCCGGCTGACGTGCTTCGGCACGCGGATGCATCAGAGTGAAAATGCGGAAAACTTTCGAAGGATAGGAGGTTCGAAATACTGCGCTATATTTTAACATTTTTGTTCAGAGAAGCGGGCTTTAGGCTTTGTACGCTCGTGCACTAGTTTTATTTTTTGGATCACTAAACGATGTGCGATTAGCAAAATCCTAATTTATCTCAACCGAAAATTCACTTCATGGGGCCCTCTAATGACACTTAAGGGGGCCCTCTAATGACACTTGAGCTTCTGCCCTATTTATGTTATTACCTCTTAGTGGTTCGGGGTACCCGGGGAACAAGTAGTAGCCACGAAATAGCGCATGATATTTAAATTCGATCATACAAAATAGTTCAGCGTCCCGTGGTGACACTGTTAAAAACGCGCGACCGGTAACGTCGCCGGTAATTAGCGGCAGAACCAGCCAAACCAGCCGGCGCGCCTGTACACGAGCGCTGCTAGCGCATTGAGCTGACATGAGCGCTAGCCCTCGCTCGGGCGCCCCACCGCCCCATTTGGGAATCAGCCTGTTGGGCCGGTCGGAGCGTGTGCGCGACGTTCATTCCTGCGATTTGAATCTGCCGTGAGTCGTGTGATATTCTCGCCATTCAGTTTTGTGTCCCCGTGTTTTTGTGCTGGATTAGGCGAGTCTCTACGTGGACGGCTCTGCGCGCTGAACGGAGAAGCTTCGAAGGCCGGGCTGCCGGCCAAAGCTTCAAGCTAGATGACGAGCCCAAGGGAGAGTTAACAGACCTTTTACCAGTAAGCTTCCGTGCATGCATACCCAGACAACACACGTAGTCCCCAAGAGGTCCCCAGAACGTCCGAACGTCCAGCTCAGTAGGTGGACGTCCGTCATACCTCCTTCGGTCGTAGACTCCAAGATCGGGCTCAGCGGCTCAGTGAGAACGGTGGCGGCAGTCAGGTGTTGAGCTCTTGAGGAGGAAGAGAATGCGTGACACAGTTCACACAGTCGGGAGAACGCCGGCGGAGGGCCCACGGACGTCCGTGGCTCATCCAACTTATCCACTCCCAGATACGAAACTAAAGAAAAAAACTTCTGCCAATGCAATTTCTGTCTTCTTTCAGCTTTACTATAATTACTAAACTATTGTAATCTATGAAGAACACGATGTTTATTAAAGTTATTAACAGCGCCTTCTATTGTATATCGCGCATATAGTCAATACGAACTGTGGGCTTGGGCACATCAGCCAGATCAGTGCTCAGAACAAGAAGCAGCGCCTTTGTTCGATGTGCCAGGTCTGCTGTGTTCGTAGATTAACCGTTTTAATTTACTACGTTTTCCTGGGTTCCTCGACCATTTAGTTGAGTGGTTTCTCAAAGAGTGATCTGTACAACTACACGTGTGATTCGTCCATGTTTGGAATCTACTTAGCTTACAACCGGTCATCTCTTCAGTCTTGGCCACTTTCGCATGCAACAAGGAAGTGTTTACGTTTTTACATTCAAAGTCAAAAGTGCTATATTTCCACTGCTACATGAGGATTATGTCTGAGGTGAGAACTCTTGGGATGAACTTATACCTTAATTACTATACTTTGTTATGGAATCTGATTGTCTGAGCGATTCATTTTAGAGCGCAGCCCTTAGGCGCCTGTTTCCGGCTTGAGCGGCGTCGCCGTCGGCGTCGGCGTAACCGCAAGGTCACGTGACCCCCCCCTCCCCCAAGATTACGTGACCCCCCAGGTCACGTGACCCCCCTCCGAGGTCACGTGCGTGACCCCCGAGGTCAAGTGACCCCCCAGGTCACGTGGCCCCAGGTCACGTGGTCCCCTGGTCACGTGACCCCCTTCCCCCCCCCCCCCCCCCCGAAATCCCGTCACCCCCCCCCCCCCCGAGGTCACGTGACCCCCCCCCCCCCCCCGCGCCTTCCTTGTTGCTTTATTTTTTGTATTGAAACTGTCTTTAATGCAAGCATTACAATTTGGACACTGGCTGGTAATACTGAGTAGAACCAACGTCATCACGTTTCAAGGCCTTCTCATCCAGGTAAACTTGCTGCCTACCGTGTAAGTGGAAATTCACTTGAAATTTGTTTTTGTTACGTTCCCTTCGACTGTCACAGGGACAAGCATGACTGGTGCTGGCGAACACCAGAAGAATCAACTGAGTAAGCGTAAAACCTTTTCGGAAATGCTGGGCCGCAAAGGTACGCAGTGAAAATTTATCTGAATAATTGCTACGTCAGGTATTCTCTTAAGTTTCCTTTTAACATGTCTTTAGTTTTTTGGGGGGCCAAAAATTCTTACCTGCAATGTGCTCTAAATATAAAATACATAAATAAACCAGACATTTGGACGGGGCTTTAGTAGTGTTGCTGGACATACAGTAGCTGTCTGATGATAGAGCTCCAACTGAGGCTATTGAATGCTGCATTTTTCTAAGGCGGGACAACTCTTGACCGTAATATTATACGCTTGAATAAAAAAAAGAACTGATAGAGGCCTAAGTGCCCGCCATTTATTGTGAGTGCTTTTCTGCACCCACTGAAGAAGGACAGTCACAGTACTGAATAAATACCGAAACCGTACAATCAGCCAGTTCTCAGCATGTCCAAGGGTGCGGCAGGGTGCTTAATGACATCTTGCGCAAGGTCCAACCAGCTTAAAATAAGTTAACTTTTCTTCATACCTTTTGGTTTTTCAGCTGTCCCAGGGTCAAACAGCAACCAGCCGAATATACGGAAGAAACATGAAAGCCCCTTGAAGGGGCTGGGCAGGCGTGGTAGGGAGCTGGAATGTTTAAGCATGCTTCTTTTTTTTACTTTTTGTTTCTAAATGCCTACATAATAGGTACTGTTACATTATGCTGCATTACATTTATTAATTACGCCTTACTTTGCCTCGTAAGTAACAAAAAAGTTTTGTCTTACAGATCTAGAAAGAAATTGATAAATTCATTGACAGAACTCTGCTTTAATTGCTGCAACATTCACGCTGGAAATAAAACTATTAGGTGATGATTTCCTTCTAACATCCTACATGTGATCACATAAAGCACATTTGTATCTGATAAACAAAGTTGGTTGCTTGTACGCCTTTCTTACATTTGAAAAGCTCTGCCTTTTCGAACTGCTATTAATGGCTCAGCGTTTTTCTTTTTGTCAGAGTTTGAGAAGCAAGTCCTCCGGATGCTCCACATCATCAGCTTGAAGCAGACACAACATTTGACTCAGTTAGTCCTGCTTGTGCCACAGGCAAA
Source organism: Ixodes persulcatus (assembly GCA_013358835.2). Taxonomy (NCBI): domain Eukaryota; kingdom Metazoa; phylum Arthropoda; class Arachnida; order Ixodida; family Ixodidae; genus Ixodes; species Ixodes persulcatus. The sequence goes on from JABSTQ010010521.1 coordinate 1,169,593, forward strand.
TGAAATCATCCGCGGCTCTAAAGGGGATATCATCGAAGCACCTTTTGTGGATGTAGAAGAGTTCGAGAACTAGAATGAGCAACTCACGGCTTCACAACCACTAAGAAACGTCTGGTGGGTACCTGGATTTCATTTACAATTTTATTTACAATAGCTGCTTAAAAGCAGCTATGTATAGACTTGTGCTTATACATCAATGTGCTTTTCTTTATTTTAGAAAAAGTGCATGCAAACGTTTGGAGGAAAAAACCACGGGGACGGGACACGAAGAATACTGAAAAAACTGCTCAGTGACGAAGTAGCCGTCCAGTATAACTGGGCGGGAGCTAAGGACAAAAGGAAGTTTCAGGACCTTGTATGCTGTGGCATCCTGTGCCGTAAGTATTGTGTGAAAAATATTTGCCTTGCCAAGTTCTAGCTTTTTACAAGTGCCAATGAAATACCTCTCTCAATTCCGATAAACTTCGAAGCTATTTTGTCTCGCAGCCACATACTCTTAATTGTGCATTGCGTTTACATTCCGGTCGTATGAATGAGAAAACAGTTCAACTCTAGATGCTTAATGTTCATTTCTACTCGATATCGTTTTCAGAGGTTGTAAACAAGGAAGGTGGGCAGTGCAACGTATTGCAAAACTAAAGAGGTGGTAGCCAGCTGGCTGCGTCACGTAAAAGAGCGACTCCAGGCCACCAACCAAAAAGACTAATAATTTTGATCGGTTTTTTGTTGTAGACAACTTTTTCAGATTTAATTTTTATTGAGTGCAGAGATTGCTCACCTAGTCAGAAATTCAAATATTCGGGAAGGTTAAACCCCTTTTGAAAGAGTCGTGCACAATAAAATATTTTATTTCTTTTCCGATGCAGCTGATCTTTACATGCTTGCTTCCTACTAGAATGAAGGCTAATTTAGACGTTTGTGTTCTGAGTATGACCGACTGTATTACGAATGCTGATGACGAGATGCCACATGGGTACCGACGTAGCATCTCGTGTAAGCATCCGTAATGGGTCGTACTCACAACGGAAATGTCTGAGTAAGCCTTCACTCGGGGTATGTATAGCTGTGACGTATGCATGTTAGATATTGTCCGTCAAAAGTCATCACAACATCCTGGAATGATCCAGTGGGATTAATTCAGGATGGCCATAAGGAATCCTGACACCATCCTGAGTTAATCCTGTGGGATGTCCTGCGGACAACCTGAAGACTTACCAGTCTGTGACATTTGGACACCATGAGGAGATTGCCAGGAGATCCTCGGGACATCACCAGTACGCACACCAGTTTTGTTACGGACGTCCTTTGGATGTCCTAAGAACATCTGTGTGTTGTTCGGGTACGCACCCTCCACTGGCCTTGTCTCCCGCTGTCGCCATTTTCGCGGGGCAAAGTTCTGGTCGACCAACATATTCAGCACCCATCCTTGCGCGAATTTCGTCTTTTTTGGTGATTCTTGTGTTAGTATGCCAGTATGGGGCATAAAAGGCAGCGGAGGTGAACGGAACGATGCCAATCTACTCTGACGGGCGGAGGCAACTTGGGCTGCCCTTCATTCGTAGTACAAAGACAACTCGCTAGACGGCGCTCGTTACTGGAAAAAGGGTCCATTGGAAATTGGAACGACCTCGTGTATGAGCTAATATATGACCGTGTGCGAGTCGTATCTCGCCAGCAGCCGTTCCCACTTGAAACAACAAATTCCAAAAATAGCAGCGGTGTTTTCAAACAACTAAAACTCTAAATAGAACGGACCTCAACATTAACTTGAAGAACACGTTTCCTGGTTTTAAAAAGAATTGTAGAAGTTTCTTGTTGGCAGTGAAATTGCATTCTCATTTGGATAGTGTATTTCACCAAGAACATAATCACTATAGGTATAGCTAATTTCAAAGATATATGTTTTCATTGTATTCCTTCATGTGAACGTTCTGCTGATGCTGACATGTCGCAGGTACAAAAGATTGCATACTATTTTTTGTTTGTTGTTACTGTTTGTTGTTACTGTTTTCGGTTTTTCACGACCAACACTTACTGACGTTTATAGCGTTTTTTCAGCAAATGATTGTAGAGTCTATTTTTCCTTGTTTCTTTGACTTGTTTTTGCTGTTTTATTTTAACTGTATAATCTTTTGTAGAATCTCTTATTATGTAACTACTTTGAGCTGCTGAACGTTAGGGGGAAGAGGCTTTGTCAGGCACCACGCCTTTATCTCTGCCCCCTCCGCGGTGAACCCGTGAAAAACAAAAAAAGTTTAAGCCCGGAATGTTCATTCGAAGAGCGCTATTATTTCAACGCAAGAACGGCGTAATTTAGGAATCATGCTCTCCCTTCGATGTTATATGTAAATCAACGTGGAAGGCTGCTGCGAAACGCGATTGCATCAAATCTGTCGAAGCCGGTCGGCGGAGGATATTTTGACGGACGCGACATGGTGATCTCTTTTTATTATTTTCATGAACTTTTGTTTGACATTCGTTAGAAAACAAATGCTTTCTTGCACTCGTTATTCCCAGCATTCCCTCTTTTTTAACCCCCAGCCCCGAATCGCTGCTTCAAGGACACCACCGCGCTGAACGCTATCGGGGCGCAGCAAAGTGTATGACGAACATCGTTCACGCCGACGCGCGTTGGATCAGCCCAAGTCCATTGGTAGCGCCGATCGCGTTCGGAACCTGAACTTACGACGATGCAAGGGGCTTTAGCGACGAGGCCGTCGTTGCGTGCACGTCCTCGTCGCAGCAGCCATGAGCCAAGCCATAGCCTCCTCTATACTGACAAAGCCTGGCAGATCGCCGCAAGACACGGCCGCCGAAATTGAAAAAGAAGAGCGGCAGACAACGGATGAGAGGAGAGCCAGGTGACGGGTGCTCCGCTGCGGCGAGACGCCGAAACACACTTCTCCTGAGCGATGGAATGTCCGCTCGAGCTCCTCGCGTTCCTCGCGCGACCGCTTCTTTTCTCATCGGGTTTGAAAACCATGTTTCGGTTCCTCGCCGCTGCGAGAGCTGTGCGCTGAATACCAGGTTCCCAGAGAAATGCTCTCTGCTACCAAATCCTCGCGCTCCAAATTTGCGTCCGGGCACTATTGGCGACGTGAGCGATCGAAAGCGTCGCTGTGATCGGTCCTCCACGATAGGCCGAAAACTGACTATGATGTCAGCAAAGGATATCCCATCGACGGAAATAAGAGGAATGGAAGAACTTCAATTTTGACGGTGTTGGCAGTGTTAGTTTGAGAGCGATATGATTTCAAGTTTCCACCATGCTCTTTACAAACACCTTCAAACTTGTTGTTCACAAGGTAATGACGTCACGAAAGGTAACCATAGGAGGGCGCCACCAGAACATCTCGCCACCAATATGGCTCCGTCGTCGAGCTACCAGGCTTTGTGAGTATTGAGGAGGCTATGGCCAAACCGATTGCCACTGGCCGCCACCATGTCTCTGCTCGTGCGGTCAAGCCCGTGCACTTCCAAGCTTGCCAAAGCTATGCTCACGCGCACGCTGCACGTGCTGGCACTCATGGAGCACAAGTCGGGGCGCCAAGCTTGCAGCTGACCTTTTTCACATAAAGACGACACCACGTTTCTAAAACTCCAACTAGGGTTGGTGGATGGAATGGGAGCTGCGATACCTTTCCTGCCTTCTCTGCGGCGGATCCGAGTCGCGGAAGAGGCAGGAGAGGTAGCGGAAACATTCTTCACGACGCCAACCAAAGGTTAGAGCCTTTACTGGTGCGGGAGGGAGGCCCGCGCATGTGCAGAACCCTTCGTGAAGAAGGTTCATTGTCTTCTCACTAAGCGTTTCCCGCATGCGTGACGCCGTCGTAACTGTAGTCACTGTACTTCATCGGAGGCAGGTGCCAGTTCACGAGACAGCTCGTGCCACTTTGTGCTCGGCCCGCGCAGAGCCTCCGCGGGGCGCTTACGAGTGCAGAAAGACTGCAGTTTCCACGATGCGTATAGAGGCAGCGGCGGTGTAATGAAACTGGCTGTGAGATCAGTCTATAGACCACTTGCTAAATTACCCAAGCATCAAAAAGAGTGCTGGGAACGTAGGTAGACGCGCTGCACTCGTTCGACTTATCTGTACTAAATATTGAAGTAAACAACCACATGAAAACGTTGATGAACGTGCGTGCAAAGTGCGTTTTTTTTTTTTTGAGTTTTACTATGTAACAGTTACCGCTGACGAAGACAGTGCACGCAGCGCAGTGTAAATACACTCGCGCATGCTCCTTGAGCTTGGGAAATTTAGCGAAAGGTCTAATGGCCAGCCGCTTCTCTCCAACCCTCCAATTCTTAAATTGTTCCCACTGTGCCGAGGAGAAAATATGTTTTGCCTCCTCCTGTAATTTGAATTTGCTTATAACTACCAAAGTAACTCGAATTTTCGGAAAAAGTTGTTGTTTCCTTTATGCTCCTACGTTCGATGAGGTCCCTTTCAGTGCTATTTCGAATCCGTCCAAATTCACTAGAGGACTCCTTTAACATCGCAGAAAGAGTTATAATTTCGTCCTCCAGAAACGTTAAAACAGTTCGCGATAGGGCATGACATATCTGACAAAATATCTAAAGCTCACAAAAATTGCACGTTCGAGTCGTAACGATCGCCAAATGCGCCGGATCTCCACTTAGCACCAAAATTGCGGCGCCTTCAAACAAGAATGAAGTGCCGATACTCTAAACGCAGCATTTTCACGGACTCTAGAAAAACACGTCCTTGGAACTATTATTTCTTCAAACGTCAAAGGTTAAAGTACCTCCGAATCGTCCTCTAAATTGAAATGGGGCCTTTAAATTGACCCAGTTGCATCTTGCCCCTGATAGAGATCGTTCGCCCGCCATTACGCCGCATTAGCACTGGCGGTTCAACCGCGTCCGCAAAAGCGGTTTCCGATTCGCTGTTGCGATTCAAACGCCTTGTGAATACAGCCTTACCGCTCATTCACACTGGAAGCGGATCCGCGTCCGCAAAGCGGTTGCGAACGCGGTTGTATAAAGATCCAGTACAATTGCACGCGCACTCGATGTCATCAAATGCGCGTGCAATTGTACTGGATCTTTATACAACCGCGTTCGCAACCGCTTTGCGAACGCGGATCCGCTTCCTGTGTGAATAAGTGATTACAGAGTTTTAGTATTGCGTATAGGAGCAAACGTTAACGTTGCGTATTCCACGTCGTGTATGCTCCACACGGACGCAAGGCCACAAGCTTTACTTACGTACACTCGTTATCGGCTTTTGCTTGCGTACGCTCCGGTCCGCTGCGTTCCCGTCCCGTTGTTCTCGTCGCGCGAGGGACAGCGCGAGACTAAAATTGACTAGAGGGGCTTGACTGAATACCGACCTTAGATTGCTTGGTGCAGTTGGCACATCTAGATGGCTTGATTTACCGAAATCCTTGTGCTAAATGCGACGCCTCTTATGGGGGGAAACGAAGAACTTTCCCGAACGTCTGCGCAGACATAAGTATGACGTAAAAAAGAAAGACATCCAAGGCAACGCGCTGGTGGAACATGCTCAGAAGACCGGCCACGTGATCGGCTTTGACAGCAGTTCCATTCTTGACAGAAAAAGAAACTGGAGTAAGCGGCTCTTATTAGAATATTGGCACATACAAAATACTAACAACAATTTGAACCGATCTACCGGAACGCTTCCAAGCAGCTATATACACGGGCTACGATGCGCCACGCACAAAAACAGAAGAAAACAATGCTAAGAGAGAGAACAAGAAAACAACGTCAGGTTACTACCCTTGGGCCCACATACAGCCACCCGTGAACAAGGAGCCGAGCCGGTATCAAAACGTCGGGCACATTGAAGAAATTGGTTAGAGTCTACAAAGTACCCTGTCTTATTACTTACCTAACCAGGTGGAGTTCCGCCGAAATGTTTACTTTTAAGTCATTACGCGCTGACTATGGCCCAAATGTAGTCCAACTTGCCACACGATATGTACACTTGACCAGCTCCGTTTCCATCTTCAAGACTCACCTTACATTTAACAAGACTTGTAAGAATCTTCACCTGATGCCGAAGAGCCAACGCCTGAAGAGGTGAGTTCATTCGGCTGAAGGTCATCGTATCATAGAACAAGCCGAGCCTTCGTCTACTAGACGCGAGAACACAAGAATGCCGTGAAACACTCCAGAAGAAAGACCTTGATCTTTTCTTTTTACGGAGGCAACTTGAACACCGTGTGCCCGGGGTTTTTCCGGCCATCGACGAATTCGCCAAGTCTGCTGCTTCCTCGGTCACCATGAAGAAAGGACTGGAACACGAGAAAAAGCTTGTCTCTCTCCAAGGTCGGCCCATCACCCCTCAAACTTTGAACAAGGTTTTCGTTAAAAACCTCTCTTCGAAAGTGCTCTCTCCAACCTAGACACTAGTTTTGGCGAAAAAAAAAACAACAACGTTGATTTCACTACTGTACATCCTCCTCTTGCACTGATGGCAGTTTCCGTTGAGGAGGGTTTACACAAACTAGACCCTTGCATCCGCGAAGAAACTCACTTGAAAGCCATTGGCGTACTTTCAAAGGTGAACCAAAGGAGGCATTTTAACTATAGCACAGAAGAAAGGTTTGCCCTCAGGAAGCCAAAGAAAGACAACTGCATTGTAATTATCCCTGCTGACAAAGGAAATGTCACAGTGGTGTGGAACCGCGTGGACTATGAGAAGAAGGTGCACGAACTTCTGAACACCAAAGCTTACACGATGCTACCGAAAGACCCAACATCAAAAATCCAAGGAATCTTAAACAAAGCACTTTATTTATTTATTTATTTATTTATTTACCCTCAGGGTCAGGGGCGTTACAGAGGGGAGTGGGTATTAAAAAGGGTCAACACAACATACAGCGTACAACAGAAAATATAATACAGTAGTTATGGCTCTTTACAAAAAAAGATTGGAAACGGCAGTTTTAAAACACTCGATATCGGGAATTTCGGCAATGACTCCGGGAAGGGGATTCCACATTGTTGAGGCACTAGGAATAAAAGACTCATAAAAATGTTTAGTACGACAAGACGGAATGGCAACTTTATGACGGTGATCGATGCGTGCTGAAACGTAATGAGGTGTTGTTAGTAGTCTTTCTTTTAGAATCGGATTATTATGATATATCTTACGAAACAAGCACAGACGGAACATTTTTCCACGTTGTGAAAGAAGAGGTAATGATAGGCTAGACTTCATTGCGGTCGCACTGGATGTACGATGGTAATTTAAAAGGATGAAACGAGATACGCGGTTCTGAATCGCTTCTAATTCGGAGATAAGTGATTCTTGACCAGGATCCCACACCGAAGCTGCATATTCCAATTTAGTACGAACTAATGTTTTATATAAAAGTAATTTTAATGAGCTGGGAGCAAGACAAAAATTTCTTCGGAGATATCCAAGCATGCGGTTGGCGTTATTTACAATATATTCAACGTGACACGACCAGGACAGATTAGCAGATATATGCACACCCAGATGTTTATACGATGATACGGTTTTGAAAGAGAGATTATTTAGACGATAAGAAGCACACGGAGTATCAAGACGAGAAACACGCATAGATTTACACTTATTAATGTTTAGTTTCATGTTCCACGAATCACATCACTCAGAAACACTGTTATTATCTGACTGAAGAAGTGAGACGTCAGAATCACTGTTAATATCGCGATAAATGACGCAGTCATCGGCAAAGAGACTTTACGCTGCCTTTAATAAATATTCGAAGTCTCGGGCCCTCTAGCTGAATCGTATCTGCCGAAACGGCTCGACACCTGCGTTCTACGGCTTACCAAAAATACACAAGTCTGGAATTCCGCTTCGTCCCATAGTCGACTTTACGACGTCACCATTACGAGCTCTGACAAATTATCTCCATCGTCTGTTTCTTCCACTCATGGGAAAGACCAACACAGATGTCGAGAACACAGCCCACTTCATCGAACTCGCTTCCGACCTGCAATTGAACGACGATCCGAGTGCCTTGTTTCCTTTGATGTGGTATTTCTGTTCACGTGTATTTCCATTCGACTAGCGGTGTCTGTTATCAGAACGGAACTCACGTCAGACACGACTCTACCTGAAAGAACCCACCTCTCGGTGAATGAGATATGCCGCCTACTAGAGCTGTGCCTGACAAATACCTACTTTTCTTTCGCTGGTCGCTTCTACAAGCAAAGTAGTGGCACAGCCATGGTTGCCGCCGTGTCCGTCATGGTAGCCAACCCCACAATGGAAGCCAGAAGTCGATCGCCTTCACAAACACCTCAATTCCATCCATCCAGACATTCAATTCACGGTTGAACGTGAGTCTAACGGTTTCCTTCCATTTCTGGATGTGTCCGTGGAAAAAACAGGGAACCATTTAACCTTCCAAGTATACAGGAAAGCAACGCACACCGGTCGCTACCTACACTTCTCGTCAGACCACCCCGCAACTCACAAATCCTCTGTGGTGTCGGCGCTGTTTCGACGCGCCCTCATGGTCTGCTTAACAAAGAAGTCACTAAAAATGGAAGTCGATCTTATTAAACGAGACCTTCGAAAAAACAACTACCCCACAAGATTCGTCAACAAGATATACAAGAAACTTCGTCACCCTCCTACGTCCAAGAACAAAAACACCTCCAGTCGCATGTGCGTCCTGTACCTCCATGACACGAGCGAGGTCCCAGCCCACGTTCTGAGACCGTATAAGGCATCGCAGTTACACATAAACCCGTCTCAACTATAGGCCATTTTTTTCCTCTTCCAAAGCATTTCCCCCAAAAAGAAAAAGCTCAAGGCCAGATTTACCGAATTCCTTGTGCTGAATGCGACGCCTCTTATGTGGGGGAAACGAAGTACTTTCCCGAACGTCTGCGCAGGCATAAGTATGGCGTAAAGAAGAAAGACATCCAATTCGACGCGCTGGTGGAACATGCTCAGAAGACCGGCCACGTGACCGGCTTTGACAACAGTTCCACCCTCGACAGAGAAAGAAATTGGCGGCTGTTATTAGAATCTTGGCACATACAAAATACTAACAGCAGTCTGAAGCGATCCACCGGAACGCTTGCAAGCCGTTATATATTGCCGCGCGCGCAGCTTGCCAAGCAGGCAGCGCACGCGTGGCCTAACGGTTATAGCGCCTGCCTCCCACGCGAAAAGCCAGGGTTCGATTCCTGGCCGCAGGGACACCTTTTTGTTGACATCTAATGTAATGTTCTGGTAAATTCGAGAACCGTGCTGCTTGTTCGAGTTTAGAAAGTTCTACACGCCGAACCTTCTACGCCGATTATTCCAGAAGCCTACGCGTGTACATAAGGGGCTTCGCGTGGCGAGCCAAGTCAGTTTCGCCTCAGCGTTCGATCCCGCTGCTTCGCCGCCGTCGACGCCCGCGACGCTCTGTTGTTATCTTTCTTCTTTCTCTTTTTTTTGGGCACAAGTTCGCCCCATTAAACGTTTAGTTTCCTCAGTTATTTTCGCCTCTCCGCCGTGAATCTCGCTCGCCGTCACCACGACGTTCAGCGTCTCCAGCGCCACGACCCCGCCGAGAGAGCCTGTCTCCCCTGCGTCGCCGGGAAAACTAGGCGCGGCAACCCCTGGAGGTGGAGTTGCCGAAGACGACCGAAGTAAAGAGCCTCCACGAACGACGGAGCGCTCCCACTCTCACGACGCTGCGCATCGCAACGACGCTCCTGCTTCGGTGTCCAACAACCTCAACGTTATCATCGACGGCCACGACGCGACGGCACTCGTCGACACCGGAGCAGACTATTCCGTTCTGAGTGGGGAGTGGGAGGCTCTCCCGCCGCCTTCGAAAAGTCATGACGCCGTGGGATGGACCTCAAATACGAACCGCCGGAGGACACCTCATTTCACCAGTCGGGAGATGCACTGCTCGCGTCGAGATCCACGGTGAGACGTGCCCTCTGAAGTTCGTCGTTCTACAAGACTGTTCCAGAGACGTCATTCTCGGCATGGACTTTCTGTGTGAATACGGCGCCATCATCGACCTTGGTGAGAACAGATTGACGCTGCGCAAACCTGTTCTGCCTTCTGAGAAACCCCAAACAGCGTCAGCCGCCGTCCGAGTCGCTGCCGCCCACGTGAACCTGCCGCCGCGATCAAGTGTTGTCGTACCCGTCGTGACCGATGCAGCTACCTGCGGCGAAGTTGTTCTTGAAGGCAACCTTCAATTGCTCCTGGGAAGAGGAATAGGCGTCGCAAGAGGAGTGACTAAACTTCAGGATGGGCGCACCGTGGTCCTCGTGACAAACTTCCGACAAGAAACGCAACACCTCACAAAAGGTGCCGCTGTGGGCTACGTCGAGGAACTTTGGAACTCCGCCGAAATCGCCGCGATTGATGAAGAATCATCGCCACCTCAGCAAGACATTACGCCGCCAGCGCAGCTTGACATTGACCCCAAGCTTCCAGGCCCGAAACGACGGCAGCTGAGTGACCTCCTCACAGAATACAGCAACTGCTTCGCGACGTCGTCGAAGGTGCGCCAAACCACCGTTGCGAAGCATCGCATCGTCACCGACGACGACGCGCTCCCTGTGCACCGATCGCCGTACCGAGTCTCCATAAAAGAACGGGAGGTCATCCAACAGCAAGTGGAAGAAATGCTGAACGACGACATAATCCAGCCTTCAAGCAGTCCGTGGGCCTCTCCAGTCGTGCTGGTTAGGAAGAAGGACGGAACGCTTAGGTTCTGCGTGGACTACCGGCAGCTGAACGCGGTAACGAAGAAAGACGTCTATCCACTCCCCCGAATCGATGACACGCTAGACCGCCTTCGCCATTCTCGATATTTTTCATCGATGGACCTGAAGAGCGGCTACTGGCAGATTGAAGTCGACGAACGGGACCGAGAGAAGACAGCTTTCGTTACGCCAGATGGCCTGTACGAGTTCAAGGTCATGCCTTTCGGCCTATGCACGGCGCCGGCCACATTCCAGCGTGTCATGGACACAGTACTGGCAGGGCTGAAGTGGCAGAGCTGTCTCGTCTACCTTGACGACGTCGTAGTGTTTTCAAGTGACTTCGACGAGCACTTGCGACGACTCCGAGCTGTTCTCCAAGCCATTCAGACCGCCGGACTCACACTCAAGCCGTCAAAGTGCCGGTTCGCCTATGACGAACTGAAGTTTCTTGGCCACGTGGTTAGTACCAAAGGCGTCCGCCCAGACCCCGAGAAGACTCGCGCCGTCGCGGCATTTCCAGCGCCGACAGACAAGAAGGCCGTGCGAAGATTCCTTGGACTTTGCGCCTACTATCGACGCTTCGTTCGGGATTTCGCTAAAATTTCCGCACCACTCACAAACCTCACGAAGGACGCCGAGAAGTTCGAATGGGGCGAGGAGCAGCAGCAGGCATTCGACGAGTTGAAACAACGACTCCAGACTCCTCCTGTGCTTGGTCATTTCGATCAGGATGCGGAAACCGAGATTCACACGGACGCAAGTAACGCGGGACTCGGCGCAGTACTGGTCCAAGTGCAAGAAGGCATCGAGAGAGTCATCGCCTACGCAAGTCGGACACTGTCCAAGGCGGAGAAAAATTACTCCACGACTGAGAAAGAATGCCTTGCGGTCGTCTGGGCAATCACGAAGTTTCGTCCGTACTTGTACGGGAGCCCGTTCCGCGTGGTGACGGACCACCACTCGCTTTGGTGGCTTGCGAACCTCAAGGACCCGTCAGGACGCCTCGCTCGATGGAGTCTCCGACTACAAGAGTTCAACATGACTGTGGTCTGTTGAACTCTTGTTAAGAGTTCAACAGACCACAGTGTTAAGAGAGAGAGAGAAGAAGAAAACAACGACAGATTATTACCTTTGGGACCACATACCGTCATCCGTGAGGAAGTAGCCGAGCTGGCTTCGAAACGTCAGGCACATTGAAGAAATTAGTTACAGTCTACAAAGTACCCTTTCTTATTACTTACCTAACCAGGCGGAGTTCCGCCGAAATGTTTACTTTTAAATTAAAGAAGGTGCCGCTTCCCCCCCCCCCCCTTTTACACTATCAATTCCAAAACGTTATCAGTATAGTCAATAAATGCAAGCATCCGGGCGTTACAATGACCTGCTATTGCAAAAGCGTCTGGAAAGCTGTGGTCGCTGCAAAGGACTATATGATACACTGCACCCCTGCAACGAAGCTGACAGCGTATGAATCTCTAATCCGTCCTTTACTAGAATATGCCGACATTTTATGGGTCTCCCATTTGCAGTCATATATAAACCAGCTGGAGGGGGTTAAAAATTGCTTATGTTCATTTATAATTCACATGACAAAGAATCTCATGTTTCACCATTGTATGCTGCGTCTAGAGTGCCCGAGTTATCAGGTCAAAGGAAAGTAAAACTCTTCAAGCATATACATAGCATAATACATAAGAATACTTGTTTAAAGCTTTATTACTATCTTCAGTATAACGCGAGCCGTGACACAAGACAGAGAGAGACCTGTCAAACCGATTCGTGAGTTTTGTTGCAGGAAAGACGTCTTAAAATTTTCCTTTTTTCCGCGTACCCTTTGCGAGTGGAACGAATTGTCCCGCAGGGTATTGTCCCTTTTGCTACATTTTCTAGTGCGATTGATAAACTTTACTTCGTTGAATGGACTCCAAGGATTCAGCTGCTAACTCGTTTTACAAGTTATTGCCATTCTAGGTTCTACTGCGTCCTTCTGCCCAGCACTGGCCTTTGTGGAGGCTCTTCAACGCCCGCTTCAGTGGTTCGGCATCTGGCATAGGCAAGAGAAGGTCAGCAATGGCGGCTGTAATCTGGCGCTTGTGCAAATTGTCTGTACTAAAAGCGCTTGTTTGATGCACCCCGCAGCGTTTCGCCGAGAGCACGTCGTACGCAGAGCTGCCGCAAGGGTCTTTAGGCCATTAAAAAAAAAACTCTCTAATGATGAGGAGATCACACCCTACAGGGTTCGATCTCCTCATCTTGCTACATGGCTCGATGCTTACCAAACTCAAAACCCGTGCACCGGATTCTTTACGTCATCTACCTCAGTCGAGCGCGGAGCAGAGATCGGAGACACGTGCTGCTTCACCGTTCGGGTGGGCCTCGTGTTCATGAGGGTGGAGTGTTGGGCGAGTGGGTGATTCATAATGGTTAAAAAGCGCAACAGGACAACCGACAGAAAGGACGACCTTGGCCTTTGTGGAGGCTCGTCAATGTTCATTCGGCGCCTCGCTGATCGAACGCGAGCCCGAGTCAAGCCCTGAATTCAGTTTTCAGCGAAGTCAAACGTTCCTTCAGAAACGAGCGAGTAATTTACGCTGAAGTGAACCACTATACTTGTGTTCACCTCAAGAACCGTTGGGGGAAAAAAAAAAGTCCGACTGCTCTTGGAACGTTACTGATTTCCCCCTTTATGTGATGCATTGAAATATATGTAGGTGCATACAATATATTAGATTTCATGCCATTTTATCGAGACAAACACATTTCAAACGCCAAAAGCATTGTTCGTTTCTTCGACACCAAATCTTGTGAGAAATGCTTTGCGCAGCACACGATTAATACGCAAACCTTTCGTGTTTTTTTTTTTATTTTTGGGTGTGACAAGGAGTATGTGCGGGGTAGTTTGATATCCTGCCCAATAACAAAAGAAAAGAAAAAAAAAAGATTTTGGCAGTCAGTTTCTTTCCTCGATAGGGGTTGGAAAGAGAATTCCATCGGAGAAAACTATCTCAAAACGTTGCGGACGTTTAAGGAGCTAAGGTTGCCACGTGACAGACATGCTTTCTTGGGCAACGTGGGTATTCGAAATTGTCTTTGCACATAGAAGAAACGTGAGAGCCCGACGAACGCTTGTAATCAAGGAAAATAGCCCGAAGGGTTGATTGCCTTCATTATTTACTTATTTAAGGACGATTTATTGACGTCCTGCGACCCGGGTAATTGACCCTTTACACCTGTTTTATACGAGATTTTTTTAACAATATTATGAATTTTTACCACCAAGAATGGTTCAGCACGGAGGAACAAGAATTCAGTCATTTAAGAAAATAAAGAACAGTGACACATAAAAATGGTTATTTAACGAAAGTGCTGCGCGGCCGACCCTCTCTATGGGCGCTTCCCAAGGTTCCATAATCTTTCCTCTTCTATTCAACCTGGTCATGCGACAAGTGGCCATTGCCCTATATAAAGATTCCTCAATCCGTTCTACTCTATACGCGGGCGATATTACGCTTTGGACTGAAAATGTTGACTTCAACACCACAGAGCGTGCGTGTGAGGGGCTTCAGACTTACCTGCTGACCATCGAAAGCTCACTCGCCTCCACAGGTATGAAAGTGTCACTAGAAAAGACTCATTACCTGATCATTGATGGATTGACCACTGAACGCGCCAAGGCCTACTTGGAGTTGCACAGCCAACCCCTCACTCGGCTGGAGGAAGAATGGATAAAACAACTCATCCCTACGAGGAAGAAATTCGTTCACATTATCAAACAGATCTCCCACGAGTTTGGCGGGGCGACCAGAGACATCTAAGTGGTCCTCATCTCACGGGCATGCTACGAGGTTATCCCCTTACAGCTCACATGCGCCCAATTGGGTAAACGCCAGACATTCTACCGAACGGCACTCCGTGTTGCCACTGACCTCCCATGCCACACCCCTGTCATATAACTCTATCGACACCGAGGCCTTCCACCACTCGAAGAGGTCGTCCACACCAGAAAGTAAGGAGAGACCCTTAGGCGCCTCTACACATCGCAGGGGCAATGACTTTTCACTACGACTACCACACGCATCATTGCTTCCTATACCGAGCTGCATTCCGTCATCGGAGGATACATGTGATCGAGTTGATACCCCCTTGTCCACGAAAGTTTCGACAGCTGCTCATCAACCCCGAAGGGCCACGCATGCTCAGGTATCTGGCGAACCGGACCCCTACACAAGACATATCTTCGTGAATGCTGCGTTGCAAGAGGACACGAACCTAGTCACCGTGGCAGCCGCCGAGCTCTAGGATTAGCGCGTCTCTCAACTCAATCTGGCACCCCTCAGACTTCTACTTAAAGAATTCTGGTTTCTGGCCATTTTACAATGTGCTCAATTGGTACAGGACTCTCAACAGGACACAATGAAGATACTTCTCTGTACTGACAGCCTCGAGGCCATTAAAAAACTCCGCCTACCGCCCGGAGAGGCACCTGCGCGTATTCCATCAAGCGCCTCTGTACGCGACTCTAGAGTGACCGGGGCATCCAAGTGCGCATTTAATGGGTCCCCGGCAATTCTGGTAGCAACGGGAATGAGGTAGCCCACGGACTTGCGAGAGAGGCACTTCTTACACACTTCTCGGAGCACCCACCTTGTATTCCTTAACCCCGCATCCCTAAAAGCGAAAAGCTCGCTCAGGTCACTCAAGCCAAAGCGGACCTTTGTGCTACGGTACTCACCCTCGGCACTCTCATACCCCGCCATCCCCCGAGAGGAGGCGCAGGTTCATGCTGCTAAGGCGATCACAGGATTCGCCATCACCGATGACCTCCGCCTCAAATGGCAATGCTATCGGACCGAGAGCAGTCCTCACAACCCAACCCACTCTTCCTGACAGTAGTCAACCCGACCCACCATACAACACCTTACATGGGACTGACCTGCACTGCAGCCCCGCCGGGAGAAGCACAAACCCACATACATTCGCTCATACAACGAGTGGACTTGGCCCATAGCTAACACATAGAGACGCAAGCGCCGTTCACACCCTTGCAACCGACTAGGGCCGAGAGAGAGAAACAAGACCGGTTTTAAGCCTCTTGCGACGGCTTAGGACCTACTTTGGAGCAGCGCATCCCGTCCTACGCCGTCGCAAGAGGCTTAAATACCGGTCTTGTCTCTCTCTCTCGGTCCTACCAACACCACCTAGACAGAAGGACTCCGCATGGTTTCCTCTCCCTCTATAAAACGTCATCCCAGTCGGATCGCGATAACTCGGCTATTGGGCCCGAGCCCAACCTTCGACGTGCTAGTTGGACACGATCCCCAGCCGAACTCTCACACAGCACGCGTGCCCAACCTCACGCCTCGATCGATCTGACTGTGATGATGCGTGTGGAGGCCTTCTGTCCAGCTGGTGTTGGTCCTACTCAGTTGCAAGTGTGTGAACGGCGCTTTACCTCTCTTTCTAGACTATGCACTCAACGCCAACATTGTGACAAGAACCTAGCCCCTTCATTGTCCTTCCCCTTCGCCGTTAGGCCAGGGGGCCCTCCCTTTCTAAATAAATTTCTTCATCATCATCATTTAACAAGTAAACCGTACAATGTCAAAATAAAAATGATATATAGTTGTAAACGTCACGCTTGAAGCCATTTTTTTATAAACCCGATGTAAGTTTCAAATATTTATGGCCAGTTTTTTTGTTATACTGTAATAAATAATCGTGCCGTGTGAATGAATTTAAATTTAGGAAACATAATGTACGTACGTTTGGTGCCCGGTGCAAAGCACCGTCGTGTTTCCTTTTCATCAGCGACGAAGACATGGCCAATGCAAACCGATCGAAACAAAAAATATTGCGAAAATAATGTTAGTAAGAAGGAAGAAATAGCGTCACTCAATTTATTCTCCCATCGTTAAAAACAAACAAAACAACAACAAAAACAACGGTCAGCAACATTCCGATGCTGACGACACGGAACGTTGACCCGTTGCCAATTTTATGCTTACGTTGAAAATACCTTCGCTCACATTCATTGTCTCGCAAATAAAGAATAAAAAGAATGCTCTGAGTAGTATATATGTATATATATATAAAAAATAAAAACAGAGAGAAAGAGAGAGAGAGCGACCGAGAGAGAGGCTTATACGCCAGCATGTACCGATAGTTTTTGTGTTGTGTTTTAGTTATTGGCCGTATGTTGCGTCAAACACCGAACATTCTTTTCCTCAAGCTGCGAATTTTGTTTCCCACCTTAACCGTGGTCGTCGAAATTGTTGATCCTCTTCGATTGCTTTTTTCTCCCGGATTGAGTCATATTTTATTTTTATCCGCTGTCTTTTATTGTTTATTTGTTTGAGACAGCAAAGACTTAATCCCGCCTGGGTGTCTCCATGCCGCTTCTTCTCCGTGCGATTGCTTCCATTTTAATATCGCCAGTGTTTGCCTAGCATTTCCTAGTTTTCCCAGCGTTCATCTTGGTGGGGACCCAATTGATGGCAACATTGACCTCTTCAGAAAAGCGGGCAAGAACTTTGTTTTCTTCTTCTTTTTCCCCTCTCTTCCGCACATGACAAAAAGAAAGAGAGAGAAAAAAATCTTATCTGAAGGAGAAAAAAAGCATTCCCGAAAATAACGCAGATGGAGTAAACAAACCGTGTTTCTATGCGCTTTAATTTTTTTTTTTTCGCCCGCACTAAACCCGTGCCAGTTCTGCGAAAGGTTTGGTGTGCGAGAAACTGAGGCCAGATTCACGAAGAGCTAAGAAGTTCGTAAGTTACGAACATCGTAAGAAGAGGAGAAATCGGTATTCACGAACGCGTTCTTAAGTGAGAGGAGGAAAGCGGCGTTCTCGTACGGAAAAACTAGAACATATCGGTGCTGTTGCTATGGCGACGCGTCTTCGGCAGCACGAACAACCAATCGGAGAGCTCGGCATGGTTCGAAGCCGTTCGGAGCACGTGGATTTCTAATAACAAACACAGGCGGCCTTCCGGCCTTCCTGCCACCGCTTGTCTGGGGTTCGTGTCCGTGCACTGATATGTCGACGCTAACACGATTTAAACGCGCCCGAATGCCGAGGCCGGGATGCGTAACCGGCTCCGTTGACTGCTACGAACTCGATCGCTACGAAGTCAACACAACTGTCATCGTTGGTAAGAGACGGCCCGTGTCAGTCGTTTGCAAAGCGACGTAGATGGAAACAAATTGCCGCGGCGTTTTTCGCGGCCTCGGAGATGCAGGAGCGAGCCGACGTTAAAAAAGATACGTTTGAACTACGAGAGTGTCAGCAAGAGCCACGTAATACCTGTTCACACTCGGAGCGAACGCGCGCGTTTATCGAAGTGCTGGATTCGCGCTGTTGGACCGCGAAATGGAATACTAATAACAAAGTGCACATACCGTGTGGGGAAGGTAATCCCTACGGCGTTTATTTGAGCTCTATATCACACAAAACAAAGAGATAGAATCAATGAGAGCCCCTTTTCGACGACGTTCCGTCACCGCTGCCTCGGAAAACTAGGAGATGACAAGAGGAAGCGATTGACCTCTTAATCTGAAATTGAGGTCAGCGGTACGGGAAGGGTTAACAAGGGTCGCGCGGGCACGTTCCATTCAACACGCCAGCCGGTCGTGGGCAGAGGTCTTGGCCAAGGACCGTCGGAGCACCGCTGCGCCGAGAGTGCCTGCTAGGCCTATCTGCCGAGCTCGCTTGGTCAGCTTTTCCCGGGTGTTTGTGGATCCAGCGTTCTTGTTCGTCGTGGTCTGTTTCAAGTAATTTTACTTTTTCCTTGCTGCTTGAAGTCGGGACGCGTGAGAAGCGCACGGAGAAAAATAAACGTCCGTTGGTCGTCGCGACCGCGACGCTGTCGGCCATGCTGATTTGATCGTAAGAAGTGCGTAAGACAGCTTCGGAGCTGTCGTAGGATTTCGTCGTAACCTGCGCAAAACTTACGAAAATTTCGTTTCGTGAATACGAATTTGTTCTTAAGTTTTGTCTTACGCATATTTTTGGCGTAAGATCGTTTCGTGAATCTGGCCTCTGTTCTTTTCGGAGGCGTTTACATGCGATCAACTTCGTTTAAAAGAACGGTGACATTATGAACCTTTCCCACTTTTATTTTTATAAATCAACACGGTGTCTTCACTGGCCACCATAGCTACGTTTTTTTGTTTTTTTTTAAATGCGGCATTAATCAACTTCTTCACACTAGAAGCACAGAATGTTTAGTAAAGCATAGAGCAGGTAGCGAACAATGCATTATCATAAATTGGCTCATGAAGCATTTTTATTAAATAAAAAAGTGGGCTATATATTTTGCATGACACTGTTAACGCGAATACTAGAATGTTCAAATGCCCTCTAATGACATTTGAGCTTCTGCCCTATTTGTGTTATTACCTCATTTGTGATTCGGGTACCCGGGGAACAAGTACAGGGTGTCACAAAAGAAAATTTACACTGTCTTTTTTACCTCAAAAATAAACTAGACATCGCCGAACGCTCATTTTCCGCCCAAATGTAGAGCTAGAGGTCACAACCAGATGCCAAAGTTTCAGCCCGATCCGATAACTTAATCAAAAGTTATAACTGATTTTCTGAAAATTCAAATGAGAAAATGGCGGCCGACTTAGTTTTCGAATACATAGGCCTCTATGGCGCCAGAAAACGAAAACGGGCAAAAATGGGCTCCATTTTCCCATTGAAATTTTAAGAAAATCACTTATAACTTTTGATTAAGTTATCTGATCGGACTGAAACTTTGGCATCTGGTTGCGACCTCTAGCTCTACCTTTAGGCGGAGAATGAGCGTTCGGCGATGCCTAGTTTATGTTTGCGGTAAAAAAGACCGTGTAAATTTTCTTTTGTGACACCCTGTAGAAGCCACGAAATAGCGCATCATATTTTAATTCGATCACTCAAAAGACGTCCGGTGGTCACACTGTGTTAAAAACGCGCGACCGGAGACGTCACCGGTAACCGTTTTGTGATTGGCAGTGCCGGCAAGAAATGTCATAATTGTTTTATAGAGGCGAAATAACCTGTATCACTCCTGGAACGTCTCCACAAGATTGTCGAACCGTTCTTGAGAAACGGGAACTTGATGCATACGGTCGATCTTCATCTGCTTCACAAAGGGCGCCTCGGAACAGTGTGGGTTGTAGTCTCGGTGTTTCCTTGAAAGCTCCTCGAACTCTGATAGCTCACAGAACTCTGATGGCGCACATAACACCTTACGCCCCATGCGAGAAAGGAGTTGTGTACAGTATTCCATTGTCATGTGGCAAATGCTACATTAGACAAACTGGGCGACGTATTAATGACCGCACCAGGGAGCATGCAGCTTCCGTTGGCGCACTAACGTCAGCTGGCCACCTTCCGGCGCATTGTCGAGTATGCAATTGTGCTCCTGATTTTGCAAACGTTACCATCGTTGGAAGACACAAAAACCAGCTTACAAGGAAGTTCCTGGAGTCTATGGACATTGAGGCGATGGTACGACTGTGTGAGTGCCGCCTCCATTACGCTATTTCCGAAAGAAAAACTGTATCTTCAGGGAGCGCCCCATGTGAGAAATTAATGTCATATTCGTCTGGGGCGCGCGCGACAAGAAAATGCTGCCTCCAAGGCCACGCCACTGTGTAGGTGCACCACATGACGCACTACCAGGAGAACGCGAAGCATCCCGCCGTGCGACGCGCTCAGTGCGGTCACTGCAAGGGCAAAACATAAAGGGGTGGACGGTTAAAAATATCCGCAAGAGTAGGGCGGCGGTTCGCACCATCTAGCGAGGAATGAAAGTACAAATCCTTTAAATTGATGGTTCAAGTATGTACTTGTTACACCGAAAATTCGCTCGCCAACGTAAAAACAAAAACACATGGACTATGAAACAGAGCGTTTATACATATGCGATTTTATTGTCGGACTGGTGACAAGCGATAGGTCCACGTCCGGTGTGAAAATCAACAGAGGCGACGGCACGCAGTGGTTAAAAACAAAACAAAAAAACAAGCAATTTAAATAGGCGATAAAAAGCCGCGCACGACGGCAACACGACAAAACCATCAGAACGAAATGCGAACGCGTTACTCCAGCAACACACTCACGAACCTTCGGGCAGCGGGGCCGCGAAGAAAACAAGTCAGCACTCAATTCCCGACACAACGCGAAACAACTCACCTCTCGCGACACAAACTGCAGTCGGGAAACAAGTTCGCCGGTGCAAAGAAGACGAAGGTTCCGAAAAAGGAAAGTCTCCAGTGCGGGATCCAAAGTCCAGGGAAAAGCTCAAACGAAGTCCGAAGACTCACCGACGTCTTGGGTCCGAAGGACGACGAAGGCTTCACGTGCCAGGCGTGGTGGACTGGTTGCTCGGCGGCCGATGCAACGCAGCACCGCACACACATACATTTCCCGAAAAGGGAAAAACCGACGCCCGTCGTCACTGCTGGAATCGTAGCCAGAGCAGAGTGCTTGAGGGAAAGAAGATAGCAGCGCCGACATCGCGTTCCCTCGGGCCGCGGGCCGCCATGTTTCGCGAGACGAGGAAGGAAGACCGACGACGAGGCGAGAGAGAGAGAGAGAGGAGGTGCCGAAGGAAGCGGAGAGCGTTAATACAAGGTCCCAGTGCGAGGACCTGCATGGTCTCCTTCCGACGATGCAGCTGGTGCAGCAACGCACCGGTCCCGCGTGCCGCGTGAAGTTCCAGGCGAACGTAGTGCAGCCGCACCGACACGACCGGGCGAACGTGACGCGTCAGTCGGTGCAGCGCGGTGCGGTGCGGTGCGCCCCAGTCAAATGTCACATACGTCGGGAGTATGTGAACGCTATCCATCAAATATCATACCGAAGAAGAAGTTACCCCTGAGAACTCAATAGTATAATTTATGAGGGTAGATGAAAAAGAAGAATTTCCGTAAATGGTTGATAGCCAAGCACTGTGTGTCTCTTTTTCGTCCCTCCTTCGTTTTTTTTTTTCCTTTACGTTCAGCTGGAAACCTTTAGAAGCTTCTGCGAATTGAGGGAGTGGCGGAAAAAAATAGGACTGATGCGAAGCACCGCTGTTAATTGCTAGTTATCAGTCTTGTGGTACCACGAAATCTTAACTAAATAAACTGCATCACGAATTATTATAGAAAAAACGGTCTAAATAGATCGCAAACTTAAACAAATATCAAATAGGCGTGTTTATATATAACTGTCATGATTGATTTAACCTCCTTCTGAAATATACAAGTAGACTAAATTAAGCCGTTTTTGATGAGGTTTCGCTAGCTTACATTAATGAGAATTGTGAGATGTAGGTGAAACACTACGCGACTTACAAAACTATATCGAAGGAAAGGTGCGTTGTTTTGGCTAACAAAACTTAACCACAACTCTTTTACGAAAAAAAAATGTAACTGACATTGAAAAAGAACTTAACTTAACGTGCTTTTTCAAGTTAGAGTTCGATGTCCAGGCTGTGCTCAGCAGCTTGAGTTTCAGCTTATGGAGTAGATATTTAAACGGCAAATTGTCTGACTTCGTTTAGCTCAGTTCAAACATAGCACTCAGCCCGGGCCATGGAAACGGAGTTTCGGCGGCTGTTGCTATCTTGCACGAAAAGTGAGTGGGAAATGGCAGTAAAGGGGGCTTTTCTAACAAGCGTTCTAAAACGGCCTTGTTGGTTAGAGTCAGACGTTGCATGGCAGAGACAATTGTTTAGGACACGGACTGGAAGAGCAGACGACAAGTAGAAACGTTTGAAAGAGCAGACGGCAGTTCGAATGATCAGGTGGCCGTTTGAACTTGAAGACGCACTAGACGTAGTCCGCAGGTGGTCCATTCAATTTCAAGAATAATCCACCCATTTAATTGTCATGTCCTAACCTCTTTAAAGAAGTTCGCATAATTTCAGCCGTATCTTCGAAGGTTTCATCATAGAATACACGTGTAAGCTGAAAAAAGTGGTAATCATATGAATTTAGGTTCCGTCCCAAATCTGACACCTCGACACAAGCAGAATTTGCACACCTACAAGTTCGTTCTAAGGCTTCTTCAGGAAATACATCGGTATTACAAATATTATGTACAGTACAAATACTATTATAAGAAAATACTGCGTAATCTAATTAGTAATTACGAGCGTTAGGGTACATTTTGTTCCAACCAAGAAAGGCAAAACAAAACGAAAAAAATTAGATGAACACGAGATTTGATAGAGCAAATATTTTCAATAAAGCTGCATAAACGACAGTTCATGAGATGACATCTACATAAACTAAGTTATGTGCATACGCACAGGAACACACACAAATAACAAAGAGGAGCTCAAAACAAATCTAAGACATTACCAACATGAGATGGCCATAGACAAAATTTAGTTTCCGAACAAATCTAAAGAAGAACAGACAGCGGTTTTTTATATTTTTTCCCAATCCTTAATAAATTTACCACGTAAGGGACCTACAGAGAGGGCCAAAAAAAACACCTAACACAATTTAAACAAACCTCAAAATTGTTTTTCGAATGCTAGGATGCTATAAATTGCCACGAAGGTGCAGCTAGATGGGACATTAGCTTTGGGATTATGTCAATGAATCAACAAGCCTCATACAAAGGTTTGAAATAAATATCATAATTTTGATATGAACCGACATGCGATTAAACATTTTTTATGGAAAGTATAAAAAAATTTAAAAAAGACGTAGTTGTGAACCATTAGGACGTTTCATTTATAGCGAAAAACAAATATAAGCAAAGCAAAGCAAATTGTTGTGTGTTTGTTTATACAGCCGGAAGTTAGTATGCCTCAGTGGGCGTCTGGTGTGTGTCTCAGCTGTAGATGAGCCATTTAACCAGTGCGGTACAACCGCTAGCCTGGGGTCTTTAACGTGCACCACGCAGTAGTGATACACGACCGCACGCCGGTACGATGCTCATCCAGATCGAAACGGGCAGGGGTGGGGATTGAACCCAGGATCCCTAGGTTCTGCAGTGCGAGCTTTCGCTCCACGTAAATAGGTCCATTGCATACACGAACGCTTTTTTATTTTTAATCTAAAAGGGCTTTACGATGTACTGGTGCATTAAAAATGATGGGTTTTATTTGTAAGCTTTTATTGAGATAAGTGTTTAAGAAGGCTGGATTCCATGGGGCGAACATGCTGCGAAAAATCGACGAATTTTGCCCGGCAGCTTTTGCTCAGCGCGTAGCATCAGCCCAGTGGCTGCTCCGCCGCGCGCAAAGCGAGCGTGCCGTCGGGTGAAGCTGATTAGTTATTCGTCGCATAATTCGCTCCATAGAGTTCAGCCTTAACTTCGATATTTTGAGAAAACAAACGCACCGCCTCTTAATATTCTTTTGTTGCAAAATTATGGTATCGGAACGTGCGAAACTGATTTCTGACCTTTATATAAAGTGTATTAGAATGGCTTAGGGCATTCGGTTTATAACACATTTACTTTATTTATTTATGAATACTGTCAATCTGTCACGGAGATTCTATCACGTGGGGTGGTAAACTGTTCAAATAACAGGTATAAAAATAAAACGATGAATAGAAAAAAAATGTGCTTCACAAGTGTGATCATTATGTGTTCAGATCCCTTTACGCGGAATTCACTTTACATCCGTGTTTCGACTTTTTCCGTTCCTTACAATCATAAAAAGGTGTTTCCAGGACAATCCCAGCTCTCGTTGGACGCGTAGGACACTTCCGTTGATTCCTGCCGGCCGAAAAGCAACAGAGGCAAACGGAAACAAAGGATGGTCCACCTTCTGCCTGGAAACGTCGTTTCGAGGCAATCCTGTTGTCACTGTCGCGTGTTAGTAATTTTTTCTTTAATGTTTTGGATGTACGTGCATGTGTATATATGTGTCTGTCCTTTTGTGCGCGAGTGTTCAAGTCCGAGTTTTTTTGCTCAGTTATTTTATCGTTAACGGTTTGTTACTTTGTTTTGTATGTAATGTACGTGCGTGCACAAGTATATATGTTCACGCCTGTCTTCTTGTGCACGAGTGATCAGCTCCGATTTTTTTGTTGCCTTTGTTTATCGTTAACGATGTTACGGTGACAAATATTACATTGCAAACATCCGCACGTTCGCCGTGTTTTTGTTTTCTTGCGATGTTGCCCTTTCTGACGTAGAAGTAATTTAAGGGCGACAGCAACATTTAGAAGAATGTCGAATGTCTGTTTTCGTTCGCAGAAAACCCTTTGGGAATAAAAAGAAGAGAGAGAGAAAGGTCACAGGATATTATATTTGATAAAAGCGTGAGGACCGTTTTTTTTTCTACCGTTCTTTTAAGGGTAAATAGTTTTTGTTATATTCTGCTGTTAATGACTAGCAAGCAATGCATAGTTATTTGAATTTTTCTTGTTCTGGTCGAACCTCTATGCAAGATAATTTGCATATTTTATTTTAGCAAAAAAGGGATGTTTTTCTTACATAATATCTAATAAGTTTTGTTAGTTTATGGTGTGATAATTTGCAACTGTGTGTTAACCATTCCTCTACAATTAACGAAGCTAGGTCTACAAAAAACAATCACGATGTATCAATCATCAAACCATTGTGAAACTAGTTTATTTAAAGCATCATTGTTCCCTAACACAATAAGCCATTGAGCCAATCCCCCCAAAAGTGTCCTTAGTTCAGACTCACTGAGCAATGACTAAAGAACCAGGAGCCCTAGATTCTGTAGCTTTCACTACAGGTGTTCCGAGCTTCGATGCGTAAACACGCACGGCTACAGATCACCCGTTGCCCATGCAATCAAAGGTGCGGGAACGCGTACTCTCGTTCAGAATGAGCGTCGATTAAATCCAATTACTTTACTAGAGAATACATGTTACTTTGCTTAAATTCAATAGCCTTGGTGTCGACAGCTTTTGCGTACTTAAAACAGCTGGACGCGCAGAGCTTCAGTTTTATTTTCCCCTTTGAATAGACATCTCGCAAAATCGAAGCAATATCCTAGCGGCGTAGTACCGCGCAAAGTATTTTAGAAACCCTTTCACATTAAGTTTCGGTTTCGATTTGCCAGTCTCGTTTCACGACATCCTGTCATGACCAAATGCAGCGCTTGCATTTTTGAATCTGGGACTCTCTTTGAATTTATAATACCCAAGGTGTTGTCTACTATTACAGATAGAATGCTGAGGCACATTTATTGGGGCTCCTGACGTGCCAGATTTGTATGCGCAGGTAGACACGGGACTACGACAGCAATGCAAAAAAAAAAAAAAAATGAAGTACTCGTACACTAAGCCGGTCATCCTGTTCCATCGTATTCTCAATGCCCCAGGCTTCTTAAATGATCCGTGAGTGTGGGTGTGTGTGTGTGTGTGGGGGGGGGGGGGGGGGTCATGCTTTACTCTGGAGTGGTTGCCAGACCGCCAAAGGCGTGGGACGCGGCCGGCCATGCTCCTACTCCTCGCTAAGCCTAGGAAGGTGCTTACGGCCGCTGGAGGTCTGTGTTCCAACCGTGGCTCTCACGAAGATGTATGCGTGCAGTCTGAGCGAGCGTTGACTTTATTTTCATGCTGCTCTGAGATGCACTAAATCGTCACCGGGGCAATCGGAACCGAAACCATGCCACTCCTCTCCATTGCCAAATAGGTCACATATTGACACGCTCGAGGTGCTGCGTGGAGAGACTTTTGGAAGTAGTGTATTTACATTGTAGCCTATTGGACGAGTGGCTGCCGCCATCTCTCTTCGTGAACAGACCTCGAGACAGCGCAGATAGCCTTTTAGTCCTTGCGCATCCTGCACCTCGGTGCGTCGGTGGCAGCCCTTTCCCTCGGCGCAGCACGAAAACAACAGCGTGGACAGTGCGATGCGCGAGCGTTTTCTCGGACGCGGGCTGTTTACGCCGATAGGGGAGGATTTGACGCTGTAGGCGCCCTTTCTAATGCGAATGAGCGGAATAGTATGCATCCTCCTAGTAAAGTATTCGTTAAACTGCGTGCGCGCGCTCGCCTCTCCTGGAAAAGGCCACAGAAATGTGTTTCCGATTATAGCCTTGACCACATCACACAAAGGGAGCTCTTTGTTCTTCTAGGCTAGGACATACTGCTGCGGACTAATGTGTACAGAGCTATACGCCCTTTGATGCCAAGCAACGAAGTGAAACAAGTCCGGCTGCTGGCGGAGTGTCTTCGATTTTTACCGATGGAACGGCGCCATTCCACGTAAACTGCACCACTCTCCGTCGGACGGTGGTGTGTTGTACACTTTATAACCGAAACTAAACTAAGGCTATCGCTACAGCCCTGCACTGCGCGAAAAGCTGTAACTTTACGGCGTTAAATGAGATCGGCGCCGTTTATTTGTGGTGAACAAGCGAAATTTAGTGATTTTTTTTAGGGTTGATGCATTGTCTAATAAATGCAATGAAAACACATAAACGCAAGTAATATCTTAGCTTCAGTCACACAGAAGGTAGAGGAAAAACATCTACACATCTAAATATCTATACGAAACCTAAATAAGGAGGAGAACATCCTACAGTGGAGAAGCTTCTTGATAATATTTACGATCTAGGCATTTTCGTGCACCTAACGTCTCATATATCTTGAGCCTTTTGTTTCATTGCTCGGATCTGCGCTTACCCGCCGATGTAAGCACGCATAAATTGTTTCGCAAAATGCTTGCAGTTCTTGTAAACAACATTTCTAACTACAGAAAGCAGCGAATATTACTGACATGTATACAGTATTTTCAGGGCCCAGACGGCATTGAAGAGGGTAGTATAGAGGGTATTCACTGGACGCCATATTTGATGGCACTGTTTAGGGCGCATGATCGATTGAAGCGTTTAGTAAGTGAACCATACCCTGGCCTATTTGGCCCCATCTGGCATGGGAAGGGGAAGGGGAGCTTTAGTGCTGACGATGGGTTAAATGTACCGTCTAGTCCCTGGGGATCGGAGGTAGGAGTTGATTGATGAAAGGATTAGTGTTCGGTCAGCAGGTATTGACGTCCTCGTTTGGGTCCATTCCCGTAGGGTCGTTGGTCGGAGGGGTGGCGGCACTGTTGATTGCCGCCATCCGTTTGCGAGATGTTTCCGGACAGGACCATACCAGCTGATGGCGAGGACGCCACAGTGCGTGCGATTCGGGTCTGGGCCTGTGTCCTGCTGGCCCGTTGGCCTGTGGTACATGGCTCGCCAAACGAGGGTCACCATGCTGCGATTTTGTAGTCTGTGCAGTGCTACTTTCCCGGACCGTGGAAGCCCTCGTGGGATCGAGTGGGGGTTGGAAGGTAGGAGCGCCGAGGGACGTTCTTTTCGAGCTCTCTTTTCCTCCTTCTTCGACTCGGGTAGGTCATAGTATTAGTCGGGTGGAACATCCCGTTGAACGGGCGAGGGTACCTGGCCTTGTGAGGGCCGAATACTTGCCTGTAGCAGTGCCCTCGTGGACCGTCCGCCATCGCGTTTCCCGGGATGTCTACGTGGCCAGGGGCCCTATGTCACGCTTTTTGGACTCCCACAGCGACCAGAGAGAAGGTAGTGACGTCAACAACGCCGTAAACGCAGATTGAATGTTGATTGGTGAGAGTCGCTGATGAGGAATTTCCGCAGAAGAAAACAAAGCCCACTTTTTCTTTGTTTGCTTCTGCGTAAATTCGTCATCAGCGACTCTCATGAAACAAATTGGGTTGTGTGTGTGTTTATACAGCCTAGAACTTGGTCTGCCTCAACGGGCGACGAGTCTCCCAGCTGTAGATGAGCAATTTAGCCAGTGCAGTACAACCGCTAGCCTGGGGTCTTTAACGTGCATCACGCAGTAGTGATACACGACCGCACGCCGGTACGATGCTCATCCAGATCGAAACGGGCAGGGGTGGGGATTGAACCCAGGATCCTGGGTTCTGCAGTGCGAGCTTTCGCTCCACGTGCTCCGAGCTGGTGTGCGCTAGACCACTCGGCCACCGACCCCCCATCGAGTCTCATCAATCAACAACCAATCTGCGTTTGCTGCGTTGTTGACGTCACTTCCTTCTCCCTAGTCGCCGTGGGAGTCCAAAAAGCGCAACATAGCGCCCCATAACCCACGCGATGATGATCGTCTATCGGACCCTGGCCTGGCGAACAAATTCTCAGATTTGAGAAACTGTAGCGTTGCAAGGGCTTAGAGTGTATGCTCAGAGCGAGCTCACATTATACTTCGTCTCACCCTAGCATGGACTAACCGCGAAGGCTGAGCTAGCGCGAGCGGCCAGCCTTGACTGCCTTGACTAGAGCACTTGCTGCACGAGCGCTCGTGCAGCCGCCGCGGCTTCATTCAAAGCAACTAGCTCGCGCTTTTAGCACGCGCTGGCACGCGCGGCTAACAATAGTCCATACTAAGGTGAGACAAAGTATAGCAAGATTCTCAGACCGGTAGTCTTGGTGGTGTGGGATGCACGTCGCAAAAAAACTGTGGAAGTTTGCCGCCAGGACTTGCTCAGGAGTTGCGCACACAGCTATGATCGCCAGTGAATACTCCCTATAGGCAGCTAAGCACATCAAAGTAGACAACAATATTAGTAAAACACAGTCACGGGACACTCACGCAAAAAGAATTCATCACAAAGGTTTTGAACAAATTTTATTAGTGTATGTACTAACAATGGGGACTGGTCGTTCCACTTTGATGACGTTCTTGGTATGAAGGAATCGTAATAGGCTGAAGTTAGACCAGGAGGAATGCCAGCTTTGAACTCATGATGGATGCGTGAAAAAGCGCAATAGCCAAATGAGGTTTTCCTTTTTAATAGCATTAGTACTATATAAACAAACAAATTAGTCGTTAGTTGTTTATACAGCAGGAGTTTAGTCTGCCAGAAAATGGCGAAATTGTTACCCACTGTAAATGAGCAATTTAGCCAGTGCAGTACGACTGCTAGCTGGGGTCTTTAACGTGCAGCACGCAGTAGTGATACACGACCGCACGCCGTTACGATGCTCATCCAGATCAAAACGGGCTGGAGTGGGGATTGAACCCAGGATCCCTAGATTCTGCAGCGCGAGCTTTCGCTCCACGTGCTCCGAGCTTTTTTTTTCTCTTTAATGCATGGAAATTTTTACAAGTGACATAAAATGTTGATACTTATGGGTATATACAGTTACGAAACATTCACTTTCACACCGTATTTACATACCGATGTCGCACACGCACCTTATATATGGCATCTTGTACATGTGGCCAGTAGGTGCGATACATTTAGGCACAGAAATTTCATCGACAAGTGTAATACAATGGTTACAAAAAATATATATCGTCAATAGAGCTTCTTCTTTTCAGAAATCTGGGAGACCAAGACATGCATCGAACAAGGCAAACCACTCTGGTTGACTGAGAGGTGAAGTGTATACGCTCCTCACTTTCGCTACCTGTTCCAGAAAAAGCGATTTCGTTGTACGGGGTTTCTCTGCATGTTTATCGATCATGCGACATTTCCATAAACTATGAAGTCCCAGCAGAGCGAACATGTCGTAAGGGACGACTTCGTTCTCAGCGAACGGGAGGAAGCGGAGGCTGTAGTCATTAAGTATTAGATATTTTTTTAGCGTGCGTTGCAGAACATCTCAAAATAAAAACGCGTCGTTGCAATAAATAAAACAGTGCTTTATGGTTTCTGGCTTGTTACAGAGCCTGCAATTAACAGTCCACGGTACAAATATTCCTTTTTCCTGGAGGTAAGTTTTTACTGGTAAGGTTGATGTATGCAATTTGAAGAAGAACGTCTTGGTTACGGGAGGCACGCCCATTTTTTTTTACTTTTTTGAAAACATCATTAATAGGTTCTAGCGTGAAATGGGTACGATAAAGGGGTATAGAAAACAAGCTTTCCGTAATATCCCTCGACAGTGTCTTCCTTGTCACGCTAAACAAATATTCCAATGAAAACCGTGTTTTCAGAAAATTGAAGGTAGCGACAACTTCCTTTAAAAAACCCCAGAGCCTATTTTTCGACGTTTCGCCCGTTGAAACAACAAGATAACTTAAACTCTCGGCAAGGCGTGATTGGAGTATGACCCTAAGGAACTTGTGATTGGCATTTTTAAAGAAAAAGAATCTTGACACCAACTGGCGGACAAAAATGTGACATAGTCCTAAACCACCAGATTCGAGAGAGAGGAAAAGGTTGTCCCTTTTTACACGTTCCCATGTTGAGCACCATATCAAAGTGGCAAATATTCTATGGAATTTTCGGATGTCTGCTCGAGCGCAATGGAGAACTTGAAGGACGTACATATCGCGACACTGTTAGCGCGAACACAACATCGGCGCATTTTCGCAATTTACTTCTAAATAGTATTAGCGCGCACGAAATTTTATCGCTTACATTATAGAACTAAATGAGCTCTTTCCGTAGCAATGATAACTTGGATGAAATCCCTTGGTTTCAAAGAGAAAAACTGGAAAAACCGGCGACCGCTTGTTCGCGCTAACACTGTCGCGCTCTGTACATAAGCTTCGAAGCAAGGAATATATTACAGACACTTGCTCTAGTAAAAATGGAAATGTCTCTACCTTTCCACGCATCAGCCTTCCTTTTCAGTGTGGTCGCAAGGGAGGACCAGTACGTCGAGCTACTACGAATTTGTGAGAGCGGTACTCCTAGATATGTGATCGGACCCCGATTCCACGCTATCCCCGCAAAAGAACGTGGTTTTGTGGCCCAGGAACCGTACCAGAAGCCGTTGCATTTGGATGGATTCACTGAAGCCCCTGTGATTGCGCAGTAGCGGGCTGTTTGATCAAGCGCTTTCTCGACACTCTTCTTGTCAACGCAAAAAAAAAAAAAAAAAAATCCAACGTCGTCTGCGTATGCGAGGACTTTCACCTCAACATTTGCCACACAGTACCCACGAATAAATTCTGTTTTCAGGATGCTAAGGCATAAAGGCTCTAAATACAATGCAAAAAGGAGGGGAGAGAGAGGGCAGCCCTGCCTTACGGAATATTTGATCTTAATTTCATCAGAAATTGTGTTATTGATTTTCAGTCGTGTCGAACTATGCATGTAGCAAAGTCGGATTCCTTCCAAAAGTGTCTCTCCCACGTTTACGTGTTCAAGAAGGGCGAATAAAAATGAATGGCTCACACGGTCAAAGGCTTTTGTAAGGTCTATTTGTACCAGTGCAACCTGGTCATCATTGTCTGACGCAGACTCTAGGACGGAACGGGCAACATGTACGTTCGTTTGAATAGTTCTGCCGCGTATCCCACACGATTGGTGCTCCCCTACCAGTTTTTCTATTACGCACTGAAGTCTTTCATTGAGCACTTTAGCGTAAATTTTATAATCTACGTTGCAAAGTGATATTGGTCTGTAGTTTTCTATCTTTTTAGTATTTCAGGATCTTTTGTTTTTCGCAGCAACACCGTGTGACCACGGTAAAATGAAGGGACAAGAGTTTTCTGTATGTAGGATTTTTCAAATACAGCCAGTAAAACAGGAGATATAATGTCTTGGAACTTTTTTTGTAAAATTCAACGCTTAGTCCATCTGGTCCTGGTGTTTTCCCATTTGGGAGAGATTTAATGGCAGCCTTAATTTCGCTTAATGTTATGGGGCCGTGAATTAAATTGCGATCTTCCTCGTCAAGTTTTGGCGTCTGGTTAGTAGCTGTTCTATCTCAGTTTTGTCTTTTGTGGGTATTACTGTTCCAAAAAAATTTGTGTAGAAGTGGTGAAAAGATTTAACTATTTCAGTGGCGTCGGTGAGTATCAATTCATCTTTGTTGATTTCTACTATATCCTTTGACAGTGCCTTACGCCTTTCGTCATCCAGAGATCTTTTTGTAGGTTGTTCGCCAAGGAGAAAGCGTTTCTTCCGCGAGCGAATTAATGCTCCGCGGTACCTTTCGGTTTCATATTTTTGAAGCTGGGCTCGTACAATGTTAACATCGTCGCTGTACGCGCCTGGATTTAAGCATTCAAGCTCGTGCAGGGTTACTAAATTTTTAAAAAGGTCTCGCTGCTGTTGTTTGTTCATATATGATGCAATTGTAGAGCGTTCGATTGCGATGTTTTTTACTTCTTGCTTGAAACTATCCCATTTTGCGAAAATGTGCATGTCAATGTTTTGCAATGTATTCGACAAACCTAAGGAGATGTTAGCTGAAAATTGCTCATCACTTAGGAGCCTCAGGTAGAGCTTCTAGTGTTCCCACTGCTGATGAACACCTCGGAGTCTGCGCGGCCCGAAGCAGACTGATACGAGGCAATGATCAGAAAAGAAAACTGGTTTGACTTGATAATCACTCATTGATTCGATTATATCACCTCAGATATATATTCCGTCTAAACGTGCGTGGGTCGTTCCTTGGAAATGGGTGTAGCATATCGATTCACCCTTTTTATAGGCTACATCAACAAGGTTACGGTCTTGAAGCATGCCCCGTAGAGCAGCGGAACTTCCGTCATACCTTGTTTGTGACACCGATGGGTCGTCTGCACTGCAAACACAGTTAAAATCTCCCATTGCAACTATTGTTCTATTTGTGTTTAGTTATTTATTTATTTATTTTACCCTCAGGGACAAAGGCATTACAGAGGGGAGTGGGTATATAGAAAAACACAGAAAAAATACGCAACAGCAAAACGGCAGGAGGACTATGGTTGTGTGGAGCAATACATGTTAGTCAAGGCATTTCTGAAACTCTTAATGTCTACGATTTCGGCAACATCCATGGGAAGGTGATTCCAACACAAAGAGGTGCTGGGAATAAAGGAATGATGATATGCGTTTAGTCCTGCAGGATGAAATGAATCTATGATCGTTCCGTGCTGAGAGGTAATGGGGTTGTGTTAGTAGCCTTTGCTTGAGAGATGAATTATGATGATATATTTTGTGGAACAAACACAAGCGAGACACTTTTCTGCGCATAGAAAGATTAGGCAAGGATAAACTGGTTTTCATAACGGTTACGCTGGCGGTACGATGGTAATTAGAAAGAATAAAGCGGGAAGCACTGTTTTGAACGGATTCTAATTCAGAAATGAGCGATTCAAGACCGGGGTCCCAGATAGATGCAGCATATTCAAGCTTACTCTGAACAAGGGTTTTGTAAAGAATCAGTTTTAATGACATAGGCGCGAGGAAAAAGTTTCTTTTAAGGTAACCAAGCATGCGATTAGCATTGTTAACGATATGTTCAATATGAGCTTTCCAGGATAAATCACAAGTTATGTGCACTCCCAGATACTTGTAGGATGGCACATACTCAAGAGGGACGTTATCAATGGAGTAAACAGGACGTGTTGTGTTAAGACGAGACACACGCATGTATTTGCATTTAGCAGTATTTAATTTCATGTACCACAAGCTACACCATTCAGAAATAGAGTTAGCATCAGACTGAAGGAGAGATATGTCAGAGTCATTAGTAATTTCACGATAAATAACACAGTCATCTGCAAACAGACTGGCAAATGAACATACATTGTTAGGTAGGTCGTTAATATAGATAAGAAATAAGAGGGGCCCCAGAACAGAGCCCTGGGGAACACCTGAAGTGACTTGTGAAGGTTGGGAATCCACATCATTGACAGTTACAAACTGCGATCGAATAGTAAGAAACGAACGCAGCCTTGCAACGACATTAGAGTCTAAATTAAGTTTGATAATCTTTTGAATAAGGAGGAAGTCAGGGACCCTGTCGAAGGCTTTAGAAAAATCTAGGAAAATACAGTCTACCTGAGAGCCGCGGTCAAGAATGGAATGAAGGTCATGGGTAAAACACAAGAGCTGAGTCTCACAAGAAAATGATTTCCGGAAGCCATGTTGAGCATTACAAAAGTAAGAGTTAGACTCTAAAAAATTAGCGAGGTGCGAGTATATAATATGTTCAAGAATTTTACAGGGTATGCTAGTGATTGAGATGGGACGATAGTTAGTTGGGGAATGTTTGTCACCTGAGTTATGCAAAGGAATCACTCTCCCAATCTTCCAATCGTCGGGGATAAAACCAAGCTCCAAAGACTGCTCAAAAAGTTTGGATAAAATAATTGCACTATACATTTTCGTATTTTTCTGAACTTTAGAATTGATGTTGTCAATACCAGCAGACGACGACATTTTGAGAGTATCGATTACATTGGCTATGCCTATAGTGTCAATACAAATTGGATCCATTGGAAAATATGCATTGGTAGAAAATTCAGGAATACAAGAAATCTGAGACGAAGAGAACGCCAAAACAAACATTTCGTTGAAGACCCTTGCACAATCACTGCTAGTAATATCATCACCATCGGCATTTCTAAGAGACACGGCACACCTATCATTCGTAGTTCCAGAGTTCCAGAATTGATTGGGATTATTAATCAGCATGCTGGGCAAGGTAACATTGAAAAACACATCTTTGGCGTTCGTAATGGCTGTCTTATAAGCACTAGCTGCGGACGCATAGGCGTCCCAAAGCTGCTGAGAGTTAGAGCTTTTCGCAGATCGAAAAAGACGTTTCTTCTTGTTAGATAATCGTTTGAGGGATTGATTAAACCATGCAGACTGGCAATTATAAGTAACGGATCTTAGCGGTATGAAAGTGCTCATGAGAGAATCAACTTTGCATTTAAATAGATTCCAATTTTCTTCCAGGGAGTGATTCGAAAATTTTGTTAAGTAGTCATCTAAGAAAAGGCACAACTCACGATTAATTGATTCGAAGTCTGCTCTCTTATAATCTCTGACGCGTTTCGTATTATCAACAGTACGAGATACTGTAACCTTAAGCTCAAAATGAATCAATGAGTGGTCACTCAAGCCAGGCAGGCAGGATACAGAAGAAACAATGTCGGGCACAGTAGAAAAAATAAGGTCTAGAATGTTTGATGTAGATGAAGTGATTCTCGTAGGTTGTGTAACGAGTTGCGAAAAATTGAAATCAAGACATATTTGTAAAAAGTCGTAACATTCTCTTGAAAAAGGATTCGAAAATGGTCGTTCGCTCAACCACACTATGTTGGGATAATTAAAGTCGCCCAGTAAAATTAGTGGGAAACTAGGAAAACGAACAGAAGCTTTATTGATAGCATCATGTAAATCTTGAACGAAGTTAGAGCTACTGGACGGGGGACGATAACAGGCTCCCAAAATCAACCCGGAGTGGTGCAAGCGAAGATGAACAAACACCATTTTCAAGTTGTTACTTCTATCAACGAGGGATGATTCAAAGTGGTCAGACACAGCAATCAAGACGCCCCCATTGCACTTTTGGCCTCTATCATGTTGGTACACACTGAAACGCTTGTTACAATTGAAAAGTTCGCCGTTATCAACCTTAGCCGAAAGCCAGGCTTCAGTCAAAACGATTATGTCAGCATCAGGGGAATCGATAACAGAACATAAATCGTCCCTTTTTGGAAGAATGCTACGAATATTAGTAAACAAAACAGAAACTTGTTTTGGCAACGATGACAAGCCACTGCCCCTCACGACTCGTCATTGCCGGGCGTCGGAAGCCGAATCAGTTACGTCGTTATCAGCTGGTTATTGTTAAACCTGAGTACTAGACGTGTCTTCAAGCTCACAGACACTGTTGATAAGGGGATTATAACTAAAACACTTGTTGTTCATAAAGAGCTTGTTATAGCGCAATTTAAATGTACCGTTGTGTGATTTGCCAAATTCCACAAGCTTCTTCCTAGCATGTCTCGTAGCGGGTGAAAAATCTTCGCTGACAGTTATGCCACTAGGCTTCAGTTTAGCACTTGAGAATAAAATTTGTTGCTTCATTTTAAATGACAAGAATTTGACTATGATCGGTCTGCATTTATTGACTGAGAATGCGCCAAGCCTGTGCGCTCGTTCAATGGTGTCACTAGGGATGACCAGGTTGAGAGGAGTCGCTATAGCATTCAGCAATTTACCTTCTGTTTGAGCCCAAGTTTCCGACTGAGCGTCATCCAAGCCATAAAAAAGCAAATTATCCTGTCGAGACCTATCTTCTTGTTCTGCTTGACTAACCTTCAACGTGGAATTATCATTTAAAAGGGATGCAACTTGTTGGCGCAACGTTACTAACTCTTGATGGACGACCTCACAATCGGTGCTTTCAGTCTCGACGGCAGATAGTCTTTTATCGAGTTCCGTGACTTTACCCTGAATTGACTTCTGATTTATTTTAATCTCATTTACGGATTTCATTAGGTTCGACTGTTCATTATCCATTTTTATCGTACGGGCATTGACACCTTGTAAGAAAGTGAACATATCATTAAATTGTTTTAGTTGTGCTTCTGTCATGAAACTATAGTTCCTGAGACACCTGAGACCGCGTGGGGCCGGGATTAAGCTCTACGTCCCCGAACAGTAGAATAAGTTGGCCGACCGCGTCAACACACTGCTCAAGCAAAGACAGCGAAATCCCCGGGCACCGGAACAACATCAAGCTTAGATTGTTAGATTTCTTTGCGTACAAAAGGGCGGAACATGTACTAACCTGCACAAGCAAGCGCACGGTGTTAGCGAGCCGCATCGCTTTGCTGTTCCCGTGCCCACTGGAGGAGCCGAGCTGGCCGAGCAGATGCCAGCAGCAGATATCAGAAGAAGACGATGATGCGTGTGTCGATGCAGTTGCCTTGCTTGGGAGAGGGAGGTTCTGGCACAAACCGTCCGGTGGAAAACACAAAGGTTCGATGACAGTAGTATCACAGCTGTATCCGTGCGTCGTTGAACACTGGCTCTGGGAACGCGGAAGGGTCGTACTGGCTCCGAAGGACTGGATGCATGCGGTGACCTGCACAAGCAAGCGCACGGTGTTAGCGAGCCGCATCGCGTTGCTGTTCCCGTGCCCATTGGAGGAGCCGAGCAGATGCCAGCAGCAGATATCAGAAGAAGACGATGATGCGTGTGTCGATGCAGTTGCCTTGATTGAAAAGCAGTGAAACAAGTTCAAAGAATGGTGTTCTTTCTCTAGGCGTATTTGGAGCATACAGACAAATAAAGCGCTAATCTATCTGCCTAAAACAAATTTCGCAGGAAATAAGACACTCTTCCAGGTCATTAGGAATGGAAACTGATGATAGCTCAAGCTGTTTCCGAAAAAAAAAAAAGAAAACATCCGGGAGAGACTCCTTTGGCTTGGCTAACGCAGATTCGTAATCCTTAAGAAAAGGTTCTAACGCTTCCGCGATGCCTTCATCTGTAGATAATTTTGTCTCCTGTACTGCCGCAACGTCAACTTTCTCTTTTTCAAAAAGACGCAACAGCTGAAACTGCTTCCTTCCAGACCCTAAACCTCTAACATTTAGCGTTAGAATATGTAATGGAAGGGCGGGATACATCAGGACATTTTAGTGGTTGTTCTCGGTACCCTTGAGGTTCACCAGCAGCTTGGAGTACGGCTCGTGCCGCATCCCTGCCGGCTGGCGGTCTTTCTTGGACCTCTTGGAAGGGAGCTCGTCAGCAGAGGAACGTTTGGTCGGGAGGGGCGTTGAGGTCCTTCTGGTTCATCAGATGGTCTCGACGTCTCAGAGGCCGGTGCGATGATTGTGGGTTCCGCGTCGACCTCGTCATGCTCCTCGTCGCACTCTGTGACCACTTCGCCGACAATCGTTGACTCTGATGATGAGGATAACGTGCCGTCCTCGTCAGGCGGTGGTGACTCCGGGAGGCCCCCAGGGTCATCCTTGCATTCGTTGATGGCAGGTGCTGCTCTTGGGTGTTCCTGTTCCACGAACTTTTCGATCGTTAATGCCGGTGGTGTGTGCCCTGAGGCGTCGAGGACTTCCGTGACATCCATGAGCAGCTCAATTTGTTCTTCGGCCTCTTGGGTTCTCGGTCCAAGCAGCTTACTTGCATACGCTGTGACACACGTATCAGTCGTGTGTCCGTACCTTCCACATTTAAAGCAGCGAGGGCTCTTGCACTGGCGGCGTACATGCCCCACTCTGTTCCACCTGAGGTATAGAGGTGGACGTCCTGGCACGAGTAGGAGGCACTGGCATCCAAAAATCTTCAGGAGATGTGGCACCTTCTCAATCGTGATGTCGTCGTGAAGTGTGATGTTCACTTCTCTGTTTAAAGTGTCCATATGTTCCATGCCGTCGCATCTCCATTTCTCCCGGCTCATGCTCCGCACGATTCGGTAGGTCTGCAGGGCCTCAGCGACACGTCGGTCTTCAAGATGGTCTGGTAGCCAAATGATTTTTATCTTGATGTCACGAGTGTCGGGGTCTATAACCAGACATTTTCGTCCTTTCACGAGAAGTTCTCTCTGTTGACACAGCTTCGCTTTCGCGAGCGCGTTTGTGCAGGTGACCATCCAAATGTGACTCATTTGGCATTGTCGGTTGCCTTTACGTCTCAGAGATCTATTGCGTCTTTGGGGGCATCACGAAAGTCTGGCGCTGAGTAAGGCCTAGCGCTTATGTCGGCATGAAGGAATACGGAGTTTAGAATCAGGTTGCCGGTCGGAAAACCGGGAAGGATTACCTTGTAGTCCCTTTTACTGTTGTCAGACGATACGGGATTAACTCGGCCAGTGGCCTTACGGTGTTTCCACCAAACATCATGTTTCTCACTGCCGTTCCGAACGGCTTCTTCTTCCTCCTCCCGGCCACCGATCCCCTTCATTAGTACTATATATTATATGGAAGAAGTACTGACGAGAGCCTTTATACGACGCAAAGAAAGAAGAAGTAAAGAGAGGTTGTAACTTTCATAAATGACACGCTGGCTGTACGATGATAGTCGCTGAGTATAAAACAAGAGCTAGGATTTTGAAGCGAATCCAGGTCAGAGGGGAGTGTGGTCTGACCAGGATCCTACAGATTGCAGCTTTATAGTTTAATGTAGAGCGAACGAGAAATTTGAATAATAGGAATTTATAAAGAGACCGGGGAAAAATGGAAGTTACGTCTTACGTAGCATAACATAGAATTAGCTTTAGAAAGGATATGCGATCAGCGTCGGTTGTACACGCCGAGATAGTTATACACCAACGTGCTCTTTACAAACAAGTCCGCGTTTGCCCACAGCAGGTGTGCGCACTGTCCGTACGCAGAAGCCGGATTCGCGTGAGACGAAGTGCCTGCGCATGCGCAGTGCCGACAGCAGCGCCTCCGCAGTGGTGTGACGTCACTGCAGTTTGGTAGGTGTCGTTGCACAAAGCGGTGTTGCTGAGCTTGTAAGGGAGGCGATGTCTTACGACGTGAAACTAATTGTTTTGAGTTTGTTGAAGTTAAGTGTCATGTGAGGATTATCCACACCAATCAGGTACATCACGCAAGTCATTTTGGAGAAGGAGAACAGCAAAATCATTAGTAATTTCCCAATAAATCACCTACACAACCATCCGAAAATAGACTAAAGCTCGACGAACCACACTTGAGGAACACCGGACGTAACAGTACTCGCAAGGGAATCAAACGCATTTACATTTACAAACTAAAAAAAGTTTGTTAAAAAAATAAAAAAAAACGCACTTAAAGGGACCATGAAACGATTCTGAAATCGAATTTCATCCACCGGACGCCGTAAAAGGTGTGAAAAGAAACACAAAAACACAAAAAAAGGAAGCAAAAAAAAATTCTTTGCTATAGAACTTTTAAAAGAAAACTGGACTCTTTTGCGCCTTCTTTCCTTCGAAAGCTCTGACTTTATACTGCTACGCATCCGCGGAACTGCAGCACGTCAGCCGAATCCACGTCGCCTATTGGGTAAGCGCCTACCTCACCAGCTCCGCGATCATAAACAATAAATAGCCGGCAAATGTTTCCTAAAAGCTTTGTTAAATAATATTCAGATCCACATTTTGTAGCATAATTAGAGATGTGTGGCGAAAATTGCCAAATTTGATAATGCTGACAGCCAAGCGCCATCTATCGTGTGGTAAACGAAGCTGAGAGCCAGCTCCGGAGGAACTCCATGGGACGAATATGTTGCGAATAACCGACGAATTTTGCCCGACGGCTTTTGCTCTGCGCGTGGAATCAGCACAGTGCCTGCTACGTCGCGCGCAAAGCGAGCGTGCCGTCGGGCGGCGTTCGCCAGTTATTCGTCACATAATTCGTTCCATGGAGTTCAGCCTTTACGCACTTTTTACGATCAAATCAGCATGGCCGACAGCGTCGCTTGGTCGCGACGACCAACGAACGTTTATTTTTCTACGTGTTCTGCTCGCGCGTCCCGACTTCAAGCAGCAAGAAAAAAGTACTTGAAACAGACCACGACGAACAAGAACGCTGGATCCACGAACACCCGAGAAAAGCTACACGTGGAGCGAAAGCTCGCGCTGCAGAACCCAGGTATCCTGGGTTCAATCCCCACCCCCGCCCGTTTCGATCTGGATGAGCATCGTACCGGCGTGCGGTCGTGTATCACTACTGCGTGGTGCACGTTAAAGACCCCAGGCTAGCGGTTGTACTGCACTGGCTAAATTGCTCATCTACAGCGAGTGACTCGTCGCAACTTTAAATGGCTGACCAACTACACGCTGTATAAATATCCCCACAACCCGAGAAAAGCTACGACGGTCACGAATCCACCGACTCCGACCAAGCGAGCTGCACAGAATATAGGCCTAGCAGGCACTCCGACTCGGCGCAGCGTTGCTTCGACGGTACTTGGCCAAGACAGTCTGCCCACGACCGACTGGCGTGCTGAATGGAATATGCCCGCGCGACCCTTGTGGACCCTTCCCGTATTATAGTTTGATCGCTGACCTCAATTTTAGATTAACAGGTGAGGTCAATCTCTTCCCCTTGTCATCTCCTTGTTTTTCGAGGCAGTGTTGACAAACACTGTCGTCGAAAAGGAACTCTTGTCGATTCTATCTTCTTGTTTTGTGTGATATAGAGCTCGAATAAACGCCGTATGGATTACCTTCGTAACACGGTATGTACACTTTGTTATTAGTATGCCATTTTTATTCTGACACGATTGCACGTCACTGTCGAGCTAAAAAAGTTCGTGGGAGCTACATGCAATGCCGGGCCAACCTACCTTTGCCGAGTGCCGTGTCAGTATCGAGTTCCAATCGTAAAAGATCGGTCCCGAAGCGCTCACCAACAGCGCGAATACAGCACTTCCATCAAACGCGCGCGTCCGCTCAGAGTGTGAACAGGTATTTACGTGGCTCTTGCTGACACTGTCGTAGTTCAAACGTATCTTTTTTAGCGTCGGCTCGCTCCTGCATCTCCGAGGCCGTGAAAAACGCCGCGGCGATTTGTTTCCATCTACGTCGCTTTGCAAACGACTGACACGGGCCGCCTTTTACCAACAATGACAGCTGGGTTGACTTCTGGAGTCTTCACCGGAAGACTCGCCGCACTTCCCAACAGGCATACCGGCGTATGAGACTAGTACCATGCTGTCGCTGCGCAACATATCTCATTGAATTTCGCTCAGCTGCGATGTGTCCATGGCTATCGCGGCGATGAGAGGCGTCGATTCAAAAATACGTCGGTGACATCAGCGCAGTAAAACCTACCGGCGCACCCCCAACTCGCCGCCGCTAACGCTCCCACTCTCCTACTGCCGAGAGAACTTCCGGTTCCTGTCCCAGCGTACGTCACGACCGTCAAAATTACGCCGCAACTTGTTTTGCGGTCAGTTGGAGAGAAAGAAAAAGTCAATATTTCAATATTTTTTTGTGTAGAAATTAATGAACCGAGACGAAAACGGATGCCTGTTCGGCATTCAGTGAACGTTGAAGGTTTAATGTAAACGTTACCTGGCAAAAGTAAAAAGGTCATTTCATGGTCCCTTTAAGGCACAGGGTAAGGTAAAATTGGAAAAAAAAAATCGATTTTAGTTTTTTTCGCGATTTGAAAAGTTTAGTTCTTTCTGCACATTTTACATTGTCACAGTGTTCTTAGAAAGTTATATTTCGGGCTGAAAATCACTTTTTCCGAAAGCAAGTAGCAGGTGACCACGCCTCTTTCTGGGATGCGCTCCCTGTTTATCGATGAATTTTCCAACAAAACAAATTGAACACCAGACCTAAAAGCTTGTCCGGTAACAGATAATCTAAAAAAAAAAAAATTATCTGGCAACTATTTCATAGTTTTTTTTTTCAACCAAGACAATCCCGAGACGCTGTTCACGTTTTTTCCAGGTGTGTACCATGTTTACATTCAAGCGTTTGTTTTTGTAACGACAAAATGGCGGCATTGGATGCAGTTCTCTTATTCAATGGTGGTACCATTGCACAAGCCAATGTTTTGAAGTCCTGTGGATGGAACCCTGTGTGGAACACTATCAAGTGGCTGAGGGAAGTTGATGTCACTCGAAAATACTTTACGGACCAAGCGACACGGCAGGTCACAAAAGAGGCCCGGCAAGCAAGGCGATAAGGCCAAAGGCGAAGACATGACTTTAGCAATACCTTCCAAGCTGGCGGCTATTTAAAAAATGACTCTGAGGGTGTTGGTGCTAAGAGAAATTTGTTATTTATCAGTTTTTTTACTTTAAACTCAATTATCTCAAAATAGTGTTTTTTAGTACATAGATACCATTTTTTTCCTTAACCTGACCTTATAGAGGGTTGATCTTTTATTCCTACCACCTACATGGGTGTTGAAAAATACTGAACTAAAATTAAAAATATGCACCTAGCAGTTTTTGAGTTACAAATTTTTTAATACATAAAAAACTAAAATTTCAGTACTAGAATAAAAAAAATGAGAAAAAAACTTATTTTAGATTGGTTGAAATAGTTCTAGTTCAGTAGATAAAACACAATATTTCGAACAAAATGATATATACATGACAGGAATACTCCTAATAGTCACCGAGAAAAATGTTCCTTAACATGGCCTCAAATGCATGGGGAGTATAGGACTTACCCTGTGCCCTTAATCTAGTTTAGTGCATTAAGGTAAAGGTTGAGTTTGCTTAACTTCACGGGCAGCAGGTTATGCGAAATGTTATCAAAATACTTGGAGAACC
Organism: Ixodes persulcatus; assembly: GCA_013358835.2. NCBI lineage: Eukaryota > Metazoa > Arthropoda > Arachnida > Ixodida > Ixodidae > Ixodes > Ixodes persulcatus. The sequence continues at coordinate 1,213,184 of JABSTQ010010521.1, forward strand.
TTGCGTGGAGCTAAATCAAGGAGCTAAATCTATAATTGAATGATGATGAGAGTTTATTCAATTCGTCGATATATTGGGAGTTTATATAGCTGCTTGTATGCCAGAGCGCTGTCTTATCCGTACATCGTAATCTAGACGCCCGGTACTGAGACGCCTCCTTCATTAGTACTGTATTGAATATACTTAAATCAGACAAACGTCTCGGATGATAGGGCAAAAGGCGACTAGAGTCGCCTGAAAAGGGCCGGTCCCCCTGTACAGTCCAGCAGCAAAATGTAAAGTCATAAACGAATCAAAAACAATTACACCATTACACAAAGAACCAGTGACATACAAAATGTGATCTAATAAAACAGAGACACACCAAGTAGTAGTAAGATTTATTGGGTCAATTGGCTTCACATCTACGGTGAAATGTAGTGCTGAATGAGTGAAAATTGTAGCTTCAATTGATATAAAGCAGTGTATTTTGGTCTTCGTCAATTTAATTGTTCCTCCACTGTCATCATTCGAATCACCCATGGTGCTTTCGGTGGAGGAGGCTGTTGGATGAAGCAGCAAATTCACCGTCGGCGCACGTTGGCAGCGGTGCACCATACAGAATACAGAAGGCTATATGACCATAACATAGCCCTACCGCTGTGGTATGGTGCATAACACTAACGCCATTGGGTTCCATTTGACCCAGCCGATGGCAAAGTACTATTTAAACTTGTTTGAGTTCATTTTCTCGTGGTAGTTTTTCTTCTTTAATGTACCAAAAAGGCATCTGGGAGCAAAGTCTGTCTCACTGCCTGAATGAGTTCTGGTTACCTACATTTTTCGCCTGTCTCTTTTTTTTTTTTTTTGCTATTTCTTTGTTGTTAGGTATGCTCTAACTTGCCCAAATCGCCACTTTAACATTCCAACTTTTCCCGAAGGAGCATAGAGCCCGGTACTTAGTCTAGACATAAACGAGTGTCTCGCTGATTTTAGGTATACTGTCGGTCCATACCTTCATAATTATACTGCCGGAATTGGCCCAAGTCCCATCTTGATAAGAGAGTTAGCGGTTCTTGACATTACGCTTCGAGGTCGATCTCAGTTACCGTCGTATTCACTCGAGGATGTCCGCCTGAGTTACGGTTCCATTTTAGTCTCTCGAAGCCAAAATCATTAGAGGGTGAACACAGAGCGCGGCAGCAGCACGCCGTCTTGTCTGAGGGCAGCGGCAATCTCCCTCGGCGTTAGAAAGCTAGATACAAAATAGGGACAAGCAGAGACAAAGGCAGCTGGCCTTTGCATCTAGCCACCGATCATTCTAATCAGAGCTCGGCGCTCCGACGTTCCTGCACGCTTTCACTTCCTCCTCTCCCTGAGTTTCTATCTGTATATACACCGAGCAGCCGAGGATTCTTTACTGCCGTCAGGTTCGGCTCGAGGACTGCCACTCTGGATACACTTCAGGACGCCGAGAGGCAAACGCCCCAGTTCTTTCTCGTTATGCCGAGAGGCTCGCCGCGTAGAAGCCGAGGGCGCAAACGGACGGTTCATATCACGGCCAACTGGAACACGAGCGGGCGTTTTTATGCCCGCGAACACTGCCGAGACGTCGCCGGAGACGAGTTTATGCGAAGCGACGAGGTTAGCCATGCGCGCGTAGGAGGAGACAAAGAAGGCCGGGAATCTCGCCGGTGTTGCCGAGATTCCAGCGTGCAAACGCACCTGCGAAGAGAAATGAAACGTCAGCCCAGACTACAGCCTCGTTTCGGTTAGAGGGATTCCGTTAATGCAAATACACCGCTGTATAGACGACATTTCGGAGACTAACTGGGTAACTACACGTATTTCTGTCTCCTTATTAAAGACAATTCATATTATAAACGCTTTTTTTTCCGGGGGGGGGGGGGGAGGGGGAGGGGGGGACAAGGGGGGGCAGAGATGCCTATATTAACGGAAAGCTACTGAGTATAATCACATGTGCGTAGCGTATGTTTTGTTCAAGAATGATTTGGAGCGTGGTTCTATATTCACGCACGCCTCCACTCGCTCGGCTTACTTCAAGAGACGAAACCTGTCGAGACATTTTAGGAGATGCCAGCAGACAAGTTGGCAGCGCGCAAATTTACTTTTATTTATTTTATTTCACCCCCTGCGCCCAATAAGCATAATTGCAGGAAAGCGAGAAAGGTACATATATACAAAAGTACAAAAAAATTAACAGAAATTTACACACAGATATACAAGCATTAAAAAACTTGGCTCTCGAGGAAAGAAATATAATTTTCTTTCCTTTTTGCTTTTTCGTATTCTCGAAAGAGTAAACACGTCTAACTCACAAAAATTAGTTTTTTTTTTGTTTTTTTTTACCCTAAAATGATTTATTTGGCATTCCTCTTCTCAGAATAAAACGTAGGATTCGGCAAAAAAAATGTAAATACGTTTTATCGCTTTATTTTCACTGACCGGTTTTCATTAGGGGTATGTGGTGCGCGTTCGATTAAACAAACGCCGTGTTTCCTTGACCAAAAGAAAAAAAGCCCTCAGCTGGGGGAAGTGACGTCATCACGCCATGTGACCTTAGGAAACCAATGGAAGGACTGTATTGAGGAAGGCGGCGTGTCCAAGCCGTGTGCGGGATATGCCTTGCTATAGTCGCCGACACATTACAGGGCGTGGTTCATTATGTTAACGCGTCTTGCTTCGTCATTCGATCTTCGTCGTTTTTAATGCGAAAGCATTAACTGTCTCATGTAGCGAGCTGACGTCATCAGTTTGAAGCGCGAAAAGGACTCCTAGTTTCCACGATCCCAAAAAGGAGCGATTCGCCTTCGGTTTAGGGTGACCATATTCCTCAAGGTAGAAAACGGGACATCCCAGCCGCGGCGGCGGGAAGAGGGGGAGGGGGGGGGGGGGGCGTACTAAAGCTTGAGTTAGGAAGAAAAATTTAATGAAATAACTTGTCTTATTTCGTAACGTTCGCATATTGTACTAAGCCCTAGGAAACAGCCACACTCACACTTCAGTGTCATGCGCTCATTTGGAAGGTCCTGCTTCGGGTCCTCCGTTTGTGTGGGCGTAATTTGCTGACGACGGAAGTTTTCTAAGCAGGACTTTATCCTGGAAGACTCGGTTGTAAAAGTCGGCGCACTTTTGTGGGAAGTTCAACCGCACAAGTAGCATTGCTCGCAATGTTGAGACAAGAAGGCGAAACTTCTCGCATGTTCACATTGAGTTCATAATTGAAAAGACGCTTTCAGAGAAGCACAGAGCCATTTCCACGACCCGGGAAATCTCGGCGCCAGCGTGCTTTCTGTTTTCATCTCTTTAAAGATTTGCACCCCTCTCTCAGAGACCTGAAGAGTTCCTCTTCTACTTTCTTTTCAATGCTTTTCTTGTTAAGGGTCCATTGGTGAACACACACGTACGTTTCTTCTGCATTTTCGAAAAAGAGTGCAGTTTCGCCTACATGCATGCTATATCCAATGACTAATATATATATATATATATATATATATATATATATATATATATATATATATATATATATATATACACGCGTCTTCGCGAGAGAAAAAGTGTTAGTGGGCAAGAACAGTTCTAAATTTTTTCTCTCTGGGAAATATTTTAAAGTGCCTACGGTTATTTTTGTAAGATGCACTTGTAACGAGTAGGCATATTTTCGGTTTGCTTCAACTCGCTTAGTGCGAATTTCGAGACTGTGCACTCCTACGAAAACGGGACATAGTTCATTATTGGGACAAAAAGACGGGACGGCAAAAGCAGACCTCAAAAACGGGACTGTCCCGGCCAAAACGGGACGTCTGGTCACCCTACTTCGGTTCCATTGGCTGGCGCGCGTCGACGGGCTCCCATCGGCCGCTGCGTTATGGCCTCCGAGATCCCGAAGCAAGCGAAGCTAGTACGTAGCAGACGACAAAGGGAGCGGACGAGCGGCTTGCATGCTTTCGCATTCACAACTCATAAGAAATGCTTAGGTGTACCTCGAGCTTTTTTATGGGCAAGTGTAGCAATCTGATTTACTGAGGAGCGATAATAAGTTACTTGGGTGGGGCGCGTGGCCACGCCTCGCGTTTCTTCAGCTCTCGTGGATATATTCTGCACGCAGTCGGGATCGTGGGAACACGTCACTGACCAGGAGGCGCAACATTGGCGGCGGTCACGTGGGCCCCAACACCTCGAAATAAGTTAAAGCGTTTCCTCTCATTCCTACAAGTGAAACGCACATGTTTTTATTTGTTCTTTTTTTTTCAGGGCAAGGAGGGGGGGGGGGGGGTGCACGCTATCACCGCCATAGTTGAGATCTTTTTTAGCCTGTGACGCCATCTTGAGAAGCGTTGCGTCTCATTTCACAAGCTTGTCCTAGGGCGTTAGATGCGACCGAAAAATGTAATGGATTTTATTTTTTTTCAGTATTTGACATGCCTCCTCAGCTAATCTGCAAAATCTAGTAAAAAATACTTCGTTTTTTTTTTTTCAATTTATTTTTTTTCCTGTTTTTCTCAAAAAGAAAAATGGTGCGCTATTTAGTTGGTTGGTCAATAGAGAGTTTTAGTAGATCGTTCCAATACCTTCGATACCTCCGATAACGATACAATGCATCTGCAAAGGTGGCGGTAGAGTATCGGGTATCTTTATGGGAGCCATCGAAACCATCTACTGAATCCCCCTATTAGGCAGTGTTTGTAGGTCGTCTCCAAAGGCCCGCAACCGCTCCGGGCACGCGCTTCAGAACATGCATCCAAGTGGCAGCGCGAGCTCTCGCTACAAATAGCGGGGCCTGAAAACACTGTCTACTCAAACTTCCTAATGTCTCGACGCTTTATATCGTTGGCTGTGTGAAGATCAAATATTTTTGTGGCGCATCCCCGCAGCTGGTTGATTACGACGCCGGTGCCACACTGCCTTCGTTGCAAGCATCTGGTTCAGCTGGGCCAGTAGTCTTCCCCTTCGGCCTAGCTTATGAGCGACATGAGGGAGTTTTCGTAGACCGCGTTGCCCCCTCCGCCAAGCGTTCCGCAACGAAGAAGTTGCTACTGCGCCTGCGCGCCGATAGCCTTGACTGTGGAGTTCCTGCTATCGTAGCGGGTTGCGGAGGGCCTTGCGGGACGGCGAAAACGATCTACGAAAACTCCCTATGAAGGGAGCTATAGCGAGGGCGGCTATCGGAGATCAAGGTCCCAAACGACGGCTCTTCTTTTAGGACTGCGTGCGGGGTTTCGCTCTTTATTTTGCTGTCAGTGTGTTCCTCTGGCGTGCTTGCAACGCTCGTCTGTGCCTCTTGTTTGTTAGATGCTGAGTCCACCGTGGTAGAGACCAAAGGAAGAAGGATCGGGGTTGTTTACACTCATCATTCGCGAGGACGGATAAAATACATAGCGTTCCGAGTCCATCAATGATCGCTTATGGGCCGTTAGTTATGAGACTCTTGGCGCAAAACTAGCTTCCTTGACTCAGATATGTCACCCGAACGTATACACACAGCTCCCAGAATTAAAATGAGCGTGTGAAGTATAATAAGGCACTCTTTGCAACTCCAACCGTTTCTGTCGTGTGAGAACGTTCGGTTCTTTATTTGCAGCTTCTCGGAAGCCACACAAAATGGGGGTTCATATTCTTTTCTAGTTTTAATATTGAATCTGAACCTTAGACGACCCACGACTTTGAATATATCTGGTACACTATAGTTTGAACGCCACGTTACAATGGAAGAGTTAGTGAGCGCGTCTCAAACCGGCCAATTCTGGACCGGCGGTTTTCGAGCGTCCAGAAAACAAATTCCGAGCCTCAAATTGTGTTCTGGGTAGTTGGGCTTTTATAGGTCATGTTCAAATAAAATACCTCGGCGAGCATAAATAACCAGCCGGTGTCTATTTAAAGGGACCATGCCATGAATTGTGGGCTGGGATGAATGAGTTCAGATTGAGTGTTCACTAATCGCAAATCGTTTTGCGGCCTAAAAGAAAACTAGTACACGAGGGTAGAAAGCCAAAAGCCTGTTTTTCGGTATACAATTTGAAAACTAAAGCAGACTATTTCTTACCTCTTTTCCTCCGAAAGCTCTCCCATCTTTTCACTGGGATGCATCCGCTGTGCCTAAGCACGTGAGCCGAACGCGTGCGCGCATTAAAGACGAACACCGCGTCACTCGAACGTATGCACTTGTCAACATTCCATTCACCGACGAATATTGATTCGCGCACGTGGCCAATGAGTGCTGTAACGGCCCTTATTATCACTAGCGAATTACAAGTTTCGTGGTGTGCTTAAAAGACATGGTGGAAACTTGGAGTCATTGCATCTGGGGAAATGGTAACACTAAATCACGACCACGTGATTTCTCATTTCGCTTTTGAGATGAGTAGGGAAACCAAGAAAGAAATTGAAAAAGTTATTCAATGGTCCCTTTAAGTTGTTCACAAAGGACACAACAACCTCCGTAATTTGTCGTGCACGATTCGTGCTCCATAGGCACGTACGTAATGGGGATTAGCGTGCACTCTTATGGGGCACGAAATCTTGCCCGTCAGAAGTCGGACGGGGTCGTGTCCTAGCTATTTGGGCAGCCCATTTCAAGGAGGGTTGAAGGCATCGTTGGTGGAGGCATGCGCGTGTTTGCACGTGGCTTTAGAAAGAATATCTGCTCGGTAAGCGAATGCTCTTGCAAACGACATTGTTCTTGCAATGCAACAGCTTCCCATGACGCCTTTGAAAGTGCAGGGCACACGGTGCAGCAGTACGGATAGAGCTACTAGTTTGCCAGCTTTCTGTACGGGGCGAGCCGATCCTAAATGTTTCGTTCGTTTATAATTCTGAATCAGTCATGGCATTGATTGTGGGCCTTCTCGCAATACAGAAATTTGTAATGGAGCGAAGACTATGGTGAATTGGTGATGACAAACTCGCGGATAGTCGGCATCGGTCACAAGAGCGCGGTGTCTACTAGAGAGAGAATAGTCTCTCGTGCGTTTATAAAAACAAAGTGGAATGACCCGAAAAAAAAATGAGACAAAGAAGTGTGGCCTGCGAGTTCGCCTACGCAAAGCTGCCTGTTCTATTTTAGGTTTGAGTGGAGAATCATTTACCCTCAATTTCTTAAACATCTGGGCATTGGTTTTTCAAACGCCATTCGTTTTTTTCTCATACGGGAAGCGTATTGGTGTGCTCAGGCCAAAACACTGACGTTCTGCAGCCACGCCGCCACAGAACAACACGCTAAAAATGTAAACAGGGAGACTGGGCGACCTCCATTTCGAAGGGGGACCGCCCAGTGGACAAATAGACAAGGACACGGGCAACGTCTCCTCCTTACATGTTGTTTTGCGTTTGGGCCCTCAGGCGTTGGCGGCATACGCGACGCGTTCTAAGAAAGACGAGACAATCGAGAGAGGACGCTACGAAACGAGTCTGCACAGATGTCAGACCGACCGGAGCTTGGAGCAGCGCGGCTCTTCCGGACACTCATTTTGCCGTTCGAATCCCGTCCTCTCGCGCAACACTGCACACGCTCGGCCATAAAGACGGCCACCGGCTGCTTGTTACTGGCCTTCGGGAGTTAGGGTTATGTCTCCCATGGGAGTCCCGCTGTGTGGCTATCCACCGCGCACAACCGCAGGTCCGTAAAAAACACGTTGCGCATTGTCACAATTCCTTGGGTTTGGCTCTGAGTTCGACTACTATAGCTGCACTAAACTCGCACAAGATGTGCGCCTTTCTAGCGTCTATCACCCAAAGGAAAAGTGCCGAGTCACTGGGCGTTTCACGGATGTATGTGCAGCGTCTGATCGTCCGCGGAAGACGGCCACTACGCATGCCCAGAACGCGTTCCACAGACAGGTATAGACATAGATGGCAGAAGGCGATTTTTGGAATGGTCTATATTATCCGGCGCGTGCGAGCTCGTCTGCTATTTACGCCCCACGCGCTTTTGTTTCGACTCTACAGCTCAAATCAACGTTACTTTGGCTCAAATACTGACGGCGCGCGCTTGGCTATAGCCTCGTCATCTGGCGTTCCCTGCGCGTTCTCCATGTTGCCGTTTGATTGGCGTGTCCCTTCTTGCGTTTCGATGCGCAAAACACGTGTTCTGGAGCACCTGCTCGCCGTATGTAGGCACCAAGAGCTGGAGAAGGGCAGGGCGTGGATAATTATTTTCGCGCTTCTTGCTTCGCAATTTGTTCTTCGGCATTCTCTTCAGCTAATGAAAAATATCAAAAGTCTCCACGTCTTGCGTCTTTTTTGTTTTATTTTTAACTGTCAGGTACTATATGCGACGAAAGAAGTCTCTCAAGGATATGTTCACTAAAGCCGGGGTCACACTGCGTATACATCATAGAAACGACAGTCTGCAAACAGATTCGAACGCAAGTCGCCACGAGATCCTGGCTTCGAATGCCGCATGGCAGCGAGTTCAAGGGGAAACTTGGCACGCGGCCTTTGAACCACGGATATCGCGGCGACTGATGTCTTCAAGACTGTCTTTTGTATGATGTCTGAGCAGTGTGAGCCCGGCTTCTTACACTATTATACACTTAAAAAAAAGCTACCCGAGACTGCGGGTAAAAACGACACATACGCTAAAAGGTCTCAAGCACAACTCAAAAGCCCAATACACTACTCAAAAGCAACAGAGCTGGGTTTGAGACCTTTAGTGTATGTGCAATTTTTACCGATATAATCTCGAGGTTTTCGTCCCGCTTATATATGCGTTCTCTGCAGAGTAGAAGTGAAGAGTAGAAGTAGAAGTACCTTTTGGTGTGAACTGTGTCATGTCGAGCTCAAGTATGTCGAATATCACATATAGCCAGTGCAAATATACAGAGAATATTATATTCGATGAATAGAGTATATACGAGGGGTGTACTATATTGATTCTCAATTTATTTACCTTTTGCTGCCGATACCGGTCACACACAGGTCTGCACATACGTCCACCGAATTTATTTGTACCGCCTGTGTGGCAGCCTCTCCATGTCTCGTTGAAGCCGCTTTTTGGGAGTGTCTCACACCCATGCCTGGACAGCTGCTTCCAGATTATTAATAACCTCAAAACAAAAAAAACTTCGCGTTCTTTTTCTTTTTTTTTTATTTAATTGCACCTAAGAGTTGACAACCAATGGGGGCCCAGTCAGGCCGCGCCCATGCGCGTGCTCAACGTGTGACTGGTTGTACGACGTGCCAAAGGACGCCGGCTAATCACAACCTGACGTAAATGCACACGACTTAATAATTGACCGGCACCTGATTGGGTTCGGCCGTCTTTCTGACACGTCGTACGACCAGTCAGACGTTCGGTCGCACATGGGTATTCACCTGACCGGGCCCCCTGTGGTTAACCCCTGCTAGGTAGCATAAAGAAAAAAAAACAAAAAAAACAAAACGTGAGGACGTTATTTAGCATTTACTGATAAGCTGGAAGCAGCTGTCCAGGCGTGGGAGTGAGACAGTCCCAAAAAGTGGTTCCAGCAGGCCACGGGGAGGCCGTCCCACAGCTGGTGCAAGGTCAATGGACCTTTTGTAGAAATACGCGGTGCGCATGCGCGGAGTATTTCATGCGCCTGGGTTCGAGAGTATCTAGTTCCAAACAATCCGCCATCTTGCATTTCTCGCATTTGAGCGGTTTCGTTGTGTCGACCTCGGGGCGGAAGATTACGCACGATGGGGACAAAGGTGAGCTTGGGGGAGCCGTATCTAGGTCACATCGCCTCAATGGGTGAACAGGATGTAGCTGACGTTTTGGGTGTGGAACGGGTGGGAGAGGCCTTGGGCTGCCTTGGGCGCGAGTTGTTTTCCAGTCACCTAGTCTCGAACCGATTCGCGTGTCTAGGTGGCAGCACATATTCGCCAAGAGGTCCATTGGTTGCAGGGTGAGGCTGCAGAGAAGGTGGACGAATGTACAACCATCCAAGTGACCGGTATATGCATTAAGAAATATGTGGTGAATCAATATGGTACGTCCCTCGTAGCTAGGGTATTGGGTTTTCGGGGCTTAGTTCTGACAGTAATAAAGAAGCGTTAATCGGCTTATAATATTCGATTGGTTGCCAGTTCATAAAAATTACATTAGCGCGAGACGGCAGTGCGCGGACAAATACCAATCGCGGTGATAAGCATTTAGGGGCGCTTCGGTTTTCCTTCTCGTGGATAGTGCACGTGCTACCACGCGGTTATGTTTTAATTTTCATAGTGCAAAGAAGCATGGCATTGCACGTGCCTGCACCAGCAGAGGAAGTTGAAGTATCCTCACTCTGGGTCTTGAAAAAATTGCACCAGGCGGCGATTCCCAAACTTCTCGCCGCCAATATATAGAAAGGTTAAAACATAAATAATAAATCATTTATTTGCCGTCGTTATGTTTATGATTAGTTTTTTCTTTGGTTATATCCCATGTGCTCCAAACAGGACGCGTTACTCCCACAGGTACAATATTACCGACTCTATAGCAACCAGATCTTCGATTAACCTTTCTGTGCTTATTTTGTATCACTCAGACCTCTGGCAAAATGCACATGACCTGCACACGTCGTCCGCTGTCCAAAAATACCGCGAACCAGAAATCTTAATTATCATCTCAACACCTGTTTCCAAGCGTCATCGCCGAGAATCCGGAAATTGCAACTTACGAATTGTATCACGAGTTGGAACCTGTGGGTACAATCCGTAGTTGCGAACCCTAAAGTCCGCGTTCAGAATGACCTGATTCTGCAGCATCAAATATGTGTGACACTATGCGGAGTAATGGTGATTTATTCAGCGGCGTATACGGCTTTGTGTTTAATAATAGCCGGCGAGTGTCAGAAAGTCCGCTTTGGCATTCCTCACTTTTGTCAGGATATTTGTACTGATTTGTGCGGTATGTTTGAGGACGGCACATAAAAACGGAAGCAGGATGGGTTCCCAATAAATTTTGAACGGCATAACAAAGAGCCGGCTTTCTCGTGACCAGGATTTCGCTGCTGAAGTTTGCCGCATTTATATTCAAGAAAAACGCACATAAAGTGTGGCGTACTCCACCCGCAACTTGCCTTAAAAAAACTTTTTTATTTTTGTGCAGATTTAGATCGCTTCGCATCAAAAACATTTTGAATGACGTGCTACTGTAGTTGGACTATTTGTTTCTCTAGAAGGTCTTACGAGGTAGTAAACATATAAGGACAGAACGAGCGGGTTGGTAGGGATGATTTAACTTGAGTTTTCCCCTGATGAATTTCTTCAAGCTGCAATTTTTCTTTCCAAGATGTCTATGCTACGATTACGTCTACGCGTTCTCGGATACTTTGTCCGCACGAAGTTTCCACACGGAGCCACCAAGCAAGTCACGGGGTTCCAGTCAAGCAACTGGCAAGCCAATCACAGATTCATCCAGATCGCCAGGGGTGAAATCTCCAACGAAATCCACGTTATGCAAGAGCTTCTGCCCGCTGTGATGTCCAAACATCTGGGACCAAACTATAATCGTCAGCAAGTTTCTACAAGAGTCAGCCCGCACCCTTCTGTCAGACTCATGGGATCATTTTCTTCGTCATCCGAAAAAAAAAAATCCATCGACGTGACACCCCAAGTCAAACCGGAACCCCCCCCCCCCCCCCCCCCTCCCCCACAACCTGTCTGGAGTGCAGTTATCCCCGTCTACGGAAAGCCTTCTGGCCCACGGGCCGAAGTATGCTCCGGTGGCCACCAACAGAGTCGACCAGCTGGCCGCGGTGTACGAGATCGCCGCCAAGATGCCGGAGGACACCCGTCAGGACTTCGAAGCGGCAAAATCAAGAGCTGTGTGCTTCCATGGTGGGACAAGGAAAACCAAGAGTGCTGTCACCCCAGCTATGAAGGAACTTCAGTCCGCTGAGCTGAGAGTTCTTCAAGCGGACAAGACGGGCAGGTTCGTCATCCTCAATAAAGAACAAATGCAGGAGAAACCCGACGAAGCGCTGAAAAATAACTTTCTTCCTCTCAAGTCGAGGCCGCCCGGTTCCCTCAGGTCTAAGGTGAAGGCGCTCTGCGACTCCTCCAACTTCCCTTCTCTAAAAAGTGCCGTTCTTGCTCGTGCTAAGCAGTACCTATTCATTTTCTTTTCTGGACACATAAGCCTGGAGTGCCTTTCCATAACATTATTTCGGAAAGGGGCTGCTGTCAGAAGCACCTGGCGTTGCTCTTACAAAAACATCTCGAAACCTTGGACCTTCCTCAACCTTTCCGACTAAAGAATTCAGAGGACCTTATCCCAGCGTTACATAAGTTACATGCCGGCGCTGGAACTGTTGGAGTGTTCTCTCTTGATGTAGTAGATTTGTATTATAGTCTCGATGTGAAAACCCTTCTGGGGTTCGTGTCTGATGGTGTGCACCTAAGAGGCGTTATAGATTTTCAAAATTGCTGTGGCATCTCACTCTCAGCATTTCTTGAGTTTATTCGCCTGTATCTTCAGTCCACCCTAGTCGAACACGAAAGCAAAGTGTTCCTTCAGAAATTCGGTGTCTGCATAGGGTCGTGCCTAGAGCCTATTCTAAGGGAAATCTTTATGTTTCACGTTGACACCAAGGTTCAATCGAACCTTGAGCAGGAACTTCCCGAAGCCAGGGTTTATCGCTACGTAGATGATTATTTTATCCTTCATTCCACTAATTAAGAAACCACAGCGATTGAAAGCGTCTTCCATAGGAACTCCTTTGGGCTCACGTTCACAAAAGAGACCCCCTCATGTGAAGGATTACAGTTCCTTGATCTGAGATAGGTCCCCACCAGTGTCGGCATCTGCTGGTTCAATCAGCAGAGGTCTACGAAGCCTGTTCTGCCGTTCAGCAGCTCGCACTCAAAAAACGTAAAAACTGGTATTGTTCGAAACCTTATTGCTGCTGCCAAATCCAAGTCGTGTCTTCACCTTTCCGCAACTAGTATGTCCAATCGGATAGGCCGCCTTCTCAAGGCAGGTTACCCAAACGACTTGATCGAGACAGTAACCATTATAAGCTCGTGTTTATTCAACATTGGCAAGCCAATGCTACAGACAAGCCCACAGTGTCCATTTTATGCAAGTCCCCATCGAATATTGGAATGCCAACGGCACGGACAGGCCAACACTGACCATTTTATTCCAGTGTTCATCCAATGTTAGCAAGCCAAGGGTACTCAAAGGCCAACATTGTCCGGTTTACGCCAGTATTCATCCAATATTCGCAAGCCAATGGAACTGACAGGCCAAGATTGCCCATTTTATACCAGTGTTCATCCAATATTCGGAAGCCAATGGAACTGACAGGCCAACATTGTCCAGTTTACGCCAGTGTTCATCCAATATTCGCAAGCCAATAAAACTGTCAGGCTAACATTGCCCATGTTTTGCCAGTGTTCATCCAATATTCGCAAGCGAATGGAACTGACAGGCCAAGATTGCCCATTTTATGCCAATGTGCTTCCAATATTGGTTGGTCATTGGAGAAGCTGGGCCATCATTAAAGATTCTATATTGGACCTTCTTTTGCCAATGCTCTTTCAATATTGGCCCAACACCTTGTGCTGCCTGGGAGCTTACCATCAAAAGACTTGTCACAGGGCCTCAATCCAAAAAGTCCCGCTTCTCGTGCATCCCCTACATTCATAACATTTCGCATCAACTGAAATCAATAGCGCAGGGCTACAACACCAGCGTGGTTTTCTCGTGTAAGTTTAAATTGGCATCTATTTGCAAAAGTAAACAGCCCCGGATTGGCGCCCCCTTGCCAAAAGAACCACAAAACCTGTTACGTTCCTTGTCGCAAAGAGTGTGTTTACTCAGTTCCTATGTCCTGTGGTGCCCGATACATCGGCCAAACGGGGCGCTGGTTAAACGACCGCCTGAGAGAGCACGCGAACGAGGTTAAAAAAGCGGTCTCCAACGGTTCAGAGGTTAGCCACCAGTCACCACCCGAACGCCAAACACGCATCGAAATGTACTTCCTGCTCAGCCGTCCTTCCCTCCACTACAAGAATCGGGGGTCACACCTCGAGGTATGGTCGGGAGATTATAGAAGCCTTCGCCATGTGTCGATCCAAAAACAACATCGGTCCCCCCTCCATTGCCCTTTTGGTGAAAGAGATGAGATTCCTTAGTTCAGAGCTCCTTCTTTCCACCTTTTCTTCACCCCCTCCCTTTTCCTGTATCTAAGCAAACTCTTGGTGTCAATAAATGTTGTTGCTAGTTGGAAGATTGTGGTTGTCCGTCCTTTCTCGTTTTCTTCCTCAAGATTAATAGTAAACATATTGCTGAGAATAAAATATACAGTTAAGACGAAGAAACGGTTAACTAAAATGCGTTTATACGAAAAAACAAAAACACAAACTGAAGCTATGCATACGTCATGAAAGCACAAAGACGTAGAGAGGGTGAATGCGCCATGATCAGTAGAAGTTTGCAGACATTGTAGCGTATGACCAAGTGACTAAATTCATATATAGGACATGTAGCGATGTAGCATGTGCGCTCGGCTTCCCTAACGTACGCATTTCCGCAGGAAAACAAAATGGAAGGAAAATAATCGCAGTAGCACCACAAGAGTGGCTCTTCAATTGTACCAACCTGGACCCCCAGTGCATCCTCACGGGTTTACTACGGTTGATAGAATGCCATTTCGTCGAAGCACGTTTTAGAGAACGGGCACGTTTTATCGAAGCACAGTTTAGAGAAAGCAGAGCCTCAGTTTACAGAAATGCCGTTAATCGAAAAGAGGACGCTATTTAAAAAAAGGGTTTTCTACTTCGCGCGTGTATCACTGGTGCGCGTGTTAACCCAAGCCCCCCGCTGCGCTCCCGCCGCTTCGCGGCGGCAGTCTGCGGCGGCTCATTACAAAAGTGTTAACTCACCTGACATACCCGCACACGCCGCTTCGCGGCGGCCGAATTCGCTAAAAGGAGGCTCATCGCCATTTTCTCTAAACTGGGTTTCTCTATAAAGGAATTCGATAAACTGGGGTCGGTAAAACGGCGTTCGCTAAAACGAGCTTCTCTAAACCGCATGACTCCGCATCCTAACCCCAAACCGATTATTTGACCAACACGATCAGCAGCGGAAACGACAACTGCGGCGACAGGTCGACTGGCCACCTCGTTCAAATTATAAAGACTTGGATCACGGAACTCGGAAAATTACTGTGCCAGATATCTCCCCGCACTTACGCAATAACTGACACGATGTTTCAAAGGTGGCCGCGGACAATCTGTTTATTCGATTTAACTTCCGATTTTCGAAGGTCCAACTGGCAATTAGTTGAGGAGACTAAAGCTGCTGGGGGAGCGGAGGACGCTTTGAGTCGGTTTACAGATTGCCATGTTAATGGGTACATGCCTTGCGTTAGGCCGCGGTCCCACTTCATGGGCATCCAACAAAAGACACTTCTCAGGCAAACACTGCCTGAGAAGTATCTGCGGAGACGTGTCTGCGGGTCCTTGTGTGACGGTCACATTGATCATACAAGAACTGTCTTCAGACGTGTTTCAAGCACACGACTGTATAAAATAAACGTGCTTCGAACATGGCTGACGCGCAGAAAATACTGTCGTCATGTCTGTAGCGAACGCCCTGTCTTGTGTATGATGCACGAGCACTACGTGTGAATTCGGTTTTTGAGCTGTGGTTTACTTGATCTGTTTCTTTTTCCGGAACAATGGACATCGGACCACGACGCCGCAGGCATTTAAGGGTTGAGCTTTCTTCATAGACGCTTCGCAGCAGCTGTGCATGGGCGCCGCCATAACCGAACTTTAATTTGTGTTTCCTCTTATTTCATCACTTCAATCCATCGTTAACACAGCGGAGAAGTTGTTGCCATTTTAGAATCGACTGTGTCCTCCTCCCCAGCAGTGGCGTCACGAGGGTTAGTGGCACCCGGGGCGGTAGCCCGGCACGACACCCCCCCCCCCCCCCCCCCCCGCTCTCGTGGCCCGCCGCGACACCCCCTGAGCGCTGCACCCGGGGCGGTCCGCCCCCCCCCCCCCCCCCCCGTGGTGTCACAAGGGGGGGGGGGGCCCTTGTGACGCCACTGCTCCCCAGCATTGGCTTTTTGAATGAGGCTCATCAACGCCCGCTTCAGTCGCTCGCTATATCGATAAGAAAAGAGAAGGTCAGCAATGGCGGCTGTAATATGGCGCGTGGGCATAGCGTCTATAGTATTCACTGGCGGCCATAGCTGAGTGCGTCGCGCTGCTCAGCACTTATTGGCGGCGAGCTTCCAGTGTGCTTATGGAACGTTCATTCATCACCATAAAGATTGCCGGTATAGGGAATCTATATAACTGTGAATTTGCTCTGAGCATGCCCAGTGAACAGTGCACTCAAATATGACATCCAGTTAATTAACATTGCGGTGTATGACCAAATTTGTTGGAACGTAAGAACTGCGGGAGAAACTCCGACCGCAAAAAAATCGACGACCCACTCAATGTCCAACGCTCTAAGGTGCATGGGGCATTAACCGGAGCGCTGGTTTTTGTGGAAATGAATCTTGAGAAAAAGCAGGCTGAAGAATGGTCATCTTTCTGGGACGTCAGAAAATTTTTATGTTCGTGCTGAGTGACGTAGTGACGCCACTTCTCGTTTAAGCGAGAGGGGGGGGGGGGGAGGGGTTGAAGCATCTCCTGCAGTTTGTATGTTGCTATAGCCTATATTACAATATTAGCGCTGGCAACTTGTCTGTGTTGGCGTTCCGGAGCATGCCCTGAAGCGCAAACTGCCTTCACTCTCCGAAATAGGGTGTAGTACTTACACCCCTCGCCCCATAGAATACACCCCAAAGCTTGAGTTCGACCTAAAGTGCACTAACGTTAAACCGAAGGTACCAACCTTCACGAGCGGCTTGGTAGCGGAGTAATACAACTTAATTAAAGAGCTAATGTACGTGTTACTGTCTACAAAAAAAAAAAAAAAAATATTCGGGGCTTTTTTGGCCCTACTGCAAAACCTCAGTGGTTTCTTCTTTAGTCTTTGATGCGTACTTTATCTGTTTAATAAGTTATATCGCACCGTTATCAAGCCCCTCGTAAAAGTTTGGGCCATCCGTTCGACGGCAGTGCGCTGTACGTTGAACATAAGCTTCGGGGTGCATTATAAGGGACAAATGACTGTAAGACCACCCTTTTTATTTAGAGTGTTGGCTTCATTGGCCTCGCGCCAACAATGCGTTAAATCTTCCCTGGGACTCCCTGGACACCATCCAGAAAATCCTCCTCCCCCCCATATCAAAACACATGAATCCCGAGAAAAACCCCGGCACGCCATCAGCACAGAGCGAAACTCACAACCCAAAAAATCAACATTTTTCAGGCCAAGCACCACCTGACTTACTACTTGGACGCCAGATACGATCGTAGCAACAAACTCGGCCGCACTACGTTTCGAAAATTAAAAAGCGCGAAAGACAAGGACAAGAGAGGGAGACTACACAGGACAAGCGCTTACACAGGACAAGCGCTTGTAAGCGCTTGTCCTGTGTAGTCTCTCTCTCTTGTCCTTGTCTTTCGCGCTTTTTAATTTTCGTAATGTTTAACCAACTAGGCCAACAAATCATTTTGCGCACTACGTTTCACTGCCCCTAGACCAACGCCTCGCTCACTCAAGTCCTCTCAGCAGACAACCCGGAAACATAGGCGATCTGCTCTGCCATCCACCATGCCATCGCCAACTCCGACGAAGGACACACTTCCATCGCTATTTTGAGTAACTCCCAAAAGGCACTCAGTGCCTTTCAATACAGTCAGCTCCCTAAACACATGTCACGCGAGCTCCGCGCCGCTCTCGACACCACTCTCACCCTGCACTTCTACATCCACTGGATTCCTGGCCACGCTGTGATCCCAGGCAACTAACAAGCACATTTGCTTTGCCGTGTCACTTCCATTTTGGGACCTGTGTTCGACAGGCCTAAAATCAAAAAGCCCCAACTACAACGTACAGAAAACCATAACAACGCACCGATAAGCTCCGACAATTGCACGAAACCAGACTCACCCTCGTAACGCCACCACTCACCCTCTAACGACAACAGGCCATACCCCTACGTTGAACTCAGACCTACGCTCTTCCTCTTTTCACACTATACTCACCCCTCCCGAGGCGCTCAAGGGACAGTCAAATGTCCCTTCGGCCCTGGCTGTCCCAACAACGAACATACCTACTGACACTGCTCGCATGCACAGTCATCCATCCGCTCTACACTTTCCACTATCTCCCAGTCTCCGACCTTCCACGTGGCAAGAGTGACTGTTTCCAACGGATAATCAACACGCCCCTGCCATCTTTGACGTCCTTCTTCCTTTGTGAACCCCTCTCCTCATGCCTATTTTACTGGCCTCCTCCTGAAAGCCCCTTTAAAATCCTGCACTAAGGGTCATTAAAGATGTTTTTACTCTCTCTCCCTATAACTGCCCTCGAGAAAAGAACTTAATGGCTTCGCTCTTTCATTATGTTTCACACGACCGCACGCTGTAATGACTGCAGGTAGTCACCCGTTTCTCCAGAGTCATGTTTTTTTATAGGCATGTTTAACGATTATGAAACTCTTGAGATCCCGTCACGAAACATACAGTGTGTTTGGTTTTAATTCGAACAGATTTTTTTTTTTTTTTTTTTAAATAGGGGTTGAGAGTTGTGCGAGTTCAGTATACGTCGTGTTTTTATCAGGTTCGGTGGATGTTAAATTAGGGAATAATTGTGACGGTAAGTTGACTACATAACAAACATACGATAATTACTTTTTAATTTTTTATTTTAGGGGTCATGTTGGAATTGCAGTAGTGACGGCAATTAGACCAGACCGACTGATGGCATTTGCGGAAAGGTAATGCTATTTTTAAAAATACTAATCGATCTCTTTTAGCTAAAGCAAGTGTGCAGGCGAGCTGGTTTAATATTGACACGGTGACCCACGAGCGGGGGAAAAAAACGGAACGGACAACGCAAAGCTCACAACGCAGAGCACATGCAACAGATAGCTTTGTGTTGTCCGTCCCGTCTTTTTCCCAGCTCCTGGTTTATGTCGATTTTCGCGTTTTATCATTCGATTTAATAATTGCGTTAAAAAAGAGTGTCGTACGGCCTGCCCACAATGACGCATAGAAGAGTGACGTCTTTGTATCGATTACGCCGTGACTATCTCGGCAGTGTTTCCTTGCAGCACCTCCTAAACAGCAAAGCCTGCGCGTTACGTCACATGGCGTCACGTCCGGGAGGCCGGCACGGGCGCTGATTGTATGCGAGTGCCGCGTCAGCGTTCCCGTGGGGCTGGTTTCCTATCGTAGTCCCACGCGAACACTGACGCGGCCCTCTCGTCCAATCAGCGCCCGTGCCGGCCTCCCGGACGTGACGTCATGTGACATAACGCGCAGGCTTTAAAGCTGTCAGGAGGTGCTGGTCCTTGGCGGGTGCGCCGACGACATAAGTGACGACGTGACTTAAACGACTACGTCTCTCTTGTGAGCGTCATTGTGGGCAGGGCTTGAGGCGCTTTCTTTGCGCGCAATATTTAGATTGGACAAAAAAAAAAAAACCGCAAACATTGATTTCAAAATTCTTTACCTGTTCGCAAATGCTTCAAATTGGTCTGGCCTTCAATAGTAATTGCCAATCTGCCATCATTAGTTCGAATAACAGAAAATCCCTTAAATTAATAATTTTGTTAACTTACCAGGACGATTATTTCTTCATCTAATGTCCGCCAAGCCTGATAAATACATGATGAAGACGACATTCGCCTAACTCTCACCGTATCAGAAAAAAAAAATCTTTTTGAAATGGTTTTAAACACTTTTCATAATAGTGAATACTGTAATGCCCTTTATTTCTGGGGCCCATATTTTTCCCGAATCGGACACGGAGGTCGAAATCGCGGCCACTAAATTTCACGAATTCCAGACGCCTGCATTAGAACTCTTAAATACCAAAATTTTCGCGTGCCCTTATATTTCACGAATCATTTCTTAAAAGTAGGGTGTCTGAGACGAAACCTAACTCTTTTCGGTAACAAACTGAGAGTCACGATAGACTTCGGGAATTAAAAAGAAAACATATTAGCAGAATAAGTATTGAAATTTATTAATTAAATTTTAATTAGCAGAAATCAAAATATGGATTCAATTAGAAACTTGCTGAGCGTCATCAAAAACCCCTTAATAGTCAATTTTAGGACGACTTGAAGCTTGAAGCACGCGTGGGAAGCGTGAATGTGCTATGTTAGCACTCGTGCAGCAAGCGCCAGACCGGTGATGCCAAAACAGGAATGATAAGAGTATCACCCGCGTTTCTGCGTCGTCGGCTTTGCGGCTGCTGCACGAGAGGCAACTTTGGCGCAACCTCGGGCTCCTCATGGGCTTCGAATCGTCCTAGGAACTGACTGATTTAGGCGTTTTCGATCAGGTTCATCAAGTGTGTAATATATGTTGACTCTCACTAATTCACGAGGTCATGAGTAAATATAAGGAAATTATTTTGCTAATTAATAAACCGTTTTAGTTGATCGGTTCGATGACTCCGATAACGATACCCGTTACTGCGCCGCAGCCTTTGGGCATGCCTCGTATAAGTTGTCGGAGGTATTGGATATATGTCGTATCGGAAATATCGGAACCATCTACTAAAACTCTCTAATATATCTATTCAAATTCCTGACGTCCACCGTCGCTGTCAATTTCTTCCCCGAAAAGAGACTCTTTTTTTTTTTTTTTAACACCCTAGCTTTAGAAATTTTAAAAGCTTTTGCATAAACACAAGGTGTGTGAAGCAACGCCTTCTCAATTGCCCATCATGCGGCTGCTGGAAGAATATAAATATAAATATATATATATATATATATATATATATATATATATATATATATATATATATATATATATATATATATATATATATATATATATATATATATATATATATATATATATATATATATATTAGATGCGTATAATAATTGTTTGCATAAAGCTTTCCCTTATTGTGTTTGTTTGTTGAAAAAAACAAGAATAGGGCCAGCCGGATCCGGCTGAAGGGAGCAATCGAAAGAAAGTTGAATAACATAAGACGAAGAGAGGCGTAGAAAAAAGAGATGAAATGAGCGCGTCGTTTATGTTCGGGGAAGGTTCGGTTCCTTCAGCATTGTTTACGCTATCTTTAAATCCTGAAACTTTTCATTCACCATCATTGAGTTTCTTTCCTCTTGCTGAGGTTTCCGTTTCGGAGAGAATTTCTGAGGCCGGAGTCATCCTGGTTATACATCGTACAAAAGACCGTCTGCATACAGATTCGAGCGCGAGTCACCACGATATATGAGCTTCGAATGCCGCGCGGCAATGAGTTCCAGGAGAAAAGTTGGCACGCGGCACTCAAACCACGGATCTTGCAGTGACGTGTTTGCAGTCTGTCCTTTGTATGATGTATGAGCAGTGTGACCCTGGCTTAACGATCTGCATAAACGCCAATTTAAATTGTTGAACACCCAGACCTGTTCCTTTTATAGACAATATACGCAACTTCTTTGCAGGGTCGCTCTCGAAGCCTGTAGGGAATAGCGAATGCAAAGTGGTAAAAAAAAAAAAAAACACTTACCCCTGCATGTAACACCAGGGAATAGAACATTGAATATTGAGCTTTGAACGGGGGAGAACAAAAAAATGATGTTTGGTATGTCCTCTTGTATGTCAAAGATCTGGTTGCTTGGGCATTTCGCGCACTTGATTCGGGACAGCCAAGTAGCTCTGTTATTACTCCTCTCGGACGACGCCCTAAAGAACCTCCCAAATATGACCTTTACGGATTTATTTACCTTTATTTGTGTATTAATTTAACCATCGCCCGAATGGCATTATTGCGGGAAAGTGATAGAATGCAAAAATGTACACAAATATGCACACAATCATGCACAGATATATACACAGAAATACATATACAAATACGCACAAATTAACACGAATTAAAAACTTGATTAAAAAAAACATACCACTGGAAAGAACGCAATAATGGCTTCCGGACAGCAAAGTTGGAAATAAAATACTGTAACGTAAAAATAGAATAGCCTTTAGGCTAAAACTACTTTCCCGTGAAAGCTAAAAGAGTCGTTGCATGCCACACGACCAACAAACGTTTATTTACCACTAACGCCAGGCCGCCAGTTTTGAAACAAAACTTAAAATATCATTCAAACACCTTAACACGGTTCAGAAATCACAAGTTAGTAATCTTTATTTTGCAAATAATTTTATAAAACATATCATAAAATATTAAGGAGAAAAAAATCGCGAGAAGTTCTATTCTTATAAACAGACTTCAGCTCTCTGACACTGCCAAAAAGATTCAAAGTGCCCTCCAGTGCCCTGGGACGTAACAATGTACCGCAAGGTGTCGGGGCGGTCAGAAGGGAGGCACCGACCTACGTCACTAAAAGTGGGTTCGCCGGAAGTCACGTGAGTTTCACTCCTCGTGCTCTCCACGACCGTGCCTAAGAATTTTCTTTTTTGTTATTCTGTTTTTTTTTTTTTTTTTTTTTTTACGAGCGATTGTAGAGAACGAAGTTTCAGTTCCACTAGCTTTTTATCGCTGCACCTTTGGTTAGTTTGCGTGCTGTAAAAGTTGAGGACGAAGAGTCAGTGGGATCGACGTGATGGAGGTCAAGGGAACCGTTTTTGCACGTCTGATACGGTACGTTGGGCATTTCCGGTAAAGAACTGCGCGTATGCGAGTCTTTCTGTGGTGACGCATGCGCAGTTCGTACCGGAGAGCCCACCGTACCGTATCGGACGTGCAAAAACGGTTCCCTAAAACTCCCTAATGATGAAAGCGTTGCGAATACAAGCCAGTGTACGAGTGCTTGCCATCAGTCCGATGGTACACAGCCATACTGAGCACATAACAAGCTATCGAGTTTTGAAAAAAAAAAAAAATTAGAACGTTCGCAAGAAATTAGGATTGCTAGCATACGACACGCCCGATCGCATCGCTGAAGGTTCAGACACCGAGGTTGTCAAATCATCGGATACTCTCCAGGCTGAAGATGCCTGCCGTCTAGAAAATACAAACTGGTGAGTGTACCAAGTACAAGTAAACGTCGAGCATAAAGTACGTGTTTTGTCTAGAGCATGAGTCAAACTTGTTTACTATAGGTTCACTGACTCCTCTCCTTCTACCTTTACAGCAACATTAGGCGATGAAAAGCAAATAAAAGAAACTTTGTTTGCTCGGATCGCTCGCGGAGGTGCGGGAAATAACAAAAATATACAAAATATTACACTCGGTTGCGGTAAATACGAGGAGTGATACAACTCACGTGACTTCCGGTGATGCCTCCCTTCTGACCGCCCCGACATATTGCGGTAGATTGATTACGTCACAGGGCACTGGCGGGCACTTTGAATCGGGCTTCGTATTTCTATTTTTTTTTATAAACAAAGCTACGCAACTCTAAAGTGGAACAATTTTTTGGTGATGTCCTGAGACACCATTTTAACGCCTAGCATGAAAAAAAAAAGAAATATTTTTTTTTTTTGGCCTGTCAGAGGCCCTTTAACTAGCTGGCGGAAATATTGTGTACGCCTCGCAAGCGCAAGCATACACTAAAGTATTCCCTGTCTGCGCAGACCTAAAAAAAATAGGAAAAGTTGTATCTTCCCATCGATGAAATCTGAACATTAGCTTTACTACGAGAAACTAAGAGAGGGGAGAAGACGATAGCACGTGGAGACGTCGAGAAGTCGAGCTCTGGTTGGAATGATTAGTGGCTGTAGACCTCAAGCTAGCTGCCCTTGTCTCCACTGCACTCGTCGAACGCGGTGGAACGCGGAACGCCAGCGTCCGGAGTTTGGCTTTCGCATTTGAAAGCGTTCGACGAGTGCAGTGGAGACAAGGGCAGCTAGCTTGAGGTCTACAGCCACTAATCATTCCAACCAGAGCTCGACTTTCCGACGTCCCCGCGTGCTATCGTCTCCTCTTCTCTTTTACTTTCTCGGCGCATACCCGAGCCGCATGCTCGAAATATGAAGTTTAAATGAGGCGGACCGATCGAATGCGATGAACTGAAATAAATGTTATGAAGCTGCCGAAAGAAAGTATTTTGGGGCGCCATATGCGTGTCATATCCTTTTTAGGAGTCCACGTAAAATGATGAATTTATTTAAAGCGTGTATCTATAGTAAAAACAGAACGAAAAGTGAGCTTTTAAGCAAGCTAGCGCATCTAAACCTGAAACGCGGTAGGGGGAAGAGGATACACACCATCTCTGGCGCAGTTAACACGTTAACCAACATAGAACACCTTTTATAGCTAGGATACCCTCAGCCAACGCCCGAGAAAAAACGGCGGGGAGGCAAATAGTAGCGCCCCAGCTCGCCTGCAGCGCTGTTAGCGTGTATACCGCCAAGAACGCTCCTTTTGCCGCTAAAAGCCGTCAGCGAGCTCTGTTTCCGGAAACTGCCACTCTGGCGAAAAGGATATTCACGGCGCCGCGTAGCACGAACTGCTCGTGCTTTTGGGAAAGGTATACCTTTTCTAATAAATGTGTTAAGGCGATCCGCCTGACGGGGGTATTAGCCGAGCGTGTTCTTGAGCCGCAGCTCGTACATGATACAAGAGACGCGGTGTTTGATGCAGACATGACGGCAGGAGCACCTGCGTATACAGGCCTCGAGCATCATCGAAGCATGTTTACTTCGCAGATGCTTCGAAGGACGTTTAAAGGCTGTTTTTTGTACGACCAGTGTGTCGAGACCATCAGGCAAAGAACAAACACGCCTCAGAGAGTGTTTGCGGGCTGTCTTTTTGAATGATGTATTCGCATTCTGTGCGCGGCTTGTGGACTGAGAAAACGCCATCACTCTGCACGCCCCGGGTTTGGGGAGGGAAGATCCGTGGCGGGTGAATTTTCCGCCGCGGGTTGTTTCTTCGTTTCGCAACGTGCTGCGGTTTACGGGGGAAACTCGGTGCATGACGAGTAAGAAAATATGTCCTTTTTCCCGTGCTTCTTCTTTACATCCAACTATCAAGTAATCCCAGCTTTCACACCCGCCGTTTCTGCCTCCTTTCGAGGACCCCAAAATATTATATATACACCCTAGATGTGCGAAATTATGCGGATAAATGAACCGTACTGATTAAATGTTAGAAAGCCGCCGAAAGAAAACAACCCAACAAACATTTATTTAAAGAAATAGTCGTCTGATAAGTTCAATAGGGTTTATTCCTCGGGACATTTCGTCTATTAGGTTTTTAAATACTATAAAAAGACTATTAAAGGGATACTTCAACGAAATTCGAATTACACCCGTCGTGTTCAGAAATAGGCTGAATATGATCCACAATATCCTTAATTGACAATCGCACGTTTGTATTTTGAGCCTGGTGGCTGTATTTTTCGTTATTAACGGCCCACTCCGGCAGGCGCGCGGAGTGCATCCAGCGGAGAGCACGTGACATCCGGCGCAATCGTCTGTCTCGGGATGAGCAAAGCTGCGGCGAGGCTGACGTCGTCAGGATGCCCTGGCCGTTCCATCCACCAAAGCGGTCGAAGTACGCCAGCGATCGGGTCACAGGCAAATAACCGCAAAGCTGTTTTTGTGTGAATTTCGAGTGACGGGTTAATCTTCGATAATCTTGTAAAGGCAGAATAGCGACGTTTGGATACACAAAACAGAGTCCCACTGAGTGGGGAGTTCCTCCTTCCCCTCTTCTCTTGTGCTGGCCGTAGAGTTTTCGAGATGACGTTAGAATCAAAGCATGTATAGTTCTAGGCGAGTCAGTTATCGTCACTACCTGTCAAGGTTCCTAGACGGGCATTACAAACAGGCCCCTCGATAAAATTCTCACTTCCAGATACCGCCAACCATTGTTGTGGAAACACGCAAGACACGTGCCACGAGCGGGGGTGCTCAGCCGCCATTCGCTTCCAAGGACCCCTCGAGACACAGGCCTCGTCAGACTTGTGCCCGTTACTCTAAAAAAAAGTAATTAATTACAATTACAATTACTTTTCATAAAAAGTATTAGATTACCTTTACAAATTACTCCCCGTAAAAAGAAACTGATTACCCAGTGTCACAGAATTCAATAACTATTTTTGTCCTTCAATGGTTATTGTGTTGTTCGTTTTCGTGTTTGCGAGTGGGGTGCGCGAGCGCCGAGGACAGGAGCGCGTGCCCCGGCGCGTGCTCCGGCAGAGAGGAGATCCCGGGCGCGCGAGGGGGGAGTAGAACGTTGGAACGCCGGAGCAAGGCGGCGTCGGTGTGGAATGTTCGGCGCTGAGCAGGTCCGCGGGGGTATGGTTGTTCGACCACCGAGAAGTATTCGACGGGGGTTTGTGAGTGCTTGTGAGTGAGTGCTGTGCGTCACTACAACACCCAAGCCACCACGACTTCTCGACCCCGACTGGCGGCGCAACGAACCTGACGCCCACCGGCATCTTGGGACCCTGACTCGGCTCTCCCCCCTCCAAAACTGTATGACAACCTCGATTTGACTTTTGATTTTCTTTTTCTTTCCTTCTTTCAACTGTGTGTACGTCCTGTGCGCCTTTCTATCACTTTTGAATTATTTGATATAAAATACTGTTCGAAATGGCGGCATGCTTTGCTCTCACTTCCTTCCGCCTCTCAGGAAGTCTATCGCCAAGGTGTGGTCCTAACACCTGGACAGCGGTCCAAGTCAAATTCCAAATTTGTTTGTTTAAATGGGATCTTTAACATCCGAACCTGTGACACCCAGGCAGCACGAAAAATGTTTTGTGTGTCTGGCCAGCCTTTGGCCACTCTCCGGCTAGTTCGGCCACTGGCCCCCGGAAATCAAAAGATCACCGGCAAGCGTTTGGCCACAGACAACTCTGTTTCCCTTTGGCCACTGGTTGTAAAAGAATTATTGGCAAGCATCTGGCCACAGACAACTCAGTTTTTTCTCTGGCCGCCGGTGATAAAAAAAGACCGGCAAGCATCTGGCCACAGAACACTCACTTTTCTCTTGGCCACTGGTGTTCAAAAGATGACCCCTAAGTGTATGGCCACCGATGTATTGGCCCTCTCCTTCTCCCCCCCCCCATCTTCATTCACAACGCTTAGTAGTAGTAGATGTATCATTTCTACTCGGCTACCAGAGACAAAAAGATCATGATGTTTAAAAATCCTGAGACTGGGAAGGAAAATGAAGAAAAACTGTAAGACAGAAAGAAGGGGACAGGACAAACGTCTCAAACTCAGCTAACAAAATTTATTCCGTTCACAGCCTTTATAGCCATTTCCCAAGGTCACCGTCACCTCTCACCGATACACTTCTCTCTCTCCACAAAGACCTTCTAAACCGCAAGAGTAAACCATTGTACTCTGTACCGACGTTCTGAACAAAAGACAAAAGAACAAGAACCGTCTAAAAGCTAATCTAGAAACTCACACTTCATACAGTGACCTCTTGACAAAAAAACATTCCGAACAATACAGACAGACTACAGCGCGACAAAAGGTTACTGCCAAACGCACACAGATAGCTTCTCTTTCCATTACAACCACAAAGACCTTCTAGTTTCAAGACCTTATCAATGTCCTCCGCGAAGACGGTCTGAACAAAAAAAAAAAAAAAAAAAAAAGCAAACGTCCAAAACCTAATCTAGAACCGCACGCTTCACACAATGTCCTCAAAAAAAAAAAAAAATCATATTTTGAGAAACAATTTCGACTGGCTTCCTAGCTGCATTGATGCTTGACTTACGCAATTGCCCGACGTATTTATTCTAATAGTTTCTTTCACTACACGTTTCATGTCGTTAGATTCTCTGTCTAGCACCTCTGTTCCTGACCAGTCAACTTCACAATTGTTACATTCCTGAATATGTGTAGCCAATTCCGAGTTTGACACTTTGTTTTTCACGTTCCGTTTGTGCTCAGTTAGTCTATCATTGATGCATCTTGAAGTCTGACCTACATATTTGAAACCACAAGCCAACGGTATCTCATATACTACAGATTTTTCGCAAGATACTGACTTTTCACGGTGCTGTTTTTGGCATCCTCTATGTCCGTTTTGAAACGGTGTCAGTCTACTTAACTTGAAGTCTGTAGTAAAAACGGTCTCGACACCATACTTCTTGGCACACGCCTTCAAGTTGTGCGATATGTCATGAAAATATGTTATAACAGCTCTCCGGTTCCCTGCTTCCTGCTTTTTCTTCACATTTTTGATATTTATGGACAGTTGTCTTTTTATGAATGCCTCTTGATACCCCGCATCTTCAAGTCTCCTCCACTGTCTCTGTACTGCTTGATTCATGTAATGTGTGCACGACCTATCCAACGCATTTTTGACTAGTGACTTGACCACTCCGGCCTTTACGATCTTTGAATGACAGCTATGTTTGGAAAGAACTGGTTTTTGCGTTATCTTCCCGTACTCCCAGCACAACCCATCCCTAACATGAACGCGTATATCCAAGAACTGTAGCACTCCTTCTTCAGGTTTTTCCACTGTGAACTGTAGTTCCGGGGCCGTTGATCTTACCAACGTTTCAAGAGATTCTGAAAAACCATCCTTAAACGTGCAAATAATGATGTCGTCAACATACCTTCTGACGAACCCTACATCTGATGCCATTTCATTCATTTTGTCATAAACAACTCTGTCCATAGTGTTGAGGTAAATTTCAGCTAGTATGGGCGCTACCGAGGAGCCTATACATACGCCTTCTTTTGCACATAGGTTTGACCTTCCAATTCTAGAACAGTCGACTGAAGATACAGATCTAGGATCGTAAGGAAGCCTTCTACCGATATTCCTGACTCAGATTGAAACTTGACTAAATTTAACTCCAGAAACTCCCTTACCGCGTTCATTAGTCTTTTCTTTTCTAGAGAATAATACAAATCTTTAATGTCCATTGATAGTACCGAGCAGTTTCTCCCATGATTAACACTCAAGATGTGAATCAATTCTTCTGAATTCCTTAACGTAAGAGATTTCTCAAGAGGCACTAGCCCCAACCCTCGTTGCAGAAACTTGGATACAACCATTTGCCAAGTTCCATTCTCATTTATAACTACTCGAAGAGGCATTTCCGGCTTATGGTCTTTGAGAAAAAACTTTAAGCTTAAAAACATTTTTGGCTGACCCATTACTGTCTTCACCATTCCTTCCTTATCTTCATCCTTCAAAACCGTGCAAATGTTCTTTCTGAGTTTGGATAGCTTGCCATCCCATACCGCAAACAGGGAATCCATTGCGCTTTCTGTTTTCTTCTGAAAAACATCTAGTGGTAAGATACCAAATCTGCCTGATTTATCCGTCTGCAATAGTTTTAACGAACGTGTTTCCAATTCTCTTTTGACCATGTTTATATTCCTGAAGTCTCGTCTTTCCTTTGGGTAAATTCGCCCCATGAGTTTTTCCATTCTGCCTAGTGCTTGATCAACAAACGACACCTTTTCATCCTGATTAACCAATCTCGCTATCGTTTGCACAGATGAGAACACATCGAGCCTTGAAGGTTTGATATTTACACAATGCTTAGGTCCTTTGGCCAGGATGCCAACAGTTTTTTCCGAAATCCATTCATTACAGGGATTCACTACACTAAATTGGCTAACAGAATCACTTTGCCCCCTACGCCACCAATCCATAACAGATTCTTCCCGCACTTTCATCTGCTTGATAGAGTTCAAAACATGCGTCCTTTTCACATACCAGGCTCGATGAAAATGTGCCTTGTTGAGGTTGCGCCATTGATGAAACTCCTTGCGGTGGTTGAAGTCCTTTCCCAATATGAGGTCCCAAAGTCTGTCACAGGCATCGCGAAGCTCCTGGATCCTCCTCGTGGTTCCTTCTCGGTAGGTCTTGATGATCTTTTTCTTCGTTCTCCAAGGTATACCACTCCTTGAAAGATGCTTGAATAAAACTGGGTCGATGAAATTCTTGCGTAGAGACAACCCAAAACACGCGACGTCCGCTTCCAACTCCGCCAAATGGCGACCCAACTTGTCCAGTACCACGTAGGCTTGAAAAATCAGTGTAGACGATGACGACGGGGTGTCTGGCAAGCATCTGGTCTCAGTGCGTATTGTTTTCTTCTGGCCACAAGGGTTCAAAAGATGATCCAAAAGTATGTGGCCACTGATGCAAACTACGACCTCCGGTCCCGAGAACTGACAAGGATCTCCACTTCCTTGGGCAGGCGCAATTATCCAGGATGCTTCATAAGTGACACGCGTAAGCGCATGCAACAGTGCAGAGTAGACACTGGAGGCAAAAGGAAGCCGATAGTGTGTATTCCCTATGTCCGGGGAACCTCAGACTGGATTAGAAGAGCTTTCCTTTGGGCATCCGGACTGTGTTCAAGCCTGCGTACACTTTGGCGAACGCGTTTTCTAAGCCGAAAGACATTACCCCCGCCAACGCCCAGACAGGTGTGGTGTACAACGTGAACTGTGTGGACTGCGACGCCACGTACATTGGAGAGAAGGGATGTGGTGAAGGCCACGTATGCCACGAGAAGTAAGTCCGAGCTTGTCGACCACAGCTGGACAACTGGGCATACGTTTGACTTGAATAATGCGGCGACCTTGGCTCGTGAACAGCGTTGGGGC
Source organism: Ixodes persulcatus (assembly GCA_013358835.2). Classification (NCBI taxonomy): domain Eukaryota; kingdom Metazoa; phylum Arthropoda; class Arachnida; order Ixodida; family Ixodidae; genus Ixodes; species Ixodes persulcatus. Next base: position 1,243,739 of record JABSTQ010010521.1, read on the forward strand.
CCGAGGAAGTTCGTGGAATCGTGGTTTATCCGACGTGACCCCAAGGCGTGCAACACAAACTGGGGCCCCTTACCGGACGTTTACGGGGACTTGTCGGATTAGAGTGGACTGGTTTGACTCTCCCCACCACCGGGCCAGTGCATACTGATGATGCCACCCGGATAGGTGGCGAAACGTCTGTGTTGTTGTTATTGTTGTTGAATTGAGCCAGAGTAAACTTATTTCATTAAGCATCTGGCCACAGAGCACTCCTTTTTCTTCCGGCCACATGTGTTCAAAAGATGATCTGAAAGTGTGTGGCCACTGATGCATTAGTTCTGCTTGGTATCAGAGAAAAAAAAAAAGAAGAAATGTCTGGCAAGCATTTGGCCACAGGGCATCCTCTTTTCTTCTGGCCACAGGTGTTCAAAAGATGATCCGAAAGCGTGTGGCCACTGATGCATTACTTCTGCTCGGTTACCAGAGACAAAATATGTCTGGCAAGCATCTTTTTTTCATGCTCTCAGCGTCTCAGCTTTAACCCGTGCTTCGACTGCGTTCGAATTTGTTTTTTTTTTGTGTTGATTTTACGATCTTGCGGTCCGCGCTAGAGCAGGCAAACTCTACATGAGTGGCAGTTTTGGGCGCCCAAATTTGCACTACGCAAAGCAAGTCCTGACGAGTCCCATTTCGCGACCCTCCCTGGGCAGTGCAGGTGGCCATTCAAAGCAGCAGATGGAGATTAGCTGCTTTGTCCGACCCCCTCTGACCTCGTCTTCTGATAAGCTTCCACACCTTCTTTTGTGCCTTCGTGTGGCTGTTAGCGAGACGCGAAGGCCGCTTCCAGCAGATCAGAGGGGTGGTGCGAAACACGTGACCCCTCTCCGTAGGAAAAAAAACGTTAGGACGAAAATTTGTCATGTGACTTGCTCTGACGGGCTTACAAGGGCCGTAGCTTTTGCCGTAAGACAAGTTGTTTTTAGATGTAGGTGCAACGTAGGTCCGGTTTCCAAAAAGCGCCCGTCAGTGTTCCTCTGATTTTCGTGCGTTGGAGTCGCAGCCGTGTGTTTTCGTCGTGAACGGCCGGAATACATCCATGCCAACTTTTCGGGAACGGCCGTTTATTTCTTCGGAATCCATGGAATTATTGTGCTCTGTTTGTTGGACGCCTTTCGACAAAGAGCTGCTCATCGGCGGCCGGGAGACTTCCGTTGAATGTGATCGACCGCGTTAAACCTCGACATTGTGTTTGCGTTGTTTTGTGCTGCCCGAATCGAATTATGCATCTATCACGAAAGAGAGCTGCTCATCGGCGACCGCGAGACTTCCGTTGATTGTGAGCGACCGCCTCCATCCTCGACATTGTGTTTGTGAATCGTTCTGTGCTGCCCGAATCGGATTATGCATCTATCACGGATTACATGAGATCGCTGTTTTATTTGTAAGTACTCTTCAAGCATGCTTCTGATAGTAGTCCTGCTTCCGTCTCAGAAGACAAGTTTACTGTTTACAAACATGAACTGCCGCTTACGTCCCAAGCAAGACATAAAAAGAAAAATAAAGGAAAGAAGTGCAATTATCAAAGCTGTTTTTTTAGCTTTATTCCTGGGCTCCCTTGTGAAAGAACTGGCTCTGGCTAAAGATGCATAGCTGTTCGTTAGCCAAGATGGTTGTTCAACTTTGACCAGAGTCCAGGCCTTTAGATGTCTGGACTCTAGTCAAAGTTTAAGGACCTCTGCCTGGTCTCAATTGAATAGCCTATGCATGGTTTTGTTTATGAAATCGGCCTCACCGGCAAAAGTTCGACAGCCTGGTTCTGGCCGGAACGGAATGGCCTTACTTTGGCCATGGTTGAACAGCCATAACCTGGTCAATGATGAACGGCCTCAATCTGGCCAAAGGTGAGTGGCCTTAGTTTGGCCAGAGTAGGATGGCCTTCATCTGGCCAAAGCTGAACGGCCTTTATTTGGCCAAAGTTAAACGGCCTTAATTCGGCCAGAGAAGGAGGGCCTTCATCTGGCCAAATCTGAACGGCCTTCAATTGACCAAAGCTAAATGATTACAATATGTCCTGTGTTGAACAGCTTAATTCCGCGGCCAAGGCTGAGCGGCCAGAAGATATCCAATTAAAACCAGCCAATTAACGGCCACAAGCCGGCCGTCCTTTGGCCGGTCACATTTTTGAGTGTCCGGCCACATTTCGGCCTCTCTTTGGCCATAATTTGGCCGTTCTACTTTTACTTGGCCAAATGACCATGTCGGAGCATCTTTTGAACATCTCTGGCCGGAGACTGGCCAGACAAAAATGAACGGCCAGAGGATAATAATAATAATAATTATTATTATTCTTTTATTCCACATAAGTATATACTATAACACTATACAAGTACGGGTTTGTCCAAGCCAAGGGAGGCTTGTGGGACAAGACCCGGCAAGTCGGACAGCGAAAGCTCTCAAAGATAGAATAAGCAAAGCAAAGAAACAAGTTCGTAAAACGAAACAGTACAGAGTGAACACAAAAATGCTAGAGTCTAGAATTCATCAACATTGTTTCCAATTTTCGTTTTGCCGTACACTTAAAAACACAATCGGGCAATTTATTGAAGATATATGACACATAACGAGAGCAAATTCTTTTACCGTAACGAATTACACAACGGGGAATGACAAAACGGGACGTGTGACGGAGATTCCTGCTAGTAACGAAGGGGCGTTTAAAATCGTTATTCCAAACGTGGCGTAACACGACTGTTTCCACGAACAGGGATGAGAAATCGGGCATTCTCAAACATTCGAAGATATTTATATCAGTTGGAAATTCAAAGTGATACCCCACACTCTTTAACAATCCCTTCAAAATACGATCAATTATTGTTTGCCGCAGTTCTGAACAATTAACAAATAGTGTAATTCCATACCTCAATAAACTGTACCCAAGGGCATGTGCAACAGACGTACTTACAGAAAACGGCATAAACACTTTGCTATTGTAAAGTAAGCAGCTAATGCTTCCCAGCTTTTCAGAAACATGCGATAAATGCGAATTTCAGGTCATATCCGAATCAGAAAACATTCCCAAATACTTTACCATTTTAACATATTCAAGCGGGGAACAAACACAATTCACGCAGTTCAGTTTGTCTAATAGAACTGGGAAGTTAACATCCGCCTTCTTTAGGGGATTCCTGAAACATACCAGTTTTGTATTGCGTCGCGTCGTGCTGTAATAGACATACTGCAGCTATCATAATTCAGATGACATGCGACGACTACCGTATCGTCGGGATATTGGAAATACTGCAATTCGGTACTGCGGCTGAAAGATCATTAACATAAAGATTAAAAGGCAAAGGTGACAGATCCGACCCCTATACTTCGTTTCACCTTATGTGCGAGCGAAGGCAAAGCTGGAAGCGCGAGCACGAAAGCTCCGTGCGTTCAGGCTTTGCTCGAGCGCGCGAGCCGGGGAGAAACGCAAAAAGCGCTGGTCTCGCGCTTCTAGCTTTGGCTTCGCTCGCAGATAAGGTGAAACGAAGTATAGGGAACGTCAGCTTTTATTTCTGCGCGTGCACTTTTAAACCGCCAACAGATACGACTTGAAAACGCTCTAAAATAAGTTTACAAGGAAGGCAAAAAATGGTCCACGAAAACCAAACGATACAGTTTGCGAAGGAGCAACTTGTGACTGACAGTGTTGAATGCCTTCGCTATGTCGAGGAAAAGCGCACAAGCAAATAGATTATTTTCGAAGTCGCCATAAATGAGGTGAGTAAAATCCTCCAGCAGCGACTGAGTGCCCCGGCCGGCAACAAAGCCATACTGGCTACGTGACAACAAATCATTTCTATCAATAAAACCACTCATCACGTTGAACAAATGCTTTTCCAATACTTCAGCGATGCATGGCAAGACGTAAATTGGACGATAGGACTCGTGCGTATCTGGCACGCCTCCCTTAAAAAGTGGCTTAACATGAGCAGTTTTTAGTTCAGTAGGAATACTGCCAGACAGCAAAAACGCATTTATCATGGCAAACAAGACATCCTTGACAAACACAAAATTTCGAACTAGATCGCCAACGCGAATGTCATCGATACCGGGTGTCTTATTTCGATTTATGCCAAACAAAAGGGAGCGCAGTGCAAACATGTTAAGAGACGGTAAAAAAGTCGAACCAGCTGCTCTGTCATCGCAACTTACACTGGCTGACGTCACATTGCGGTGTCTAGCAATCCCCGATGATGCCGCAAAATGCTTGTTAAAATGTCGACGATCGACTGCAAACGGTGCCGAAAGCATTTGAATTGAATCAGAGATAGGTTGACGGGATGTGTAACCTCTAAAATTGTTAATCAATTTCATGTTTCTCTGGGAACAAATTTTGCGTCAAAAAACTTCCCCTGAAAATAACGTCGCTTAGCAGACCGAACAATTGCATTAACACGGTTTCTTGCGATTTCAAATTCAGTCCTTAGCTCCACATCCTTGGGTGCTCGACGGGAACGTGCCCACAACGCTTCCTTGGTTTTAATAGCCGCCATGATCTCAATGTCAATCCATGGTTTTTCTGATCTGTGCTTGAAACGGACCTCTTTTTTTGAAGCAACAAGAAAGGAATGCCAAATTTCTACAAAAATGGGAGACAAATTGTTGTCTTCAGTGGAGCGAAGAATTTCGTCCCAGCCAAAGCCGCGACGAGTCTGCCAAGCCTGTTTGTATCCGTAATACATACACGTACGCAGTTGCTCCTGTGGGTACTCTGTGTCACAGCATGACGTTGCAAGTGACCCCCAATGAAGTAATGATCGTCAAGTGTTTGAGTAATGACCGCAGATTTTATGAAAATATCGGTAGCTCTAATGTTTAAATGATCAATGCAGGAAATAACCAGTTCCCCAGACAGAATTTCCTCTCTTGTTGGGAGACGAACTGTACTTTCAATTTCATGCTCTGACAGTAGAGTTAAATATTCACAGACAGTAGATGTGGAATACTTGGGCGTGTCAGCATTCATGTCTCCGACCAAACAGAGTTACCCCTTCAGAGCGCAATTCTTGTAGAATTGTTTTTAGTTCCGCTAGAAAAAAAAAAAGGAACACTTGCCGATGGAGGCCTGTATATTGCCAGTATAAATAAAGAAAATCAAGGTGGATTATTTTTATTGCTAACGATTCTGCATGATGGAGAGATATACTTGAGGTTGAAAAAAAGCCGTTTGTCCTTATATATATTGCGATTCCTCCGCCTCTGCTAGTTTTATGTTTCGCGTGTGTGAAAAACTGCTTTAGAACCATTTAGGATAAACTAATTAGTCTGAAAAGAGCTGACACCAATCTCGGTGAGAATAAAAATATCAACGGATGGGGTTAAACTTTTTACCGCAGCCCTGAAACTCATCCCAATGTTTTCGGAGGTTTCGTATATTCACATGAATCAGCGTAAAATAATAATCGGATATAGGCCCTTGCACCCGATCAAACGAAATACAATCCAGAACAGAAAAACAAGTTGTCATTCTTTACACAAGTTTCTCAATATCTCTCACTCTACTGATACGTAGGGCAGGTGATCCTTCGTCTTTTTTTGCAAATATTTTAGCATTTTTCATCCATACAAATCGGAAACCGGACTTCTTTGCCTTTCGATCTGGCCCTCCAAAATAGCTTTTTGTTCGCTGCGGTAAGATTATCATTGAAGAACAACCTGAGCTGGTGACCAGGCTGGCTGAGTCTCCGTAACTTGTCGCGAGCCGCCATCCAACCATTCTTGAGGGCAGGTGAAGCGAAACTAATGAGAACCGTTGAAGACAAGTCAGATCTTTTGGAAGGCGAGGAATTGCAAGAATGTCTGATGACTGGGATAATGGAAGATTTAGCTTCACGGAAAGACCTTTCATGACTTCAGTTAAATCCTCTCCCTGAACGTATGGGAGGCCGTGCACTTCCATATTGCCACCGGCGGCTATATTGCTGCGAGTCGTTAAGCTCCTGTTTTAGGGCGCTCGATTTCCTGAGATTGCTCCAGCACTATAGCCCTGACTGAGCCGACTTCGTTTTCTAGATTTTTTAGAGACTCTTCGTTCGTCTTGGTCAAAGCAAGCACCGACTCATACTTCGCTCCAAAAGATGTGATGGTAGATTTGAAGTGCGCTGACAGTGCTACGTAATCTTTCGACCGCTAGGTTGCAGAGCTAGCAACTGATCGACTTTTGTTGGTAGGGGCAAGCAAAAGGGTCTCCACGTTAGCTTTAAAGAAAGATCATTCAGCGCGGCACCAATGGAGGCCAGCTGAGTATTTATACTAAGGCCAGCAATATTAGCATCTGGACTAGCCTCTGCTGGCTCTCAACAGTCAGAGAGGAGTCCGCCACCAAAATGCTCTCACTTGCGCCAGAGCCGGAGCTAAGCTCCCCGGAACGGCAAATGAGGCATTTCCAACTCTTTCTCCTGGAAGCCCCCATGCCGGAAAATGTACTCTCTGCGACCCCGGAGCATAGCCTTACAAAGGTGGTAACCATTCTGGCAGGCCACCTATTGTGTCAAAAGCTTTCGATAAATCTACAAAAAGTGCTAAGCAAATAATAATAATAATAATTAATAATAAAAATAAAGTTTATTTCCCATTCGATACAGAATGGAGGAAACAGAGGGAAAAAGCTGTTTAACAGCTTCACGGAGCCCCCTGCTCCCTTACAGTTCCACAGTGACAGATTAAAATACAAAGCAAGAGCAAAATATCAACTTTATATACAAAAATATTACAACCTATCGCATAAAACTAATATATTAAATTCAGATAAGAAAATAAATCTTGCATTGTGACAGACATTATATCAACGTTTTGTTTAAGAGGAAATTTAGTATATTAGGTAGCGTATATCTTAGAGACTGCTTGGAATAGTTGTTATGGCAAAGAGGCACAGCCCAACGTGCCGCCGACGAGTGGATAGGAGGTAACATGTTCTCTTAGTTTAGAAAGTTTGGCCAGAATATCACTGTTCTTTTTTTTTTCTACCTTAAAGCGACCATAAGTTCATACGTATACATATCAAAACACGCAACAAATTATATTTTTCAAACAAACCCACGGTGCTTGAAATATAAGAAACATTAGCAATGAGGCGGACGATTTTTTTTTGTAATAGATGCATTTTTTGTAGATTTGAACTGGTGGTTGTACCCCATACCAGGTGGCAGTAGTTTAAGTGGGATGTAAATAGAGTTTGATATATAAGTACTTTAACGTTGTTTGGTAAAATAAAACGGTTTCGTGAGACTAATCCTATGACCCTGGACAATCGAGGAAGTATATAGCTTAAATGGTCGTCCCAAGACAAATACTGGTTAAAAATAACGCCAAGACTTTTGACATTCTCGACTATCTTTATAACGTTTGAATTTATTACGAAACGTTTCGTTATAAAAACGCTTTTATTTTGGTTCGAAAGATAATTGCTTGGTTTTACTACTATTAATTTTAAGTCCGTTGCGGATGTCCAATTTTGCAACCCTGTTAAAGTACCATTTGCGCAGTTGATAAGTTCATCACTAGTCTTAGCCGAAAATAAAAGGGTTGTATCGTCTGCGTATATAAAAAATTTAGCAAGAGAATTTATGTTCAACAATATCGTTAGTATAAATGTTAAATAGCAAAGGTCCCAAAATACTCCCCTGTGGTACACTAGAGAAAACAGACTTTGTATTATATGAGACGCCATTTAAATAGACAAACTACTTACGATTACTCAAATATGACTGAACAAACTTAAGTGCTTGGCCCCGAATTCCATAAAGCTAAAGTTTTTTAAGCAATAAATTATGGTTTAGATAATCGAATGCTTTCGTAAAATCAATAAATACGGCTAAAGCTATCTGATTTGCCTCAAAGATCTATCGAACGATGCTTCATGAACCCAAATTAATCATTAGTAATTACACGATACTTATTAAAAAAAATTGACAGACGAATGTGAATAAGTTTTTCAAAGCCCTTAGAAAAAACGGGCAAGATAGAGATAGTTCTATAATTATTTATGTCGTTCTTGTCTCCCTTTTATAAGCACAGCCACTCTAGCTTTTTGCATAAGCTGCGGAAACGCCCCAGTTGAAAAACATAAATTAAAAATGTAAGTAAGGACGGGAGTGATCAGTGGTAAAACATATTTCACCGGCCGAATCTGCATACCATCGGCATCACAGCTATGGCTATTTTTTAATTCCATAAAGACAGTAGACACCTCTGTATCAGCAACTGGCAATAAAAAATAGAATCCCTAGTTTTAAAGGTTATATTATCACATGTGGCATCTCTACAGTTAATTTGAGGCAAATCAACAAACCAGTCATTAAATGCGTTTGCCAACGACACGCCAGTTAATTTCTCCCCTGCAGAAATAAGGCTTTCTACACGATGGGACGTTTGCCTTCTATAACTGAATTTAAGTTCTTCCACATAAGGTCAGAACGGCCTACAGAGTTTCTAAAGGATTCATAATCGATAACGCTCTCTTGCTTTTTCTCAGGGTGTTTGTCAGTTGATTACGGTACGATTTAAAAGTCCGAAGGTCATTGGGATCTCTAGTTTTTGTGAACTTTCTATATAGCGCATTTTTAACATTTATATTTTCAAGTAGATCTACAGTTATCCATGGTTTCCGAATGAGTTTCTTCATTTTAATTAGTTTGTAAGGAAAATTGCTCTGATAAAGGTTTTTAAACCGCTCAAGAAAAACATTGTACGCCTCATCGGGATCGCTCTTTGAAAAGATATCATCCCAATTTGCATTTGCCACACATTCCGCGAACCTCTCCAAACCATCCGGCGTAACACACTGGACTTGCGCAGAAGTTATTGGACTTTCTTCTTTATGTTATTTATTTTGACAAACATGAAAATTGGAAGGTGATCACTGAGGTCATAATTAATTATTCCAGATATTATACGACTTTCCTCGTAATTTGTTATAAATAAATCAATCAAGGTTTTTTGAGGTAACATTAATTCTGGTTGGAGAGTTTATTACACTACGAAAACCATTTATAAGTATTAATTTTCCAACTCCCTTTTTGAAACAGTATTACTTAACATGTTCACATTAAAATTGCCAACGCATATAATGTTCAGCTTGCTTTCATTTGCGAAATCAAAAAGAGCGCTCAGAAAATTCAAAAAGGGGACAAAGCGCCTGCAGGGGGGCGGTAAATGACCGAAACAAAGTCGTTCTTGGTTCGCAATGATAAAGCTTCGTAATCTTTAGTGATAACGGTAACGAAGGCAGTAACTCGCAATCAATGCTTTCTTTAATCAAAATTGACACCCCCCCCCCCCCCCTTCTCGGGTTTCGCTGCGAATGATAAAAAAACATTCATACAAAGGCAATTTGAAAACATCGGTGTGTTCCGTGTACCAGGTTTCAGAAAGCATAATAATCTCGAGATCAGAAAGCTCAGCAAAAAAACACTCAAGATCAACACTTTTATTTTTTGCTGATGGAATATTAATATGTAAACAGTGAGTTGGTAAGGAAAACTCCTCTCCAATACAAGCTTCAAACTCAGAAGGCAATACATATTCCGAGACTGCCATATCAAAAGAAAGTATGAACAGAAAAAAATGCAGAGAAAGGGTGCACACATTAGTTGCTCAGCTCATGTTTGGCAAGTCGTGTTCACTCTTTACTGTTTTGGCAGGGTCACCGGTTTTCCTCCTGACAAAGATGTTACCATTTCGGTGCCAAACATACTGAAAATTGTTTTCCCTTGCCCATTGTTTCGTAGACCACAAGAGCGCCTTATCTTGACGAGTCATATTTTCGAGAATATACTCGTTATCTTGGGGGCGTTTGAGGTTGCGTCTTTTATCCAGCCAGCGATCGCGAGTCTGTTGTTGCGCAAAGTGCAGAATTATATCAGGGATCGTATCTGGTTTAGAAGGGAGCCTGTGCATTGAAACAATTTCGCATGGGACAAGGGTCGGAACATCTAATTTAGCCGCTACCTCATTAACCAGGGACAGCAAGTTTTCATTTGCGGTTTGTGGGACCCCGTGGATTTCCAGGTTTTGTTTTCTATTGTGCCATTCCTGTCGATTCAGCTCCCGTTTCAACTCTGCAAGTTGTCCTTCCGTCCCGGTGTTCTCGATTTTTTCCACACGTTTTGTTAAACTTTTTTATGTCTTTGTCATGCTGGCCAACACTCTTCAGTAGTTCATCATACTGGTCTGACATATTTTGAACAGAAGTTTCAATGGCGGATACGGTTTCCTTCATACTCAACAAACTGTTCAGTTTCAAGTTCATGCTTGTAAGCAAGCTGGTCACATCGATTTCGGTATCTTTCTTAGCCTTCGCGGTTTGACTTCTTTTCGCAACACTACATGTCTCGCACCGCCAGGCTTTCTGTGTGATATGTGAATTGACATTCTGGGCACGTTATATTAGGTTTGTCATCTGATAACACTTCATGGCACTTTAGACAAACATCGTCATCTTCATCACTCATCGTGACGCGAGCACAATACAAGAAAAAGGCAAAGGCAGCAGCGGCAGCAGCAGCACGCGATAGTTATTAGAAAGGCTTTCAATAACAAAGGCACTAACCTGCAGGAAGTCACAGGCAAGTGATCAAACACACTGTACTGTTTGCCGCTGCCGCTGCCGAGTGGAGAAAGCAGATCTTACTGGCGGTTTTTGTAGTCGAGTCGTCGAGGCAGGTGTCGCTCCAGCGCCGGCACGTGGTAACCACGTGAGGATGACGGTTCCAGATTTGGACTTGCACTTGGTGTAGATAGCGTTCACCGGTGGTCGGGCAATTTGTGGCGTCAGATCTGCAGGAAGTCACAGGCAAGTGATCAAACACACTGTACTGTTTGCCGCTGTCGCTGCCGAGTGAGTGAATGTTATTCTGATCAAGAGCTTCATTCGCAATATCAGTGAAATCTCCGAGCAGCATCGTTGTACTTTTTTCTTTTCTAAAGCCGTACTGCGATTTATTTATTAAATCAAATTTATTACAAAAGGAATTCATTATATTGGCGATGTATTTTTCCATAATATGAGAAATTACTGGCATAAGTGGCCGAAGACTGGCCAGACAGTTAGTGCTGCCTGGGTAATTACTTTGTTACTTTACTCAATTACTTTCGCGTTACAAAAAAAAAAAACACGCAAAAGATATGCAATATCTATTCTACCTTGTTGAGGGCGGAAAGTTTGGGCCCCATCGAAAATAAAACGCATGAAGTACTATCTACCCATTAATTTAGGTTAAAGATTTTAAAGGACGAATTTATAAAGTTTTGAAGGACTTAAACAGGTGCTCGAGATAAACGAGTGTTGCGCTGTCCAACCGGGACAGAACTAAATCCCAGGAACATGCGACGAATGCACTTGGACAGTGGTGGCACACACACCATTCGAATTATGGCATCGGCGAACGTCAAAAAACACGATTCCTCTCAAGATGTGATTTTTCTATGGTAGCTACAGGTTGCCTAAATTGGGGCTGGTTTACCCTCTACAGCCAACTGGCCGTGAGACCTAGATGCGGTACTTGCGTTTGGGTATAGTATTTCAAAGACTCCTGCTTGATGAGGGTTGTTATCCGAACGTGACACACTTAATCTTCTTTCTTGATCACCAAACTTATCAGAACCAAAACTCCACACAAAATATTAATGCACTATATTTCAACTGAACTGCTTTTGCCGTTCAGAAATTATTAAACAAGCACCATTGTCAGTGAACAGTAGGCGTCCATGTATCTCACGCGTTTACAGCCGCCTTACGCTGTCTCAACTCCATTGTCCAAATCAGCCACTGTTTATTCTCCGAGAACTGGGCTGTGTTCCCTTTCCCTAAAATTTTGATCTAAGCTCCCTCAGGCACAATGGACAATAGCTAAAATTATACCTGTTTTTAAATCGGGCGACAAAAGAAATGTTGCAAACAATAGGCCCATTTCCATAACGAGTCAGTGTTGTGAACTGTTAGAACATATAATTTCTAGGCACGTTTTCAATTACGCTGAAAAGGTAAATATCTTAGCGGCAAGTCAGCATGGGTTTTGAAGAGGCCAGTCTACAGTAACCCAGTTGATAGAAAAAACGCATGATCTTGGTAAGGTAATGAATAGCAAAAGTCAGGCAGATGATTTATTCCTGGATTTTAGTAAAGCCTTCGATAAAGTTCCTCACAGCAAGCTCCTTCTAAAACTGAATACATTACTTAACTCAAATGAATCAGTGAAATGGTTAACCTTATACCTAGAAGGAAGAGAACAGTATGTTTGTTTTAAAGGTTATGAATCTGATTCCCTTCTCGTTGACTCCGGCGTGCCCCTGGGCTCTGTCTCGGGGTCGTTACTTTTCCTATTATACTATATCAACGATATCACTAAAAACATAGATGTCAACATAAGATTATTCGCAGACGATTGCGTTTTATACAAAGAAGTTAAGTCCTATCAAGACCAAATAGTTTTAAATAATTGCTTAGAGAGGATACAGTCTTGGTGTCGGGAAAGGCAAATCAAGCTGAATACCTCAAAAACTGTTTCCATGTACATAACGCGGAAAAAGTGTCCTCTGGAGTTTTCCTAATGCATTGATGGTCAACCTATTCAACGTGTCGAAGAATATGAGTACTTGGGGTTATATTTTAGTAATAAACTATTATGGGACAAACACATTGATTAAATTACAACAAAAGCTACCCAGCGGCTTTGGGCCTTGAAACGTCTGAGCACCCATAACAAAACTTAGTCTATAAAACGATATTAAGGCCAGTCTTAGAATATGCAAATGTTGTCTATGACCCGTTCACTAAATTAATATTAATAAGCTACAAGGTGAACAAAGGAAAGCAATACGGTTTGTTTACAACAAATATGAAACGCGAAGCTGGCCTTCAGAAATGTTGCAACAAGCTAACTTGCTAACATTAAGCGAAAGAGCGCGGATAGAAAGATTAAAGATGCTATTTTTAATGATTCAGGGTAAAGTAAATATAGACACGTCCAGATATATTAAATTTTCAGCCAGATTAAACACCAGATAATCTCATGCACGTTCATACTGGACTATCAAGTGCGATTGGGCACATTCAAATACTCCTTTTTTCCTTAGGACCATTGTTGAATGGAACAAACTGCCCGCTGATGTTGCCAATTCAGACTCTGTTGACTATTTATCGATAAAGCCACTGTCTTTTTTCAAAATAGATTGAATTTATTTTTTCATATTTTGATGACTTGTTAATAGTCATTGTTTTGTATTGTGGGTGTATTTATATTTATATTGTATAATGTTTTGGGCCACATTATCCCTGGTGTTCAATTGTATTCTTCTTATTATTTGCATTTTTTGCCTCTCCTACCACGGCCCTTTGGGCCAGGTAGTATTAATAAATAAAATAAATAAATAAATAAAATAAACCCGCTGACCAGGACCCCAGCATTCTCGTTTCTAAGAATATGAATTCGGCTTCGAAGTCCTAAGCCGTTTTGGCTGTGCTCTCCGGTCAGCTTATTGCCTGCTGTCGAAAGGTGCTGTTTAAACTGACAGCAGGGTTATGCTACATTTTTTTGTTCCAATGAACTGCTTCCTTCGGACCCCTCATGTTTCAGCTTTACGCTTCTGCTAGTGCGAAGTCAAGTGACAGAAGCTACACAGCTGGATGGTCCAGCCAGTACTTAGCTTTCACAGCGCTCTCAACGATGAGCAAGGGCGAGGTCTTATTATAGTTTCTCTGTTTGCGGGGTGGGCGAGTGTAGGCAGAAACATCGACAAACAAAAGACGGTTTCGTGTAACAAAAAAAAAAAAAGGTTGATTAGCTTTTGGTGGACAGAACGCAGAGGGGTGGGGAGGAAAGGAGGACGGGGGGGGGGGGGGGGGAGTGGACGTATGTACCCCGGTCAAGGTGTCCACGGTTCTAGTCCTGATGACCCCCACGCGGCGGTTTTATTGACCATTAGTTTTCTGCTCTTTTGTGCGCTCCGAGCAGTCCATTCGTTTTCCAGGAAGACGAAGCCCGTTGCCTTCACATGGACAGTCGAATCCTCCCAGCTTGGCTGACCGTACGAACGACTCCGAAAACCGGCTGTGGCTCGGATCTCGTGCTTTCCGTGAACTCCTTTTTTTTCCCTAGCCAGCACTATCTTCTGTAGCAAACCCCCGTCTTTTGGTACCATGCTAAACGCGCGAAGGCCATTGCATCGTTCTTCTTCCACTCTACGAAGGCCATTGCATCGTTCTTCTTCCACTCTATCTCTCCCTTTGGCGGGCGGAAGAATTGTAACGAGTAATTTCAGTAACTTGTTACTGAAAAAGTAACGGTATTACATAACAAATTACATTTTCAAAAAAAGTAACGGATTAATTACAAAATTACGAGAAAAGTAAATAATTACAAGTAATCCCATTATTTGTAACGGATTACTTCCAAGTCTGGGCCTCGTACACTAGCGCATTTGAAGCTACTTGCGAGAGAGACGCAAACACATCGAGGGGATTTACTCCCGTCTTCCATGAATGAACAATGAGCACAGACACGCGCCAAAGTGGGCGCTTAAAAGCCAGAAAAATACGCTCCGTCTGTACAGGCCTTGCATGCTGCTGACACGAGGCGTCTCCGCTGCATTAAGATTGCATGAGCTCCCGCACCGCGACACCTTATTTTGCCTGCTCTGGAGTGCAACGAACTACATTAGGAACGACAGGCTGTTTACATGGGCATGCTCAAGGTAAGCACCGAGATGTTCTCAGGCATTTTCACGAGTTTTAGTGGATTCCACGCCTACAAAGAAACACGCAGCGCATGAATCAGTATGACTTTTTTTAAAATTTCACCACACGTGTTATGCACGCCTACTGTTCAGGCACAGGAAGCCTTCCTTTTGTAAAACGTAAAAAAATACTCAACTTTGAACAGCTTTATTCCGGTCAAGAGTTTTGTTATTAATGCTAACTGCGTATGAGGTTTTTTCAAAGCTGAATAAATTAGACGTTCTTGCTTATAAAGTGTAAGGTCGGTCTGCCTTTGAGGTATGGCGACACGAAATTACGTTGTAAACAAAGAAAAAAAGTCCCCAGTACAGTACGACAGCTAGCCTGGGGTCTTTAACGTGCATCACGCAGTAGTGATGCTGACAGCACAATCTTAGGCCCGCTTCAGACGGGGCAACTTTTCCAGCAATTTTGAGGTTGCTGGCGGGTAGTTCCCTAGCTTTCCCTAGATCGACACGAATTGCTGAGATCGGGTCCGGCTCGAAACGGACAAGCAACTCGAACAACTCGGAGCCGTTTGAAGCGGCAGCAGCCAATCAGGGACGCGATATTTTTACGTGACACCCCCGTGGTGGTGATGATGACAGCTAAAGACTTGGTTCTGGTTTGAAATCGATCGGTTGTGGAAATAAACCTTTTCAGAAAGATGAGTTAGTATTCTCAACGCCATTCAAAGATATAAAAACACGTTTTTAGTGCGTAGCTGGGTGTCTAAGTATGGCAAGAAAATTCAAAGTGAATGATGATGATAGCAAGTCGCAGCAATTCGGTTGCTGCGTGTGAATGCGGACCGCCCGTGTTGCTGGTGTTGCGACGTCAAGTTGCTGGGTGAAATTGCTCCGTCTGAAGCGGGCCTTATGCTTCAGTAAAACATGTGCTCTGTTCAAACAAACGTTTACACGTGATTACCAGAAAAAATTACGGGAGGACACTTAAGACTGCCTACGTGTAGTAATGCGAAAGCGTTCCTACACGCAGCGCATTCCTACACGCAGCGCATTCCTACACACCGCGCATTTCTACACGCAGCGCATTCCTACATGCAGCGCATTCCTACACGCAGCGCATTCCTACATGCAGCGCATTCCTACACGCAGCGCATTCCTACAAGCAGCGCGACACGTCTGCCTTTTTCACACGGCGCTCTGTCGGTGACGTCACGCACCCCCACTGCGCAGGCGCGGCGCACCCGCCGGCTCCACCGCTTCCGTAACGATGCACCTGCGTTGCTGTGGTTTGCTTTGTGTTTTATATCTGAGACGCGTCCGCTTTGACCTCGAGTGGCCCCGCCGGTTTCTGTGACGAAGCATCTGATATGACGCGTCGCAGCCAATGAGACTCTAGGTGCCGTTTCGCTCAGCCAATGGAAAAATAGGAATTTAGGTGCCGTTCTACGCTGCTACAGACAACGGCTACAGACACCGCCGGCTTCGCTCCATGGGACAGTTAATGATTTCGCATTAAAAATGGACTGCTGTACAATGAGCACAGGAAAGATCTGCGCACTCTTTTTCTAAAAACTGTACAACAGCTTCATCGTTTAATGCTCGAGGTTTTCATTGTGGGAGCAGACTGACGCGGAGGGAAAACTCGCATTGAATTCGGGCCCTCGTTTTACAATGACTGTACTATACACCACCCAGGTGCTTACGAGGCCTGCTGAGTTTTCCCCCTCGACTTGACATTAAGAGCCCGACGACAGGCGGGCGTGGCCATTGATTCGCTCCGTCTTTCACACCTGTTATTACATTAGCGTGACTGTGTTGGCGCCGGCCAATAGGGACTTCTAGCAAACCGTTGCCGTGTTTCGCGTACCGCACTACCGGAGCCTTTGAAGCATGCTTTTAAGCGCGCCCCGCGGTGTATATATATATATATATATATATCTATATATATATATATATATATATATATATATAGGCAAAAGTAAGTGCGCGGACACTGCAGCCGTAGGATAAAAATAAAATTCTAATTTAGTGGCGACCGTCCTGAAGAAGGCAGTGCCACTGCCGAAACGTCGACGGACGTCAGGCGCCTTTCTTATTTTTGTTCATTTTTTATTTTTAGTTTTTTATTCTATCTTGCATTTAACAATTTATTTTTGTAAGTTCTTGTGTTTTAACTTTCACTTTTATTCCGTCCTTTTTCAAGTTTGTTTCCCGCCTAACTAGCGTTCTTGTGCCTAGCCTTCATTATACTCGTAAACTAATACAACTTTTTTTTCGGCACTTCACCCTTTTTCTAGCGTGACTTTTTTCGTCATTAAATTAAAGTTTTATTTTTATCATCCTACGGCTGCTGTGTCCGCGCACCTTACTTTTGCCTATATATAAACGGAAGCATCTGTAAACATTCGCCACTTATATATAAATATGCTGCGAAAAATCGACGAAGTTTGCCTGGCGGCTTTTTCTTTGCGAGTGACATTAGCACAGCGGCTATCTACGTCGCGCGCAAAGCGACCATGCCGTCGGGCGACGTTCGTCAGTTATTCGACACATAATTTGCTCCATGGAGTTCAGCCTTTAATCCCCAGAAAGGGGGAGCAAGGAAGACGAGGCGGATTTTTTCAGTCGTGCACCAGTCGCCTAGCCGTGTTTGCAGATTTGTGTTTGCCCTTTGTGGGGGGCGCCCCCCCCCCCCCCCCCCTGTTTCCCTTCTCCATGGATTATTGTCTGTATTGCTGTTGTTGTTTTTATTACTTTTGCTATCACTGGAAAGCTTAAAATGCGTCCTCTTCAGGCAAAAAGTGTTATGCCGAAACTATGCATCATTGTGAGAGTATTTACAAATACTATTTTAGAAATAGCACAACTTGGAATTGATTTCTAAAAAGAAGTCACAAAAATAAAAAAATAGCATTTTGATAAAGTCGGTAATGAAGTTCCACCATATACTAAAGATTCTAGTTAAATACCCGAATAGCTGCGTGAAATGCACGGATAATTATAATCTTTGAATGCGTAGAAACGTTCGCTTCAAAAGATTCAACAAGAATAAGGTCGTTAAAATATTTCAAAAACCGATCACAGTACAAGCGCTTCGCTAACTTTCCCTTCACCGAATAACGTATGAGAACGTTTCGATGTTTGTAAAACCCACGCAAGGAACCTGATAAAGCCCGTTTCGAAATTGTTGCGCGTACATTTATGATGTAGGTTTAAGAAATGAGCTAAAGAGAAAGAGTCGTACATGCCGTTGATGAATGTTTGCTCCCACGGCTAAGAAGAATAAATAGTGAGTGTTTTAGGACCGCGTATACGAGCAAACGCAAGCGCTGCTCCTTTGCGTTAACCTTACGCGTTCTACCCTGCGCGTGCGCGGGAGCCCAGACTGCGGTCTTAGATCGGCGCATGGCGTTGACGCCCATGCGCAGCGTGAAGCACACAACACTAACGCAAAGACACACGGCTTACGGTGGCTCCCATACGCAACACTAAAACTCTCTAATGTCGGTTTTCGGCCCGACCGCTTCACTGGTCGTGGCCTCCCACTTTCTCCAGCTCTCTTGCCTAAACTCCGCCTCACCTTACAATGGACCACAGAGGGCGATCCAAGCCATCAGAGCCAATGGAGATGCCGCGCGAGTGTCACGCGTGACATTCGAGAGAGAGAGGCGTAGTCACGTGACAAGTTCACAGCGCTGGATTGACTGCGATGGCTCGTAGCCTCCACTACGGTCAATCGTAAGGTGAAGCGGAGTATGCCGAGTGCCATGCTGTGCTGGAAGTTGTCCGCGGATGAAGCATCACACTGCCGGGCAGCATACACCGACCTCACGGCCCTTTTGATTACGCCATCGCTGCCACCGTGCGTCGTGGGAACTGTTGTAGTCTCTCTGCACGCGGAACAACTCCGATGAGGGTCTCTGCGCGAGCGGAGGCTCGACGCGGCACGATCCTCTCCCACTGACTGGCACTTGTCTCCCATGAACTACGGTTGTGGCAGCCTCAAGCATTGGTGGAACGCTTTGTGAGATCGGTCTGTTGGAGTACCCGAATCGTGCGTCTTCATTTCTGAGCAATACTTCGATTATTTAATCTTTGCTTTCCTGGATTATGCTTTAATATACTTTATCAGCGGGTGAGTAGGCTTGCCATTTTATTTCACTAGCGGTAATGTGAGCTGGTCTCTGGGCAGTTCTAATTTCAACACCAGTCTGAACGTTCACGAGCGTAGCTGTGATCACATCGACAATCGCTTTCCGTAATTACGCCGTAAAAACATTCATCAAAATATCTTAGCTGCAGGCCAGCCTAAATTATTGTTAAATAACGTTTTCCAAGCCTTTATTCGAGTAAGAAGTTATTGATAGGGAACTAGCTCTGCCATCGAAGCTGTCTGTGTTGTCGTGTTGCCGGCCCAAAATTCGTTCAGCCAGCGATCAGGGCAACACACGCTCTACAACACAGGTTGCTGCTGTTTTTGTTTCCGAAAGCTGTCATACCAAAGGCAACATTTTAGTTGTCGCCCATGTCGTGCTTGCTGTTGTCGCGATGTGACAGGTTTGTCGGACAACCCGGGGAGCGAGCAACGAGTGGCCGACTGTTGGACAACGTGTTGTCTCAGTGTGACAGGGCCTTAAGCGATCCCGATGATCAAAAAGAGCTGCCGATAGACAAGCAGTTGAGCGAAACTTAAATTGAGCATGACGTATAATAACAGCAACAAAAAGATAATGCGAGGTGATTGAGAGACAAACGAGATTCAATAGGCGAGTTGATCGACCCGGACGGGAAGTGGCAGAACACGTGGGCGATTTCGTGGCAAGAGCCTCATGCTCGGTCGCCCCGAGCTGTGTGCCGATCCGGGAGCTGATAATAAAACCCATTGCGACGGAGCCCATTAGTTTCTTTGCCTTTGGCGCCGGAGAACGACTCTCTTTCTGCCGGCAGTTCCCGTGGAAGGTTTTCTAGATCACATCACGCACAGCAGTAACCGCCGCTGGAGAGTCTTCGTGACGTCACTGCACCCACGCTGGCGTTCGACCTAACTAGAAGAAATAACAGAAATAAATAAAGGCAGGAACCAAGATAGATGGAGAGAGAATTTCGGTCGGGAAAAAATGACCCGTGAGGATTGAAATTGGGCTCTAAATTCCGAGGTGGAGGCTCTTTGTTTTTTTTTTTGTACTTCGTTTCGAAAGAGCCCGTCGCTTGTATTTGTTGGCTGCTCGCCTCTCGTTCAAATGTGATTATGTTTAAGCCTAAAAAAAAAAAAGAAGAATAAAAAAGTATTTGCATTGATTGGAAATGTAAACGAAAATTGTACATCGAAAGAGAACAAAAAAAAATTGTTTGAAAGAAAACACACACACACACACGAAGAAATGCATTATGCGAAAGGAAGGAACAGAAACGAGGGTTTCCCGGGGTTTTCCCAATCCCCTGGGTTCGGAAAACGGTATTACGGGGCGCGCACGATAGCACAAACGCGAGCGCAGATACGGATGCGCAGTCGCACCGGAGCACACCACTATGTATACAATCGCCGGTGTAAGCGCACGCGCACTCACGCACGCATATAATGATATTCTTTTTGACATACAGGTGAATGAATATATACACGATGCTTGTTTTACTCGTAGAGAATGCTTTTTAGAAGGGATGACAGCACGTGGATACTATCTTCGTGCTCTTGTTGGGCTGGGGACGTCCTAGATGGGTAGGTAAGCGTAACTATATAATGAATATTTACTAAAATGTAGTATTTAACCTTTAAAATCGATTTTATGGGTCAGGTGACTGAATTAGAAATAGATAATATTGGAAACTGAACCAGTTGATAAAATTTGCGAATAGGCAACTGGCTTTGAGGTATCCATTGGTTATTTCTATGCCTTGTCGTCTACTTTTTTATAAATTGCGTGCAGAAGTAGCGCGGCAAACCCCGCTCACAATCATGTGTATAATAAGAGTGACCCTCCCGTGATGGAGACACCTCGTCGATACATCGGTAACATATGATATTATCCATGGTACCCCAACGACGCGCTATTGAGGAAGGTAAGACTTTGGACGAACAACAGAATAATGAAATTGTCCAATGTTCGTTTTTAGATGTGTGGTCTGCCGTATACCTCCTATTGGCGACGCGAGCGATCGAAAGCGTCGCTGTGGTCGGCCCACCACAATTGGCCGAATGCTGACTATGACGTCAGCAAGGGATGTCTGATCAACGAAAATAAGAGGAATGTAAGAACTTTAATTTCGACGGTGTTGGCAGAGTTGCTTCGAGAGCGCTATGATTTCAGGCTTCCTCGATGCCAATTACAAACACCATCGAACTTGTTGTTCACAAGGTAATGACGTCACGAAAGGTAACCAAACGAGGGCGCCACCGAAACATCTCACCGCTAATAGAGGAAAAAAGCCGGCGAGGCCAGGAACAGAACCAGCCGCCAAACCTGGGATAGAGAGAAAAAGCGGGGCCGGTGCACAACACCAGAGTAGACATGGCGGCGGTGTGGAGCATCATCGCGAGTGTTTAATTGCCACAACGCTAGGGACTCAGCTCATTGTTGAAATAGGCTATACAGTTTTTGTTTCCGGATTGCTAAATCTTGCTTTGCGCTATTCAGTGGAAAATTTACGCTGTTTAAAACATGCAGTGCTCCACAAAGAGGAGGAAAAGTGTGAGCTTCCTAAAGGGTTGTTACTTACACTGCGAGAATAAATAAGGTTACAACGTCAATTAAGGCTACAGTAGCGTTCATTGGCGTTTCTGGATAGAATTTCTCTTGTTGAGCGATAAGGACCAGTTTCCGCTAAATATACAGAACCAACCTGCAACAAATGCGTTTCCAGTGCGCATATTGTTGCACCCGTCCGAATGTATCGCTATCTCGAAAGATTCGAAAGACGCGTATTTCCCCCGGCTGGATGGATGAATGAATGGATGTTCACGACTGTGCCCTTTACAACGAACGGTAGCTTGCGCCACCTAGCCAAGAAATCAAACATAATAAAAAGTAGGATTTCTTGCCGAGCCCTAATAAGCCAAATTTCCTTCACCTCAGACATTCATTTTGCAACTGTCGCCAGGCAGTCCGGGATATCACGAGGATGGCCTTTGGTGATAGGAAAAAAAAACTGAAAACATCACCCCTCACCTATGACCCGCCCTGCCCCCCTCCCCCTCCCGGCAAAGACGACGTTTATTTTCCTTTGGTCAAACTTTGTCTCCGTTACCCCAGCACCGAACCCACTGGGAGACAGGGTTGAGATCTTAGGTCGGAGCCACGCGGGAGGGAGTCCCACTTTTTCTCTGCCCACTTGTCCCCAGCTGTGCTAGTTACTTTTGCTAGTTTTACTTCATTCAATTTTTCCTAGATAATTTCCACTAATCTAATCACCTATTCTTTGTGACTATCATTCCTTTCTCCCTCCTGCTTTCTTCCATCATCGCCAGCAAAACCAGGCGCACCCGCTCAATCCGTTATCCATTCAGGGAGGGCAGGGCGAATTCCCGTGTGCTTCCACACAAAAATGTTCCAGGGCCTAGATCTCACTATGGCATGCGGCACATTATCTGCCTATCTCTTGGAATTTAGCCTTATACGTCTTTGTCCTTAACACTCCCGTTAACACTTCCGCGTGAATTATCGAACACATTTTCCTTTATTATGCCCCGATTTTGTGACCTTTACATTGTTAGAACTGAATATACAAGCAGACATCGAAAGTTAATATGACCAACGGAACGTCGCGGTTGAAAAAAAAATTAATTCGCTAATTAATGTTTCTCTTAAGAGTTCACAGCAAAGGTGCCAGAAAGGCGTCTCCGACTGGCGCGTATACTCCGTTTTTGATTAGGGTTAAAAAGCCTAACAAAACGAGAACAATGAAGACACAAAGCCATCGTCTTTTATATACTATATATACACTCATTCGCCAGACCTGCATCACAGCCAATGACCACTTTACAAGCAACCATTCATAAGAGTCACTTCATTTTGAAGTAAAGAAAGAGAAGGTGCGCTGATGCAATTGACATGTGTCTTTTATTTATGTAAAACGCCTCTATAATCTCTCTCCTAGTTTTATCGCTGGCTTAAAAAATATTGTTGAGAAAGGCAGATGACCGTAGGCCCCTTTCAATAGTCCGTGCCACCGCCTGTACGCCACTGCTTGATCACGTACTCTGAGCCAACGTTACTAGATTACTTCAGTTGTCGAACTCCCGCGGAAGGGGGTAGACCCCCTCACTCGCTTCAGTCCGCCTCCCGTCGTTTGAAGCGCCATCTAGATTTTCGTTTCATGACTGCGTGTTCCGGAGACCAGAGCCGGAACGCCATCTAGACGCTGTGCTTCGAAACGTACGCATTCCATAGAGTGCACTGCAATTACCCTAGAAGCCGCCCGGCGCGTCGAACGACGGAAGGCGAGTCGTGGTGAGTGAGGGTGGGGGGGAGGCGTACTGCTCGTGCAAGCAGCGTCTATGAGCAGTTCCGTAACTGAGCTAATCTAATAACGTTGCTCCGAGCATGTACTGGGTACGAGGGTGACGTCAGCGTTCGGCGAGGACTCGGGTCCAATCACGCGCTTTGTGTCCAAATAATGGCGACCGCCAGTGTTGCTTGATGTAGTTTTGAAAAGGGTTTATTGCATGAGAGCATCTTTTATCTATTTAATAAAAAAAAAGAAAAGTTACTTTTTTGAATGGCTGTTTGTAAGAGTGGCGTTTGGTTGCGATGCAGGTCGGTCAGATTAATGTGTATACACAAGTGACCTTGACTTTTAATGAAATCAGTTGAGAGTAGCACTTGTCCATTGTCTTTGTGTTTTGAATTTCCTGTTCGCGCTTTTTAACCTTCTAATCTGCCTGAACCAACTAGAACGAATCCAAGTTTTAATACTTTGTTTTTGTTTTTCTTCCTTCGATTTCGCGTTTCTGCTGAAAAATGACTTTAAAGGGGCCGTGCAACTATGTTCGGACTTCGGTCGAATAATTGTGGCGGTTGTTCCCTGTCACGTATGGATTAAAGAACTGAAATTAAATTTTGCCTACGTGCGTTAGTTCTTTAGAAACAAAAAAAAAAATTAAAACAATTGACGTTTTGGGCGCCTCCAAACTACCCTCCACTCTTGCACTTTCTTCCGAGTCACGTGCGCAGTGACGCGCATTGGAGATAGTGCTCGAGTATCCGGTTGGGATCTCTTTCAGAAGATACAACGCCTACACACACGCCTTCAGCGCGCGCGGCCTATGCTTGCTATTTACAGGCGACCTTGAATGTTGGTCTGAGTCTCTGGGCCATGTGGAGAGGGGGGGAGGTGGGGGAGAGCAAAGAGCTTCCCTTTTTGTAAGGAAGTTCGACTGACGTAGTAGCAGTAGCACAACGAGGTGAGGCTCAAGGGAGGAATAGTTTCTTTCACCTCGGGTAGATGGCGCCACTAAAACTGAACATAGTAAAACTCTGTCGATGACATGAGGTTTTTGACGTATTTACAGACGTTGAAACGACAATATTTATTAAATATGGCATTAGATTGAACGCATAATGGCACAGTTTGCCAACCTATTACATTATACACATTGCGCGTCGCGCTTTAGTTCCTGTGGCCGCCACCGCACGGCTGCGAATCGCGAATTATCCGCGTTTTTTTCTTTGCCATTACGCAACGGAATCGCGATATTTCAAAAGAATGAGGCGGTTTCTCCGTTCCTTTTGGAAAGATGAACAATGTAAAAATTTAAAACTGCAAATTCTTTCGAAGTTAATATTGTTGCACTCCCCCCCCCCCCCCCCCCCCCCCCTTTAAAGAGCTTCCTTCGAGCCAACCACTTATAAAACGGAAACTATAAAAAAAAATAAACTCATTAATCAGAGGAAAAAAAAAGAGGGGGGGGGGTGCAAGCCTGCTCTCATTCGGTCATCCCTTAGACGCGCCGGGAACCGATAAGAGGCCACTGGGAAAACCACGGACAGAAGTCCTAATTAGTAAAATATAATTAGCTCGGCGGAAAGCAGTAATAGCTTCTGGCTTCTCCGGACATCGCATCAACGAAGCTTTTAGTTAAGTCGCGGTGAAAAAAAGTGTGCGTGTGTGAGTGTGTGGTTGGGGGGGGGGGGGGGGCACTTGGGACTTGATGGGTTTGAGGAGGTGGGGAAAGAAGCTTTGTACTCTTCTGTTTCGCGCCCCTCTGTCTTCTTGAGGGCTCGCCTTATTCTAGACTCCGTACTGGCTCGCTCGCTAGAGCTTGGTAGAGCTTCGTGTGTACGTATGTATCTGTTCGATGTGTTTGATGTTGATTTACCCTGACGAAGACTTTGCGGTTTGGGAGCGAGCATTAGTAGTCTTTCTGGTTCCGTCTTCTTTTCTTGGGGTTGGCCTCGCATCGCTGACGGAACATGACGGGGATTATATCGTCTTCTCTGTCCTTCTTGTTATGCCCTCCGTGCCTTTTTTGGTCCCCAATAAGCATGGAGAATGGCACAAAGTAATCTCGCTATGACAGCGGCTCTCATTTATAGTTTGGGAAGTTTTGTTGTTGGGCTATTTGAT
This sequence comes from Ixodes persulcatus, assembly GCA_013358835.2. Classification (NCBI taxonomy): domain Eukaryota; kingdom Metazoa; phylum Arthropoda; class Arachnida; order Ixodida; family Ixodidae; genus Ixodes; species Ixodes persulcatus. The sequence goes on from JABSTQ010010521.1 coordinate 1,269,008, forward strand.
TCACATTACCGAGTAAACTTGCATGCGGAAAACACAGGGGACGAACACGAAGGGGTGAACAAGTACGAGCGCAACTTCCAACTTGTTTTATTCGCGGCCAAGACCAGAAGCGGTGCCCTATATACATCAAATTTCCCGCAACCTAAAGAAGGCAGGGAACAGGCAAAGTGTGCCTATTCTGTTTATTTTTTGTTTTTTTTTTCTTTTGTGCGCCACGCTAACTTGCGGGTCTTTGTTTGCGGATTTCCTCCGGAAAATAAAAAGTATATATAGCAAATTGCCGGGCAATTGGGCTGCACGTGAAACGTGTGGCGTTTACGTTCTTGGCGCTCTTCATCGGTTAGTTTAGCGACTGTATTAATGCGTGGCGTGAACACTCGATAGTCGATAGCGATTTCTGGAATGAAGATACCGGTGCTAACTTTGAAAACGTGTGACGGTGTGTCAAGTTGCTATCTGCCGGACGCCGAGCAGATGGCCCGCAGGGCTTTCACTCCAAATAGCACCTCGACTCACGGCGATGTGTCGTGACATGCTTAATAATCGCTTAGTAATCAAAATGGTCTGGGTTCGATGTTCGCCTGGCGTAAACACTCTTTTTCACTGCGATGGCCTCCCCTCTCTAGCCCCCCCCCCCCCCCCTTTTCTTCAAAACCCCTCAGTCCCCTGGCCACGCGTTTATCCAGACTTCACTTTTATTCAGGCTTCGAGACACGACAAACACCTATAGTGGAATCTCCTTCCAACTCTCTGCTAAAGTGGAAAGAGGTGAGAGAAACTACTCGTAACCTGTCACCGACTCCAAAGAACGTTTCACGTTAAAAAAATTGTAGAGTTCATCCCCTTCACGTGAAGATGGAGGACCAGCGAGGCTTTTATCTTTACGACAATTTTACGACAACTTGACGACATCTATACAATTTACAAATAATTGCAATAAAGACACGTGCACGACTTCGCTGTTTAATTGTCTTTATTTAATTCTTAGTGACTAAAGTGATCATTGCCTTATAAACACTATGGTACCGCCAATGACTTCGGATACGTTCTTGCTAAACGTGAGGTCGATACACGTTCTGTTGTTGGTCGTTGGCACATCCGCTTGATTACAACCCTTTAATCCAAAGCGTTACAACATAAACGATATTATCCACCTCCCATCGGGTGTACCGATTTCGATATTAAAGTCTCCCATCACGACGATTGGCGTGTCGTTATCGAACGCAGTCCAACCAAGAACGTCGGTCACGAACGATTCAATCTCTCGCTTCGGTGTCGCCGGATGAATGTGGACCGTAGCAACGACTGTGCCATCATGTAACCTGACGGCACAAACATCAGCAAAATCCGACACGATAGCGGGCATGTCGAACGATGCGGCGTCAATAATACTGTCTGTCTTTGCGTAGATGGCGACTCCACCGGCCCGAGAATCGACCCTCTTGTTGCACGCCAACCCCATATAACCGTTCATTTGCACCGGAACGTCGGTCCACGTTTCCGAGAGCCACAAGAGCGGCATGTTGCTCAACACGGGGTCATGTAATACGTCAACGAAGTGCTTGTTGATCGACCTCACATTCAAAGCGGCCAGTGCAAACGTGTATGGTTGGGCGAGCATCTGAGCACAGACTTTGTCTACGGTGAGAAGGTGGCGCAAATCTAGTCGCCTAAATTCGTCGAGCAGGTCACGATCTACGTGCCCTTTACCGTACTAGAACGTAAAGTGACCCTTTGCTTTAGTGAGGTATAAACTATTCATGTCCGTGCACCTACTCAAGGCAACGTACACGAGCTGCTGAGGGTGCTTTCGGTCGTATTCGTCCACCACGAAGAAGTACGTAGCACCCTGCGACTTTAGCACAGTGACCGCACTAGCCTGTACCACGGGAAACTGCCTTCGGCGACACGCAAGTCCGGTCGTTCGATCTAGTGTATTGCTGAACGTACGCATTTCGACCGGCACCTAATCCACCATGACTCTAACACCGCGCCTACACGCCGCTTGAATGATAGGTTTGACCTTCACTCGTTTAGCCGGCCCGTCTGTCCGTCAAAGTTGAGCCACAGTATAACGACCTCATTGGTGTTGCCTCCCTTATCCTCTTTTTTGTGAAGCACTCCCACCGCGCCTGTCGCGAGAAGAATCGTACGAGGCAAATTGCCCGTCTCGGTATGCGTAAGACTGGCAATCTTTGCTCGCGCACGCACACACTCGTCGCTGGTCTTGTAGCCAATGTAAGAATCAATGGCGACTGCTTCTTGCACGTCACAGACACATTGCGAGGCAACGTCGATGTTGAATGCGTCGACCTCTTTGTTCGCATAGAATATGCGGATGGCACTTGGAGGAATAGCCGCCGCTCTGTCCGCAGTTACAAAGCGGCTCTCGATGACACTAATATCTTGCGGCTCTAAGACCCTGCCGTCTCCAATCTTTGTTAGTATGGTGGAGAAAGAGGCATCCTTTTGTTGCACAGCTCGTAGCAGAGAGAAATATGATAGACTATGCCACTGCACCTCAAAACTAAAGATTTTGTGTCCTCGAGCGCGCTTGAACACTTCACTTGCTCGGAGAGGTCTTAATTGTCTGAGGTCTCCACACATAACGATATGCAGGCCTCCGAAGGGTTCGTTGTAGTTGTACGTGATTTGTCGGAGCCGTGAATCGAGGCGGTCGAAAGTATCCGCGGATAGCATGCTAACTTCGTCAAGGATCACGCACTTTACATTGCCGACAGCAGGGCGGAAAGTGTTGAGACCGCTATCTCGGAGCACTCCGTCGTTGTGCCGCATCAAATTAAACGCCGCATGAACGGTCGTCCCTCTGAGTGCTACTGCCGCCATCCCCGTGTTCGCACACACAACGTAGGTGTTGTATCCGGAGTTTACCGTCTCCAGTGGGACCCGTTAGGAACACTCACAGTGGCTTTGATCCGGGGTTGGTGGTCCGGTGAACGGTCTCCCGGAGAATTTCGTGCTGCTCCACGTTCGTGCGACGCACGAAGTCGTAAAACTCTTCGGTCTTGACGAGGTCTTCGCGTCTGCGAACGGCTGCACACGGTGTAGACTCCTTTGCCACTGCGGCGACATATTCGGGATCGCCGAGTATGTCCATGTCCTCGTCCAAGTGCACTGCAGCGCGGGTGGCGACTTGTTGCGACGGTTCGCTCCAAACTCCTCCATCTCCTCGTCTTCTTCTTGGATGATGGTACGTGCCAACAACATTACGGCGTCGGAGTCCGTGTCGGGGCTGTATTCCTCTTGTTTCTCTACGATGCGAGACAGGTGTTGCTCGTATAAGTGCTCGAATCTGTTCTAATCGAGCACGTGCACTTTCCGCCTGAATGAATGAAACAAGATCACTTGTTCACTCTTGTAGTCGAGATTTTTATCAGGCAGGTAGTGGCGAAATTGAATGACTATTGTTTGTTGCCTAACAATATACTCTTTTCGGTGGGCATTGCACCTGTATATCGCGACAACTTCGGTCAAACACACGCATTTCATCTCGGGCGGGCGATCTTCGTACTTTTAGACGATGGTTGGATTCCACACTTCAGTGGAATTTTCGTCGAGACCTTCGGAAGTCATCTGGTCACTCGTCTTACGAACACGTATCTGTTCTTCGGGCAGGCAAGGCGTGATGCAAACCATCGTGAGAAGTGGCACAACGACGGAGGGCTCTGAGATAGCGAACTCAACACTTTCCGCACTGCTTTCGCCAATGCAAAGTGAGTGATTATTGAAGAAGCTAGCATGCTATCCGCGGATACTTTCGACCGCATCGTTTCGCGGCTCTGACAAATCACGTACAAGTAAAACTAACTGTTCGGAGGCCAGAATGTCGTTATGTGCGGAAACCTCAGACAATTACCACCTGTCCGGGCAAAGGGAAGTGTTCAAGCGCGCTCGAGGACACAGCAAGATCTTTAGTTCTGAGGTGAAGTGGCATAGTCTATCATTTTTCTTTCTGTTACGAGTTGTGCAACAAAAGGATGCCTCTTTCTCCACCATCCTAACAAAGATTGGAGACGGCAGGATCTTAGAGCCGCAAGATATTAGTGTCATCGAGAGCCGCTTTGTAACTGCGGACCGAGCGGCGGCCATTGCTCCGAGGGCCATCCGCATATTCTATGCGAACAAAGAGGACGACGCATTCAACATCAACGTTGCCTTGCAAGGTGTCTGTGACGTGCAAGAAGCAGTCGCCATTGATTCCTACATTGGCTACAAGACCAGCGACGCGTGTGTGTGTGCGCGAGCAAAAATTGCCAGTCTTACGCATACCGAGATTGGCAATTCGCCTCGTACGATTCTTCTCGCGAGAGGCAAGCCTTACATGCTCACGTTCAATGTAGATGTCTAGGACGGCTTGGTCAACGGCGCGGTGGGAGTGCTTCACGAAATAGAGCATAAAGAAGGCAACACCAATGAGGTCGTTATACTGTGGCTCAAGTTCGACGGACAGACGGGCCGGCTAAAAGACTGAAGGTCAAACCTATCATTCAAGTGGCGTGTAGGCGCGGTGTTAGAGTCATGGTGGATTGGGTGCCGGTCGAGATGCGTACGTTCTGCACTACACTAGATCGAAAGTCCGGACTTGCGTGTCGCCGAAGGCAGTTTCCCGTGGTACAGGCTAGTGCGGTCACTGTGCACAAGTCACAGGGTGCTACGTACTTCTCCGTGGTGGACAAATACGACCGAAAGCACCCTCAGCAGCTCGTGTACGTTGCCTTGAGTAGGTGCACTGACATGAATAGTTTATACCTCACCTACGCAAAGGGTGACTTTACGTTATACCACGGTAAGGAGAACGTAGATCGTGATCTGCTTGACGAATTTAGGCGACTGGATCCGCACCACCGTTTTACCGTAGACGAAATCTGTGCTCAGACGCTCGCCCAACCACACGCGTTAGCACTGACCGCTTTGAATGTGAGGTCGATCAACAAGCACTTCGTTGACGTATAGCATGACCCCGTGTTGAGCAACATGCCGCTCTTGTGGCTCTCGGAAACGTGGACCGACGTGCCGGTACAAATGAACGGTTAGTATATGGGGTTGGCGTGCAACAAGAGGGTCGATTCTCGGGCCGGGGGAGTCACCATCTACGCAAAGACAGACAGCATTAATGACGCCGCATCGCTCGACATGCCCGCTACCGTGTCGGATTGTCCTGATGTTTGCGCCGTCAGGTTACAGGATGGCACAGTCGTTGTACGGTGTACATTCATTAGGCGACACAGAAGCGAGAGATCGAAACGTTCGTGACCGACGTCTTTGGTTGGACTGCGTTCGATAACGACACACCAATCGTCGTAATGGAAGACTTTAATATCGATATCGGTAGACCCGATGGGAGGATAACATCGCTGATGTCAGAACGCTTGGGATCAAAGTGTTGCAATCAAGCGGATGTGCCAACGACCATCAACAGAACGTGTATCGACCTCACGTTTAGCAAGAACGTATCCGAAGCCAACATACAACCAGTGGCGGTTTACCATCGCTAACAAAGGGCAATGATCACTTTAGTCACTAAGAATTAAATTAAGACAATTAAACAACGAAGTCATGCGCGTGTCTTCATTGCAATCATATGTAAATCGTATAGATGTCGTATAGTTGCCGTAAAGTTGTTATAAAGTTGTCGTAAAGATGACAGCGTCGCTGGTCCTCCATTTTTACGGGAAGTGGATGGGGTCTACAATTTTTCCAGATCCTAGCACAAAACAGCTTCGCTGCAAAAAGAAGTAACGTGGGTGCAACAACAATTACAGGAGGACGCTTAAAACTGCTAATGTGTAGAAAGGTGAAAGAATTATAGTCCCGCGGGTTAAATGTTTTCGAGTAATGCTTTGACAAGTATTAAAGTTTAGGACGACGTATTGGACGACGTCGAGGATGACGTCCTAGATCTACGCCAAGTACGGCGCTTAAAACGACGTCTAGGACGACGTCAAGGACAGGATTGTTCGGTCGCGCGCCAGTCACCTAGCTCTGTCTGGAGATTTGTGTTTGTCCTTATTCCCTTTGTTCCCCTTCTCCAGGAATTATTGTCTTCATTCTTGTCCAGCTCGCCTGCACCTTTGTATTTATTTGCATTAAAATTATAACATTAAAAATGCAAGCCGTTCACCCTTGTTGGTGTCAAACTGGTGGCAGCTGATAAAACCCGTCTGCTCTACTGACGTCTAACTCCTGGTTAGCTCAGTTGGTAGAGCGCTCCACTGGAAATGGAGGGGTCTCTGGTTCGATACCAGGACCAGGCGGATTTATTCGGTGGCGCACCAATCACCTAGCTGAGTTTGGAGATTTGTTTTTATCCTTTATGCCATGTGTTCCCCTTTCCATTTATTGAATCATCATTGACAGCGCTTCGGGTCGCGCATTTGAAAGCACGCGTAGGCATATGTAGGGAGCGACGCACCCACTGATTTATAAATGAAAACAAAAAGAAGAGGTTTCAAGGCGCGAGACACGTGCTTAGAGAGCTCGTGAATAACATACCACTCGGAACGCGGAGCAGTTAAGTGGAGAAGGAGAAAAAGACGTCCGCTTTCTGTGGTGGACTCCAAGCGTTTTAATTTTCGCAAACTATGAATCACGTGTTTTGTGCCAGGAGCCATTTTGTTTCTAATTTACACACGTTTTCACTGAATGACAGTGCGAGCTTTTGATATCGATAGACTTCCACGAAAACCTTCTTTCACCAAGCTCCCACTTATCTGGTTTAATTTGGAGCGATGAGCGCTTTCAACGATTGACTCTCAGCAGTATTTTTTGTGTGGTCACTTCAAACGCGCGTCTCATAAATGTGCTCCTTTCTGGTACCCTTAATAAATTTAGAAAGGAAGTTATTTCTGGTTCCCACAGACCGACTTCCAGCATGCATACGCGTAAGGTACTTTCATATTGCTACATGATTTTGTTGTCGTCACAAATGTGGTACATCCGGTCATTCTTGGGTGTGACTGGTGCAAAAAGACCGGGCTGACTATGAGTTTCAAATCAGACATACCCCTCATTGAGACAACAACGATGGTTCTCCCAAGTAACCCGAAGTCAAAGACGTTAGTTTCGCAAGATGAACCTACCAGATATCAAAATTGTCTGCTGACCCACTTCGCTCAGTTCATCACGTGGTTCATCACGTTTTCTCTTACCTTCGGCCAATACTGTTGGCAAGCAATGAAAACGCGCGTCATCAATGTACATCGGTCTATCCGAAAAGGCACTAAACTTACTGCAGTCGCCTCCAGACGAACCATTATCCCGGCAAACTCGGGAGTATGGGTAAACGTCGTTGTGTCGGAACGATTTTGTGGAGATGTAATCTTCGATCCTTATCTGAAGTGCTTGTCCGGTCAAGAAATGGCAGCTCCGAGAAGCATTCTTCTCTGTAAAGAGGGTCACACCAAAATCCTCGTCATCAACTTCGGATCCATCGACACAAGCATTAGTCGCGGAGAGAAGTTGGGAACAGTAACTCGTCAAATCCATTCCCGGACTGTTTCGACTGTTATCCCAGTCGACAACATAGGCTTTTCAAGTCCATATAACGAAACAGCATGGAACGACTTGAATTTCGGTCCTCACCTGACGGAGGAACAAGCTCGATCCCTCCGAACGTTACTTCAGGAATTTCGACACGTTATTGCAACCTCCTCCAATGACTTGGGTTGCACTTCTTTGCTTGAGCATTCAATTGATACAGGAATGTCTCACCCCATTCATCAGCATCCTCGTCGAGTTGCCCCGTCAGAACGACAGATCATCAACGAAGAAGTGCACAAAATGCTCGAGCAAGACGTCATATCACCATCTGATAGCCCGTGGTCATCACCGGTAGTTCTAGTTCCCAAAAAAGACGGATCTATTCGGTTTTGTGTCGACTACAGGAAACTCAACAGTGTCACTAAACAAGATGTCTACCCACTACCGCGGTTAGACGACGCCTTAGATCGTCTCGCGAACGCAAAATTTTTCACCACCCTTGATTTGATTTCCGGGTACTGGCAAGTCCCCATAAAACCCGAGGATGCAGAGAAAACCGCTTTCGTAACACCTGACGGCCTATTTCAATTCAATCGGTTACCATTCGGACTCACCAATGCTGCAGCCACATTCCAGCGGCTAATGGATAAAGTACTCGGTCATCTCAAATGGACAATGGCCCTGGTCTACCTCGACGATATCATCATTTATGCCCCTACATTCGATGAGCATCAGCGCCGACTTCGTCTTGTACTGCAGGCTCTATCTCATGCTGGACTTAAACTGAAGGCTAAGAAGTGTTTTTTCGGCTTTGGACAAGTCACATATTTAGGACACTTGATCACGTCGGAAGGCATCCTCCCCGATCCTGAGAAAGTGCGATCCATTGCAGAATATCAAGCTCCGACAACGATCAAAGAGCTAAGAAGCTTTATAGGATTCGCGTCCTATTTTCGGCGTTTCATAAAAGATTTCGCGAGACGCACACGACCCCTAACCATCCTTCTACGGAAAACAACCACCTGGACCTGGGGGGAGGCTCAAATTCAGGCATTTGCAGACATCAAGCATGCCTTGCTAAACCCTCCCGTCCTAGCACACTTCAACGAGACTAATGAGACAATCCTGCACACCGATGCTAGCGGTGATGGTCTGGGGGCAGTACTGCTCCAAAAGGATTCATCCGGCATCGAAAGAGTGTTGGCCTTCGCTAGTCGACATTTAGACGATTGTGAGAGTAGACGCCATTCCTCTGAACTGGAATGTCTCGCCGTGGTCTGGGCCGTCAGCAAGTTTCGTCCGTATCTCTATGGTCGTCATTTTACGGTAGTAACAGACAATGCCGCATTGCAATGGTTACAATCCAAGCAGGACCTGACGCCAAAGCTTGCAAGGTGGGCACTCCAGCTGCAGGAATACAACTTCTCAATTCGTCATCGCAGTGGATCATCTCACCAGGATGCGGACTTTCTTTCGCGCCACCCTGTGGGAATTTCTGCTATTCAAGACTTGTACACGGCACAGGTAAACGACGCTGAGCTAGCTAATATACGCTCGATCCTCCAACAAAGTTCCACCGAGAGACTGAATGACACACGACGACGATTACCGGGCCTGTTGCGAGCATACAGGATTGTCGATAATATCCTGTGCCACGTAAAGAAACGAAAGTCAGCAGGCACCGTCTGGCTCCCAGTTGTACCCGTGAGCTTGCGGGTGGCAATACTTCAAGCATGTCATGACGCTCCAAGTGCAGGTCACCTTGGGCGAGAAAAGACCTACACTAAGGTCGCCGCACGGTTTTGGTGGCGCGGCCTACGTCAAGACGTCGTTCGACACGTTCAGACATGCGAACACTGCCAGTTCCGGAAGACATCTACTACAAAGTGGGACGTACCCCGTTGTCCAGTCACACCTCCAGAACATCCGTTTGAGCTAATTGGAATTGACTTTCTCGGACCTTTTCCGAAATCCCGGAGCGGAAATCGTTATGTCATAGTCGCAGTTGACTACTTAACCAAATGGGTAGAGGCCTTAGCGGTGCCAGATGCTACCGCAGATTTCCTAGAAGAGTTTATTGATGTCAACATTGTTTTGAGACATGGCCCGCCACGCGCAATAATTTCAGACCGTGGCACACCGTTCATGTCTCACCAGTTTAGAAACTGCCTGGCGAGACATGGCATACGACATTCTCCGACATCCGTGTATCATCCTCAAACGAACGGTCTAGTTGAGAGGAACAACCGTACACTTACAGATATCTTGTCTGCCTATGTAAACTCTGCGCATACTAATTGGGATAACTTTGTCCCACACGCCATGTTCGCACTGAACACATCACAGCAAGAAACCACAAAAGAAGTACCGTTCAGACTCTTATACGGTCGTGACGTGACGCTGCCTATTGAGACAAAGCTTGGGGTGAACGGGACGCAACGTGGCAGGGAGACTCAACGTGCTTCTCTCGATGAAATTCGTAGACAGGCACGGGACGCCATTCGGCGAAGTCAGGAAGAGACTGGCAGTATGTCAGAGGCCGGTATCCATAATGTGCACGAGTTTCAAATTGGAGATAAAGTTCTGGCGAGACGGACCTTGCGGTCTGTCGGGAGAGCTGCTAAGCTTCTTCCCCGATACCGAGGGCCTTATCCAGTTGCAGTTGGGGTGCGGGCCCGGCTTGTTGTAGTTGATTTCGGAGGGCCTGGGCTTCCAACTGCAACTGGCGCACCTGGACTTCCGTGGGATCCTGGTTTGCAGCGCCCAAAGCAGATTGATCTTCCAGGTCACGAACGTCATCATCGTTGCGGTCTCCGGCGTGGGAGCGAGAGCGGGTGAGAGGCATATCCCACCGCTGCCACCAAAACTGTAACGATAATTATCCTCAGTCACTCAGTCGAGCCGTCCCGTTCTCAGTTTCCGTCGTCTTCCTCTTCCTTTTCTTTCTTCTCGTAACAATATATATATATATATATATATATATATATATATATATATATATGTGAAGAAAGGTAAATATAAACACAATGGACTGGGAAAAGTTAATAAGTCAAAGATGCGTACCGTCGGAGTTACTAATTCGAAGTTTATTAGGACGTTCCGAGCGGGGACCGCTCTTCATCAAGTAACGAGTGTGTTACCTCGTTACCTGATAAAGAGCGGTCCCCGCTCGAAACGTCGTAATAAACTTCGAATTAGTAACTCCGACAGTACGCATCTTTGGCTTATTATATATATATATAGTACAATAACGTAGGCTTCCGTGTGTTCGGATAAATCCGGAAAACACCCGCCGGTTAAATTTTGGTCAAATTGGATTTATTCGATAAACTCCGAATTTTACTGTGCCGTGCTCCCCCTCCCCCCGAGAAACAAAAAATTACACCATCTTCCCGAGGGGAACCATGGGGTGATGCGGAGCATCGGGGTGGTGCTGACGCTTGCTTGCGCCAACCCACTAACTGACGGGACGGTTGCTTCCATCACACTTCATCGAAAGAACGGAGTGAAGTGGAGTCAACAGCGGTGAACTGATGTAGCACGAGTAACTTTGAAAGTCTAATCAGACCGCACGGTAAGGCGGCGCAAAATGCCCTAACAGCGCTTGCAGGTTTCCTCGTCGAGACCGGGCTGGCCGGCGAGATCTAGGCTGCAACGGACGCGAGCGGTCGGGGAATGCTAGCAGACGACAGCCGCGGAGTTGCGGGGAAAGCTCACCCCACTAGAAAGGCCTGGCCTGGCGCTGCGACCCGCGCGCCGAAAACTTTCCTTCTTTCCCTCCTCCGGGGAAACACGGTTTCGCCTCAGACCCCGCCCCGGTCACGTGATGGGGAACGCGCGCAGCGCGCTACCGCTCACACTTGAAGGAGAGGAGACTAGAGGAGGAGAGTTGCGCATGCGTAGTGTGAGTGTGGACTACGACGCCGACGCCGCGGGACATAGACCCGAGCAAGAGATGCTCCGCATCTAAAAGGCGATATTTTACAGTTAAGTTTGACCAGCGCTCAGGGTCAATGGGTCTGGGAAAATGCAACCACAGTTACCGTTCAACTCGCGGACTATTGACAAAAGGGGTATTGCCGCTTATCTCGCCAAGGTTCATACTGGACAACAGGCCATTAGGTACTTTCGGGTCACGATAAAAGCGATTCTTTTGTTTTCCAGTTTGGACCATGCTATTCGCGCTTGAAGAGGAAGGAGAGGCTGTGATTTTGTAGCAGTGAAAGCTATTAGTGGCGAGATGTTTTGGTGGCGCCCTCCTATGGTTCCCCCTTGTGACGTCATTACCTTGCAAACAGCAAGTTCGATGGTGTTTGTAAATAGCATGGTGGATGCTTGAAATCATTGCGCTCTCAAAGGAATACTGCCAACACCGTCAAAATTAAAGTTCTTTCATTCCTCTTATTTCCGTAGATGATAAATCCTTTTCTGACGTCATAGTCAGCGTTCGGCCAATCGTGGAAGGCCGACCACAGCGACGCTTGTGTTCGCTCTCGGGGCTAATAGACCATAGAAATTACATAAAATGGGAAAGGGGGCCGTTGAACCTTCTCTGTTACATCTGTGGTCAAGCACGCACCGACATAGAGCGGCTCCCGAGAGAACATTTCTCCGCTCGACTCGATCGGCTCCTGAGAGCATCGGATTACGATACCCGATTCAGGTGCCGCGTCGGCGGCGGAACTTGCCGCACGCATGCATCAGTTCCGCGCAATATCCAGGTTGCATAACACCTCATGGCTCACCATCGCACCGCGGATACTGCTTTCTCGTCTGGTTGCCGTATTGCTTCGTGATTTCACCAGTTCATGCCAACGCGAGTTAACCCTACGCACGAAGGTATAAGAGTATACGGCGCCAGATCACCAGGGAGGCTGCACAGAAAGACTTCGCAACAGAATGGCGCCAGACTACGAAAACCACTAAAGAAGGTAGTGTTCTTACCAACCGTTCCAGACCAGTTGAACATCGAGTTTGGAACAACCCAAGACGCTACACATCCTTCTGTATATTTTTATTTTAGTTTAATACCTTCAGGGCCCATGGGGTATGACAGAGGAGGTGGGTACATAGTGTAAATGCATCAACAGTGGTACAATATGCAGTAAAAATAAAACATTAAACAAGTGCAGGATTAGAAAAATATTCGGTTATGGCGAATTTTATTGAGAACGAATCTTCAATAGAGGCAAAGGAAGGGGGAAGCCGGCTCATCTTTGAGCAGGTTTTGAGGATGAAAGAATAAAAAAAACATTATTTTGCTGCAGTAAGGAATGGCAACTTTGAACTGGTGATCCATGCGGGACGAGAGGTATGAAGGTTGCGGAATAAGTTTTTGTTTCAAAGATGGGTTATAGAAGAAAAGTTTATAAAAGAGAGAGAGACGCGAAATATGTTTTTTTTTAATTAATAAATCAGGGAGTCCAAAATTAGATTTTATTATCGAAACGCAAGCAAGACGGAAACAGATAAAATAAAGCGCGGTGATAGATTCTGAACCGATTCAATTGCATCAATGAGAGTACGTTGAGCCGGGTCCCATTTAGTTGATGCGTATTCTAGCTTTGGGTGGATGAGTGTCCGACATAAAAGTAGCTTGAGAGAGGAGGGGACCTGGGCAAAATTACGACGCAAGCAGCCGAGGGTGTGATTTGCATTGTTAATGACGTAGTGGACGTGGGTATGCCATGAAAAGTTAATAGTTATGTGACCTACTAAGTACTCTTAGGATGTAGAGGATACCATTAATTTTGTATTCGCAGGTTAAAGAGGGACTAGAAAGGCGTGAACTAGTCATGCTCTTGCATTTGCTTATGTTTCAGGACATCAGGCATTTGTTACAGCAGTTAGCAATGTTGTCAAGGTCAGAATGAAGAAGATAATTATTAGATTGGTTGATTATTTCGCGGTAAAGAGCACTGTCATCAGCAAGCAACTTTATCGAACAGTAAATGCAGTCGGGAAGATCATTAATATATATATATTAAAAACAATGAGGGACCCAAAACAGAACCTTGAGTGACGCCAGATTTTATGTCAGAAAAATACGAGTCACAGTTGTTCGCTGTTACAAAATGGGCGGCGCGGTTTGTTAAAAACCATTCGAGCCATTTTAGGATATTAGGGTCAATATTGAGGGTGCTGATTTTAAGAAGGAATAAATGATGGGGTACCTTATCAAAAGCTTTTGGAAAGTCGAGGAAAACGCAATCAAACGATGATCCATGATCGAGGCCTTAGGTTATGTCATGGGAAAAACAGGGTAGTTGCGTTTCAAAAGAGTAATGTTTACGAAAACCGTGCTGAAATGGGCTCAAAAATTGAGTTGGACTCGAGAAATTAAGTTATGTTTCAATATAATACATGCTCTAAAAGGTTACAATGGATGCTCGTTAGGCAAATAGGTTTGTAATTAAGAGGAGACTGTGCGTTACCATATTTATGAAGAGGAACCACCTTCCCCACCTTCCAATCCTGCGCTACCAGAGAACACTGAATAGACTCCTTAAATGTTTGCGACAAAAATATTGACGAGTAAACCTCAGTGTTTCTGAAGAACTTCGAATTCCCTCAGCGCCACAAAGAGAGGAAAGTTTTCAATTCTGAATTAGATGCATAATTCCCACAGAATCGATAACAATCGGGTCCATTGGAAAAAAAATGACGAGTAGATACTTGAGGAAAAATACTAGAAGGGTCAGAAAATGACTTCTAAAATATGTCGTTTGACACTGAGCAGCATTTTTCACTACGCATGACCTGAAAATTCGAATCTACAAGAGATATAAGCGTCTTTTAGGGTTTTATAATCTTCGAAAACTGCGAAGGATTACGAGAGAGAATCAAGGGGAGGATATTGTTAAGGAAAGTGTGCTTGGCCTCTTTGATCGCGCTGCGATAAGCGAACAGACTGTCTTGATATGCGCACCAACAAAAAAGATTGTCTGTGCGTTTCGCCAGACGAAAGATTCGTTTTTTCTCGTCGAGCAACCTTTTTAGGGCGGTGGTAAACCTGGGTGAACGTTGTTTATCGGAGATGATACGAAGTTGTATATATTTGTGAATTAAAGACATTACTTTTTCTCTGAATAAATTCTAATACATTCTACACTGCGTTAAAAAAAAACAGGCATATATATTCATCAATGAATAGTTCAAGCACGGGATTAATTTGTGAAAAATTACCCCTTTTGTAGTCTCTAATGTTTTGACCTTAGTACCTTGACGAGAAATGCGCCCGGTTATGAAGAAATGCATGAAGCAGTGGTCACTTAAGTCCAAAAAATATGAAAGTAAGTGAACAAGATCTGGTGCTGTAGTAAGAATAATTTCTAGTGTGTCAGCTGATGTAGGACGAGATCTGGTAGGTTGATTCACAAGCTGTGTTAAATTAAAGTCTAAACACAAGTTTACAAAAAATAAGCATTCGGCTGATGTTCTACTGACGGCGAGGCAGGACCCTAACCAATTTATTTTCAAAAAAAGATTAAAATCGCAAAAGAAAAAGAAAACTTTAATACCAGCTACTTAGGGCATCATGTAAATGTTCACAGAAAGCTGAAGTTTCTCTTGGTGGTCGATAGCACGCTCAGAATAGCATATTTTAGTGACTCAGCTGAACAGAAACACAAACGAACTTAAGAGGGGAGCTAAGTACGGCCATATTAGATACGAGATCACGAGCTACCGCAATAAAAACACCGCCCCCGGATTTAACATCACCATCATAGCAATAAATAGTGCAATCTTTTTCCCAGTCAAGAAGTTCGGAATTATCTATTTTCGAAGAAAGCCAAGTTTCCGCCAAGACGAAAATGTCAGCCGAGCAGTCATCAAGAATAGATGATAAAGCATCTAGTTTATTAACCATACTCCTAACATTTCAGAATAAAATTGACAGGTCTCGACGAACTGGCTTAGAGTGCACGTTCTTTTCTAAGATAAAGGGGCGTCATCATCATCAGCTGCAAACGTAGACTGAGGCGAGGTTTGAGCCCTGACCGAATCACTGTTTGATTCCAGTTCACATACTGAGTCAGTATTCAGTGAGTAGACATAGCATTTCTTGCTTATGAACAGCTTGTTATAACGTATGGTAAACTGATGGCCGCTCTCTTTCCCAAAATCAAACAATTTTTTTACGCGCGGTTTTTGCCGCCCTACAGAAGTCTTCGTGCATCTATATTTCAGTTTCTTTACGTTTCTTTTTTGATGCCAAAATGCTAGCATGGAGCTTAAACGACAAAAAACTTGACAATCATAGGTCTGCACTTCCCTGGAACAAATCTGCCTAGTCTGTGGGCGCTCGTAATACGGTTGTCGGTACATTCCAAGGTCAGTTTGAACGCAGTGTTCAGAATGACACGAACATTTTCTTCTGACTGTGCCCAATTTTGAGCACCATTGTCAGCAATACCATAAAAATTAGGTTCTCTCTGCGTGACCGATCTTCGAAGTCACCGAGCCGTTGGTTCAAGACTGTTACTTGCGGGTTATGACCATCAGTTATTTGGACTTCAGACGGACGAACTCTTCTACAGAGGATAGCCTGTTGTCTATGTCGGCAACCTGTTGCTCAAGGGAAAGTTGGTCATCTTTTAGTTCGTTGAGGGGAGCCATAACTTGTCCATGTTTTGCATCCACCTAGTCTGCAGTGATTTTATTAAAGAAAGCAGCTCATTGTAATGTTTGCCAAGGTCGTATTTAGGAGGCCCAGAGTTCAGTTCTATGTTGCCAGACATAAGCAGCAACTTCATTACATTAACATACTCGCAAAAAAAAAACAAAGAAACTCTGTGTTTCTTTGTTTTTTTTGGAAATAACTGCAGGCAAACATTGTTTGATTTTTTACGGTAGAGGGAAGAAGTTGAACCCACTTGCACCAAAAAGCTAAACGGTGTATGGTACT
Source organism: Ixodes persulcatus (assembly GCA_013358835.2). Taxonomy (NCBI): domain Eukaryota; kingdom Metazoa; phylum Arthropoda; class Arachnida; order Ixodida; family Ixodidae; genus Ixodes; species Ixodes persulcatus. The sequence continues at coordinate 1,285,416 of JABSTQ010010521.1, forward strand.
GCATCGTCTCTGTATTTCCATGCCCACTGAAGGAACGCAGGGACCGCCAGCGGCTTATAAAGCGTTTTAGTGATGCGCCAGTCGATCCCGATGGTGGCGCCGTGATGAGGATTCGGTAGTCATCCTCGAAGAGGGGTGTTGGCGCCGGGCAGCGAAGCAGATCCATTGCCGCGGGCGTCTGGTAACTGTTGCCCCTGACTTGCGGTTGTTGAGGTGGGGACAGCTGCAGAGTCGCGGTGCAAGCGAGTTGGCTGTTCCACGTGAGCAGGACAGGCAGAATCTGCACCAAAAAGCGGAACGGCGTATAATACGTCTGCATCGTCGCTGTATTTCCATGTCCATTACCAATACGACTGCGCGGCCGCGAGGTAAGTTGAAGTTTTAATCAAAACATGCTATGGAATGAGATGGTACAATATACGTGTAGCAAACTCTCGGAGGCTGTGGGTACGATATACAGATATTGTCACATGATTCCCAGCTCCGTTATGAAACTTGTTTGCAACTCTATTTTTTGCGCTCATTATAGCTATTGCTTCTTAGTATGAGGAAATACGACTATGAAAAATATTCAACGAATTCATATTCTCCAAAAAAGAGCGACCCGTATAATATGCTACACTGCCTATGATAGCCATGCGAAACCGTTGCTCGAAAGCTTCAATATTGTGCAAGTTACCAATTAATATAGTTACAGACTTGCCATTTTATACAAAAAGTCCTTATTTCATAACCATTTCTTCCTATCAATTCCCCCCCCCCCTCCCCTTGAGTTCAGGGAAAAGACTTACAACACTCGTTGTGCAGATATATGGTCAATACCGCTCTCCAGGACCAGTTACGGCAATCAAATGTTGAGATCTACACTACCGCCTCTTCTAAATTGTTGTACTGAATTGAACATAAACATTTTGAGTGGGACTCGGAAAAAAGGTGCGTTCTGTTTTTGTTACGGGCTTTCCTAATATTTCTTTGCATAGTTAGAGCATGAAGTGATTGTATGATTTAGCTTATTTTTTTCTTTGCTATCTTTGATACTAATAATTGTTTGTTGGTAATTATGTTAATAATGTTAAAGATAGTGCGTGCGTGCGTGCGTGCGCGCGCGTGTGTGTGTGTGTGTGTGTGTGTGTGTGTGGGTGTGTGTGTGTGTGTGCGTGTGTGTGTGTGTATGTGTGTGTGTGTGTTTGTGTGTGTGTGTGTGTTTGTGTGTGTGTGTTTGTGTGTGTGTGTGTGTGTTTTTTTTTTCCCTCTGCTGCTGTATGGGGGGAGGGGGGGGGCAGGGGCTTTTCAAGCAACACTAAGGTGCTTTTTTCTGTGCCTCCCCTCTTCAGGTGGAAGAGGAATAAAGAGTTTGAGTTTGAATTTGAATAGGATGGGATGAATACGAGCTTCCCAGCGAATACCTCTGGGAGTTTATTGATCTTCAGGAATCGACGTTTATCGAGGCAACACTTGCGTGTAACCTTTATCGTGGAACGAATTAGTATTGCCAATGGGAATGACATCAACGCCAAATACAGCTGAAGAAATGCTAATTGATACATGCGCGTATTTTTTAAAATCTAGCATAGATTACACGCGGATAATATGCCTTTATTTATAATTTTTTAAAAGCAAACACTGCGAATTTAAACTCGGAATTTAGAAGAATTGGGATTGATCGCCAATTCTTCGAAATTCGGAGAATTGGATAAACATAAACTCTGATAAACTCCAAATTTTCCTAAAAAAATAGACTCCGAAATACCATCCGAATTTGACGAAAAAAAAAAAAAAAAAACTTCGAAAACACGGAACCATTGTTATAAATTATTGAATGTTTCTAATTGCATTTCTTTTCGAGGTTGTCGGATAGGTGGAAAGTTTTCAATTTCCCGTAGTCGGCGCCTATAGGTTGTCAAAACCTTAGCGATTTTGTGACAATTAAATTTTAGCCTTGAGCCCTCGGATGGTGGAACGTTTTCTCAGTTGAATGCCCGGGAAACAGTAGCTGACTTATCACTTTTTCGTTGTGCGGAACAATGTAAAAATGATAAACAAATAAGGGAGAGGACGAGATTTAAGCTAAAAACATAATTTACGAAAAAAACAACAACAAAAAAACTAGTGAACGTTGATTGCAATAAAACGATCCTGTGTTTATGTATACTTGGGAAACACTCCCACTTTATACGCGTCCGTTTTTATTAATTCGTTTCCATGTCCAAAAAAGCTGACAAACGTTGATCATGATAAAGCGATACCCTTTTGTATCTATGTTCGAGAAACACTCCCACTTTGCAAGCACCTGTTTTTATTCATTTTGTTCTCTATCCTACGTCTGGATTAATCTGATTATCTCGTTGTTAATCGCGAGCAGACAGTTACGCTCATGCTCTCGCTCACGCTGGTCGCTTGTGATGTTAATTGTAAATTATAATTTATTCATCACAATACAAAGTATGAAACATTGCTGAATTACATTTTATTTAAATTTTTTTCTTGACTGTTCCAGACTTCCAACTTAACCAACTTAAGATGTCGACAAAGCAGCGCGTGAAACCCAAAAATTACCATTTATTTAATTTCCAGAATCTTTCATACGAAAAATATAAATATTGGAGTTTATATATATAGTATATATATATATATATATATTGTTGTTTATACTTTTTTAATTTATACGCTCGCTCATCATTATTTGTGCTGTACTAAAATACTGGAATTCTATCGCTCCCTGTCCCTCGATTAAAGGGAAAATGGTGCTTTTGTTTTTTCTTAGAACCTACCTGGTGCTATAGTGACTGAGGATAAGATTCATGCTTACGAAATTCAATTTGCATGGTTATCTTTGAGCAACCATTGTTGTTGTTGTTGTTGTTGTTTTTGTTTTTTAATCTTGTTGATGTGTTGAACAGCGTTTTTGTATTATTTGGGTTTGGGGGGGGGGGGGGGGGGGTGCGGTGACGGAGCGACACTTCGTTTTATTTTTATGCGAATTTGCGAATTTACGGTAACCTCATGCCGTTGTCTTGCGAGCGGTGGTATAAATGAAAATAAATAAATCAAATATAAATAATATGTGAGACGACAAGAAGCGAACGCGACACTTCCGACATGGTCGACGAGATATTTCGATTTTACCTTTTGATGTCCACAACCTGTAATGTCAACCTAAGGGTATATGATACATCCGGGATTCAGCAATCTCGATTTTTCTCTCCCCCCCCCCCCCCCCCCCCCAAAAAAAAAAAGAAGGCTAACAACTTGCCACCGACTTTTCACAAAATCGTTTTCCTCAAAAACACAAAAAATCGTTAACCCCAAAGGAAAAAAAAAAAAAAAAAAACACGAGAAACTTGATATTTATTATTTGGCACGGGCTGGATGGGAGATCCTAAAGTCAAGTTATGCCATACCCACGACAAAGTGTAGAGGGATTACTGACCTAGAAGTTGTTTTCGTGCTGAATTGGTTCTTCTTGAGATCAGAACAAATTAGATATCATATCCAGGGCTTGTAGGTGACGTTACCACATTATGCTAATGGAATTCGTACTTAATGTTGCCGAGGAAAACACATTCAGGGGTGCGAAATGAAAGTTGCAGTACGTACCTGCTCAGCAGTGAGGTCACCCCAATGGTGGCTGATGTGACCTCAATGGTAAGCCATGTGGAGATACCTGAGCCCGGCCCAGTCCTTGGCAGCCTCTGCCCCTTTTGGCACTTATATTCGAGGCAGGTTCACAAATTGGTTCACACAGCCCCGTTTTCTTACGTTAAGTTACGTTACGAAAACTTTCGTCGTCTGCGTTCTTAGTCGCCGGGACATCGGTGCTTCATAATGAGCGTGTCTACCAGTTCAAGGAGATGACTTCTAAGTAATGTAAAAAAAAAACGCACACAGCACAGTTTTTATTTTGCGTTTTCTTACGTTACGTAGAAGTCTCAGAAACATTCATGTCTCGAATGTCGCGTGCCAGGTTTTCTCCTTGATCTGGTAGCCACGCTTAATATGAAGCAGAGTTGTGCCGGTGACTTGTACGTAAGAAACGTAAAGGCTGGTTCACACAGCCCCGATTCCTTACGCTACGTTACGTAAGGTTACATACAAGCCACCGGTACATTTGTGCTTCATATCAAGCGTGGCTGCCAATTCGAGGAGATATACCTGGCACGCGACATTCGAGACACGAAGGTTAAGGCTCGTTCACACAGACCCGGTTTCTTACGTTACGTTACAAAAAGTCACCGGGAAATCTGTGCTTCGCATAAAGCGCGGCTACCAATTCAAGGAGATAGCTTGGCCCACGACATTCGAGACACGAATGTTTCGGTGACTTAGACGTAACGTAAGAAAACGGTGCTGTGTGAAAAGTTGAACCGAGCTCGACGAGCCTGTGTCCTGGGTTGCCACGGTGACTCACCGTCCTACCTCGTCGTCACCGAAACATTCGTGTCTCGAATGTCGCGTGCCAAGCCATCTCCTTGAACAAAAGGTAAGGGCGCAAACGAGCTGGTGGTACTGGTGGTTAAACATTTCGACAAAAACCCTGAGACTGGGACAAGAAGGGACGGACAAACACAAAGTCTCAAGCTCTCAAACTCTCAGACTTTGTTTATGTCCGTCCGTTCTTGTCCCAGTCTCAGTGTTTTTTTCAAAATGTTTAACCATCTCCTTGAATTGGTAGCCACGCTTAATACAAAGCACAAATTTCCAGGCGACTTGAACATAAGCTTTCGTAACATAACGTAACGTAAGCAAATGGGTCTGTGTGAACCGGCCTTAACTCTCGCTTCTGATATTTCCCTTTACGTTACTCGTCCTTGGGGCATTTCTAAATAGGAGATTGTCAAAGTTCACGATTATTATGTCGTAGCAAACGTTGATTCGAACAACGACTTACTCCACGACATCTCCGAACGCTCTTTTGTTTCACAGGGAGAGAAATCGGTTTACAACGACGTTCCGGCATCGAATTCGTCTTCATGCGTGACGCAGTTTCACAACGATTTCTGGTTTAATGCGAGCAATAATTATGAAAGCCAACTTTCAACTCGGGCTTTTGATTTGTACAAAGGTAGGTTCTCTGTTGTAGTACGCGGCAATTGCATTCTCGAGATTTTGGAGATAGATTTTGCTGATTACGCCATATTCTAGAAAAAACAGTAAATGTCATAGTTAAAAAAAAAAAATAAAGTCACTTGTTGGATGTTTGTTTGGCTTCGATCGTGGTCATTTCCATGTCAAATGAGTGGAGAAAATGTTTTCGCAGTTTTAAATAACGAAATGAGCGAAAAGTTCAGTAAGGAATTTGCGAGAATCTAAATGTGTTTCTTCTAGAACGAGGTGGAATGCAACAAAGGGTTTTTAAGATACCTATAACTATTTTAGGAACTATATTAATTTTCTTGTTTTATTTTTTATTTATTTATTTATTTTTGGAAAAAGGGGGGGGGGCGGAAAAGTGTAGGAAAGGGGGCGGGCGCAGCTATCCTAGAAAAAGTAAATGTCAAAATAATTTTGATTTGATTTGACGCGTTCTTTATGACGTCACGATCGTTCGTCTTTTCTCCATAGGCGCCGAGAAGTTTGCAAATTATCACACCAGCAAGGTAAAAACGCCGTAAAGTTCCAAATACGCCGAATACAAAAACAAACTGAACACCAAACTTCAATGCTATAAAAGTTCGACTTTTTTTGTTTTTTGTTTGGACAACGTCAGCAGTAGCAACTAGAAACGAAACAGCAAAAGCAAGAGCAACAATATGATCACCTCAAAAACCAAGACCAAATCATGACGATAACGGTAATAATCCCTAGAGAAGAAGAAAAAGCGGGACAAAAGACAAATACAAATCACCAAACACAGCTAGGTGAGTGGTGCGAACCAGGGACCCCTCATTTCCAGTGGAGCGCTCTACCAACTGAGCTAACCAGGAGTTAGACGTCAGCAGAGCAAACGGGTTTTATCAGCTGCCACCAGTCTAACACCAACAAGGGTGAAGGGCCTGCATATTTAAGGTTACGATGATAATGCAATTAATGCAAAGGTGCAGTCGAGCTGCACAAGAATGTCGATAATAATCCCTGGAGAAGGGGAACGAGTGGGAGAAAGGACCAACACAAATCTTCAAACAGAGCTAGGTGCTCCTCTTTTACAGGGACTATTATCGTGATTCTTGTCCAGCTCGCACGCACCTTTGCATTAATTGCATTATCGTCATAAACTTAAAAACGCAGGTTGTTCACCGTTGTTGGCGTCAGATGGGTGGCAGCTGATAAAATCCGTCTGCTCTACTGACGTCTAACTCCTGGTTAGCTCAGTTGGTAGAGCGCTCCACTAGAAATCGAGAGGTCCCTGGTTCATTACCCGAACCAGGCGGATTTTTTCGGTCGCGCACCAGTCGCCTAACTGTGTTTGAAGATTTGTGTTTGTCCTTTGTTCCACTTGTTCCCCTTCTCCATGGGTTTATATCGGCATTCTTGTCCAACTCGACCGTACCTTTGCATCAATTTCAGTATCATCCAAACCATGACCAGCAAAACCAACAAGAGGGTAAAGACATCAAACAACCACTATAGAGTCCAAGCTTGATGACTCGAGTGGTGTATATTTCACGGTTGAATGCGGCATTTGAGGATAATAGCTCTACTGTGCAGCGAATAGATGGACGAAGAAATAAATGAATACTGCTGAACCCTTTGAATCGGGCGGCGACTTACGCCACCTAGCTTGTATTTTTTTTTTAAAAACAGTTAGCATCCAGGATATTAGCCCAACCAACGTTACAGATCTCTTTTCAGTTGTCAAACTCCGGCGTGGCGTGTGTATCCTTTCCGTGGCGCGCGGCGAGGTTTGCTCCTGCCCGCCCGATCGTCCAGCCCGACTCGCCGCCCGCTGTTTGGACGTTTCTCTTAGATGTGACCAAGTTTGTGCCCATTCTAATCGAGAACTTCTGGAAGGTGCCATGCCAGTGATACTATAAAACAAATGCTGCGTTGCTTTGTGTCAGGAAGCAAAAGCGGTAACGATTCCGCGGGATCTGCTTGTGCGGTCGAAACGAGGTATTTCTTTAGACCACCGAACAACCCTGAAGGCCTTCGGAAGTGGCAGCGTGCTATTGCAAGAGAAGACAAGATTTCAAGCGTGAGAAAACATGATTGCGCTTTAAGACAGGGACATAGGAAGAACAGACACCACAGAGCGCTAACTTTCAGCTGATTTAATTCAAAAGCCTCAGCGTAGAAGCACACTGCGTCACCGCACCACATCTCAACCAATCCGTAGCCCCGCCACGGACCGCAAGTACGCTAACTCTTTTTCCGCCAAGTCAATTGAAGCCACACTGACACAACACGTGCCGGAACCATTTATGGCGTCCGCCTCCATAATCTCTCTAACAGTCTTATCTTTGTGCCTAGCGAGAACAGAAGAAGCAAATATTAATAATAATGAAGCAAATAAAGCTACTGTTATCGCTAGGCACAAAGATAAGACTGTTAGAGAGATTATGAAGGCGGACGCCATAAATGGTTTCGGCACGTGTTGTGTCAGTGCGGCTTCAATTGACTTTATCGGAAAAAGAGTTAGCGCACTTGCGGTCCGTGGCGGGGCTACGGATTGGTTGAGGTGTGGTGCGGTGACGCAGTGTGTTTCTACGCTGAGGCTCTTCAATTAAATCAGTTGAAAGTTAGCGCTCTGTGGTGTCTGTTCTTCCTATGTCCCTGTCTTAAAGCGCAATCATAGTTTCTCACGTACAATACCGACTCGCCAAACAATCAGCACTTGTCGAGCTTTCAACGGTTTGTGATCTGCATTTCCGTGAGGATGACATCACGTAGAACTTCGTGCACAGCATTTGTGGTGACGTGGTCGTGATCTCACGCGACAAGTGGGCCCTGGTGGACGACGCTGTGCCTCGTTTGCTTCCAAATTGCCCGAAGTACTAATCAAAACTGACACGGAAACGTAAGCCACCTACTGAACGACTGCCCCCACACAACAAACCATCAGAAGGGATAAGGGAACGGTAACCAGACCCGAACCTCGGCGATTTGGACGAAAAAAGCTGTTCCGCGTATGGCAGCGTGTTAACCGACGGTGCCCCATTGCTATACGGCGAGCTTTTTCTCATGGGTCAAGCGGGCCAACGGATACAAGGTTGGTATACGGAAGTTATTGATGCCACATCGGCCTGTACAGACTCAAAATGAGAAATGCTATTCCTCGAGTCAAGAAGGCTGTGACAGTCTCAAGCAGCCTTAGTTTGTCTGTCGGTGCTAGGGGTGGGGTTGTGCCGTCAACCGTGTACGCCAGGGACTTGGCTGTGGAGTTAAAGGAGCGATGCAACAATTTTTGTACTTTGCGCAAATACCGCTTAGAACGGATCCCTGACGTTAATGACCTATGAAACACGCGTTCGTTTTTCACCCCACGCACTACAAGTCCCAGAAAAAAAAATTAAAGAAAAACGAGCAGCATTCACCCCCTCAACTCGCAGCCAGAACAAGCGGCCACGTGATCTGGAGCCGATTATATGCCGCCAATGTTGATCATAGCGACGCGCTGGGGTGGGCAAAGCACAGGACACGCGCTGAGTTCCAGACATAGTTATGACTCGGCTATTGTCGTCGTTGCAGCGATTGGACACGGGCCACTACCCGAATGCTTCTCGATCTAGTAATTATCACGAGCCCAAATCGAGTGCCCACGCAATGCTCGGGCCCAATCTATGAACAGCATTCAAATATCGTCATATGGGTGTACTGCGATCCCCACTTTACGTCATCAAACTTTGCAAAGGAGAGATTGAATGAAAATGATCGCTTTTGTCTTTGAAATTCCACCGCAACAAAGGAGTTTCTTGGCCAGTGGCGTTGCGTGCGAGTATCCTTGAGTCCCACTAGTGCCAGTAAGCTCGTGTAAAGTGAAAAACATTCCAATTGAATATCGTTGCACAGCCCCTTTAAAGTCAATTGATGACTTGAAATGTTTTCCTGTGTACATAGAGAAGCTGAAACTTTGCAAGGGTTGTCCCGTGGAGCACCGAGCGGCCGTGCCCACGGGAAGCGGCGATGAGCGTCAGATAAGCCAAACCGAAACCGGGCAAACGGGCAAACCGTGAAATGCGCGCCACACGGTGAGCGGAAACTGAAAGGGACCACGTCTGGCGGCGGTTCGCGGCGAAGTTGGACAACTGGGAAGCGATGTAGTAACGTTGGGCCCCACCGATAGGAGTGCCCTCCAGTGATAAATTCTTGCAACACTAGGACGGACCGTAGCCATAAGCCGCGAGACTCCCCAGAGTGCCTAGATTTCACAGTGTTTCTAACTGCTTCTTGATCGGGGTCACGTGGTTTCTGGGCCGCGTTTCAATAGGAGCCGCGAGGAGGAAATGAAGGTGTCGATCCTCTGTAAACGTCTCAGCCTTTCCGCCTGCTTCCCTCCTGGCTCCCAACGCAAAGCATTCACTTGCAACCAAATTGCGAAGGAGGAGTCTGGCAGTTAATATATTATTTATTATTTATTCGTACCCCCCCCCCCCCCCCCGTATAAATCGTCGTGGTGAATATTGGAAAAAAAAATATTCCGCATTTATTCCAAATATTAAATGTACAGAAGATACTGAGGTGTATTTCGAATTTATACCTTACCATGAATATTGGTTAATTGGTATTCTCCAAGGGCTGCTGAAATAGTAATACGTCTCAGACGAGCTGCACTCTTTTACAAACCAATTAAAACGTCCGTGGCGACTCAGTGGAAAGGTGAAGACGAAGAACAATATACTAGCTCAGGTGCAATTCACTGGTCCTGCAGCTGCTAAAATATGCACTGTAAAAGTTTTATTTAAAGACTTTTTTTTTTCCTTTGACGGTTTTACAGCCGTGAACCTTCAGTACCGAAAAGTGTTTTGGTCACTGGCAGGAGTAATCGTTCAGCGTTCGTGCGTATGGTGCGCATGGTGCGCCCATGACAAAATGTTGTATGAGGAGGAGGGGGAGAGGAGGCCCCAGCAAAATGGGAAGATTTCGGAGGGGGCCCGGGCCCCTTGGGCTAACCCCCTGGCTACGTGCCTCAGTTCACCGTTGAATGCTGTAAAAAAGGGGCTGATGGCCTTCGTCAGAAGACTTTTTAATGCGAAACGATTATTTTACCCATTACGCGAAAATCCGGCGTCGTCGTTGGCGGCATGACCGAGCGATAGTGCCAAAAATAGCCGACGGCGCAAAGAGTAAGAACGCGTTAGAAATGCTCGGATTTACGTCACATTTTTTACGAAGGTTCCTACAAACAAAGTAACTGAATGGCTTCGGAAAGAAATTTTGGTACATTTCGGTCTGAATGGAAATTGAACCCGGGCCTCCGGGGTGCGAGTCGGGCACGCTCCCCGACGCTACGGCGGCTCCACGGTCCTTTTTTTTTTTTTCTTTATTGGCGGCTCCACGGTCCTGACTGACTATGGTGTGCCTTGTGCGTGCGTCATTGCACATGTCATGTCGGAACCATCCGGCTGACTAAAGGTGTGGCCAAGTGTGTGCTTCGTTGGGCACGTGACGGCGCAGCCTTGGGAAGAATGTGGCGCCACCTCATGAGAGTATAAAATGGCGCGCTGTCTCCCGCGCGTCACACACAGAATCAGCAGAAATAACTTTAATGCACGTCGAAAGCATAAATCGAAAACTTTTCACCAAAGGGACTACAATGCTTTCGCATTCTCACACGTAAGCAGTCTTAAATGTCTGTGCCGAATTTCCTTTTGTATTCTTTTGCCGCAGCCCCTCAGACACATGTATGTCTGGAAATAAGGATTAATATTATTATTAACTCACGCACACTTGTTGTCGTAATATTTATTTTTATTTTTACAACATGTACACGGGAGAACCGCCAAGCGGTCCAGATCATCCAAAGTTCAGTGTGTCTTCACGTTCCCTTGGCCATCTGCACTTTCACATTCAAATGGATAAACACCGTAGACCGTCGTCTCTTTTCAAATGACAACGAACCATAGACCACATGAAGGTATAGCCAGCCGGCATCAGCCAGGCGGCGCCAGCAGAGTGAGAGCCCACGGTTATACCCTATCTCGTTGTAAATTGGCAAAGGGTTAACGATAAGCCCCACATTGCGTGACGACGGCTTCGATATGCGCGACGTATACGAGCGCAACGCACACATATTGGAGCATGATGCAGCGAAAAGCTTGATACTTTTTCGCAGTAAAAGCGCACTCCGGTGATATGTAATCACGTTCCGATTAGCCCGTTGGGGCCGTAGCTTCGCCGTATACTAGCATGTTTTGCGATCACGGCTTCCTGGTCTACCCAGTATTTCTTGCTTCAGACACTGGGCTAACCGGCACACGTTTGAACAAGGCAGCCGCCACTTCCAGGCATACCCAATATTCAATTGCTTCCGTCGCTAGATAGCACCAAATCAAACAGCATTGCAGGTTGCCTATATTATTTATTTCAAGATACTGTTAACCCCTCTTGGGGTCATTACAGGAGAGGGTAAAAAAAAGAAAAAGTACGGTAATAAACAGCAGCAGCAAAACGAGAACACCGCATACATTAAAGGAGAGTGCGAAAATGTACAGAAATAAACAGCAGCATGAAACGAAAAACACCGCATCAACAAGTATAATTTGCAATCATATTACAAAGACAACATTATTAAACTAGCAAAACGGCATGCACCACTCAATAGTAACGATGAACAAACTAGTTCTGCAAGCGCTTCAAATTATTTAAAAACTCTGTAGGGGAACTTGAGTTCACAATTTCCTGCGGTAGAAGGTTCCATTCATCTATTGTTTTAGGAAAGAGAGAACAGTGAAATACATTAACTCTACTTTGAAAAGGCTGGATCATTTTAGAATGGCTATTTCTTAGAATGCGAGTTATACGGGGTTTTAAATACAGGGTGTAGTCAATGTTGAAAAGACCATGATACATCATAAAAATATACTTTAGTCTAGCATTCCTGCGCCGCTCAGAAAGAGGTATAAGGTCAAGCTGCTTTAACATGCCAGTGACAGAGTCGGTTCGTTTATATCTGGAGAGTATATACCGAGCTGAAAGCCTTTGTACGTTCTCTAATTTCTGAATGTGATTTTTCTGATGGGGGTCCCATATTACATTTGCGTACTCTAATACTGGTCGTATGACTGTTTTGTAGACCATCAGCTTGGCACTCATAGTTGCATACCTAAAATTCCTTTTCAAGTATCCTAATGTACGCTTAGCAGAAGAGCAGATGTTGTTGACGTGGCTCCCCCATTTTAAGTTATTTTCAATTGTTACACCCAAATATTTATAGCTATTCACCTCTCTTAAAGGAGACCCGTTAACTGTGTATACATAAGGTAGAATATTGTTCTTATTTGATATCCTTAGAAGTACAGTTTTGTCAGTATTAATTACCATCCCCCATTCTTTGGATTGCGAAATAAAATGGTCATAAGCCTCTAAAGACTTATAAACTTAATGGATGTTCAGGCTGAATAGACTCAGTGTAAACAGTAAATACAAGGTGGTGTTGAACATTGTAACCGGTAGAAAACGCCGACTTGTTATGTCTGATCTACATGATCCGGTTCTGCTTGAAATGATCAGTTTCGACATCGGGCACCGCAGTTTCCGTCTACAAATATGTTGCAGCACGAGGGACCTCGCAACTGAAAATAGCAAGCAGAATCTCGTTAGGAATCTATAAGCCATTCACAAAAGCTATGCGATGGTAGCGGGAACCAGGTGGAGCTCGAGCGGCCGGCCTCTCTGCAGAGTACGCCCGGCCGCTCAGTCATGGAGAGGGCTTCTCTGTGGGGCGGCGTTCCTTGAAACTATGGCGCGCGTCAGCCAAAGGCAGAGCCGTATATTAGGAGAGTTTGGACAATAAGCGGAGCAAAGGCCGCCGCCAGCGCCGAATATTCCCCCCACGCTTAGAGCGTAAACTAAATTTGTGACACAGCGTCGACCAATCAGGAGACCTCTACTCCATCTCACAAATGTCGACAGTGAAGACAAAGGCACAGGCGCGTGAGCCTAGCTCAGCGAAACGCTATTGTTTGTACGAGACCTCGTGCATAGGACGCACTTTCCAAAGCCACGCGCTCGTGCCCATGCCTTTGTCTGCACTGCTAGAACAGCGTCCTGAGACTGGCTGAAAGAAAGCAGTGCAAAGGGTGGGGTGCGCGAGCGTCTTGAGACGCGGAGTTCCGCTCCGCACGGCTCAAATTATACTTCGTTTCACTTTACCTGCGAGCGAAGCCAAAGCTAGAAGCGCGAGACCAGCGCTTTTTGCATTTCTCCCCAGCTCGCGCGCTCGAGCAAAGCCTGAACGCACGGAGCTTCCGTGCTCGCGCTTCCAGTTTTGCCTTCGCTCGCACATAAGGTGAAACGAAGTGTAGACGCTTTCAGGCTGCTGTGCATGGGCGCCGCCATAACCGACCTTCAGTTTTTGTTTCTTCTTATTCCGTTCGCTCCACTGCATCATTACCACAGTAGGTCAGGTCATTGCCATTTTAGATTCTACCGCGTCCTTCTCCCCATCATAGGCCCTTGTGGAGACTCGTCAACGGCCGCTTCAGTGGCTCGGCATCTCGGTAAGACAAGAGAAGGTCGGCTATGGCGGCTCAATTTGGCGCGCGCTGAAAGCGTCTATAAGGATTATTCACTGGGCGCCATATTTGTGGGTGATGTCTAGAGCGCATGCTCTGAACGAGCCCACAGTAATAGGCTGCTAAGACCGGCAATCTTTAGGGTGCGAAATGCACGTTACAAAAGAACTGTGGAAGCTCGCCCTCAGCACGCGCTCAGCAGTCGTGCACACAGCTATGGCCGCCAGTGAATACTTCCTATAGTCGTGGCACAAATTTAGAGCACGCGACCACCGCTAGGGGCTGTTTCGCGGCCTGTGGTTGGCCCGAGATGCTCGCCTATTCAAACCAATGTATGGCCAAACTCTCTCAATAAACGGCTCTGGCCAAAGGGAAATGTATCCATCAATTCGCTGCTACAGACTACAGGCTTCGCTCCATCGGACAGGGAAATTTAGGCGCCGTTTGGCGCCGCTTCAAAAGCTGATAACGCCGGTTGGCTCCATAAAACATTGAATGCTCTCGCATTAAAAAAAAAAAAAAAAATAACGGCAGGCCAAAGCATTGACGTTACCTAGCCACTCCTTCCAGAAGGTATGTGCGGATAGCGAACCTGCGACTTCCAAAAAATTACACTTTTTATTTATTGCACAAATAAACGTGTGGTTTGACTAATAAACTTGATGAACGTCATCGAAAACAACTGTATAAGTGAATATTCGAAAGATTCTAAGCGCATGGTGTGCTAAAGTTACCACTCAAACAACGGGCGCAAGGTGTGGGGTTCGGAAACGCACAAGAAACAAAAGAAGAACGCGCGAGCGTGTCGAATTTGGACGCATTTTTGCGACGAAGTGACCAGGCGCCGAAGTGCCTCTCGTGCCAGCTCCTCGTGCAAGCCGCTCCCGTAATCTGCTCATGATCGTGATCATGATGAAAGCAGGTAGATATCCGTTTTTTTTTAGCTAATGCTATATTCATTCAGACTACTAAAGCCCCTCAATCTGTTTCTTGCAAGTAGCGTGAAATGCGCCAGTGCACAAGGCCCGTGTCTCGAGCGGCCCTTGGTAGCAAATGGCGGCGCAGCACTGAAATAAGCCGCCCTTTGAAGCGAATGGCCGCGGAGCAAACGCTCGTGGCACGTGTCTGGCGTGTTTCCACAACAATAATTGGCAGTACTTGACCAAAACAAAAAGTCTTTATCAAGGATATTTTTATCCGCCTAAAGCCACTGGATGTGTTTGCGTTTGTTTTCCAAGTAGCGTAAAGGCTTGTTCACACATGCAGCGGAGCGCTACAAGCATAGCGCTTACCTCGCGCTAAGCGCGTGCTGACGGAAACATTCACCAGCTTTGTATCGCACCGTCAAAACTGTTGCTAATGGCAGACAATAAGTAGCTGACGGCACGTGAGAAGCGCTACATGAGCGCTTCGCTGCATGTGAGAACCGGCCTTCAAACACGCCAGAGCACGAGACCTGTGTCTCGAGCGACCCTTGGAAGCAAATGGCGGCGCAGAACTGAAATGACCGGCCCTTGGAAGCGAAGCTTGGGCATTGCTTTCTTTCCCACAGTCTCAGCTGATGCGCTGTTTCTTGCAAGTCGGACCTGGCTGCTTATAATTAGTTGTAAAGGACAAGAATCATGGTTTGTGTAAAGCGCTAAGTGGAAGCCTGGAGTCGTTGCATCATTGAACCAACACCATGAAAGTTGATCGTCTGACATTATTCTTATTTTTATAAATGAAATAAAAATAAATGAAATAAAAATAAATGAAATAAAAATTACTCCAAAGAAAGACGACCTAGTGAGGGTTTCGCACATGTGCAACGCTTTCGATAGAGAACTTAATGAAAAGGGGGCTTATTAGACCCTTTTTCTGAGCCTCAGACTTGAGCCACGATGACTAGCTGTTTGTTGCCTTACCATGAGACTGAGGACCATTCACTGCAGCTTGCACATAGCACTCTCCGTAAGTTGCCTACGAGTGGAGTAACGTTAAAACTGAAAATCTCAAAACACGATGGCGCAAAAAAAAAAAAAAACAGAACCAGCGCGGTTGGTAAGCTGGAACCCTAAAAAAATGTTTGTTAAAAATCTTGGAGTGAAAGGAAAGCAATTCCCCTTCGTCGTTACCATCATACGTAGTTCAATATTTGCACCTTTTGTGGTGTAGGAACATGGCGGGCAGCATTGAATAGCTTATTTATAGGCACTAGGTGTTTTCTAAAACTTGCTCGTGATCCTTGCGACGCGCTTCTTGTTTTTTTTTCTTGCAAAATTAACTATGATTCACTGCAAGAACAAGGAAGTAGCGCGAGGAAATATTTGAGAAAAGAATCCTCTGCGTCAGGGACAGAATCAGCGACACTTTGCCTGAACTTCTCAACAACCCCGTTCACACGGTCAACATAAAGGTACCTTTAACATAGGTCCCTTTGCTATCGGCGAATCAGCCCGTGCTCTTGGGTCGCGAGCACACGCTACGCGCGGATGATAGTTAATACGCAACTTTCAGCGATGGTGGTACCGCGGTGTGAGAATCGCGCTCCCTAGCTCCTGGATAATCTGCTTCACAATAAAGGTGATTGCTTCTCCTTCCTGGCGGGAAAAAATAAAGTAAGGCTCCAATACTGCTCGCAGAAAGCAAAACTAGAACTACTTACGCGTCGCAGACCGCGCCTCGTACCGCTGTTCTACGACGATCATCCAGATGACAGCCATTTTGATAGGCGCCAGCGCGCCCCCTATAGGTCGTGAAAGTTACGAATTGATTTGCCGCAGAGAATAAAGGTCCCTTAGCTAAAGGTACCTTTGCGGTCGTGTGAATAAGGAGTATTCACTGGGCGCCATATTTGTGGGTGCTCTCTAGAGCGCATGCTCAGAACGAGCCCCCATTAATAGGCCATTTTGACGGTGTGGAATGCGCGTTGCGAAAGAACCCTGGAAGCTAGCCATCAGCACGCGCTCAGCAGTCGCGCACACAGCTATGGCCGCCAGTGATGGCGCAAGGGCGCTTCGTCTGCTACAACATCGCCAATTCATCATCACTCTTTTAGTGCAAAATGTGATATGCATGATATGCACTTTCCGATTCTTTAAACATAGGTCCTTTTTATTATTTAGGACAATTAGTATGTTTTGAAACAATTACAACCATACAAAGTGATTTTAATTAGGACTAGAAAAGCTCTAATTAATTAATCGTTGTTTAAATAGCTGTCCTCTTCTTTCAAACCGGTTTCTCGAGAAGAGAGTCGAACTTCAAAATAGTCCCACGATTTAAAATTATTTTAAACAAATTCGATTATGAATACAAAAAAATCACGCTTACAGTGAACCAGCTCAGTCCCTCTAGCATACAATTAAAAAAAATGAGATCAGATGCCATAACGCTGTCTGAGAAAACCAACAACGCGTGAAGGGAATTCTTTGAAATTTTATCACAATCAGGCTGTCTTTACAAAAAAAATGGCTGGCGTTTCACTTCTAATATTTTGTACACTGAGTTTCTATGTTTACCAGGAGCATGCCCTTAAATGTCGTTGCTGCGTTTAGATGGGAAACTGAGTTACGAGATTTCAAAATCGCATAAAAAAGGCTCTTTTTCAGTAAATATTAAAACATGTGAGTGCGCTAATTAGAAAAACACGCATTCACAGAACTAGACGGGTTTTTTCTGTATTCGATAAAAAAAAAAAAACGCGTCTTGGATGCATTGAAAGTCTACAAACTTGGAATGCATAGAGGTATCTTTTTGAAAATATCAAAACTTGCACTTTTTGTTTTCTTATTGTGCGTTAAGTTTTGACAAATGCATATCACATTTTGCACTAAAAGAGTGATGATGAATATGCAATTTGTTTGCAAAAAAAACGAAATACGTGGCACGCGCACAGACGCGACATTTACACCGCAAACTGGAGCGTAAGCACAGCTGCCACCGATACTATGGCTGGGGCCGTGGGACCGCCGCCTTAATGTCATCACTCAGACTGCGTTTTTTGGTCCAAACATACGTTTCGGCATCGTTATTCGCTGAGCTGCCTTCCTAAGTTGCGGTGATTGGGTCTCCAAGTGTTGTGCGGGAAAGTAGACGCACGGGCTTATTTTAGAATGTGCTGCCGCTTCAAACGTATCAGAGTTGTCCGAGTTACTCGTCCGTTTCGAGCAGGACGCAATCCGAGCCATTCGTGTCACAGCGCCACAAGCTACGGAAAGCTAGGGAACAACTAGCCAACAAAACCGAAATATACCGCTGTCACCAGCCAGTTTGATTATGCCGCCGCTACCCCAAAGCATCGAGGGAACTTTAGTCTTTCTCCACGTGCGTCAACCTTGTCGGAGCTCTGCTTATGCATATGCGCGAGGCGGCACGAGCTGTCTTGTGCACTGCTGCCTGCCTCCTGCAAACTAAAATTATGGCGGCGTCATACATGCGCCGAACGTTTAAGGAAATCGGTCTGTTCCTGGGAAAGCTACCTCAGGTCCCTTGATAAATTTCAAGCTTTCAAGTATCGCCAACGATTGTCGTGGAAACGCTCGCCACAGCGGGTGCTGCACCGCCATTTGCTTCCAAGGGCCGCTCGAGACACGCTGCTTGCAAGACAAATGCAAACACATCGAGGGGCTTTAAAGTTATCCCTTGTGAAGCGGGCCGTATCGGCGGAAATAAGAACGATATTAGACTGTCAACTTCAACGCTCTTTATTTTAGAATGCAATTGCCCCGAGCCTCCGCCGTACTTTTTAGAGACCATAAATATGTTGACGCAGGTGGTAATCCTTGCCGTGACGTCGAACGTATAAACCACAGTTGTCTCCGCGCGCTCTTTCGTGCTGCTCTTGTTCGGCGCCTAGGGAGTGGCAGGGATATTTCGCCACTTCAATGAAAACCACCGCGAAGACAAACGGATCTGCCAGTTTCGTCCACTCCCTCCGGTACGTCATGATGCAAGGAATCTTTTTGTTCGAGAGGTTTAGCGACGCGATTCTGGTTTCCGCTCGTGTCTGTGCAATCGCTCGACGAGTGATCAAGTAGGTCAATATGTAAGCATTTTGTCTTCTTTGGTAGTTTTCTTTTAAAAGACCCTTCTTTACAACAAAACACTCATCTGAAAATTTTTAGATACCATAGCACACTAACCTTCGCAATCGTAGAATACGTTAATTAAAACAGAAGTTAACTTTTCTTGGATGTTTATTTAACAACACAAATTCACCCCGGTGACTTTTCAGTTCGGCACAATGTTTCCAAGGAGGAGAAGAGAAGCGAAGTAATCTAGACCCAAATCCTACATAGACGTTTCTTACTACTTAGTGAATGGGTGTCTTATTAACGCCGCCCTATCTACGGCCTCGTGCAATTTCGGCGACAAGGGACGTCTTCCTTTAACCTGCCGGTGCGCGTCGATCTTTTTGCCGTCTACTTAGAAACCCTCTGCATGAATATTTTGTGCACGCCTTCATATTATCGCGATGCAAATGGCCCTTAAAGATATTCAAAGGAAACGTTTTTATCGAAACTCCTACATGAAACGAACACGGAACAACGTTTCAACTCAATTAAAATTCGAAAAGGTTTCTGCTGTTTTTTTTTATTTATTTTTTTTATTATTTTTCCATTAGCCGCCACATTTTGCCGCTTGAGCGATTAAGGCGCAGTCCCACGGCCCCAACCGTAATATCGGCGGCAGCTGTGCTATCGCTCCTGTTTGCGGTGCAAATTTTGCGCCTGCGCGCGTATTACGTATTACGTATTTCGTTTTTTTTTTTTTTGCAAGTAAGTTGCCGGTTTATTATCACTCTTTTAGTGCAGAATGGGATATGCATTTTTTTAAAACTTGACGCACAATAAAGAAAAAGGGCAAGTTTTGATATTTTTAATGACATACCTCTATGCATTCCAAGTTTCTAGATGTGTAATGCGTCCAAGACGCGTTCTTATTTTATTATTGAATAGATGAAGGACTGGTCTGGCTTTGCGTATACGTGTTGTTCTTAATGAGCGCTAACATTGTTTTGAAATATTTATTCAAAAATAGCTTTTTTTTGTGCTATTTTGAAGTGTCGTAACTCAGTTTCACATCAACGCAGCAACGAAATTTAAGGGCATGCTCCTGGTTGTATTCTGGTCGGAGTCAGGCAATGAACTACTTTATTGTGTGCCGAGCATCGGCTAGTGCACTCGGTGCACTACGAGATACAGCGCCGATTGCCGGGATTATGACTGGCCCATGACATCCTCCGTCTCTTCAGGACGCTTGCGTTCCGAGGCTGAGTATCGCTGAGGTTTCCCCCGTAGTCGCGTACTTCTGCGCTCTGGGGTAGCAGATTGAACGTTGGTAGCTCCCGCGGTCGCGTCTTCATTTGCAGGCGACGGTGTGTTTCCAGCCTGGTCGTCCCCGAGAGGTGTCTGCGTTCCCGTGGGTCGACGGGGCATTTTCAACTCTAGTAGTAGTCGGCGGAAGTCGCAGATGCTCCCTCGTACGCCGTTTGCTCTGACCATCTTCAGTGGTGACCACGTAGAACCTGGGTGCATCTGCTGGATCTTTGATGTCCGCGGGAGTCCAGGTTCTCTGCAAACTGTCATAAACGGTTACGGGGAAACCTGGCCGCAAATTTGAGAAGTTTGCGCGCTTTTCGATTGTACGAAGCCTTTTGCTTGTCTCGAGTTTTCTTCAGACGTCTGGTCACTGCCTCTGTTGGTGCGGTTTTTGGTTTGGCGTGACTTGTTGTAACGGGCAACAGTGTTCTTGTCTGGCGCACCATCAACTGCTGTACCGGCGACTTGAGGTGGGTATCTCTAGGCATGCTGCGCCATTCTAGCAATGCTAAACAGAAGCTTACTTTGTCTCGAGAGCACTTGATTGAAAGCTTCTGTGCTTCTTGGAATGCGTGTTCGGCCATTCCATTAGAACGAGGATGGTAAGGACTTGAAAATACCTGTTGGATATGCAGGCTCGCCAAAACGTCCTTAAACGCCTTGCTGCTGA
Organism: Ixodes persulcatus; assembly: GCA_013358835.2. NCBI lineage: Eukaryota > Metazoa > Arthropoda > Arachnida > Ixodida > Ixodidae > Ixodes > Ixodes persulcatus. Next base: position 1,305,998 of record JABSTQ010010521.1, read on the forward strand.
ACGGCGGCCCGATGTCGCTGCACATCCGGACGGGCAGCCCATGAGTGGCAAATATTTCAGTAGAGGCAGAGACTACTGTGGCCGCTGTTGTTTGGCGAAGTTCCTTGGTTAAAAAAAAAGGGGAGTAGTAGTCGACCACAATGAGAAACTCATGACTGTCATGGTGAAAAAGGCCGACTCCTATCACTTGCCAAAGGAGAGTCGGTACGTCATGGCTAAGCATTGGCAGCTTCACGTTTCCGGGTTTGTATTTTTGGCATAGTGTGCACGTGCGTGCTAGTGATGTGTTGTCACTCGTAATGATGGCCAGTATATGACTTCCTTCGCTGTTTTTAATTTTTGTTCCACACAGTGCGCCGCGTGCAAAAGCTTCAAAACTTCATTTCTTTTGGCTTTCGGGACGATTATTTTGTTGCTTCGCAATATTAGACAGTCTTCTACGTGAATTTCATTGCGATAGTTCCACTATGCCTTTAGCTCATCCGGTACGTCATCCTTTGAATCCGGCCATGATATGCTGGTGTTGTCGCGAAGTTGCAGCATCACAGGGTCCCTTTCTGTTGCGTCTAATATGGTTTTCAGCTTGGCGTATAAAATCGCAAGGTACGTCAATGCATTCGCGTAGAAGTGCTCTTCTTCGTCTTTCAAGACGATCTTGCTTGGAAACCGCGAAAGCGCATCCGCGATTAGCGAAGTTTTTTCTGCGTTGAACTTCACGGCTATCGGGTATCTTTGTAGTACGAGACGAATTCTTTGCAGTCTGAAGGGGAACTCGGAAAGGGGCGTTTTGAACATAAATTCAAGGGGTCTGTGATCGAAGTCAACAGTGACTTCGGGCTGTCCTACGATGTAGTCATGAAACTTCGTGCAGCCGCCTGGGTATTTTATGCCACTGGCATGGAACGTCTTGGGATAAGAGATCTTGGGATGAAATGACTTGGGTATGAAGTGACCGGGTTGAACATTCCTGGGATGACGAATCCGGGGGTGAAATGTGGCAGAGCCATTCAAAAGTATAAAATATCCTGGCATGTAATGTACGTGGGATGAAACATCTTGGGATGAAACGTCTTGGGATGAAACACCTCTGGTATAAAGTGTCTGGGATGAAGTGTCCTGGGATGAAGTATCTTGGGATGAACTCCGTGGACCCCGATTCTAAGGGCTGCTCGAGGCTTGGATCTCGTGCACTGGCGCATTTGACGCTACTTGCAAATTCATAGCAAATTGTTGTGTGCATGGTTATACAGCCGGACGTTAGTCTGCCTCAGTGGGCGTCTGGTGTCTCAGCTGTAGATGAGCAATTTAGCCAGTGCGGTACAACCGCTAATCTGGGGTCTTTAACTCGCGTCACGCAGTAGTGATACACGACCGCACGCCGGTACGATGCTCATTCAGATCGAAACAGACAGGGGCGGGGATTGAACCCAGGATCTCTGGGTTCTGCAGCGCTAGCTTTCGCTTCTTGCAAGACAAACAAAACACAGCAAAAAACCTTAATCCAAGCAAAAAAAAAAAAAAAAAAAATCATTGGGCTCTGGGTATTTTTATGCAGCCTGAGCTTAGTCTGCTCAAAGGGCGACTTGTCACTCAGCTGTAGAGGAGCAATTTAGCCAGTGCGGTACAACCGCTAGTCTGGGATCTTCAACGTGCACCACGCAGTAGTGATACACGACCGCACGCCAGTACGATGCTCATCCAGTTCGAAACGGGCAGGCGTGGCTAATTGAATTAGTCCATACAGAGAAGATAGTCCCATATTCATAACAGAGAAGAGCATAGTGGACTCTCGACGTTATTTATGAAGACACTAAACTGATTTAGAAGTTCGTGTGATTTTGCCTAAAAATTAGAAAGGTAAAAAAAAAGAAACCTACGCTTCACCTTTCGTAGAAAGTAGAGCACTGTAGTAGAAAGCTATTTTCTGACTATTGAAGGCCCGCTTGGTGTTCTTACCAATACGCAAAATGAGAAGTATTAAATTTAAGAAAAATTTGTTTTGGGCGCGAAAACGCAAACGTCAAAGTTCACTTAGGATCTTATTCGCAAGCACTTGTTTGTTGGATAATAAAATATCATGCAATTGTATAAAATAATATGCATCATGCTTCTGTTTTTTTTTTTTCATATCCTCTAGCCACCCATCCACGTCTACAAATGATGAAACCATCTACAAAAATATTTCATAAAATAAATATATTTCGGAATAAATATCTTAGCCGTTTTTGCCATGTATACAAGCATCTTCAAAGGCGTTTACATGCCACGCTTTTTAGCACATGCATGCATTTGTCCACGCGCGCTCACGTGGCATACAAAAAAATAAAATCAACAAAAACTCCCGCCATCAGAGTCTTATCAGGCCTTTCGCTAGGAGCCTGCTAAAGTCTAGTTATACGTGCAACACGTGCTGGCGTCCCCAGCCTTAAAACTGTTTGAGAGCAAAAAATCTATTTTGCTTTCAAACAGTTTTATCTTATCTTGATTATTTACTTCTAATTACTTATACAGAAGAGATGAGCGCGTGCAGTGCCTGCACGTAATGTTTGGAAGCTGAAAATCTGTGAGAATGTGACGCCAGCAGTTGGAATACAGCGTGAACGTTTGAGAGCGTGATGTCAGCTAGACCAAGATATAAAAAATAAATAAAAAGAATTATCTATGAACGTCGTCTAAATGAGTCTAACATTGTAAAAAGAAGAACTTATGTTGTGGACACCTTTGGGATTTATTTCAGTTAAAAAAAAAACTTGTTAGCAAGAAATAAAGCAATAATCTTTATTTTGCCGCCAAGTGTATTTCACTTACATAAATGTCACATGCGTCCACAACGTTAGTTCTTGTTTTGACGATATAAGACTTAGGTACGGACGTCGGCTGATCCACTGCACAATGGCGTAACAACCGACATTGCGAAACGTGGGAATCTGAAACTTTGGGTGATAATCAGAAATGCTGCAAGCGTAAGTTTGTACCTTTGTCTCGCGCTCCCGCTGTTCGAGTACCCTTGAAGCTGCAGCGCAATTGAACTCAATGAGCTGACGCTTGTATCCGTAATATACCTATTGCTAAATTACCCAAACATCAAGGAGAATGCAGGGATTGGTGTTCTACGCGCTACGCGTGCTGGCCTCAGCAGTAGTAACGTTTCTGAAGAAAATGCCTGAAACAAATTGCATCTTGCACGCGCGTTCGTCAACGCTTTATTTTGGTTATTTACTTCAAATCTTTTATAAGGGGAAGGCGTGCGCGTATGGCATGTGGAACACCATCCCTGCATTCTCCTTGATGCTTGGGTAATTTAGCAATAGGTCTATTGTGCAGGAATTCCACAGGTTTCAACAGAGGTCAAATTTTCGAAAGGGTTTATTGAGCTTGCCAGAAGCACTGTTCGTAGCTTGAGCGTTACATGCGACTCGTTTTATATTTTACACTTCCGTACACTGAGGGAATATTTCTAGGACGACCTCAAGAAAGACTTCTAGGATGACCTCGAGGACGACGCCTAGGACGATTTCTCGGACGACCTCGAGGACGACCTCAAGGACGACCCCAAGGACGACTTCTAGGACGACCTCAAGGACGACTTCTAGGACGACCTCAAAGATGACTTTTAGGACGACGCCTAGAGGACGACCTCAAAGACGACTTCTAGGACGACTTCGAGGACGTTTTTGGAGGACGACTTCTTGGACAACCTCGGGGATGACGTCAAAGACGACCTCAAGGACGGATCAAGACCTCACTATCTAATAACGCCAAGGAAGGCTGATTCACGCTGATTGCCCCCTCTTTTTATTTTTATTTATTTATTTATTTATTTATTTATTCATGATACCTTGAAGGTTCATTACTGGACATTACACAAGGGGGGGGGGGATTTGGTCAAGTTACAGTATAGTCAACACTTAAAGAGAAAAAAAGAACAGTACCAACAGGATAGCAATATCACAACTGAAAAAAAAAAAACACTTTGACAAAATTATGCATTATACAAATTGTAGGGTCCAAGCTCATATAACACTTCATTATGTGGGCAAAAACATCACTGTAAACGAAAACTAAATAGTAGTTAAAAAATCTAAGACAGCTACTCGGAATGCTGTAGGGTCGGAAAGTGCGGTTATGAGATCGAGAAGAGAATTCCAGTGCATGATTGCGCGTGGTAGTGAGGAGTTATTAAAGGCAGATGTATGATCAAAAATGCGCTTATAACTTCGGCTGTTAGTTAAACGACGAGATGTTCGGTTAGGAGGCTCAAGCAGGGGGGCGATAACGTTAGGGTTAGAATGGCGTGATTTATGAATGATGCATAAAAGGGTAGCGGTGCGACGTATTTCAAGTGGTTGTAAGAGGATAGAGTTTTTAAGAAAGGAGACACTTGCTTGGCGAGAGTAGGTTGATGTTATAAAACGAGCTGCACGATTTTGGATGCTTTCGATCTGATTGATAAGGTATTTCTGGTGGGGGTTCGATACGAGCGGAAGCAAATGCAAGTATAGTGGGAACGTAGGTCTCGTACGCTAACTTGCGTAGATAGGGGGGTGCCAGAGAAAAGGTTGCGTCGCAAGTATTCCAGTGTTTTGGATGCAGAACATGTAATGGCGTCGATGTGGTTAGACCAGGATAGGTTGTCAGAGAGATGAACACCAAGGTATTTGTAAGAGGTTGAGACTGAGAGGGGTGAGTTGTACAAAAGATATGAATGAAGCGATAGCGATTGTTTGCGACTGAAAGATACTACCTTACATTTTGAACCATTAACAGACATAAGCCAATTGTCGCACCAAGCACTGATGGAGTTTAGGTCTTGTTGGAGCATTATGTGATCATCGGGATTAGTGATTTGCCTGTAAATAACACAGTCATCCGCAAAGAGGCGTATTTTTGACGAGATGGAATCGGGTAAGTCGTTCACGTATATTAAAAAAAGAAGGGGCCCGAGCACGGTTCCCTGTGGCACACCAGAAATTACATCAGGCATGTTAGATTGGTAATTACCGCACACTGTGTATTGGCGTCGTAGCGTTAAGAGGTTACGTATCCAGGAGAGTGTAAGAGAGTCAATGTGAAGTGAAGAGAGTTTAGCGAGTAGTCGACAATGAGGAACACGATCAAATGCTTTGGAAAAATCTAAGAAAATGGCATCAGTTTGAGTGTACTGGTTCATGTTTATGTGAATTTCGTGAGTGAATTCTATTAGTTGTGATTCGCACGAAAACCCTTTACGAAAACCATGCTGCTTCTCATAAAAAAGTTGTTATTTTCTAGATGAGATACTGTGTGGGAGAATATGATGTGCTCGAGCAATTTGGATGCCACGCTCGTCAAGGATATTGGGCGGTAGTTTGCAACTAGGCTACGGTCACCATTTTTATGAATCGGGATAATCTTGCCAATCTTCCAATCGGTGGGAATTTGGCCTGTGGCTAGGGATTGTTGGAAGAGTAGACAAAGGATTTTACTAGAGATTTCTTTGGTGTTCTTTAAAATTTTTGAATTTATATTGTCGTGGCCAGTGGAGATAGACATTTTAAGTCGTCGATAAGCATTTCAATGCCATGTGCAGAGATAGCGATGGGCGCCATAAAAGGGTAGTCGACTTCACCAACTGGAGGAATGTTGTCCGTGTCTTCAATGGTGAAGACTGATTCGAAGTGGTCGTTAAGGACCATCGGGTTATCAGCCTCTAGGATACCTGTGCCTTCGTCAGTCGTTAATCGTATGGCACAGGGGTTCTCGTTAGGTGATATGAGTCGCCAAAATTTTCTGGGATTATTTTTTAGTATTGAAGGCAGGTCATAATTAAAAAAGCGTTTTTATATCTGTCGCAAGCGTGTGACATATTCTTTGTTAACACTGAACAAGTGAGATAAAGGTATTAATTAAATCGTTTATTTTTGTTTTGTATAAGGTCCAGTTATCGTCAATAGATATAGCAGAGAAGGCTTCAGAAAAGGATTCATGGAAGGACCAGAGACCGGTGTTAATTCCGCTGTAGTTAGCCTTGTTGTACGCCCGAATTTGTTTTGTAATAGGACTACGGGTATGGGAAGGTAGGGAGAGAGAGATTTGTAGCAAACAATAATCACTGAGGCCAGTTGAACAGGAAAGGGAAGTGATTGTTTGAGGTGCGGATGTAAAGACAAGATCGAGAATGTTTAAGCCGCGCGATGGTTGTTCGACCATTTGGGTGAGGTTAAAGCAGAGGGTTGTCTCAATAAATGCTCTGGTTTCACGAGTAGGCGAAGTTGGAACAGTCCAATCGATCGTTGGAAAGTTGAAGTCACCACACAAGTAAACATTGCATTTGGGGTGGCTACGTTGAACTTTATCCAGACTGTCATGAAGTTTTTCAGTGAAAAGTGAGTCGCAATCGGGAGGCCTATAACACACGCCCAATACTTTTTCGCTGGTAAGTAAAGATACGGATATCCACAAGATTTCAAGTGAGCTGTCAGTTTGAATGACACGCGACGACAAGTTTTTGTTTGTGGCTATCAGTACGCCACCACCTCGTCTATTATCTCTGTCATTGCGAAAAATGTGATAATTTGTGTTGTCAGCCAACACCTCGTTATCTGAGATATCAGGTCGTAACCATGTTTCCGTCAACACCAAAATATCAGAGTTGCTGTCGTCAAGGAGGGCCACAAGTTCCTCACGGTGGCCAATGACACTTCGTATATTAGTGAATAACAATGAAAGGGAAGTGTTTGCACAACGAGGCTCAATTACTAGACGAGATTTGTTTATTGATAAGCTTTGCCTACAGTCAGCGTTACGCGGTCCGTTTTTCTTTGTTTGCTATCGGTTAGTTCTTTTCACGTCTCCTGAAGCGATGTCGTAAGCATAACATGAGTTCCCAATGATAAGCTTGTCAAAGCGAAGTTTAAAAGGCGTGTTCTGCGTTTTCGCAAACTGAATGAGCTTGCTACGGGCCTGGCGAACATCCGAGGAAAAATCCTCGCGAATCGCGAAATTTGTGTCTTTAAGTTTAGGTCCTCGCGCTAAAATACGTTCTTTATCTTTGAAATGGGTTAGTTTTATAATGATAGGGCGGTTCTTGTTCTCGGCATACTTTCCAAGTCTGTGCGCGCGTTCTACGTTATTCGGGTCGATGTTTATGTCCAGCTCCCTAGCGCAGAACGCAACAACCATCCCCTCAGACTGAGCCCAGGTCTCCGACTGTGAATCTCGTAGTCCGAAAAAGAGGAGGTTGTTCCTACGCAGTCGGTTGTTGGCGTCGTCATTCGATATCTTGAGTGCCTCTAGTTGCTGAGTAAGAGACTGGACAGTGCTGCTTGGCCGTAACTCTTAAGCTTAACTCTTGTACAAGCCCATCCGTGTAAGTTTGTTTTTCCCTTATGTCCCTTATTTCCGTTAATAACTGAGACTGCCCTTGTTTAATCCTTTGCACTGTCTGAAGTATTGAGGCCAGTTGCGGGCAATCATCCGGACCCGGGTTAGTCTCGATATCCCCTGATAACAACAAAAGTAGATTTGATAGCGCGACATTGACACAAGTCTGGGCGCAAATGACAAGCCACTTTCGCCAATTCAACAAGTCGTTGGGGCACGACACAATAAGTAGATAGGGGTTACTGCTTCTGTAACATTTTGAGTGATCGTTGTAACTCACCTGGAGTAAAAGCGGTCGTAAGTGCATCGTTCTACGAGCGGTGTCGTGCCCCGGTGAAGCGGCGTCTGTCAGGCGCTTATATTCAATTGCAGAGGGGAGGGTGGGTGGTCTTGGTTGCCAGATGATGCTTGCGTCCTTCTTGCATGTGGGTAACAGCGGCGCCAAGTGGTAGGGTCCGGTGGTGGGAATCGCTGCCGGGGTGAGATCGCGTCCGTGTTCGTCCGGTATGTTGTAGACGTGGAAGCCAGCATTGTCAGCGGCTGAGAAGGCAGCGAGTAGGGTCACCTGGAGTAAAAGCGGTCGTAAGTGCATCGTTCTACGAGCGGTGTCGTGCCCCGGTGAAGCGGCGTCTGTCAGGCGCTTATATTCCATTGCAGAGGAGAGAGTGGGTGGTCTTGGTTGCCAGATGATGCTTGCGTCCTTGCATGTGGGTAACAGCGGCACCAAGTGGTAGGGTCCGGTGGTGGAAATCGCTGCTGGGGTGAGATCGCGTCCGTGTTCGTCCGGTATGTTTAGACGTGGAAGCCAGCATTGTCAGCGGCTGAGAAGGCAGCGAGTAGGGTCACCTGGAGTAAAAGCGGTCGTAAGTGCATCGTTCTACGAGCGGTGTCGTGCCCCGGTGAAGCGGCGTCTGTCAGGCGCTTATATTCCATTGCAGAGGAGAGGGTGGGTGGTCTTGGTTGCCAGATGATGCTTGCGTCCTTGCATGTGGGTAACAGCGGCACCAAGTGGTAGGATCCGGTGGTGGGAATCGCTGCTGGGGTGAGATCGCGTCCGTGTTCGTCCGGTATGTTGTAGACGTGGAAGCCAGCGTTGTCATACTTGCCACGACCAATAGGGAGTTTTTTGTCGACAAGTGAGGACGCATTTTTTTCCCAGACCCTAGCGTATCACAGCTTCGCTGTAAAAAGAAACAATCGACATCAATAAGACTAGAATGCACAGGCCTGAAGCCGGATGTTAGTGTGAATCAGACATGCACGGTGGCGCGGGGTCTCCGGGGCGTTTGAACAATACGCCGCCGATAGTTGGCAACCAGTGGAGATAACCAGTATAAAAGGCTCTGGAGGTAACGAAGAGGAGACTGGAGTGCTGGTGGAGGAGGACAAGAGAACACGATTACGACATTGGGTAGTATAGCTACTAGTCAGGTCAGGCATGTAGCCAGGATTTTGTTTCGGGGGGGGGGGGGGGGGGGGCATGACAAAATGCTGTATGAGGAGGAGGGGGGAGAGGAGGTCCCAGCAAAATGGAAGATTTCGGGGGGGGGGGGGGGGGGCCGGGCCCCATGGGCCTCCCCCCTGGATACGTGCCTGAGTCAGGCTAGATCCAGCGCTGCTGAGATCCCCCTATATCCCTATACAAAGGGGTTAGCTCCAAATACAATCCACATCCAAGGCAAATGAAGCAACCTATCCCCATCCCCTCCCGTTTCGATCTGAATGAGCATCGTACCGGCGAGCGGTTATGTGTCACTACTGCGTGGTGCACGTTAGAAACCCCAGGCTAGCGGGTTTTCTGCAGTGGATAAATTGCTCATCTACAGCAGAGAGACAAGTCACCATTATAATTACTGAAGCGCAAAGGACGAGACACAAGGCGAGAAGGATACAGGACAAGTGATAGCACAAGTCAGCAAAGGACAAGTCAGAGCACAAGTCAGCAAAGGACGAGACACAAGAACAAGAAGGGCACAGCACAAGTCACCAGGTGAGGCAGTCTAACTTCAGGTTGTATAAACATACGCACAAACACAAATGAAGCACGCACGCAAAGGTAGCTTTGACAGGCTTGTTGTCTCTTGGTGCTTTTGAAGTAAGCACGATCCATCGCAAGCCTGTCAAAGATCCTTTCGCGCGCGTGCTTCATTTGCTTGAGGCATGTCGGTGTTGGTTGTTTCTATGGGTCACTCTCGTTCGACTTGGGCATAAGCATAGCGATCCCACAGCCGCCCAGAGCGGCAGTGCAACCGGAAGCTCGCGCTGTTATACTTCGAAGCATGCTCTGCAACGCGCACCAGGAGCAGTACACAGTGGCCGCAGTTGCTAGCGGTAACGCTCTTCTAAAGGCTCATAAGCACAGTTGCGTTTGAGCGTTTGGGTCTGTTTGACTGCGTTGCGGTTGAGAAAAACCTGAATATCCCTGCTTTGTAGTCGCGTGCTAAGCTTCTCCTTGAATTGAATTCCACGCTTTATACAAAGCATAGATGTGTCGGTGACTCGCTTCCGTTTCTCGGTGCAGCGCAGTCAAACCGTGAAACGCACTAAAACGCAACTGTGTGTATGGTCATTTAAACAACCTATTATCATGGTACGTTTCCTTACTGTTCGTCAAAATCTGGTTTCGGCAGCACTTGCAAGCACTGATCTTTTCCCCGTGTTATCAAGGAACACGACCGCTTTCACTGATGCCACGAATAAAACCAAAATATTAGTTTGTAGGTAGCAGACTCATGATACTGTAATTCAAGGGAACCGGCCCACTCGTCACAATCACACTCGTCACCAGAGAACTCGTCACAGGAGAACTGGTCACGTACCGGCCCTTTCGTATGAGGTCCTTTCGTCACAGGAGCACTCGTCAATGGGGGCGATTCTTCACCGGAACACTGGTTGCAAGGTTGACCCCGTATCAGAGAGAATACGTTTGACCTTGTTTTACAGAAATAAACTAGTGTCCAGTGTCCTCGTGTAGCAAACGTTTCTTTTGCTTTTCCCTGTTCACACTAAGGAAAAGGGTCCAGTATCCGCGTGTAACAAACGAAGCCCGACCTGCGTTTCTTTAAAACTGAGCTTAGACTAATCATGCTTTTTCTAACAAAAGAACTTCGAACCCAGATTATAACCAGTTCCGCCTAGAGGAGAACTGACCCGTGAACGCGGGTTATACAAAAGCTGCACTCTGTACAAATTTCACGTCTTTGCTATGGCCACGGAGAGTATAGAAGTAACGAAAACAGCGTGGGGCTCAATTGCTACTCTCGAGGGGTTTTCCTATACAGTTAGCAGAAGATGCGGTGCTGGTATTTACTGGATATTTTGGATCGTACTATCTGCAAGGCAAAGATAACTACTGACGAGTTCATTAGTGTTGTAGTTGCCGAAACTGGGACTCACACTCATGCTGGGGATCCAACTGAGACCAACACACCGAAAGTCAGTCAGAGCATGAAAAGAAAAGCAGGTACGATATTTTCTCTATTGTAAAGTGGCAGTGTAGTTTTCTAAACTGTTTTCTTGTGCGTCATTTTATTGCAGAGAATGGAAGCGACCCACCACATCGGATCCTACTTGATGCCGCCGCTACTGTCAGTGAGCATACGGCTTCCAAGATGCCTTCGCCAAGCACGCTTAAACTTACCATTCGAAAGCAAAGACAAGCACGTCAAAGTTCATACGTTCTTTCAAAACTGCGAGAAGACTTAACTCTACCAGACGAGTACAAGGCAATTCAAGTCTTTGTACCATTGATTCATATTGAACAACCCAGTTCGTCAATTTAGAGCAATACGTTTTTTATCTTTTCCAGGTGCCGGGGCTTCACGACGAGCCCTTTCTTGCTCATGACAGTGGTTCTGGAGAAAAGGACCGTCTTCTGGTTTTCGGCGTACCGAAAAATATTGAGCGCCTTTCTACTACGAGGGCATGGTTCATGAACGGGACTTCTAAGGCGACACCGTCGCTATTCTGCAGGTGTACACGGTGCATGGGCTGTACCATTGTGCTGTGATCCCGCTTATGTACGCTTGGCTCCCGAACAAGGAGGAAACTTACCGGCGGTAAGCTTCATTGTGCATATTGCATGGTTCAAGTTTTCTTTCATTTCGTTTTCAGACTTTTTTCGGTGCTCTCCGGCTTCATGTCAAGCGTGGCAGTCGAGGTAATCTAGTGCGACATCGAGGCGGTCGTGATCGCAGGCATTTCTCTCAGGCGAGGGTTCAAGAATGTTTCTTTCATTTGTGCTAATCGGTGTACCGGAAGCTGTGCAAATTTGGCATGCAAGCGCGATACTGCCAAGACGAAGATTTTGCTGTTCAAGTAATTACGTCCTACTCTCTAAGCTTGAAAGTAAGCCATAATCATGATGATACTCCAATACCTCATTCGGCTTACAATATCATGAAGCCTCCCAATAAAATGCGTTCCTCTTTTGGAGCGTCATATGCTGTATCATATTTTCACAAATGCATAGTATTACCCAGCCTGGTAACCAGAACAAACTTTAAAAGCCAAATATTTCATTCGTTTATTAACTCTTCTACGCGTTATCTTTACTTATTTCATTTAATCAGTACGGTTCGTTCATTTGAATATTTTGATTAATTCTAATAGCATACATATGGTGCATAAATAACCAGTTGTGTCGCTGCGTCTTTCCTTCACGTGCCAAAAAAAGAAGGTTTAAAGATACATATGATCACAGAATAACAGAGGTGCGTGTCAAGCCAATACAATATTCCATCGACGTATGGGCCAATAAGTATTGTCTTTTCTAGATGCGAATGTTACCCGCGTTGGCGTTCCTGCCACCTGCCGAGGTTCCAGGTGCATTTGGTGAGCTTCTCGAGGTCCTTGCTAGTGAGGTCACCGATCTGGCCATATACTTCGAAGACACCTACGTTAATCGCCGAAGGCGGAATGGAGTTCAAACAGCCATGTTCCCACCAAGCCTGTGACCGTGCAGCAAGATATGCCACGCACGAACAACGCTGTCAAAGTCTGGCATCGAGGCTTTGAGTCTGTATTTTCCATCATATGTTATGTTAATCTGCACTTTATTTTTCTTGCTGCAGTACAACGTCGACTGCTGTCTTCCCAACCTCTGGGCCTTCCTGAGGTGTCTGAAGGATCAACAGGGACTACGAAAACGGAAGATGGCCCAGCTAGATGCGGGACAACCGCCGCCGCGTCTCGCACAGAAATATAAAAATGTGAATGAGCGCATATCAAGAGTTCTAGAGGATCTCACCGGGTCTCCGGGGAGATCCTCTATAGTCGGTTACAAGTTAAGAAGGTAGGAGAAGCTCCTCCCACAAGCGTGGTGCGCCGGTTTCAAATCCCTTCCGCTTCAATGGAGATATAATGGCCACAGAGTGGTGGCAACTTGTCTCTGACCCCCACGTTTTAAGAAAGCGACCTTTGTATTCATCGGAGAGGGAACCGAGCCCCTGAAAGCAGCCTTTGTATCAATCGGAGGGGGACGCTAATCCCCGAAAGTCGTCTTTGCTTGCATCGGAAGGGGAAGACTCTAATCTCCCTCTCGTGGCTTCCACAATGCTAAGTCAAAGTCGAAGGATATAGCAAATATGTACAGAAAGGCAAGACCCTCCTGGCGCGTTGGCCGCGACGTCACGGAAACGATGGGACGCTATTGGATGCGGAGGTGGCGGAGGGATATATGATTCCCTTTGAGGGGCATTTGCCGCTACCTTCTTGACTTATAACCTACTATAGTTCTGGTGAGATCTTCACCGGATCTCCTCTCTGCACGCTTCGAAATATTGCTACGAATATCCGGTTTTGAGTTCCATGCTTTTTAGTAACGTGTTACTAAAATTTCTTTTTAAAATTATTCCGCTCCGTCAAGGGGTGAAATAGAGTGGAAGAAGGGCGATGCAACGACCTTCACGATTTTAGCATGGCTACACAAGACGGGGGTTCGCTCGCGAAGAGAGTGCTGACGAGGGAAAGCTATTACGGAAAAAGCGACAGCCCAGCCAGAGCCCGTTTCTGGACTCGTTCGTACGGTCAGCCAAGCTGGAAGGATTCGACTGTCTACATGAAGGTAACAGGTTCCGAGTTCTTGGAAAACGAACGGACTGCTTCGAGCGCACAAAAGAGCAGAAAACTAATGGCCCATAAAACCGTCGCGTAGGGGGTCGGGAAGTGTACGAACGTGGACACCGTGACCGTGGTGCATATTTCCACCCCCCCCCCTCCCCTCTCTTTCCTCCGCACCCCCTGCGTTTTGTCCCCCAGAAAACCAATCAGCATTTTTTTTGTCACATGAAACCGTCCTTTGCTTGTCGATGTTTCTGCCTACACACGCCCACCACGCAAACACGCACAAAAAATAACTGTAACGACGCATCCTGCTCATCCTTGACAGCGCGGTGGCAACTAAATCCAGGCTGGACCAACCAGCTCTATGCGGCTTCTGTCACTTGACTTCGCACTAGCGGATGCGTAAAGCAGAAGCAGAAGGGGAGCGATGACAGCAGCTCATTGGAACAAAAAAAATTTAGCATCAACACTCAGTTTAAACACTAAATTTCAACAGCAGGCGATAAGCTGACCGGGGAGCACAGCCAAAACGGCTTAGGAATTTGAAGCTGAACCAATATTTCTAGAAACGAGAATGTTGGGATTCTCGTCAGCGGATTGTGCCTACGGGAACTTACTCCGACATTTTACGGAAAGGGAATACCGCCCGAGTTTTCTGAGAATAAACAGTGACTGACTTGGACACAGGAGTTGAGACAGCGTAAGGAGTTGTAAACGCGTCAGATACATTGAAGCCTGCTGTTCACTGACAATTGTGCTCTGAAAGATTGTGCATTAATATGTCGTGTGGAGTTTTGTGTTTTGATTAGTTTGATGATCAAGAAAGCAGATTAAGTGGGTCAAGGCCGGATAACAACCTTCAACAGGCAGGACTCTTTGAAATCTGCTCAAACGCAAGTACCGCATGTAGGTCTCACAGCCAGTTGGTTTTAGTGGTTAAACCAGCCCCTATTTAGGCAACATGCAGCAAACATAGAAAGACCACATCTTCAGGAGAGTCACGTTTTAAAGTTTGCCGATGCCATATTTCGAACGGTGTGCGTGGCTCCGCCGCCCATGTAGGTACATCCGTCGCATGGTCTTGGGATTCAGTTCTGTCCCGGGTGGACAGCGCCAGGCTCGTTTATATCAAACACCTGTTCGAGTCCTTTAAAACTTTATGAATTTATCCTCCTAAAATTATTATCCTAAAGTCATGGGTGGATATAGTACTGAATCGTTTATTTTTCATGGGGCCAGAACTTCCCCCTCAAAGACGCAGTAACTATTGCAGGTATTTTGCGTGTTTCTTTAAAGTAACGCAGAAGGTGATTAAGTAAAGTAACGAAATAATTAATCAGTTACTTTTTACGGGTAGTAATTTCTAACGGTAATCCATTACTTTTTAGGCCAAGTGATTGTAATTGTAATAGTAATTAATTGCTTTTTTGGAGTAATGGGCACAAGTCTGGTTATATAGAGCGCTCCCCTGATCACCCGTCTTGAAAAAAGAGCCCGCTATTGCTTGTTTTATCATAAATCAAAATGCAGTCAAAGACTACAAGGTACACAAGCACAAACACACATACTAAAAGCGCAAGGCCATAGTGCATGGTTTACGCTTGATTGTTTTAACCTGTGACAACAAACGCACTAAAAGACGTCGAGCTTCGTGACGTAGTGTTTTTTGGCTCTGCTTGATTGGTCTCATTGGCCTGTTATGTCGGCTGCGCTCTGACTTACATCGAATATGAATTTAGACGTTTATGTTGCGCAAAAGTTCATTCATTCATGAAGTGCTGACACTTATATATTCTTTATCGTTTGATAACATTCTTCACGGATTGATTGAATGTTTTTAATTTCTGAATAGTTAAAACGATAGCTACTGGCTTGTGAGCTTCTAACTAAATTGCTTTACCAACTTTGCAGCGCGGAACAAAGCCAGTATCAAAGAACAAAATTGGCCCAGCTTCGCACTCTCGCTTGGTTAGATGAGCTAGCTGGCCTCGCTTCTGGGCGAACTTGGCAGTGCTTGCACCACTGGCACGTTTGCTGGCATTAGAGCCACTCTATATGGCAGCGTAGCTGCCAGAGTAGTGACACGACGCAAAATTATCTAGATGCACGATGTCAGAAGTGCCGATAGTGATCTCCATTTTGGGCCTGAGAGGTTGTCATGGTAACCGTGCTGCTAGCGACGCCGGACGACAACCTTTTTTCTAGTTGATATCTCCATTCGTTCATTGAAAAGTGGCAAAAGACGCTTGGCATGGAGGCACGGCACGGGCCTCTGGAGGAATGGTGCCTGTTTCTTCTGTGAAGTGAGACGGTTTGCAGCCCGGGACTGTCGGGAGACGAGAGCTGCTAAGTACCGTAGGTGCGCAGACAAGGCGAGTGGGTTTCCGCGCTTCAGGGATGGCGGCCGCTTCGTGGGACGTATGTACCGTCCTTGTACTTTCGGACATCGATCCTATGGAAGAAAATTTGATTACGCCGTGCCACGACAGGACGATTGCTTCGGGAGATGACTGCTGCTCGACTGCCCCATAGTAAGCGAATGTATGCTTAGCATCATACTTCTTCAAGACCCAATCATTTATTCAAGATGAGATTATCGCACCGACTGGCGAGGAGCGACGTCGACAACGGTCTCACCCTCGTTTGCGCGATGAACAGTCGACGGGGTTAAACTAGGGTGCCTCAATGGCTGCGTTTACATGGATGCGATCGTTGCGCATCGAATCGAGATTTGACTATTTTGATTGGTACCAGATAGGTAGAAGAGGAAGAAGTAGGAAGACAGGCTGCGTGCGATTGTTCCCTGCTCGATTCGATGCGCTACGATCGCATTCATGTAAACGTAGCCAATGTCCTTCTGCTTAGGGTGATTCCACCCTTTGTAGTACCCGATGCCGACAGCACGCGGTCAAGGGTAAAATACAAATAAATCGACGAAAACAAAATGTCGCCATAGTACAGTCAGCACCACAAACGCGTGCCGGGACACGCTTCTTCACGCGCTTCTGAACAAAAAAGAAAAATAAAAGTGTGGGACAAAATGGCCAGATGTCTCCACCCTAAACAAAGCGCACATGAAGGCACCCTAGGTTAAACCAAAAAGGACAGCATGGTGGTATCCAGAAGATTGTTAACGCCATGAAAAGAGGCGGACGCCGGATATGAGGTGTTCTTGCCGACAGGCCAAGTGATCGTCCGGAAGTTTACCGGCATGCAAAAAGTCGGTATTTTTATCTGTTGTAGCACGCATATCCGTGTTAAACGGGCCATGAAATGATTTTTTAACTTCTTTATTAGCTGTAATCCTCAACTCAAAAGCGAACTGTGAAATCACGCAATCGCGACATGCTAGGGCACCGGTGCGATGACCCCAAGCTTCCACCGCGCTTTTTAAGCACACCATAGAACTTGGCATTCGCAAGTGATGATAAGTTCCGTCAATGCACTCACTGGCCACGAACGGGAATTCAAATATTCGTCGACGAATTGATTGTTGACGAGCGCATACATCCGAGTGACGCAGTTTTCGTGTCCAATGCGTGAGCTGGGGTCGGCTGACGTCATTTTGGCCTTTGTAGGCATTGCAAAAACGATATTTAGAACCATACACACGTGAAGACAACATCATAGCACACTGACGTTATAATGAGCGCAAAACGGGCCCAGCTACAAAAAATAAATATTACACTCGTAAAAAATAACAATGTCTGTAACTTGTTAATTACAAAGACGAACACACCTCTGAGCATCTTAGTTTAAAAGTATGTGCTGATGCATTGTTATATAGCAGGTCATTTTATATACGTCATGTGAGCAAATTCCAGCTTGTCACTTAAAAAACAATCCAAAAAAACACTGCGATCAAATGCAAGCCATTGCAACGAAAGAACGTCATATCAAAGTCGTCAGAAATGCCACTTCGTAAAATCGACGATTAGTACAAAAGCTAAAGATCGCAGACGCTTCCTTGCTAGAAGGTCCTGTGATTAGTTCGGTGACCCAGGGCTGAAACAACTTCTCCTAGGCCCTAAACGCGAGGTATACCTTTCGTTTCGATTTTCAGAAATTCACACTTTCAAAGGAAGCTAGAAAAATGGGAAAAGTTTATCGTAAAAGCTCTATCGTAAAATCGTTGACTAGTACAAAACGTAAAGAGCTTCCTCGCTAAAAGTTTCCGTGATTATGCGGTTACCTGGGGCTGAACCAACTTCCCCAAGGCCCAACATGCGACACATACATTTCGTATCAATTCTCAGACACTCCAACGTTGAAACAAAGCCAAGCTTGAGTATGCGAAAATTGCATGCTGAAAGTCTTATCGATCCTCGAACACACCCAGAAATCTGAGCACCGCTACAGCGATATGACTGATGCTGTCGCACAGGTGCTAATATCCAGAACGATCTTGCACAGAAAGGTATAAAGTCTCATTCTTTCAGATCTTCACGTTATACCTGCGTCAGAGAGCACAAAGAAGTCCGAAATCGTTGGCAAGTAGCGGCACATCACGACTCCGCGCACCGAACAAACTCGTATTCACCAGCTCTGGGCGCTGCCATCTTACCGGTGACATCACGGCTCTTGCGAGGTCACGTGACGAGTAGTCACTCGGTTGCTATGGGCACGGGGCCAGCTCTGCTCGTTGTTATGGCACCGCGTGTGACCAATCGCGGTGACAGGCGGCACAGGGAAAAGCGTGGCGCTACTCTGGCAGGTACGCTGCCACATAGAGTGGCTCTAGCTGGCATATGTGTCAACGATGGACGTGCACGGGCGAGCAACAGAAAGGATGAAATTAAGAGCAGAGGAGGAACATCACTGCCACGAGCCAGTTTTCTGGCCACACAGATGAGTGCCGCCATCTAGTGGTTGAACTAATGGCTTGCTCACGATGGCCGCCGTGGGACCACCACCTTAAGGCTTCCGCGTGTTCCATGAAGGCTACTATAAAGCACACACACACACACACACACACACACACACACACACACACACACACACACACACACACACACACACACACACACACACACACACACACACACACACACACACACACACACACGCGCGCACACACGCACACACGCACACGCACACGCACACACACACGCGCGCGCACACACGCACACACACGCATACACACGCATACACACGCGCACGCACGCGCACGCACGCACGCACGCACGCACGCACGCACGCACGCACGCACACATAAACACACACGCACAGGCACGCACAGGCACGCACACGCACGCGCACACAAAATACTCTGGTCATTATTGTTTTTGTGCGAAGCCTTTACAGTTTTGATTCAGGGATTAATACCCCATTCACACGGCAGCGTAAAGGTACCTTTAGCTTAGATCCCTTAGCTGAAGGTACCTGTAGTAAAAGGCGTTCTTGATCACACGATAAATAAACGGAGCACTTTAGGTTGATGTCGATTGCATTCCAGCTTAACCGCGAGAGGAGCATGTGATAAATAATTATTCCTCGAAATCGGTTTGACGCGCAATTTTTTTTTTTTATTATTGTATGTGAAATATCACATTTAAAATCGAAATATTATTTCTGTCTGCTTTTGCGGCACTATACTTTTTTTTTCTTTAAGTCTAAGGGCGCACCTAAATGAGTCTTGCTTTAAAACGTCCGACCCGTCTGGCCACACTGGCCCCAAAATCCAACGTTATTAGAACAACTCAGTTCTGGAACTCCGCTCCGGTGGGGTCCCTTTGCGTGGCGCCTGTTAGAGGGCGCGCGCTCCGCATTAATACTCGCTATCATCATCATTGTGGCGCGGTTTTGTCCTTTCTTACGGATAACAGCAGCAGACAACTTTCAATTTGTTTCTGCTGCTGTTGGTAGTCACATTTTTACTTTTTACTGGCGAAAGGGCAAAAACTAACCCAAAACCATGCTGAACCTCGAGAGGAGTCGGGACTCAAAAGTAGCCGCGGAGCAGTAGCAGACGAAAACGCGTGGATTAATGCGCCGGCAGCGCCACCTAGCTGCAAAAAAATCGGACACGGTTTCGGACCCCCTCTAATGTACAGCGTTTATGAGAAGTTCCATAACTGAGTTGATCAAGTAACGGTGCCAAAATCATCTGCGTTTACGAGTTTGCATTGCGAGGTGGGCGACCTTTTTATGTTTAGCAGCTTCATTTTCTTGCAAAGTTCTCACTGAAGGAACTAAATAGTGCCCGGCAGAAAGGAACCACGACGGAGTCTCACAGTTACGCCAGTCGCGCGATCGAAAGGGATGGACGACGGCGAAGATAAAGGGTCCTGGGCGGGAGAGTCGGGCGGCTCGTCTACAACCTCGAAAAAGAGCTCGCAGTGGTCCATCGCGTTCAGGTTCGTAGCAGACATTGTTTTCCACGTGCCGCCGCTGATACCTGCTAGCTAGAGTATGCATTCATCATTATTGTATTATTCCATCACATTTGTCTTCACAATCATTTCATAATTTGATACTTATATGTATTCAATTTGTTATAATGCATTAAACAAGATATATTTACATATCTGTGATATTATTTTGCTTTCGTGGGTCCGAGGCTACTCCCTGTAGCTGTTAAGGGAGCTCGGCGAGCTCCGTTTAACACAGGACCTCCCTTAGCGAAAGGAACCTTTATGCGCCGTGTGATCACGATCTCCAGCTCCCTTTACGACAGGTACCCGGGCTAAAGGTACCTTTACGCTGCCGTGTGATTTGGGTGTAAGATCGTTCCGATTTAAAACAACTACTTCGATCGGAAAGTACCTATATATCTGCCATTTTTACATTAAATGTGCTTCGTAACTTATCGAAAAAACATAATTCGGCTGCAACTTCCAGGTTTCCGGAGAATTTATTTTCAAAGGGGAACTAAGAAAGTGATACTTTTATTAAAACGTTCCGAGACGCGTTGACGTAACTGGACTCATAGAAATACATGTTTAATAGTAAGTTTAACTTTATCGTTAAAAGTGAGACACATTCACAACAAAATGATCAACGAGTCGTCCGACAGGTTTGAAAAGATGGCCGACCTTTACGAGGCGCCAGCCAATCACGGCGTCAGATGTGCTCACGTGGCACCGCCTGACGCCGGGATTGGCCGGTGTCTGGTCGGTTTTTGTCTCATTTCCCGACTCGTCGTAACACCAGGCGGAAGCCTTTTGTCCTGCGAGTGTCTGGCGTCTTACGGTAGGTCAAACCACACATCGTTTACCACTTAAGTTTTTGTTTTGGAACTGATAAATATATTTTCGCACCCAAAAACTAAACCATATCGAGAAAAAAAAAATTTTTTTTTTTCATTTTTTGAAAGTTTTTTATGGACATTGATATCACCACTGGCTACGGCTACACAATCACAGTGGCGTCTGGATGGACTTCCGGCGTTTTGCAGTTGCTTGGAAGGGACAAATCTTGGGTCTTCGTCGCCGTCAGAATGCTGCCGGGGCAGTGGATATCCCAGCGATCGTCCTTTGGCTGGTCTTCGAGCAAGATGCGCTTGTACAAGATCACACGCTCACCGTAGGTGCAGCGGTATGGTATGAGCTCTTTGTCCCGAGAGCCGTCGTCGTTGACGTGGTACCTAGACAAAACGACGAGTATTGCCATCAATGCCAAAAGTTACGACCGCATGGAATCTCAAAAGTCCCCGAGGGAACTTAGCTAACTCGGGACTCATGTCCTTCTCCGATACACGATTCATGTTCATAGTAATATTACATTAACAGCTACTTTGCGTTGCGCTGTTTCCTCCTTAACCCCTATGTCCTCCAATGTTTCCTGCACTCGGCGCCTTAATTGGCTTTTGCAGCTCTTGTGCCATGAAACTCAGATCAAGTGAACCTTAATGAATAACGCCTCTTGCTGCACACGTAACACCAATAGCTGCTCTTATAAAAAGGACACGAGGTATAATGCTGCTGCGAGCGTAATACTGATCTGGACATTATACTTCGTTTTACGGTAGGTCAGAGCGCAGTCAGTCTAGAGTCACCAATAGCTTAAGAAATGTATGGCATTCCAGCATCTTAATTATCGCTCCGTGGCCAATGACATTGGGTGCCGATAAGAAGGTCGGAGAGCGAATCAGAAAGCGAGAACCGATAATAGACAACGCTTTTCACAAGCTGTCATGCAGTGCCCATACAGTCATGTCTCGTTAATATGGACCCCGTTAATATGAATACCCCTCTATATGGACACCACTTTCGGGGACACACTGGGAAAATGCATGCATTTTTGTCTCGTTATTATGAACAACTCACATTATGGACGATATTTTACGGGAACGAGGTTGTCCGTATTAACGAGACATCACTGTAGAAGGCTTATACACGCGGAACCACACATCAAAGTTCAGAACAGGTAGAAAAACACGAACACGCATACTATAAAAGTGCAAGGTTAGGAAGCATTCACCGCTCTTGATTATAGCTTATCTCGTCATATACACCAACTCATGTTTACAAACAAACCGGAGCGCCCGGAGCACCCCTAGCGGACGCCACCGGTGCCGCGCATGCGCGATGGGGTGTGGGCAAGAAGCTCGCCGTCGCCCATAAACAAACCATTGAAATGCGGTGTTGTCGGCGTCGGTGTGAGTCCCCGCGCTCTTTTTCGCGTTGGAATTATTGATTTTACGTCTTCCTGGCAATGTCTGACTACTTGAGCGGCGTCAGCAAAATAAACGAGGCCCGCTACACCGCAAAACTTCGAGTGAATAATCTGACTTGCGGCGATTCTTTCCTCGTGGACGCCTCGGAATGTACGCTAAAGCCTTATTCACATGATGAGATTTCGCTCGCAATTTTCAGTAGCGACGTCGCTCGGGCTGCAAAAGCGTGAACCGTAGCTGAGATAGTCGACGTCGATACTGAAAATCGCAAGTAGAATCGGACCAAGTGAATCAGGCATAACAAGTCGGTGATGGCCACTGGTAACAATGATCAACATCTCCTTATATCTACTGTTTACATCGAGCCTGCTTACCAACCTTCAAACTTAAGTCTTTTGAGGCCTGCACTTACTTCTTATCGCAAGAACCGGGCCCATGTTTGGTCTACGGGCCGGTGTCCTTTAAAAGAGCAGACGACAAGCAGAAACGTTTGAAAGAGCAGACGACAATTCGAACGATCAGGCGGCCGTTTGAACTTGAAGACCCACTGAACGTAGTCCGCAGGTGGTCCGTACAACTTGACGGTTTTCCGGCGTTCATGTTGAAACAAAACAAATAAATCTGATGACCACAAGTATACGTGAATTCCACCCAAAGTGCTTCCCGCCCAAGCAATCGTGGTCCGACGGCGTCTCGCTTTCCCTTTTCACGGCACATATCCACGTTCTCGGACGAACCGAGCACATGAAAACTGACCTTCAAACCTTTCTCGACTCTTTTGGTACAGCCCCAGTCGCGGCAGTTTTGACGAGAAGGCAGGTTTTTGTCTGGTTCCTTTCAAAACAACGCAGGAATACACGTCTGGCATGGGCCCTTCCGCCCACAGCCCCGGACCGGAAGTGCGTCCGACTGCGCCACCACCGCGCCGTGACGTAACAGAGATGAGTTCGTGTATAGTGCACGCACCATAAGATGATAACCGATTTCACGTTGCGCTTTAACTTGCCGCTTTATTGGCCTATCGACGAAGCGTGTCCCGGAGAGCTTGAGAAACGCAGGGCGTGTTATTATGCTCACGCGTCTTGGTTCGTGATTGGTCCTTCGTCGTTCTTATTGGTGAATGCCGCAAGCTCATTGGCTGCGGCGCGATAATGAGATGCTCGTGACTGGCCATGCCCTGCCTTTCTTTAACTCTCAGTGACTATATACGGCGCGCAGTATCGGATTATCGAGCGTGCAGTCGCCTAATGGATGGACGGATGGATGGATACGGCGGAGTCTTATAATTGGGCGGTGGCTTGCGCCACCTAGCCAGAAAGCTTCTAAATCCGGCTATTAACTAATCTCTGATTAGATTTTGACTTAATGGAGAAGGGCCAGAGAATTCATATTGCCGCCAGGCACAAAAGTGCCGCTGTCTGCTCTTGGAGCGGAGGATTTCCGCCGTGTGCGTTCGGCGGCAGCAAAGCGGACTACACATACTATAAATTCTCTTATACCCATGCCACACGGACATGGCAATTGCCATTCAGGGCGAATCTTATTCGGGCACCGAATGACATTACATTTCAAGCCCGTGCTACACGTACATTTCGAATGTCATTTTGCGCCATGATGTGATAGCGCCTGCACTCTGAAGAAAACTAATTGTAAAGTTTTTTGTAAGCTAAATACGTTTGTTCAAGGTTATGATTTCTAAAAAGTGTCAATGGGAAGTTTTAAACGAATTTTGCAGTGAATTACTTTGTTTTTTTTTTGCCTTTTCGCTGTAATCCTTTTGTTGGTGACGCTTTAGTTCGCACTCTACTTGCTGTAGCCGCAGTAAGCCAAAGTCAAAGACAAAAGCTGACCAAAGCGAAAGGAAATGGCGCCTGTACAGTCGCGAGTATCGGTCTTTTCACCGGAGGACGGTAAACGGGTGCGACGGTTAATGAGCGCCCTCATTTATTTACGCGCCAAGCACCGTCCCGAGCAGCAAAGGCTCGAAGCCGAAGCTGAGGACGCTCACTCTCGCGTTTCGCTTGGCACGCCGCAGGCCACCGAGCTTGTCCTCCCAAGCTCTTATAAGAGCTGTTGTTTCGTGGTCGGACCACTGGGTCTTCTCTTTCGCGGCTGCTTGCGGCGCTTGCGGCTCCATCGGAAGAAACTTCGAAGTTTGAACAAAACGTAACAAAACCAAGAAGAAACGCGAAAAAGATGGCGACGCAGGCGAAGTGGCTGTGTCTACTGGGTTAAAGAGCAGCCGCTTGTAATTATGTGACAAGCCGCGCTTCAAATATAGTATAAAAGAATGCATACATAAAAACAAACAAAAATAAATAACTTTTAGTTGGGGTATACTTTGATTAACGTAATCACACTGGTGGTTTTTTACTTGGGGCCTGGGGAAGAGGCTACACATTTGGCCCGTGACCGAATGCGAATGAGTTTCGCCGAACCCTTTGGTGGCAAATGACATTTGCAGCGAATGCCATTCGTGCAGGTCGTGTAGCACCAGTCGAATGACATTTGGGGTGAATATCATTCGTTGTAAATAGCACTCGAGTTGCCCGTGTGGCACGGGTATTAAAAGGGTTATGCAACGATTTTTCTGAGTTCAGTAAACAGAGCCTTAAATTATTCCGGTACTATTATAATCACGAAACAGGTGTTAGCTTTTATTTTTCTCCACGCAATGGCAATCGCGGAAAAAATTCGAGAAAAATGAGCAGCGCTCACCCCCTCAACTCGCAGTCAGAACAAGCGCCCACGTGATCTGGAGTAAACTGTATATGCCGCCAATGTTTAATCATAGCTGGGTCCGCAAAGCACAAGGAAGCGCGCGCTGAGTTCCACACATTGTTAAAGTTTGGCTGTTCCCCTCATCGCAGCGATTGGGCACGAGCCACTATTGGCCAGGAGATCGAACTATTAGCGGCGAGATGTTTGGGTGGCGCCCTCCTATGGTTCCTCTCGTGACGTCATTACCTTACGAACAACAAGTTCGACCGTGTTTATAATTAGCATGGTGGAAGCTTAAGATCATTGCGCTGTGAAACCAACACTGCCAACACCATCAAAATTGAAGTTCTTACATTACTGCTATTTCTGTCGATGAGAAAACCTTTCCTGACGTCATAGTCATGATTCGGCCATTCGTGGAAGGACGACCACAGCGACGCTTTTGATCGCGCACGTCGCCAATAGGGGGTGCTTTACCGAGCTTTTCCCTAATGCCACTCTATCCTGGGAAAAGTGGCGCCATTCATTGTTGTGGAAATGCTCGAGAAACGTGACGCGCGCCACTTCTGGGAAGAACATGGCGTCTGCAATCTAGCTCAGTGCTGCGCTGCGCCGCCATGATCTTCCCAAGAGCTGCACGTTGCACGTGCCTCGTACATCGACGCACCTTGCGCTACTTTTGAAACATAAAGGGGCTTTACTTGTGCCTAAAACCCCCTTCATGTTTCAAAAGTAGCGCAAGGTTCGTCGATGCACGAGGCACGTGCAACGTGCAGCCCTTGGGAAGATCATGGCGGCACAGTGGAGCACTAAGCTATAGGAAGTATTCACTGGCGGTCATAGCTGTGTGCGCGACTGCTGAGCGCGTGCCGATGGCTAGCTTTCAGGGTTCTTTTGCAACGTGCATTCCACACCCGCAAAATGGCCGGTCTTAGCAGCCTATTAGGGCTCATTCACACTGGAAGCGGATCCGCGTTCGCAAAGCGGTTGCGAACGCGGTTGTATAAGGATTCAGTACAATTGCACGCGCATTTGATGCCATCAAATGCGCGTGCAATTGTACTGAATCCTTATACAACCGCGTTCGCAACCGCTTTGCTAACGCGGATCCGCTTCCAGTGTGAATGAGCCCTAAATGGGGGCTCGTTCTGAGCATGCGCTCTAGACAGCACCCACAAATATGGCGCCCAGTGAATACTCCTTATATTTCAGACGCCACGAATTTCCCAGAAGTGGCGCGCGGCACGTGCCTCGAGCATTTCTACAACAATGAATGGCGCTACTCTTCTCAGAATAGAGGGGCCTTACTTGTCCCCACAGGCCGGTGTTTACCAACATTGCGTAACAAAGAAATTGAAGCTCGCCTAGCACGGTCTGGGCACGAGCGCTTTGCTCTGACGATTGCTTCAATCGTACGAGGAGTGGTCTTCGAATCGCCATCTTCAATTTCTCAAATAAAAAATGAACAAGAAAATGTGGTTTGTTGTCCCCACAGCTGACGCGTACCACTAGAGGCTTGATTGTTGACTCTCCTCCCTATCGTCGATGCATTGATTGTCTCAAGCGCAAATCGATTGCTCACGTAGTGATTGCGTCCACTGCATGCAACACATTTATATATCGTCACCGCGGGGACGCCAAAGCTTGATGAAGGAATCCTGGGGTCTGCATTGTTGACAACATTGACAATGCGAACCCCGGAACTCGGTCATCAAGTTTTGCGAATGAGAGACCGAAATAACGCGTCCGCTTTGATCCTTGAAATTACGCGGCGGCAAAGAAACCTCTTGGTCAGTGGCGTTGCTTATGACTATAATTGGGTCTCACTAGTATCAGTAAGCTTGAGTAAAGTAAGAATCAGTCGAACCCAATATAGTTGCACCCCCCCCCCCCCCTCCCTTTAAGCATGCTGCCTTTGTGTGCCACCAAAGCAGAGCAGGAAGCACAACGGCTGATGGTTGTTATCCGGATGATAGACGTAAAACAGCAGTACGAGTTGAGGTCCCTGACGAGTAAATAATTCTAACTTATTTATTTATTTATTTCGATTACTACGCTCTCTACTCAAGGAGCCATAGTAATAGTGGTTACAACATAAATTTCACAAACGTTAGTCCAACCAACCGACAATCTATAGAAAACGCAAGTCAATTCCATAACAAACTGGTAAACTCGCAATATTGTTTTTGAATGCATACGTCCCGTGAATCGCCCGAGAAAAGAAAGAATATCGGAAGTAGTTATTTTTTAACTTATACTGTGTCATTGCCCTGGAACGATTAATTCTGGAGGACTCCGATGATGAGAATTTTAGATATTTTGAACTCTCTATTTGATAAGAGCCACTTAGAATATTGTAGTCCTTTTTTAATCTATTAATGTTTGCTCTCATTTTCAAAGTCTGTATCCCAGCTATTTCCACGAACTCCGTAGATGATGATTTAGTGCTGTAGTTATTAAAAATAAATCTAGCTACACGCTTTTTAGACTCTCTAGTTTATTACTACCAGGCACCACACCGGGTTTGCATATGCCAACATAGGTCTCACAAAACTATTGATGGTGATAAGTTTAGTGTCCGAATACCACGAAGGTATAATTTTCTTTTTTAATGCAAACAATGTGCCTCTGACTTTGGTTATTGTAGTTTTTAGATATTGATTCCAGGTTAGTTTATTATTTCAGAGAAGCCTAAATACTTGTACTGCTCCACTTGTTTTACATATTGCCGGTCTAGAGTGTAATTAAAATGAATATTTTTTTACATGAAATTGACATGATTGCTGTTTTATTATAAATGAGTTTCATTTGCCATTTATTAGTCCAGTACAGGTGTGGCCAGACTGACCAGGCCTAATAGCCGCATACAAAACCACGAAACTTCCAAGAGCCGCGGGGGGGGGGGGGGGGCAAACTTTTGTTTAAAGCAATAAGCGAAACTCGAACTACTTTCGATGTATCCGAGTCAAAAGCAGTCCAACTGTACGTAAGGTAGAAGTAGCACAAGACTACCAAACCGCAACCAGTCTTTCGATATAAAACGCGTTCAGCTTCATTTTTTGGGGAAGTGCTCGTGTGACCGGGAGGGGGGCGGTAGGGGAGGGATTTGCGAGCCGCACTTTATTTCGCGAAGAGCCACATGCGGCTCGCGAGCCGCAGCTTGGCCACCCCTGGTCTAGTATATTGTTGCCGCAAGTACTTCCTGCACTTTAGGGCTGTCCCGGTTGTCCTTTATTGTTTTATATAGTATGTAGTCATCTGCAAATCATTGCAGTGTAAAATATTGACTGATATGTAGTTAATAAAAATGTAAAACAAAGGAGGTCCAAACATAAAGTCTTTCATTAAATACGAGGGATATTAAAGCCTTACTTCACATTTTAATGCCAAATAAGTGGAAGCAAATATCTTCATTATGGTGTTGATCATTGTCGAACTAGGGAGCGCCAATCTCGGATGGTGGTACGACTATCACTGAGTCACTGACAAATTCGCCCAGAGCGAATACACTATTGACTCCTTCAACGCTAACAACAACACTATCACTGAAAATTGCGTATACGTAACAATATTTATTTCTAGATGCCTACGTTGCGCCCAGTTATCCTCAGCAGTTCTAGTTCAGGAAAGGAACGCCAATAGTCTCATTGAATTAAGCATCCCAGACCTTCTTAGGCGTTGTGTGACTAAAACATTTCTTTTTGTTCTTGGGCATTGACTTAGCCCAGCAACAAGATGGAGTTGCGGTGAGCATAACATTATTTTTTCTATACATAAACGTTATGCACGGGTGTAAACTTGTTTTGTGTGTTTGAAGAAAATATACTTTAGGTGCCTTGACAAGGAAGCTATTCCGGCCACAAATAAACAAGTCTTCACAAAAAAAAAAAAGTGTTTAGCACAACAAAAAACCTTCATATCAAGCCATCGGGATTTTTTAAAAAATTTTTTCGGGATTTTAACCATTTTTAAATGCAACCGATTGATGACTCCTTTCTCCAACAAGCTTGTTTCATATTCAACACCGAAAGCAAAGCACCTATGTCACGATTCCTTTGAAAAACCCTAGAAGATTTTGAATGTAGACGATACACGAACTCATATTTAAGCACTTTGTCTTAGATTATATATGTATACAAAAAAAAAAAACGTTTAGCAAAGTGACTTATATTCAAAACACAACGAATAAACTCTATAGAATGATTTTTAAGCCGCGGCCACACTGTTAATACATCACTAAACAAATGCGACACCCTGCAGACACTTTCTGAGGCGTGATTGTTTCCTGTCTGACGATCCCGGCACATTCGTCATACAAACACTGACTGCAAACGTGCCCGCAGACTGTCATCATGTCTGCAGCGGACACAGTGTCTTCTGAATGATGTATACGAGCAGTGGGAGTGCGGCGTTTGGAGACACTTATGCTCCTACCAGCGTTTCCATGCGCCGAAAATACGCATTTTGGCACGCACACTTGCTCACCGTATTGATGCTAACGGGACACGGCGTACTTTCAACTGAATTTTTTTTGTGTGTGCCTGTGTTGAAAACGCAGAAGCGAAACAACAAAAACATAAAACGTATCCGCTAAAAAAACAGTAAAGATAAAAAAGGCTACGCTTCCAATGCATGACTTGCTCATTGTGGATATACGTAAACTCCTTATCAGAGAGCGCCTGCGAAGGGGCGCAAACACAGACATTATTACCGCGCAATTTAATCAGAGAGGCTCCATAAATTTTGAGCGAAACTTTTTTTTCTTTGCTATAGTTTTTTTTGTGTTTGGTTTGCGTTTAGGCAGTCACAATGCACTGCCAAATTACCAGACGGGGACTGTCTTGTAGAGGCAGAGTTATCTCTTATCCTATCAACGATGTCTCTGTCAGTGCCCCTTCGCTGGTGCTCTTTGATAAGGAGTTCGCGTATATCAGCAACGAGCAAGTCATGCGTTAAAGGGCGTCACCCTTTTTTATCTTTTTATGCCATGCGTTTTATGTTTTTTTCCGCTAGTGTGTTTTCAATGTAGAAATTCAGCTGAAAGTACGCCGTGTCCTGTTAGCGTTAGTTTTCTTGTCCCTGTCTTTAGGTGTTTCAATTGAAGAATGTACATTTAACTAGCCAAACGTGCCTTATAATTACGATTTAGCACTCACCGGAACAATGATGTTTTCGCGGAAACGTCGATGTTGGACGTTATTACGTCCATATTGTTGTAGTAGGTGCTTCCGTTTCCGAGGAACACCCACCAAGTCGCCAGAGGCTTGATACGAAGTTGGTGTCCCGGACTCAACCAGGTACTGGAGTCGCAGAAGGCGGTCAGTACCTTCCATTCCATCACAGAATCGGCCATCTTGAGTCCAACGAGGCTTTCCAATGTCCTGGATAGCTGGGACAAAGCTTTGATCGCCGCGCCCCTATAAGTCTCGTCTCCGTGGCTGAACCAATTCACCAAAGTCGAAGTTTCCCTTTCGTTTAAAACGCCCCTGTAGGTCGTCATAAGCGGATCTTTAGATATGTCCTCGCGTCTCACACCGTCACGGTACGTGTTGACGGTGTTGACGACTCTGCACAAAGGCTCGTACGTTCGCTCTAGTCTAAAACTCGAAAATTGAAGGGGAGTCGCGACCGGCTTGTCGAGCGTAATCCCAGCAGTCTGGTAGTATTCCAGGTTCAAGAACGCCTTCAGGTTTTCAGGATTGCGATCGAGTATTTCGTCAGTAATCTTCATGGCTAGGTCCAAGTCACCGTCCAAGAAACTGAAGTAAGCGAGGTACTCGTTCACGCGTGAAACGTCTGCCGTGCGATCGTCCGAACGTTCCAGGGCCTCCTCCATCCACTCCCGAGACGTAATCGTATCGTTGACCTCATACGCCCTCACCCCTATTAGGAAGCAATCCAGAGCCGTCATCTCAACGTTGCGCATCTTGGATTCAGGTCCCACCGTAAGTCCGGCGGCGATGTCTCTTGACGAGTAAGCGTGGCCTTTCTGGTACTCTAAGACGCCTTGCGCAGCCCTCGCAATGTCTTTGGGCTTTGGAAACCGGAATCGCTTTCCCCGCTTCCCACCAGGCCTCATGTCCATGAGAAGTCTGGTGTTGGTTTCGTCCTTGGCGTCCTGCAGAACTTCGACGTAGTCCTTAGCGAGTCGTTTGATGAGGAGAAACGCGTTCATGGGCAGTCCTAGGTACTCTTCCGGGTCCACGCCCTCTGCGGAACGTCGGGCAACGTCAAGGACATCGAGGCGGCGTTGGATGGAACGCAAGCGTTCTCGTTCGGCGTCAATGTATCGACGGAACCAGCGGGTGATCCCTCGACGCGTCTCCATGAAGGAGGGATCTTGCCGCCTTGAGCTCAGGTAGCTCGTGGGGGAATCCTCGGACATTGAGGTATAGAGCCCCAGGACACCAGTGGTCAGAAGGATCCAGAAAGCTCTCATCGCGGACGATGAGAGTGAACGGTTGCACCATGAAGAGAAAAGGAACGATGTGTCGCTAGTTGGTTTCTTCTTCGTTTCTCGATGATCGGCGCGCGCTTGGTCCGCGCTCAAGGAACGTATGCCGTGCACCTGTTAACTTTTTACGTAATCTGCATTCTACATTGAAGAAAAAATAATAACACGCACAATCATGTAACTGCAGGTGCACTCAAAGGCGAGTATAGACCTTTCCAATGTTTACAAAATCACAGTCCAGCGTGCGATCTTCACAGCCCAGCACGTGCGTGTTAGTCGCTTCGGAAAGCGAGCAAAGCACGCGCCATACGCACGAACGCTCAAAATGGCACCGGCCAAAAGCTCGTTTTTGGAAAGGTCTATAGCGGGAAGGAGTTCCCAGCTCCAGCTCCAGCGCAAGCTTCGTACCTTCGATAATGCCTCGGCACCTCGTAAGCCTCGATCTCGCACGCACAGCTGAATCACGACGGAAGAAAAGAAGAGCGTGCTGGAGGCGGCTAATTTGAAAGAAACTCCCTGCTGTTCTCTTCCAAAGTTTCGGCCACTAATCTAACACAGCTGATAAAACCCATTTGCTCTACTGACGTCTAATTTCTGGTTAGCTCAGTTGGTAGAGCGCTCCACTGGAAAGGGAGAGCTTCCTGGTTCGATTCCAGGACGAGGCTGATTTTTTTCGGTCGCGCATCAGTCACCTAGCTGTGTTTGGAGAGTTCTTTGTGTCCTTTGTCTTCTTTGTTCCTTTTCTCCAGGGATTATTATTGTCAAAGACGATAAGACGTTTACCAACCTCCAGTAAAAAGTAAAACTGCCGAGGGCTGCGTGGCAAAAATTCCGAACTCAAGTTACGACTCAACGAGCGGAAGACATTCGTGGACGTCATCATACACCAGGAAATGCCTGAGGCCGAAATCAGACTGACCGGGTTCGCCGAGTATGACAAACCGAGCGTGACTCTGACCGTTAGAGCCAAGACCAGGGTGCAACCGCAAGCCGCAGTCTTGGTTTGCAAGGACTTTCCCCAACAGCAAGTGAACACGTGAGAGTGGTTCACCGAATCGCAAGAGGCGGCGGCTATCTTAGTAAAGAGCGAGTGACCTGGACGGGGCTCGTCCTAATCAATAAACCGGGTGCCTAAGACGAGGACCACGCCCACTGATAACCAGGATGACACCACACCCGACCAGACTTAGACCAAATCATACACCGCGAAGAAGACCAAGTGGAACGTTCACAGTGTTGCGACTGATGATTTTTCCAGGCAGGGCCAGGCCAGGACAGGAACCGAAAGACGACTCCAGGGAGGAACATCAGGACACGGGAGGGTGTCTTACGGTACACGCTGTTGAATACATATTTACAGAAGTATTTACATCGTCCAAACCCCCCCCCCCCCCCCCCCCCCCCAGTCTCCTGATGTTCCTGCCCGGAGTCGTCCTCTCGTTCTGTCCTGGCCTGGTCCTGCCTGATCCTGCGGGGAGAAATTCTTGGTCGCAACAACGAGGGCACGTGGGCAGACACCACCACGTCATCGAGACGTTAATCGTCAGCAAGGTCAAGCGACGCAAGAAGCAGCGGACGGCCAAAACCACTGTGTGGGACGACTTCCGCGCTGCACTGCAAGAACCCCGCGGGCACGGGATTTGAAGAGCCGACACAACTGGTGAGGGACGTGGCCAAGGCGGCCACGGTCGAGACCGTTGTCGAAGATGGAGCACCCACCCCGGACACTAGGATACTGTCCCTGTGGCGCAAGAGGACCAATTATCTGCAGCGCTACCGCCGCACCCGCAAGCGACGGGACATTCATAAGGCCAAGAAGTTCACGAAGAAAGCTCAGCGGCACGCCACCAGGTTGTGCAGGGACGACTTGGCCAAGGTCTGCGACGGGTTCACTGAACGGACGTCGCTCAGACGGATGTGAACCGCTTGCAACGCGATGATGAGCAAGAATAAGGAGGGACAACGCGGCACCGAACTTGGCCTTGGTGCAAGACAAGAACGTCAAGAAAATACTGAACGACATCGCGGACATCTTGTTTCCGCAGTCGGTCACTAGACCGGACTCAAAGATTTACGAGCCAGAAGAATTTAAAAATATTTATATTTTTGTAATTCAGTTAAAAACCCACATATATTTTGCACTCGGAAGATTATAATATTGACCTAATAGCCCGCCTATTTAAAGAAATTCAATGCCACACGACCATTATATTTCCTTCCTGAATCAATGAACCGGTTCCCATAGACCCCCAATAAAAAAGAGACCATGACATTCACCTCCCAGGAAGAAAATCTTGGCGCCACAGTCACTTGAAATCAAATACGATTATTTTATTAATCTTAGCTTTAATTGATTTCAGGAGAGAATTTGAAATTCACGTTCAATGTTGAGTTATCGAGGTCTAAAGTTCCGTAATAATCGAGGGCTTGCAATAGCGTGAAAACATGGTTGGGCTAGCAGGGGATTTCCCGCTAAAACAAATTGACCGCATCTCCACGTGGTGAATGATGTTGATTGGGGCGAAGCTCTGGTGGTGCTTGTCTGCGTAGACGCTGAGCCGCAGCATGCCGAGCCTTTCGTTCGTTTTCATCCATGTCAGAAAGAGAATGTGTGGTATGGAACGTGGTTATATACGCATTTGAGCATTTGACCGCAGCGCCCTCTCGTCTATAAACGTTGAGCCAATGCATGCAAAGTTTAACGCGATTATATACGCATTTGACCGCAGCGCCCTCTCCTGTATAGACGTTGAGCGGCTATATGCAACGTTTCATCCATGACATCCCCAGCTCTTGAGTTACTACCACATCTAAGAGCCCCTACTCGTCCCGCAGTCGTGGCCGCGTGGTTAAGGCGATGGACTAGAAATTCATTGGGGTCTCCCCGCACAGGTTCGAATCCTGTCGACTGCGCAAACATTTTTTTTTCGTCCCTTTTTTAACCTTTTTTCATTTTCTTTTTGCCCTACACGAGCACGTGAGCACGTGCTCACGTGCTCGTGAGCTCACGAGCACGAGCACGAGCACCGAGCACGATCACCGGACGCCCAAGAACGTTTAAACAGACAGGACCCGGCATGACGTCAGCCTGAGTGAAGCCGGAAGAGGCGTTTAATCCCAGACTGCCTTGCGCACCCGTTCCGAGGCCGTGGGGTTGCGCACCGGCGGTTCGTCTGCTTTCTAATCTGCTCCGGCGTGTGCTTCACGAGGCTAGCTTTCGATGCCGTCGGCGTCCGCCGTGGGCGTCCACGATGCAAATGCTTTGCAGCGTGAGTGTTTATACTTAGTTCCACATTATGTGCGAGCGAAGTCGGAACTGGAAGCGCGAGCCCGTTGTTCTGTGCGCTCCTGGCTTGCATAAGCGCTCGTGCGATCTGTGCACTGTCCAAAGCTGTATGCTCGTGCTCCAAGCTCCGGCTCCGCTCGGACCGCTCGGACCTTCGATGAAACGTACTATAATAACAACATAGGAATCAAACGCAGGTGTCCCAAAACGCCAAACGCTGGTGCGGTAGGCAGTGGACAGTGAAATCTGCCCGCGTACGACTACGATAAGCAGCGTGACAAGGCGCTGAGCGTAGAGACCCCCTTCGTTCAGAAAGTACGTGATCAACCCAAAATCGATTCAGTTTGAGTTGCAACTTCTCTAAAATCTGGGCATTCTAAGCTTACGAAGCGAGCTGCGCGGGGCCACTATTTGGCTTGAGACGTGGCGTGGTGGAATCGAACAATAAAATATGAACACAAAACAAGCTGTTTTCGCTCTTCATCACTCTCAATTAGATCTACATCGAATTCTATACAATGATGGTAGCACGAACGAAAGGTCGAGGTCTTCCGTATACATAAAGGTAAGACACGTTAGTTTGAGTTTATAAGGAACAACGACAAGCAGCTTCACGAATCCCACTAAAGAGCAAGTTAACCCCATCTAAAAGAATAATTCAAGCTCTGTTTTGAAGTATCAGGTGAGTAAATATATTTACATATCTAGTGAGATCAAACCCTGTCTTGTTTGATCTGGATGAGCATCGTATCGGACACGGGCTCGTGAAAATCGTACTTTGAAAGGTAGACCGCGATCGCATATGCTCTATATGAAAACTCGAAGAGGGGGATCGGTGGCCTAGTGCGCTAACGCGTCGCAGCTAGGAGCACGTGCAGCGAAAGCTCACGATGCAGAGCCCAGGGAATCCTGGGTTCAATTCCCACCCCTGCCCGTTTCGATCTGGATAGGCATCGTACCGGCACACGTTCGGTTTCACTACTGCGTGATGCACGTTAAAGACCCCAGGCTAGCGGTTGCATCTCTTGAAGGGCAGACAAACATCCCACAAACCAATTTAATTTGTTTTTTTAAACTCAAAGAATTTGTTTCGCATTTCCCTATTGTAGAAGAAAATTTAAAATCAGAAGTGTGATTGTGAAGTCAACGTGGTTGCATCGAAGCAGACGCCCAGTGGATGTCATGTGACATATTTTGTCCGCGAAAAAAGTAGATGCTCAGTGGTCAGAACTGCTCACGTGACACATGGGCGCACTGACTCAAGGGAAAAGAGCGCGAGATTCATTTCACTTCCCGCCTCCGTCGTCTGCTATAGACGTGCTCTAGCTGAGCTTAGCAATTGCCTTTACTGGAGCACTTGCTATGCCGAGCTGCTGTGTGACACGTTGTTATTCACGTTCGTCGTCACAGGAGAAGGTCTCGTACCACAGGAGAGTTATTTCTCTTTGCGTAACGAGATTTCATTGACGCTATAGATTCCACGCTATACTTCGTCTCTAGCCCGGACGCGCGAGGTTTCCTTTCCCGTGCGATGTAAAACACCCACTGTTTGGTTATTTAGGCATCCCCTAACCACAGTATGTCGTGTATTGTATTATCAAAATGGATATTTGTTTTAGCCTAAATCAAAATCTGCGATTTTACCCAGTTAGAGTACGTATGCATACATTGCAACACGCATATGTGACTATCTTGAACACGCAATAATTATTGCAAAATTATGAACATCGGGCCGCGTACTGTACCTTTTCGGTCCACTCTGCTATCTTCTGGAAATAGGAAGGTTCGATTGGCACATTGTTTCCTTAAAAGACAAACCGTATAGTGTACAAACAATATAGTCTTCCTGAAATGTCTTTATTGCCAAAAAACGAATTAAATACATTAGGCATCATTATGCATAGCCCCTAATTTCGACAACTACAAGGTGTGAATCATAAAAACAAATTCTGATATGCTACATGCAATTTTATTTACTGCTTTGCTTCAAATGCCTTTATTTTGAAACCTTATGTATGGGTGCTCTAGGCACACTGCTGTAAGGTCATATATTAGATCGTCTATATTTACCACCATTTGAAATTCAATGACAGCAGAATTAGGGAGATGTAAGCTATAAGCATACTGGGCCATAACTAAAAAAGGATAGTGCCATCAAGGTTAGCAAGTTATACATTTATTCTTAGCAATAAGGCAGCATACTATATCTGCGACACCAGAATATGAGAGGAACATTTGTCCTCAACCCTAAAAAGAATGTTAAAAATGCAAAAGATGGCGGACCGCTGCTCACGCAAAGATGATGTAGTGTACAACTAATAATGTTTTACAGCTTTCCAAGAAATCCCCAACTTCGAGCTGAATGGGTCAAGGCTTTAGGGAAAGAGGATGGCTGGGAACCACCAAAAGACGGCAAAGTGTGTTCTAAGCATTTTCACCCCAATAGCCTGGACCAAACCTCGAAAGGATGCGCTCATCTACGTCAACATGCAGTTCCATCATTTATTTGCATCAGGTACATATTCAGCACAGAAAGAAACAAAGATAATAGTTAATATTGTTAATATATGATTCAAAAGATTACTTGGGAAACTTATATATTTCATGTTTTTATAAAAAAAGAGTGTATGGTGACAACAAAGAAATTTCGTAGTCATATGGGAGCATTAATTGCAGTGGTTGATTGTTTTGGTGGCACAGATGATGACCATATGAATAAGACGTTCACTAGTTCAATTTACCAAATGCTTACCATTCATTAGACCGTCAACAGCTTAATTTGCATTAATTTCTTTAGGAACCCTCCTATCTTCTGGCCGTGCAGTCCCCAGTGGAGCAAGGTTTCGAGGTGACTACTTTGGCTAGATCAACCCTCAAAGCATACTTTTCTCTTTAGATCAGGCTACACATAATGTGTATGTTTCTTGTAGGAGCAAACCGCAACAGACCAGGTCACCGCTGCCGAGGAGGGACCACAGGTAACTGCGTCGCATAGGCCAAACAAAGCTCAGCTGATAGAAACCCTTACAGGAACCCGCCCAGCCACTGGCCGTGCAGTTCATTCTGCAGGCTCCAATGGAGCAAGGCTTCGAGGTGAGTACTTTGGCTAGATCAACCCTCAGAGCATACTTTTCTCCTTAGATCAGGCTACACATAATGTGTATGTTTCTTGTAGGGGCTAACCGCAACAGACCAGGTCACCGCTGCCGAGGAGGGACCACAGGTAACTGCGTCGCATAGGCCAAACAAAGCTCAGCTGATAGAAACCCTTACAGGAACCCGCCCAGCCACTGGCCGTGCAGTTCATTCTGCAGGCTCCAATGGAGCAAGGCTTCGAGGTGAGTACTTTGGCTAGATCAACCCTCAGAGCATACTTTTCTCCTTAGATCAGGCTACACATAATGTGTATGTTTCTTGTAGGGGCAAACCGCAACAGACCAGGTCACCGCTGCCGAGGAGGGACCACAGGTAACTGCGTCGCATAGGCCAAACAAAGCTCAGCTGATAGAAACCCTTACAGGAACCCTCCCAGCCACTGGCAAGGCAGTTCATTTTGCAGGCTCCAATGGAGCAAGGTTTCGAGGTGAGTACTTTGGCTAGATCAACCCAGCATACTTTTCTTCTTAGATCAGGCTACACATAATGTGTATGTTTCTTGTAGGAGCAAACCGCAAGAGACCAGGTCACCGCTGCCGAGGAGGGACCACAGGTAACTGCGTCGCATAGGCCAAACAAAGCTCAGCTGATAGAAACCCTTACAGGAACACGCCCAGCCACTGGCCGTGCAGTTCATTCTGCAGGCTCCAATGGAGCAAGGCTTCGAGGTGAGTACTTTAGCTAGATCAACCCTCAGTGCGTACTTCTCTCTGTAGACCAGGCTACACTATAATATGTATGTTGGCTGTAGGTCGAGCCTAAGCTAAACATTTTCACAATACAAGTGACTTGCCCAGGGACAACAGGCTAATACTTACAAAGGGACATGACGAAGTAATGTACGACTTGTTCACAATTTAGATTGAAGGTTATTATTTTCCTGTCTAGCCTTGCATGCCGTTGCATACAGATATTTTCCTTGAGGAAATAAATTACTTAGAATTAAAATTATTTATTTCAAAATATATATGTATACCACATTTTTTGGCATTAGAAATTGAAACATTTATGTAGAGAGCAAATTTATATACCGAGTAGACCTTAACACAATAAAATAAGTATGTTATTATTATTTAGATATCATGCATAGAAAATAATTTACAATAATCTTTCACTGTTTTTGTTTTGTTTTTTCACTTTCTAGACACCAGGGACAAGCCGTGTCTTCGTGCCTCAACCCTCAACAAGTCACAAAATCCCAGTGGTAAGAAACTTGGGATGCTCAAAAATGTTTCAGAGGTGACCCAGCATTATAAAACAAATTGCACCAAAATTTACTCAACAAAATCAACACTTTAACCCAAAAAAAAAAAAAAATTAGACCATTGCCACTGTGCCATCAAATATAAAAAAGCCTCAATTCTCACTCCCGGTTTATGATGTTAAAGATTCAGTGTTCTCGAACTGCTAAGGATCCTTATGTGCATCCGCACTGTACCTGACATGAAGGCCAATGTTTCTACGCTGCCACCACATTATTTATAAAAAGCACCCTCGATGCAATCATTTTTTTCTGAAGTGGATGGATACAACTGTTCTGTTTTTGTTAATTCTTTCCGTAACAAGTTGTGAAGGAATTCTGTCCATATTCCTGTTGTGTACCTGACATGACCGCCAATGTTTCTCACCTGCCACCACATTATTTATGACAAGTACCCTGGATGCAATCATTTTTTTCCTGGTGAAGTGGATGGATACAACTGTTCTGGAACTGTGAAGGATACTTATGTGAATCATGTTGTGTGTGTGTATTTCTGTTGTGTACCTGATACGACAAGCACTTCGGATGCAATGGTTTTTTTA
The DNA here is from genome assembly GCA_013358835.2 of Ixodes persulcatus. NCBI lineage: Eukaryota > Metazoa > Arthropoda > Arachnida > Ixodida > Ixodidae > Ixodes > Ixodes persulcatus. Next base: position 1,345,460 of record JABSTQ010010521.1, read on the forward strand.
CAAAGATAAAAGATTTAACATTCATTACATTAGAAGGTACTTTTTTCCGTAAACATGAATTTAGAGGTCAAGTTAATATTTTGAAAATTAACTTCAGGGGAGACGGCACTCAGAATTTTGCAAAGTATTTTTCTATATTCTACTTATACAAGGTGATACAAGGTCTACTTATACAAGAAGACGTCCATGGCGGTTGTGTTTCTAAATTTGTGAGTGCCGAGATACTGGTTTTTTGGTGTGTGTCGAAAAACTAACGAGTGTGTCACTGCCAAACAGGGATGGAAACGCAAAATAACAAATCTCCGAGCGTCGGAACTGAAAACCCCTCCGGAATCATCGACGTCTCGCGAGTGCAACGGCCCTCGACGCATTCGGCACCAACCCCAGCAGCCATCCCCGACGATAACAACAGTGCCAACCCAACAGGCGATGACCATCAACCAACTGAACCACCAACCGACCCGAACGGCGATGATGATGAGGAATCCGGCGACAGAGAAGTGGCATTTGCGGCGATCGTGAGGCGAGCCGACAGGGAGACGACAACACCAGAAGGATGGTTGGCCCTGGTGATCGAGCGCAGTAAAGGACCACATGGACGGATGCCCAACGGTTGGTGGCCAAAAATAACAATCGAGTATAATCGGAAGCATAACCAGAATGTAACGTCGACAACGATGAAAAACAAGTATACCCGGTGGAAAAATCGACAACTGCCTACTCAATCGGGCAATGGTTAGGTGACCGAAGAAAGAGACCGGCCGCTGCCAGCGACCATAACAAATAGCCAACTATACACCAATGTGAGGAATCTGCTGGCCAATAACATCGAGCTGGCCCTTAATCACCAAACTGACCGAAGAAGAACAAGAAAGGTATACAGTCAGGAAGTCAACTATCAGGTCATCGAGATGCTCAATCTGGTGATCGAGCGAGAGGAGCTGGAAAAGAAGGCAAATACTCTAGCAAAGCTGAATGACTTGATCTTTGCTTGCCAGCTGACATATGAGGAGGTTACAAAGAAGCCTAAGAAAGAGGTGAACTGGAAGGAGTCTATAAAAAAAAAAAGATCGAGAAGTTTAGTCAACAGCTGCAAATTGTCACCAGTCACAAACAGAACGAGGCTCCCTCGAGAGCACTAAAGCGAATCTGCAAAGTCAATCAGTATCACTCGAACAACGAGGACCAGTTGAAGAAGCTTGAGGACCAGATTGAAGAGAAAAGGGCGGTCTTCGAGAAAAAACTGATGATTGCGGCTAACCGGACCGAGTATCGGAGAACGAATAAGCTGTTCGAGTTCAATCGGTCCACCTTCTACCGGAGACTTGACAAAGACCAGAAGCAGATTGACGAGAACATCAATGTTGATGAGTTGATTGCTTTCTGGAGAGGAATCTGGGCGACCGATGACGAAGAAGGGGAGTACCAGGAAATGATTGACCTATTGGACCCAGTGGAGCTTCAGACCGAAACTGAGGAGGAGAAAGTCAAGAAAGTCATCGAGGAGAAGATCAAGTTCCTACCCAACTGGAAGACACCGGGGCCCGACGGCGTATTCAGCTTCCTCATTAAAAAAACTGACTGCACTCCACTTTCGTCTCACCGACCTTCTAGTCAAAGCAGTTGATGACCCTGAACAAATTGACGGGCGACTGTACATGGGCACGATGTACCTTATCGTGAAGACGAAACGAGCAAGCAAGGGCAAAGAGTTACGTCCCATAACTTGTCTCCCGAACATCTACAAGCTGCTGAGCAAGGTTGTCACAGCCCTGGTGACGGACCTGTGCGAGGTGAATGAGGTGATCTCGGCCAACCAGATGGGTACTCGAAGAGGCTGCCAAGGTGCCAAACAGCAAACCCTCCTCAACAAAGTGCTCAACCAAAAGCACAACAACGAGCTGTTTACGTCCTGGATTGATATCCAAAAAGCGTATGACAGCGTCAAACACGACTACCTGGTAGCCGTACTGACGAAGTTGGGCATGCCGGAGAACATCATCAAGTTCGTCAAGCGGACGCTTGCCTTCCAACGCACCAGCCTGGTTTGTCACCAGAGTGACATTGGCCAGGTGAGGATCAACAAAGGACTCCTCCAGGGTGATAGCCTTTCATCGTTGCTGTTCGTTCTCGCGTTGGAACCCTTGAGCCGCCGACTTAACCAGAACTGCGAACAATTGCAGATGGGCAACATCGAACGCAACCATTTGATTTTCATCGATGACATCAAATTATTGGCTGACACAGAAGAGACACTGATCAGGCTGTGTGGCCTAACAAAAAAAAAACGCTCTGTCAGATGGGACTAAAGGTGAATCAGCAGAAGTCGGCGAGTAACGTCGGGAACAGTGGAGTCTTCGGAGGGATGGTGGACGATCACAGAGGTTACAAGTATCTGGGCATCCTGGAAGACTCACGAAATGTGGTGAAACATGAGAACAAGGCCATCGTTACCAACAAGGCCACCGAACGAACGAGAATGCTTTGCAAGACAAAGCTCAATGCTGCCAACCTATTTAGAGGAATCAACGAATTTGCCCTCTCGACACTCAATTACTATATAGGTCTCCTACCTTCCAAGCCGAAAGAATGCGAACGATTGACAAGGAGGTCAGGAAGATGCTGAGCGAGTACAAGGTGACCAGGAATGCGGCGAATATGGATCGATTATACCTGAAGCGCGACCAACTGGGAAGAGGACTCGCTTGCGTGGAGGAAAAAGCTGACATAATGCTATTCAAAATGTTAAAATCTTTTGAAAAGAATCCAAAGACAAGACCGCTGATGGACCAGGAGAAAGAGGGAAAAACCCAGCTTAGGCGAATATGTGATTACCTGAAGGCAAAGTACCAACTTGAAGAGACCAACTTGACAGAGAAAAATATCCAAAAAAAACAGGAAGAGAGTCGAATGACGCGAATAAAGGAGAAGGTGCTGCACGGCATTCTTTTCAATAATGGAGACAGTGCCAACGAAGATGCCCAAGCCGAGGATAACGACGATGACAACAGTAGTGCGGTGCCCAGCATTTACGACCGAAAAATGTCATCAATGTGGCTGATGAAGGGCAACATGTCGCCACAGCAGGAGCACCAAATTACAGGATCGTAACCTGTACTTTGGAGGAATGTCAAAAAGATGTTTCCATTGCTTCAAGGGCTTAAGGTCGGTGGAACACCTGGCGACACATTGTGGAGTAGATTGTTGGGCTAGTTAGTTTTGGAACTTGGAATACATTTTAGCGCTCAAAAAACAGGGACAAAGAGACGAGAAACAGACAGCACAGTGCGCTAATGACAACTGATTTTATTACATGAAACGACACTATTTTATACCATTCGAGTTTCTGATTTCGCTCCACCTCTAGCCAACCCGATGCCAGGCCGTGTCATTGAGGAACGCACGCTCCTTGTCCAGTAAATCAATCGAGGCCACGCTGACACATGCTGCACCACCCTTCTTAATCTCATCTGCCTCGACTATCTCCCTCACAGTTTTTTCCTTGTGCTGTGCCAGAATCTTGCTCTCGGAAAACAACGGCACACACTTGCAGCTTTGACAATGATCAGACAGAAGACCGTCCCGATAATTTCCTACTTTAAGCTTGTGTTCCCTCAGCCTATTATTAACACACCTACCGGTCTGACCTATATACTTGTTTCCGCATGACTAGGGGATCTGATATACTACTCCCTCCGCACATTCAACGAAGGGATCCCTGTGTTTCACCGCGCAGTCAGAAGGGGCCTTACGAAAAGGATCTGTCATCCTTTTCGTTAGGTTTCGTTAAAACCTAACGAAACCTAGGTTTTATCGATCCATTTTTGGTAAGAAATTCTGACGATATTTTAGATTTTTTAAAAGATAACTCCGACAAAGGATTTTCAGCCTGTTCATTTGACATTAAAGATTTATACTACTCTTTGCTGCACGACAAGTTACTAACATCCGTGGAACAGTGTATTGATCGCTTTGGTACAGTGGCCTTCCAGAATCAAATCGGCATGACGGAAGAGAGTTTCATTGAAATGCTCTTGTTTTATCTTAAATCGACGTTTGTGGAATGGAATGACGGGGTCTATATACAAAAACAAGGGGTATGCATTGGCTCATATTTGGCACCCATCCTCAGTAACATATTTTTAGCCCATCAGGGCAAAGTTCTTTTTGAGCAATTTAACGAAGGCAACGATTTTAATGAAATCAAAGTTTTTAGATTTGTGGATGATTTTTTGGTTCTGTTCAACCATGGGCCTGCAGAATTCCAGTCGAGAGTGGATGACCTGTTTTTAAAAACGTCTTACACCCCCTACTACTAACCCAGGAACTACCGGTAGATGGTGTGTTGCAGTTCCTTGATATCAGACTAAAGTTTTCTGAAAGACATCTGTGTTGGATGTACGACCCTAGAGCCCAGAAACCCCTATTGCCGTACAATTCAGCTCATTCGAAACTGGTAAAAAGGAGTATTGCCAATATGCGCGTATTAAATGCCCTCACAAAAATCATGCCACCATGTGATGTCAGAAGGCCTGGGCACGCAGTATAGGCGGTTGTTGGCAGCTGGCTTCCCGAAGAATGTAGTGGAGTCAGTTGCAGAGATCGCATTAAAAAGATTGCGTAGAGAAGATTGCCCTCGCCCAATGGTTCTCAGAGATAAACAAAAGGTTGCGGTGATACCGTACATTCACAAAACGGCGCATGACTTGAAAAAGGTGGCCAATAGATGAAACGTGAAAGTAGTGTTTTCCTCACCAAACAAACTTAGTAGATTATGTAGGATGACAGATCCTTTTCGTAAGGCCCCTTCTGGCTGCGCGGTGAAACACAGGGATCCCTTCGTTGAATGTGCGGAGGGAGTAGTATATCAGATCCCCTTGTCATGCGGAAACAAGTATATAGGTCAGACCGGTAGGTGTGTTAATGATAGGCTGAGGGAACACAAGCTTAAAGTAGGAAATTATCGGGACGGTCATCTGTCTGATCATTGTCAAAGCTGCAAGTGTGTGCCGTTGTTTTCCGAGAGCAAGATTCTGGCACGGCACAAGGAAAAAACTGTGAGGGAGATAGTCGAGGCAGATGAGATTAAGAAGGGTGGTGCAGCATGTGTCAGCGTGGCCTCGATTGATTTACTGGACAAGGAGCGTGCGTTCCTCAATGACGCGGCCTGGCATCGGGTTGGCTAGAGGTGGAGCGAAATCAGAAACTCGGATGGTATAAAATAGTGTCGTTTCATGTAATAAAATCAGTTGTTAGTAGCGCACTGTGCTGACTGTTTCTCGTCTCTTTATCCCTGTGTTTTGAGCGCTAAAATGTATTCCAAGACACATTGTGGCAGAATGTTGGACCTGTACTACAAGAAACGCCATGATGGAGTTGTCAGATGCCTTCACGTTCTTTACACCAAGAAGTGTGGATTGAACCGGCGCAGTAAGCTGAAGAATTACAAAGTTGAAAAGGTAATATCGAATGATAGGGCAAAGATAAAATCGGACGTAAAGATTGAGACGGAACTGTCACTTGAATACAACGAGCCCGACCTGATGATACATGACCGGAGAACGAAGGAAATCACACTGATTGAGGTTGGCATCACCAAGAAGAACATCCTGGCCAAGACCGAGTTGCGAAAATCTCAGAAATACGACGTACTGAAAAATGAGCTCAAGGTAATGTACCCCGGGTGCAAAGTAATTACAGTACCAGTGGTGATGACCTGGGATGGACTGGTGACAAGACATTTCAAGGGATATATGAAACAGCTCGAAGTCACCGACAGGCTGCTGGCATACGTGCAGTCGGTAGTCTTAAAGCGAACCTGCGAGAGCATCCTGGAAGACTGCCGAAGAATACAAAGAGGGGACTGGCTGGAGGATGAGGTGGGCGAAATGATGGCTCAGCTTGAGACGCAGCCGGCAGGGCCAGAACAAGGAGCTCAATTAATGCCTAGATGAGCTTCATCTGAAAGGAATTAATTTGACGCATTAAACAATATGAAATACAAGGTGATATTTTTTAATTGAAACAATTTTTCTTTTTAAAAGTGGGCTCACCGTTACGTGCATGGCACCTTCACTGTGTGTTTGTCAGGCACAGCAGGTATTAGACGGGTGGATAACCATCACAATAGTTTGGCTAATTAACCAAGATCACTTCATTATCTTTTTAATTAATGAGTTTGTGGGCCATATCGATACTGCAGTTTTAAAGGCAGCCATTAGTCGAGCCATACCCAAATTATACAATACACGAAAAGGTAATGGACTTCGAGATACCTATCAGCTCCAGTGCTTGATGTGTGATTCCAGAACCACACATGTAATGAGCACAGGAAGTTGTGCACCTATTGGTGCTTAACAGAGTGATGTAATCATTTGGGGAAGTTTGTCACTTACCTCAACAGCATGTCCTTGGTGGATGCACCGACGTTACACCACCAAGGTAAAGACAAGTGCCTGAAACACGATAAAAACAGAGCAAAAAACACAAAAGACAAAAGGAAAAGAACATACAGGACAGCACAAGGAGCTGACTAGCAACTATTGTATATTGAAAAAAACACAGATCCTCATAAACCTGAAACACCTTCGTCGCTGTTCACTACCTGCACTAACCACGCATGGTTTTTGAACTGCATGAATAAAATACAACATTTCGTCTATAAGCACCTCAAAGCCCGTTGCAGTATCATGATCTATCTAAATTGAGTTAGCCTCTGATATAATCACTGCCTTTGAAACTATTGTGACATGGCCTGTGAGACCCTTAAATAAAAAGTTAATCAACAATGTTTTGTTAATTGGTCATAATATTGCTACAGACATCCACCAGTCTAATTGTCCACCGAGTCGCACAAACACACCAATCCACCGAGTCGCACAAAATGGCACCTAGTGTACTAGTGTAGTGTGCCATTGAGTGTACTGTTTCCAAAACTGGCACCCCAATAAACAAAATGAATATCCAATAGAGTTACATACCATAATTTTATAAATGATTATGTTTAATTAGGTGATATTCAATGAAGCATTCAAGCCCAACACTCAGCAAGTATGAAAAATCTAGAAGCCCTTTCTCGCACTATCGTGGACAAAGCAGTGACAAAGAATGTATCATATCCAGCACTGAGCACATGTAAGAGCGTCTCGGATGATGACATCAAGCCATTTCTGTTTCACAATGCTTCTTTCTCTTTTGTGCTCTTCAGCGTGTGAGAGAGCGTTTCCCAGCTCGAGCTCATAGTAGGACGGCAGCATTTCATTTCCTGTATTTTTCAGTCTGTGCGTTCTATAGGCATCAGGTACTACAAAGAATGGCACCAGCCCAAGCCAAGAGTTCATAAAAAAGCCCTAGCACCTTCATGTACTCTCTGCTTGGGCTGGTACTATTTATTTAAAAAAGGCACATACTCCTTGTCGGTGCTAGTAGTTCGGTGGTTAAGGCGTTGAATTCACAATCGGATGGATGATTGGTATCCAAGTTCAGCTGGCATTTTTTTATACTGCTAGAATTTTTTTGTTTTGACTTCTGTAACTGAGGAGGCATCACACAAAGTGCTCAAGGCCAGCCTGATTACACGCTCCACGTTAAAATTAGGATAAACAGAGAACAAAGTCGATATGTACCTTGTTTTGTTACTTTCCTGCCTTTTTTGTATTTTCAAAGCACAATACAGTATACCACAGTCTTGGTATATAATACTCCTCTTCTATCCAGGGTTGCTTTATCATGCATTGGATCATCATAATGTGGAAGAAAGGGGACGATGAAGGAGTCACTTTTTCCCGAAGAGTCTATAAACCTATTTGCTAAATTTCCAACCACCAGGGAACATATGCTAGAGTCGATTGTAGTTAGGTGTGCCGCATGCTTAAGTGCACTAGTATGTTGGAAAGACTACCACCACATACAACCTGTATCGAAGCATGGTTTCCCTGCGGGCCCTGGTAGTCACAGTATGATGACTACCGGTTTGAATCCCAGTGCTATGCTGTTTTTATACTGTAACCAAGGGATTGTACAGGAAGTGCTGGAGGTCATTCCTATAACAGATTTCGTGTTAATGAACCAGTATAAGTCTGCTGGTGATGGGGGTACTGTGGTATCTTGCACCATTCCAAGCCTACCATCTAGTCCCAACAATGCTTGCAACAATAATGTGGTATATTTATGAACACCTTAATCATATCACCGCAGTAACAGCCACAATAAATTTTCTACATTAAAACATGCATGGATGAACACAAAACACAAAAGCGTTGATCAAATGCTTACCGTATAACCTACACAAATTTTCCGAAGCTGGCATGCGAACAAAAACAAAATAATGTAAGAACAAGTTAACATGCCTTCTTATTTCTTGTTTTCTATACTCGGTTGTACGGATACAATGAGCTTGAGTCCCCAATAAACCATCTGTGTTCGACCTAAGGTACCGCAATAAATTTAACTATCCACACCTCAAAACAAAAGATACGGTAACACACACTCTAAATTTGAAGCTGCCCATGCACGGTTTTGTGCTAACTATCTGCATCAAACATATTTCAACGCGTGAAGGATGGAAAACGAAAAAATAAAAGAAAACAAATTGATTGCTAGCGTTTATACAGCCTGAGATTAGCCTGTCATCGAAATATGACAACATTGTTACATGCAGTAGACGAGCAACCTAGCCAGAACGATGTTCATCCAGATTTAGAACATGAATTCGCTGTGGTGGAGCCATGGCGTTGTGAACCTCAAAGCGAGCGAAAGAAGGTATGGTAAGGTGAAGTGTTGTCGGTAAGCACCGTGTCAAGGGAAAATTGCAGCTCGAAGGGGAGGTGAAGAGAAAACAAGTGAAATGTTAGTAGTGCGTGCACATAATTACCTATACAGTCGCAAAGGACAGATTCACACAAACCATGGCTTCTATTAAGCCTTATTCACACACTAGCACTGCTCAAGACCACAGCGACCAAAACGACAGCAGTGACCCAGGACGACTCGTCATATCATGTAGTAAGGTACGTTACTGGGCTAGTTGGTTTATCATAACACATATAAAATAGCGCAAAAAATACAAGGACAAGAAGTACCTTACTTCACCTTAATCTAACGTACCTTACTGGATTATATTTCTCCTACAATAGGCCCTTTTTTATGTTATAGCGCCTGTCCTGTTTACTTCTTGACCTTGTCTTTTTTTTATTTTTTGCGCTGTTTTATATGCGTGGTCATATCATGCACGCGCATACGCTTATATCTTTTGTCTTTGTCATTGCTGTTGTTTCAGCTGCTCTGAGCAACGCTAGTGTGTGAGTCAGGCTTTATGTTTATTTTAGGGTGCGTCTCTACCCTCTCCCTCTCTCTTTCTCTCCCTCCTTTGTCCTTTCTTTCTCACCCAGCCCCACGTCGAGGGCATGCAGTTTAGAGAAGCTCGTTTTAGCGAATGCTTTAGAGAAAATGGCGGTTGCCGGCATGCTATTTCTGATTGATTAATTAGCCTCGGCGATGAACTCTTGGCGGTAAACCCTTGGGGGTGCACGCTCGAGCTTGAGATTATATTCAAATTTCCCCGAGCGTAGCGAGCGGTGACCGCGCGTAGCGCGGTTTTTTCAGAAGCCTAGCTTTCGTATTCTCTATACTGTGCTTCTTTAAAACGTACTTCTTCCACTGAAACGAGCTTCGATAAAACAGCGTTCGTTCAACGGTAGTCAACCCGCCCCGCGCTATTAAATTTTACGCGTGTTGAAACACTGTAATATAAGAGTGCAAGCTATCGTTCAGACACAGAACTGCTGCTGTTTATTAAAAAATGCGTTGCGCACCGCCAAGTCCTTCACGGTGCGTCGTCTAGAGCGTCTCAATTCTAGTCACTTACTTTCTGCTGGGCAACCAGGCGTTCTTTTATAATAATCTCATCCAATTCCGACCATACCGGTTGAAAAGTCTCCCGTTAAGCGCTGTTTCAAATACCAGTGGGTGCCGCCATTATTTTCGGTGCACACAATCGCGTTGCCACGGAAATGTCATCGCAACGCGGTTGTTTGCACCGAAATTAATGGCGGCGCCCACTCACTAGGCTTCCCATTGGTCAAGAAATGCTCGTCGCGGCTCGTGGCCACGCCTACTTCCGTTACACTTCGCTCCATGCATTGGGGATAGGGACGCCACCTCCTGCCCATTATAACCTCCTTGTCTGTGGTAGTGTGCGGGGTCCGGCATGCCGGCGCTGGATATGTGGTTCTACAAAGCGCTTGTGCGTTCGACGCTGCGATGATTAGAACGGACGGGACGACATTCGTTTGCGACCGTAACAAGAAAAGTCGACGTTGGAAGCATTCATAGTGCTTTCACGAAGTCGTTCATCTCACGGCGGTGAACGTGCTAAACCCAACCGCCAAAGAAACAGCTCGCAGAGCTCACTGCTGTTTTACTGGGTTTTGTGGTCGCTTCAAGAAATGTTCGGGTTTGGTAAAAGTGCGTTGAAAGGCTTGTGTTGTAAACTAAAGGGAGAGCCGAATATAATGCACTGTGATTTGCGTCCCAAAGCGATATGTGTTATATCCTGCTCGCATGATATTCTGCCGTGAGAAAATTGGAGTTTATTAACCATATTATGTTTGCCTGTTATGCCTCACACACGACCGGTATCGCAGCGCGCTCACAGTCGAAAACGTGATGAGTTGACAACTCTTTCCAATCATTTGCTTTCGTTCTTTTCTGCAAAAATTAATTCGTATACTTCTGTTTTTTTTTTACATGCCGATGCGTAGAACAATTTACATCACAACCGTTATTTCATCACGTTGCGGGCTTAAATTTCGCTCAATCGGTCATCGTACGCTGTAACATCTTTCTTTTTTTATTTTAATGCACTACCAATGTCAAGAAGTTTTACTTCCGCGATTGGTGAGACAATGTCAGAGCGTCTGAACCCAGCAGTTGTGTTCGGCTGAAAAGGATCCCGAGTAGCTCTGGTGGCGAAGGGAAAGGGGGTGCTCTGCTGAATCAAGGACAAAGGAGAGAGGCGACTACACGAATTTACCAGAAGTCTTGCTGCAAGACAGTGGAATCCAGTATATTAACTTTTCTTCGCATTTGTTAAATGTTTCAAATTATTTTCGCATTTCTTTTCTAGGCTGTCTTCTCTATTAACTTTTTGTATAATAATTGGAAGTTTCCTCTCACACGTGGACGGTGTGTTGCAATCATATGACAACAGTTTTTAATGCGGTGAGAGAACCCGCAAGTGTAGGGAATGGTGAAAAAAATCTCTTGGGTCTTTTTGTTTCCTTTTTAATTTTCCTGTTTGCGGCGTAGAGGCCGCCATTTTTACTAGGTATGTGGGGTACCTTGCTGTCCCTAGTAACATGGCTTGGTTCTTTAGGCGGCCCTCCCCATTTTGAGGACAAGACTTTACCAGTGGGGGTGACATGACCGACTTAATAATTGCGTGTAGCTGTCTTTAAATGCGAGATATTAAACGGAAATAAAGGTTTATTTGTTCTCTGCTAGTACATCCAGCAGGTATTTGTTTCTTTTATTTTTGTTTTTATATCTAGGAACTGTAGTTCATCGTTTCCTGTGTCGTCAGTGAAGTGTAATCCCAACGAATGCTCCTGAAAACATGACGTTCCGCTTTTTTTCTAAAGTTAAGAGGTGTGCAATGCGAGGTTATCATCTACGAAGCGAAAAATAGACAGGTCTCCTGAGGTCAATTAGCGAGTCATCATTGATTTGACAGCCACATCCACGGCACTTATTTGAAGTTCGCTCAGAACAGGAGCCACTGCGCGTCCAATGCACACTCCGGTTCTTTGATTGTAGGCATTGCCATGAAACTCAACAAGTAGCGACGGAAGCTACAACCTGAGTAGCTGTAGAAGGCCTCTAAGGCTTATCTCTGCGTCATTATGAATTTTTACAAGTCCTTGCTCAATGATCGCAAATTCAACTTTTTGAATCATAGTTTTCGTGTTAAGCGAGACGTAGATGTTTTTTTTTTTTATTTCGAGTGAGAACACTGCCATCCGTTAGTGATGAACTGAGCCCAAAGTCTCCTGGCAATCTCTAGAGTCTAGATTGTTGAATTCTGAAGGGATAAGAAACGCTCAAAGTTTCCACCTGAACGGCTTCCCTGGCCTATGAGTTTTAATTTTGAAAAACACCTCCAGGTGGTTGTTCTTTTCCTTTCAGATAGATGTACAAACAGACTCCAATTCGTTCTTTTCCAGTACCTCGCACACCTTCTCCTTAAGCTGTCGAGAGGGCTTCGATCGTTTTTTTAGAAAACGGTTTCTTTACCGCTCCTAATTATTCGTCATTATACGTTCCAGCACTCAACACTACTAAGTATCCTTCGTTGTTTGATTCCAGTAAGTGCAGGTCAAATGACTTCTTGCAAACTTGAGCGCACCAAGGACAAGAATTGGTCCCGCTGCGTCTCTGACACCATGAGTGACGCTGGATGAATAGTCGCCACCATGGTGACGCGAAACAGTCCCACGGCTGTGTTGAACTTCAGTTCTTGGTTGGGAACCGTCGCAGTTTTGGGTGTCAGATGCTGGTCGGATAAATTGAAAAAACCAGGCCCATCAGCCTTCCCAACATCACCGGCTTTCTTGTGGGGTGGTAGTAGTATTTTTTTAAGCTGATTCAAAAAAACCAAATGATATAGTCTCCGAAAATTCATGCTCTTTTCTGCGTGTAAAGGACGGATATATAGTTTTCGCTTCGCACAAGGTTACTTTGTAATGCACACAAATAAAATTCATAAATAAAGCGCAACATCATGGGTTCAGGGGCGTTCATTGGAATTACACTTTACCGAGGACACAGGTGAGGACAGACTAAAATAAGAAGGACTACAGTTCCTAGATCTAAATATAAAAAAACAAAGCAACAGAGACATGCTAGATCTACTAGCAGAGAACAAATAAACATTTCATTTCCGTTTAAAAGCTCGCATTCAAAGACAGTTAAACAAGGAAATATTAATTTGTTCATCTCATCATCACTGTTAAAGACATGTCCTCACTATGGGGAGGACAGCCTAAAGAACCAAGCCCTGCAACTAGAGAGCGCAGGGTACCCCTGTTACCTGGTAAAAATGGTGCCTCTGCGCTATTAGCAAACAAGAAAAGCGGAAGGGAAACAGAAACACCTAAAAGATTTCTTACCATTCCATGCACCAGCGGGTTCTCTCACCACATAAAAAACTCTTGTCGGATATGATTGCAAAACGCACTTTACGTGTAAAAACAAACATTCAAAAATTGAAAAAAAAAGTTAATGCAGAAGATACTTTAGAAAATAATTGTGAATAGAAACACAAAGAAAAAGTTCTCAAATGTGAAGAGGAGGTAGTGTACTCGATTCCACTGTCTTGTGGCAAGACTTGCGTTGGACAGACAGGGTGTTGTCTAAACGATCAACTAAAATAACACAAATATAAGCTTTCAGTAACAGGAGACCCACCCCTAAAAGCGCACCTGAAGAGCTGCAAGGGATGCGAGACCATCTTTAACAAAGCGGTGGCCATCGAAATGTATCCTGACCGGTTGGGACGGGAAGTGGTCGAGGCCTTTCTCATACAAAAAAAACGACAACATTGTGAGTCACAAATTTCTGAATTTGAGCAGAAAGGAGGAAGGGTTTTTCAAGAAGGATATAGGGAGCCTCGGTCGGGCGGAAGGGGGGGGGGAGGGGGATGAGCATGGCCTTGAGCCGGCAGGGGCGCTGTCAAGATCACGCGGGCTTTGCACGCAGGAAGAGAGAATAAAATTTTTGCGAGTTGAACGCTGTCCGGATCTGACGTTTTTTTTGTTGTTGTTTTTTTGTGTCACTTGTATCTTTTTGCGTTCGCATACAAAGGATGGATACTTCGTTTTGCCCTTTGCGTACGCGGGGAATTTTTATTGTATATCTCTATCGAAGCTTCTCTTGGACATACAGGAAATATTAAGCCACAAAAAGGGCTTTAAACTGTAAATATAAAGATTAACAGCGGCCCTTATTTTCAAAGTCATAGAAGGACTAAATTTCTGTATTTGAAGAGAAGTCGTTTAAATTTGTTTAGGGGTTCACGTTCGCTTCGGGTGGTAAATATTCTTTACTTCTATAAATTGCCACGCTAAATGTAAAAGGGAAACTGAGTACACAAGTCACGTGACGTCAATTTTCCAACTGAGTTTAGCGGGAAACTGATCTCGTGATGTCCGGTTATGTAACATCAATTTTCCTGCTAAATGTAGCAAAAAAATGCACGAACGGAGGGTCGGAAAAACTTTTGGGACGGATGTGTACACTTTGAAATCAATTTATGCTTTCATGAGCAGTCTAACGTTTCACAATCATGACTACGAGAGATTAGAGCACAAATAGGACAATAAGTTTGCTACAAGCATCTCAATATTGAATGTTCGCCAGCACACTTTGCATCAATGTCAAAAATACAGGCTCAAACATTGGTATGCTTGCTGTGCTGTTTTTAATATACATCAACGACATAGCGACTAAGATAGACTCGTCGATACGACTATTTTCTGCCGACTTTGTTCTTTACGCGCAGGTAACTAACCATGACGGCGTTATCATTTTGCAGGCCGATTTAACTTAGTTGTCCGAGTGGTGCCATCGGTGGCCAATGGAAATAAACGTAGATAAGACTAAACATATGATTCTTCCCACACTCCAGGCATTCCATCCAACTTTTGCAGAATAGATAAGAGCATGGTTGAACGTCCTTTAAATATTTAGGTGCCTTTTTACTTCCGATTTCAGTTTGAACACTCGTATGGATTATATAACTAAAAAGGTACTAAGAAAGCTAGGATTTCCTAGTGCCTTCTTGCGTTGCTCGATGCGTTGTTTGTTGTATGCCAACCATATCAAGCTAATCTAATTGTCTTGCGCCAGTAAAAATTAAGGCTGCAAGATTCATCCAGAGATACTACTCTCGCCATCAGAGCTTGTCTGCGCTCAAGCAATCCCTTACCATCTTAAATCTTGACACGCGACGAAAGTGTTTTCGCTTATCATTCTTTCACTTTCTTTACTACGGTGACTCATCATTCGCGTCTTCTCATGTTTGGCCAGCGCATGACACATCTACCAGTACCAAACATGCACTGAAGGTTGTACCAGTATTTGCACGTACAGTGACCTACCAAAACTCTCCCTTAGTATTGTCAATAAAGGATTGGAATTCGCTACCTGCATGCATAGCCACTTGAACAGAATCGTTTGCCTTCCAGACTGCAGTCTTCTCGCTCCTTGGAACTGAAACGGAATTGTAGCTTCCCCTTTTTCTTTCATTGACTCCTCTAGTAACTTCTTTCCGAAACTCTATTTTTTCTTTATTAATACTAGTATCAGTAGTTGGCATTTTTAGCTGTGTTTCTGAATCGCTGAATGTACAGTCTTTTGCTGACTTTTATGGTTCCGGTTTGTGAACATGTTCTAGTGATGGTTCCTAGTGTGTTTTACCTGTTTTTGTATAGTATTGTTGCTTTGTGTTGTATATTTGACTGATTGTAGAGCAACACCCCTATGTAATGCCCTCTGGCCCCTTAGGGATTCTGAAATAAATAAATAAATAAACCAGATTATTTTTTGAAATGTTAATGTCAGTGAAAAAATAAAAATACTTGCCGGTAGCAGACACCATCTATATCTATCTATGAGTAGGGCTCGCTGGTCGTAATTTTATTACTGAAACTTTTGAAAATCCTGTTTACCTTTTGAATCAAATGAAGGCAAATACTCAAACGTTGGCATCTGGTCTCAGTCGCAAAACCCATATTTCGGTGGCGAGTGCAGACATAGCGTTTGAGAATGCGTATAGTTTTTTTTTGTCGTTTTGTTTTTGGTGTTATACACGCGGTTTTCATTTTCTCGTTTACGCCCGGTGCGTTTTGTAAACTCCTTTAGCTTAGATCGTGAGCAATCGTGTTGTTATTAGTTTTCAGACTGTGTTTGAAAACAATTCTTATTTCGGAAGATTTTACAGACGCGGTGTACCACTTTACTGCCACGACTTCTGAGTTTGTCTTGTTGTCGTCTTCAGGTCAGCCTGTTCCAGATTATTCTTACCCTCATCTTGGTAAGTGTCATTCAAACTCTTCTCCGACTTTAGTGTATGCAAAACATTTGTCACACATAAACTAACCTCCACACCGCCATGGTGTTAAGAAACTTCAACAGTCTAGGAGTAAAGTTTATCCCAAACTTAAATATTGTAAACTACAAAAAAAAAGAAAGATAGATAATCTGTCACGTAAATACAAGTCAGCACCGGTCTCCCTCGGCGTGAAATATGGCGACCTCCGTGAAGCGGAGGAGGAATGTGGTGACTCGCTCTCCCAGTTTAGCCTCTGGACTTCCTGCCGTTGGCGCTTGGGGGTTGCCGGAAGAAAAAAAAGTGGTGCGAGACTTATGGCCCGCTCAAACTGGAAGCAGACATCCACTTCCAGTGCAAAGGCATTTTAGGGGTCCGTGAAGCCCTGCCTTATTAGTCAAACCCGATAATGAAAGCTGTATTTCTTTTGTGATTGAGAAGAAATGTTCCATGTCTGGAGTACGTTTCTTCGTGTGTATGCAAATGATAGAAGTTTAGTCCGTCGTTCTATCGATTTATTAAATAAATATCATAATTACTCTATACTTTTTTCTTCCCCTCACCACGAACGGGCTCCCCCATCATCTCCGGCGATTCACAAGTCCGCGAAACATCAATGATTGAGAACCACTGCTCTAGAGTCTCGGATTCTGAAAGGATGAGAAACGTTCAAAGTGCTTAGTTGTTGTTGAAGGAATATACCTAGTACCTTTTTGCCACGTGCCTACCTGGGGTACTGCGCACCTGAACGGCTTCCCTGGCTTAGGAGTTTTAATTTTGAAAAACACCTCCAGGTGGTTATTCCTTTCCTTTCTGCTAGGTGTACAAACAAACAGGCTCCAATTTCTTATTTTCCAGTACTTCACACACCTTCTCTTTAAACTCTCGAGAGGAGTTCGATCTTTTTTTACAGCGGAGCTGTTAAGGGGTAGTCTCCCCAGTATTGTGTCCGCGGGCAAACAACTGTCGACACATGATTCTGGACGGCAACCCTTCCAGCCTTTCCGTCATAAAAAGTGCTTTAAACAGTAAATATGAATATTCATAGCGGCCTTTATCTCCAAAGTCCTAGACTGCATAAAATACGGTATTTGAAGAGAGATTGTTTAAATTAGTTTAGAGAGCATTGCACGGTCGTTTCGGAAAGTGAAGAACCTCTCTTTCAGTAAATTTCTGCGCTAATTGTAAAAGGGGACCTAACTAAATACAAAGGTCACGTGACGGCAATTTTCCCGCCAAGTTTAGTGGGAAACTAATCTCGTTAAGACAGGTCTTGTGAGACCAAATTTCCCGCTAAATGTAGCGGAAAATGCAAGAAGGGAAGGACAGACTAAATTTTGGGATGGTGGTGTTCGGCTAGCAATCAATTTATGCTTTCATAAGCAGTCTAACTTTTCATAATAATAACTACGAGATATTACAGCACGGGCAGGACAATACGTTTACTGCAGGCATCTCTGTATTGAATGTCCGCCAGCACATTTTCTATCAATGTCAAATATACACGATCAAACCATATTATTCCTTGAAACGCTGTCATTGCCAGTGAGAAATTAAAACTTCTTCTCTGTAGCAGACACCATTTATTTCTAATTATAAGTAGGGCTTGTTGGTTGTCATTTTCTGATTGAAATGTTCGAAAATTATGTATAACTTTTGAAATACATTATATCAAATCCTCAAACGCTGGCTTCTGGTCTCAGTCGCTAAAACTGTATTTGGTTGGCGAGTGCAGACTTAGCGTCCGACATTGCACATAAACTTTTGTTGTGTTTTTGATGGTGTGAAACACGCGGTTTTATTTCCTCGTGAACACCCAAGGCCATTTAAACCTCCTTTACCTTAAATCGTGTGCAGTCGTGTTGTTAATTGTTTTCAAACTGTGTAGCAGGTATCTCTAAACTTTATATATAGAGACTTTTTTTATTTCGAGAGATTTTACACACGCAGTAAGCCACATTACTGCCCCAACTTCTAAGTTTGTCTCGTTTGCATTTGCAGATGAGGATCATGAAATTCTTGAATTTGCTATTGGTAAGTGTCATTCAAACTCATCTCTAACATTAGAGTATGAATAATATTTGTCACAAATAAATTAAGCTCCACACCTCTATGGCGTTGAGAAACTTCAATAGTCTAGAGTGCTGCAGATTATAAGAAAAGATGGACAATCTGGCACGCAAAATATATGTGAGGACTGGTCTCCCTCGGCGTGAAATATGGCGACCCCTGTGAAACGGAGCAGGTATTTGGTGACTCGCTTTCCCACTTCAGGCTCTGGACTTTCTGCCGCTGGCGCTTGGGGATTGCCGGAAGAAAAACGGGTGCCGGAGTTGTGGCCTGTTCGCACTGGAAGCGGACATACGTTTCAAGTCTGAACGCGTGTTTTCAACCACAAAGCAGCTGGGATCGCGTGGACGCAACGCGAATTCGCCTGCCGCTTCCTAATTTTTTCCTCCCAACCGCTTTTGTCAAACCGCGAAGCGCCAAAAAATTGCCACGCGGCAGGCTGGCGTGACGTCCGTGAATTCCGAAACAAGACGACACCCGTCGATCTTGGGACGTTCTAAAGTCGGTGACAAGTCAAGAACGGTCTAGAAGCTCCGCCCACAAGCGTAATCCACCCGTTGAAGTACCTCCGGAGTCGAAGAAATGATGCCCTGGAAACGACGCTTTTCACTCTCAGCAAAACTCTTTTAGCTACAAAGTACGTGGACGAAGTTTAGGTTTGATCTACCAAAGTGTCTTTAGGGGAGTCTCTTAAAAATAAGTAGGTGAAAGCGCTCAAGAGTTAATGTTTTCTTTGGAAAGGCTGAGGGACGGTTATATACGATACCTGGGTTTTCAATTTAAAAGTAAGGCTGGCCTTTGTTGGGAATCTGGAAGTCTAGCAACTGGCAAGCTAATCGCATAATCATGCAGATCGCCAGGGACGAAATCTTTAACGAGATTCGCGCTATGCAAGAGCTTCTGCCCGCCGTGATATCCAAACATCTAGGGCCAAACTATAATCGTCAGCCGTCCTTCAAGTTTCTACATGAGTCAGCCCGCAGCCTTCTGTCAGACTTATGGGATCATTTTCTTCGTCATCAGAAAAAAATCCATCAAGGTGACACCCAGAGTCAAACCAGAACCCCCCTCAACTTGTCCGAAGTGCAGTTATCCCCGTCTACAGAAAGCCTTCCAGCCCACGGGCCGAAGTATGCTACTGCGGTCGCCAACACCAGAGTCGACCAGCTGGCCGCGGTGAACGAGATCGCCGCCAAGATTCCGGAGGACACCTCTCAAGACTTCGTAGCGGCAGGGTCAAGAGCTGTGTGCTTCCATGGTGGGACAAGGAAAACTAAGAATGCTGCCACCGCAGCTATCGAGGAACTTTAGTCCGCTGAGCTAAGAGCTCTTCAAGCGGACAAGACGGGCAGGTTCGTCATCCTCAACAAAGAACAAATGCTGGAGAAGACCGACGAAGCGCTGAAAAAGAACTTTCTTCCTCTCAAGTCGAGGCCGTCCGGTTCCCTCAGGCCTAAGGTGAAGGCGCTCTGCGACTCCTCCAACCTCCCTTCTCTAAAAAGTGCCATTCTTGCTCCTGCTAAGTAGTACCTATCCATTTTCTTTTCTGCCAAGACACATAAGCCTGGAGTGCCTTTTCGTAGCATTATTTCGGAAACAGTGTGCTGGCAGAGGCCCTTGGTGATGTTCTTACAAAAACATCTCAAAACCTTGGACGTTCCTCAACCTTTCCGACTAAAGAATTCCGAGGACCTTATCCCAACGTCAGATAATTAGCATGCCGGTACGGGAACTGTTGGGGTGTTGTCTCTTGATGTAGTAGATTTGTATTATAGCCTCAATGTGAAAACCCTTCTGGGGTTCGTGTCTGAAGCTGTGCACTTAAGACGCGATATGGATTTTCAAAATTACTGTGGCATCTCACTCTCAGCATTTATTCAGCTGATTCGCCTGTACCTTCAGTCCACCCTAGTCGAACACGAGGGCAAAGTGTTCCTTCGAAAATCCGATGTGTGCATAGGGTCGTGCCTAGCACCCATCCCAAGCGAAATCTTTGTGTTTCACGTTGACACAAAGGTTCAATCAAAGCTTGAGCAGAAATTTCCCGAAGCCAGGGTTTATCGCTACGTAGATGATTATCTTATTCTTCAGTCCACTAATTCAAATATCGCAGCGATTGAAAGCGTTTTCCAGAAGAACTCCTTCGGGCTCACGTTCACAAAAAAGACCCCCTCATGTGAGAGATTACGGTTCTTTGATCTGAGATTGGTCCCCACCAGTGTCGGGATGTGCTGGTCCAATCAGGAGAGGTCTGCAAAGCCTGTTCAGCTGTTCAGCAGCTCGCACTCAAAAAACGTAAAAGAACTGGTATTGTCCGTAACCTTATTGCTGCTGCCAAATCCAATCGTGTCATCACCTTTCCGCAACTAGTCTGCCCAATCAGATAGGCCGCCTTCTCAAGACAGGTTACCCAAACGACTTGAACGAGCTTATCATCAAAAGACTTGTCACAGGGCCGCAATCGAAAAAGCCGCCTCCACAGTCCCGCTTCGCGTGCATCCCCTACATTCATAACATTTGGCATCGACTGAAATCAATAGCGCAAGGCTTCAAAACCAACGCGTTTTTCTCGTGTAAGTTTAAATCGGCATCTATTTGCAAAAAGAGTTAACAGCGCCGGACCGGCACGCCCTTGCCGAAAGAACCACAAAACCTGTAACGTTCCTTGCCGCAAAGAGTGTGTTTACTCAATTCTATGTCCTGTGATGCCCGATACATCAGCCAAACGGGGCGCTGCCTAAATGACCGCCTGAGAGAGCACGTGAACGAGGTTAAAAAAATGGTCTTTAACGGTTCAGAGGTTATTTACCACCCGATCGCCAAACACGCATCGGAATGTACTTCCTTCTCGGCCGTCCTTCCCTCGACTACAAGAATCGGGGGTCACCCCTCGAGGTATGGTAGGGAGATTCTAGAAGCCTCCGCCATGTGTCGATGCAAGGACAACATCGGTTCCCCTTCCATTGCCCTTTCGGGGAAAGAAATAAGATTTCTTAGTTCGTAGCTTTCTCCCCCCACGTTCCCGACAGCGACGTACCCTTGACGGCATAGTGCTCCTACTTTCGATCCCTTTTTTCATCCCCTCCCTCTTTTCCTGTATATAAGCAAACTCTTGGTGTCATTAAATGTTGTTGCCAGTTGGAAGTTTGTGTTTGTCCGTCCCGTCTCGTTTTCTTCCTCAAGTTTAATTGAGGACTATATTAACTTTACATTCACCTTATTCTGATCGTCAATATGCACAGCCTGGAATAACTGATCCAGTGTTACTGCGTAGTACAGGGTTCATGCGGGTCCTTGAAATCCTTGAAAACCCTTGAATTTAAAAGTAGCGTTTTCAAGGCCTTGAAAGTCCTGGAATTTTTACAGATCCTTGAAAGTCCTTGATTTTAGAGTTTGACGACGACATTTAGCAGATGTTTATGAACGCCTGGCCACACTGGAATCAGTTTCGGTTTCGAAGGGCATAGCCAGATTCACATCCAATCGACTCCTTTATGTAATTTTCGGCACGAGATCAGAAGGTGTGTAATTTGTGCGGTCGGAATTACTGCAGCAACTGCAAGTGAGAAATAATGCCTGGGAAATGCAAGTTCCAACGCTTAGTGGCTGAGCAACGACAGTTATAGGCACTGGATTGCACCGGACTCGCCGAATCCAAATTAGGCTAAATGCAAGCCTTGCTCGAAAACGTTCGACATCGCTGCTATGGGAGAGTCGGCACTGAAAAATCACATGAAAAGCGCCAAACACGACGCGAACGTGAAGGCGGCAGTGAGTAACCCGATCAAGAACTTCTTGGTGCCCTCTGTAGGCGAATCGTCCGTGAAACCAACGTCCGTGGATCCAACGCAATCACAGTCGTCGGGCTTGGACGGTGTGTGCCAGAAGCATGAGCTAGTGGCTGATGCAGAGATTCTGTGGACACTAACAGTAACTGCATCGCACTATTCCTACATGTCCTGTTCACAGACAAGCGACTTGTTCTGAAGAATGTTTCCCGACAGCGAAGTTGCTCGAGCCTTTTCCTGCGGA
Organism: Ixodes persulcatus; assembly: GCA_013358835.2. Classification (NCBI taxonomy): domain Eukaryota; kingdom Metazoa; phylum Arthropoda; class Arachnida; order Ixodida; family Ixodidae; genus Ixodes; species Ixodes persulcatus. Next base: position 1,367,667 of record JABSTQ010010521.1, read on the forward strand.
GAGCAGAAGTCTTTGTACGTCGCGTGCCACGGTCTCTGACCCTTTTTCTTATCTTCAATTGGCAGGTCGCTGTGGTAAATATGAAAGATACTTCCTACATCTCGCAGCGAATTAATTGTATGTAAGGCTGTAAACAATGCAGGTGGCATCTTGAATGTACAAATCACGAAGGAACTCGGGACGTCCGTGGCTTCTGCAAGGCACCATTACCGTGCTTTTTGGGAAGCCAAGAAGAAGCGGGAGCTTGAAGATGCAAGGCAGGTGAAAAGGCGCTGCATTGATGAAGAAGTTCAAAGATTGAGAAAGAAGAAGAAACTGGAAGTAGCTGTTGCTGAATTGACGGCTTCAGCAGACAATTATGCAGAGAAGGCAGAAGCCTCGAGTGACCTCGCATAGATCATGAAATCCAACAGCCTCAGGAAGACCGCCAAAAGCAAGGCACAGGAAATTCTGAACATTGACCTTGAAGTCCAGAAAAAGCAATGTGAACTACCATGAACATTGGACGAGTGCTTGTTTGATGCATATTTTTTGTTTAACATGTGGGACACGGCAACGTGTGTTGTTAATGTACTTCTTTGAATCTAGCATACAAAAAGGAAAGCCCCTTAATATCTTGTCTCGTGCAATAAATATTACATTTTTAACGCATTTAGAATTGTGTTTTGTCTAAGTAAGGCTCTCAACATGGTCCTTGAAAATATCCGGGTTGGGCCTTGAAAGTCCTTGAAAACCCTTGAATTTTCGTCTTCGAGGCCAGCATGAACCCTGGTAGTAGTTGTTGTTTCTCTCGGTTTTCCCACATCCTTCGGTCGCTTGGTACATGAATGCCGCATGCAGAAAAGCGCCGACGCCGTGTTCGTGCTAGTAGGTCCCGACAGCGCCCATAAATGCATGTATGAAGCTGTTTTAGAACTGTGCTCGATGACATAAATTGGGCCAAAAAACACTATCTGACCAATATTTTCATTTACGTGATTGAGAAATGTTCCAAACTATTTACTACATTATAATTATTCACAATATTTGCCCTTGCTATCAAGCGCAGAAAAAAATGCACTGGCGTTTTCCCGTAAATATGCATTGCCGGAAGTCAAGTGCCGACTGCTTTCTGTGGGCTTCAATTTGCAACACCACACTAGTGCCAGCTGAACCTCTAGAGAACAATATAATTACTTTATGTTTGTCCTTTACCCTCCGATCTGGAATCTTCTTGTTCTCTACCAATTCTCAGGTGGTTTCAGAAAATGAAATATATATTTTTGCAGTTCACCGCCGCACTTTTCCTAGCGCTGATTGTGTACTCTCATATTTTCCGCCGTCTTTTGCAGCTTGCGTCTATATGAGTTACTATGATTGAGAGCGCGTACTTTTATGCTCAATTACACGAGGTGCGGAAGCATGACAATGCCACGCGCCACTGTGACCTTATCGTTTCGTAAAGCTCGAGTTGTCTTTCTTGCTGATTCTTGGTACTTTCATGTCACTGTACAGACATGTCGTCTTGCCACTATCACCATGAATGCATGGGAGATGAGCTCTGTGACAATGGTAGCTGCAAGGGTAAGTATGAAGAAGCTCTACTTTTTTTTTTAGAATACCTTTGACTATATCTATATTTTTATACAAGTAGATAAATACATATGTATATACTGTCCACGTAAAGAGACTGCCATTTTGTGGTTTTAAAATAATTTCAAGGAGGCGCATTTCTTCAAGAGTTGCCTCTACTCCATGCAATAACTGCACTTGTATTATTTCGCTTTCGATTTAAAAAAAACAACATAGACGGAATTTATTACGTATTTTCATTTGACTTTGTCCATTTAGTTAGCGTACGTTAGCATGCATACAATAGAATGTTTATTGGTCACGCTTTACAATAAAAAATAGTCGGTCACCTCCTGTAAAACCACTTGCTAACCATACACTACACGTTTCATTTTGTTAACTTTTGTTTTCTATGGTTGTCAACCTAGTACAAGATTAACGAGCCCGTATGAAAAAAAAGAAAGAAGAAATCCTGCTTTCCGGTGTAAAGGTTTCGGTTTTGGTCAAATGTTTTGACGGTCTTACAAAAATGATGCGAAATATAAATGTTTTTCTTAAATACAGGTGTGGTTTTCAGCTACCCGAGATGTAAACCGTATCGATATTTACGATAAATTAGAAATGGCGGAGCACCCACCGATGACCCGCACTTACCGCTTCCGAGTGTGGTCCAAAGAACGGTGAAATAAATCCCCGGCCCGAATGCTCCAAGAAGTGTTGCCTGCACAAAGGTGCGGCTTAGATACCAACTTTTTTGTAATACAGCCCCTTGTAAGTGTGCGCGATTTATAAAACAGGGCGACTTTTAAACTGGGCAATATGGAACTAAAAAGTCATAGCAGTCTATGTTGAGTAATTCCAAGCAATACTTGCACAATCCTTGACAAACCGCTGTCACGGGCAACATTGGCGAAAAAGTCTAAAAATTGTTATGCTTCCTTTTATTTTAATAAATTATCAGTTCCTCGTGGGGCTAGGATAGTAGAGGGCATATTATAAACAGCCGAATTTACGAGAATTTCGCAACTTTAAAACTATCGCGAAAACTATATCCTGCGATTTATATTTCCCGATGGTAATTAATACGAAGCATCCCACTCCCATTCGCGAAGTTGTTTTACCCGCGATGTGTGCCTCAAGTTTACACTCCGCCAACTTTGTGAAATATTGAACCCGCGAATATAAAGACGTTTACAGTACAGGCTTTGGGAAAATATAAAAAGAAAACACACAACATGCACACTCAAACAAAGAAACGACGATACATTTTGATAACAGTTGTTAGAAATGAATTGACTAAAGTACTAAAACAAATATGACAGGTAAAAAAAATCACACCCAGCAATAGGCTGCAAGGGCGCAAACGCATACGACACTCAAACTAAAAAGAAAATGACGTTGAGTTTACTAGTCTTCATAACATAATTGCCTTCTTGTCATAAAGCAATGCAGAATGTACACAATAAATAATTATTTGGTTTGTGCGAGACATATTTGATGGATGCACAGATAACAATTATGACGGGCAAATGAACACACGACATAGACGTGACACAGGACTTTCAGCAAAGGTACGAACACATTTATTGTGCTAATCGCAGGTCATCATGACGAAAGGTAAGCACAAACATGCCGCGGACTATCGCCGCCCTGAGGAGCCGGGTGAAACTAGTGCGTATGTATGTATGTATTTATGCGGCGCTTGCTCTTTGCAAGGAGCGTCTTTAACACAGACACGGCCCCCTCCCCCCCCCCTCCCCCCAAAAAAAAGAAACAACAACAACAACAACAACGGAGTATTGTAATTTTTGAGTTTCATAGGTGGATCACCGACCAAGCCTCAAGCCTCCGCTTCGTGCACGTCACAAATGTGACGTGCACGAATGTGACGTGACGTGCACGAATGTGACGTGCAACTTCCATCTGCCAAGCAAGACTGCTCTCTCGGAGCATACAAAAAAAGATCCTCCTGGTTGAAGTGCAATCCTTCTTTGGAGCGGTTAAGCCATCCCAGGGGCACGCTCAACGAGTGTCCAAGGTCCTCAGGTCCGAAAAGTGGCGGCAGGTCCGCCTCCTTACCGATGTTCTGCGAACTAGGTGTCCTACCTACAACTGGTTTTCCAACCACATCGCAAGGACAAGGTATACGACGGAGAACCTATGGATTCAAAGTTTCCTCCCGATCTGGCGTCACCTCTTGGCAGCACATCGACTAGCCAAGGAACTTGAGAAGAAGCATCCGATCCAGGTGATCGGCAATGTAGAGATTTCCACAACAGCAAGACAGGTGCTGGAAAAAGGGCCTAAGTTCGCCATAGCTCCCAAGCTCGAGAGAGTGGACAACGTTGCTCTCGTAAGGAAGATAGCCGCCAAGGCCCCCCAAGAGAAAGGCCCTCAAATCATAGATGAGGGCATCCAAGCCTTTGAAAACCTCAAACACCAGGGAAAGGCAAAGGTGAGCTTCGGATCTACCATTCAAGAGTTACGAAGGAAAGACCTTAAACTTTGCGTCTCGGACAAAGAAGGAGGTTTTGTGGTTCTGAATTCAAACATCTATGAAGAAAAGTCCCAACAAGCGATTAATAAGAATTTCATCAAGGTAGACGATAAACGGGCAAAAGCAGCAAAAAGAACCATCATTGACCTGTTCGACCAAAATCAAGCCAGCCTTTGCACCAAGATCAAAGGAGCGGCAAATGGCCAGCTTTCGGTGTTTTTCTCCGCCAAAACTCACAAGGAAGGCATTCCTTTTCGGGCCATAGTCTCCGAAAGGACAACGTGGCAAGCATGTGTTTCCAGGATTCTGGCACAACACCTCTCAAAAATACATATTGAGGATCCCTTCCGGATTCCCAACTCAGAGCAAGTAATAACTTATCTTGAAGAAAAAGGAAGTAGTATTGTCTCGGGGTTTTCCCTGGACGTACAGGACATGTACTACTCCATCCCTCAAGCAAGGCTGCTGCACGTCCTCAGAGATACCATTGAAAATCAAGGCCTTGCGAAGTTCCAAAATGGAGCAGGTGTTAGCGTAGATACCTTCTTGGAGGTTTTAAGGGTGTATCTGTCCGCAACGGTAGTGACTTACCAAGATCAGCACTATGTCCAGAAGAGTGGAGTGTGCATCGGGTCCAAAGTGGCACCGTATTTGTGTGACGTCTTTTTAGGCGCGTCTGGGGTTGCTATACAGCAAGGTTTGAAAGATCCACGGGTTGCAGTTATTTTTCGGTATGTTGATGACTTTCTTATTTTATGTACCTCCGAAGTTGATGAAACATCAGACGGATGCCTTAACACCACTCTTAGGGATTTTCAAGCAAATTGCATGGGCCTCACCTTTACATACGAGCTTCCCGCTGATAAGTGTATCAGGTTTCTGGATTTGGCCTTGGACTTCCAAAATGAACACGTTTGTTGGAGGTACGAAACGCGATCGGGGAAAGGGTTCCTTCCCTTTGACTCTGAACATTCGAAACATGTAAAGCAAGGGGTCACCACCACAGCTCTCACAGCTAGCCTCAGGAAAACGTGTTCACATCAGATGGGAAGAAGCTTCGGGACCCAAATCTCCAGACTTCATGAGGCCGGATATCCGAGACCCTTCTTGGCCTCCATCTGTGAAAAACTCTGCCAAAACATCAAGAGATCCAGCCGAAAGGATGACTCTAACACACGAAAGAAGATTCCTAAATCACCTTTCGCGGTGGTTCCGTATATTCATGGTGTCACCCATAGGCTGAAAAAGATGGCCACAAGGCAGGGCGTCAAAGTAGTGTGCTCGGCACCCAACAAAGGGTACGCCATGTGCCGGAAGGTTAATCTAGGGGAGGCCAACAACACCGGCACCTGCAACACCAAGCATAAGAATAAGTACGTCCAATGCGAAAAGGGAGTAGTTTACAACATTCCACTGTCATGTGGGCGTGTGTATATTGGACAAACGGGAAGGTGCGTGAACGATCGAGCACGTGAGCATGCAGCAAACATAAGAGCCCTAGCAGGGCCGGGCCATTTAGCTGCTCATTGTCGAGCATGCACGTGCGAGGCAAAGCTTGAAATGGGAACCATCTTGGCTCACCACAAAGACCAGCTCGCCCGCGAGATACTTGAGGCCTTGGCCATCGAAGATAAAGAAGAAAACTGCGTCAGTTCACCATCTATTGCCCTACAAGCAAGCGAAAAAAGATTCCTTCGGCAAACCAGTATTCGAGATGGCACAGAAAGATCAAGTAGCAAGAACATGAAGGCAATAATAGAGGAGCAATAACACTAAATGATGGAATAAGTTCCGAGAAGGTAGACACAACGCCAGGAGACAAAGAGAAGAAAACGAGAATCAGTATTAAATAGTTGGTAGTCCAGCGATAGCCTGTCTTCACTCCTTTCTTCCTATTTTCGTGGTTCAGCTGGTTTAACCGTTGTAATCACAAATGTGGTTTCTTCTGTAAACCCAAGAGCTCGCTAAATGCGAGTAACGACGCCTGCTGCAGGTTACAGTACTGGACACACGAGAAGCAAATGTTGTAAAGTTTCGTCCGTTGCTTTTAGTGTCATATCTTCTTCTGAACAGATGGGTAGGAAAGGCACCACCGCGAGCCTCGACGAGGAGTCGATTTCCCAACGTATTTCTACACCAGCGGATAGGAGCGATGTCGGTCTTGTAAGGCGCGTAGATGTGCATCGTTGAATGATCTTGCATGTTTTCCCTCCAGCGGTCCGCCTCGACAATCTTTATCTGCCCTCTAACTTTGGCAACCCAATATTTCTTTGTAGATGGCTCGTCGGTCATTGAGAAGGCACCTTATTTCGTCCCAAGTCGAATGATTCGACGCCTCCATGTTGTGTGTACGTTTTTTAAATGAAGGTATACGAAACGCCTCCTCGCCCAGCAGTCTCCTTTCTTATGCCGAAGTCGGGAATAATGTTCAAGTTTGCTTCTGGCTTCACGCACATCGAAAGCGGACCATCCAAGATCTCCTTGAACAAGTTGATTGGCAGCCCTGCTGTGGCATCCTTGTGTCTGGCGTCCAATCTCTCTTTGTCGTCTTTCAATGTATTTCAGGGGTCTCGCTGGGTGTATACGTAACATTATTGGCGAAAATCATTCCCGGTACAGCGACCGCTCTCCAAAGTTATCGCGTTATTAGATGCCGTTCGCAGCTTCAAAGGCTTTTTCGACAATGCAGGTTCAGCTTTCTTAATGCCGGTGCCTTAAGATTTTCATGGAGTTCTGTTAGATAAACTTCGGAACATGTCATTGTAACACCAAGGTATCTGTATCGGGTACTAAGGGGAAGTGCATTATTCTGGATGGTAAGTGATTGAAGGCCATCGCCCTGCCCGGAAAACAACACCATGGCTGACTTCCTGGCATTAAAATACACTCGAAGCTGAGCCGCTTATGCTTCGCAGGTGGTCACAGTACCTTCATGTCCACCACAGTGTAGGCCATCAGCACAAATCATCGGCGAAATGCAAGCTCGGGGAGCAGCCATTTAACCATGTCCCCATGCTGGGTGTGTTGTAGAGTGAAACCGATTCCTGTTTTTTCAGTGCCTTCTTCATGCCGGACGTATATAGCATATACATAACGGGCGATAACAGGCAGCCCTGACGTAGTCCCCTGTGCACAGGAACATCCGCAGATTTGGCCTCGTTGAATGTTGCCATCGCGTGGTTTCCATCATAGATACGCTGAATCAATCTCACCCAGGGTCCCGGTATTACGAGTTGTTGTAGCCTACCGATTAGCAACGAATGTGGTACACGGTTGTATGCTCTGGCTTTGTAAAAAATACAACATATAAGATTCCGCTTTTCCACCCGAGCGATCTCTATGCATTGAGTTAGAGTGAACAAGTTATCATCTAGTCGACGATCTCTACGAAAACCGTTTTGCAGTTCCGTATGAACACCAGCACCTTCGGCCCAAGATGAGATTCGCCAATTGATAATTGTCGCAAACACCCTGAATGCCACAGCCGTGACCGAAAGTTGGCGGTAGTCACGCAGATGTTGTTTTTTGCCACCTTTCTTCAAAATAAACGTGACTCGACAGCGCCTCCAGTCACTTGGTATATGGTCTTCGCCGCGAATTATTCGGCTAAACAGGAGTGCCCAATATTCTCATGAATCTGGTCTCAAGTTCTTCAACTTTTTTGCTGATATTCCGTCTAATCCCTGAGAAGTATTTCCGCTCAAATGCTCGAGAGAACGATCGACTTGCACCCGTCCCACTAGGGTTGTAAAATCATCAGTAGATGTCGATAATGTGAGGCTTTTAACGAGCAGGCTCTGAACGTTCCTTCCTTCTGGCGAACTTTCGAGATACATAGCACCAAAAAGGATTGCAAGTTGTTTCTCAAGCAATTCCCTAATATGCTGAACCGGACATCCACTGTCGTAATCCAGCAGTTCTGGAGCTTTGTCCTTGTCGTCTAGAGATCCCATATATCTTCAGAACTTTTCTAGTGCTCTCCTTCCGCCGTTTCTTATGTCCGCCATCACCTTACAATCATGTGCTTGTTTTTTCGCTTCTGCGATATCTTGCGCTCCTGCTTTGCATTTGCGATACCCTTCTCATAGTTGTAGAGTCACAGAATTATTTTCGAGTCTTTAACGCTCGTCTGTGTTTCCCGTTAGCGCCTTGTCGCATATGAATAGATTTCTAAATTGCAAAATCCCACCACGGCACGAGTTTTCGTTTTCTTTTGGCACTCTTCACGGTGGAATATCCAGCGATGATTATTCTAAGTGTTTTTGCATAATCTTCATAGCTGAGTGCTTGCACGCGCCGAGAACTTTCGTCCAAGATCGGAACGACAGCATCTATGTCTTTTTCGTGTAGCCAGTTTGTAATGTTGCGCTGTGTACTATTTCGAGTTTTTTTATCAGTGGTCAATGCCGAAGAGTAGAAAAATGATGTTGTGGTCCCTGCTGACGCTCCACTTGCCCTCCTAATCAACAACTATCTTTTTGAATATGAATCCTAAGTCTATTCGACACGAGCGCATTGTCTATGCAGGTCTTTCTGTCTCGCACAGTCCAAGTATGTTGTGCCTTACACACTCTTAAAAATAAGCTAGTAAAAAGCTAGTAACTGCAGCAGTTACTACACCTTTCTGACCGTTACTACCTTTCACTAACTATTTACTACCTCAAACACGCGATAGGTAGTAAAACGTTAGCAAATGCAGCCATTACTACCCTTTTTGGACCGTTACTACCTTTTTACTAGCTATTTACTACCGCGAAGGCGCGGAGAAGATGGCGGCGCTTGCTTCATACCCGATTGCCAGCGTTAGCGACGTACTTGCTGTTTCGGATCGCAGGGGGAGGTATCCACACGCAATCGTAGAGTCAAATATTGTATGAGGACCATGTTTAAGGGTTAAAGCTGACTTTATAACGATCCCAGCCTCCGTACCAGCCCGACGTGGAAGCCAGCGCTGCAGCGAGCGCAGCAGCCATTGTTGATGCAATGGCCATGCGGCTTACTTACCTTCTTTCTCGTTTGCATTCGTTGTGAGCGTTTATATTTTCATTTTGGTTTTAACTGGTATGAAAATAGCCACGTAGCACACACTAAAAACGTTTCCGAAGACAAATAAAAAAGTTCATTCCGTTTTTTTATATTTTTTTTTAAACTAATGTTTTTCTTTCAAAAGAGACGCTTGGCAACATTGTACGACAAGCAAGTTGGGGCCAGTCGGAGTTCGCAAGACGCTAATTTCTCCGAAGTGAAGCTGTCGTTTTTGCCTTGTGTCATGTGCAGTTCTCGTGTTCCCGTGTTGGAGTGCATAGTAACGTTCGTGCGCTCGACGGGGCGAGTCTGTGCGTGAACCGGGACTGCTCTGAGGATAGTTCTAACGAGCCGGTTCCGCTGTCACTGGATTGGGTTTCGAAGTCCAAGAAGCTTTTCTCTGCCTCCTCCTACTTGACACTGAGAACTTCTTCACGGTTTGTGTGTGTTCGGTGGTTGAATGATTATGATTGAGCTGTCTTCGGTCGTGACAGTGCACTGTCACAACCGTTGATCTGCGTCTTAAATTGTGTATGTAGCTTTAGGACTAATGGAAAAAAAATGTTTTGGCATTCTACGAGTCTTTCTGAATTTGCTTATGTCTTCCCCAAAAACGCGAGCATTTGTCAGTGTACTACAAAAATTAAGATGCGATCTGCACGCGGTATTAATTTTGCATGCATTTTGTAGCGCAGCACGCGAAAGGAGTGCAGCTGCCGTCGTACTCCCCGTCAATTACAGCCTTCGTTCGCCGTGGGAGGCGGCAAGAAAGCACTCTATCGCCGACGGCGACCACATTCGTTTTAAAAGCTGAACCGCATGTAATCGATCTAGCGAGCGACGTGACGAACGACGGAGACAGCGACGAGCGACGGCGATTTCTCACGGTCACCCGTCGCGTCGCTCGGTTTTTTTTAATTTCTAGGAAATGTCGCTCATCGCTGTGGCCGCTTGTTCCCGTCGCTTTCATGCGGTTTGCCTCGTCGCGCAACTGACCTAGCGACTGCGAAGAACTGACGTGCTGATACACGACGACAAGTTTGCGCACACAAATGGTCATTATAAAAGAGTTAAGGACAGTCAAGAAAGTTAGCAGGGGGTAAGTGGCCGAGTGGGCTAACGCGTCTCACCTCGTAAGCTTGGGGTGGGAACCTACTGGGTTCGATTCCCGCCCGTCAGTTAGCGATTAGAGTGATCGTGTGTTTGTGTTGAATCCATTGTGTCGATTGTGTGCTGAAAATGGGGTGTGCATGCCTATATATATCTACTTGCGAATGTGGAAGAATGGAAATAAACTATAAATAATCGGCGTCCTTTTTTGTGTACATTTAATTGGACGTTGACTAGCGCCACCTGGATTACTCATTTCCAGTTTCAATTTTCGTTGCGCCTGCCACCTGGTGGTAAGTGGCATAACACCACACTTTTTTTTTTTTCACCGGAAATCACGTGACTAGTTGCTTTTCCGGTCTTCCGTCGGGAGCGGGAGGTTGCGCTAGTTACTAGCTAGAGGTAGTAAAATACATGGATTCTACTTTGAGGCTAGTAATAGTTACTAGCTTCTTGACCTAGTAGCCTTTACTAGCTTGACCGTTACTACCTAAGGTTACTAGGTACCTAGTAACATATGTGACAAGCGGTTACTTGCTCTTTCCTAGTAAATACTACTAGCTTTTTTTTAAGAGTGCAGTCTTTTCTTAAGTTCAAGATCAAGTCAAGGTCCTCCGCCAGCTGTGTCATAATTCTGCCGTTGTTATCTTCTCGTCCGTCCAATTCAACCACGTGGCCGTTACAATCGCCCAATATAAACACAGCGAGACCGTGGTCTATGTTGTGGATATCTCGACGAACACATTCGAGGATAGTAATGTTCTCTTCTTTGCGGTTGTTTCCCATCGAAACATTAACAGTGCATACCGTTGTCGGAACATTACCTATTTTCCTTGTATTCATAGGTGTTCCCTACAATCTTCAGATTTCCGAAGCCATGCTGGTTCATTACTTGACCAAAGAGGTTCAACACCTCCAGCACCACTGGACACACGCGACGGAACCGCCACACCGGGGAAGGAAAGAAAACTAGGCACGCAAGCGCTTGGGACGATGACAAAGAGAGGGCGGTGCGAGCCTCAGTTTTTGTTGACGCACACGAAAAATGTACAAAACCGTAGCCACAAACAGCTTCGTTTTAAAATTCTGCGCTCACACCAACCGACTTTCCAAGTTAACTGCAGGTCTGTTGATGAGCACAGATGCACTAGAGCGGCTGTTGAGATCTGGCGTTTCTGGTTTCTGGTTTCTGGCGCAGCCAGAAACTTTTATTAGTCGGTGTTCTACTTTTCTGCTAAGGCCCAAAAAAAGCAAGAAGAGGATAGAAAAAAAAAATATTCAAAGGCTTTATTGATTCTTATTTTTGGTTTGTACGAAAAGCGGCTGTTGCAGCTTCACGGGGTCGCATATTCTGACTCAAGCTGTCAGAAAAGCAACACCGTAAAAGATAAAACCTTAGATGAAAACACTAACACGAGCATAGCAGTGCACAGCTGTAATTGATATATATTTCCAGGAACTAAAACAAAAACAAAAGACCAAATATTCACTGCACTCATAGAGACTTCTAGCACGAAACCAAATTTCAAATTCGTTTTCGAAAGTGCTCTGTGCACGCAACAGGTGGGAATTTATATTGCCTGTAATATAATGCTAGTTAATATTTTCTTTGATTTTCCAAATATATTGACAGCATATTGAAGCAAAGCCTTAGCAGGTATGTGGTACCAGTATACTCCACATCTCGCGATTGACGTGTGAAATATTTCGGTATAATTTTGACAATCATGGCAGTGCAGAAAAAAATATTGTTGTAATTCCTCATTATTACTCGACAGCAACTGAAATGTATACGCCTGGTCAATAGGAAGTATGTCATTTCTTTCTCTAATATACATACATTAAAGCGCTTACACAAGACGCACATTCGACTGATATAAAACAGCTTGCTAGATGACTGACACAAAAATGGCAAAAGAGAAAATTTTACTTTTCCTTAATTTTATTATAGATGGACGTAAAATATGCGGGTTTAACTTAAGTCACACCACAGCAGCGAAGGAACACCGTCGGTCTAGAGCCAGGAAAGGGTAGTCCGATTTCACTGCACAGTTTTCTCGGGAGGGGATTCAATATTGGTTGGTTATGCCTCCTCAAAACCTGAATGACTTAAGGCTTGGAGCTCTCAATAAAGGCAACCAGTTCTTTGAAAAAAGACACGTGAAAAGGAGTGGCATTGTGGACAATAAAGGCTATAAACCGGCTTACCGTCTCTTCCATCGAAGTCTTTTTGCTGCCTGAATCAAGGTTCTTGGTAAAACACAAAACGCACCCACTTCTATGCCTTGATGGTGCTCGCAGAAAAAAGAAATAGCAACAAAACAAATCGAGGGGGAGGAGGGCGCCCCTCCACTGGTTGTGTCCCTGGTGAGGACGGTTGAGAAGATTAGTATCTGTGCAGCGGGAAGTTCCAGAACGTTCGATTGCTGAACACGTTTGCTTCCTATGCTCGCTTAAGAGAAGTAGACCAGAGCAATGCTACCTTGAGACTCGTTTGCTGCTTAGAGCATTGTTCGTTTTATTGTGATTTTGTTTAGCTCCAGTTCTTTCTCTTTCTAATGGTTTGCTCTTTTCATGTTTGTGTCCAGTTATTTCTTGCAAAGACAACAGCGAGTGCCCCGGAATTGTGACTTGTCAAAAAGGCGTGTGTTTGGGTGAGTGCGATACAGCTCATACTCATGATGTTTGTTTTTCAGTAAACAAATATGTCCAGTCCACAAGAATGATAGGGTAGGGATATTTTTCAATCAAATAAAAATATCTATTTCCCCAGTTTTTCAAGAAACAGGACGCCGCCATTTAATAATTGTTACCTTTATTGTAGACTTTTTGTTTGGTTAGCGCGCTCTAAAAGATAGGCCATAAAAGTTCGCAGTATTTTTAATTTACTAATATAGTTTTCTTGCGAATAACGAGTGGTTCATGGACAAAATAACGCGCCTTTTTACCTTGGTTCGTACGCTTTCTTTATTGCATCTATTCCTATCAAAACATTCACAATGCCTTTACCAGAAGTTTCTCACGCGCGAAGCAGCGGATCAGCACGTTGGTTGTGTACTAAGTATACCGCACACCGGATTGGTTCTATTAAACTTTCGCATTCTTTTCAATCTAACACCGAGCATGATGAAAGATCGTGCTCAAAGGGACAAGGACAAACGAGGAAGGAACACAGAAGACAGGCAGGCGGGTATCTGACTCGCCTGTATGTGTTTTGTGTTCCCTCATTCTTTGACCTTATCTCTTTGTGCGCAATCGTTCATCATGTTCATGGTTTACCAACTCGCCCGGCTTACCAATTTACAACAGACTAACACCATTTCTTGTGTAGTACGACTAGCTTATTGTTTGGTGCTTTCAAACCAAAAACATTAGATATAAATAAATAGTTTTGCTTTAATTTAAGCACCCCATATGTAGGTGCAGCATTTTCGTCTTGATCACCCGGTTCGTTATATCGAAAGGCTATCCTCTTTCTAAATTAGAAGAGAATTCTCCAGCCACAAAATCGCAAAAAGATGTTCCGACGTTTTGAACCTTACTTGGCTGCTCTTCAGGGGTGACTTTAGGTCGTATGGGGCACCCACAGCTTCAACCTCTTTATTTTTGTAGATGAGGAAACATTATTTTCTTTTTTTAGGTGGCGTTTTGGTCACTGTTTTTTTAACGTGACGTAGGCCTTGCACGTACACAGACGGTAAGGAACTTAGGGATCTGTTGAGGTTTTTCGTCATCTGTTGGATGTGCCAAGATTCCAAGAGAAGCCTTTTTCGGAACTTTGGCTCTGTGTCAATAATGTGAGCATGAGCGAAGTCAATTGGATGGTCAAGCACTTCGCAGTGTTCAACCACTGAGCCGCGTTCCCGTTGCTGAGCACTGCGAAGCGCGTGACCATCCGATTGACTTTGCTCATGCGCACGTCATTGACACGAAGCCAGATTCCTGAAAAGGGCTTACACTTGAAATCTCGGCACATCCAACAGACGCCAGGAAACATCAACGGATCCCTAGGTGCCTTATCGCCTTTGTTTGTGCAAGGCCTACGTCACATTACAAGAGCAGTGACCAAAACACCGCCAACTTAATGTGCAAGATGTTTACCTTCAAATATACTCTTTCTTTTCTCTTGCTGCTAGTAAATTGTGTCCATCCTGAAATTTGTGTGTTTTTTTCGTTGGCGGGCGTATGCCCCTATTTGTCGTGCCACTCTCGTGTAGTACACGTTGAAAACATGTTCTGACCTCTGTACATTGTGTTACTATGAAGCTCTACGACGCATTTGCTTCTTTTAGAAGAATTCGCAAAAATACGGTGTACTAGCATCACCAAGTTTCAAGACACACTTGCGTGTTTTGAAAATATTTCATGAAATGTTTTTCGTTCCGTCCGGTATATCACGTTTGCCGATATGTTCGAAGACCGTACGATGTTTGCGAGTTCGAGTGTACAGACGATGGCTGCACAGACCACCAACCGAACGTTCCAGACAAGCGCGTACTTGTGGGTTTTGAATACCCGATGTGCAAAGGCAGTGACGTTTTCATCACTCAGTGAAGACTCTCACGTCAGCGGATCGATCCTCAAAGCAGATGATGTTACATATGTCGGAGAAAGCCTACCGAGATGTAGGGTACAGATAAACTCGCTTTTGAAGATATTTGTGATAAGGGATGATGAAGAGCTCGTGAACACTATTTGGGGAGCAGACTTCTTGAAGACATGTTGCGCTGACGACCTGGCATTCCGCTTCCACGCTAAAATTAGAACGTAACGAATTGCATGTTTATTCTTTACATAGCATCCAGGTTCTGACTCTGTTCGAAAGGATTCTAATTGCCCGCCGGCCCGTGCCATCTGCCCTTGCAGCATCGCCGTTTTCATCCTCCGGTTTACTACACAGCAAATATATATATAAATATATATGAAGGATTTAATACCCTTCAACCTCAGGGTTAAAGGCCTCATGCGCGACAGCAACATTGAGTGCCGGCGCTGAGTCGTCCTGGTGAAATAAATTGGGGAGTGTCGCACGGTATTTGAACATCGTCGTTGTTAGCTGCCAAAATAGTAAAAGACAGTTTTACATTACAGCTTGTTGATGAAGTGCGGAACCGACTGGTGTGACATACTCATTTTAGCGTCCTGGACATGACATGACGCATGCGTACATTAGATCCTTATCGATGAGTTATACACCACAACTTTGCTTTCAGTGCCCCGCGGACGAGTATTTTGAACCCCGGCGCCAGTTGTGCTTGCAAATGAACCTCCCGTCTATAAACAAATTAATCTTAAGGGAGCTAGGCTAGGACCACTAGAAAAGAATATGACAACCTGCTACGTGCATGGCATTCTGGTACTTGCGAAGGAATAGTCAGAAATGCTAATGAATCCGGTTTAGGTGTGTTAGACAGAATCGGCAACGTTAGCTTAACATTAAGACTGTGAAATACAAATTTAGTCACACAGAATTAGAGAACTTAGGTGCGGCTTTGGAGCTTCAGAAGGTTTGTCCTGGACGAAAAAATTTGGCAACTATTGTCGTCTATATGCACAAACAAAGAAGTTTAGCTGAGCTGTGACGTTTCTTGAGGCTCGCTAGTTTCTTTGAAAAGTACTGAAGTTTGAAGATGGGGCTAGTTGGTCGTTGTAGCTTTCGTCGTCTCCCCTGTCGTGTGCGTTCTACTTTCGCTCTCGTCTTTCGCGCTGTTTAATTCACCATGTTTTGTGGAAAGCTTGTGCCACAACGTGGCACAAGATTTCACGCTTTTGCTCATAAAAAAACTCGGTATCAGCCCTGTGTATCCGCTGTTTTATCACCGCAAAGAAACTGTGCTTCACATTTTCGCGAGCAGAAAAGCACTGGCAGGTATGCTACTCCAAAAGGGTGACAAGTCTTTTCGAAATCTACTGCGTCTGTCGCCATAGAGGTGACTTAAAAAAGAACTGCCACTCACGCCAACCGGAGCTCCTGGCGGTGGTGTGGTCTGTTGACCGAGAGCGCTGCCTCTTGCTGGGAGTTAAATTTGTTATAGTCTCTGACTGTAGTACCACTCTTCACATCCACTTAGATTGGTGAACACTCATATTGCAAGATGGTATGAACAGTTAAGCCAACATGACTACACTATTAATCAACTGTCGGGCACACAAATGGTACACGTGAATCCTCTCAGCCGTGCACCAATCCAAGAAGCCAGTAGACTCCTACAGAATCATTCGAGCCTGGGGGACAAACCGAGTTTTTTACTCCGTATATTCACTACACAGCGCCTCCAGTAGACAAAGTGGCAATCACCTAGGTGCAGGATTCAGAACTATGTCACACAATGAGCGTACTGTAAAAATGGAAGGTCCAACGTACGATTAACAGCTCACCAACATAAAGTGTGTGGCAACAAGCAAGGCACTATGTCCTCAGCTATGAGTAGCAGGGTGGTGGCACAAAGAAATACTTACCTGTGCTACCAACGAGCATAAAAAAATCTTATTGTGTTAAAATATCATAACCCCGTGGAACATATTTTATGGAAAATACTGTCGGAAGAGTCCGGCACAACTTTTGATTCCAAACAAAATCTCGAATGCCAAGCAACATGTATCCCAGTTTTGCTTCTCGCGAGGTGGCAAGAACACATTCACAAAAACGTAGCGTCCACAAGCTAATAAAGAAGTCGAGCGCATCAACAAGGTTTTGGAATTTGCAATTTGCGAGTGCAATTGAGGACAAGGCGTTTCGAAATTGGGATGCCCATTCGTGCAAGAACCTATTTAACGACTGCTCGCCTATAAAAAGGAAGTTTAATTTCGAGCTACTTTAATGCTATTTCCGAGAACGCAAACGTATGCAGAGTGAATGATCCTCTATAATAGAATGCGGACCAGCTAACATATTTCCGCCTAAAAGGGAAGGCCAAGAACGCCATCAATAAAGTACAAAGAAAAGCCGAGATTCAATGTGACTAGAACAAGCGCAGTCGGTGATGTTGTGGTAAATATACAATAGCAGACGTGGTGGAGCTGAAATGACTACCGGTTTAGGCACATAAACCTAGAAATGGCTTATTCCTAGTATGGCGGTCTTCTCACGGTGTTAGAAGTTCTTTATGCGGACACTTACACGAACACCGACATAACTCAAAAAACGGCGGCGAACGCACAAAATCGTAATGAACGACAGCTCCTGCGAGTCACATAAAACTCTATAAACGTGGCCGAGGAAGCGAACTGAAACAATACCAACTAGAGGGCAAGCCCTGCGCCTTTCCATTCCAAAAGATCATCATGTAAAATCATGAAGCGCCACCTTCCTCGCGATCAGCCTCGCTGCCAGGACGTTTTGCAGCGCCTCGCGTTGAACGCAAGGCCAGCATTCAGCAGTGACGCTTTGCAGTGGCTACCCTCAAGGTTCAGCATTTTTACCACTAAAAGTAGGTCGGGGATTAAATAATGATGACGTCATGCGCAGACCTTGCCTTCTAGGTGATTCCGGTTGAAGGCAGTGATCCGCGCAGCGCAGACGTATCACTTGGACCAAGCGAAGTACTATCGCGGTCAATATATGCTGAAACCGAGCTCCTCGTGGCGCGCAGTACTATCACAGAAGCCTGTCGCATTTTTTCTGCAAACTGTTGATGCAGGCTGACGCAAAGATGATTCTCCTCCGGCGTTTGTTGCGCCTCGCTGAACTTTCATGCATATCCTACAAAACAGCAAAACTCACAAAAAATCCAGCCCCACAAGGCACCGGGATTTATTGAGGTGAAGGGAGACATCTACCTTCACTCACCACGAGGCGAACCCGAGTGTCTCGTAAGTGAACTGAACTGCAATGTGAACAACATTGTCGCGGCCAGAGGCCTCGACACCAAGCAAAAACAAATTCTAATTACGTTCGAAGGCATAATATTTCCCCGGCGCTTTTGCTGCGCCTTCAAAGTCTACTGGGCCGCAGAATACAGACCAAAGCCGCTGGGTTTTATTGGGTGTCACCAAACTGGCCACAAAACGGACGTGTGCCCCAGAACATCCGGAAGCAGGGCTCATGCATTCAAGAAAACGGAGAAGTCGAGGACTGTAAAGTGTCACCGAACTGCGTCAAGGTCCACGAATCACACGTTGCCACAAGCAACCAGTGCCCTAATATAAAAATCCCAACGGGAAGTGACTCGCACAAGAAGCGCCGGAAGAAGTCATCATCGCGAGATGACGCTCACTTGCAAAAGTCAATGCTCATTTGAACGCCGTCACCTTCCGTGCCGCTGCCGGTTTCGCCGGACGTCTTGTGGGCAGATGGAGTAAGAATGTTTCAAGAATCGATAAATAGTGCTCTCTCACTCTGCCGCATAGCCTCAATGGAAACAGCGGACAAGCGACAATCACAACCAAGAGAGCAGCTTCCAACACCACAACCCGAGACAATCTCACTGAGAGAAAAATTACTTCAGAATTAATTTTTTCGGCACTTTGCCAAAATTGTGGGCAAGGTCTCGCCGCGGTCCAATCTAACCCTAGAAAAGTCAAAAGATTCGAGTTTCTAGCAATTGAAATACTGACATCAGTTAACTGCATCCGGGACAAAATAGGCAGAATTCCGCTGCCCAACGATGAGTAATAATCATAAGGAAAACGTGAAACCGGACGACTGACAGCGCAAAGACACAAGCACTTACACTTGTATTCTTCAATAGAGCTGTAGAGGATTTGCAAACGAAGCAGCAGAGTTATAACTCCGACTTGAAAGAAAGGGCAAGAAATAACTGGTGGCCATTATCCTTCAGCGGACCGACTCCGAGGGTGTCAAACTTAGCGGTTACGAATCATATACTGCACTATCCGTACCCAGGGCCATCCCACACAAGAAGAGCACGGATAATAGACGGCCGGTATGGGACAGGTGGGCATTGTGTTTGGTTAGCACGTTTCCAACACGCAAAGGGAATCGGCAGACCAGTACAACGAAGCAAGGGAGGTAGTCGAGATGCAAAAAAAATGCGACAGATCGACTTTAACATTTGCTACGAGCTACATCCGACCCGTAGGCAAAAGGCTGATGATACTAGCTGGCTCGCGCATGTCAGACCCAGGCGCAATAAAGAAGCCATCATAATTGGCAAAACTTTCAGTGCTTCACACGAGGGCTGCGAATACGATCGCTCATAACCTCGAGGAAAGGCACTGAAACGCAAGGCAAAGAAGCTAGGTTTTGTACTAATCAATGAACCCGGCACACGAGAATTGGGGTCCACGCAAAGCAAGTAAACATTGAGCCCGATCCCACTTAGACAACAAATAACATCAAAGCGTACCCAAGAAGAATGCATGACACGATGGGCAGCCAAGTCTATTCATCAACATGGAGCTTATCGCCGACAAAAGACAGACATAGACGAGATGCGCCTTTCATCTGATGAGTTACGTTTCACGAAACTATCCAAACAGCCAATCTCTCGCTTCACTTTGACCACCAGATTCAACCAGCAGTTAAAGCAGCGATGAACAACTATCGAATTAAAGGCACACCTAACCCGGACTGCATTTGCTCAAACTATGGGCTGGCAGACTCTAGGTTAAACGGCGATAGAGAAAGGCAAATCTTTGCATCCGTTTCAAGATTAAACTCAATATCGCCACGGCCAAAGTAAACAATTACACGAAGGCGCTCAAGCAGCAAAGGGATATCTGCCATGACAATAAAGAAGCGCACGCGTCAGAATGTTGTTATCAGGGTCGGGATCCCTGAACAGTAACTTGCTGAAACGGCCAATGAACACTTCTTTTTGCAAGCAACACCGTAAGATGATACACGCACACGATTGCCGAACTCGAGCATCCGTCACCAGAAAACTCACCATTTAACGTGGGTGAATTAAGGGCCGCTTTGACTTCGGCGACGAACACTGCGCCGGTCCGTGACAAGACCACAACTACGGTCCTCAAGTACTTGCTGGAGGAAGGAACGACATAACTGCTAGAATGGTTCACCCAAGTGTGGGAAACGGGACGGCTGCCAAGAGCGTGAAATCTCTGCACTGTAATCCTTATTTCTAAATCAGGCAAGCTCACTGACTCGATTCAGAACCTACAACCTATCCCTCTAAATTCGAATTTATATAAGACCATTAAGAGAATGGTTCTACCGGAAATTACGTGGCTCCATGAAAAAGATAGCAAAGCATACTACGCCAGACAGACAGGCTCTAGACCGAGTCTCTCAACGCAGGACAGCTTGGCGCTCATTAACGAACATGTAACCTTCCAACAACCCCGGTACAATCTTCTCCTGATTGTAACAACCGACATCAAGACAACCTTTGGTTTCGTTCCTACGAAACGGTCGTACGCGGCGCAGTGAAGGGGGGAACCAACGGAAAAAAAAAACATTAACCCTAAAGTTAATTCGGTCCTCTTTGAATGAAATGAAATCGAGACGGCTATTGGACAAACTTAAGGACCAAACACGGACGAAACGATCGAAGTCCGGCGAAAAACGTGATGTCGCCAACACTTTTCAATATGGTGATGGCGGGTCTCACACAATCGCTTGAGCAAATCCAAGAATCGGTGTACACTTTTTGCGTTGACGACATTGTGATCTAGAAGAAGAGCGGAAGCGTATAAACAAAGCGCCACGCTGAAAGAAGAGCTTGACGCCATATATTTTTTTTTGGAGCAAACGGTGCTTTAAACTCTCACTCGAAAAAACAAAGGGCAATGCCATATTTGACAATAGAAGGCAAAAAGAGAACATAGAAAGAATGATTCAACTTTTCCTCAATGACACACAGATTTATAAACAACACATTCTCATAAATCTTGCTATCCCTATTGACGAGAATGGGAAGGCGGCACGTTGGTATGCTCAAATCAAAATGCAACGTAAGGACGTGGTTAATCTCATTAAACGCACCCCCGGCCACAGCGGTGGGAGCCCCCGATACCACCATCAAAATAGCAGTCAAGCCCTCCCTATTCCAAAAGCAAAGAAAAACCAGTTACCTTAATCTCACCCAAACACAGAAGTGTGAAACAGAAGCACTTAACAGGGAAGCATGAGTGTCATTACCGGACTTCCTAAGAATACCCAAGTCGAAACACCTTACGACATAGTAGGCCTCAATATCATCGAGGAGATCGTGAAATATAACAAGACAATTAAACCATATGCTGATGCTTTAGAAAACCAAACCGAAAATGAAGATCCCTAAAAAAACTATAATTTTAAAGAAAAAAAAAACTACCCGAATATTACGAATCTACCCTCACCATGGCAGGACAAACTCGTGGTTGATACACCGAAAAATAAAAAAAAGAGTCGAATGAGGAGAAGGAAGCACGCTCCAAGTAAAAACCTAGTCAAGATGTTAGTACTGCTCGAAGACAACAAGAGCGCGATTGTGTGCACGGTCGCCAACATAGACGAAAAGGGACAGCCATTACATACTAATGTGCCAACAATCACAGAAGCTTTGCGGTCATTCTACGAAACAAGACCAGAGTAAAGAAAGCTGAATTTCAACCTATTAAGATAACAATCAAAGCTTTCGAATTTGGCTAACAAAAGCGTGGCCTATACATATATACACATTGCAAAGGAACGCTGTAAGAATATAACAAACACGACAGCTCTAGCTTGAGAGTAAAACAAAATGAAAGCCGTTTACAACTCCCTGTAACGCCGAATTAGAGCGATGCTCTTGAGGAGGAGGGGAAGGCACGGGGGGGGGGGATGTCACGTGGCCTGGGGGTCACGTGACCTTGAGGGGTGGGGGTGGAGAACAGTTTCCGCTAAATTTAGCGGGGAAAATTTTCCGCTAAATTTAGCGGGGAAAATTTTCCGCTAAATTTAGCGGGGAAAATTTTCCACTAAATTTAGCGGGGAAATTTACCCATCATGCACCGCACGGTTACGCCGGCGGCGACGCCGCTCAAGCCGGAAACGGGCGCCTAAGAGCTGCGCTCTAAAAATAAATCAAGCCAAACAACTTCGAGTCGAAGGCTGTAACATTAAAATCCGGTGAATTCCTGAACACGAAATTGTCCCGGTAATTGTGTGGCGCATACAGACGTATGGGGACTGCCACAGGCACCCCTACACGGAAAAAGGGGGGGGGGGGCTAAACTCGCCCCGTCGAACGAAAACACGCAATAGAATAGACTGATCCTGCTCAGCTTAAAGCACAAGAACGGAAAGAAAGAGTCGTCTCCATGAACAACTCAAACGTGACGAGCACCCACCCTCGACGTCGCACAGTAGATGAAAAATGATGTGTATGCGAAGACTGCACCGAAACGGGCTTGACGCCGGCCAGCAAAAGCAAGTTTAAGAGAAAATACAACGAACAGTAGGACTCACCAGCCGCAATGTGGGAGAAATGCTTTTTACCCACGAGCTCCTACACTGTTTATAACTCTCATCCACTATTTCCCCTTCCTCCTGTAACCAATGGCTAGCTTCGAGGACTACGGGAACTTTTCCTTTGGCAAAATAGGTATTTCTGAACTGGATGAAAGCCATGTAAAATATAAACAAAACATGTAACATTGGTGTCATGAGTGGGATACTAGGTCGCCAGCAAAATACCTTATTTGCCGGTGGGGCTTCTTTGATCCCCACTTTTCGGTAAACAGCCTCCCGAATTCATATGCTAACTCGTTTTCCGGACTCATTTACCGAAGCGCGGGTCTTGACGAAGAAATGTAAACGTCACTACCTTCCGTGCATATTATATTCAAATTGCTCAAGTCTGCATTGAACTTGAACATTAGGTTAGGTTAGGGATATTCGTGCTTCGAACGTCGCGTGTAATGTTGCTACTTAAATGGATTGCCTTGCTTTGTTTTGTGGTCGGGTTGCCTTGCTGCATACCCGACCGGGAGGAATGTCACAGAGCCAACGGTTTCAACAACAAGAAACTACATTTAATGGGACATGAACGAGACGATTAACATTGTTACCAGCTGCGCCTGAGTCCAAGCAGCGACTCTCCGTGCGCCGCGCGGGAAAAGTTTGGCACCTTTGCCTCGCAGTCGGGCAACTGGGCTGTGGAGCCGCCAGGGTGCCCACACTCCCCCCCCTCAAGCTTCGTCCGGCATGTCGATGACCGAGACGACGTCGTAGACGTCAGGGGGTGGATGGCGCTGCTGGGCTGACTCGCGTTGCAAGTCCGGCCGGCGCCTGCTGGACGAGCTCGATGGCCAGTTGGAGGTCGCGCTCCCCGCGCGTGTTGACGCACGCGATGCGTTCGGCGTTCGGCGTTCGCTCTTCCCAGCTCCTTGGTCACATGCTGCTCTTTCTGTAGCGGCTCGGTCAGCTCCAGCTTGTCGCTTGAGCTCCTTGCTCTTGATCATGGCTCGTCTGGTGGCCACCTTGTTGCTCTGGACCGTCTCCAGCAGGTGACTGCTATCCATGTGGTCCTCTTTGATCCGAGCCAGCTGCCGCTCCGTCCTGTAGAGGGAGGCCGCGGCCCACCAAGAGAGAGGCCGCCGTGTCGTTCAGATGGTGGGTGTGGTGACGGTGTTGCCCACGAGCCATCTTCGTAGAAAAGCAGGAAAGCAGACGACATGGGGCTCAGTTGAGGGTTGAGCCTGACGTTATCTTCGCACCCCTTCCAGACAGTTTGAAATAACAGATCTGAGGTGGGTACACAATCTCCTCGCCCCTCTCTTGAAAAGGGGGCAGATCCGTGGAAGTAGAAAACTACCCCCAAAATGTGAGAGAGGCGAAGCCAAGGAGAAAAAAAAGGTTCCTCTCTCTTTGGTATCACCGACGTGGCAGGTTATACCGCCGCCTTGGTGGAGACAAGGGCGTTACCGAAACCGGACTGCCGTGAGTGTCGTTCCGGTCCTGCAAGGAATCTTCGTCTTCTGCTTGAAAAAATCGTTTAAGGTCGGAGACATGAACAGGTCCGGTTTCTTCGCTAGACTCACTGTGAACTAGTTTGTAAGTAAGTGGCGAGCACTTTTCACGCACGCGAAACGGATCTTCCCACCTGCTGGCGAGGGAGGCTGCGAAGCCTCGAGCGGCGTCACTCAGTGGGTGAGTACGCCGGAATACAAAATCTCCCACCTCGAACTGCAAGTCACGTCACCCCTGGTTGTACTGTTCTGCCTGCTGCACTCGAGCGACGTCGAGATTTTCTCTGGCTTCTCAAATGTTATCGGAGAAGCGCTTTCGCATGTCCTCTTCGAACTTCACGTAGGGGCGAAGCCTTCCCCTAGACTCTGTAGAAAGGAGACTGTTAAAAAACGGGAACGCGAGCTCCTTGCCGAAATTCAATTGGGCAGGAGTGAGACCCGTTGACCGATTAGTGGTCGTACGTGTTGCGAATGCTAGCTCGGGCAGTTTCGCGTCCCAGTCCTTGTGGCGCTCGATGTAGGCCACTAGCATCATCTTAAGGTTCCGATTTACCTTTTCCGTGATGTTTGCTTGTGGGTGGTGTGAGGAAGTTCTTTTGTGCTTAAAGCCTAGCACTGCGCATGCGTCAACGAACACCTTACTCGTGAGATAGGAGACATTATCGCTTACAAGCTGTGCAGAAAAGCCAAACTTAGCGAATGTTTCAAGAAGACACACCCAGGTTTTTTGCGAATCTAGCTTCCGCAAAGGAAACAACTCGACCCACTTCGTGAAGTGGTCGGTTACCACGAACGAGTACTGATTGCCACGGGTACTGCGTGGAAAGGGGCCCATGACGTCACAGCGAGAAATTTGTCAAGGGCTGCGACCCACGATTGGTTGCATGAGACCGGGGGGCTGACCACCACGTGGTTTTTCCTTCTGGCACACCGAGCAGCTACGAGCGTATCAGAGCACATCCTGCCTCATACCTGGCGAGGTAGCAATTTGGGATAACTTTTCGTAAGTCTTGCTCACACTGCTGTGTTCTGCCAAGGCAGAGTCATGCTTGTGTCGGATGAAAAGGTTACGTAGCTTACGGGGTATCACGGTCCGGAACGCCGAGCCGTCCGGATCGTTGTCGGCCTGGGGGATGTAGCGCAGCAGGAGGCCGTCGCCGCTCATCACGTAGGTGTCGAACTCCTCGTCACTTGGGCGGTCGACTGGACCTCTTGCTGCCAGCCAAGCGGACACGCGTTGGCACAGCCCGTCATCCAGCTGCGCCTTGCGAAGCTCCTCGCGGCTCACCAATGTACCCCACCGTGAATCTGGGGATCCTCGTGTCGTGGCCGCGACGGTCACCGAGTCATGGGTATCCTGCGAGTGTTCCTCGGGAAGTGGAGCACGAGAGAGCGCATCAGCAGCAGCACGAGAGAGCGCCCAACGAGCAAGACGTCCAGCTG